>CM055962.1:24279587-25617087 GCA_029531755.1 Holothuria leucospilota | reverse complement strand
CACTTTACTGGTACTGAACATAATTTCATCAGAACACCTTACTACCTTACCAAATATGATTACGAGCTAATGTTCGACACTATCTTACTGTAGAATGAAGATTCACTGCCATGGATGATATTTTTATGTGATTTCCTTATGAAATAGACTTATTGTATTTATGTTAGGGCTTGAATGACGATTGGATCCCCATAGAAACGAATGTTATGGAAAAAGTTCTATATTATGCTCAATATGCTAAGGACTCAATATGCTTCGGTTCAAGGGGTCACAAACACATTCAGACAGCAGTCACTCTGCTATGAACAACCTAACATTAGAAATGCTGGATAATTGCAACAGTACAACAGCCAGTCAAGATTACTGAATAAACGAAAAAAATTGTTAGGCATGGTAAAGGGTAAGGAAACAAAATGTAGGGTTCTAATGAAAAACTTTTGTATAGTTATGTGAACCCTTTGGGGTTTTGGTGTCGTAGGCTGATGGGCATTCTACATTTGATGCATCAATGTAACAATAAGATTTAGGCATCAAGTATTCACTAATGAAGGTTTTCGATACGACTTTTTCAGGGATAAAATATGCATGGAAAGATTTTGGATAAAGACTTACCTCCTCTTTGGAAGAGGATCTTGATAAATTATGTCTACCTCAAAAGCTGTGAACCAGATAGTTATTAGTCCAATCACGAGCAAACAGCTCGTTAGAAGCCTCGTTAACGAAGAAAACGAATTCTGTCCGCTATTGCTCATGTTGAACTATTCAGTTTCTGTAATGTTTCATGTAATAAGAGAGAAAGGGAAAAGTTCATACCTTTGATACCAACCATAGCAAACTTTCACAACAAGCACCCCCTCCCCCCCAAAAAAAAACAAAATATGTCAATTTGAAAATTAGATTTACGTCCTCCTCCTGAATTATATATAACAGTCACATTTGTAAAAAATGTTTGTACTTTAAGTATACCAAGTTAAGGGATATAAAAAGGTTACCTTTAAAATTTGTAAAAAATGTTTGTACTTTAAGTATACCAAGTTAAGGGATATAAAAAGGTTACCTTTAAAGTGGGCATGACACGGCCAAAATAACTTTTGTGTATTGCAAGATAGGGTACAGTATTGTAAAAGTATCATCTCAAACACAATTAAAACCGGCGCAGTTCGGCATAAATAGAATTTGAAGAAAAACGTCCAGAAAAACCCAAAGAATATTTACTGAGAAACGTACTTTGGCCGTGTCATACCCACTTTAACTAGCTCTTTCAACGGGATTTCAATCCAATCAGGTGTTCCCCTCTAAACATGTCGTGGGCTTTAGAGATGCCAGAAATGTTTGTATGCACAAATAGAAGTACGTAGTGCAAGGTATCAGAATAACCATTCTTTGATTGAATAAAACTAATCTCGACCACATATCAAATTCTGAAAGATTAAAACTATGATTCCCACCAAGATTATTTAATACTAATGTAAATATTCCAGAGTGAAGCATTTGCATCTTTTTTCTGCCTCCCCCTCCCCAAAAGGTTTGTTAATCATGACCTCTATTCGTCAAAAAAAAAACGATGTAATTATAGGTTGGTATGGTGACACGAAAACTATATCAAAACCAAATTAAAATGCTTGTTTCTTTTCACAATGTCGTGCTTTTTATTGGTTTACTCTACCACTATTCATATAGATTTATATTGTGCGGATAATCTAGACGAAACAAAGTACGTTGCCTCCCCCCCCCCCCCTTAGAGGCGCGATTGTGGACTACTAGAAGTCTTTCTACTATCAGTCAACAACCACTATAGATTCCATATATTTATTGGCACTGACAAGATCTTTGATACATTTGGATTTCAAAAGTGAGTACCATACACATGTAAACGAGTGCTTTATTTGGTGTTCGTAATAACAATAAAAACTCAGAGTTTCAGATACACCTGTCAAACTATGACAAAGGCTTAGGAAGCTGTGCTTGGCTGGGTGAGTGGAAAAAATGATAGATTTCACATATTAAGGAACAAATAATTACCTTTTGATCTTCAAATGTGGGAAAGCATACCCTGGCACCCAACAGTTTTAAAGGACGGGCCTTCAACCCGCAAAACCCCGCTTGATACATGGCAGCCCACAAGACCACAGAAACTGTGGACATGGCCACACTGTTTATTTTCCCCACTTGTTACTTACTGATCCGAATGAGTCCCAGTCTGACTGACCACAAGTTTGCAACCTTAGCCTGTGTAGCTCTCGAGCTCCCCAATACATACCACGTTTCCTTAGAACAGGAGGAAACTGAATGCTTAAGTTAAGCCGTTCGCATCTTTTGAAGAACATTTCTGAAAACTAGCTGTTATGATAACACGAACGGTTTTCTCCAAAGGTCCTGGAAGTCAAGTACAAATTGTATTTTAAATTAAATCCTTGGTGTGTGTGAAGCTTGACTTAACGTGCTCGAATTACAAAATGATCGTATTTCAGGGAGCTGCTTCAACTTCCTGTTTGAAACAAGAGATGTACTTTGATAACAGAATACTCAATTAACTTTTAGCCAGCAAGTTGTACGGTCCCTTTATGCACAGCAAGTTAGAGTTACGGCAGAATCTCCCTCACTTTTACTTTTCAGCCACGTTTGGTGAGATGCTAGAATAAGTGTTATCAGCCCTAGCTCAACCGTTCTGTCACCTTTAAGGCTGTTACACCTTTTCCTTTGCGCAGCAAAATTGTAGTGTCAAATTAACTAATGAAGTTGAAAAAGTGAAAAATACATTTAAGATAATCACAATTATTGATGCGATTATCATAAAAGTGTTCCGTAAGACTAAGTTAAAAGAATGTAAGGCTCTGTTACCCATTATCCCCTCTCCCAAGTCCCTCCAACCATCCCCCCAAAGAAATAGAGCGGCCCTTGGAATACTTCATTTCTTTACGCATACTCGCGGCATGCTAAACTCCCGCACAAAATGCTCAGACGTCTAGATCCATGCAGAATATTTAGCCTACGGTACCTTATGTTAGACTGGGTAGCGGGTCCCTTTGACTGCTGCAACACGGAGTTACCCCTCCTTCGTGGAGATGACGTGAATGAAAAACTTCGTCCGCTCCGCCGGCTTATCTTTTCAAAACTCTGCTCGCCCCTACATCGAGCGCTGTCTAGTTTTAATTGCTCAAGACAATTTTGTCAAACAAGTGTGTGCGTGCACACTCACTTTCCATTCAGATTGAGGACCTAAACAATGGATTTCAGGTATTAAGAAGGAAATGCAATAGATCTCTCGTGTCCTCAGAAGTTTAACAATAGAGAGTCTAATGTTAAAGTTAGGGTTAAGGAAGCAAACACAATAGAGAAAACAATGAGGTCCTCAAACAGTATGTAAAGCAAAACTGTGCGTGTGTGTGTGGGTGCGTGTGTGTGTGTGGGTGTGTGTGAGCTTAATTGGGAACACAACTGACTGTACAAGTCATTGTTGACCAACCAGAGCGGTATTGTTTAAATGAATGTCAATAAAAGTGCAGCTATTAATTATATTTAGAAGTCTAGGGCTATTCCCAAATATGTTTGGGCAGAGAGTTGCTGGCAACCCCCTGGTTTGGGGATGCCACATCCCCTTTCAGTCTAGAAAAGACACAATAATTGATGATTTAAGAATTAATCTGTCGATACCATTAGCAAGGGGTGGTAGATGGGTGATGGTAGGGACAGGGAGCTCATACTTGGACAGGAGAAGAAACTTCACAAATCCCTTTGAAGACCAGGATTATACTGCGAAGGTCAAACTAGTTAACACCACTAATTTCTCCCCCTTGTACTTCATTGGAGATTCAATAAGGGTAAAAGGTGTTAGGAACTGAGCACAACAGGTACATGTCGTCTGCTACATCTTGAAGAGGACATCGCCGAAGTTTGCCTATCACTTAAGCATTGCCATGAAAATTAGATTGCCCGTTTCGTCGCGTAGTGTCGCTTATACCAGGGGCTGTTACGGAAGGAGATAAAGCACTAGCCTCCCCTTTGAAACTATTAGACTTGCCGACAATAAGCTCCTGATTGTGAAGGTCTTGAAAATTTTGAACCACTTAAAAAGGATAAGGAGATGACGACAATAGATCATGTCATCTGTAAGATCTCAAACACTTCTTGGCATAATTTTACACAATGCTATATTATTGCCAGTCATCAAAGAAAACATTAAGTATTGCGTTATTGTACGTCAGTGCGAACTTTTTGAAAGGGTACAGTACAGCTTCAATTAACTTATCGAATATGGACACGTTTCGCTATCTCAGAAACTATCCGGAATCTTTACAACAGGGGTAGGGAACCTTTTTCCTAAGATGGGCCTTTTTGATAGTCATAATCCATGCGCGGGCCGCTGCTAACGAAGGCACTACAACCTTTTCCCACAGGCGCAGGCCAAGGGCCCTAGGCAGGCTATGGGTGGGGTATAGGGGAAAAGTCAAGATAAGAAGCTTGCGCGACGCCTCCGAAACCTCTGTAGCTTGAAGAAATTTGTAGCAACAAAATGTACATCCACTGTCATCAAATGATAGTGAATGTGCAAGACTGCAGACGTATCACACTTAATGACCATTTGTCTTTTTATTTATGTATGGAGTAATAGCGAATGAGCACATGTAAAAAGTGCGAACCGCCGCTGAAACAAGCATATTTTGAAACCAACTTCCTTTGTTCTTCACTTTCCATTGCATAATTATCCACTTTTAACGTTTAAATCTCTCTTCGGAGGAAACGTTCTACCCCCTCTCCATCGAACCTATGGCAATAAGTACAGTGCCCACTGCGTATCGTACTATTTAAGATAGACCTAAACACGTGATAGTGCAATTTTATTCAATGCTTTGTAGCTTCCCACGCAAAGCTTCCATTACCACCGTAAATACAAGGATTTTCTGCACCTAGGTTTTTGTCTTAGCAAAAAGTGGGCATGTTGCGTTGTGCAGAGTTTTTGTGACATGATGGTAGTGTTTTGCAGGTCTACGTGAAATATCCGCAAGGTGGTATAAGCAGGGTAAACGGTATGCACCGTTGGCAAAAACATTATTATAATTACTTCTCGAGTGATTCTGAATTTGTATTTATGAATTGCCTCGCGGGCCGGATAAAATAGTCTCGCGGGCCGCATACGGCCGGCGGACCGCAGGTTCCCCACCCCTGCTTTACAAAGTTCATATGCAAAGTTAGGCTTACATTATTTGCTGAAAAGAGATGGTACTACATAACGGAAGAAATTAGAATAACAAAGAAACTGACCACTTATACGTGCACTTACAGTTGTTAAGACCAGAAGACTAAGGTTTTACACTTGTCGGCATCGCAGATCACTTCGAAGCATTGTCACTACCAAGTCTTTGTCTGAGGATTTCGTTAGTATGAAAGGTTCAAACTCTCATTAAGAAGGTTAAGGTATGTATTTTCTGATAGATGAAATTGGACTTAGCAGGTGCTTTATCTCCCTCCGTAGAAGCTCCCTGCTAATATATACGTACCGTAAGTATTGCTTTGATTCCTTGTTAAATGCTGAATTTGTATAATATTACAATATGCGCAATTATGCGGAAATTGGTCAAAATTCAACTGCAAAGTATAAACTGGTAACTAGTCTGCTCATTTGCAAATGACATTAACATTACTCCTAGCACCAGCATCTATTCTTTTGAAGCAGTAACAAGTCGTTTTGAATCTTTACTCTGCATTTCTTATTTAGCTGTCGGCATTTTCCTTGGCATCAAATGATTGTTCTATTTAATCAATTTTTTTAGGGTATTTAGGGTAATTAAAAACGTACCATTACATTGAAATTTCTGAAGAGAGCTAAGCCTTACAGTAACTTAACCAAGTGCTGTGACCTTTGTCTTTGGGAAAAACTATTTATTATGTGCATACCAAACTACGGCACTCTTAATAAACGTTCGGAATTCATCTCTACTTGCAGACACTCAAGAAGGTTTCTACTTAACCCGTAGGGTCTAGCAGTGCCATTCCACTTTGTTAAATTCTGCTTTGTTTTTGCTTTGTCTTGTGCCACCTATCTCTCCATCACTTGCACTGAAGTATGTATTATATGTCTGCTGTATTTTTGTAACTGGCTGATCGTTCACTTTGCTTATTCAAATTGTTCGTTTTACCATTCGTAGTGTTAACCGCCTGATGATCTGGTCTTGCCCGTGAAACTTAAAGTAGCGGAAATAAATATGAATACCTGTTAACCGGGCTCACTTGTAGTTATATATATATATATATATATATATATATATATATATATATATATATATATATATATATATATATATATATATACATATATATATATACTTGGATGAAGAGACCAGAATTACAACTGCACACACAGAGATAACGTGTACACCTTGAGTCGAGAAGCTTTCGGCTATCTATTCAGCCTTCTTCAGCTTGAATGAAGCAAGTGTAAAACATTCAATGTAAAAATTTCTAGACGGGATATAAACATTAAAAACGGGTCGCAAGCAAGAAAAACATTCTAAAATCTACCTACATAATAAGGCTAAAAGGGTAAGACGGATAAACAGCTGAAAGAAACCAGTAAAAAGTAAATACTCAAAACAGCTGTAACAGGTAGTATTAAGGAGATAAAAAAAGAAAACTTAAAACAGTCTACAGGAGCTAAGAAAGGCCGAGAAACTTACTTGGAAAACGGCAATGCTTAATGCGAAATACCACATAATAAAAACTGAAGGACCCAAAACTTTTTCAGGAAGAAGCTTACCCTTTTGTACGAATAAAATTCTTTTCTTTTGTTGAGTCTTAAAGGAAATAAAGTATGTAACTGAGCAAGCCAGTAGAACTCGCTTTTGGTAAGAACAGAATCAATATTTTTTGAAGCAAAACTCTGCTCAATAATAATGAACTTAATTTGAGAAATATGGTGCGGAGCAGAACAAAAAAGCACTGCCAATTGGCATCTGCCTCGGTTATTAGGAAGGTTGGATTTATGATTACTGAATCTGATATTGAATTCTGTAGCTGTAGATCCAACATATTGCAAACTTCATTTCAAGCAAGTAGCTAAATAAATCACACTTTTACTTGTACATGATACATAACTCTTAATTTGATGAACCTTTTTCGTGGCACAACTAGAAAACGACGAACCCTCTAATACAAAATTAAGGCAAAGGTCGCATCTTGTGCGATTGCATTTGTACCAACCCACTTCAGCAGTATTCCCTGCAGTGTTTTGATTGGTTTGATCTGATTTGCATTTCCTTAAGGGATTTACATTTTCTATAAGCTGAATTATTGCACATTTCGCTTGCCATAACCATCAGCATAGACGTTTATGTATTCATTGACTGGCAGGCACCAGCACCATAGACACAGAACATGTAAAAGACCGTTTTAGTCATACTCATTCTTTAACTATTCGGTGTAGTCCATTACACAGACACAAACAAGGACACTGACGCCAGGTTAGGTACTGGTCTGAGCTTATATCGTTTAGGTGCTTAAATAAATCAATACAACTGATAGATATATTTGTCTTGGTCTTTCAATACGCACATTAACAATACTCATAGCTAGTCGCGCATATAGTTTGTACCCAAGATTCAAATGGGGTCCATGTAAGACCACCCATATTGACCATACGTGAGATTTGGAAACCATGTGAGCCACTGATATATGGGCAACATTTATTACATCAAGAGCTCATGTACGTTACCATGTGAGGCAAATCAATATGACCTCATATGGGATGCATATGAGAAGCCGTATATCCATATGGTCCGGATTACACTCATTTGGGGATATTATTTGTTACAGCGAACTGTTATCCGCACAGTTCCCTGTTGTTGTAAACTGGACATAACTGTACCATTTAGAGGTAATTGAATTTCATCATTGATAACATATAAAGTCCTACCGTTTTTCGCCTGTCCATTAGTCTGTCTGTCCACTTGTCTGTTAGGCATTCAGGTTCGGCATAAATTTAGTTTACACTAAGGGACGAGACACGAGATCCACTAACAGCATTTGACAAATAGCTTAAAGATTAACTTCGAAACTTTCATACGGTTAAAATCCAATCGTCTGAAGTTTACATCAACGTCAAGATTGTGCAATAGCATTGGTATCGTCATCTGTTGATTACATCAAACAAGATCATAAGACACAGCATCTCACAACCCGTGTTTCAGCAAATGAAAGTCAACAGAAAAGTGTAAGCCGTGTACATAGTACATGTGGTACAAAGAGGTCAGTTTAACAAGACCAATAATGTACTTCATACATATTTGCACGCAAGTTACTTTTTTAGGATACACATATTTCATAATGCTTTTGTCAGCACCATTGTTGCAGTCGATGATAAGGTACAAATTTGAAGATCAAGACCTCAGCTTTGCCGCTCAGATGGTAGACCATTGTCCCAGGCTAATTACACGTCAGATCACTTCCACAGAACCTGTCGAAACTAAGACTGTAGGAACTTAGATAAAAACTCGAACAACTCGGATAACATCCTAACAACTCGGATAACACCTCTTGTTTATTTGGAGGATTAATGGACTGGCTCAAAAAGTAGGGAAACGACTCTCCGTCCTTATTATCAAAGGTTTTGCTTTTAAGTGCTTTTTGTCGTCAGAATCTTATTTTCTGGTCAATGTAGATACATTAAAAAATTTGAAGCATCAAAATCGAAGCTGAAATGACTTCTAACCGAATGAAAAAAAAATCACCAAAACTTATGGAATGCTGCTATTGCTGTTGCTTCTACTCCCTTTTGATAACTCAACACCGGATGGCTTTCTGTGAGGTTTCCATATAAGGGCAAGTGGAAGGGAGTAGTTTGGACTTACTAGGATAAGTACTGTACTACTTGTAAAGAGGTAAAATTGCAAGCCATCACGAAAAAATGTCAACAAACTTAAAAAAATGTAAAATTATCCATTGTTTTTAAGAATATGGTTTTTGAAATTAGAAAACATATCGGTTAATAATACAGAATTCGACAATTCGTGATGCAGTTGTTCGTCCAGAAATTTGACACCAGGCAACGCGTACCACGTATGTAGGTCGTTGTCACAAGTATCTCGAATTTTGCAAATGTTATGGTAAGTTTAAGCTTTACAGTCATGATTCCTCATTATTCTCAATCCAGGGTACAGCACAGCTGCGGTTACGTAATGCGCATTTGCAAAAGCTAAGTGTAGCAATTATCCAAATGCCTTTGTATTGTTGAGAAACATGTAGTGTAGGAAGGTACGGGTGAGGTCGTGGCACTCGATTAAGATCAAGGACTGAGGGAGGACGCCCATCCGACCAGTCGCCGTTAAGTTATAAACAGATGGAGTTGTTATCCGGATAACAACTCCCTAGTACCTTAGCGTTATTTTGTTGTCGCAAATGGCTACGCGGATTTAAAGTTTCAGTTGGCAGTTTAGTTTAGCCTTGTTTTGTAGCAAATGGCTACGTAGCTTGTTTTATCCCCAGAAGTTTGTAGTAGGGCTCATGCCCAAGTAGCAGTTTTGTAGTTGCGGAAAAGTTATGTAGGGCTCCGCCCAGGGAAAGTTAGACCAGAAGGGGCCTGCAGCAGTTTCGCCGGTTGAGAACCGTAAGTTGCTCTTTATTTACCTTATATGTGAAGAGAGGAGAAAGTTGCTATTGGTTTAATTTTGTTCTTTGCAAATGTGGACATAATCAGGTTATTTTCTTAGGAAGAATTCCTGTAAAAAACTTTGTTTTGAAAGGAGGTAGAAAACTAGAATGACAGAATTTATGTTACTATGTTAAATTCAGTTAGAAGCCAGAGCAAATATGTCATTTGTCGATGTTATAGTTTGTGTTCATTACTCAATTCAGTGAAGTCAAAGATGTTAATATTTCTTTCCTTTTCTAGGTTTTCGTATCGTGTAATATAAAATTAACCTATTTTCTTGTATATAACTTCGTTCCAGGGTTTTTTTGTTGGAATAAAATTCCAGAATATTTACCATGGCATATAGTCTTTATTTTCGTCTTGTCCGGCGACACAAGCAAAGTTGACACCCGTGACAGTCGTGCATTGCTTGTATGTTTCGTTATAAATGCTTGTACAGTAATTCTAATGTAGGCCTGATGTCGCCGCGTGTATCTACAGGTCATAGCTATTCCTTATGTTAACGTTGCCATCGTCTGCCAACCATGGGATATTTGCACGACGAGAGCTAGCTGCATGAGTATGGCTGCACTTCGCTGGGCTCTTTACGTGAAAGAAAAAGAAAGACACTTTCCCGTGAATAGGCCTAAAAGTATAACAACAATTAACTGCAAGCACATGCAACTAGATAAAATTGCTTGAAAAACCATACTTCTTAACAGCTTCCCAAAGGTTGATAGTTGTACGATGCAAGGGAGGTTATATCAGGCAGTGTCGACGGTACAGGGGGATGGGGTAGACCCTTAAAATTAATCTGGAGGTTTTTGTCCTAAAGTGTCAAAAACATTCCGGAAAATAAGATCCACTCTAGAGTTTAAATATTCCAGCACCCTCTGCCCCACTAGAAACCATCCGACAGCACTTTTGGTGGACAGGATTAAATCACTGGTACGGCAAGGGGTCATCCCCCTCCTTCAACTTCCATACTTAGAAACTGAACGGAGGTTTTTAATCATCCCCCTCAGCTTACTCGTAGAAGTCCGCCTCAATCTGTGGCTAAATTCTCTGTAGGCTAGTAGTTGAAACGGTGATCCGCCTTAATATTGACCATTTAATTCTTGCACACGAAGTCCGAACAGGCCTAATTTTTTACCCACGAGGTTATGGGCAAAATTGATTTTCAAAATTTTTCAAATTTATTTCAAAATCATGGTAAGGGTTAATTTAAGGTAAGATTTACCTGGAGTTTTTTTGGCATGTTCTTTCATAATCCGGTGTCAGATTTACAAGAAAAGGGTAAAAAAGCTGTCATTTTGGAACTAGGGGTGTGGCCTATTTCCAAGAAGCTGATTGGTCCATTGGCATAATTTGCCCATACCCTCGTGGGAAAAAAATTGCACGTCAGGGAAGAGGTTGGAAGGGTATTTGACTAAGTCTGTAATTTTTTACTCCTTCTATTCACCTGGTGCATCATTGCCGGAGAAAAATCACGTGAGCTAAATGTCTAAACATACAGAGAAAATTAAACTTAAAGATTTCAGTTTCAACAACATTCCTTAAAAATTTTTCCGGTTCTTTGCTTTGATTACACTGACACTCATGGAAAAGTAGGGTTTACAATATGAGGAAGCAGCAAAGCTGGCGGGGTCACAGAATTATTTTAGTCCCTGCTCCCGGTGTACGTCACTGCTGAACAAAAGCTCGTGGAAATACCATACATATCGGAATACATACATACCGTTGCATTTTAACTCGTTTTGGGTACAAAAGTGTTTGCGAGCTAGCAGAGATGTAGCAACTATCCTTTTGCTCAATTAATTCCTGTGTTTAGGAAACTTTCGGAAAGGCTCCCAAGTCTTTCGGAAAGATACTGGGACATTTTTCAGACACGTAAGTTTCTTTTTTTTTAACAAAGGACGCTAATTTTCCAACCACAACACCAAATTTGACAAAGTTTTAACCTTTAAAATGATATTAAATCGGACAAAAACTGAGCCTCCACTTCAAAACTGAAACTCTGAAGATGAACGACTGCACATACACAATTTGACTCCAGCAGTGAATATTCACGAAGTTTAAAAATGTAAAAACAGCCGTTTGTTCAAGTATAGTGTCACAAACACAGCTCAGTGTCGGAACCCATGATGGTTCTTCAAAGGAAATGCCAAAGACGATTTGAGTAATTAAAACGACTTGGTTATTAAACCGGCGTGAACAAAAATTATGAAAGGTGAGGAGATGGGAAGAGGGACGTTGTCTTTGATTGAAAGGATTAGATGAGTGTTTTATTGCATTTGAGGTTCTCTGCTTTTACTCCATCCGTAGTAACTCCATGGTTTCCCCAGAAGGACAAACGAAAAGTCAACTTGACTATGTGATGGTCCAAAGAAACATGCTATCAAAGGTTCCATATACGTGAGTAAACCGAGATGTGAGTCTTTTATGTAAGTTCAGTTCAGTTCAGTTCAGTTCAGCTCAGTTCAGTTCAGTTCAGTTCAGTTCAGTACAACTTTATTTCAATCTCAAGCACATCAATTGAATGATAACAAGATAAGAACCGTATCATGTAAATTAATTAACAAGCTTAAATTACTTCACGTGAATAGAGAAGAGGATGAGACTGAGGAGTGGCAATTGAAGCTCCTAAGAGCTTATGGAGGTTGACACCCCTAAACAACAGAAGCAAACAAAAAGCAAACATAACCAAAGGAAAAACAAGAAATATCAACATGAAAATACAAAATACGCATAAAAGAAGAAAAAATAAAAGGTAGTTTGCAATAAAATATGCTTTTAGCTTTTGTTTGAAACTAAGTAGAGATTTGCACATAGTAATTTCAGAGGGAAGAGAATTCCATAGTTTTACACCCGAAAATCTAAGACCTAGTTGCGAAAACCTAAGCCTACACAGGGGAGTAGAAAACTGATTCGCCACGGCACAGGTGGGGTAGGGATTGCCGGTACAACGAAATGGATTGCTTAAAATTGATGGTGTTTCATTATGTAGCCAACTAAAAATAAACGCCCCCACATGATACCGATTTAGGTCATATATGTTAAGAAGGTTGAGACTAGCGAAAAGAGGTGCAGTATGATGATGGTAGTCTACATTGCTTATGCATCTGATAGCCCTTTTCTGCAGTATAAAGAGAGGCTTAATTCTAGTCGCATACGTGCTCCCCCAAACAACATTACAATAAGTAAGATAAGGGAGTATAAGAGTATTATATAAGGAAACCAACACTTTTCTAGGAAGAAGCTGCCGAAAGCGGTTGAGTACCCCCACACCCTTTGAAACCTCCATGCTAACATAGTGAATATGTTAGAAAGTCGTGCTGTAATTGTGTAGAATTGTGCAAACGAAGAAGTTAAATCCAAGATAAACTAAAGGAGTTTAAAAAAGTAAAGTAGGATCGGCTGTAACAAAGTTAGGTGAGTTTAGTAGTAGATTGAAAGTGTTACAAATGTTAAAACGGATGTTTCTGAAGAGCGTTATAGCAAGCTAGAAAGCATCATATGTCTAAAGTCTTGATGAAGTGTTAAGGTTTGCTAAACGTACCAACAAAACACTGATCGAAGCAGATACAGGTTAAATGGACGAGAGGAATCAAATAAAACAACAACTTGTAAGTACGAGATCAGCGAGAGTGGAGCCCGGGTTCCGAAGTGGTGACCTTGATATGGAAAGAAAAATAAAGGTTGTGCAAGAAGAGACAAAAAGAAGATGAAACGCCCTTACTCAAAATCCAGATATGGGCCAGATATGAAATTCCATATATGGGCCAGATATGGATTTCATATCCGGCCCATATCTGCTGCAGATATGGGAGTTATATCTGGGCCAGATAAAAAATTGGGCAGATATAACCCAGATCTACGCCAGAACCAGGTCTAAGCCATATATGGCCAGATAAAGTTTTATCTGGATCAAGTCTTTATATGGAACAGATAAAATTTTATCTGGACCAGATATGGTCCTTATATGAGCAGAATATATTTCCATATACGGCCCACATCTGCACCAGATATGGAATTTATATCAGATCGGATTAAACGTTAGGTAGATATAACACAGATCTAAACCATATATGGCCAGATAAAGTTCTATCTGGATCAAGCCATTATATGACACAGATAAAATTGTATCCGGACCATATCTGCTCTAGTTCTGAATCATAGTTAGGACTTATAGTCCACACTCCTCATGGAGACTTTAAACACCAGCAAACAATGTTTAAGTGATCCATGAATTAGAATTTAATGCAATTATTAGGTTGAATTGACTTAAGTACATAAATTCAACTTATTTCATAACAGTGAACAGAAAAATGCCTTGAAATTTCCTATTTTATGTAATCACAGTGATATGGGCTTCTTATTTTAAACTTTATTACGTATTTGACTCTAAATTTTGTTTACTGTGTAGTGCATATTTTACTTTCAACTTCCTAAATCATGAAAAATGTAGGTTTACATACAAGCTCCGCCCAAATATGCAAATCATTTGCCTAAGTTCACTTAGTACTCTGCGGTATTAACAGAAGTGTAGCCACTAAATAACTGCAATGTCTGGGAAGGTGATGCTGTATCCAAAACATGTCTTAGTTTGTAACAAGCATAATCCAAAAGAATCTATCAAATAAATAATAAAACAAACTAACAAAATGCTCATTTGCATATCTAGCATATCAAGTTATATCTTGCTTGATATGGCCATATAAAACTTTATTTGCATATCTGGAATTGCAATATATCAAGTTATATCTGGCTTGATATGGCCATATGAAACTTTATTTGCATATCTGGAATTGCATTGCATCAAGTTATATCTGGCTTGATATGGCCATATAAAACTGTATTTACGTATCTGGACTGGCATTTCATCAAGTTATATCTGGCTTGATATGGCCATATAAAACTGTATTTACATATCTGGACTGGCATTTCATCAAGTTATATCTGGCTTGATATGGCCATATAAAACTGTGTTTACATATCTGGACTGGCATTTCATCAAGTTATATTTTGCTTGATATGGCCATATAAAACTTTATTTGCACATCTGGAATTGCAATGTATCAAGTTATATCTGGCTTGATATGGCCATATAAAACTTTATTTGCATATCTGGAATTGCATTTCATCAAGTTATATCTGGCTTGATATGGCCATATAAAACTGTATTTACATATCTGGACAGACATTTCATCAAGTTATATCTGGCTTGATATGGCCATTAAAAAACTGTATTTACATATCTGGACAGACATTTCATCAAGTTATATCTGGCTTGATATGGCCATATAAAACATTATTTGCATATCTGGAATTGCATTGTGACAAGTTATATCTTGCTTGATATGGCCATATAAAACTTTATTTGCATATCTGGAATTGCAATGTATCAAGTTATAGCTGGCATGATATGGCCATATAAAACTTTACTTGCATATCTGGAATTGCATTGCATCAAGTTATACCTGGCTTGATATGGCCATATAAAACTGTATTTGCATATCTGGAATTGCATTGCATCAAGTTATATCTGGCATGATATGGCCATATAAAACTTGTATTTACGTATCTGGACTGGCATATCACAAGTTATATCTGGCTTGATATGGCCATATAAAACTGTATTTACATATCTGGACTGGCATTTCATCAAGTTATATCTTGCTTGATATGGCCATATAAAACTGTGTTTACATATCTGGAAAGACATTTCATCAAGTTATATCTGGCTTGATATGGCCATATAAAACTTTATTTGCATATCTGGAATTGCATTGTATCAAGTTATATCTGGTTTGATATGGCCATATTAAACTGTATTTGCATATCTGGACAGACATTTCATCAAGTTATATCTGGCTTGATATGGCCATATGAAACTGTATTTGCATATCTGGACTGGCATTTCATCAAGTTATATCTTGCTTGATATGGCCATATGAAACTGTATTTACATATCTGGACTGGCATTTCATCAAGTTATATCTTGCTTGATATGGCCATATAAAACTTTATTTGCATATCTGGAATTGCATTGTATCAAGTTATATCTTGCTTGATATGGCCATATAAAACTTTATTTGCATATCTGGAATTGCATTGTATCAAGTTATATCTGGCTTGATATGGCCATATTAACTGTATTTACATATCTGGACTGGCATTGTATCAAGTTATATCTGGCTTGATATGGCCATATAAAACTTTATTTGCATATCAGGAATTGCAATGTATCAAGTTATATCTGGCTTGATATGGCCATATAAAACTTTATTTGCATATCTGGAATTGCATTGTATCAAGTTATATCTGGCTTGATATGGCCATATAAACTGTATTTACATATCTGGACTGGCATTTCATCAAGTTATATCTGGCTTGATATGGCCATATAAAACTTGATATAATGTATCAAGGCATCTAAATCTGGCTGTATATCTGGCTTGATATGGCCATATAAAGACTGTATTTAGCCAGATATATCCAGATATAAATCCATATCTGGATTTGGAGTAAGGGCGAGTATGGCAAAAGGAATTTTACGTGTGCAAGGGCGGCGATTTGTACTCAATATTGGGGATGGGTGACCTGACCCCAATTTCAAATAATTTACTATGTAAAAAATCAAAGTCAATGGGCGATTTCTCAAATATTGGGGACATGTTCCCCTGTCCTCGGGTATCGCCGCCCATGTACGTGTGAAACAATGAAACAAGGTGTCACGGGTGACAAAGGGAACATTCTCATTGTCTTACGTTTCTTTGAAATCTTTAATCAAGGCTTGGCGGAAAAGATCTTGAAATAGTAGTGAGAATTAGTGAGAGGCAGGTGGATCACGCATAATACAGTCGGAATTTATCACTCTGTTTGGAAAGGAGTGTGGGTAGTAGCAAGGGAGATACCTCACTTGGAATTAGCCTGTCGTCAAGTAGGGAGTGCCGTACCACTGAGGGTTCGAAGCCTCCACGTGTAGAGGGACCGTAGTGCTGGCTGCTGAGGGCAAAGTAACTTCCGGGAGTAATGACGGGACCGTTGAGGGTCACCTATTCCTTATCATCGGACCATTTCTGGTGCAGCAGACTAGCATGTGAGTACAGAGTAATTTTCTTTGACTACAACATAGGCAAATTGGGATTAAAAGCGGGGATAGGAGGTTGATGGATCTTTTCAGTAGTGTTCTAAACAAAGAACATCCAAACCATCCACCAATTAACGAATACGTTGGGACTTTTAATAAAGACAGAATTGAATCATCTGTACAATGGTGAGAGAGGTATGCAAGGTACTGCGACAAACTTATCTTTTCTTGTTAATAAACATCTACAGAAATAGTTAAGTCCGATAATACATTGATAGGCCACGATCACACATATTGTGTTGAATCTGCACCAGAAGTATAGTGGAAAGGAATATTAATCAAAAAAGTTAAGGAAGACGAAATGAGAGTTTGTGAAATTTGGCGACGAATGACTTTGATGCTAGTCATCAGTAAAGTTTTGAAAGAATGTTGGTTGCAAATTTGCAGAGTAAAGGCGAAAAGTAAAAAAAATATCACAAGAACATGTTCCAAAGGTTGAGCGAAAGTACTCTGCTTGTGTACATGCCATCGATTTCGAGAAGGTTTTCCATGCCTTCACTCTCTTTCATTGAAATCATCCGTTTTCGAAAGACTTAAATTTTATCGATTCAAGTGCACTTTAAAAGTGTGTCTTTAACTCCTAAACTGCAAGTTGCAAGGTCTTTTCTATCTGTCTGTTCGTGCTTTCACCTACAGTAAAGAATCCCTACCTGCGATTTTCGTTATTCAGCCTTCATTAAGCTCATTGTAATCCTAGTGTGGCGGAGGTTTTATGTTAAGCTGTGTTGGTGAACGTTCTCCTGGAAACACAGCTCCCACCCACCCGTGGTCACGGATAAGATGTGTATATTCATAACTACAGTATAAATATAAACGTTTTAAAGTTCATTTTCCAGTCGCCTCTAATAGAGCTCGCAACATGCACATTTTTTCAGCACGTTTATTTCTATGTTAAAATGAAGAATGTCAGCCTTAGCTAACCTGCCTTGTACGGGGTACCGCGGTACCGCTCAGATTCCTAGATAAGGGTAGGTAAAATGGTTAACTTAGAATCAACTTTTATTATGTGAAATAGAGTTAAAATATTTCTGTTCCTTCAAAATCGTCTTAAGCATAAGTTATTTTATGAGATTACTGTTGCTGATGATTCAGCCTACGTTGAACCATCGTTCCCTTATAGTACCAAGTTAACGTATGCAAAGGTACCTACAGTCTCTACCGACCACTTACTCCCCAACCCTTCCAGAATTCAAGCAGCCAGTAAAATGATAAACTTTATATTGTCGGAATGAGGCCTGGTTGCCTATTAAGCAATCACACAAAAGCTTGTTACCATACCTCTAGACTTCCACAACTAGGGACCACGGATAAGTTAGTGCTACCTTGCACATTTCGACTGCCTGAAAGATCAGTTCATTTCTCGCGACTCACATATTCGAAAATATTTTGATCTCAGGGGTGGAAAAAGGATTTGCCCCAGCGGGGGTCGGGGAGGGGGATTTCGCAAAGGGAACAGCAGCCGGAGAAGCCCGCTATAAAATGACGAGTTGAATACGGATGGCGAGACCCATTTTAAATAGATTTGTCTACAATTGCGTAGACGTGCTTAGGAGGATACATCCACATCTGTTTATGGCGCTCAAAGGTGACTCCAAGCGGGGAGAGCAGTACGTCATTGTCCTTGATGGATTATTTATAATAACACCAATCTTTGACCAATGCGACAAGAGAGTCGCTTTTAAATTTCAGCACTTCCTTTTTGAGGAAAGGTATTTACATGCATGGAAGCAATTATCGAATGTTTACATCCCACAAATATGTTTATCTTCATCGGTTAGTGATTAACAGTGCAATATAGACACAAAAAGAACAATATTTGAAGACCTGTTGCTAACAAAAAAGTATTTCGTTTTTATGTTTAAGGATCTCTAAAGATACACATCCAGGTAAATGTTGGCTTAGACTGGAGCCAACAACATATCATAATGTATTTTTACTGCTTAGCTTATTTCACACCAAAAAACCTGACTTGTGGGAACAGCGGCGAGGCGTGACGAAATCGGAGAGTCTTCCATTTACAAATAGCAAACCAAACAATGAAAGAAAAACAAAGAGTTCAGAAACATGGGTGGACAAAGCGCGTAAATTTAACGGTCGTACTTGAAAATCTGTTCTCCTTTAAAGCAGGTTAAACATCAGGCCGACTGCCCCCAGCCGGGGATTATATACATTATCGCACCAACTCTTGACCTTATTAGTTCGAATGGATGTATGTATCATTACAATTGGAAATCTGTTTATACGTCTAAGCCAAGTGGGCTAGTCAGTGCTCTGATCATGAGCAAAGGGTGTAAAAACGGGTGAAATACTGTTGTAAGCATTATGTCGAACATTCCAGTGCTGGAGTTATCTCCATAAAACCAGGGACGTAGCTAGGATAAAAATTTTAGGGGGCCTAGGTAAGAAATGGGGGGCGGCACCGCCGAGGGTTAGGCTTGTCAAGACTATCTAAGCGGAGCGCCACCATCAGTTGGCGCGGAGCGTGCAAGAAAATTTTTGGCTTTAACAACCCTCCAGATGGCCGGAAACGGCACTTTCCACGTGTTTTAAGCGGCAAGTACCCAGTCATGAAATTCGAATCTCATGTCAGCCATTTCTCAAATAATTGGTAAAAATCAATCCATGAAAAATGGTAATACACAAGGCCGCACATACACTTTTTTGCTAGGGGGCAAAAAGTAAGCATTTACTGATCTTTTGTCTGGGGGAGGGAACTAAAGGGAACGGGTGTCTCCCTCCCCCTTGGCGAAAATTTGTAATTCCAGGAGGACGTATAGATAGCAAATGGTGCAATGTTTGAGGGATTTCAGCTTTAAAAGGAAAACGAAAAGTAGTTGTGACTAAGTGCGACAAAAGTCATTTTTGAGAGCGTGGTGGATATGATGTGAAGCATGACCTCAGCCATTGAACTCCGTTGTGAAGGAGGGTTTAAGGAGGGGATGGAGTGTTATTGGTTATAAAACGTTTTTATGACTAAGCTGGTACGTTTCAAAAACGTTTTAAGTCATTGATGATTGAAGCTACCTACAGCAACAACGGCAACATTGTAGCTATGCATAATCGCCCGTAGCGCGAGAATTTTAGAAAAGTAGGCTAGAAATACATCCTAATAGAGCTGTAAATGATTAGTAATTGGTACAGATATAGGCATGAAAATATTGATCTGCCTATTTGAAATTGTTTAAGTTCTATCATTACGATAACAGCTATTTCATATATTTTTACTGCGTTTTCTCTGTATATTCTCAAACTTGGAAACGGTGCACATGACTTTGAAAATTTCTGGAGGTAATTGCCCGCCTCCCGCTGTGTACGGCCGTGGATATCATATTGAGCTGAGATAATACAAGAATCATACTGAATTATGCATCCCTTTTCATTTATTCTGCCTGCAATTCTCCCATATTCACCTTCTAGTATATCTCTGTTACATTTGTCCATCACCCTATCCATAGGCTACATGTCCACTGCCCAATTACATATTCCCTAGATCATACCATTTGTCTTAAACCTAGGGTTACCATATTTATTTTCTAGCACGGAGGACATAGATCACCGTCCTGATGTAGGGGTCTAAGGGTGTCCTCTTCCCTCTGGAAATTTTTCCGGTTTTCAATGGTGTCTAGATGCAAAATGGTGCTGTATTTGTTCACGGACTCAAGTCATCGGTATACTACTTGGTCAGACCTATAATACCACCAGTAAATCTTTCAAACTATTTAACCCGCAAAGCAGAAGTAGGGATCATGTGGGAAACACATGAAATCCGGACCTTGTTGGCAATTTTACAAATCCGTACGGACCGTGACTCCTGTGCGAACTACTAAAAAGAGGACTTGTCGAAAACAATCACTCTACAGTGCACTTGTCATGGGCAAAGGAGAGAGACACGACATACTTGTTAAGGATAGAAGAATTATTCGAACGCAGTACCTTACCGTACGGCATATTGTGTGTATGATACCGTATAGGAATGGTCGTGTAAGAATGGTCTTCAGTGTATGGTTGCCATGTTTTCAGTAAATCAACCAGCCATCCGAAAGGCAGAAAGAGTCTAAACCTGACAATGTCACATCCCAATTTGTCGTCGGGACGTTCGTTCATCGTCCAAGTGAATCATATGAGAATTAAACGACAGTGCAGATTATATACCTAATTTAGTGAAAGTAGGCATTTTAAAGTTATAAGTTGATTTCATTCGTGCGCAAAATGTGTTTTTCACACATTTACGTTTTACTTATTTGTTTTTTTGAAGGAAATACTTCAAAGTTTATTTCCGTTCAAACATTTATTTTTTCTTAATTCTTACACATTTTATTAGGACACACAAAAGCTGGGGGGGGGGGCTGACGAGTATCTGGGGGTCTAGGCCCCCCAGACCCCCTGTACATACGCCGCTGACAAAAACCACTGTTTCCCTGATTTTTACATTACCAGGAGAACGTATTATATCGCAATTAACTTTGCTTTTACTATGAAATGGACCAAATACTTTAGTACGGACTTAAAATAAAATTACAGTATTTGGCCGTTATCGATACGGAATTTTTGTTTTCTTTCATAGATTTATACCTAGATATTACGAGCCCCTTTTTCCCTTATCAAGTAACCTCGACGTTTGTGGCCCGCACAAGTTCTTGACAAGATCGGGACTTTCATCCTAATGTGGCATTTACCCTTATTTTATTCGTAACAACCAACGAACAAGCGACTCAAAAAGTTTGACCATATATTAGTTGGCACGGGCAAAATACAGTGCATTTTATGTTATCCATCATGAGGGCTGTTGAGACAGTGACCTTTTCATTGCCCTCAATGAGTACAGATTCTTCGATGCATCCCAAAAACTTTGCCTAGCTTCCCGTGCTAAGCAAGCTTACAATTAAGACTTTGCAAGAAAGAAAAACAAACCGGTGAGAGCTGCAACACTTACACTTGTGTAAATTTAGCTATCACTTGGCAAAGTAGTGTATCATATGTTTCCTATCCCTTACTCCCAGCCGCCCACCCTCTCCTCATTACAATCAGAAAGTGTTCCTTTCTGTGTTGAGGAGGGCGTTTGGGAATCCTCCTCCCTTCGTCGCAGAAATCCTTGTGCAACCCCCTGGCTTTTTAGTTGGGAGTATTTGGCCAAATACCAGTACGGATATCGGGAGTACGGGAGTCGCAAAGTGAAGACTGCCTGTAATAGAATTTAAAGTCTGCACACATGTTTTGGGGGTGTCTTAAAATGATAAAGCTTTGCAAAGGTCATGATTGTTTGCAGCACATGATGGTTGGAAAATGGTTGTACGGTGGAAAATGTTGAAAAACCCACTACAGGTCTACTAACACAAACTTCAAAGTACAACAATTAGGCAAACAGCACACTGATATGTGCATGATTCAGAATCTTAAATGTCAATATCTTGTAAAAGGATAATTAAAAGTGTCCAAATAGTGCACATTTTATGTTAGTACTGCTCTAAAAATATCAAAAATTTCTGTGGTACAAGTTCCAACACCACACGTGAATACTTTGTCAAACTGTGGAATACTATAGTTAGGTGTAAAGATGTGATGTTTTTGTAACTTCTTGCATGGTAAAGTGTTTCCTTAATAAACAGTTGGCAAATCTTTCCAAAGTTCCCACAGATTGGATATGAGGCAATGTGTGGAAAACCAAAAAAAAAAAAGGTATTGACACATTTAACACTGGCAAACTGGGGTAGAAATGTCGATACAAGCTCAGTAGACTAAACTGAGAGATGGAAGCATTCGGTGTGTGCCATTCGTGCTTTTAACTACATTCCCTCTAATATTAAATATTGAAATTTCCAAGGGTGGTAATAAACAAATTAAATTTGTAAGAAAGGATGAGAAATATTATGGTAAGGGTAGAAGTAAAACTTCCCTTATTACGGTCTAACCCCATAGCAGAAATAGACTTAAACCTAATACTTTTTCCGTGGGGAAAACACGCAGAGAAGGGTTTTTCTGACAAATAAAGGAGAGGGGTGGAATTAGCCACGAACAGCAGCTAAGTGAGTATAAAAACACAATATTAATATTCTCCCCGCAATAGTGTTGGCCAATATTACTTCATTTCTTCAAGTTTAACATCAATTTCATTACTTCTGAGCAAGTAGAAATACTAGAAAAGGAATGACTGGAAGCTGGATGAGATATTGTTGTCTACTTTTTCCAATTCCATCCATGCAATGCTTATTATCGTCAGTGTGTGAAAAAGAGGTAATCGGAGTCAAGACTGGCCTTTGATTTGAGCCTCATCAAATTGCCACGGGTTCAGAAGAATCGATTTGGTATGTGGGTTTCGGAAGGGAAATATATTGACACTTATGTAGAATTGAAATAGATATTAGGACGCACAAGGACAAAAGAACATATGCTTACATTTCCGTTTGGTACAGTGGTTTCAAATTCAGTAGCATCCTCCTGACCAAAACTCCCTGCTGTATCGCCATATGTCTTTTTATGTGGCTGCTGTAAACCTTAATAATTTCAATATTATTATATCAGTTAAAGTTTCACCCTGTAGTTAACATTAACCTTGAATCCAAGCACCATAACCCTGATTTAAAGGATGTAAAATGCAAGAAAAATGCATGGCGCTCTAAAAACAGTGAGCTAGAGCCTATCCAAAAATCCATGTAAAAGGCTTTCACGGACTTTTTCAGATTACCACCATAGTATTAGTGGTTTCAGGATAATAGCTTATTGTAAAGGCGGTGCTAATAACATCAGGAACATAGATCTTCACATTGGTACTCCTATATTGGTGGTCATCTTTGATTTTTCAAAATGGCTATCATATATCTGAATTTTTTTCAGTATAATACTTAACAGTGACATAGTGGCAAAATATTATGAAAAAGACTATACCTTAATATCTACTTTGTGTGGTCCTTAATAAAACCGTACCTCGATCATGGCATTAAAAAAATGCTACGTGGACTTATTCAGATTTTATCACAGTAGCACTGATGGTTGTTAATGCCACAGTGTCTAAGTATTCCCTAACAGCTCCCTGGTCGATGGGGCTATCTTCAAAACGTGGGAGATATATCCACCTTTACTTCCCACGACAGCCGCCTAACTAATTATTAAAGATACTACTTGCTTTATCCCTTTTCCGTACACCGGGGTAGACCCTCTACCCCAGAATTTACCACCGGTTAAATAATTACATAACTTTGTCAATATACACCCCTCAGCCTTCATTCAACCACCAGAATGGAGCTCACAAATAGATCTATCGATTGACACCATTTTTTTGGGGGGGGGGGGTGTTGTATTGAAGATTTTTTCACAAATGTCAAAAAATAGGTGTTTACATTTAAAAAATGCTCAAAAAGCTCAAAAAATGCTAAAAATGGTGAAAAATTTTCAAAAATCGAGTTTTGCACTTAGGAAAAGGTCAACCCTACTCACTTTTTTTTCCGAATACCTTAGAACATAAAGAAACACCATGAGAGGTGATTAGATGCCAAGTATAGGGAGTTTAGAGATATTTCAAGTATAATTTTCAAAAATCCGTCATTTTCGGTCAAAATCTACGTTTCAGCCCCAAAACACTTCCCCCTGGAAGTATTCCATAAATCAACAACGGAAAGTCCGATCTTTTTCATTTAAACACCAAAATGTTTGTTACAAGATTCCTTATAAAACCATACCAAAAGATATGTATAAATGGTAAGGGTAGGGTGAGTTTGAGAGTCTGAAAGATCCAAACATATGCATTTTTCAAAAATGCGTCAATTTTGACCCAAAACATGCATTTTTGACCCAAAAATCCCCTCCCAATATCAAAAATTATAACCCACAACACCCCTCCGACTTTTCTACTCACTAAAATGTCCATCTAGAGCTACCTTACAAAGCCCACGCAGCCCTGTTCAGATCCAAAGTTGTTTACATTCCACTGTGCACTGAGCCATAGCGTTATGTGTAGAGGTCACAGAAGGTCAGAGTGTGTTTGTTCAGTGTGGGCTGTATAGCAAAGAGTAAAATGGGCATATCTTCCTCAGTTTTGATCCAATTTCATCAAATTTGGTATCAAATGAAAGAGAAAAGGGAGCCAAACAATCTGCTGTACCATAAATTACAAAATAATAGTGACCTGTATGGGTTTTCTACGGTTTCTATGGTTTTCTATGAAAATCGTATGACGTCATCTAATTTGCATATTTGCATACATAATAAGATTAGTTGACAAAAATAAAATGTTCATTCAAATTCCCCATCTTTGCTCTTTACAATGATATATAGGTTATTACAGAGAATATTCTTCTAAATTAACCAAAAAATTCCTGAAAATTTTCCTCTTTTAAACACTTAAGAGAATACTGAAAAGGCGTATGGAACCTTACAAAATGGAAGACTAGAAACCAAGTGCTTCAACTTGATTAATGTTAACGGACTAAAACCGGAAAATAGGACTAAATTCTTTTTTACTTCGCTTTTCTCATTCGGCATTTTAAAGAAGACATATTTTGGTTAGCTTTTTTGAAACCATGTACTAAAACTGAGAAAATGTTGCCTTTACCAGCTCATAATGTTTTGGTGGTGAGGTTTCAGTAGTCTTTTACCTCTCGGGAAGCTTCAAAACATTACTCCGTTGTCATCGTCATTCCTCATTTTCAATCACATCCTGAAAGTCATCATCGTTGCCCTGAACATTACTTTTACATGATAAATTAGCACTTCTTGATAAATACCTTCTGTAGGAAAGAATCTTCCAGGTAACTCGGTTACAGATCTACAGTCCTTCAGCTGCGACCCAGAGGTACTACAACCCATTGGTACTACGACTCATTGATCTCAGAGCCCATTGCTCCTTCAGTCAATGGAGTTTTTTATATAAATATAACTTTAGGAAACATTTGGAGCCGGACTCTTAGATCTGGTTCGCTTGAAATAAACAATTGTGTCTTTGTAGGAGCCTTCAGCAGGTGATCTACTGGACGACGACGCTGAGTAATGTTGGACCGCCCCCCCCCCCTCACTGGCTACTTGGATTCGTAGGATATTTTGTTTAGGGTCTCCAACAGTAAGGAAGCCTATTCGTTTTAGCTTTGCGTTTGCAAAAGACATGCTATTGTGGTTCAGGAATATTGACAATTTAAGTGTCAAACGAATGTAATTTTCATGCTATGCTTGCTGTCCGTTACAAAGCCTTTGTTGTCCCAGCTCCTAAAACTGTCTTGAGCAGGATGTCCTTAGAGGTCACGTCTTAGCCAGAGCGTGTATGCGGTCAGGACAGCATTGTATCTGGTTCATTTAATGCCCATCCCAACGCAATCATTAAAGTGTACAAGTGGAAGTTCATACTAGGTCCTTCCTTTTGTAGAGGTTCTTGCGGGTCAAATAACTATTGTACTGATCCGTTTTGTCTGTGTGATGTTTGTATTCAGTGCCAAGGGAGAAGAAACCTTTATATGCAAATCTTGAGAGCAATGATCACGTTAAAAGGGATGATGATGGCTAGGAAAAACTTATGGTGCATGAGTACTCATCAATATGACCAGTAATGAAGTCATATGATTACATCGCACTACTGCTCAGCGAAAAGTCATCCAAGAGTATCATTTGTAAAATGCTGAACAAAAGTAAAAAAAAATAATACTGAGGGTATCTAGTGTAGTCAGCCTATAGCCAATGATATTGTGATTCCTTTCGGGCTTCCAAATTGCTTAATTAGATGTTTGAATCGAAACAAACTGTATATTACCTACTAACTGTGATACGTTAATCATCATAACTACCACAATACTTGTGAGAAAGCAAAAATCTAGGATACGAGTAAAGAGTAGGATTTGGTGAGGTCATGGTTACTAAATGATCTTGTAGTTGCTGCATTTTAAACGTACATTATTCACAGGATCCGATTTTTCACTTAGCTAATTACAAAGGTATACGTTATTGAGAACTTCAGCGTTAATTAAGGTGGCGATTTTGATCAATCCAAATTGGCGTTTCGTGATGAAGTCGATTTGCCTGGTCATGTTAAGACTGCACTCAGGACCCATGTAAACATACATTTGCCTCCAAAATCAAGCCGTTTGTCTACTCAACGTAACAATTGAACTGGGAATGACAGATATATCATTGACCAGTACAAAAAAGACGGCTCCCAAATAGGAGCTTTGCGTCCTGCACCTTCAGATTTTAGGTTTTGTGCTAATGCAATCAGGGCATCAGTCCCTATGGTAAAGGGGCAGGGAACTCCAGCATGACCGCTCAACAGCGGCTTTGGAGTTAGGTTCAACTTCTTGATCCTGGCTTCAGTGTCATCACTTTATTCAAGAACCATGAAATTGTTGGTTCCCCCCCCCCCACACACTCAGGACTTTAACACCAACGTCTTTTTAAAGATAGACATTGATCAAAAACAACTTTTAACGCGGCCATTTCGAGGTTAAAGTCCACGAATCCTCATATATTCTTTTACATGTTCCATCATCAATTCCCCCTCCACATCGTTTCTTATGGTGTTGACGCAAAGACCTTAAACGCGTCTTTTGGTGACAAACATTAGCTTACCTCTCAAGTTGTTTTGTAAGACATTCTTACATTGATTTTCTATAAAATTTATACTAATACACCCATTTATTCATGAGCAGAGAAGAGATCTTACCTTCTGGAACCGAAATTATTGATAACCGCTTAAATTATTTCTTTTAGTAATCACACGAGTAGTCGAATTCGTATGAAGATCCACTCCACCGGTAATACATTCAGTTAGGTATGCTCAGCTTCAAAACAAAAATAAATGTAAATTTTGAAATTTTTAACAGCCTCACCGTTCCTTACACTATATCTTAAGGCAATACTGAACACGCCTCAGGTAATCTAGATGTACATGGTTTGTAAAAAGCTTGTAAGGTAGACTACATTATATAGCCTGTGCTGATTTTAACACGATCAGCTTATAACATCTGAAACACACTCCGTAGTAATGGCGCTGTTATAATTTTGCTTCCGCGCATAAAGAGGAATTTTTATTAAAGGTATGCTATCGAAAACTTAGATCAGGGTTGTACTCCAATGATTTATTGATTGATTTTACATCTTTGAATGATCGATAAGATCTTTTATTCTCCTACGATCTGTGGAGAAACAAGATGTGGTTAACTTAAATGAGAAGGGGCAAAGGCAAAAGAAAGAAACAAGAATTGTTTTATGAATTTTAATTTTGTGCAGGGGGTGGGAAGAGTCGTGCCTTCTTTATATTAGATTCTCATGAACCACCTTCACTTTCTTCGGTAAATAGGTTGAAGAGCAGACTGTAGGCTTCAATGTGAGAAGGATATCTGTATGGCAATTCAGTTGCGCTTATTCCGAGATCTATAGATATGACAGTCAGAAATAAGTGGGGGTGGAGGCACAGTAAACGTAAAATCATCGTGACACTTTGTCTTGAATTATTCTTGCAAGTTCTGTAATCTAAGAGCTTGGGGTGACACGGTGTCGTAATATTGGTACCTCAGATTGATGACAAAATCAAAAATGCATCGTCCAACATAATTTATGGGTTAAAAAATTATGGGTTAAGTGTGTAATTTCTTGAAAATTAGATCAATAGTCTAGTCTTGAAAGACCAACATTTCCCCACAATGACTCTCTTAAGTTGAGGCAAGTCCATCGCCCGCCAGCCCTAGGCAAGCAAAATCCCGTGAGCAAGAGTATTACCCTTACTCCAAATCCAGATATGGATTGATATCTGGATATATCTGGTTAAATACAGTCTTTATATGGCCACATCAAGCCAGATGTACAACCAGATTTAGATGCATTGATACATTATATCAAGTTTTGTATGGTCATATCAAGCCAGATATAACTTGATACAATGCAATTCCAGATATGCAAATAAAGTTTTATATTGCCATATCAAGCCAGATTAACTTGATGAAATGCCAGTCCAGATATGTAAATACAGTTTCATATGGCCATATCAAGCCAGATATAACTTGATGAAATGCCAACCCAGATATGCAAATAAAGTTTTATATGGCCATATCAAGCCAGATATAAATTGATAGAATGCAATTCCAGATATGCAAATAAAGTTTTATATGGCCATATCAAGCCAGATATAAATTGATGAAATGTCTGTCCAGATATGTAGATAAAGTTTTATATGGCCATATCAAGCCAGATATAACATGATAAAAATCCATGCCAGATATGCAAATAAAGTTTCATATGGCCATATCAAGCCAGATATAACTTAATATGCTAAATATGCAAATGAGCATTTTGTTAGTTTGTTTTATTTTTTATTTGATTTCATTCTTGGATTATGCTTGTTACAAATTAAGACATGTTTTGGATACAGCATCACCTTCTCAGACATTGCAGTTATTTAGTGGCCACACTTTTGTTAATACCGCAGTATACTAAGTAAACTTACGCAAATGATTTGCATATTTGGGCGGAGCTTGTATCTAAACCTACATTTTTCATGGTTTAGGAAGTTGAAAGTAAAATATGCACTTTGCAGTAAACAAAATTTAGAGTCAGATACGTAATAAAGTTTAAAATAAGAAGCCCACATCACTGTGATTACATAAAATAGGAAATTTCAAGGCATTTTTCTGTTCATTGTTATGGAATAAGTTGAATTTATGTACTTAAGTCAATTCAACCCAATTCCAATATTAAATTCTTCATGGAGCTCTTAAACATTTTCTGCTGGTGTTCGGGTGGGTCAGTTAAGTCAAAGTTTGTCCCTTGGGGACGTTGTTACTCCTTCAGGGAGCAGAACTCCTTCGGGAGTATTGTTTGGTTTTCGCCCCTGGCTCTTCGCCAGAGAGTCAGGGGACTTTTGGAAAAAAAGATGTTCAGTGTCTCCATGAGGAGTGTGGACTATAAGTCCTAACTTTGATTCATATACAGCAGATATGGTCCGGATACAATTTTATCTGTGCCATATAAAGACTTGATCCAGATATAACTTTATCTGGCCATATATGGTTTAGATCTGGTTCTGGTTTAGATCTGCCCAACTTTTTATTTGATTTGATATAAATTCCATATCTGGTGCAGATATGGGCCATATATGGAAATATATTCTGCTCATATAAGGACCATATCTAGTCCAGATAAAATTTTATCTGTTCCATATAAAGACTTGATCCAGATAAAACTTTATCTGGCCATATATATGGCTAAGATCTGGTTCTGGCGTAGATCTGGGTTATATCTGCCTAATTTTTTATCTGGCCCAGATATAAATCCCATATCTGCAGCAGATATGGGCCAGATATGAAATCCATAATCTGGCCCATATACGGAATTTCATATCTGGCCCATATCTGGATTTCGAGTAAGGGTTGCTCCATACCATAGCTCTTGCCTAAAAATAATCATTTAAAGCAAACGTTGTTGGCAAAATCTACACTTGCAACCATCCAACCCACCATAACTTAACTTGGACTGTGCAGCAACTGTGCAGCAGCCTTTCATAATTACCATGTAGGTCTGGATTGGGCAAGTCGATATTCATCAGGGCAATTGCGTTTCAGGAAAAGGTAGACCTACGGGAAAGTACTTAAAAGAGAAGTTGGTTTTAAATGTTTGTCCTATTAACTACGGCGTTAAGATGGACTGAGAAATATTTCTTCAATGTACTTGCGATTCTTGCATGGTAGGTGAAAAACTGTTTAGACAAGTGTGTGTTTCAAGAGTGCAATTTGCTTCAATATTGGACTCTTATTGGGCTCCAGATGTCTCCCCTATACCAGTTTCTCGGTTGAGACAATAATGTCAAACTGTAGGTATTGTGCTGAGAAAGAACTTGCCAATTTAACATACGTACGCCCGATAAAAAATATATGTCCAACTTGTACTTACTTAAATCCAAGAAATCTTGCAAAACATTTTAACTTAATTACCACTTTTGTAAGCTCTATTTATCCTTATAACTTCACGCTTATTGGTGCAACTGAAACCTTGTTACTGGACAATTTTATTGTCTATCATCTCCTTATACCTGCTTACAATGTTGCTTTAAATAGCATAATTGGTAGACGTGGACAAGGGAAACCATTTCTGTGAGAAAAAATTTCTTTATAGTGTGAGAGAGGATCTCCATTCTTAGGATTTCATAAAATTGAAACTATTTTATTGCAGTAACAAACCTTCTGAAATGAATTGTTGTAATCAGTGTTATATGCAAACCTCCAGATAATAACGGTACGGAACATATAAAATGCTTTAAAGTTATTTCTAGAGAGAAGAAGAAATGTTAACTTGCAGGTGATTGCACAGTGATCTAAATGAAGGAAATTAGGGGAGAAAGTATTTGTTAAACATGTTGTGCTCATACGGTTTTGATTGTACACGTACAAGGATCTATCCAAAAATGTCATCTATTATTTATAATATATTTTGTGACAGACCTTAAAGGAAACATATTATCATGTCTAGTGTATTTACTTCTAGTGTAATAGATTACTTTCTATTTTTTGATCAACGAAATTGATATAGTATCCTAAGAAGAAATTACAATTACAGGCAAAATACATATCCTCAAAACAATGATCGATTAAAAGTTCAGTTATTGAACTACGACTGGAAGAATGCCTTGAATTTAAAAACTACAGCTTACAGCTCATTCACAGAAAATTTTTGCGATGGCTTTACTAGTTGTTGTTCTTTAAGGAAAGTCAATGATAGAATGGAAGTTTGCAGATCAGCCTGCCGAGCAAATGATATTGTCTATTCATGGTAAAAATACTTTGTATGCGAATTGGAAAATGACCAGTATGAATTTCGTAGATACACGGACGTTTTCACAAGTGTCTTTAGAATTGTTAAAAGGAAGAACTAGCCTACTATCGTCACACCAGAGGACATTAGAATGGTAATGGTAAGTTTTTAATAATCACACCAAAAGCTTTTGTAAGGAATTTCAAGGTCTGGTGATATGAAAGTTACAAAATTGGATATTGCAATTTAAAAAGCATTAAAGGAAGGGTTTAAGCAAGACATTAATTTCCACATAGATTTAAGCAATTTGGTGAAATTTTTGATCAATTCGGACATGTAGTTCTTGAGATATCACCAAATTAAGTTACTACATTTGTGACCAAGAGTGAGCTTGAGGTAAGCAGTGGTTATAATATTATTACCTCCTCACATTGATGGCCAAGGCTTTAGTTTCTTTGTTTTTCCAGTCTGCTGTGTTAACCTTGAAATAAATAGAGACATTAGCTCTCCATGGGAAATTCAAAGTTTGTCAAATTCACGAACCTCCCATGCATTTACGTTCCGATAACATAGGGTTATTGGGGAGAAATTGGAAGTAAAGTTTCAAAAAAAAAAAAAAAAAAAAAGAGTGTTCATTTATGTGAGGGTGTTATGTCCTATTTGCATTGTGCTTGCTTCAAGTTCACTTTCGGAGGAAAATGTGACAATTTTAACTGTTAATATCTTGAAAAGGACCCATTAAATTTCAGTGCAAATTTCACCAGAATGCTGAAAATAAGTACCCCTTCAGCATATCAAAATTTCACCTGGAAATTAGACCAGAAAAAGGTCCAAAATTTCGATCAATATCAGTCAAATATTGACTGTTTTACAGGATAATGTCTATTTCACCCTTTTGCAATGTAAAATATGAGCTTAACGTGCACATTTGTGACGTGGAAATATGGACTAATCAAATATAGCGAGTGTTCGACTTTGCTTTTCCAAAGTCATATCAAGGCTACTTGTAACATTGAAATACCCAGAGAGATTTATTATAGAAGTTAAAATTGTTTTCTTGAAAAATATTGATATCACTCGCCAAACTGTAATCTATCTGATGATTAATTAACAGATACTTTACATAGGGCTAACAAAACAAAAAAATAACACTGTTTAACACGCCACGTCACTCGTTTTGAACAGGCAGTGAGTTCCTCCACACACCATTAAATTTTAAAGAGGTATATATTGAGAACGGAAAATATAATAAAATAATTGCAACGGATCTTTCATGGGAGAGGGGAGCTTTATTTTATAACTTCCAAGTAAACTCGTCTGAAAGTGATAATCGAGTGATCAACTGTAATGGGTTTTAACAAGTGTTTTGCATCTGTACAAACAATATGTACATGAGAGAGAGAACAGTCTCAGTTTGAATATGAAATATTTATTAATTTATCTAAACAATCGTCATTATCAAATACCGTCTTCAAAAATTGTGTGCGTTCACTGCCGTGCTGAGTGTAAGGTTGTGCGAATGATTGGTTTACATCTAACTTACTCACTATACTTATCTCAAAACGAAGAAGACACTTCTTGTCTCCTAAACAGCATAAGTGTACCTCAGTACTGGACACTTGGTCCTCTTCTATATTTCTCATTTATGTTAATGACATTTATTCTTCGTCGGTAGCTCCAGAAATTTATTCATTTTTGTAGGGCGACACCACATACTTTTTAAGGCAAAAAATTATTACTGTGCTTTAATTCAGGGGTTTTCAAACTTTTTTGCTTGGTGGTTTGATCTTAGTAAAAAGGTATTGGCAGGTGCCTGATTATGAAGGCGATAGACCAAAGACAGCTTTTATTACTACATAGTATGTCTTTTAACATAGAGTACTTCCATTCGGGTTGGTAAACTCAGCAGCTGTATTTGCACCCATGATGCTAAGACTGGCAAAGTATAAGGATAGACTTCATAGCATCCTTTACGCAATCAGCCAAAGAGTGTTGCTACTGCATAGGGCTTACTACAAACTGCCTCGTTACTCGTCAACACAATCATATGTTCAGTTATATCTGTTAATCCTGCAGTACATCAGAAAAGAATATTTTTACTTGTTGGCTCTGTACTTGTTCACGCCGTTCGCCAACAACATTACTACAAATATTCACATCATTAGCAGTTTCTGTTGCTTCAAAAGCTGGAATCTCAACTCTAGTTTCCACAGTGCTTATGTGACATGACATGGTCACTTTCAATTGCATTATACACATTTACCTAACAGTTGAACTTACTTGGACAGTTTCTTCACTACAATCCTCTTTTCTTTCAACATACGTTTTAAATAAGCAAGCATGTAGCCTGGCTCTACCCTTTACTTTTATCTTGTAGTCATACTTAGGTTTTCTACCAACCACTCCAAATAGTCTGTGCCATTTCAATTACAATCTGTTTGCTTTCGTGGGCAATATAATTAAACCTTTTCCCTCATCTTAAATGAATGATGTTTTGTTCGACTATTAAAATATTTCTTGTACCTCTTTGAGGACTTCTGTAATTCCTCCTTCGCTAAATGACAAGTGTCTTCAAGTCTTTCCTTCAGATCTTAAATATAATGATGAGTGCCTTTGCCTTCTTCCTCTTCCATATCCTCAGACCATTTTCCGTAAATATTGTCATGGGTCCTCTCACTGTCGCACGTACATAAGCTCAAATGGGAAAAACCCAAGCTTTCTTTTCTCGTTTTCTTTCCCTGTGCGAAAAAAAAGAATAGCCGGTAGGTAACGGTCCTAATCACGAGGGCGTTCTGAGCACGTGCACATCAAAGTCCCCTTCAAGGTACGGTTAATCTTTACAACATGGAGTTATACTGCGGATGGTATGAGGTGGAAGTTAATTTCCTAATGCATAAAAGTCTATTTCCTTCATCATGTCTGAGGTGAACTCAACTGACGTGAGAATGAACCTATTACCTCGATCAGTACTTGGGTTAATTGTTCCTACCAAGTCAACTGCTACCAATCTTAATGGTGTATCAATAGGAGGCATGGTACTCGGTGCTCGTCCCTTTGATACACTTTTCTGACACACATCACATGAAGTGCAGTAACGACGAACAACGCCACAAATACCTGACCAATAGAATTGAGAATTTGTTTCTTAGTATCTTAATATATAAATATCAAGGCTACTTGTAACATTGAAATACCCAGAGAGATTTATTATAGAAGTTAAAATTGTTTTCTTGAAAAATATTGATATTACTCGCCAAACTGTAATCTATCTGATGATTAATTAACAGATACTTTACATATGGCTAACAAAACAAAAAAATAACACTGTTTAACACGCCACGTCACTCGTTTTGAACAGGCAGTGAGTTCCTCAACACACCATTAAATTTTAAAGAGGTATATATTGAGAACGGAAAATATAATAAAATAATTGCAACGGATCTTTCATGGGAGAGGGGAGCTTTATTTTATAACTTCCAAGTAAACTCGTCTGAAAGTGATAATCGAGTGATCAACTGTAATGGGTTTTAACAAGTGTTTTGCATCTGTACAAACAATATGTACATGAGAGAGAGAACAGTCTCAGTTTGAATATGAAATATTTATTAATTTATCTAAACAATCGTCATTATCAAATACCGTCTTCAAAAATTGTGTGCGTTCACTGCCGTGCTGAGTGTAAGGTTGTGCGAATGATTGGTTTACATCTAACTTACTCACTATACTTATCTCAAAACGAAGAAGACACTTCTTGTCTCCTAAACAGCATAAGTGTACCTCAGTACTGGACACTTGGTCCTCTTCTATATTTCTCATTTATGTTAATGACATTTATTCTTCGTCGGTAGCTCCAGAAATTTATTCATTTTTGTAGGGCGACACCACATACTTTTTAAGGCAAAAAATTATTACTGTGCTTTAATTCAAGGGTTTTCAAACTTTTTTGCTTGGTGGTTTGATCTTAGTAAAAAGGTATTGGCAGGTGCCTGATTATGAAGGCGATAGACCAAAGACAGCTTTTATTACTACATAGTATGTCTTTTAACATAGAGTACTTCCATTCGGGTTGGTAAACTCAGCAGCTGTATTTGCACCCATGATGCTAAGACTGGCAAAGCATAAGGATAGACTTCATAGCATCCTTTAAGCAATCAGCCAAAGAGTGTTGCTACTGCATAGGGCTTACTACAAACTGCCTCATTACTCGTCAACACAATCATATGTTCAGTTATATCTGTTAATCCTGCAGTACATCAGAAAAGAATATTTTTACTTGTTGGCTCTGTACTTGTTCACGCCGTTCGCCAACAACATTACTACAAATATTCACATCATTAGCAATTTCTGTTGCTTCAAAAGCTGGAATCTCAACTCTAGTTTCCACAGTGCTTATGTGACATGACATGGTCACTTTCAATTGCATTATACACATTTACCTAACAGTTGAACTTACTTGGACAGTTTCTTCACTACAATCCTCTTTTCTTTCAACATACGTTTTAAATAAGCAAGCATGTAGCCTGGCTCTACCCTTTACTTTTATCTTGTAGTCATACTTAGGTTTTCTACCAACCACTCCAAATAGTCTGTGCCATTTCAATTACAATCTGTTTGCTTTCGTGGGCAATATAATTAAACCTTTTCCCTCATCTCAAATGAATGATGTTTTGTTCGACTATTAAAATATTTCTTGTACCTCTTTGAGGACTTCTGTAATTCCTCCTTCGATAAATGACAAGTGTCTTCAAGTCTTCCCTTCAGATCTTAAATATAATGATGAGTGCCTTTGCCTTCTTCCTCTTCCATATCCTCAGACCATTTTCCGTAAATATTGTCATGGGTCCTCTCACTGTCGCACGTACATAAGCTCAAATGGGAAAAACCCAAGCTTTCTTTTCTCGTTTTCTTTCCCTGTGCGAAAAAAAGAATAGCCGGTAGGTAACGTTCCTAATCACGAGGGCGTTCTGAGCACGTGCACATCAAATTCCCTTCAAGGTACGGTTAATCTTTACAACATGGACTTATACTGCGGATGGTATGAGGTGGAAGTTAATTTCCTAATGCATAAAAGTCTATTTCCTTCATCATGTCTGAGGTGAACTCAACTGACGTGAGAATGAACCTATTACCTCGATCAATACTTGGGTTAATTGTTCCTACCAAGTCAACTGCTACCAATCTTAATGGTGTATCTATAGGAGGCATGGTACTCGGTGCTCGTCCCTTTGATACACTTTTCTGACACACATCACATGAAGTGCAGTAACGACGAACAACGCTACGAATACCTGACCAATAGAATTGAGAATTTGCTTTTTCAGTATCTTAATATATTAATATCAAGGCTACTTGTAACATTGAAATACCCAGAGAGATTTATTATAGAAGTTAAAATTGTTTTCTTGAAAAATATTGATATTACTCGCCAAACTGTAATCTATCTGATGATTAATTAACAGATACTTTACATAGGGCTAACAAAACAAAAAAATAACACTGTTTAACACGCCACGTCACTCGTTTTGAACAGGCAGTGAGTTCCTCCACACACCATTAAATTTTAAAGAGGTATATATTGAGAACGGAAAATATAATAAAATAATTGCAACGGATCTTTCATGGGAGAGGGGAGCTTTTTTTTATAACTTCCAAGTAAACTCGTCTGAAAGTGATAATCGAGTGATCAACTGTAATGGGTTTTAACAAGTGTTTTGCATCTGTACAAACAATATGTACATGAGAGAGAGAACAGTCTCAGTTTGAATATGAAATATTTATTAATTTATCTAAACAATCGTCATTATCAAATACCGTCTTCAAAAATTGTGTGCGTTCACTGCCGTGCTGAGTGTAAGGTTGTGCGAATGATTGGTTTACATCTAACTTACTCACTATACTTATCTCAAAACGAAGAAGACACTTTTTGTCTCCTGAACAGCATAAGTGTACCTCAGTACTGGACACTTGGTCCTCTTCTATATTTCTCATTTATGTTAATGACATTTATTCTTCGTCGGTAGCTCCAGAAATTTATTCATTTTTGTAGGGCGACACCACATACTTTTTAAGGCAAAAAATTATTACTGTGCTTTAATTCAGGGGTTTTCAAATTTTTTTGCTTGGTGGTTTGATCTTAGTAAAAAGGTATTGGCAGGTGCCTGATTATGAAGGCGATAGACCAAAGACAGCTTTTATTACTACATAGTATGTCTTTTAACATAGAGTACTTCCATTCGGGTTGGTAAACTCAGCAGCTGTATTTGCACCCATGATGCTAAGACTGGCAAAGCATAAGGATAGACTTCATAGCATCCTTTACGCAATCAGCCAAAGAGTGTTGCTACTGCATAGGGCTTACTACAAACTGCCTCATTACTCGTCAACACAATCATATGTTCAGTTATATCTGTTAATCCTGCAGTACATCAGAAAAGAATATTTTTACTTGTTGGCTCTGTACTTGTTCACGCCGTTCGCCAACAACATTACTACAAATATTCACATCATTAGCAATTTCTGTTGCTTCAAAAGCTGGAATCTCAACTCTAGTTTCCACAGTGCTTATGTGACATGACATGGTCACTTTCAATTGCATTATACACATTTACCTAACAGTTGAACTTACTTGGACAGTTTCTTCACTACAATCCTCTTTTCTTTCAACATACGTTTTAAATAAGCAAGCATGTAGCCTGGCTCTACCCTTTACTTTTATCTTGTAGTCATATTTAGGTTTTCTACCAACCACTCCAAATAGTCTGTGCCATTTCAATTACAATCTGTTTGCTTTCGTGGGCAATATAATTAAACCTTTTCCCTCATCTTAAATGAATGATGTTTTGTTCGACTATTAAAATATTTCTTGTACCTCTTTGAGGACTTCTGTAATTCCTCCCTTTGCTAAATGACAAGTGTCTTCAAGTCTTTCCTTCAGATCTTAAATATAATGATGAGTGCCTTTGCCTTCTTCCTCTTCCATATCCTCAGACCATTTTCCGTAAATATTGTCATGGGTCCTCTCACTGTCGCACGTACATAAGCTCAAATGGGAAAAACCCAAGCTTTCTTTTCTCGTTTTCTTTCCCTGTGCGAAAAAAAAGAATAGCCGGTAGGTAACGGTCCTAATCACGAGGGCGTTCTGAGCACGTGCACATCAAAGTCCCCTTCAAGGTACGGTTAATCTTTACAACATGGAGTTATACTGCGGATGGTATGAGGTGGAAGTTAATTTCCTAATGCATAAAAGTCTATTTCCTTCATCATGTCTGAGGTGAACTCAACTGACGTGAGAATGAACCTATTACCTCGATCAGTGCTTGGGTTAATTGTTCCTACCAAGTCAACTGCTACCAATCTTAATGGTGTATCTATAGGAGGCATGGTACTCGGTGCTCGTCCCTCTGATACACTTTTCTGACACACATCACATGAAGTGCAGTAACGACGAACATCGCCACGCATACCTGACCAATAGAATTGAGAATTTGCTTTTTTAGTATCTAAATATCCCGCTAGAGGAGTATCATGAGTCAACCTCACTAAAGTACTTCTTAGGCACAAGTGTAGAATTCCCTGAACCCTTATTAACGTTTGCACACTTGTACTGTCGATATATGCTACCCTTGCTTGACCTTTCTTAGAGAGTTCCCATAATCTTATAAGAAGGGGGTCACTTCTTTGTTCTGTCTCAATTTCCCTTGTCATGGTGGAAGCTACCCCTGTACCAATTTGCAACGAATCAAAGGCCTTCTTCTGCTTTTCCTTCTGTGCTTGAGTTTCACCAGCACCCTCGGCTTTTCGCACTCATATAGGGACTTTGCAACTTAGTGGGTTGCTAACTAGAATTTGGATTTCTAGGTTACCTCACACCTAAAAGGATCCCCAGGATAAGGTCATAGATTGGACTAACCAGGACTAGGGGCTTCAACTGTACGGACGGCGATCGAGGCAAAGACGACAGCTAACTCAAAAATGTTTTTATTTGATCTTTTTTTGAGTTTTTATTTTATTCATCTTGTATTTTGCATTTCCAGAATTGCACAAAATCAATCATGGAAAATTCAAACAAACTTCTAATAAGTTTTAAAGGTTGTCCATATACATAATAGAGTAACTCATTAGACCTGGGTAACATATACTTTTGAACAACGTATTAAAAAGAAAACAGCATCCTTTTTATATTCACATCAAGTCTATGTGAAATAACTTGATTGCGCATATTGTGTAGGATCTCTACATATTCAGCGTTTGAAAAGGGACCAAAGCAACCTTTATATATAACCGACACGAGTAATTAAATTTTTATTTAAAGCGACTGGCAATGCTGAAGTCACAGACAAAATAAGGCGATGTCCTCTTCAAGGTGTAGCAAACGACTTGTACCTATTGTGCTTAGTTCCTAACACCTTTCAAGTTAATTGGAACCTTCAATGCAGTACAAGGGGAGAGCGATATAGCGGTGTTAACTAGTTTTATGAGTTTGACCTTCGCGGTATGATCGTGATTTTAAAAGGGATTTGTGAAGTTTTTTCTCCTGTCCAGGTATTAGTTCCATGATTAAACTAAAAATTTACCTCTGAATAGCATGATAGTTGTAATTTTTTTTTATTTATATGATACGCAGTCATCTTCTTTAGAACAATTCAGAGCAGTGTTTGGTTGTAACGGGGTTTTTCAAGTGAACCTATTCAAATTCACCTTTTACTAAAATAATCTTTTTTTTACTGGCGCCGAATACCTAACACATCTTTTGCTATTCAACTCAATTCAAATTTATTTCTCATATGTTTTACAAAGGTTACAAAAGTTAAAACAAAAAATATATGGAAGCAAAAATATGATGGGCACTAGAAAACAGAGGAAAACTGTTATCAAAGCTAGTGACCAACTTAAGTAGTAAATACATTAACACAACAAGAAACACAACAGACTTAAGTAGCGCAAATGTAGAAAAAAACTAAACATAGCTGTTAGAGAGGGAGCAGAAGATGGAAAGCAAGTAAGAAGGAAAGAGAGACAGGGAGAAGGAAAGAAAGGTCGGAAAACAGGAGCACGATAATAGAGAAAATGGACGTTTAATTATATGTGTTTGAAAGATACATCTTGAGCTTTATTTGAAAAGATCTAAGTGACTATGCAGTTGTAACTGAAGAAGGCAGACACTGAAACAGAGAAAAACAGTAATTATTAAGAGGCAATTTACCATGGGGGGAGTTACATTGAAAAGTTATTATTTCGGGTAGTAATACGATCATTTGAAACATAATTTTTAACACACAGCATCAGAAATAGCTTGGGGTAACATATTCTTACGATAATAATAAACAAATGAGCACATGCAGTAAGTGTTGATTTCTTATGATTGGAAATGTTCGAGGTAAAGGTATTTGGAAACTTAACATTTCTTTGTTGGAAGATCCAAATTATGTTAGTTCAGTGAAAGAAGCTATTAAGAAGGTGATCACAACACATCATTATTTCAATCCCAGGCTGCTCTGGGAATCTTGTAAATTGATCATACGATCCGTGTCAATAACTTATTCTAAAATTGCCGCAAAGCATCGGCTCTCTGATGAAAAGAATTTAATTGAAAAGATCGCTTTACTTGAACAACAGTATGCTCTAAGCCCGTCTGCTGATTTAAAAAATCAGCTTGAGGAATCAAGAGCTAAATTAGACTCTACTTATGACTACAAATTAAAGGGCATCGTTATCCGATCTAGGGCTCGGTGGTCTGAAAACGGGGAGAAAAATACAAAATATTTTCTAAATTTGGAAAAAAGGAATAAAGCTTTCAATAGTATTAAGCAATTAATTTTAGATAATGATAAAGTGATATGCAACCCTGATGACATTTTGAAAGTAGCCCAAGACTTCTATAGGGAACTTTACACTAAAGATTTGGACGTTAATTCAAATACTTTTTTTACTAGTCCTGGCTTTCTGCATACAAAACTTTCCGATGATCAATCAAAGAGTTGTGAGGGACTTCTTTCACTTGATGAATGTTCACATGCTTTATTTTCAATGCCTTTGAATAAGTCCCCGGGTTCCGACGGAATCCCTACTGAATTCTATCGTGTGTTTTGGGAAGACGTGGGTCAGATGGTTGTGAATTCTTTCAACTATTCATTTCAAAAGGGTTTCATTTCAGATGAGCAAGGTAGAGCATGTTTAACCCTTATACCCAAAGGAAACAAAGATCACCGCTATTTAAAAAACTGGAGACCGATCGCTCTGCTTTATACGGATTATAAAGTTGTTGCTAAGTGCTTAGCTTTACGCATGAAAAACGTCCTTCCTGACCTTATTAGCCCGGAGCAAACCGGATTTCTTAACGGACGTTTTATCGGTGAAAATATCAGATTAGTCTTAGACCTTATTAATTACTGCGATGAAAATGACATTCCTGGTGCGCTTATTTTTCTCGATTATGAAAAAGCGTTTGACCGTCTTGATTGGGAATTTATTCAAAATACCCTCTCTTACTTCAACTTTGGCAAGGATTTTAGATTGTGGATCAGAACGCTCTATAGTAATGTTTCATCTTGTATTGTTAATAATGGTTTTCTTTCTGATTATTTCAATGTCTCCAGAGGTGTCCGTCAAGGATGCCCTCTTAGTCCATATTTATTTATCACTTGTTCGGAAATTTTCAGTGCTTTGGTTAAGTCTAATGTTAACATTGAAGGTATTGTTATTGCAAATTCTGTTTTAAAAATCTCGACTTATGCCGATGATACTGTAGTGATAACCAATGGCTCATTGAATGATATTTCGGAGACGGTGAAACTACTTGATAAGTTTTGCAAAGTCTCGGGTCTTAAGGTAAATTTGGACAAATCTTGTCTTTTCCCGCTCGGACCATTATTTTCGACCCCACCACGTTATTTCCAAATATTAGATTTTGTCATTAGCGACGAACCTGTCAATTATTTAGGCATCTCCTTTTCTCATCATCAAGAAGACTTCTTTAAGTTAAATTATGTCCCTAAACTTTCTCGTATCAAAAGTATTATTAATCTCTGGAGTTCCAGAGATCTAACTCCCATCGGTAAAATTGTTCTTATCAAGACATTTCTTATTTCACAACTTGTTTATCTATTCTCTGTTCTACCGAATCCAACTATCCAATTCTTTAAGGATGTTGAAAGTCTACTCTATGGTTTTATTTGGTGTAAAAAGCCTGACAAAGTAAAACGAAATGTTTTAATAAATCCTAAATGTAAGGGAGGTCTTAACATGATCGATGTTAGGTCATTTGCAACAAGTTTAAAGTGCAAATGGGTGAAACTTTACCTTGGTGACAATGAGGGATTATGGAAAGTTTTGTTTGACGAAGGACTGAAAAATTATGGTAAAGCCTTTTTTATTTAAATGCAACTTTTGTAAAAATGATATAAACATTTCCAATAATTTTATACGTGATGTTTGTTATGCCTGGTCAGTTTTTAATTTCAGAATCCCAGATGTTTCTGATTACGGTAATCGGTATATTCTAAATAATTCGTTTATAAAAATTGATAACAAGTTATTCTATTCAGATTCTCTTAAGGAAAACGGAGCCTACCGAGTGCGTGACTTTTTTCATAGCAATGGAAATGCTATTGAATATAATCGATTTTGTGCTAAGTTTGAGTTGAATTATTTCCCTTTCACTATTTATTTTGGTATTTTGTCGGCGATTCCAAGATCCTGGAAAGAAGGTGTTTTTCCTGCTCTAAACCCTAATGGTAATGAGCAACGCCTCATAAAGGCGGTCACGTCATTTAAAGTAACAAAGTATATCTACAAGTATTTAATTGAAAAACGAGTTGAACAACCAAAAACAATCCAGAGATGGCAAGAAATTGAAAATAAAGAACATGACTGGGATAGAATTTTTACCCTTCCTTATCTTGCTGTGCGTGATACAAAAATTCAATACTTTCAGTACCGTTTCCTACATAGAATTCTTGGTACAAATATGTATTTATCAAAAATCAAGGTAAAGGATTGTTCTTTATGTACTTTTTGCCGTAATGATAATGAAACGTTAAGCCATTTGTTTTGGGATTGTGATTTTGTTAAAACATTCTGGGTACAATGCTGTAAACTCTGCTTAAAGAGCAACTTCGACTTAAATTATGATTACGTTAAGTTCGGCTTCCTTGATGATGCTAAACACCCAATCAATTTTTTTATACTACATGCAAAGTATTATATCTTTTGCTGCAAATTAAATGGTAAGACACCAGATGCCATAGCTTTCTCCTACAAACTTAAATATTATCTACAGGTGGAATATTACATTCTTAAGAAAGTAAACAATGAATGCCGTTGTTTGTTTTTAAAAAATGTGTTTAAGGAATGATTGAGCTTTTTTAACTCAACTACTTTCTCTTGGTACCGAAACATCTCTGTTTTTGAAACTTTGTTTTGAGATCTCAACTAATAATGTGCATTTTGTTAATGCATGTAGGGCCATAAAATGTATAAGATTACACTATGTACCAAATTTTTTGTCCAATCACTTTATTTATCAATGCAAGTAAAGGTGATGCTAAGAAGTACCAACGTTTATGATTTCATTTGGTAATTGAAAGCTCAATGTATATAATTACGAAGAAAGTGATTCAATTTACAAAACCTTGAAAATTCTATCTAATGTACACAATCATGAAAATTACGGTTCAATGTATTTCACTATGAAAAAGTTCAGTTCAATGTATATAATTATGAAAAACCAAAGTTCAATGTATATAATTATGCAAAATAAAAGTTTCATGTATTTAACTATGAAAAATGGAAGTTCAATGTATATAACCATGAAAAATGAAAGTTCAATAAACGAGACAAAAAAAAAAAAAAAAGTGTTGATTTCGGAAAACATGAGTAGGTCAAACTCCCTGTATAGTAGATTGGTAGGATAAAGTCTGGGTTTACCTGTCAGAACATTAATAAGTCTATTGTGGAGAGAGTATGAAGCAGTTTTAAGCAAGTTTTTTAGAAGTTGAACAAATTCCAATAGCATACCTCACCTTAGAATAAAAAAATGAATAACATACTTGAATAGCAGTGGTTTTAGGAAGGGTGTCCCTAAGATTATAAAAATACTAGTATACTTTATCAGAGAGTTACAGAGATCGCTAATATGATCTACCTAGTTACGCTTTTCATCAATGAGTAATCCTTAATATGTAGCACTACTTGTCTTCTTGATTTTTATATCTTTTAATAAAAAAATGGTCATAACAGGGTGAGCTACCTCTCTAGAATGAAAAATGGTATAATTAATTTTTCCTAAATGAAGAGTAAGCTTATTAGCATCAAACCAATTGCTGAGTCGATGGAGTGTCTCAGCACCCCTAACAATTAAATCATCACAGCTACGACCAAATAGAAAATATTTGTATCATCTGCAAACAAGGGAGTAGAAACATTAGGAATAATTTTAGTATGTACATTAGTAATGTAAATTAGAAACAATAAAGGTTCTAACATGGAACCTTAAGGGACACCAATATTAACACTTAAGTGATTAGAGTATGTACCATTTACATAAACATATTGCTCTCTGTTGCATAAATAGGATGACAGAATATGGTTTTGAGTACCACGGATACCATAATGATATAATTTTTAAAAGTATATTGTGATCGACGATGTCAAAAGTTTTTTGAGATCAAGATAAAGACCTAAAGCATTATCACCAACATCAAGCTGGGAACGAATACAGTTAACTGTTTCTAACAATGCATGTGTTGTAGAATGACCCTCTCTAAATCCAAATTGGAAATCATATAAAGAATGATTATCATTACGACAATTTCTAAGTCTTTTTCAATTACAACCTCCAGAAGCTTTATTAGGCAAGGCAGTAAACTGTTCGGTCTATAATTCTCGGATAGAGTGCAGTCACCTTTCTTGAACAGTTTGATAACTTTGGCTACTTTCATTACATCGGGATAAACACCGCTGAGGAACCGATTGTTAAAGATATGACAAAGGGCAGGTGCCAAAATGCAGCTTGCGGACCTAAGAAGTTTACCAGGGATACCGCCAATACCAGGGGCTTTACCCAGTTTAAGGGAATTTATGTGATAACAAACTTCAGAAACAGATATGGGTGAAAGAAGATAGAATGGAGAACAGGGTTGTCCAAGTACGGTTTGAGGGATTTACAGAAGAAAAGATATGTTTGCTAAGCTTATCACCTATTGTAAAAAAGTAATCGTTAAATGCATTTGCAATGCCATGATCATCTGTGTAAGTAATTTTTTAACAGAGAAATAAAAGTATACGATGCGACCGAGTCATCAGCTTGCCCTTGACAAGTTTGTTGGTCACTGTCCACGCCTGTTTTGAGGACGTTTGTCTAGAAGTTAAGATATTCCCATAGTAAGAAGATTGAGCAGACCTAATTCTTTTCATAATCCGACGATCAGCTTAAGTTTGAGGACTTTTAATGTATTTGCGAAAACGTATGTTTTTAATAGAGATAGATTTCCTTATTCCTGGCGTAATCCAAGGCTTGTCATTATACTTATTTCTAGACAATCTAACCAGAGGAAAGTGTCCATCATGAAAACATTGTAAAATAGAAGAAAGGTTTTTGTATGATGTTTCAACGTCACTGTAACTATAAACAGATGACAAATCATAAGATTCACGCGAATGAAGGAAATTATTAAAATTCTTCTGATCATAAAACCGAATAAATAAAACAAAAGCTTGGAAGAAGGTCACTCAATTCAGTGAAAAGATTACCAGAGAAAATAATATTGTCAGGGAGCTTATTGGGTAGCCTGATGAAAATATTGTCAATTAGAGTAGCACTATAATCGTGTGAAGTGTTTGATAAAGTGTTTGATATTACCCCTAGGATGGCGATAACACGCAGAGACACAAAAAGTTTGATTGCTATTATTTAGCTCTACCCAAATGTCTTCGATCTGACACTGTGAACAAGGCAATTTAAGTTACTGGAAAAACCTGTCTCCAAACAAAGTGCTTAATGTAAGTAGATCTATGAAAAATGCCAACGCCACAACTTTTCGATGGGAAAGCAACATACGCAAGGTCATAAACAGTTAAAATACATCTTAGGTGGTCTATATTACTTTGCCCTTTTTCAGATAAATGAATGACTTCAAAATCATGTTTAATGTTATCAAGATAAACAACTAGCTGTAGAAAATTCTTTGGGAGACTTCTAATATTTAGATGGAAAATCGATAAATGAATAATTTTATCTTTTATAGTTTATAATTTGAGTCATTACTCTGACAGAATGCAGGATGTAAGATGTTGATATACGATACATGCGACTATTCGGTTTCTATCAACGATCGTGCTATCCAGAGGTAAATTTTTAGCTTAATCATGGAGCTAATACCTGGACAGGATGAAAAACGTCACAAATTCCTTTGAAGACGACGATTGTACCGCGAAGGTCAAACTCATAAAACTAGTTAACATCACTAATCCCCCTCCCTTTGTACTTCATTGAAGATTCAATAAGCTTGAAAGGTGTTAGGAACTAAGCACAATCGGTACATGTCGTCTGCTACATCTTGAAGAGGACATCACCTAATTTTGCCTGTAACTTCAGCATTGCCAGTCGCTTTAAATGAAAATTTAATTTTTCGTTTCGTCCCGTAGTGTCGGTTATATATAAATGTTGCTTTGGTCCCTTGTTAAACGCTGAATATGTAGAGACCCTTCACAATATGCGCATTATGTAATTTCACATAGACTTGATGTGAATATAAACGGGATTCTTTCCAATGCGTTGCTCAAAAGTAGTTCATGCTACCCAGGTTTAATGAGTTTTTCTTATTTGTATGTAGACTAACTTTGAAACTTATATGGAATTTGTTTGAATTTTCCATTGATTTTGTTCAATTATGGAAATGCAAATACAAGATGAAAAAATAAAGACTCAAAAAAAAAAAAGAAAGTAAAAACAGTTTTGAATTAGTTGTCGTTTTTATCTCCATCGCCACCCGTAGAGTTGACGCTCAAGTCCTGGTTAGTCCAATCTAGATCTATGATCTTTTTCTGGGGAACCTTTCAGGTGTGAGAAAACCTGGAAATCCAAATTCTTGTTGGCAACCCACTAAGTTGCAAAGTCCCCACATGAGTCCGAGAAGCCGAGGGTGCTGGTGAAACTCAATCACAGAAGGAGAGGCAGAGAAAAGGCCTTTGATTCGTTGCAAATTGGTACAGGGGTAGCCTCTACGGTGACAAGGGAGAAACTGAGACAGAACGAAGAATTGACCGTCTCCTTATAAGGTTATGGAAACTCAGTAAGAGAGGTCAAGCAAGGGTAGCAAAGAAGGGAGGATGAGAAGCGTCGGAAAGGGGCTACTGTATAGACAGTAAAAGGCGTCAAAGGTTGATAAGGGTCAGAAAATTTTACAGTTGGGTGTGCCTAAGATGTACTTTAGTGAGTTGAGTATATGACATTGATTTACATACTCCTCTAGCAGGATATTTAGATACTGAAAGGAAAATTCTCGATTCTATTGGCCAGGTATGTGCGGCGATATTCGTCATTACTGCGCTTCATGTGATGTGTGTCAGAAAAGTGTATTGTTGAGACGTGTACGGAGAGCAGCATTGAGTACCATGCCTCTCCTATAGATACACCTACTGCCATTGTGCTTGGTGCTTGGTGATTGAAGGAATTATGGACTGAGATATAGAAAAGGAAGAAGATAATATCACTCATCAGCATATTTTAGATCTGAAGGAAAGACTTGAAGACACTTGCATTTAGCACAAGAGGAATTACAAAAGTCCTCAAAGAGGTACAAGAAATATTTTGAGTGAAGTAAAGGTAGGTGGTACCATCATCTGACGTCACGTGACAGCCGTCGAACCTCACATTTTTAGCAAAAGTCAGAGTCTATTATGTGACTCACGTGAAAGAAATGTAGGCTTTATGGATTTTGCCGGAGGTTGTAAGAATAATAATTCCACTATAGTTCTTTAGGACTGGTGGAGTTCAATCAAGCGCTTTATTTCCCTGTGGGGGTGGCGGGATTAAGAAAAAAGTTTGATTCTTATGATGAAACCTAACTGGTTTCTGCTCTCATGAGCTATTATAGAGGAGCTTTATCAGTAGCAACCTTTCAGTTCATAACTTTTTTTAATATCGTTGTCTCGCTCGATTGACTGTAATAGGGACTTCGATAAAAGAATCATCAAGAGAATATTTTACAAAACTTTGAGTTGTTGTTAAAAGTGTTCTCATCTGAAGATGTTTAGGATTTTTTGCAATTTTACAGGCAGTTATCGGGTTATTTGAAAATAGTTTCGTCAATTTCACATGTTAGGAAATCACGCGCGAGTGGTGATTTCAAGCATTTTATATGCACCATCCCAACATGTGAGATACAGGTCCTTTTTAGAACCGGGGTGGCAATCCATCTGTTGTTTCCGTAGTTAATAGAGTGCCTTCCCCTTTGAGAGTTGAGGTGGCAGTTCTATTCTGTGTCAAGGGTCTTGTTAGTGGGTAGTTTTCTGAAGATTCAATATTAAAGACTAGTCTAGGATACCAGAGAAAAATTACCCTTCATTGATTTCAAGATCTAAAAATGATTACTTAGATACAAGCGATGAAAGCTATGTGGTTTGCCAGCAAGTTAAAAAACCCCGTTTGATTCACTGTGCACCATCAAAAGTGACCAAGTCAAGTCTTAAGAAACTGGTTGAAAAGCCTTTGCTTTATATTTAAGCACGAGGAAACGTTACTGTTTATTTTTCCGTGGTATCCTGGACTCTAAAGTCTTTATTAAATCCACAGAAACTACCAACTACAAAGACCCGCGTAACTGAATAGAACGTCCACCTCAACTCTCAAAGAGGAAGGCACTCTCTGTAGTAATGAAAGCCGTCTTTTGTTTATCGGCTTCATAAGCAGGCACCTGCCAGTACCTTTTTTACTAAGATCTAACTTGGAAAATATTTCCCATTGCAATCATTTACCATGAAACTATCGATATTAGGGATTATTAGGGATCAAAAATTGTGATTGCATTTAGCTTCTGAAATCAACAAAAACCGTATTGTTGAAACATCATAAAATGATGTAGTCAAGAAAGATAAATTTAAGGGATAAACCTCAGTGCAACAAAACATCCACATTCGGCAATCACTAAGCCTTTGGGCTTTCTGCCGGTTGTGAGAGCTTTTCAATTGACAAAATACTCAGTTGGTGAACATGTAAGCAGTTGAGCTACATATTCGGTGATTGTAGTATGTACATTGCTTTTTCCCTGGCATGTATTTGGACACAGTTTGTTCTTGTTTTGTGGTTAGGCATATGAAATATCCACATACAAGTGCTCACATTGGCCTGTTCAACCATGGTGGGATCGAATGTAATAAAGATTGTTTTCATGCAAAGAATTTTGTACTTTTGGTTACAATATTGGATACAGCATCGTAGGCATTGCAAACAACTCGATGTATGTGTGGGTGTGTATGTATGTGTGTGTGTGTGTATTTGACACCAAAATTATGTACAAGCAAAATATAATAAAAAAGGTCTGCTGTGCATGATACTTGGCATGTACTGTATGTTAACCAGTGTGAGGAGTTGTACCCTATTACTCTTGTGCTAATATCATGCATAGTAATGAGTACTGTGGGCAGGATAAAATGTTAAAAACATAAAATGACAATATCTCCCACTCAGGAAGGCTGATGAGCCTCATGTTTAGTGTATATAGGTTACCTCTTCTTTGGGAACAACTTTTACACCACTCAACTGCTTGTGGGAAGGGCCGTCTTGCCTGCCAAAAAGCGATAATTCTAATAGACTTTCATATTAGCCTACCTAAAAATAGACACGTATAATCGTATATACAGTAAAGCTGTTAAATAACTCTGCAGAACCCAGGGAGGAAGTCTAAAAGATCAACAGCTTATAATGGGCAGCATGGCTTCCTGTGAACTGTAGAGATTTCACTCCTGAGTGCCCTTTTGTGTTTGCATTGCTCTCATAGTAAACAAAGTCTAAATTTCGACTGGTTCTGTGCACAGGACCTCTCATGTATGGGTTTGGGAGACCATTATACCATCTTTATATGCATGAATGTACAGGGTAGGTTTTATAAATGGCTCAAAGTGATCGTGTACAACCAAACTCATAGTAGGGCAGTTCTACTTTGCATGACACTTGGAAAGTATGTTGACCAGGGTATTAATTTACCCTATTGCTTTTGACTTCCAAATCTTGCATACGAATGAGTGAACAGGTCTAAAGGAATAAATCGTAATGTCAATGTTTCCCAATGGGGGAAGTTGATGAGCACCAGTACGGTTTAGGTAATCTTAAAGGTAGGGATTTGTTTTGGGGGCAGAATGTTTTCATTACTATTCATAAGTGGGAGGGGGAAGGACACATAGTTCCTCTGTGCATAACACTTGGCACATGTTGACTGGGGTGTGAAATTGTCCTCTTTTGTTTTTGTGCCAATATCATGGGTAGTAATGGGTGTCCAGGGCTAAATATGATTATCTAAAAATGTCATTTCTCACAATTAGGATAGCTGATTAGTTTCATATTTGTCCTGTATGTGCATGATATTAAGTGAAAATAAGTAATTGGAGAAAACCTGTTAGCAGTAGTTCATCATCTTTATGTTTATGAGTAGGCATGGTCATCTTGAAAATGGCTGAAAACACAGGGGCATAAGAAAACTTTAAGTACGAAGGTCTGCTGGACTGAATATTTATTTAGTAGCTACGTTAACCTGAATTAAACTCACAGTAGGGTGTATGAATTGGAATTAATTGAATACTCCTGAAGCTGGTATGATATATACGTCTGGGGAGCATATACCCTTTAGTGTGCACGAATTGTGATTGCCTTACTGTTAACAAATCGTAACTGTATGTTGTCTGTGAGAAGATTCTGGTTAAGAATTAATCTGCTTAGTAGCATCTCTGGTCATGATGTGTGTTGATGTGTTTTAGAACTGACAGAGCTCTTTGGCTTCAAAATTGCATGCAGGTAAAAAACATGGACAGATGGAATTAGTGGGAGTACCATTTGGTGATCTCGTTTGAGGTCATAGTTAACTGATAATAATATGCCACCAGTTTGCAGCAACAGAACACAGTAATTGAAATAAGATTATTGTGATTATTAAAAAGGAATTAAAAGCAACAGCCAAATTGTAGAATGCTTCGCAAATCATAGCAAATTATAATTCAAAAACGCACTTGATAGGACATTTCAGTTATAATTTCCTAAACGCTGAGCAGACGGACAGGTATAAAATTCCAGTCGGTAATAGCCTACGTTTTTATAAGTTTTGAATTTTGCCTTGTCATGTGTTCTCATCTTGTATGTGAATATACATTAAAAGTTATATAATTTGTAATGAGCTGAGAAGAATTTGGAAAGCAAATTAGACAAAGGGTGTCAAAGGCATTAAAATTCCGAACCATGAAAACTTATCCGTCGGTCGTCTAATTTTACTTTTGGTAATTGTCTTATGAGTTTTACATTTTTTGTCATGCGTTTTGTCGTTCTATAGATAAATTATATAGATAAATTATTTAAATTTTTCTTTGTTTAGAGCTTTGAAAAATGTATGCGAAGTTAGGCAAAAGGATTATAATTCGAAACCGCTTGTGTTAGGATATTCCACATTTATTTTTGTTAATGCTGAGCAGGCAGACGTGAAAATTATCAGCCTGTCGTCTTGTTATACTTTTGGTCTTACATTTTCCCTTGTCGTACATTCTGTTCTTTTAAAGATACAAGATTTAAATTTTAATATGTATGGAGCAATAAAAAAATGTAAGTTAAATAAGGCAAAGGGATTATACTTTGAAACCGCTCGTTTAAAGGATATTCCAGGTATAATTTTCTACATGCTGAGCGGGCAGCCGGTCGTCTTGTAACACTTTTGTTATAAAGGTTTTATGAGTTTTACATTTTTCCTTTTCATCCGTCCTGTCGTTTTATAGATAAATAATTTAAATTGTTATTCTTTTAAAGCCGTGAAAAATTAGGCAAATGGATTATAACTGGAAATCGCTTGTGTTAAGACATTTTTCTTAAAAGTTTTTTAATGCTGAGTAGGCGGGCGGGCGGGTAAAAATTATCAGCCGGTCGTCTTGTTTTACTTTTAGTAATATGTTTTATGAGTTTTACATCTTATTCCTTGTCATGCGTTCTATCGTTCCATAAATAATTTATTTAAATTTTTCTTTGTTAAGAGCTGTAAAAAAATGGGAGAAAGGGTTATATCTCGAAAGCGCTTGTATTAGGATATCCCACGATTTTTTATGATTTTTTTAAATGCTGAGCAGGCCGGCGGGCGGGTAAAATTTATCAGCCGGTCGTCTTGTTATACTTTTTTTAATTTGTTTTATGAGTGGTTTTTTTTTTTTTTCTTTTCATCCGTTCTGTCATTCTATAGATAAATTATTTAAATTATTTGTTTGAAGATGTAAAACATGTAAGCAAAATGAGGCAAATGGATAATAATCCGAAATCGCTTGTGTTAGGATATTCTTCTTATATTTTTTAAATGCTTAGCAGGCAGGAGGTGGGTGGAAAGTATCAGCCGGTCGTCTTGTTATACTTAGGTAATATGTTTTATGAGTTTTACATTTTTTTCTTGTCATGTGTTCTGTCGTTCCATAAATAATTTACTTAATTTTTTCTTTGTAAAGAGCAGTAAAAAATTTACGCAAAACTAGGCAAAAGGATTATAACTCCAAACCGCTTGTAATAGGATATATCACGGTTATGTTTTTAAATGCTGGGCAGGCAGGCGGGTAAAAATTATCAGCCGGTCGTCTTGTTATAGTTTTGGTCCTACATTTTCCCTTGTCATGGTTTCTGCTCTATTGAAAGATACAACAGTTAAATTTTAATTTGTCTGGAGCTGAGAAAAATGTAAGTTAAATTAGGCGAAGGGATTATAATTCGAAACCGCTCGTGATAGGATATTCCACGTATTTTTAAATGCTGGGCAGGCAGGCGGGATGGTGAAAATTATCAGCCGGTCGTCTGGTTGTACTCTTGTTAATATTTTTTTTATTTTATGCATTTTGACGTTCTATAGATAGACGATTAAGATTATAATTTGTAGGGAATTGAAAGAAATGTAAACAAACTGGGCAAAGGGGTTTTAATTCGAAATTGCTTGTGATGGAACATTCCTACTACAAATTTGTTTAACGTTAAACAGACGGGCGGAATTGAATTTTCAACCCGTCGTCTAAACTCAATGTTGACATGATATTTTTAAGTTTTACATGTTTCTCTTATCGTGCGTTCTGTCTTTCCATGTAGTTTTGTGTCTGTTAATTCTATTCACGATTTGGCAAATTTCAAAATGAACTGAAACAATGGGGCAAACCTTTTACTCATTTTTCTTGTTTTTCTTTTTATCTCATCCCCACATTCGTAGTATGTGGGGGATGAGATATTGTGCTTCGTTTACTGTTGAAAAGTGCACACGTTTACCTCTGCCAGTCTCCATAGCAACCGTGACCATGGAAATGCATGTTAGGGAAATTTGAGGCTTTATAACCGCTACTCAGGGGTGGGGAAGAAAAGAGTGGTGAAGTTCCTGTTTTCCTGTCATGTGATCAAATATGCCTAAAATTTGGGTCAAAGGCTCAAATGATCAAATGACATCCACAAGGTCAAAAGTGTGTCGCGAACTCGTCCTAAACTAAGAACACGGTTGAGCTCAAACTTGGTGGGTGTATGCATAGTGCTTGGGACTTGTGCCTCCATTAACTTCAGCATGATAGGTCAAAGATCAGAGGTCAAAGGTCATAAAAGGTCAAAATAGGCAATTTAACATATCTAGCTATAAAACCAGAATAAAACAATAAATGACCCTGATATTGAAACCCTCTTGGCACAACTTGACATTTGACGTCCTGAGGTCAACGGTCACGAGGTCAGAGGGTCAAACAACAATTTGGGGGTCAAAACTGCCGTGTTCTGGCGCAATCCTGGAGGCGCTACTCACCCCAAACTTGGTGAGGGGGTGCATCGTCTTTGTAATTTGTGCTTCCAATATCACCAGCATGATAGGTCAAAGGTCATAAAAGGTCAAAATAGGCATTTTCTTCCAAATCTGGCCACAAAACCAGAATAAAACAATATATGACCCTTATATTATGACATATCTTTCTCATTGAAGCCCTCTTGACCCAACTTGACATTTGACCTCCTGAGGTCAAAGGTCACGAGGTTAGAGGGTCAAACAACAATTTGGGGGTCAAAACTGTGCCGTGCACCGGCTCAAATATGGAGGTCCTACTGATCCCAAACTTGGTGAGGGTGCGCGTAGTCCTTGTAATTTGTGCCTCCAATATCACCAGCATGGTAGGTCAAAGGTCTGAGGTCAAAGATCATGATAGGTCAAATGACATTTTCAAGGTCACACATATATCTTGAATTTATCCAAAACTGAAAATACTACTGGCCCCAAACTTGGTATACAGGTAGAAGGTTATGAAAACTTGTGCCTTGCAGACATTCACGGTGACGGGTCAACAGTCATAGGTCAAAGGTCAGACATAAGGCGAAGATTGTACTTTTATTTTCGCTACATAATTAGTTCGGTAATTTATGGAAAACTGAAGTTTTTTATTCCCCGTGACATTAAACATTGTCTTTACTTGTCACTGAAAATTTTGTTTCACCTGGGGTGTAACAAACCCACAATAAAAAGCCATAAATGTACTCATATACACAGTAATTTACCCTTGGCTAAAACTCCAATTGTTGTTAACCTCCATGTATACTGTGATCACGCAGGTCAAGCATGACTAGTTCTTGGCGCCATAACAATGCAATAACACTCTACGCACGTTCCCAGCGTAATGAAGTCCATGCGCGTCCCAGTCATTATTTTTGTAGACCCTAACCAAGACTACGCGCGGTCGGATTGTTAGACCTTAGCCTAGCCTAACGTAAGGCCTGAGTTAGAACAGGTAGCCTGGCCGAGGTCTATGTTATGGGACTAAGTTGACATACACACCCGGTTGAAGAGAACTTTAGACAAATCTTAGTTCTGAGCACTGTGGCCCCATCACTTTTCTGAAATTAGTACCTTATCTTCTCCTGAGTCTGAATACTTCCCTTCCTTCAAGTGCGGCTATACTAGAACACAGAGCAGCTAGGCGCGGCTAGACATGGCAACAACTACGTGCGTTGGGCCGCGGTTTATGTTTATTTCTAGGGGCCATTCATACACAATGTACGCATGCGAGTCGAGAACTGTGAGAACGTGCAAGTGCACACGTACATATAATAACTGCGCAGTGATACACCTGATTAGCTTGTAAACAACCAACATCACAGCAGTTAGTTAAAAGCAAATGACGTCACAAACAGACCAGGCTAGCTTTGCACAAAGATATTAGTAAGCATAGACAATCGGTGCGGAGGTGTGAATTTGACATACGCGCTTTTCTCTTTCATTGTTAGAATAGCGCTGCTTTCGTGAGCGTTATATACGCGCAGAATACTGCGTGTTTTTATCGGGAATAACTTGACGCACACAGGACGCGTGCTCGGAAAACGAACGCACTGGCTGCATTTCCGTTGTAAGCACGTAAATGAGCATATATAAAAGTAAGCAATTTGAAGATACCATAGAAATTGATCTATGAAGTCTATGAACTTCAAACAAGTCATTATGCGTACACTCAAGTGTACTTGTGTAATGCCACGAGGAAGAGATAAACTTTCAATTAATAAATGGAATTTACAAGTGATATTTTTTAGGTTTACAATGCTCTGAAATATCAAGCATTAAAACTTTTGTCAGGCACGCATTCATTTGCCTGTTTATTTTCAAAACGAATGAACAGTGATCAGCCTTTCCGCCCCGATACTTTACGCTCCATAAGGAGTCAACGCGCCATTTATCTAAGTATATTCGAGTGCATGGCTACTTGATAAATGAACGTAATAATTAGCTCATAACTTGACAATATTGTTTGCACGCAGCGCGTGTGGATATGATCGGGAACGTTGTGAAACGTAAGGCCGAGAAGTAGCGTGAAAGAAAATGCTGAAAATTTTAATCAGTACATATTGTTGCCGTACAATACATACCCAGATATACGTCTATTGGCTTGACTGTTACGTTAATAAATTCATACTAATTGCTTAAAATAAGATGACATGTTTTCATTATCTAAAGAAGTAAATTTTGATAATACAGTTATGTCTACATAAGCTACACACATATTGCAACAATAATAAGACTGTTTTATCTCAAATCAATCGCAAAAACGTCATATTTTGTAGTGGAGACACCTTTTTGGAAACAAAATTCACTTCATTAGCTTTAGAATTCTACACATATTCTCAAGGGGTGCAGAGTGCTGTGTGCACAAAAAAATCGTTCCTGTTCCTTTCTCCTATTGCTACCTTAAATACTAAAAAGATTCACATCTTTATATTGCTTATAACTTTTTATAGCTTTTTATTGCTATTCAAACTATTTGCAATTTTTGCGCCCAAAGTTTCCAAATAGATGTCAAAAAAGAGCAAATTATTTTCCCTATTTTTGTATATCCCCCATTTGCTAAAGTGGAGCGTGCCAAAGTCACGTGCACAGCTTCGGCACAACATTTCGAACAGGCAGCGAGCGAATGTTCGTATGTGATAACGACATGCAAATTGTTTGCCGTATTGTACCGTATATAGTTACCGGTATCGTGCAGTTGAAATCCCTGCCCAGGAGATGCATCAGAAAGATTTTTACTGTCATTAATAACGTAGGAACAGTGTGTACAGTAGGAAGTGAATTTTCATAAGAGTAATAAGAAAGGAGTTTAAGAGAAATTTGAACACATGGCTGAGGTACTTTTAAACTTACAGCGCAGAAGTGGCCCAATGACAAACCTACGTTATTTTTTGTGACGATGCACACGTTACGGTACACTGGGACAAAAAACCACAGTAGGTAATGATAGAACTTGTTTAAAATGTGTCTGATTGCACATCGCTAAAGAATATGGTCAAATTAAACATTTTCATCTGATTTTCAAACTCACGATATTAAGAACCAATTGCACAAGTGAAGTTAGTAAAGCGTTGTAAAGCGTTGTGATGTATAGTTTTTATCAGATCGATATGATCAGAGAAGAGAAGAGAGGCTTGATTGGTCGAGTCACGAATCGTACGTGTATACAAGAAGGCAGTCACAACAAGTTTATTTTTCAGTCTTACAGATCTCCTCTTATTTCTCTCACAAGTAAGTTTTATAATATTCCTGTAAAAATCATTGACTACTGAAGGGAAACCAAAGAGTTATTTTGCATAAAATTAAGAAATAAGTAACAAAAATGTTGTTAAATGATGGATAGAAGCCATTCCTGGACAAGTGTGAAGGAAAATTTATCTCATGTGCCGATACTACCTTACCGATATTTCTCATCTTATACTTCATAATAATGATACATTATTTAAGTAAGTTTGACTGTAATTTTTTATCTTTTGACCAATGGAAAAAGATGTTTGCACGGGTATAAAAGCAGTGACCTGTATGCTGCATGTTGGACATCTTTCCTTGAAAAGCTGTATTGCATGAAGAGCCAGGAATATACGGCTCTGCACTTTTGCCTGTACTAGCATACACACTAAACCTCTTCTCCATCCATTCATACTGCCGACGCGTATTACTGCCTTTTTGAAGTCTCTATATGTTCCGCATGCAGGCGGCCCACCGATCTCCGTTTACTAAGCTCGGTCTATAGTTTTTGTTGAAATTCAGGCACCCATCACTCTATCAAGAACTTCGCACGAAGGCTATCTTGGGGTTCACTAGTAATGATGGCTTGATGGTAGGCTAAATCTGGAACGGGGAAACAGAACACCGTAACCAGACAAGGTACTGAACGGGGGCGAACTTACTTCCAGAAGGCTCGAAGAAAGTTTTCGGGGGGGGGGGACAATGTGTAAACATGTGTTAAATCAATGGTGGGTTGAAACTTTCTATGGGGCGAAAAATATTTCAGGCTTCCCCCCCCCCCCCGCCACCACCTTGGCTACGGGCCACCTTGGCCACTTTGCCTTTGTTTATCATTATTACAACAATTTTTCGTATTGAACAAGCACCTTCAGTTATGAATGGATCAAGGGTTTTTTTTTATTTTTTCACATTTACTTCTGCATAGTCCTTTGCTGTCTCTGTCGAATCATAGTAAACATGCGGATAGTTAATGACAACATGGACACAGTTTTAATTTCTCATTTCCTCATTAGAGTTTTTATCTTAGGCTATGTCGATTATCTTCAACCATTAAGCTACAATAAAATGATAGAGTGCTGCAATAGAAGAAGCGAATGGATGTGGGATGAGATCAGCAACTCTTTGATTGCCCTCTTGTTTAGTTCTTTTTCTTTAGTTACATCGCTACCGATTACCATCGACTGTAACATTTAAATTATATTCCTGAAAAAGTATTACTTTTGCTTATGTTAAACACAAACGACAAATTAGTTTGAAAATATTTCAAAACCTATTTTCAATGGTCTGCTTTTATGATATTTCCATGAAAATAATTCGAAATTTGTGTACCTTGCAAACAGTTTTGTAAAATCAACAAAAAGCAAAATCCACAAAACCTAAAAACCGTAACAATTCGGCTACTTTTTTTCTGGGAAATATTCATCATTAAATAAATGTCAGTTCTTGATTTTAGTTGTCAGGCACGGTTCTCACTGATCCATCTCTTTTCTTTATCAAAACTACTACCAGAATTAATAAAAAAAAATCAAGGGTTCTTAAATGTTAACCCTTGCCTTATTTTGAAATTTTTGAAATAATATTATGTTTTACATTTGGCCTGAAGGTAAGGCCACAACAGTCCCCAGGCTCATTCTGCATGCATTTTTGAATCAAATTGCTACAGAGGTGGACCGAAACACCCCATATTGGAGGAAATTGTATTCAACAACACAAACGTTGTGGTTTTAGCTTTACGGATAGCTAGCATACTGCAAAATTTGCTATGCCGTACCCTAAGACTTCAAGTTATCGCACGGCGTGCCGAGAAATACTTTCCTGCCATTTGTATGGTTTTTTATATTAATATTTTCCTGCATTAAACATTCCAAAATTTAATCATAATAGGCTGTTGACAATTCTTTTATAATTTCTCTAGTCTTGGTTACTTTCGCTCATTTTTTTTTTTTTTTATTATTTTTAATTTTTTAAGGTCTGAAAAAAGTGGGGAAGTGTCCCCACTTGTACCCCGTAATCCATCCAATTTCAGGATTATTCAACAGGTGGCAAACATAATGGATCAACTAAGCTTAGGAGCATATGGAGGCCGAGGGCCGAGCCGGGAGGGGGTCAAATGTATTGCTGTATACACGCGTGACCAAAATAACTCATAAAAAGGGGAATTTTGCGCGATGAGTCGCGTAATGTCGCAGGATTTGGTGATTGGGGGCAGAACAGATGACGTCGTAATGCTACCTTAGTTCTCCCCCCCACCCCCCCCCCCCCAAGAAAAGTCATAAAAGCCTAAATTGTACCTTTTGGGGGCCCCTGAGATTGTATGCAGCAGTGTGGAAATCCTTTTTGTTACTACATAAAGGTGCCGTCGGGGGGGGGGTGATACAAAATGGTGCTATCTTTGGGTCATTTTTGGTAGTGGTCATATATGGGTGGAAAATATCCATAATTTAGTGAATTTTTACTATTAAAACGGTACACCGAAGCCATTTCAGACACTAATTTATTTTAAAAGACACAACACATTTTCAGCAACGACGTTGCCCTTAGAAAGTTTAAAAACACACTACAGTCTGCTACAAACAGTATTGTGCAGAAAGTGTAACAGAGAAAGAAGCTTTAAAATCTCCCAGTTTGAAGGTAGATGCATTGACAAAAGGACCACTGGTGCATACCAAGAGTAAGACACACAAGCATTTTATGCCCTCAGTGGCCTCTGGGATCTTGTATTTTGCCATTGACTTTTCAAATCCTGCCGTTCATCCTTTCTGTTCAGTTCTGGTCTCCTATTCGAATATGTTCAGCCTCACGGACTTGGCCCAACATGGCATCGTTTTTAAATCTTTGAATACTTTTTACCTGAACAATGTGATGGTGTCCTCCATGGCTTTCAACCATGTGCAGGTGGATTACTGATCTTGTTGATCGTTTTGAATATAAGTCCCAATGCTCATTAAACCTTTCACCTATACTTCTAGATGATTCGCCAATGTACTTCCCCTGGGGCTTGTTACCACACTCCTTACAAAATACTTTATACACAACATTACGATCGAACTCCATATTACTTTCGGTATTCGTACACAAAGAGCAACTACTTTCCCCACACTTCTCTCTTCTAAAGGGGTAGACTTCACCCGAGCCTGTTTTAGGGTCTGACCACTTCTTTCAACCACTCTTATCGTAGGATCGCATGTCTTTACGATTTCCTAATCCCTTTTGCCATGCAATTCCCAGAGGTGGCTTCGACAAACATAACCGTTTCATCCCACCTCGGCTATACCAAGTTTTCCCTTTCATTTGTTTTTCTCTTTCCCTTTCTCTTTTTGGTCTGAACATTGGTTCTTTTTCCTCCTCTTTCCCCTTCACTATCTCCGTATAATTTTTCTTTGCCCTAACATAAACTTTATTTCTTTCATAACTACTATGCCCACTACTTTGCATTCTATCAAGGTAAACTGTACAAGACTTGTTTCTCCTTCTCATCTAACATCCGTGAGTCATTTCTCATAATCCTGATCATATCCGCCCCCCAATATATTGATTTTGTCTTTCATTGCAAGTGCTGGGTTCCTATGTATTAACTGGGCAGAGCTAATTCCTTTTCTGTAATACCAGTACAATATCTGTGTTGCCTGCCTTTCATTGGTAGTTATAGTACATCCATGCACACAGGTCTAGTTTGGGTCCCGTCTATTCTCATAAAGGTCGGGATAATCGAATATCCTAATCGAGGGATGTATGACATTGGCAATATGTGGGATACCTTGCTTTGTGGCACTTTCACTCTTGCCAACCTGATTAGGATCGGGTTTTACCACCGTGTTACAATCCAGTGTTCTCCACTAGCTGTTTTGTCCGGGGGCTCCGCCGGTACAAAATCTGCCACACTACTTTAGCGCCCGGACAAAACTTTCCCGCCCGCACAGAAAATTGACCCGCCCGGTCAAGAAGTTGTCTGTACACTCAATCACAAACACCATAACTTAGTTATTTGACTGCCTTTTATATTTGATTTCAAATACTCATGACAAGCAATGTATAATAAAACATCGGAGATTCAAACCCAGCTCACTTGCATCTGAGCTCTTATATCATTCAATATGCTCCAGTACTGCATTTCTTTCATATGTTTCCACAGTAGGAATCCGATACCATCAAACTCATACACTAAACGAAACCATTCAATTAAACTGTCCCCTGGATTTCCCGATTTTCACCCGAAATTTCCCTTAAAGTGAACTACTTCATTATTGAATACTTCCAAGTGGAAACTGGAGCTTCAGATCTGCAAGTAAAGTCAAAGATATTTAGCAAATGCAATTTGCAAAAAAACATGACCACAAAGTGCCCAGATTTGAACACATAGGGAAGGCTAAGAACAAGGCCGTCGATTGCACCATTTGCGATCTAAGCCCTCCTAAATTGTCAAATTTTTCCCAAAGGAGAGGGGGACACCTCCTCCCCTTAGACCCCTCCCCCAGGACGGCGATCACAAGAGCCCCCGGACAGGAAACAGACCAGTGGAGAACCCTGCAATCATCTAGGTGTTAGCTTCCTCTCATGTTTTCAATAATTGGCTGTCCCACCAACTCATGAATAGGACCAGCCACGTATCCTGTTCAGCGAGGGCTCTACAAAACATCAGGTGTCTCAGCCGTGAAGTTACAAATATTTAGTGAATTCTAATTTTTGGTTAGGTGAAAGAAGAGTATGTTGTCTTAGAGAAGGGTATGTTGTCAACAAACTTCGTGAAGCCCCCTTTTGGCGGCTTTAATGACTTCTATTCGGGGAAAGGTTTTACGTAAAAATATGTGCGTGGAGTCCACAGAAAAATTCTTGGACTATTTTGAAAATTTTCAATTTGCTTCATTGTGCATTAAAAAAGTGTACCTAAGGCTGGTAGACACCGGTTTAGTGTCTCCTGGAAGCTCTGGATTAAATATTTAAAATGGGGCACTGATATGATGATTATTACCTGAAATTTAAATGATACTATAGAGTATGATGCCGAACACTTTAAAACTATCGTATTTTTACTAAGTATAAACGAAAATCCAGACGAACAGGTTCCAGCAAAGGGGAATAAGAGGGAGGGAGAGTATAGGTTCAGGGAGGTGATATTAGTCCTCCCTGGTAGGTACAGCAAAGGGGCTAAGGACTAAAATGCACGATTCAGAATGTTTTGTCATCGTAAGCGTATTATCAATCACCATCTGTACCGGTAATTGCTGCGCGGTAAAAATTTTGAAAAATGTACAACATCAGATACGTACTTTCAACCTTCCACATCATGCTACAAACGAGATTGAAGGATCCCTTAGGCCTCTACAGAGGTCGAAGATGTACTCTTGTTTTTCGGAAAAGGTTGTGATCAGAATAGTTGCATTTATTATAACTTTAATAATAGTCGTGAGATGGAGTAAAAACCGTAACTAATGCGAGCGAAGCGGGCCGACATTTTTCATTACATAAGATAACCATGACAAAACCTGCATGCATGTTCTGCATCGAAACACTTTCAATTCTCTAAAAACCTTTTGGTCAATCACAAAGCCAGTCTTTTACCTGAGAATTCGTAAATAACTTTCAAATTTTGTTGGCTTGCTCCTGCGGGAGTTGCTACCGGAAATATAATAAGGACAATATTGAGATAAGGTTTGAAGCCCGCGAAGTGTGCAAAACTTTTGACAGTTTGCGAAGGATTTGCGATAATTCTGATAGTTTGAGAACCATTTGTGATAGACTATGGTAACAATAGATCTAACACTCGGTCGAAAACACATATCACCCTGCCCCCTACAGGAATCTATAGCTTCAACACCTTCTGAGATCATTTTAAAATTTTAAAAAAAAATTCTGAAATCGATTGGGGGGCACGCGCCTCCCATAGCCCCGTACCTGCGCCTCTGCTCGCAGCGTCTTTAATTTGTCAAAAGGGCTTAAATTTACATATGATATATATGAATCAAGAAAAAGGTTGTTTTGAGGCCAGTGTTAGAACGCACCATTTTCAGAATTAGTTGAGGAAATGCTTGAAAAAGAAAGGGGTAAATCTGATATCGATACACTACCATTCTACATAATGAACAATTTTTGTGAGCCTTTTGGAGTATGAAATCTATTCTCAGTTTTCACAAGTTTACAACTGTGTTTAAAATTAGGTTCTTTATCTTGCTCAAAACGATCCTGCTGTGAACAAGGCATAAGTGTGGTTTCTATGTGGCTAAATGTTGACTAAATTATGACGATTAATGGGGATTATGATCAACTGTTGAAAAGATTTAGCTCAGTGAACATTTTCTACGTGTACAGCTGGATTATTCCACGGAAGTTACTATGATGCATCAATACTGTGATATTTGATTGAGGAATATCGGTGAGCGATCGATCAACTATCGGCACAAGATAGGCTATAGTAATTTATTGATGTGTTGCATGCGAGCCGCGTGAGTGCACCGTTGGAAGTCACCAGGCATGGAGAAACGTACCCTGGAAAGTGTTTATTATTCTTACAGTATGACCCTCGAAGTGCCTAGGGCCAACCTAACCCAGTCCGATGTACGCACATATTTACTGTTGTATTTTGGGGGGCGGGGATGAACAGGGGTCCATGGCCCCCTTTGTCCCCCTGCCTGTGCTGCGTAGAAGACTAGAAGCGTCTTCCCCGTTTTGAGTTAAGTAGAAGTTAGATGTATATAAAGCCATCATTTGGACAGCATCGCAATTTTCACGGCAATGCACGCACACAGTCTCTGAAGACGAATGTGGTATTTGATAAATAAATGTAGATTGCTTTGGAAAATTCAATAATATTCCATATAAACTAAGACTGTTTTCAATTTCTTGGAATGTATGATCACAAACGTTTACAGCAGCCGTGTAAGCACAATAAAATGTACGGACCACCAGCAGAAAAGTTGTCCAACTTTTAAGTTAATTTAAGAAATTTACCAGTCTTACATGGGCATCGTTTTTAAAGATTTTTGAGACAAAAGAAAGCACAGAAATAGGGCTTCCACTGTAGTAAAACTATGGATCTTCTAGTTGTAGACACTTGCAAATTTAGCTATCTTCACTTCGGTTGGAAAAATACCATTAGGAAGGTAGAAATTAATGATATAATGGGGTGATACAGATATTACATGATAAACACATTTAAGTAGCTATCGCTTATTCAATCGTAGAAAGGACTTTTTCTCTCTCTCTCTCTTTGATTTCTAAATTGGTAGTTTGGGGCAAACATCACAAAGATCTGCATATTATTATTATCTTCCCTATGGTAACTTGTTTGGACGGATCATTTCTAACAGATGCAAAATACTTGTTGAGAACCTTCAGAGTTGATCACTCGATAACCACCTTCAGATATTGTGGTGACATGTTACATACTTGCAAGTTAAAGATTAAATTCCGCCAATGAAAGACCCGTTTAGAGTTATTTCAACATCTTTTACGGTTGTCAAGATATTCTTTTGTAAACTTTGATGGTTTCTGGAGTGATTCATTGCCTGCGCAAAAAGTGACGTAAAGTGTTGAACAGTGTAAGCATTTCTTTTGTTAACCCTATATAAATTATCTCTAAATTACTAATCAGATAGTATAAAGTTTGTTGAGTGATATCAATATTTTTAAAAACAAACAGTTTTAAATTCCATAATAAATCTCTCTGGGCATACCACATACAAGCGTACTTGGCATAACGGTTGGAAGAACAAAGACTAATTTTAGCCATATCAGGTGAGTTCACCTTTCCTCGTCACAAAACCGCGTGTTTGGTCTAGCGGTAGAGCATCCGCCTCTCACGCGGGAGGCCCGGGTTCGATTCCCAGGTCGAGTCACACCAAAGACTTTAAAAGTGGAACCAACTGCCGTTGTACGTGATGCTCCGCATAAGCAATGGAGTAAGGGAAAACAAGCCAATGTGCCACAACTGGAAAAAAGGCCTTGGCCGACTCGACTTGAGCCAATTGGTTGGAACCTGTGCCGTTAAACCTCATCTAACTAACTCCACGTCACAAATTTACATGTTTGCATGTTTATTCATGATATATGTGTGAGATAGAAATTACACTGTACAATAGTGAATATTTGATTAATATTGATGGGAATTGCGGCTAATTTCTGGACTGTAATGCTTTTTACAAATTTGTGATGCTTTTTTTACAAATATAAAACTCTCATATCGTCATACCTTAACATTCCTTACACAAACTTTGGGTGTGATTGTTACCAACTTACCAGGCATTTATAGTATTCGGAATTTGACTTGTATGATTTTAATGTTCTTCAGTGTGTGAAGATAGTAGGCTAATGCATGGCTCCTTTTCACAATTCTGATGACACTAGTTGTAAAACGTTCCTGTATCTAGTTAAAAGATCTCTACGATATTCAGACGTGTTATCTTCTAATTTGTATACAAAACATTTTATGACAAATAGCAATATCATCTGCTATACGAGCTGATCTGCAAACTTTTATTCTACAATTGACTCTCCTCAAAGAACAAAAACGAGAAAAGGCATATAAAAAAGTTTCTGTAAATGAGCGGTATGCTCTAGTTTTAAAGTTCAGGGCATTTTGCCTGTAGCAGATCAATAACTGAACCTTGAATCGACCAATGTTCTAAGAACATGCATTTTGCCCGTAATTGTAATTTCTTCTTAGGATACTATTATCACTTTCGTTGATCAAAAAGTAGGAAGTGATCCAGTACACTAGAAATAAATACACTACATATGATAATTAATATATTCTTATGAGGTCTGTGACAAAATACATTATCAATAAGAGATGACATTTCTGCACATTTCTACACGTTTGAAAACTTAAATTTAAGTTTCGTGTGGCTGCTATGAGATATGCCAAGCAGAAGGCTGCTGGGAGACGTCTTAATGAGGAACTACTCAAAAAAATTCAGGTTTAGAGCAAAAATTTTTTTTTGGCTGAATGCCTTATGATTCGATCGCAGCTAACATAGGCACAAAATGAACTGCTCTCTTAATACGATTACAAACGTCAGAGTACGATTATTCGATCAAGGGAAAGGTGGATTGAACATGGTGAAAAAACAGTTAGAACTTTTTAAACCTAGAAAATTGAAATAAAGAAAAAAAAACACATTCGAACCCTCTTAGACTCGCACGGTTGTCTATTTGAAGACAAAGGTGATAAACTCAAAGAAATTCGTCATTTTTATAGTACTTTATATTGTTCAGCCAACACTTCAGTGGGCCAATTTCTCAAAAATTTAGATCATCCTTATTTAAGTCTTGACGATTCCGAGCTTTGTGATGGCGAACTTACCTTAGGAGAATGTTCCACAGCACTTAATCTTTTAAATAATGATGAAGCTCCTGGAAGTGACGGTCTCACAAATAATTTTTATGAACATTTTTGGCATTTGATAGGTCATCTCGTAGTTGATTCCATCAATTACGCTTATTTCAAAACCTGGAAAAGAAGTCTCGATGATTACTTAAAAATTATCGACCTATATCTCTTTTAAATACAGACTACAAAATTGGGGCTGAAGCTATTTCTGCTAGGATGAAACAGGCTGGTAATCGAGAATCTCATTGCTTCAAATCAAACTGGTTTTCTTAAGGATAGATCTAAAGGTAAAAACGTAAGATTTGTTTTAGATATAATTAACCATACTAGTAAATTTAATATTCCAGGTTTTTTTAAATTGATTGTGAAAGAGCTTTTGATAAATTAAAATGCAAGTTTATTCACAAAACGCTCTCCTTTTTCAATTTCGGTAATAGCTTTAAAGACTGGATTCATACTTTTTACAATATTGCTCATGTAACAATGGTTATTCTTCGGGATTCTTTAATTCGAAGAGGGTGATGCAAGGGTGCCCTCTGAGTCCGTACCTTTTTATTTTTCGTGTAGAGACCCTAGCAATTACTGTTATTCAATCCAACACTACTAAACGAATTTCAGTTAGTGGTACTGATACTCGTATTCTACAACATGCTGATGATACAGCATTCATACTTGATGGCAGTGAAGAAGTTTAAGAGAGTTGTTATGTATTCTTGATCATTTTAATAAGTCATCTGGTCTAAAGATTATTTTTTCTAAGTCTCATTTGTTCCCACTAGGTCCTTTAGCTGGTAATAGGCCACTCTTCCTCTCCGATTTTTACATAGATGTTACTTTGGGTCCAGTTACCATGATAGGTGTTGTTTTTTCTCACAACGGGGGTGATTTATTTCCTTTAAATTACCAGCCCAAGCTTGCAAGACTCAAAAATTGTCTCCGCCTTTTGGCCATCCGGGATTTAACTCCTATAGACCGAAATGTTATCGTGAAAACGTTTGGCTTATCCTAATTTGTGTACCTTTCCCTTGTGTTCAGGGACGTCAATCCGTATTGAAGGGTGGGAGGCACACATGACTTAGCCCAAACTAAGTCCTCTGCTTTTGAAGAGGAGCCCTTCCCCTTTCCCCTCTTACGATGACTGACATTGTCCTATTCTAATAAAAATCAGGATTCCAAAGTTAACATGACCATCATAGATGATCTTCCAGTTGAAATAAACGGAGTCCACGGAATGACTTCAAAGTGTTATTGTATTCATGTCCCAAAATAGCTGAAACCGTGCTCTGCAGCATGGATCACTGTCAGCGATCATGGACTATCAGAGATCAAGGTTGCTTAGATGCAAAATGGTGCTTACTGTTTGACACATTTTAACTGATCATATATGCTCGAAAATGTCCATAATTTAGTGAATTTAGCAGTGGGGACCCTTCCTTTGTCACTACATAAAAGTGCCGTGCTGGGGGAGGGTCCCTCCTCTTTGAGAAATTTTGTAAATTTAGGTTGCTTGAATGCAAAATGGTGCTAACGTCGGGACAATTTTGAGCTGATCATATACGGCCTGAAAACGTCCATAATTTAGTGAATTCTAAGTTTTGGTTAGGTGGAAAAAGAGAGTAAGTTGTCTAAGAGAAGAAGTCGTTGTCAACAAACCTCCTGAAGCCCCCTCCCCCTTTTGGCTACTTTACTGTCTTCTATTCGGGGAAATTTTTTACCCAAAAATACGTGTTTGGAGTTAACAGACACATTCTTGGACTATTACGAAAATTTTCCTTTCCTTCATTGTGCATTATAGAAGGCATCTAAGGCTGGCAGATACATGTAAAGGCCTCCTAGAAGCTCTGGATGAATTATATACAAGCGCAACAATGTTGCCGAAGCTCAGCTTTTCCTGTTGACCTAAACGTCTGCAGTCAATATTTTGGATGGGTCTGTAACTCATGTTGATCATACGTACGTTAGAAAACAAAGAGATAATTATAAATGCAATGAAATATGTATTGAACTCCTGAAGTCTCTGAAAGACTAAATCTGGTACACAAAGTTAACTTTATATACTGCACAGATGTTAGTATACAAATAATGAATGTTTATGAGTGTGCTGCTTTGTAAACCTCATTTGTTTTCCATAATTAGACCCAGATAGTAACTTCCGATAAAGAAATTTTACAAAGGGTTAAAGGTCTTAAAAGCGATATTTTGCCCCAGAGATATTCCTTGAACTTGTCCAGGGACAGAAGTTCAAATGAGTGTTGCCACTATGATTTGGAAAAACCAAAACTGCTCAATTGCTCAATATAAAGGGATAATTTCTAAATTAAATTCTTTACGCGCCTCGAATTCTGAGTACTCTTTAGTCCCGTTTTCCCCTACAAAATTATTTTACTGCATAACATTTTTATGATTGGGATCCAGGTATATGAATCGTCGATCGCTTTTAGGACCCGTGAATGTGTCGCAACAGGCCGGAGGGTAACTACAGTTCGTAGAGAGCGTTGGGAAAATATGCACACTTATACTAAGTCTAAGGTTATTGAAATATCATCCCCCATGGCTTCCCCTTAACAACTTGATGGGGCTTTCGGCAACGGAGAACAAGACTGAGGCGGTTCCTGCAGTGTCGACGCCCATGTGACTGCACCAGGCTTGTAGCTTGACAAGGTACTGAATGGGGGCGAAATGGCTTCCAGGGGCTAAAAATTTTTTAAGGGGGCCAAATGTATATAAAATGCTATGATTAAGCCAATGGCAACTTGAAAACTTGCTAGGGGGCGAACAAATTTCAAAGAGGGATTCGCCCCCTTGGCCCGCTTGACTAGCAGCCTGAGCTGCACAATTCTTGCAGGCTCCGAGACTGACTTATGGCACACGCCTTCAAAAAGCACGTTTTCCTTTTCAAACCGAAAATTGTTTTTGGAATGTTAGCACAACCGTTAAGCTTAAACCTTATGAAGCATTGTATTTTCAATCAACGTGCTATGTTCTTTGTTTAAAAGAAAGGGGTGGGTTCCTCTTTCCTCGTACGACATTTCCTAGACAACATTTACCTTAGTAACTTGAAATAGTGTACCCCAAGCCCCTAACCATGATCCAACCAATTTAGCTAGTCTATTATTAAAACGCCTGAATGAGATCAGCACCACATATTCATGTCGTAACGCCTCCATAGTAGGCTGTACGGTATATTCCTTATTCATGTCATATCCCTGGTTTGGAAAGCAAAGAGCTGAGCAAACATAGTCTGACATAGTGGGGTAGCCCACGTACGGTATTCAATAGTCGATACACTGCACTTTGCGTAAACACTTCCACACGATTAAGCACGAGACGTCCTGTACATTTATATATGTCCAGTATACGTCTGTACTTCGTTTCGTTGCACAGTCTCTCAAATGATAACTACTGGGATTCTCGACGTATTCCCGAACATGGGGACTTCGCCAGAATTTGTTTCAAAAAGTGATGTTTTCATGCCTTTAATGATTGCAGAAACGACAAAAAAATTTAACTTTTGTTCAGCACAAATTGAACTATCTATATCAAACATATATCAAGATTGGTGGAAAACTGAAAGACAAGTAGGGAATTTTACGTTTTCAAACAAAGCCTCCTCCCGTGGTCAAATAGCGGCCAAATTAATCGAAAAGAGTCGCAGCATACAGATACTACTTTTGCTAACCTCTCTACTGAATTTCAACCAAATCTAACGAAAAACAGCAAAATGTCAGGCACTTAAACGCAAATGTTATGGTGACAGACGTTTGCCGTGACGTAGAAGTTTTGCCGTGCACGACAGCAATAGCTCAGCTGAAAGCTTTCAGCTGAGCTAAAAATGGGAGCAATGACATAAAGCTTATTACCTGACATCCAAATGATAATATATGGTATGACGCCAAGCACTTTACAGTCTATCGTAGTGTTACTGGTTTTGAACAAATGTCTAGACGAACAGCTTCCAGCAATGGGGAATGGCCAGGAGGTAGAGAATAGGTGCAGGAAGACGATATTAGAACTTCCTGATAGGTATAGCAAAAGGGCTGAAGGACTAACAAGCGCATTTCAGGATGCCTTTTCGTCGCAAGTGTATTAACAATCACCATCTGTATAGACCAATAATGGCTGCGGGCGGAGCGCTCGGTAATTTCTTTTTTGAAAAATGTATAACGGCAAATACGTACTATCAAATTTCCACATCATGCTGCAAATTAGATTTAATATATTGATGCGAGGCCCCTAAAGATGTTTGGAGATGTATCTCTGTTTTTCGGAAAGTGTTGTAGTCAGAATAGTTTTATATTTAAATAACCTTCATAATGGTAATGAGATGGAGCGCAAACCGTAACGCATGCGCACGAAGCGCGTCAAAATCTTTCATTAAATAAGACGGTTTTGATTCGATTTTATGTGAGGAAAATAACGTTTGGCAGTATTCTCACTTAATATAGTTGGAAGATACATACAAAGTTGGAATAGGCTTTGTCGGAAAATGTGCAAGACTAAGGTATTAGAAATTCCAAGTGGAATTTCAGATTTTCCGACTATCGTCGTTCTGACATACCTGGGGGATGAGGTGAGGCATCCCCCACACCCCCTTCGCGACGGCCCTGTTCCCACTTTTTGTCGCAGTGACAACGCTATTGTATGGAAAGACATCCTATCACCAAACATTTTACTTTTGTTTTCGCTTGACTTGGTCCCTTCCCCCTGTGTTAGGTCGGTACACTGTTTAAAATTTCTGTACATTCAAGGGCGTAGCCCCTTTTTGGTGTTGGGAGGCAAAGTTGACTCATCGTCCCCATCATGGGGTGTCCCCCTCTCCGTTTTTGAATTTGTTTGCTTTCTCAAAGAACAAAATGGTGCTAAATTTTGCTTCTTTTTATACTAAATCCCAGCTTTCCCCAAAGCGGTTTTTAGAGGGGGGACCTGTCCTCCGAGTGAAATTGGCCGCCAATCAAAAAGAGTTGCCACCCTTCAAAAAGATCAAGCTTCCATTTTCAAGTTCATTGTTTCATGACACATATGTACAAGTCATATAGTATGAAGGAAAACTTTCCCATCCCCCAGGGGTGGCACCAGGATTTTCCTGCCGGTGGGGGCAGCGACCCGAAGCCCCGACAGCCAGGATGCCGTCGAGGGGTTGGTGACGGAATTTGAAGAAAACCTGTGTACTACACCATGCAATTGCGGGATATATATTGAATAAAATTTGAATAAGCTAGGTAAAAATAGCTCCGCGTTGATTTAATTTTTCTCCTGGAATCTAAACTGTGATAAAGCGCACAAAGCACGCGAAAAATTTTTGGTTTAGCCTACACTAAAAAGAATTTGTACTTATTTAAAGCTTATATAGATCAATTGCCCGGGCATTGTGAGTTGATCTCCAGATGGCATAACTTACATTGTACTTCCCTCTTCGAGTCACTAGCCGTACTACACGACAGTCACAAGAGAACCTCAACTAAGATTAGCGAAATGAGATGAAATTCCTGTCATTTACATAAATACATGTATTTTACTTATTAACCTGAGTTACTTGAAAAGATGGCAAGGGTTTGTACTTTATTAGCTATAAGTAACGGAACTGAGGAAGAGTGGGCAAAGCGTAAAATTTTGGGTTTTATCATAGAAATGACCCTTTGAAAGCCAAAGTAAGTAAACCGACCATAGGTGGAGAAGGAATTTCCGACAGGAGGCCGGGTCATGCCATTAAAGAGCTTGAATGTGTTATTTTCGATTTTATTTGGGCTGGAAATCCCGATAACTTTAAACGTTCCACGATTATAAACTACATTAATGCGGCAGGCTTAAAGGTTACCCATATCTGCAGTTTTATAAGAAGTCTAAAATGTACTTAGATTAAACGTTATTACAATGATTTGAATGGACCTTGTAAATTTTTTTCAATCTAGATTTAAAGAGATATGACTATTGGTATCTGTTTCATTGTAATTGTAACCAGATGATGTTAAATACATACGTAGTTCTTTTTTTACAGAGGTTGTTCAAGCATGGTGTTGGATATCGCATGTTCCCCCAAAGAAATCTATGGCATCCAAATTGTAAGGAATAATTCAGATATTAGGATTAATGGTAAAATTGTATTTTATAAATTCCTGTTTGATACGAATGCAAAGTATGGCAAAGATTTTCTTGAATGACAAGGAACACTGTGAAATTAACACCTTTTTGTAACAGATAATAAACGCGTCTTGGCGTTTATGTAACAGCAAAAAACAATAAAATACATAAGCAAATTAAACGTTTAAACGCCAACTTTAACACATTGACGCCACTTTAACGCCATCTAGTAAACACGTTTACGCGTTTCTTTCATGATTACTGTAAACATCAAGTTGTTTTAAATAAAGAAAAATCAACATGTATATATATATATATAACATATAAACGTGTTTGCGGAGTGCACTTTTATTGACGTCATTACCTTTATTATGTGTTAATATGCGTTCAGTCATTGACTATTGTTGTTCGTTTTTTAATTCTTAAACGACATAATGTGTTAAAAAATGAAGAAGTCTCTTTTTGCAGTGAAATCCTGTATCTTTTGAAAATTTGTAACGTAAATTCAAGGTAACTAGTTTACCATTTACATTGTATTATAGATTAATACAAAGTACACCAGTTGGAGTGATTCCTCCATTAATGACAATGGTGATCGAAATGGAAATGAAGTTTTATTTGCCAATTATTTAAGGTCAATCTTCACAATTTGTTTATAACAAATACTTATTAACTGTATCTGAGAGGCCAACTGCGACTCAAAAATGGGATGTGTCTTTTGATAATCTAACAGAATGTGACTGGATTCGCATTTATAGTACCCCTGGCTTTCTGCTTCAGAAGCCAGACTACAGTATTTTCAATTCAGGTTTATACATAGGGTTCTTCCAACCAATAGATTGCTTTTTCTAATGGGGAAGGCTGATTCCCCACATTGTACCTGGTTTAAGACAGAGGAAGAAACGTTGGAGCAGATTTTCTGGAAGTGTAGCTACATCACACATTTTATCAAAGAGGTTGCAATTCTGCTCCTCAATGGTTATCCGGTTTTCTCAAAGCAAAGTTTCTTTTTTACGTATGAAAAAGCCAAACATCACTTTAACTTCTTGGCAATACATATGAAGCAGTATATTTTGAACTAATGCAAATTGATTAAAAGTTTACTAGATGTAAAGCTATGTGAATGATGCTGTCTTTTCTCTATTCAAATTTAAAGTAAAAGTAGAACAACACAAAACAGTAAAAGTAAGAAGACTGTAAATATTGATGACACCAGAAAACCGTTTGCCTCTTGTCAGAGTTTATCTACAGATTGGTTGTGCAAAAAAGCATTACTCTGGCATTGTATATTATATTTTCAGGTTTTTCTAATAGGACATCACAATGTTATTGTTTGTATATTATATCATTTCATTTGTGCTGTATTATCTCACTTTGAATATCGAAAAAGAAAAAGAAGAAAACAAAAGGAGACAAAAAATTAAAAAAAAAAATTCTGCAAAGACTTTTCTACGTTTATAATTGGTATGATTAAAACAGTATGAGCACAGTATGTCTAAAATAGTTTGTCACATAATTTCTTTCAGTTAGATCAATGTGCAATCACATGCAAGTGAACATTTCTTCTTTGCCTTAGAAATAACTTCAGGTCATTTTATATGTTCCGTACCATCATTATCTGGAGGATTATATATTACTCTGATTATAACATTTCTTTTCAGAAGGTTTGTTACCGCAATAAAATAGTTTGACTTTTATGCTATTCCAATGGAGATTTTGTCTCAACTTATAAGAAATTCATTTCTCACATAAATGGTTCCCCTTCTCTACGTTTTCCCATTATGATACTTAAAGGTTAGGTTAGGTTAGGTTAGGTTAGGTTAGGTTAGATGAGGTTTAACGTCCCAGTTTCCAACCAATTGGTTCAAGTCGAGACGACCACGGCCTTTTTTCCAGTTGTGGCTCACTGGCTTGTTTTCCCTACTCCATTGTTTATGCTGAACACCAAGCATAAAGGCAGTAGGTTCCATTTTTATGATACTTAAAGCAACATTATAAGCAGGTATACGGAGATGATAGAAAATAAAGTTATTAAGTGACCAGGTTTCAGTTACACCAATGAACGTGAAATTAAAAGGATAAATAGAGCTTACAAAGTGGTAATTGTGTTAAAATGTTTTGCTAAGTTTTGTGGATTGAAGTACAAATTGGACATAAATTTTTACCGGGCGTACGTATGTGAGAATTGGCATAATCGTTCTCAGCATAATACCTGCAATATGAAATTATTGCCTCAAATGAGTAACTGGTATGGGGGAGACATCTGGAATCCATTAAGAGTCCAATATTGAAGCAAATTGCATTCTTGAAACACACACGTGTCTAAATAGTTCTCGACCTACCATGCAAGAATCTCCCTCATGTGGAAAAAAATATTTCTCAGTCCTTTCAAAAGTCGTAGTTAGTAGGACAAACATTAAAAACACTCCGATGAACTCTTTACTTTGGGCTACTTGCGTGTAATATGCTAAGGCAGACAAATTCTCTTTTAAGTAATTGCCCGTAGGTCTAGCTTTTTCTGAAACACACTCGCCTACATGAATATCGACTTGTCCAATCCAGACCTACTTGGTAATTTTGAAAGACCCTAAGTGCCATTTTGCTGCAAAGTCCAAGTAAAGTTATGGTGGGTTTGATTATTGCAGCTGTAAATTGTCCTAAAAAAATTTTTAAAAGTTTATATTTAAGGCAAGAACTAAGGTATTGAGCAATACGCCTGCTCACGTGATTTTTCTTGCCTAGAGCTGGTTGGCGATGGACTTGTTTTTTCATCTTCTTTATCCTAGTTCTTGTTTCTTTCTTTTGCCCTTTCCCCTTTCTTTTTTAAGTTAAGCAAATTTCCGAAAATCTCTCCACAGACCGTAGCAGAATAAACTAATTTATCGACCATTCAAAAGTGTAAAAACAATTAATAAATCATTGGAGTACCACATATTTGCACTGAGTTAAGTTTTCAATAGCACACCTTTTATAAAAAAAATACTTCTTAATTCCTTTCCTCTTAAATGCACAAAGTCGAAATTATAACAGCGCCATTACTACGGAGTATCTTTCAGATGTTACAAGCTGATCGTGTTATATCAGCACATGCTACTTTACAAGGTTGTTACAAACCATGTACTTCTAGATTACCTGAGGCATGTTTAGTATTGCCTTTAGATATAGTATACAGAACGGTGAGGCTGTTCAAAATTTCAAATTTTACATTTATTTTGTTTTGAGACTGAGCTTTTCGTTAACATACATAAGAGAATGTACTACCGGTAGAGCGGATCTTCATACGACTCCGACCAGAAGGTAAGCGCTTTTCTCTACTCATAAATAGATGTTTAAATGGGTTTGAATTGTATAGAAAATAAATGTAAGAAATTCTTAAAACACAACTTGAGCGGTATGCTTAATGTTTGTCACGAAAATACGTGCTCGAGGCATTGGCGTCAACGCCATAACAAACAATGTGGAGGGGGGAGTTGATGATGGAACATGGAAAAGAATATATGAGGATATGTGGATTTTAACCTCAGCCTTCAAAAGGTGAGAAACATGTCCCCTCCACCATCCCCTCTCCTGTTGCCCCCTGGTTTGGCCTAAATGCATCAGATTATCTTCTTCACTGGACATTATTTTTCCTAGCCTCCACTCCAAACAAATGGAGAAAGAGAAGATAAGCTTGTTCTGGTGTATTTTACAAAATAATGTACATTTCTACGTTTTTAAAGTAAACGACGTATTTCATAGGCTAAAATAAACTTGGAAAACCAAATGTATTTAAGCAACTGAGTGTATGGTGCTATTATTTCACTGGGAGATGGGGGGTTATTATTTCGTCTTTTTTACATTATGAAAGGCTTATATACCAGTGAAAATAGATTTTGAAAAAAGAGAGACAGTAGTCCCACCAACAAGCACTGTTTCTCACTGCGGGCTCCCTATAGCCAGTGGCAAACTGCCTGACTCCGAAGATGATGTGGACGTTATGTTTGGATCTTTTGTTGTACATACTGAGACCAAATATAGAAAGCGGGACTATTGCTAAGGTGCAAGAAATTTTTCACCTACCGCATGCTGCCCAGTATTAATGTAAGGGAAGATATAAATAAGGAGGGAATTTGTTATCATGGATACCATTTTGCAATGTAACGTGGGATTAATTTCTGAACATTACGAAAAGTCTTCGAAACATGCATTACAACTTTCTGTTGAACAACTTTGATACATTTTGCTCCAAGCTCCATGCAACGTTTTTCACTATCCATCCATCATCAATATTTCAAACTAAGACACCAGCACCGTGCGATGATGATCAGCCGCCATTCGTGGTCTCTGACCATGATGTTAGACGTTCCTTTTATAAGCTGGATGAACATAAGGCGCCAGAACCTGATGGCATTGCTCCACGGTTACTTAAATTATGTTGCTCCCCGTTGGCAACGGCGTTCACGGAAATTTTTAACTGGTCACTTCGTCTCTGCACTGTCCCATCATGTTGTAAGAAAGCTACTATTATTCCCGTTCCAAAGACAAATTTTATTTCCTGCCTAAATGACTATAGACCAGTTGCACTTACTTCGGTTATCATGAAATGCTTTGAAAAACAGGTTTTAAGCTTCTTGAACTCTAAGTTGCCAAAGAAATTTGATCCCTTCCAATTTGCCTACAGTCGTAACAGGAGTGTTGATGATGCTATCTATATCAATTTGCATGAAATTTTACAGCATCTTGAGGTGAAAAAGTCTTATGCCAGGGTTTTATTTATTGATTTTAATTCAGCTTTAATACCATTATACCTTCAAAATTGAATTTTAAGTTAATTAATGACCTTGAGCTCCCTATCTCTATCTGTAACTGGATTTAAGACTTTCTTTTAAACCGTACTCAAGTTGTTAAAGTTGGTGATAATTTTTTTTTTCTGTTTTAGTTCTAAACACAGGGACACCACAAGGCTGTCCATTGTCCCCCAAATTATATTCTTTGTTTATGTCTGATTGTTAAGCAGATCATCCTAATACTATGGTTGTGAAATTTGATGATGATACCACGGTTACCGGTTTAATTTATATGGCATAATGACGAGTCTAATTATTGCGCTCAGATAGAGTCCGTTGTAAACTGGTGTGAAGAGAAAAACTTAATTCTAAATGTATCGAAAACAAAGGAAATCGTGATTGACTTTAGAAGGATCAAGTCTCCAATGCCCCCACTTTTAATTAATGGTATTGTTGTTGAGCAAGTTCCTTTTTTCAAATTTTTGGGTACCCACATTTCTAACGATCTTTCGTGGTCTGTGAACTCGGCTGAAATTCTGAAAAATGCTAACCAGCGCCTCTACTTTTTACGTAAATTAAAAGCTTATGGGGTTAATCAACGTATTCTACTCAACTTTTATCGTGCAATTATAGAGAGCGTGCTAACTACTTCAATTACTGTCTGGTATGGCCGTGTCAGAAATTCTGATGTCAACAAATTTTCCTCTGTTATTCGGAGAAGATCATTGGCATCACACTTCCATCATTAAATTTGATTTACTTAGAGAGAACTAAAAAGAAAATGGAAAAAATCATGAAAGATCCGACTCACCCTGATTATGGTTATTTTTAATTTCTTACCTTCAAATCGCCGTATTCGTACTTTTAAGGGTAATAAGCGTTTTATGGATAGTTTTTTCCCAGCAGCTGTAAAATTGTTTAATCTTAATTAGTTTTTTTAATTGTGTTGCTTTATTAGTTTTTATTTTCTTTGTTTTTATGTGGATGTTTTAGATCCGGAGCTTGAGGAACGATCTAATTTTTGATGTCTTTTACTGTACATTGACTGATTAATAAATTGAAATTGATATTAAGCTTTTGTCACATTGCATTCTTGTGGACTGTTCAGGGAGTGTCGAACCATTCAACAGCAGTACAGCAGATTCCGCCATATCTCAGCCCTTGAGTGATCTTGAAATTTGCTGTTAAACGCTATACCTACGTTTGCAATGGTTCTTGATACAGAGGTGTCTAGATCACTAATCTAGACCTGTCCCTAAAGCTCCTATATCGCAGTTATCCAAGATGTTCAAAATGACCTCTGTAAAAGTGATGTTTTTAGATCAATTTTTACCCTTAAAATGACATGGATATTAAATTCTGGGGGGATGGATTTTCAAAATGCTTCTCATAGTAACAAGATTTTTCAAATCATTATGAGCTTTACATGCTAATGCTATATTTCAAGAGTAATGGATAAAGTGGTGATAGGATTAATAAGCTAGGCTTCCTGGAATAATAAGCTAGGCCTCCTGGAACCTTAAAAGTGTCTACATTAAACGTATTAGTTAGCAATTAATTATCAGATAATGAATAGCAGCCAACTTGTTTCTGAAGGGTACGGTACATTGTAAAGGACCCTATAGGCCTTTAGCCAAGTAAAGGTGCTTTAGGGGGTAAGATACGCGGGGTTTGAAATCTTTTACAGGGGCGAGATATGGTTAGACATGTCAGGACAGAAGGAATTTTCTTTCTAAACTTACTACGGGGTGTTCCCTGCCCCTTTACCATAGGGACTGATGCCCTGATTGCATTAGCACAAAACTTAAAATCTGGACGTGCAAGACCCAACGCTCCTTTTGGGAACCATCTTGATTTTTTTGTATTGTTCAATGTTATATCTGCCGTTCCAAGATCAAGTGTTTCGTTGAATAGACAGAACAACTTGATTTTGGAGACAAATTTTTGTTTACATGGGTCCTGAGTGCAGTGTGTAGATGACCAGGCAACTCGACTCGATCACGAAACGCCAAGTTGGACTGATCAAAATTGCCGCCTTAAATTAACGCTGAAGTTCTCAACACAGTGGCGTAGCTAGATATTTTTTGTGTGTGTGGGGGGGGGGGGGGCAAAAGCAAAAAATTCCGACAGATTATTATCTTGATACTTGCACGATTCGAAATTCTGGGAACTTTTTTTTTTGCTTTCCGGGCAATTTTGAGACCGACTTTTGATTTTATGATTTTCACGTTGACATATCGATGTGTAATTCTGCTTAAAAACATAAGAAGTGTTGTAAGTATTTTAAATGAATTGTTTTTATTTATTTCCGACAGAGACTAGAAATTTCAGACAGAGGCCTTCGGGGGCTTTGTGGGGGGGGGATAGCCCCCTGCCCCCTCTAGCTACGCCACTGCCTCAACACCGTACTTCTTTGCCAATTACCTAAGTAGAAACTTGGATCCTGATGATGACTGATGATGGAACATGTAAAAGAATATATGAGGATATGTGGACTTTAACCTCGAAATGTCCGCTTTAAAAGTGATGGTTTTTTATCAGTGTCTATCCTTAAAAAGAAGTAGGTGTTAAATTTCTAAGGGGGGTTGGCAAAACCAACAATTTCATGGTTCTTGAATACAGTGATGACAAGCCAGGATCAAGAAGTTGAACCTAACTCCAAAGCCGCTGTTGAGCGGTCATGCTGGAGTTCCCTCTCCCTTTACCATAGGGACTGGTGCCCTGATTACAATAGCACAAAACCTAAGGTGCAAGACCCAAAGCTCCCATTTGGGAGCCATCTTTTTTGTATTGGTCAATGTTATATCTGTCTTTCCCAGTTCAATTGTTACTTTGAATAGACAGAACGGCTTGACTTTGGAGGCAAATTTATGTTTACATGGGTCCTGAATGCAGTGTTTAAATGACCAGGCAACTCGACTTGATCACGAAACGCCAATTTGGATAGATCAAATTCGCCACTTTAATTAACGCTGAAGTTCTCAATACCGCATACCTTTGGCAATTAGCTAAGTAAAAACTCGGATCCTGTGAATAGTGTACGTTTAAAAAGGAACAACTACTAGATCATTTAGTGACCATGACTTCACCAAATCGTACTTTTACTCCTAGATTTTTGCTTTCTCACAAGTATTGTGGTAGTTATGATGATTAACGTATCACAGTTAGTAGGTAGTATACAGCTTGTTTCGATTCAAACATTTAATTAAGCAATTTGGAAGCCTTAAAGGGATCACAATTTCATTGGTTTAAACTGACCACACAAGATACCCCCAGTATTATTTTTATTTTTGTTCAGCATTTTACAAATGATACTCTAGGATGACTTTTTGCTGAGCAGCAGTTCTATGTAATAATATGGCTTCGTTACTTGTCATATTGATGAATGTAGCTTTCGTGGTGATTGCTCTCAATATTGCATATCAAGGTTTCTTCTCTTTGGCGCTGAATACAAACATCAAACAGACAAAACGGATCAGTACAATAGTTATTTGACCCGAAAGAACCTCTTCAAAAGGAAGAATCTAGTACGAAATTCCACTTGTACACTTCAATGATTGCGTTGGGTACTAAATGAACCAGAAGCAATGTTGTCCTGACCCCATGCACGCTCTGGCTTAGACATGACCTTAAAGGATTTGCTGCTCAAGACAGCTGTAGAAGCTGGGACAACAAAGGCTCTGAAACGGACAGCAAGCATAGCATGCAAATTACATAGATTGTTCGTGCTGCTAACACTCCAGATGACGTTTAAATTGACAATATTCCTGAACTACAATTATAGCATGTCTTTTGCAAACGTAAGGACAAAACGAATAGGCTTCTTCAAACTGTTGTGGGTCCTAAACAAAATATTCTTAGAATCCATGTCGTAGCTAGTGGGGGCGGGCCAATGTTACTCAGCGTCGTCGACTGGTAGATAACCTGCTGAAGGCTTCTACAAAGAAACAAATGTTTATTTCAAGCGAACCAGATCTAAGAATCCCGATCCAAACGTGTCCTACACTTAAACTTATATACAAATCCCATTGACTGAAGGAGCAATGGACTCAGCGATGAATGAGTCGTAGTACCAATAGGTTGCAGTACCTCTGGGGTGCAGGATGAGGAATGTAGCGCTACAACAGACTAACCCTGCTGATTCTTTCCTTCAGAAGAAGTGCTAATTAATCATGTAAAGATAATGTTGAGGAGAAAGATGATGACCCTGAAGATGTGAATGAATGAAGAGGGGAATGACGATGACAACGGAGAAGAAGAAGAAGAAGAAGAAGAAGAAGAAGAAGAAGAAGAAGAAGAAGAAGAAGAAGAAGAAGAAGAAGAAGAAGAAGAAGAAGAAGAAGAAGAAGAAGAAGAAGAAGAAGAAGAAGAAGAAGAAGAAGAAGAAGAACAAGAAAGAAGAAGAAGAAGAAGAAGAAGAAGAAGAAGAAGAAGAAGAAGAAGAAGAAGAAGAAGAAGAAGAAGAAGAAGAAGAAGAAGAAGAAGAAGAAGAAGAAGAAGAAGAAGAAGAAGAAGAAGAAGAAGAAGAAGAAGAAGAAGAAGAAGAAGAAGAAAAAGAAGAAGAAGAAGAAGAAGAAGAAGAAGAAGAAGAAGAAGAAGAAGAAGAAAAAGAAGAAGAAGACCATGCCAAACTGGGCCACTGATTTGATCGCAAACGGACAGCACCTTGCGAGAATCCCGATCCGCTGTGGAATCTTCCAGAGAGATGCATTGTCACGACTACTGTTCTGTGTAGCCCTCATCCCCCTCAGCCACATACTCAAGAATTCAAGGTGTGGTTACAAACTGAAATCGGGTCTCACAATACACCATCTTCTGGACAACCTGAAATTGTACGGGAAGAGTGAAAGAGGTATCGACTCTATGATAAACACAGTCCGAATCATCAAAAATGCTTCACTGCAAGAATCATAGAGTGGACCAGAACAGAGATGGCAGAACTTGACCGCTAGTCCTTAGGCTGAGGGGGTCCCCGTGTGCATGAGAGGTCCCCTAGGTTTCTCTTCATATTATTGAAGTACACCATGTGGCACATCAAAAAAGTTTGGGTAGACTTTTGGTAACCCGGCAATAATCGAGAAAATGACGTCATAAGCCACGCCCATTGACGCTCTATTGGAACCAAATTTAGGGGTAAGGGAAACATAAATCACTGTATCTTTAAAAGTGTAAGTCACAGAACAACAAAATACCCCTTAACATGTTTGTATTTAAGTACTCTATTCATTCAAACAATCATTTTGCAAATTAGTATGTTTATAAGGGCACCAAAGGTCAAAAGATTACGAAAATCGGGTACAAGTGAAAATTTGACCGTCGCTCCAAAATAACCTGTCAAATCATGGATTCATTTATTTTGATATTTGTGATGCATGGAAATGTTAGAAAAGATGCTACTAATTGTTTTGATATGCATTTCAGGCCATTTAATGCCTAACAACATATCATAATATCAACTGAAAAATTCCATTAATCTAGAAATTGGGTATTGTGCACTCAAGCATATAGTATGCTGTGCATGCAGTGTAGTACCCACAAATACATTAGTTGAGCAATATTTGACAATGTTTTTATGCTTTCCATACAGAAGAGAAGTTTCTTAATGGTCAGTTTGTTTTATTTACCCTTACTGGGCCTTTGGAAGGTAGCTGGACAGCTCATGAACTGTTCATCCCGCCCCCCCCCCCCCAAATAAATTACGACAGTAAAAATGTACGTACGTCGGCCTGGCCAAGGCTGGTCCTAGGCACTTCGAGGGTCATACTGTATGAATAATATATATATTTCCAGGGTACGTTTCTGCATGCCCTGTGACGTCCAACGGTGCATGCACGCGGCACTCATACACCACATCAATATAGTACTATAGCCAAACCAATATCGATAGTTGATCGACCGCTCGCCGACATTCATCAATCAAATGTCACAGTATTGATGCATCATACAATGAAATGATCCAGCTGTGCATGTAGAAAATGTTCACTGAGCTAAATCTTTTTAACAGTTGATCATAATGCCCACTAATGGTCATAAATTAGTCAACTTTTACCCACACAGAAACCACACTTATGAATTGTGTACAGCAGGATCGTTTTGGGCAAGATTTAGGACCTAATTTTAAACACAATGGTGAACTTGTGAAAACTGAGAACAGATTTCATACACAAAAATTGTTCATTATGTAGTAGTGTATTGATATCAAATTTACCCCTTCCTTTTTCACGCATTTCCTCCACTAATTTTGCCTCAAAACAACCTTTTTCTTGATTTATATATATATATATATATATATATATATATATATATATATATATATATCATATGTAATTTTAAGGCCTTTTGACCTGGGGAGTGCCCAGAAATTTGTCAATTGAGCGAAGCCCATAGACAGTCTCAGCACTCCGCTCCACCATGAGTTGGCGCTAAGCGCAGGAAAATTTTGACCCAAAATGCCTCCCAGGTCGCTGGGAATGGTACTTCCCAGGCCTATTTTCCTCATATAAATAGGGGAAACACTAGCAATATTGTAAAAATAAACATTAAAAAAATACCAAAAATATGCTCAAGGGGGGCAGCCGCCCCCTCCGCTACGCGCCTACTTTTGACAAATTAAAGACGCTGTGAGCAGTGGCGCCGGAAATTTTTTTTTAAAATGATCCCCAAAGGCGTTTAAGCTATAGATTTCTGAAGGAGGTAGGTTGAGGTGTGTTTTCGACTGAGTGATGGATCTACAACCATTTTCTATCATAAATGGTTCTCAAACTATCAGAATTATTGCAAATCCTTCGCAAACTATCGAAAACTTTCGCGCCCTCCTCGCCCTTCAAACCTTACCTCAATTTTGTCCTTATCAATAATTTCCAGTTGCAACTCCTGCAGAAGCACAGCAACAGAAGAAGGCGAAAGCTGTTTATGAATTCTCAGGTAAAAGACTGGCTTTTTGATTGGCAAATAGGTTTGTTGGGAAAATGAAAGTGTCTCGATGCAGAGCATGAATGCAGGTTTTGGCATGGTTATCTCATTTAATGAAAAATTTCGGCACGCTTCGCGCGCATTCGTCACAGTTTTCACTTCATCTCATGACCATTATTAAGGTTATAACACATGCAACTATTCTGATCACAATACTTTTCCGAAAAACAGAAGTTCCAACCTCTGTTTTGGCTTCGCATCAATATGGGATCTTTGATCTTTCAATCTTATTTGTGGCATGATGGGGAAGGTTGAAAGTACTTATCTGCCCTTACACAGTTTTCAAAACTTTGTAGGTGCCTACGGGATCTTTCAGTCTAATTTGTAGCATGTGGAAGGTTGAAAATACTTATTGGCCTTTATACATTTTCAAAAAACTTACCGAGCGCTTCGCGCGCAGCCATTACTAGTATAGATGGTGATTGTTAATACACTTAAGACGAAAAACATTCTCAAACACGCTTGTTTAGTCCTTCACCCCTTTTGCTTTATCTAGCAGGGAGGTCTAATATCACCTTCATGCACCTATACTTTTCCTCCCATTCTCCATTGCTGGAAGCTGTTCGTCTACATTTTCCTTCAAACTTAGTAAAATACCATAGTGATCAAATGCCTGGCATCATCCTCTTTACTATCATTTGGATGTCAAGTAATAATCACCATATCAGTGCCCCATTTTATGTAATTAATCCAGAACTTCCAGGTGGCACTATACCGGTGTCTGCCAGCCTTAGATGCTCTTTTATAATGCACAATGAAGCAAAGGAAAATTTTTGAAAAAGTCCAGTTTCTGTGGACTTCACTCACGTATTTTTACGTAAACACTTTCCCTGAATAGAAGGCCTTGAAGTAGCCAAAGGGGGGGGGGGGCTTCAGGAGGGTTGTTGACAACATACCCTTCTCTAAGACAATATGCTCTCCTCTTTCACCTAACCAAAAACTGGAATTCACTAAATTATGGATTCTGTACTTTCCAGCCATATATGATCGGTTCCAAAAATATACCAAAAATAGCACCATTTTTCATCTAGGCAACCTTAAATTAACAAAAATTTCTCAAAGGGGAGGGGTACATCCCTCCCCAAGACGGCACCGTTATGTAGTGACAAAAAGGATTCCACACTGCTGTTTACAATCGCAGGGACGCACAAAAAGGTACAGTTTACACAGACTTACACAGATTTACACTGAGGTGGCATTACGACGTACTTCATCTGTTCTGAGGTTCGACTCCTGGCCGGGTCATACCAAAGACTTTAAAAAAGGAACCTAGTGCCATTGTGCTTGGTGCTCAGCATAAGCAATGGAGTAGGGAAAACAAGCCAGTGAGCCACAACTGGAAAAAAGGCCGTGGCCACAGTGATAGATAAATAGCACAGCCACTCTGTTATATACTTAGGCCCACCTGGACATGTGTATAGGCCAAGGGTCAAAGTTATTATTGTACTGCATGCACTACCAGAAGTGGAATTATAATAACGAGAGAGAGAGAAAAATAAATATCCTGCGTTTCACCTTAGGTCTACCCTTGGCTCATAAGTTTTTCATCTTTATGTAGTTAGTCTACATAAAAAGTAACCTTAGGCTCTTGTTGCCTAAGCTCGTGAAAATTTCATATTTTGAAAATGGTTTTGCATCATTTCAGACACAAATTTAAGCATGAACAAAAATTTGTACGATTATACTTAATAAATATTGTCTGTTTTCCTTTCATTTCAATTTCCTGCAAAAAATATCCGCAAATTTTGCCTCTAGCCGTTTTAGTGTGTAAATTGCCTATGGAACGACTTAAGCAAGTCAAAACTTTATGCCAACAAAGATGGCGGACGGTGGCGACAATATTTGCTCGTCTATGATTGGTCTATTTTATATGACGTCAGTGGTCGTACGTCACAAAAATTCTCGGCGCATTGCAATGTGGGAGAAAACAGTCTCGCTCACTATTTATGAGTCTCGCAAAATAAAAATACTAAAAGAATTAATAAAAAAAAAAATATTTCCCTTCGTTCATTCAAAAGGGTAAGGGTATGTTTCAGCTTTTTACATTTTTGTCTTTCGTTTGAGTATAACCTTAACGCAGTTCAGGACGTCTTCTTTCTACAATACTTCTAATCCTCCAGTTATTAGCGAAGTTTATATGGATGGGGACATACTGCAATTCTGGTAATTTTTGTATTCCTTTTGTGATGCAAAGCATCATCTCCTCTTAAAAACAAAGGAAGTTGTGTGGTGCCACCCATCAGAATAAGACATTAAAAACATCTTTTGGTAAAGATTTAACTGAAAGACAGACACTTATCTCGAGGCTAGGTCAAAGTTTACTCTCTCCCATAAGGCTGTGCTGCATTCATTTACAGCCGTGAGAGAATTCGAAACAAATTTGACATTTTCCCACCTGTTTGCAAGGACTGAAGTCTAAGACCAAAATAGAATAATCATTTCTTTAATTGACAAGCGTGGCAACATTTTAATGGCTAATATGAGGTACAAGCAAGGTTCCACATATACAGAAAAATCATGCCTTAAAATTGTATGGCGTGTTTCAGTTGATATTATGATATCAACTGATCAAGGGGTGAAGGACTAAACAAGGGTGTTTGAGAATGTTTTTCGTCTTAAGTGTATTAACAATCACCATCTATACCAGTAATGGCTGCGCGCGAAGCGCTCGGTAATTTTTTTTTTGAAAATGTATAAAGGCCAATAAGTATTTTCAACCTTTCACATGCTACAAATTAGACTGAAAGATCCCGTAGGCCCCTACAAAGTTTTGGAAACTGTGTAAGGGCAGATAAGTACTTTCAACCTTCCCCATCATGCCACAAATAAGATTGAAAGATCAAAGATCCCATATTGATGCGAAGCCAAAACAGAGGTTGGAAATTCTGTTTTTCGGAAAAGTGTTGAGATCAGAATAGTTGCATGTGTTATAGTCTTAATAATGGTCATGAGATGAAGTGAAAACTGTGACGAATGCGCGCGAAGCGTGCCGAAATTTTTCATTAAATGAGATGACCATGACAAAACCTGCATTCATGCTCTGCATCGAGACACTTTCATTTTCCCAACAAACCTATTTGCCAATCAAAAAGCCAGTCTTTTACCTGAGAATTCATATACAGCTTTCGACTTCTTCTGTTGCTGTGCTTCTGCAGGAGTTGCAACTGGAAATTATTGATAATAAGGACAAAATTGAGGTAAGGTTTGAAGGGCGAGGAGGGCGCGAAAGTTTTCGATAGTTTGCGAAGGATTTGCAATAATTCTGATAGTTTGAGAACCATTTGTGATAGAAAATGGTTGTAGATCCATCACTCAGTCGAAAACACACCTCAACCTACCTCCTTCAAAAATCTATAGCTTGAAAAATAGGCTCTATAGCTTAAAAATTTTCCGGCGCCACTGCTCACAGCGTCTTTAATTTGTCAAAAGTAGGCGCGTAGCGAAGGGGGCGGCTGCCCCCCTTGAGCATATTTTTGGTATTTTTTAATGTTTATTTTTACAATATTGCTAGTGTTTCCCCTATTTATATGAGGAAAATAGGCCTGCGAACTGCCATTCCCAGCGACCTGGGAGGCATTTTGGGTCAAAATTTTCCTGCGCTTAACGCCAACTCATGGTAGCGCGGAGTGCTGAGACTGTCTATGGGCTTCGCCCCCTTAACAAATTCCTGGCTACTCCCCAGGTCAAAAGGCCTTATAATTACATACGATATATATATATATATATATATATATATATATATATATATGAATCAAGAAAAAGGTTGTTTTGAGGCAAAATTAGTGGAGGAAATGCGTGAAAAAGGAAGGGGTAAATTTGATATCAATACACTACTACATAATGAACAATTTTTGTGTATGAAATCTTTCCTCAGTTTTCACAAGTTCACCGTTGTGTTTAAAATTAAGTCCTAAATCTTGCGCAAAACGATCCTGCTGTACACAATTCATAAGTGTGGTTTCTGTGTGGATAAAAGTTGACTAATTTATGACCATTAGTGGGCATTATGATCAACTGTTAAAAAAGATTTAGCTCAGTGAACATTTTCTACATGCACAGCTGGATCATTTCATTGTATGATGCATCAATACTGTGACATTTGATTGATGAATGTCGGCGAGCGGTCGATCAACTATCGATATTGGTTTGGCTATAGTACTATATTGATGTGGTGTATGAGTGCCGCGTGCATGCACCGTTGGACGTCACAGGGCATGCAGAAACGTACCCTGGAAATATATATATATTATTCATACAGTATGACCCTCGAAGTGCCTAGGACCAGCCTTGGCCAGGCCGACGTACGTACATTTTTACTGTCGTAATTTATTTTGGGGAGGGGGGGGGGCGGAATGAACAGTTCATGAGCTGTCCAGCTACCTTCCAAAGGCCCAGTAAGGGTAAATAAAACAAACTGACCATTAAGAAACTTCTCTTCTGTATGGAAAGCATAAAAACATTGTCAAATATTGCTCAACTAATGTATTTGTGGGTACTACACTGCATGCACAGCATGCTATATGCTTGAGTGCACAATACCCAATTTCTAGATTAATGGAATTTTTCAGTTGATATTATGATATGTTGTTAGGCATTAAATAACCGGAAATGCATATCAAAATAATTAGTAGCATCTTTTCTAACATTTCCATGCATCACAAATATCAAAATAAATGAATCCATGATTTGACAGGTTATTTTGGAGCGACGGTCAAATTTTCACTTGTACCCGATTTTCGTGATCTTTTGACCTTTGGTGACCTCATTAACGTACTAATTTGCAAAATGATTGTTTGAATGAATAGAGTACTTAAATACAAACATGTTAAGGGGTATTTTGTTGTTCTGTGACTTACACTTCTAAAGATACAGTGATTTATGTTTCCCCTACCCCTAAATTTTGGTCCCAATAGAGCGTCAATGGGCGTGGCTTATGACGTCATTTTCTCGATTATTGCCGGGTTACCAAAAGTCTACCCAAACTTTTTTGATGTGCCACATGGTGCACTTCAATAATATGAAGAGAAACTTAGGGGACCTCTCATGCACACGGGGACCCCCTCAGCCTAAGGACTACGCAGGACAAGGAAGCTCCTGAACATTTACAGAGGGCTTCACCCAAGAGCAGACGTTCACAGGCTCTACCCCCCCCCCCAACGACATCAAGGGTGTAGAGGGCTGAAAGATGTGGAAGCTACGATAACTGACGAGAAGGTGGGCCTCGACAAATATATCGAAAGAAAGAGAGCAATTGAACCCCAACTACATGGGCAATACCCCCAGCACTGGTGGAACAGGTTACTAACACAGAAATGGCGTACAAGTGGCTATCCTGCATAGGGCTAAAAATAGAAACAAAGGCACTTATCACGGCCGCACAGGAGCAAGCATTGTGCACGAAATATCATCCCCCACCCCCCCCCCCCCAGGTCTGAGGGACAAAAGCTGAATACCAACTAAGAAAGGTTGTGAGGAAAAGAAAAAGACAATGATGATGACGATGACGATGACGATGGCGATGACGACGACGATGATGATGATAAAATAAAAAAGGAATAATCTTATTTTCCGGTTTTAGTAAGTTATCCTTATTCAAGTTGAAACACTTGGTTTCTGGAATTTTATTTTGTAAGATTTGTTATTTTAATAAATGGAAGTAGTATCTTTAATAAGGTAGGGGCCATCATGGGAGAAAAAGGTGGATATATCTCCAACATTTTGAAGATAGCCCCATCCACTTTCTTTTTCTCGCAAGGAGGTCCCTTTTCCGCAAATGTTTTCTTCGTTTCAAAAATCACCGCTACTGGTTTAGAATACTTAGACACTGGCGGTTATCATAGGAAATATAGGTGCATATATCTCCCACGTCTTGAAGATAGCCCATCCACTTTCTTTTTCTCACAAGGAGGTCCCTTTTACGAGGATGTTTTCTTTGTTTCAAAATTCACCGCTACTGGTTCAGAAAACTTAGATACTGTGGTTTTAACAAGCGTCAGTGCTACTGTGATAAAATCCGAACAGTTCCATGTAGCATTTCTTAATGCCATGATCATGGTCACGTTCTGCTGGCTACCAACAATAAAAGATATTAAGGTATAGTCTTGTTCAAAATATTTTGCTAGGTCACTGTTAAGTATTTTACTTAAAAGTTTAGTTGTATGATAGCCATTTTTTTAAAAAATGCAAAGATGGCCACCAAATATGGGAGTGCCCATGTAAAGATGTAGTTTCCTGAAGTTATCACCGCCTTTAGAACAAGCAATTATCCTGAAACCACTTATATGATTTGTCCTTCTAACACCCTTAGTTGCAATGGTAATTAAGTTTAAAGGTTTACTGGTGGATGGAAGCAACAAATTATTTACTGACAAGCATAGTCTTGGTTGTCACAATAGCTCCACATCAAATTTACAAGGATAAATAGTTTTTTTCTAATTTCCACATGTATGTCTCACATTCAAATTTCTCGCAACTTATACTCAGGCAGCTAGAGCTCAGGCATTTTACTTCTCACGCCAGAACTTCAAAGATGCAAGCTAATACAGTGCAGTAGTTTACAGTTTTCACAAAGATAGTCCATTCAAGATCTAAGTCATCACATGTCGTATGTTACAACATACAGCATTGCAAAACCTCTTGCCTGGCTATTTGCTACCAACTGCTATATTCCTACATGTAGCTTGTTTAACTGTTACTTGTACACCAGCTTGTAAGCACTTTACAGTACATGCACTTCCAGTGCAAACAAGATGTAACTTGTTTACACTTATTATACCTTTGCAGTGTGTGTGTGCATCCCAAAGAATAGGGTTGTGTGTACTTGAAAAACCCACACTCATCAGCAAAAGTAAAATGATAACAGCATGCTGGTATAACATGAGTATAATGAATCGTTGAAATAGACAATATCATTGCATTATACTGTAGGGACGTACAATTTCACATGGACAAAACTAGGCTGTATTTATCATAGCCATTAACAGTAATTAATGAATGGTTGGCATGCAGGAATTAATCATGGGGGAAGGATGGACACTAGCCTGATCTCTATTCCACAATTGTCAACAAACATACTGAGAAATTAAGATTCATTTCAAAAGGAGAGCAAAGAGAGTATACGAAAGGGCATGGCCGTAGCTAGGATCATATATTTGGGGGCGTGAAGGCCCCAGTTCCGACTGGATGGATGTTTTTTTTTAACTGAATGGTGGCGCGTAAATTTAACCATTTTTTTTTTTGCGCCCTGTGTTTTATATACAGCAGTTGGGTTCCTTCCTTTGTCACTACATAAAGGTGTCGTCCTGGGGGAGGGATCTAAGGGGAGGGGCTCCCCTTTGAGAAATTTTTGTAAATTTAAGGTTGCTTAGATGCAAAATGGTGCTATCTTTGGGATACTTTTGGAACTGATCATATATGGCTAGAAAATGTCCATAACTAAGTGAATTCTAATTTTTCCGACTGGCTGGATTTTTCTTCCAAATAAATGGCGGCTCGTAAATTACACCTTCGTTTTTATGCGCCCTGCGTTTGTATACAGCAATGGGGATCCTTCGTTTGTCACTTCATAAAGTTGACGTCCTGGGCGAGGAGTCTAAGGAGTGTCCCCCTCCCCTTTGAGAAATTTTTGTTAAGGTAAGGTTGCTTAGATGCAAAATGGTGCTATCTTTGGGATACTTTTGGAACTGGTCATATTTGGCTGGAAAATGTTCATACAGAGAATTCTAAGATTTGGTTAGGTGAAAGCAGAGAGTATATTGTCTGAGAGAAGAATACGTTGTCAACAATCCTCCTAAAGCCCCCCATGTTGACTTCTTTACTGCCTTCTATTTGGGCATCTAAGTCTGGCAGACACCTGCATAGGGCCTCCTGGAAGCTCTGGATCAATTATGTAAAAACAAAGGTGTTAAGAAAAGTGTTTAATTCCTAAACACTGTTTTTACAGTGTAGAGTATGACGCCAAGCACTTTACATCTATCGTATTTTTACTAATTTTAAACGAAAATCTAGACGAACAGCTTTCAGCAATTAGGAATGGGCGGAAGGGAGAGTATAGGTGCAGAAGGGTGATATTACACCTCCCAGACAGGTATAGCAAAAGGGGTGTAGGACTAACAAGCGCGTTCCAGAATGTACACCTAGTTAATGCTGTAAAAGTTCACTGGTACGTTTGTGCTTATAATGTTCATAAGTGATTCAACTTAGATTGTGAGGATTGCGCGTGAAGCACGCCCAAATTTGGGGGTATAGTTCAATGCAGAAATGAAAAACCTGCATGCAGGCTACGCCAGGAGTGGTACTTTGATTTGCCGAAATGGGGGCGAATCGCCCTGACTGGGGGCCAGCTACTCTGATTCCCAACAGATGAGATGGGTTGCCGAACTCGAAATATAAGGCGCGCGAAGCGCGCCGAAAAATGTGGAGTTTCATTGAAAAAAGATTTCACACTTTTGTTTTCATTAAGGAAAGTTGAAAAAGTTTGGGTTTTTATTGAAGAATCTGGGCAAAACCATGAAATCTGTTTGGGCGACGGCATGGTCGTCGTCGGGGATTGGCTCCCCGACGAAACTGAAAAATCATTTTCTTACAAAATATGTTTTCCACGATGGCGAGACTGAAGAAAGAATCTTCCAAAAGATAGGAAAAAGAGGAAAGAACTTCGTAACGTAACGGCCTGATAAATAGACATTTGGAATATTTCCTGAGTATATCTATGCCTTCACCAATATAAGTCTGTATAAAATTTTGCGCAAATTTTGGGGGCTTTGAAAAATTTGGGTGGCTAAAGCCCCAAGCCCCCGTAGAACTGTGCCTGGTATAATTACCTCAATAACGTTCATGGAATTGATTGTAAATCGTAACATATGCGCGCGAAGCGCGTCGAAATTTTCATTAAATAAGATTTCCATGAGAAAACCTGCATTCAGAACCTGCATCGAGATACTTTCAATTGCCCAACAAAGCAACATGCCACTCAAAAGCCAGTCTTTTACCTGGTAATTTGTAAACAGCTTTCAACTTCTGCTGATGTGCTTCTCCGAAAGTTGGTATTGGAAGATATTGATAATAAGAACAACACTGAGGTAAGGTTTGAAGCGCGCAGGGCGCGGAGAAAATTTTGATAGTTTGAGAAGAATTTGCGAAAAAAGGACAGTTTTGATTCGATTTTAAGTAAGGAAAACAATGTTTGGTATTATTCTCACTTGATCTATTTAGAAAATATATACAAAGTTGACATAGGCCTAGTCGGAAAAATGTGCTAGATGGAGATATCAGAAATTCCAACTGGAATTTCAGATTTTCCGACTATCGTCGCTCTGACGAATATTGGGGGGGGGGGACACCCCCCTACACTCCCGGTCGCGACAGCCCTGCGAAAGGGTAAACCGTCTGGCATTACATCAGAAATGTGTATGAGATGAAGCTGAATAGATTCAGGTCTTGTAGCTGTTATGACATCAGAGTTCGCATTTGGCAGCGAGATTCCCGCACTCTTCTCAAATTCCGCAAGTGTTAAAAACGATTGTGAGAATATACCACACCTGTTGGGAAAACCTGTTAGGTAAAAGTTGACTCATTTCACGCCGCAACGTATCGAGATCTGGGCTCCTTTTTACCCCTTTAACCATTTCGTCAGGTGAAACGCTCTCTGATAAGGAGAATATTAGACTGGACTTTAGTCCTAATAAGTTGCTACTCAGTTATTGGTGCAAAATAACTTTCATACAAGCAATATTTAATGTTTGCTAAGAAGTAAAAAAGAAGAATACTGAGAAGACGGGTTAACAGGAATTTTAGATCTCAAGTAGGAACTTGCTTAATGGCCCTAGTTTTCGGACACGCGACGTTTAAGATGTAGTTTGTTGCTCGATCGAAAAACCCGGCTTGTGTTGGAAGCTGAGTGTGTTGTTGGCTGTGATGTTGAATTAAGACCGAGTTCAATCGTTTGTGCTTTACGGCTTTGGGAAGGTATTTTCAGTTTAAATGGTAAATGCAGTGAAGAAGACCGCTGACATAATATAAGACAGAAACATAACACCCAAAGAGGTAAATTACCAACATTTTATTGGTCTTTCCCATGGGCGGATCCAGGATTTCAAAAAAGCGGACTATCTCCACGAGGACAAAGTTTACACGTGCAGGAGTGAAATGTACAAACCTTCGATATAAAGAGATCTACAAAAAAGGTTTAAATTCAGACAGTTAAATAGTATTTCATGGCATCTGGCTATGCGATCAAAACAAGCATACATATTCATCAGCAGCTTTGAAACTGCACCAAATCCTCTCATTTTGTTTTGAAATGTGTCACATTCTTTTCTCGAGACATGCATATCATGCATGATACCATGTCGCAAGGTTAGGGTTAAGAAGTTAGAGTTAGATGAGGTTTTACGGCACAGTTTCTAACCAATTGGTTTAGGAGACAGGAAATAACGTTAGGGTTCAAGGGCCTCGAGACTTGTGAGGACTGAGATTGGATTGGGGACTGTCACAGAAACGTAATAGTGCCAATAAAAGGGGACGGCTGGAACCAGTAAACTCCCCCTCTGGATCCTCGTCTGAGCAATGTGCGCTCTTTTAATCGAGAACGTTATTGTAAGTTTATTATGTGGATCAGGTCACTGCAGGGTCAAGGATTCTAGGTGAGAGTCAATATTAGCATGTATTTTAAATTAAAGCGCTCCGCCCTGTGCTGTCTGAGGATATCTCTATTAGAGGGTGGACGAGTGTTTCGTGCCGCCTGTTAGTTGGGGAAGGCGTTATCTACCTCCTCGGAGTCTAAGGGATTTTTTGTTAATGTTGGGGGTCCAAGCAATTTGGTGAGCTAGAGCTAGATGAGGTTTTACAGATCAGTTTTTAACCAATTGGTTTACGTCGGGCCGGCCAAGGCCTTTTTCCCAGTTGTTGCTCACTAGCTTGTTTTCCCTACTCCATTGCTTATGCTGAGCACCAAGCACAATGGCAGTAGGTTCCATATTTAAAATCTTTGGTGTGATTCGGCCAGGAGTCGACTGAACTCCAGACCTTCTGGCTGCAAGTCGGATGCTCTAACCACTTGACCATGCAAATTTTGATTGAAAGTACTGCAATTGTTTTACTTACCAAAGATGGAACAAATAAAGGGTTTCTGTGCTTGAAAAGGTGTGGGTATGCCGGGGTGGAATAATGCTACCGCCTTACCACATTTTAGGCCAAAAGGGCAAAATACTAGGAAGTCTGTTTTAAGTCTATTTTAATCCAAGATGAATCATTTCCGAGTGTTCTGGACATTAGACTCGAGTGATTTTCCTAAACATGTATGCTTAGTTGATACTTCAAAGCATACTGACGGAATTGAGTTACTCTCTCACCCCTTCAGTTCGTGTTTAAGACTTAAAGGAAATAGTCAATCGCCCCAAAATAGCTTTGAAAAATCAGCACGGCTGCTTTCAAACTTCTCTTATTTGCTATATAGGTACCTCTAAAAAATTTTTAACCGCATAACTATCACAAACAAACGGTAAAGCAAGGAGTTATTTGTCATGAATTTTAGTAACAAAAATATTGTCACATGATCAAAAAAGTCATTCATGAATTAGGATGAAGGAGTGCACTTATTCTGATTAGCGTGACTGCATTTTCCATTTAAAATGCCCATGTTATAAATTGGGGCGGACCCCAATTCAATCAGTGACAGCATATATGTAGGCCTACAGGACAAGGGGAGAGTTTACACCTCTCCAATTTAGCAGACGGGAACCCCAAACCCTTGGCAACATTTCTGGGCCGCTTTGATATGCGGTTGATGCTGAAGAGGAGGGGGAATGGAATTACAGTGGTTTCTCCCTGTTTACTCCCTTTTTTTCCTCCTTCCCTAACACTCCCCACCTCTTTCATTTGTTCCTGAGTCCCGGCCTCCTTTTAGTCCCCTTTTATACTCTACCTGATCGGCTCAGTCTTTTGTTCCTGGGTCTCCTATCCCAATTTCTCACCGTTTTAATGCCCGTCTCACCCCCCCCCCTTTTCCCCTGATTCTTTCCGTCCCCCTTACCATTTGCGAAGTCAGCCTTACTCAATCCCCCGTTCGTGTTCCAGCCACTCTCAGCTTTAATTGCCCTTCCCATTCAATCCTTTCCACCATTCCTAGCCATGCCTTCCACAGCACTAGCCCTGAGTTTCTCGCTTTTATTTATCAAGCCAATTGTTTCCTCTCCCTCCTTCTTTCCATTATCTATAATCCCATTCTTACTTTTCACAGGATATTCACATGTATCTCAGAAGTTGACCGCAGAGATAGCACAAAGAGGACAAAGATTTTCATTGCATTAAACTCCTGTAAATAAACTCCCCGTGGTATACACAGTAGTGTATTACAGCAAAGTCTAGTTCATGAACAACTTACGTACCCTGTAAAAATCTGCATTGTCTGGTGCCAAAATTGTGAACGAAAATGAGCTTCTGGTATGCTTCAGTATTTACTTATCCCAAATGTTTTATTCCAAAGACAAATGAAATGTCCAAAAGCCATTTAAAGTAACTTTGATCCACTTTTACACGTTTTATTTATTTATTTTTTTTTTTGTCGTTGGTAGTGTGCATTTTCACCCTAATTCTACCTCACACAATGCATTGCATTCCAGATCTTTGTGAGAGCGCGTCACTGACCATAGCCTCATTGTGCCTTCTGACATAGTGGATGCAACATCACCTCAGCAGCCTCCTTACGTACAACTATGTGAGTGTGCTTTGAAAGCATCAATACAGCACTTTTAAAACATAACTGTCTTCTCGCTTGTAGCTTTATAGGGTTTTCAGGAGTAGACACAATTGAAGATGACTCCTTCACTACAAGGCATAATTGTCTGAATATTCTTGGGTTTCTAAATAGCTAACATGGAGGAAGAACTTGACTTCGGGGAATTCCTCGACTGTTCACCGGCTAGTGAGGCTAGTCCTTCAACTGCACCTGAAAGTGGTGCTGAAAATGATAGTGATGACAATTTGCTGGTACGAGTGACGCTAGAAGTGGCCGTTAAAGAGGCCACAGAGGTTGGCAATGTGCCTAGCCCTGCACCCAAACGGGCAAGACTAGAAGACATCGACGATGATATTTCAAGTACCTTTATGCCTTTCATACTGCCTATGAAATCGAAGCGTCGTCCAATATTTTGGACACCGTGTTAAATGAACTAAATGGCGAGGACTCTTGTCCGCCAATAGAGCAGACGAAGGTCAACCAGCTGGTATGGGAAAAATTGAGACCCGCAACTAGAAGCAGGGACGTAAAGTATCAAAAGTGTCAAACTTCTGTTACTAAATGCATAATTGCCCTCACAGAAACGGTACAGTTGCTTCTCTCATACCCCAATGTGGAAAAGAGTATAATCCATGGAAATTTTGATGCCATAACCCTAGTAGCTCAAAGAAATCGTGAGCTCCATCTTGCTCGGAGAGAGCTAATCAAAGCTGACCTGGGTCAAGACATTCAACAGCTTTGCTCACAGAATGTTCTACTGACAACTCACCTTTGTGGAGATGATATTGAAAAGCGAGTGAAAGACATTGTCCGTGATTGTCGCATCAACTAAGACAGGGGCAAAAGTGTCGTATCGTGGCAATTATCATTCAAGAGGTTATAAAAGGAAGAGGTAGGCCTTTTTTAACCAGAGGCAAGTCCTGGGCGTTTAGACCACCCGTTTTGCGGGAAGAGGTTCCAAGAAGAACTAAGTGAAGTTTCTGGCACAAAAGGTGAGGTGTGTTCATCACCCTTTTATCATATAGTTTGTTATGATAATGTTACAATTGCTGGTCGGCTAAGTGTTACAAACAGTGCAAGGGCTTAAAATAGAATTTGATTCTAAAATTCCTTCAAATTTTAACCTCTCGTCACAAGGTTCTGCATCCAATTTTGAAACGTATGAAGAGAAATTAAAAATCTTTGGCATAAAGGGGTTATAATCCCATCTAAGCAAAGCTTTTTATCTCCTATTTTCTTCATACTAAAAAGTATGGATAACACGGAATGATTCTCAATTTACAGCACTTCAACAAATTTGTTAAATACCGCCATTTAAGATAGATGGACTGCCTTCTGTTGTACAAATTATTCGGATTAATTGTTTCATGGTGTCAATTGACTTAAAGGACGCCTACTATTTGGTACCAATTGATTGTAATCATAGGAAATACATACGTTTTGAGTGGAATCACAATATTTATGAGTACACATGTCTGCTAAATGGGCTAGCGTCAGCTCCACGGGTTTTTAAAAAGTTATTGAAACCCGTTTTTTCTTACCTCTGAAAGAGAGACTTTAATGTGGTTGGTTACATTGATGATTTTTTTATTAAAGGAGACACATTTAATGACTGTGAGCAGGCAGTTAAAGTCACAGTGAACTTGTTAACAGAGTTAGGGTTTCTAGTTCACGATGCCAAGGCGAACCAAAGTCTAAATAGGAAATCAAATTTTGGGATTTTATGCTTAATTCTGAGAAATGACTATTTCTTCCTTATTTAACAAGAAAGAGAAAACTAAAGAAAAGTCAACACTGCTTTTGCGAGCCTCTGCTGAAAAGATACGAAATTTAGCAAAAGTTATAAGGGTCCTTGTGGCCAATTTCTCCGGCGTAAAATTCGGCCCGTTGCATTATCGTTCTCTTGAAAGAGATCAAATAAGAGCTCTTAAAAGAGCAAAGGGTAACTTTGGTAGTGTGGTCTGTATTTCGTCTGAAAGTCGAGCTGATCTATTATGGTGGATCAAAACTATAGACACAGCAAGTAAGTTAATTGAACATGGCAAACCTTCACAAACTTTAACTTGTGATGCATCTAATATTGGCTGGGTTGCCGTATAAGGATATGGCAGTAGAAGAGGTGTTTGGAACTCGGAACAGAGAAGCCTACACATTAATGACAGGGACCTGTTGGCTATAATTTTCGGTTGGAATACCCTTTGCAGCAAATGAGTAGCTTCCATTTACGTATACTTCCAGACAGCAGTGTAGCTGTATCCTATATTAATAAAATGGGTGGGACAAGTTCCCCTAAGTGCAATGTAATTGCAAAGTCAATATGGTTGTGGTACATACAACAAAACAGTTGGATTACTGCAGCCCATATTCGGGCGCCAGAAATGAATATGCTGACAATTTATCTAGATTGAGGTAGGCTACAACTGAGTGGACACTAAGAAAGCAGGTGTTTTACCAAATTGAAGCGATGTATGGGTCTCCTGAAGTAGACCTTTTTGCGAGTGGATATTATACTAAATTACCAACTTTTGTGTCGTGGAAACTTGACCCGATTGCCTTAGCTATTTATGCTTTCAGTCTAGATTGGAAGGATTACAAATTTTATGCCTTTCCTCCCTTCAGCTTGGTTGGAAAGTGCCTACAAAAAATTTCAGCCGACAACGCAACAGGGATTTTGGTAGCCCCTGTGTGGACCACTTAACCGTAGTTTGTAACACTTCTAGAAATGCTAGTAGCCCAGCCGTCTATCATTCGACTGAAGGAAGATACGATGACACTGCCAGGGAGTTGTCAAATTCATCCACTAGTCAAAAAAGTGAATCTTGTTCTTTGTCTCGTTTCAGGACAGCCTTACAAAAGCAAAATGTTTCGCGAATAGCAGTAGACATTATCTTGGCAGGATGGCGACCCCGTACGCAAAAGCAGTACTTCAGTTCTCTTACAAAGTGGATTTCATTTTGTGGTCCAAGACAGACTAATCCATTCCAGACCACTGTAAGACATGTTTTAGACTTTTTACTTGAACTCTTTGAGGCCGGATTAGGCTATATCTCCCCTTTACGGCAAAAAGTATATTGCCGACCTTTGCTTCAGAGCCAAAAGAAGTGAGAAAAAAGTTTTTGGTGAAAAAATTCATGAAAGGTGTGTTTGAATTAAAAACACCGAGGCCCAGGTACAACAACATTTGGGATGTTGCAGTTGTTCTTAACTATATAAAAGAACTGGGGTCGAATAAAAGTCTTTCGTTAAAGTTATTGAGTCATAAAGTGGTTATGCTTACAGTTTTAGTAAAGGGTGTCAAACAATATGTTTTTGGACCTTGATTACCATGATAAACAATCTGATGATTTTGTTTCCTATGTACAAGACATGATTAAGCAATCTCGAACAGGAAAAGTTGGACTTAAAATTATTTATAGTAAGTTCAAGGAAGATGAAAGAGTTTGTGTTTATTCTTTGATTGAACATTACATAGAGAGAACAAACGATTTAAGGAACAAGAGCAAACTTGTCATAAGCTATAAAAAACCGCATGTTCCTGTATGTGCCGAAACAAAAAGTAGGTGGGCAAGAGAATTATTAGAAGCAGCTGTGGTGAATACAAAATAATGTTTCCAGCTTAAGCACTCGAGCAGAAACTTCTTTAGCCATGCATGACAAGGGCGTGGCTATTCAGGATATTATGAAAACGGCAGGATGGGGCAATGCTGAAAAGTTCTCTAGGTTTTACAAAAAGCCTATTATAAAGAAAGACAGTTCTTGCGCAAATGCATTACCTTCAGTGTGGACCCATTTTAACTCCGATTTTCGTGCTTAACATCTCTAAATGTATCTAATTTAACCACTGAAAACGATTCTTACAACATAAAGCATTTTAAGTTAGTACTTTTTATGTGAAGGAGGGGAAGTCGTTTCTCTAATCTAAGCGTCAACCTTTTAATTAGATCAGACATGCGTGAGGAGATTATCCTGTAATGATCGATGATGAGACATACGGCTTTTCATTTCATTTGTCTGGCACTGACAATTTGCACGTGTTTTCATTGGCAACCTCATTCATTTCTACTGATAACCAAAAAATGGATTAAATAAAACAATCATTTGATGGCGAGGAAGTTGCCGACAGTTAAATAAGAAATGCAGAGTAAAAATTCAAAACGACGGGTTCTTGCTTCTGAGTAACGCACCTTAAGGAAAAGTGTTCAGAATAGGTGCAGGTGCTAGAAGTAATCTTGATGCCATATGCAAATGAGCAGACTAGTTACTAGTTATCAAGGATACAGATTCAGCGTTTAACAAGGAATCCAAGCAATACTTATGTATAAGCGACACTACGCGAAGAAACGATCAATTTCATCTTCATTTAAAACGACTGGCAATGCTGAAGCGAAAGGCAACATTCGGCAATGTCTTCTTCAAGATATAGCAAACGACATGTTCCTGTTGCGCTTAGTTTCTTACTTCTTTTACGCTTATTCAATCTCCATTGAAGTACAAGGGGAGGGGGATTAGTGGTGTTAACTAGTAAGTTTCATGAGTTTGACCTTCACTGTATGATTGTCGTCTTCAAAGGGATTTTGGAAGTTTCTTTTCTTGTCCAAGTAGTAAGCTCCATGCCCCTACCATAACCCCTTTACCACCCCTTGCTTACACAGACTGTATTTCCGAGTAATTCTTAAATCATCAATCGCTGTGACTTTTCTGGACTTAAAGGGGATATGGCATCCCCCAACCAGGGGTTTGCTAGCTGCTGTCCGTTCAAACATATTTGGGAGTAGCCCTACAGTTTTAAAAAACCAGTTCATAGGGCACTTTGACTGACATTCATTCAAACAATACAGACCCACTATGGTTGGTCAACAGTGACTTGTACAGTCAGTTGTGTTCCCAATTAACCTCTCACACACATGCACACATACACTTTTATGATAAATAAGTCTTGAGCAATTTAAACTCAGTGCAGGCTTTGTAAACTTGCTAAGGCGAATTACAGTCTGGGCTGAAAGTAGAGAGCTTTTAACACTAGCACTCGGATATTCGTAATTACGTTCATCCCTAACCCTACGGCCGCAGCGCCTTCTTCCAGTTTTCATGAACAAAACACTGTCTCGTAAACCCGACCTAAACATACAAACTACTTTGAAATTGTAACTTGATACATATATTCGTTCGAATGGATAAGCTTACACTGTTAGACATATCTTCGAGTACATGCAGTCTGGAAAGTTAAAGTAAATTTTTGAATAACATGACATTCATAAAGTGGCAGTAACTTATCGACATGCTCCTCAGGACTATATAAGTAGAGAAGTAGGTTACAGAATATACTGAGGTTTCAAACCACTTAATATGGTCCTCAAGTTTACTTTTTCGAAATTAGTCCTTCCTACCCCTAGAAGCATCGTGCGGCCCATGACAACTGCTCGGGCATATGCTCATGCCGAAAGGCGGCGCTTCCTGTAGGCGCAAGCAGAGTTCGGAAGAGGTAGACCCACGAAGCGACCGATGTATTCCTTTCAAGTCATCTCCAGGAAGGCACGGTAACCCGTGTGGCAGCAGTCAAAGAGACCTACTACCCAGTCTAAGGTAGGGTACTGCAGGCTAGATATTCTGCATAGACGTCTGGACATTTTGTGAGGGCGCTTTGCAGGCCTTGAGTATGCGTAATGGCATAAATTATTCCATGGGCCGCTCGATTTCTTTGGGGTGATGGTTGGAGGGGCCTGGTAGAGGGGATAATGGGGTAGCGGAGCCTTACATTCTTTTAACTTAGTCTTACGGAACACTTTTATGATAATCGCATCAATAACTGTGATTATCTTAAAGTTATATTTTACTTTTTCAACTTCATGAGTTTATTTGACATTACAATTTTGCTGCACCAAGGCAAAGGTGTAACTTACAGCCTTAAAGTTTAAGAACGGTTGAGCTAGGGCTGGCATCGCAATAAACGTGGGTGAAAGTAAAAGTGTGGAAGATTTTGCCGTAACTCTAATTTGCTGTGCGTAATGGGACCGTACAACGTGCTGGCTAAAGGTGAATAAAGTATTCTTTTATCCAAGTACATCTCTTGTTTGTTTCAAACAGGGAGTTGTAGCAGCTCCCTGAAATACGATCATTTTGTAATTCGAGCACTTTAAGTCAAGCTTAACCCAAATCAAAGATTTAATTTAAAATATAATTTATACTTGACTTTCTGTGCCTTTGGAGAAAATTGTTCGTGTTATAACATTAGCTTGCTTTCATAATTGTTCTGCCAACGATGTAAGTGGCTTAACCTCAGCATTCAGTTTCCGCCTTTTGTAGGGAAACGTGGTATGTATAAGGGTAAGCTCGAGAACTACACAGCCTACGGTTGCAACTTGTGGTCAGTCAGACTAGGATTTTTTCGGACTGATTAAGTAACAAGTGAGGAAAATAAACGCTTTGGCCATGTCCACAGGTACTGCGGGCTCAGCCTGCCATGTAGGAAGCGGGTGTCTGCGGAGTAAAGCCCCCTTCTTTAAAATTTGGGGTGCCAAGGTATGCTTTTCCACTTTTCAAGGACAAAAGTAACTTATTTGTACCTTAACACGTGAAACCTATAATTTTTAATTATATTAAAGGCTTTTTCGGTAAACGTATTTCAAAGACTACACAAACTCTACCATCAGTTTGGAGCCTAAGACTTTCAAATATTCCAAAAGTAAATTTCAAGTAGTGAATGAAAACTGTTCCCCTTCCCCCTCAATCCTTTCCCCCATGACGGTGGTCTCTAAAGTTCATTTTACGCAACCTAAAACAGCTTCCTACACCTTTGTCATAATTTGACAGGTGTATCTGTCACTCTGAGTTTGAAGTGTTATTACGAACACCAAGTGAAACACTGCTTTACAAATGTATGGTGCTTACTTCTAGAATCCATATCTTTCAAAAATGTTGTCAGTGCCAGTGAAGGTATACGGAATCTATAGTGGTTGTTGACTGATAGTAAAAAGACAATAGTAGTACACAATCGCGACTACAGGGAATTTGGTTGGGGGCAACATATTTTGTCCAGACGCCTGGCACGATATAACCTATGTGAACAGTGGTCGAGTAAACCAATTAAAGCAAATCATTGTGAAAAGGGAGAAGTGTTTTAGCTCAGTTTAGAAATAGTTTTGGTTTCACCACAGCAATCTATAATTACATCGTATTTTTGATGAATGGAGAGCACAATTAACAAACTGGGGGGGGGGGGGTGAACGTAATCCCCCTTGACTCCTATGGTGTAACGTGACCTTTGTTTTCAGAAACAAAATGCAAATGCTTTATTACCCAATATTTTCATTAATATTGAATAAAGGTTTGTATCTTGATGGGAATCAGAGCTTTAATTTTATAGGATGTGACATGTGTTTGAGATTAGTGTTATTCAATCAATGAATGGTTGTTCTCATACCTTGCACTACGTGCTTCTATTTGTACGTACATCTCCCAAGCCCACGATATGTTTGAAGGAGGACACCTGATTGGATTGAAATTCCGTTTTAGGAGCTACGTGAACGTAACTTTATTTATTCCCCTTAATTTGGTATACTTAAAGTACAAACACTTTATAACAAATGTGACTGTTACATAAAACACAGGAGGATGACGTAAATCTAATTTTAACATTTGCATATTTCTCTTTCTGTGCACTCTAAAAAAAAAGGCCTATTCAAATTGAAAAGAAATCTTGTCAGAGGGGCACTGAATAGGAAATCTAATCAATTATTTGGATAGATTTGTTTCAGAAATGATTAGAACTGACTCATTTTTGAACAGAATCTAGTTAAATTTTTGAAGAGATTTCCTATTCAGTGCCCCTCTGACAAGATTTCTTTTCAATTTGAATAGGCCTTTTTAGAGTGTGGGGGTGCATGTTGTAAAAATTAGCGATGATTGGTATCAAAGGTATTAACTTTTCCCTTTCTTTATTACATGACACATTACAGAAACTAAAAAGTTCAACATGGGTTATCGCGGACAGCTTTCATCTTCTTCGTTAAAGAGGCTACTAGCAGCAAGCTTTTTGCTCGTAATTGGACTAATAGCTATATGGTTGATAGCTTTTGAAGAAGACATAATTTATCAAAATCCTCCTCCAAAGAGAAGGTAGGCCTTTATCCAAAATCTTTTGATGTCTATTTTATCCTAAAACATTCGTATCGAAAACCTTTATTTAGTGGATACTTGATGCCCAAATATTACTGTTACTTCGATGCATCAGCTGTGGAATGCCAATCAGCATACGATACCAAAACATCAAAGGGACTAGATAACTATATAAAAGTTTTTCATTAATACCCTACATTTTGTTTCCTTGCCCTTTACCGTGCCCAACAATTTTTGTTTTGTTTATTCAATAGCCTTGACTGGCTGTTATACTGTTGCAATTATCCAGCATTTCTAATGTTAGATTAATCATAGCAGAGTGACTGCTGTCTGCATGTGTTTGTGACCGTAGCGTATTGAGCCCTTAGCATATTTGGCATAATATGGAACTTTTTTCCATAAAATTCGTTTCTATGGGGATCTAATCATCATTCAAGCCTTTAGTCAGGTAAGACAGGCAGCATAGCGAAATATTTTCATGAGATGCGGACAAAAGCACCAAAAATGGTATGTGACTTCTGTAGGGTATACCTGTTCAAACTGGAATAGTTGCCAAAAGTTTGTGAAACATCCATGGCCAATAGAGTGCTTTTTTTAAAATGGCCGGCATTATACTCAAATATGTGTGTTTTTTACAAACAAATATCTTCCAGAGTACTGACAAGGTACTTATGGGACACACCATATATGACACAATCATCAGCATTAATCTGAGGTGTGGAAGTGGTTGGGTCGGGGTGCCCAGGGGAAGCGGGGAAGGGGTGGGGAGAATAACATACATGCCCGTTCTTTCCCTTTTGAGTGTGAATATATTCACTTCATTAAAAAGGGATAAAGCATATGCTCTCATATTGTCAAACTGTTTTCTCCTGCCAGGACGATAGCTTTTGCAATGATTTAGGTGCTATAGTACCCTCTGTTTATGTTACTTTGACCAAATTACATGGCCTGGTCACATTTTACATAAAAAGTACTTCATGCAAGGCAATCGCATAGGACAAACATTTCCCATAACATCACACATTCATTTCCAATCGGAATGGATCATTTACTTAATTACCTGCACAGCCTGCAGTAAACAATACATCGGTAAAGCAGAAACCACACTATACACAAGATCTGGCAACACGAGATCAGAAATTATCAATTTTAACAAAACTAGCGCAAAGCAACTGCCTTACAGCATACATTTTAATTCTCCATCACACTCAATAGACAACGTCACACCCATCGGCATTGAACTCATCAAAGATCGCACACCACAATCCTACACAGAGAATCGTTCCTGATAAAAAAAACTAAACACTTTAAGCCCTAATGATATCAACGTAGACAAATGACATTACATGACCCACTGCACACTTACTCACATCAGCAGCCAACGGCAACACACCAACTAACTTCCCGTAAGTACCCATTGTCTAGATTATTAAGTTATCTTCTGATATTTAATTTTTGCTATTTAAGTATTTCATGTCTAGACTTTCTCTGCTATGTAGTTTCCATAAGTAGGTTATTTTGTTTAGTAAAGCATCTCATATTTTTTCTCTAACACCACTCTATTTTAGAGTTAGTTGTAAGTACACTGTAAACACTAAGCCATCTCCTTTCCATTTCTTCCTTATGTACTGGCACTGGCCGAAAGCTTGATAAACTTAATTCACAAACGCGAAGCAACGTCTACCGGCTTTATTTTTCTTTGTTTCACTATATATATATATATATATATATATGAATATATATATGAATATATATATGAATATATATATATATATGAATATATATATATATATATATATAGGTCGATAAAGGTTGTAAAAAGTGCTTAAAGTTTGCGGAAAATTCCACGACGTTTCGAGTATAGACTCTTCATCAGGTGGCAAAGAAATGCAACTGAATAACAAAGAAGTAGAAATAGAGAAGAAACACATTGAAGAAAGGCACGAACAAACCGGTCGCACAGAACGAACACGGTGTAAAAAAGCGAAAGAAGGCTGAAAAAACTGGTAAAAAGTAATGAAAAGGGGAACAGGTTCAAAAAGGTCCATTCTAATGTTAAGACCGTGTGGGGAGAGGGTCCCGAGTTTCATGATAAGCCGGTTTTCGGCGGTCTGACGATCACGGTCAGAACCTCTGCACATTAAGGCTGCAGTAACGGCCAAGTCTTTAATTGAGCACGGTGATGGGGGGTTGAAATGAGTGGCGACCGGATAACCTTGAAGGTTTTGTTTGATGGACCTGAGGTGTTCAGTGATTCGGTCAGCCAGGCGGCGTTTGGTTTCTCCCACATACAGGCAATTGCAACGTCCACAAACTAAAATGTAAACCAAGTTTGTGGAAGTGCAGGTGAAGTGTTGGTTCACACTAAATCTGTTGCCGTTAGAACACAAACTATTGATAAGTGTGTTCTTGCCAACCACTGGGCATGTGTTGCACCTACTACGACCACAGCGGAATGTACCGGGTTTGTAGTCAGTTTGTTGTTGTGGTGGGAAGCCCGAACTAAGTGCTTGGAAATGTTCTTTTCAACTCTGAAGGCCGTAATGGGGGGTTCAGGGAAAAGGTCACGGGTTGAAGGGTCTTTTCGAAGAGTCTCTATATTCCTGTAAATGGCACGAATGATGGGGCGTACCGATGGGTGATGGGAAATTACCAAAGGAATTCGTAGATTAGTAGACGTGTTAGACTTCTTACTCAAAGCCTCCGCTCTGTCGATTCCTTGGATTCTATGTAGAGCACCGGTAAGGACTTTGGTGGGATACTGACGCTTCTCAAAGAATGATAGTATACTTTTTGAAGCGGCTGAAAAATCAGAATCTTCTGAGCAAATCCTTCTGGCCCTTAAAAGTTGTGAGTACGGGATGGATTTGGTACAGGATTTGGGATGGTTGGATGGGTACAAAAGGTAGTTTATGGGAATCGGTGGGTTTAAAATGTAGGTTTGACTTGATTTTACGGTCGCAATTGACAATTGAAGGTCGAGGAAAACCACTGAAGTGTCAGAAATACAATGTGTGAATTTCAAAAATGGACAGAAAGATCCTACAAATTGAATGAAGATTCCAGATCTTGACGGGTCCCTGCTGCCACTCCCACAATATCGTCAATATACCTTTTGTAAAGGAAAGGGTGAGAACCGGTGTACTGCGAAAAAAGTTGTTCTTCAAAGTGACCCATGGTTAGGCAAGCAACAGAAGGACCCATTTTGGTTCCCATGGCTACTCCTTTAACCTGACGGAAAAAAAGCGCCCATTAAACTGGAAACAGTTTTGGGTGAGAACAAGTTCCGTCAAGCGAAGGAAAGTAGTTGTAGGAATTTGGGGGTCTTGTCGTTGGTCCAGGTAATGGCGGATAGCCGACAAGGCAGCATGGTGGGGGATGGATGTGTAGAGACTAGATACGTCCATGGTGAATAGCAGACGTTCACCGCAATTTTCGGGAAACTCAAAGTCTTGAATAAGTCTCAAGAAATGAGGAGTGTCTTGAACAAAAGACGGTAACGCTGATACCAACGGGAAGAGAACAGAGTCCAAAAACTCAGAAATAAGAACGGTGGGGCAACTGTGGGAAGAAACGATGGGTCTACCAGGGTTGTTAGCCTTGTGGATTTTGGGAAGCAGATAGAAATTGGAGATTTGTGGGCAAGGGTGGAGTAGTGACGTTGCTGATTTAGGAAGTTGATTGATTCTAATAAGGTTTGTTAAAGTCTTCTTAACCAATGCTTGGCTGTCGGAAGTGGGGTCAGAGGGAAGTTCAGTGTATGCAGTTTGGTCCGATAATTGCTTATCGGCCTCTGCTACGTACAAATCCTTCTGCCAAACCACCACGGCTCCACCCTTATCAGCTGGTTTGATGATGCGGTTCTTGTTTCTTTTGAGTGACAAGAGAGCCTCTCGTTCTTCTGAGGAAAGATTGCTAAGGGTAGTTCTCTTGGGGGGTAGAAGACGATCAACATCCTTATTGATGGATTCAATAACGGAGTCTAGGATGTTGTTTTCTCCAGATTTGGGTGTCCAGGAAGAACGGGTGGAGCCTAAAGTGTTCAAAAAATTTTCAGGACTCGTATTGTCTGGCTGATCTGTGATGCCAAAATGGTGTCGGAGGCGAAGTTTCCTGCAGAATGAAGAAACATCTCTGCGGATGGAGAACTCATCAGGGAGGGGGTTCAAGGGAACGAAGTTCAGGCCTTTAGCTAACACTGAGCGTTCAGAAGAGGAAAGCTCCAGATCGGGGGGGATGGTGACCACAAGTTTCGTGTCCTGTGCTTGTATGGTATCACTGGGTGGGGTATGAGTAGAGGGTGGGTCAGGCAATAGGCTTGCTAAAGTCTTGGCTTTAGAATCAAGCAAAAAATTATGAAGCCGACGGTTGTAAACGTGAATAAGGAAGCGCACTTCTCCAGCTTCTGGTAAGGTGTTAAATAGGAGAGACCCTTGGTCTTGAATAGTACGATCAAACCCGGCCTTCTTTCGAACCATGCTACGGATGGTCGAGCGCATGAGACTAAACGAGCACGAACGTAAATACCGAGAGGTGTCACGACGAAAGTGAAAATCGGACACGGTCTGTACGTGAAAGTTTAGTTTAAAACCTCGTGGAATAACGTTTTTACGAAGGCAAGTACCCAGGAAATTAATATGACTAGCGAATCTGGTTTTGCCGAAGGTAGCCATAGCAAGGGAATAAATAATGGGAAAACTTATCAATATTTTGGGTTCTAACGGCAACAGATTTAGTGTGAACCAACACTTCACCTGCACTTCCACAAACTTGGTTTACATTTTAGTTTGTGGACGTTGCAATTGCCTGTATGTGGGAGAAACCAAACGCCGCCTGGCTGACCGAATCACTGAACACCTCAGGTCCATCAAACAAAACCTTCAAGGTTATCCGGTCGCCACTCATTTCAACCCCCCATCACCGTGCTCAATTAAAGACTTGGCCGTTACTGCAGCCTTAATGTGCAGAGATTCTGACCGTGATCGTCAGACCGCCGAAAACCGGCTTATCATGAAACTCGGGACCCTCTCCCCACACGGTCTTAACATTAGAATGGACCTTTTTGAACCTGTTCCCCTTTTCATTACTTTTTACCAGTTTTTTCAGCCTTCTTTCACTTTTTTACACCGTGTTCGTTCTGTGCGACCGGTTTGTTCGTGCCTTTCTTCAATGTGTTTCTTCTCTATTTCTACTTCTTTGTTATTCAGTTGCATTTCTTTGCCACCTGATGAAGAGTCTATACTCGAAACGTCGTGGAATTTTCCGCAAACTTTAAGCACTTTTTACAACCTTTATCGACCTACATACTACTCTAGTGCTCCGCAGTATTTCGACCTTATATATACATATATATATATATATATATATACATATATATATACATATATATATATATATATATATATATATATATATACATATTTATATAACGTCGCCTTCCGGGCCGAGTCACTGAACAACTTCGATCCATTAAACAAAACCTTCAAGGTTATCCGGTAGCCAAGCATTTCAACCCCCCCTCAATGTGCTCGATAAAGGACTTTGATCTTACCGCAGCTATAATGTAAAGAGGTTCTGACCGTGATCGTCTAACTGCCGAAAACCGGCTTATCATGAAGCTCGGAAACCTCTCTCCACACGGTCTTAATGTTAGGATGGGCCTTTTTTAACTTTGCCCCTTTTGAACATCTTTTACCAGTTTTACCCAGAATCCATATCGCAGTTTTTTTACCGTGTTCCTTTTACAACCGGTTTGCCGTGCCCCTTTTATCGTTTATTTTCTCTACTTTTGTTCAGTTGCTCTTTTGACACCTGATGAAGGGTTTATACCCGAAATGTCTTGGAAATTTCCCCAAACTTTCCAGCACTTATTACCAATTTTATCGACCTATAAATATGTATATATTTATATATATATATATATATATATATATTATATTTTATATTATATATTATGCATATATTTTATATGTATATATACATATAAATTTGTTGACGTTGTTCCTTTTAACAACCGGTTTTCTGTGCCCCTTTTATCGTTTATTTTCTCTACTTTTGTTCAGTCGCTTTTTTGACACCTGATGAAGGGTTTTTACCCGAAATGTCTTGGAATTTTCCGCAAACTTGTAGCACTTATTACCACTTTTATCGACCTATATATATATATATATATATATATGTATAAATTTGTTGACGTTGTTTTACAAAGATTTCTTTTCTTTCATCATCTTCCATTATTTAAATGGATGGACGGTCAGTCCGATTACTCTTCTACCAGGGAGGTGTTATTTGGATAAAGACACATCGCTCTGAAGTGAAGTTTGTACCGCCAATGTCACTCATTAATCCATCGCTTGTATCTTTCTTGACATTTCCATAAGACGTACACTGGATTAGGAAGTTAACACAGAAGGAATTTGTTGTCTGCTACATCGACAGTAAAACTGAGGGTTTTCGTCCACTACCACAACATTGTCGGGGAGAAAAAAAATATTGCTTCTTTCCATACTTGGTGATGCGCATGGTAGTATATCGATTGAGAGCACTATTCGGAAAGAGAAGGCGGAATTTGGCCGGTACTCATCCTCGAACACCTTGCTTATGTCACCAGCCGTGGGGCGGACGTTGAGTTGCCAAGTGAGGAAAGTGGGTGGGCGTTACAAATTAACTGTGATTTCTAGGTGAGCATATTTCTAGGTACAGATCCTGGGAGCAAAGAAGGAACAAGGGGGAATCTTCCCTCCATTTTCAAAAATATGTTCTCACACAGAATGTTTTGAACCAGTGAGTTCCCGGTCGATTATTTTCGAACACTGATTCATTACGCAGGGTCTACAAGTAGCATTAAGTTGGTTTCTTTCTTTCTTTCTTTCTTTCTTTCTTTCTTTCTTTCTTTCTTTCTTTCTTTCTTTCTTTCTTTCTTTCTTTCTTTCTTTCTTTCTTTCTTTCTTTCTTTCTTTCTTTCTTTTTCTTTTTTTTTTCCTTTCTTTCTTTCTTTCTTTCTTTCTTTCTTTCTTTCTTCTTTCTTTCTTTTCTTTCTTTCTTCTTTCTTTCTTTCTTTCTTTCTTTTCTTTCTTTCTTTCTTTCTTTCCTTTCTTTCTTTCTTTCTTTTCTTTCTTTCTTTTCTTTCTTTCTTTCTTTTCTTTCTTTCTTTCTTTCTTTCTTTTCTTTCTTTCTTTTCTTTCTTTTCTTTCTTTCTTTCTTTCTTTCCTTTCTTTCTTTTCTTTCTCTTTCTTTTCTTTCTTTCTTTCTTTCTTTCTTTCTTTCTTTTCTTTTCTTTCTTTCTTTCTTTCTTTTCTTTTCTTTCTTTTCTTTCTTTCTTTCTTTCTTCTTTCTTTCTTTCTTTCTTTCTTCTTTCTTTCTTTCTTTCTTTCTTTCTTCTTTCTTTCTTTCTTTCTTTCTTTCTTCTTCTTTCTTTCTTTCTTTCTTTCTTTTCTTCCTTCTTCTTCTTTCTTTCTTCCTTTCTTTTTTTTTCTTTTCTTTCTTTCTTTCTTTCTTTCTTTCTTTCTTTCTTTCTTTCTTTCTTTCTTTCTTTCTTTCTTTCTTTCTTTCTTTCTTTCTTTCTTCCTTTCTTCCTTTCAGAAAACAGAACAGGCTACCAGAGTTGTTGCACTTTGGACAGGAATTTACGTCGAACAAATTAATACAGAATCGGTCCCATTGGCACACATCTTGTAATTTAAAATTTGTCACACCTAATTTTGAAAGGGTCATTAGTATGCCACATAAGGAAGTCGGTGGTGCCACAGTTGAAAAACGTTCGCGTTTACCAATTTAAAAGAACAGTTGTATTTTTTGTTTAAAAGAGGATGGTCATCTTCATGAGTGCAGAACTTTGAGAGCAGTAATTAATATAAGGACTGTAGCTACGGATCTGAAAGACAACATTATTAGCTCGAACTGGGAACACAGACTTTGTGGCAATTGATGCTCAATATCATTTGGCCTGTTTAACTAGCCACCGATCCATTTTGAGAAAAAGCGGGGATTCTTCGCAGGGCAACATACTGAAAAAAAAGTTACAAGCAAGAGCATTTATTGAACTCGTAACCTGTGTTGAAAATGCATTAGAAGATGAAAATTTCTTTTTCAAGTCTCTGAGCTTCGTCAGCTGTTTGAAAATCGCCTGCAGGAACTTGGTATCGAGAAGAGGATTAACCTGATGAGTTTCAAAGAGCAGATTTTTTCAACATTTTCCACAAGCTACAGAACAAACCGATGGAAAGAATTCTATTCTTGTTTTCCAGCAGGTAATGCAACAATTGCTAAGACATGAAATAGACGTTGACTACAATGATTATGCGATCATTCTAGCAAAAGTTGCCAAAATTGTACGGAAAGACATTTTCAGTTCAAGTGGCTTTTACAATGATGGATCCTTCTATTCTGGGTGCCAACAAGATTCCACACCTGTTTATCATAAGTCCCTTATGTCCATGTTATTGGTTGGAGCTAACCTAAAGAACCAAGAACAGGTAAACTCGCAGGCATGTCTTACTATTTCCCAAACTATTATTTTCAACTGTAAGAAAAGACAATCATCTCCTGGAAATGTCCGTCATTCTAGAGGCATTATACCACCTCTTCCTCTGTATATAGAAATGAAAATTCTTACACAAACCAGGACAAAGAAGTTGATTCAAGAGCTCTACAAGTCAGGCATGAGCATGAGTTATGATCTTATTTTTCGAGTTGAAAACCAAATGGCTGCTGCCGTTTGTGATGAATTCAAAGAAAATGGTGTCGTGTGCCCTGCCCAGCTGAGACATGGACTATTGACAGTTAGTACTCTGGACAACCTGGACCACAACCCTTCAAGTACTAGAGCTAAAGATTCTTTCCACGTTACGGGTATCAGTATGTTCCAGTTTCCCACCAACACTTACACTGGATCTAATAGAATGCCTGGTAGGAGTAAACAGTTTGGGCACCCTCGACCCAACCACTCCAACCTCAGATTAAAGATGATGATTGTGTCATGTATGGTGTGTCCCACAACTACCTTGTCAGTACTCTGAACGATTTTTGTTCCTAAAAAGACACATATTTAAGTATGATGCCGGCCATTTTGAAAAACACGCCCTCCATCGGTTATCATGGTTGCTCCACAAACTTTTGGCAACCCTTCCAGTTTGAACAGGTATGCCCTAAGGAAGTCACATACGAATTTTGGTTCTTTTGTCCATCGTGTCCGCAACTCATGAAAATATTTTGCTATGCTGCCTGACTTAATACTAATATAGACCCCATAAGTCTATTTCATAAGGAAGTCTCATAAAAATATCCTCCACGGCAGTGAATCTTCATTCTACCTTAAAAAGTGTCGATTATTAGCTAGTAATCATATTTCGTAAGGTTGTAAGGTGTTCTTATGAAACTATGTTTAGTGGCAGCGAACCAAGATTTTGAAAGTCAACTGCATTATGATAAGTCAGTAACATCACGGCACAATCACGTTACATGCATAATTTCTTCAAGAGCATCAAACTTGGTAGAAACATTGAGTTCTTACTTGGATGGAGATTTATCGAAAGTTTAATTTATGCTAATACTTTAAGACCAACTAAATCGAGAGGAGATTGTCAATGGTTAGGCGTTTATTGGGCACAAAGGTAATTCTTTCCTTTGTTTGGTGGCTCCAAGTTGATGGCATTCACTTAGCAACATCATTCAAGTCAAGTAATCCTTTCACAAGTGGCCTGCGCAGAACAATACTTTGATGTGTAGGTTTGCGCCGATAACACGTTAAGAGCAGGTGATAATAAACTCGAAACGACTGTTCGAGTGAACCTAAAAGAATGCAGCTAGCCCCTTCTTTTACAAGATTCGGCAAATTACAGCAAATTAGTCGACAAACTAAAAGTATAATTTTTGTTAAAACAAAATGAAATTTTTCGGAAGATTCCTGAAATAACCAGGTATAGCTTCTTGTTCATATTTCAACATAAAACCCAATTACTATACTGCCATGCGCGTCACCAAGTATGGAAAGATGCAATATTTTTGTTATTTCCCTGACGACTGGCAATGTTGTGGTAGGGGACGAAAACCCTCAGTCTTACTGTGCTAACTTCCTAATCCAGTGTAAGTCTTACAGAAATGTCAAGAAATATACAAGCGATGAATTAATGAGTAACCTTGGCGGTACAAACCTCACTTCAGAGGGATGTATCTCTATCCAAATAACAACTCCCTAGTAGAAGAGTAATCGGACTGACCGTCCATCCATTTAAGAAACAGAAGATGATGAAAGAAAAGAATTTTTTAAAATAACGTCAACAAATTTATATGTATATATACATATAAAATATATGCATAATATATAATATAAAATATAATATATATATATATATATATATATATATATATAAATAAATATATACATATATATAGATCGATAAAATTGGTAATAAGTGCTGGAAAGTTTGGGGAAATTTCCAAGACGTTTTGGGTACAAACCCTTCATCAGGTGGCAAACAAGCGAGCGACTGAACAAAAGTAGAGAAAATATACGATAAAAGAGGGCACGGCAAACCGGTTGTAAAAAAGGGACACGGTAGAAAAACTGCAGTATGGAGGCTGAGTTAAACTGGTAAATGATGTTTAAAAGGGGCAAAGTTAAAAAAAGGTCCATTCTAACGTTGAGACCGGGTGGAGAGAGGTTTCCGAGCTTCATGATAAGCCGGTTTTCGGCAGTTAGACGATTACGGTCAGAACCTCTTAAAATTATAGCTGCGGTAAGTCAAGTCCTTTATCGAGCACAGTGATGGGGGTTGAAATGTTTGGCTACCGGATAACCTTGAAAACTAAGTCTAAAATAGAGTGGTGTAAGAGAAAAAATTATGAGATGCTTTACTTAACAATATGAACTACTTACGAACACTACCCAGCAGAAAAAAGTTCTAGGTAGTAATTAAATAGCAAAAATTAAATATTAGAAGATACCTTAAGAATCTAGACGATGGCAACTTACGGGAAGTTAATTGGTGTGTTGCCGTTAGCTGCTGCTATGAGTAAGTGTGCAGTGGATCATGTAATGTTATTTGTCTACGGTGATATCATTAGGGCTTAAACTAAAGTGTTAAGTTTTTCAATCTAGAAAGATTCTCTGTGTAGGATTGTGGTGTGCGATCTTTCTTTGATGAGTTCAGTGCCGATGAGTGTGAAGTTGTCTATTGATTGTGATGGAGAATTGAAATGTATGGTGTAAGGCGGTTGCTTTGAGCTAGTTTTGTAAAAATTGATAATTTCTGATCTCGTGTTGCCAGATCTTGTGTATAGTGTGGTTTCTGTTTTACCGATGTATTGTTTACTGCAGGCTGTGCAGGTATTTATAAGTAAATGATCCATTCCAATTTGCAATGAATGTGTGATGTTATGGGGAATGATTGTCCTGTTTTGGTGCTTGAAAATTTGTTTGTCTGTTTGATGTACCTGTGTAGCATGCAACGTTTAGATTTACAAGCAAAGAAACCACAGTCGATCGCTACAATGTCATTGGGTGTGGGGTCCCTAGCCCGCACTAGAAGGTCTCGTAGAGACCATGGACGGCGGAAAGCATCCATTGGTTTTTTTTTTTTTTCTTAAAAAAACTGATTTTAGTTCTGGGGCATCAGTAAGTACTTTTGTTCATTTTTGTAGTTTTGGGGGAGATTAGACAGTATTGGCTAGTAAGTGATTACCAGTGGTACCCCCGTATTGTTTTCGTTTTGTTTGTAGGTCAGTAGTTCATCCTTTGATATTTGTTGTGCATTATGTATTTGTTCTTTTCCTACATGTGAACTGTATCCCCTGCGTATGAACTGTTTGTTATGTTGAAAAAGGTGGTGGTTTGTTGTATTTTCTTCAGAGCAGCTTCGGATGACCCTAAGTGCCTGACTGTATGGCATGCTCTTAAACGTGTGTTTTGGATGACAGGACGTGAGTAGAAGATAGGCGTCTGAGTCAGTTGGCTTTGAATAGAGTTGGGTTTTTAAGTCGATTGTTCCTTTGCGTGATTTGTATATCTAAAAATTGGACGCTTTCTGTGGAACTGTCAAATGTGTATTTAATAGTTGGGTGGTTTGTGTTCATTTTGTTTTGGAGCTGGGTGAGGTTACGCGATGTGGATATCGAGATGAAATGTATGTCATCTGTGAATCGTTTCCATGTGTTCGTCAGTATGTGATTGGTTTGTTGAAGAATGTTGGGTTCTAGTGCTCCCATAAATGTGCTGACATATGAATGTTCAACAGGTGTTCCAAAGGCAGTTTCGTGTATTTGTAAATAGTGTTTACCATTAAATTTGATAGGCGTATGAGATCGGTGGTGGGCGGGATGTAGTGTTCCCGTGTCTCAAGGACACTTTTACATGCGTTGAGTCCTTCTCGTTGTGGGATGTTAGTGAAGAGGGATGAAACATCAGCGGTGACTAAAATAAGTTTTCTTCTAAATGGTGAGTGTTCTGAGTTGATGTGGTTGATATGATTGATGAAATGTGTAGTGTCTTGAAGCAATAATTGAAAGATAAGCGTATATGAACGCATAGATTTGAAAAAGGCATATCAACTTGCAGTGTAGTTAGGTTTTACTTCATTTTACACCTCAAAAGCAAACATTGAAACTCAACCAATTCCGATTATTTAATAATTACTGTTAAAGTTCGTTATTTGGGAGGATATGATGGTGTGACCTCCACTTTTTGTATGGGTAGGCCATGGCCCTCCACTCTCGTTGATCAACGCTGCTAAGTAACAGCTGCCAAAGCTTACTATTTGGCTTTTGCAATTAACCTTGATTATCCATCGACTGAAACTACGAGATAAGTTTGACAAACGGGTCATTTGAGTTAGCATTGACATCAACGCTGACATGGTATGCACTAGTTTTATTACCGACGAAATAACCAATGCTTACACCTCTGCATAAGATGTTCTTTAACGTTTGTCATTTTAGCTATACAGTGAGAAATCAGGCGACTAACAGTAATGGCTTGCAGACACGGCTGGTAACACCAATTTTGGAATGTGCCCCTGTGCAGAGAATTGTGTTTCTGAAAACATATAAAACTGCGAGTACCACTACAGCTTCCATATTTGAGAGGTACGGCTACTATCGGGGGATGAAGTTTGCAGTTGGAATAACTCATGTTTTGTCTCGTGAAAAACATTTCCACCGTACAAATGTTTTAAAATTTCCACTCATGGATGGAACCTTTGATATTCTTTGCAATCACGCTCGATATCACAGGAAGGAAATGGACGTGGTGGTACCAAACGCTACTTACATCACCATTCTCAGGAAACCCGAAGACCAGTTAGAATCAGCATTTGGTTATTTTGAAATGTATAAAGGCATGAATATAACAGCAGATAAGAACGCGTTTAAAACTTTTATGAAGGATCCTATGAGGTTTTACAAGGACCATAAATACAATTTTTGGATAATAAGTCGTAATGGACAACTCTTTGCTCTTGGTTTTGACCACACAAATGACGAAAATGAAACTGAAATTTTAGCAAAAATAGCTCAGATTGATCACGACTTTCATTTAGTAATGCTTGCGGAATATTATGACGAATCTTTGATTTTACTCAAACGACTGCTTTGTTGGAATTTTGAAGATATATTGTATTTTCCAGTAGGAATACGAAGCGACAGTCATAGAATGGCTAAAGACAAAAGCCTAATAGACAAAGCTAGAAAATGGAATCATGGAGATGTGCTCCTTTACGAACATTTTACCAAAGTGTTCTGGAGTAAAGTTGTGGAGTATGGACCTTCCTTTAAAAAGGATTTACAAAAATTTCGAAACCTTAACAAGGCTGCTTTCGATGCATGTATCAGTCTTAATCACATTGATAAAAAGGACGGAAGAGAGTTTCGTCTTGTACTTAAAAATAAAACAGATCGATGTGAACGAATATTTCGAGATGATGTAGGCTACACGAAACTTATCAAGAAGTCGATGATGGAAAGGTTTAAGTAATCAAATTGATATTTTACAAAAGTTAAACTTTAAGTACCTCACATGTTTTTCTCTATGTTCGTCTTGTAATACGTCTTACTTAAAACTCTTCTGTAGTCAAAAAAAAAAATGCGAATTACTTACTAAATACTTTGTTACCAAAATATAACTTCATACCATAGAATGAAAATTGGCAATAGAAAGGTTGACTAGATTGATCACTTTGCAATCAACAGTGTCTCTTACCAAGATCTATTCTGATCTAAAAAAAGTGTGGTATTGATTGATCCTACAGTCCTCAATCTATTCATATCATTGTCACTTCCCGTGTTAACATGTTCATAAAGATTCTGTTTGAATTCAACAAACTCAGAAGACTAAATGCTTGCACCATTAAAATATGTTTAGTCTTGGTTATCTCATTGTATACCGTAGGTAGAAGTTGTTTATAACCGTAAGCTGCCTCACAGTGTAAACAAGTAATGAAAAACGTTAACTAGTTATAGAATAATATTATAGAAACACGATTAGAGACAGGACTTTGCTTATAGACTGCACAAAACAATACGTGGCGTTGAATAAACTAACCAAACATATGTAAAAATAGGAATCAGATACAAAACTTTGCTGGGTCTATCAAATACTTTCCTATTTGCATGAAGAAAATAAAAGGCATATAAAGGGTAAAGGAGATCACAACCTTCCTTTAATTTGAAATTACAGTGTACTATACGCAGGGAAACAATACGCAGGGAAGGTTGGGGAGAGAGATGTCACCTTAGATTTAACAAACGCGATGAGAACAAATACTTTCCTAATATTAGGTAACAAGTATGGAATTGGTGGTGATCTAACGAAAGCAGAGTGGCAATTTTATTCATCTCGCTTTTTGGTTGGTGTACATTGTGAATGCAATATGGTAAACTACTACCGTATTCAGGTCAGTTGTATATATTCTTACCTCATTTATACTAAAACCAACTGCATTCCAGCTGTGCTCTACATAGCCTTACAAAGAGATGGTACCATTATTGAAAGTGATTGCATTGAACTCTATGTGAGTATGTCATTCATGTCACTATATTGATTTTTATCTATAACTGGCAGTCATTGGCATTTCAAACAATACAGTTCTTCAAGTGCAAAACGACAACTGAAAAGGATATATTTCGTTGATTGAATAACTTATTCGGTGCGCTTAATCAAAGGTTTCCTCAGAGTCAACAATGAGATGTTAACGGGTTGCCCTCAACTTAACAACTTATCCATCTAAAGATGTTTCTCAAACTAAATACTTGCCATAGTCAGCTTCTTTCATACCTGCCGTGAATCCAGCCTGCTCATCTATGTTTCTTGTACACGATGCCACTAATGAGGTCAATAATCACTCTTCCAAATGTCTTGCTTCTTACAGATAGCAATGTAATTACTCAGTACCCCAGTTTTCGCCCTCATCCCGATTATCTTATGAGCCACTTGGCAATGAGACCCTTCCTCCATGCTTTAGACACTACTCCCTGGTCCCAAATTGATATGAATACCTTATATTACCAAGCAAAACTAAACTTTGGTGAAGAGCTTGAATAAAAGTAGGTGAGGAAGACTTGCTGTACTTGCAGAGGTCTAGAGATCTTCCCCTTCCTGTCTTTACTCGGGCGTTATTCAAAGAAATCGTTTAGTGAGTTATTTTTTTTTCGATTCATAATATTCCATGCTAATTTAGTTATTTAACATTGTTTCTTCTTTTTCGTTACAGAGAAAGGCTGTTATTTTAACTTAACACTCACCGTTGTACACAGTGTTTATGTAATTTTTTTTACAAAAATTAACTATAAATAAAAATAATGAAACCTTTCTCTGTTTTGTTCTTTTTTAATTTAAATGCAGTCACATTTATTTACCGTTGTTATTTGGTTTATCAACAGATAAAGAATGTTTTTAACTTAAATATTCACTGCTTCTCATACCTTTTATGTAAACTGATTTGTAGAAATCAACAATATGGTAAGGCAAGAAATGCTACTTTTAATATGAATGACAACTGTTAAATTGACTTACTTTTATGAATGTTTAGTTACGTCTTCTTATTGTATTAAAGTGCGCTTTACATAAAAGGTGCTTATTGCGTTGGTTCATAAATTACATGATTTTTTGTCACACCTGTTGACTTTTACTTATATTTTGATGGTAAATGGTCAAACTAACTTAAGGGATTCCGAATATCTAACATACAACTTATATGGCAATGAAAGAATAATTAATAATCGAAACCATTGATTACAAATTAGTGACCAGACACTTTTTACCATTAGGTATGAATCATATGCAACCCCTGTTCAAATACAACCAATGAGTAAAGCTTATACCACTTGACTGACAGGCTCTAAACTCCTCTTCAGAACTAACTGTTGTGATCAAAGCTTCAGTTGTAAATACATGCTGTATTTTCCAGAGCGGCCGGTCTATCAATGGCTCGAACAAGCATCGAAAGCTACAAACTCTTGAGCCCATAAAAGCTTTATCATGCAATACTTTCCAACTTCAAACTTGTCATAAAAAAATTCTGTTTCAACTCCATGCGACCCTTTAACAGAAACAGAAACAAAAAGAGTCCGAGTGAAGTATCATTGTTTCTTTTTAAAGAAACGAAAGCACAAAGCAACAAAGTAATACAGAAAACGTGAAAATCCACTAAGTGTAATTAAACTGATAAGATCCTTAAAGGGTAATACATCAGCCAACAATTTCATGTAATTTATTTCTCAGCATGCAGCTGGAATTAGAGAGATCCTGTAGAATCTACCTCCAGTGAAGAAATAAGTAAACGCAATTCCATCTTTTTCTGAAAAGAATTCCACACACAAGCCTCCCAAGACAGAATCCCTATAAACTAATTTATACGATTATATTTCTTTTAAACTATTTACTGACCTAAAAGTGCAATTACTCAAAATTCTAGCTTTGCATGTAAAGTTCCTTTTACAAAGAATATTTGAAAAAGTCAGAGGATGTGATTTAAGCCCTCTTGTGAATGATATCTAAGCATATAGCATAGTGCAAGTGCCTGCTAACACAAAATACGAAAAACAGTATTTTCGAGAGATATTAAAAGCAACTGCTGATACCATGTAATTAAATCAAAATGATGAATACAATACGTTTGTAGTGATCTCACATTCCATAGCCCAAAATCAAGCAGACTTGGCTAAAAGTGTTGCAAAGCAACTCATGGTAAGACACAGAATCACTTAGTCATCATTCACATTTTGCTCCAAGTTGAACATGATTCAAACTTATAACAGCCTGATATATTCTATAACATGATTACTTTTTAAACTATGGTTTTTGTTCCTTTTTGTAAAGAACAATTTTGCTGAAACACCTTTAACAATATCAAAGTAAACCATGAAATATATCAAAATGAATAAAATGTCAAACAAAATGTCCTTCCTTAATAAACGGTTATGTTGCTAATAGCGTTTATTGGCCACTTCATTTCACATCATCAGGACACTGTCGATTTCTCTGTCCCAGATACTGACCTGTCCTCTACAGGGTTCTCTGATAGGCCATAATTTGTAAACATTAAACAACCGTATTAAAACTTTAGCTGTACTGAGACTCTGATTTCTCAGTGTAATACTTTGAATCTTGGGGACTTTCACTGAAAGAATCACTGCCATTTTCATTTGGAGGGCTAATTTCCCACAACTAATCACGTATCACCAACTTCCAAGAATACTGGCCAATAACCTTGGAGTAGAAAGAGAAAATTAAATGACTTTACCTTCCAAAGAAAAAATATCTTGCGTTAAAATTACTGATCTTTACGTACAAATAAGGCATTGAAGGAAATGTGTTTATTCTCAGAATCAAAGGAAATGTACTGTGTATGCTTTCTGGCTATACAATCACAAATAAATTCAGAAATGCCGCTAATTTACTAGTACATGTCGAACATGTTCCCATGTAAATGTTTCAAACCGTGTATTTTAGAGAAAAAAACTTGAAATTTGTAAACAAACTGTTGTTTGAAAGGAATGCTATAGAATCTATTTCTGGATTAAGTTTAAATACGATGGCTTAACACAAAATAACTACATATTAGCAAAACATGTCATTTCGATATCATCAGTACTGATAATTTTACCAAGATTTCAGCAAGACAGGTACTGGAACATATGGTCAGTCTCAAACATGTCAGTAACACAAACTTTGGTCATAGCATGAAAAACAATGAAAACCAGTTCTTTCCTGAGGGATTATAATCATTTTTTAAAGCAGACAACAATTCACCGCTAGGACAATAACAATTTAGGAAGCAAAAACAACTCACAGCTAGCAACCTCCCTTACGGGTTTAACTACTTTACAATCATTGACAGAGTGTTAAACGATTTCACAAAGCAAAAACAATGGGCATTGCAAATGATACACCTGCGTAATTCTGGAACAAATTTACATACATTTTTTAAAGTAGAAGACAATTCAATGGCATAACTCAGGAACAACCTCATCAAACTTTTCATGGTTATAAATGGACATCCAGTTAGTCTCCTTTTTCATAAAACACATCGGTGTTACTCACCGCTGAACTAACTCCATCACAACTGTGAATTCATAGAAAGTTGCAAACAGAAGTGTCAAGAACTGTTATAAAATTTGTCAGTCTATCACTGAAAAGCACTCCTTCCACTGTTACCCTGTAGCTTGTTCCTCCAAGCAATCCTGGAATCTTCAAGAACTTATATGGCAAAAGTTTAATTAAGCATAAGTGACGGTTGAAGGCAGGTATCATGTGGTTACAGAGCTATTCTTGAACAAGTGGCAATGTTCTTTTACATATATCACTAAAAATTCAACCATTATAATAAAATTGTCTAGTTTCAAATGCAACATGATTTTCTGAAAACATTTTCTGTTCTGCCAACTTCATACTAAGGATATGGAATGCAAAAGATGAACAACATTCCGCAGAAATGAAAACGGACAAGCACAGGCAAGGATTATGTTAGGTAAATACAGTGCCACTTAGATAGGTTCCAGTTCACTGCCAGTGATATTCCAGGGTAGATTGATTAGTTCCTTCAATTGAAGTGATAAGAGAGGTGAGTAAACTTGAAAGAGTTCATTGTAATGTATTTGCTAAATGGCTTCTGGATTCCATTTTAGCACACTGCCCCAGGAAACACACCTTCCAGGGGTAAGGGTTAATTGGTACCTATTTGATCTCCCTTGGAATCGGGTTGTGTATCTGTGACTGATAGAAATGCTCTTCACAAATTACACATTTGTATATTAATATCAAACTACTTTTCATTCAAAAGATATGAATGGTCATTGAAAAAGTTCAGTTTAGTTCTATCGAAGTTTAGGGTCTTTAGTGAAGCAACACAGTGTAATACCCAATCTAGGAGAAATTATTAAAACAAAGGGAAAACCGACGGGTCAAAGGGTCCTAAGGTCTACGCTTCTAGTTTCCTGGTTGTATTCTTTCGAATTACAGGTGTTTAGATATAAAATGAGAATGCTACTAGTGTACAGTAGTATCCAGACTGCAAAAATCTTAAATGTCTTTACTGGAAACAACATCTGAACAAAGAACAATCGAGAAAGATTGACCTCTTAAACTCTGAGACTTGTTTCGAGAACTTTATCACTCATGGTGCCCTAAAATTGAGGAAAAACTGTAAACTTTCCATTTTGAAATTCTCCTAATATTTACATGTTTCAAAAGCTTTGTGATCTTGTAACTCCATGCAATCTTGAAAACTTGAAAAATATCAAATATTTATGATAGTTGACAGTTGATACGGGAAGACTTTACTCATGTGATTTAATCAAGATGATGCACTCAAACCTGTACTGTAAAGTGACGTTTTGACAACCTGAAAGAATTGAAGGTATATTCATAATTTTGCCAGCTGAAATTAAGCTGTTTGTCCATGATCCTTTCAGAAGGTCTCAGCTAAGAGTGAATCGTGACCTTCAACAAGTCGTGTGATGGAACTCCCTCCAGGCCCCCTTTTTATTCCCTTGGGACACAGCCCTGTACATGCTTTGAAAAACAACAATTTCAACAAATATTTTTTTTTGTAGGAGCGAAAGTTAGTTGAGCCATTAGTCACTTGAGCCATTAGTCACTTGTAGAAGGCCTAAACATCAGAATGACTTACTACCGATCAAACTTATAGGATGCCCTCCTCATTGCTATGTCCATGTAAAATTGTTAGGATATGTAAAGCCATTCCTTCCATATACAGAATGCCTTGCATATTGGAAGCAGTATTCTCCTACTGAGCTTTACGCTTGTATAGAATTACATTAATTTGTGTCCGACTTTTACATCGGTCAGTAAAGTTATTCATCTGTGTTTGTGTCTAAAGGCATACAGGGTACAGGGAAGGAGCTAGAGCTAGAAAAATGAATATTTGTCAAAATTTCTTCCACGTTCTGATAGCTTTACTTAATATACAAAAGCATATCAACCAATTTTGCACAAAGCTTCAGTTTTTGATATTTTGATGTTGTGTTTCTTGAGGACCAAGGGACATTTTACCACATTTTTGTTCACTTCCAGTTACTGAAGGAAAATTACAATTCAATCTTTTTTCATTGTCTGCAAAATACTTCTTTAAAACGAAAGTGTTGGGACATTTGCAAGTCGCCCACCCCCACCTATATACCTATGTCTGTCCATGTGTACTTACCTTGCACAAAACCAGCAAACAGCAAATATCTCTCCCAAAATGTCGCTGAGCGGATAAAGAGCAAACGTGGGAGTTCAGGTGAACAATCTTGAGGCGCATGTTTGGCATCATCCAACTCTTGAATGGCCTTTTTTAAATGCACCCTTAGTAGAATTCTGACGAGAGATTTGACTCAAATACCGCAAGATGCGCTGGCCGTTTCCTTCAATGGTCTCTTGAAGTGTAGACCTAAGATCATTTCCAACAAGCTTCTTGAAATGGCCATCATGGTGTTGTCTTCTATAAATATAGGACGAAGTAATCTCCATGTCCCAAGTTTCCCTATTAGCGCTGTACATCTGTTTTAGAGCAATGGCCTTGTCTTTTTGAGTTCTCTCATCATCCCTATACTTTTGTTATGGTAGGAACAATATTTTACCTTTAGTTCGATTATGTAAGAGTTGACGCTACAGATTATATCTGGAATTTCTTTTCAACTTCAGAGCCGCAAAGCGAAGGTAAGACATGCTAAGGTAAAAAACGTTATCTTAGCAACAAAAACAAACTACGGAACCCGGGACGACGACTACGAATGAAAGCGCAGGTCACACTAGAGTGATTTCGAATATGCTTACGGTCCGATTTTTGTGCGTTTTTGTTTAAATCTTCTCCATCCCTAGTCGGAGAGAGCCAAACATTTGTCATCCTGTGTAAGTATATGATTTGCATCAGAGGACTACGAGAATGAAATGTAAACTAATTATTTCGTGACGTCACATCGATAGACAGCTTAATCGTGCAAAAATCGGATTGATTTTCGAAAAAATACCGCTCTGTTTAGCGGTGTTAGTTATATAATGGCAGCAGAACATTTCATCGTGAGACAAACTAGGATCAGTTGTGGATATAACGTGACCATCCTTAGAAGAAAGTCAAAATAAAAAAACCATTGGTCCGATTCAGAAAAATTCCGATCGGATTTCGGACTGAAAATAGCTGTAGTGTGACCCGCCCTGCAGGCTTTTGTCGTCTAACGTAGATAATATACACTGGAAAAGATACTGGACGCTTATCTTCGTGTATCTCCTTGAACTACAAATCATATACATGTGCAACCGTGCACCCGATCATGTCAAAGTTTACCAGTATGATAATGATTAGAAGCTTAGTTTGGCGTCTTGTACTGTAAACTATCAATTTTAGTACTATTTCAACAAAGCGAACCGATAAGAGGCAACATAAAGCTAAAACACAAGAGGACTCCAGTTAAATAATTAACGTGTTAAATAATAAACCTGATGTTTCTAGCTATATCATGAGAAAGGGAACAGATATTGAAATAATTCCAACAGATCTTTCATGGGGGAACTTTATTTTATAATTGGCAAGTAAAAAACTCCTTTGCGTGGCATGTCAACATAACTTTAAGTCTGAAGGTGATAAGCGAGAGATGACCTGTAATGGGTTTCATCATGTACTTTACATCTGTTGCAAATTATACGTCCAAACAATTTACCTAGTAGTACAGTTGATCCAACTCATATCTTAGCAAATTACAAATTACAACATACACATCTTTGTAATCTTTGCCCCAAGTACCAGTTAAGGAATCAATGCCAGTGGCGCCGCCAGGATTTGGTGATGGGGGCAGAACAGATGACGTCGTTATGCCACCTCAGCCCCCAAATCTGGGTAAATTGTACCTTTTGTGCGCCCCTGCGATTGTGTACAGTAGTGTGAAATCCTTTTTGTCACTTCATAAAGGTGCCGTCCTGGGGGAGGGTTCTAAGGGAAGGGGGTGTCCCCCTCCCCCTTTGAGAAACTTTAGTTAACTTAAGGTTGCCTAGATGCAAACTGGTGTTATTTTTCTGGTATTTTTTATGACCTGATCATATATGGCTGGAAAATATCCTAATTTAGTCAATTCTAATTTTTGGTTAGCTGACAGAGGCGTGCGCGTCCCTGCGATTGTATACTCTGGCAGCAGTGTGGGATCCTTCCTTTGTCACTACATAAAGGTGCCGTCCTGGGGAGTACCTAAGGATGAGTATCTAAGGAAATGGGTTCCCCTCCTCTTGAGAAATTTATGTTAATTCAAGGTTGCTTAGAAGCAAAACGGTGTTATTTTTGGGATATTTTTGGAACTGATCATATGTGGCTTGAACATATCCATAAAAAGTGAATTCTAATTTTGGTTAAGTGAAGGAGAGAACATGTTGTCGTAGAGCAGGGTAATGTTGTCAACAAACCTCCTGAAGCCCCCTTCCCCCTTTTGGCTACTTTAATGTTTCCTTTTTAGGGAAAGTTTGTACTCAAAACTACGTGCGTGGAGTCCACAAAAACATTCTTGGACTATTACGCAATTTTTTCTTTGCTTCATTGTGTATTGTAAGGCTGGCAGACAATGAATTAGTGCCTCCTGGAAGCTCTGGATTAATTATATAAAATGGGACACTGATATGATGATTATTACCTGACATCCAAATGATACCATAGAGTATGATATTTTTACTAAGTTTGAACAAAAATCCAGACAAATAGCTTCTAGCAATGGGGAATGGAAGGGAGAGTAAAGATGCAGGGAGGTGATATTAGAACTCCCTGATAGGTATAGCAAAAGGGGTTAAGGACTAAAAAGGGCGTTTCAGATTTTTTTTTTCGTCTTAAGCGTATTAACAATTATCACTATCTATACAGGTAATGGCTGTGCGCAAAGCCCACAGTAAAAATTTTTGAGAAATGTGTAACGGCAAACACGTACTTTCAACCTTCCACATCATGCTACAAATTAGATCAAAAGATCCCATAAGAGTTGGAGATGTACACCGAAATTTTTCATTAAATAAGATAACCATGACAAAACCTGCATTCATGCTCTGTATCGAGGCACTTTCAGTTCCCCAACAAACCTATTTGCCAATCACAAAGTCTTTTACCTTAGAATTCATAAACAGCTTTCGACATTTGTTGCCGTGCTTCTGCGGGAGTCGAGATTTGCGATAATTCTTATAGTTTGAGAACCATTTGTGAAAGAAAATGGTTACAATAGATCCATCTCTCAGTCGAAAACACACCTCACCTTACCCCCTACAGAAACCTATAGCTTAAAAGCCTTTTTTGATCATTTTAAAATTTTCAAAAAATTTTTCCGAATTCGATTGGGGGGCACTCGCCCCCCCCCCAAAAAAATCCCCTGTCCCAGCGCCACTGACCAATGCTACTAGAGAGAGGGAACGGTCCTTACTACGATTGAATTAGCGAAAGCTTCTTAAATGTGTTTGTCATGTAATATCTATATCACTCCCGCATATCATTAATTTGCTCTTTTCTAATGGTATTTTTCCAACTGAAGTAAAGCTAGCTAAAATTGTAGCTGTCTATAAACTAGAAGATTCGATGTTTTACAACAGTGGATGACCTATTTCTGTGCTTTCTTTTGTCTCGAAAATCTTTGAAAACGCTGCTCATGTAAGACTCGTAAATTACCTAAATAAAATTTGGACAACTTTTCTGCTTGGGGTCTGTACAATTTATTGTGCTTACGTGGCTGCTGTAAACTTCTGTGATCAAAATCTCCATCGAAAACAGTCTCAGTTCGTATATGAAAGATTTATCAATATATCTCACCCATCGACATTATCAAATACCGTCTCCAAAAATTGTGTTTGCGATCACTGCCGCGCTGAGTCCAAGGTTGTGCGATCGATTGGTTTACATCTAACTTACTCAATATACTTAAGTCAACACGGCGAAAACACTTCTTGTCTTCTAAACAGCACAAGTGTACCTCAGTACTGGATACTTTGTCATCTTCTGTTTCTCATTTATGTAAATAACATTTATTCTTCGTCGGTAGCTGCTTAAGTTTATTATCTCATCGCTCCGTGAGGAGGATGAGATATTGCAGTCACTTGACCTGTTGGGCTATATTCGGCAATGCCAGCAGAAATAACAACCGTTGCCATCGTAACAGTTAATTTTCACAAGTATTAGTAGTCCTAACTCATGGTGGGGTACCCCAGGGTGACCAAAAGTCCATAACGGAGGGAGGAGTCAAAACGTGTCCGTGTGTGTGTGTGTGTGGGTGAGTACTCAGCAACATGTCCTTATTACCGGGACATTTCCCGCGTACCGCTAAGGAGGCGAGGGTGAGTGCTCAGCAACATGTCCTTAACAGGACACGGTGCAGCCGGCGAGGGCTCCGCTCTTGCAGGTCTTTCCTAGCTCACGCGGAGCTCGAAACTGGCGTAGCTACCCGAAAATTCCGTCACTGCAATGAGAAGTCACGCGCGGCTGCACGTGCCTACCTGGCAGCGCAGCCCGCCCTCAACACTCCCGTCTACTCGCCTAGTAACCTGGCAGCTCCGCTGCTTGGGAATTCCCGCGAATTCCTTACTGGGACATTTCCCGCGTACCGCTAAGGAAGCGAGGTTGAGTACTCAGCAACATGTCCTTAACAGGACACGGTGCAGCCGGCAAGAAGTGTGTGTGTCCAATTTTGTTTTCTATCTCCAAAACGGTAAAGCTGATTTTCTTCAAATTTGGTGGGAAGGTGCCCTAGGTGGAATCCCAGTTCTGCATTGACTCCCGGAAGTAAAGGTCAAAGGTCAGAGGTCAAAGGTCAAATTATGTGAAAATCACTCTTTTTATAATAACTCCAAGAAAAAACATCCCATTAACATGAAACTTCACACATATAATAAGAGTGACTGGCACTACGAAAATATATGGTTGCCATGGCAATCAAGGTCAAAAGTCATGTGATATTAACATTTTAAGCAAAAAAGTTTTCCATGAACTCCTCCTTGTGGGCTGGACCGATTCTTTTGAAATTTGGTGGGTAGGTACCCCAGAGTGTAAACTTGTGTCTCCGTGACTTTCGGCAGAAAAGGTCAAAGGTCAGAGGTCAAATTCAATTTTTGGGAAAATTCACGGTTTTTTAGTATTTTTAGTATAATTCCAGAAGGAAACATTCCACGTATATTAAACTTTGCACATATGATGAACGTGCCTAATACCTCCAGAATATATGGTTGCCATGGCAACCAAGATCAAAGATAAATTTTTGTGAGAAATCACACTTTTTTAGTTTTTTTTAGTATAATTCCAGAAGGAAACATTCCACGTACATGAACCTTTGCACACATGATGAACGTGCCTAATGCTACCAAAATATATGGTTGCCATGGCAACCAAGGTCAAAGATCAATTTTTGTGAGAAATCACATTTTCTTAGTTGTTTTCGTACAATTCCAGAAGGAAACATTCCACATACATGAAACTTCACACATATGATGAACCTGCCTAATACTACCATGGCGACCGGGATCAAAGGTCACGTGAAATAAGGTCAAAGGTCAATTTTTGTGAAAAATCACATTTTTTTTTTTAGTATTTTAAGTATAACTCCAGAAGGAAACATTCCACATACATGAAATTTCGCACATATGATGAATGTGCCTTCCGCATATCATATTGTGTGCACAGATTTTCTGTAAAGCGCACTGAATTCGTCCTTTTTGCAGAACAAAAGGGCGCATGGAGATGCAAATATCAGGGCGGCAGTGCGGATTTGACATACGCGCCTTTCTATTCGGTGATGTGCGTATAATAGGCACGCATTACGGAAAACGTCATTGTTAGAACAACGCAGCTTGCGTAAGCATTGTATACGCGCAGAAATTAGTTGGCCTGTCCTTTTATCTAGAATACTTCACACGTACTTCTGCGTTATCATCGACGAATGCGATGGTAGTTGCTTTCACTTTGTGAGCGCGTGAGGAATTAAAGGCCGATATTAAAGTGAGTAATTTGAAGATACCATAGAAACTGACATACATATGGATAGACTATGAGCTTCAATTCAAACCACTCATTGTGCGTTCATATTCAAGTGCACTTATTCAGAGACCGGGGAGCCAATTTTGAAGTGCGGGTTTAGTTATCGAAGCCGCCCAATATGTTCAAAAAATAAATGCAGTTTACTGCGGCCCAAAATACCCACGGCAGAAAAAGTGTGGGGGCTAAAGCCCCTTAGCTTCCCATCTCAGCGGTCCCTGCAGTTATGTGTAGGTCTTATGCCACAAGGAAGAGAGAAAGTTTTTCCTGTGAGTTATATGGCTTAATGCGTGTGCTAGCGATGAGATAAGCAACTCCGTGGATTGCCCTCTTGTTTATTTACTTTTGTCTATTTACTTATTTTCGCAGGGCGACACAACCTACTTTTTTAAAACAAAAAAAAAATCACTACTGTGCTTTAATTGGTTTTGCCGAAATACTCTTGCACTGATGGATGATTAAATTCAAAACACATTTCTGTACCATAATAAAACAAAGCTTACTATTTTCGACAACAAAGTTCAAAAAATTAAAAATCTTACCCTTGCTTTACTCAGTCTTTAAATCCCGTCAAGTCTCCTCGCTTAACTGTAAACCCAGTTAGAAAGGACATCTTTAGTCTGCAGTAAACATTTCTTGAGTCAACAGTGCACTCAATACTTTATAATATTTGTTGCCTCACACTGCCCTTCTTTTACCTAAGAATGCACTTATACTTACACGCCTTCATAATTATATACTGCATTTGGGAAATTCGAAAACAAAGATTACTCATAATCCATTTTCTTGCTGCAGATTCTTGTTGCCCGAAATATAGCATTTCTTTCATTGATCATACAGGTCTCTTTGTATTCTTTCCATCTTGGACCTTTACAAATATCAGCTAAATGTTTTTATGAATACTTTTGTTTACCACAAACTATCAAAATACTACGTTAACTTCAAGTTCAAAACGGTCATTACCATAATTTCGACACCGAGAAAATACATATGCTTGTCATTTCCTACTCAAGAACGTGTTTCTCTTAGTTCTTGATTGGACATTTGAGACCTGCATTGAAAAATTTCATCCAAGATCAAGTAAAGAATTTCACTTTCCTTAATTGCTTTATTGAAGCTAAGTATAAATAGATTCTTGTTACTAAGGCAAATAGACTTCACATTATGGTAACACTCCGACGTCATTTTAGAGAACAAACAATGAAGCACACTGTAGCCCGACGTCGACTTCACACGGACAAGTAGTAGACTCACGAGCGTATTCGTACACAAATTAGTTGCCTGTATTTCGTTTGGTGTAAGCTGTGATGCTACCCACTAACCTAAGCCGAGGGCGCAGTTTCTGTTCCGTGACATCGTTTGCATAAGTTCTATATCTAAAATTAGATTTATGACAGTTTGTAATAGAGCTTACTCCAACCTGGCTCATTCTCGTCAACAAAATCTTATGTTCAGTAAAATCTATAACATCTGCGGTACATCAGTAAGAATATCTTTATTTTTTCAAAAGGCTCTCGACTTGTCCAAACCGCTCGCGAACAATATTATTACAAATGTTCACATCATTAAAAGAAGGGTCTGGTGAAATTTACTTTAAAATCCGATGTGTGGTTCTTAAGATATTAGCAGTTAAAGTTGTCACATTTTCAACACAAAGTGAACTTGAAGCAAGCACATATGATGTCATAGCCTCACATTACTGAGCATTCTTTTGTTTTTCTTTAAACTTTACAACCAATTTTCTTCTCCACAATCCCATGTTATGGGAATGATTGCTTGAGAGGCATGGGAACTTTACAAACTTCATATTCTCCATGGGGAAGTCCTATCTCTATAAACTTCAAGGTCAGCACAACAGACTGAAAAAAGGAAACAAAGCATTTCTCATCAATGTGAGGAAGTGATATAACCTCTGCTTACCTCGAGCTCACTTTTGGTCACAAATGTAGTAATTTCATTTGCTGATATCTCGAGTACTACATGTCCAATTTGAATCAAAGTTTCACCGAATTGCGTAGATTTAGTTCCTCTCTCACACTTGAAAATTAATTATTTGCTTGAACCCTTCCTTTAATACTTTTTGTCGCTTTGACAGCTGAAAATGAACCTCTAGTTTCCACAGTAGTTATGTTATCAACATAGATATGATCACTTCCAATTGCATTAACAGAACACAATTTTCCTTAACAGTTGCACTTGCTCGGGCAGTTTCTTCAGTACAATCCTCTTTTCTTCAGCATATTTTTGAATAATTAAGCATGTAGGGTTTTGTCCCTATTCTTTACTGTTATCTTGTAGTCATACTTAGGTATTCTGCTAACCACTCCAAATGGTGCCTGTCATTTCAATGACAATCTGCTCGCTTTCGTGGGCAGCAGGATTAAAAACTTTTTCTCCCATCTTAAATAAATGATCTTTTGTTCGACTATCAAAATATTTCTTGTACCTCTTTGAGGACTTCTGTAGATCCTCTTGTGCTTAATGGCAAGTGCCTTCAAGTCTTTCCTTCAGATCTAAAATATTCTGAGTGGTTTTGCCTTCTTCCTTTTCCATATCCTCAGTCCATAATTTGCACAACATTGTCATTGGTCCTCTCACTGTCCCCCGTACATAAGCTCAAATGGAAGAAACCCAAGCTTTCTTGAAGGACTTCCTGTAGGAAAAAAGAATAGCCGGGAAGTAACGATCCTAATCACCAGGGCGTTCTGAGCACTTCAATGTCCCCTTCATGGTATCGTTAATCCTTTCAACTTGGAGTTGCGCTGCGGATGGCATGAGGTCGAAGTTTATTGCCTAATGCATAATAGAAGTCTACCTATTTCCTTCATCAAATCAGAGGTGAACTCAACTGATGTGAGAATGAACCTATTACCTCGATCAGTACTTGGGGCTAATTGGTCCAACCAAGTCAACTGCTACCCTTGTGAAATATGTACGGTATCTAAAGGAGACACCCTGGTACTCACTGCTACTCTTCGTACACTTCCCTTTGCTACGGTTTTCTGACACACACCACAAGAAGCGCAGTAACGAAGAACATCGCCATACATATTTGGCCAATAGTGTTGAGAAATAGCCTTTTTAGTAGCTAAATGTCCAGTTACAGGAGTATCATAAGCCAATCTCATAACCTCACGGAAGTGCTTCTTAGGCACAACCAACTGTAAAATTTCCTAACTCTTATCAACCTTTTGGCAACTTGCACTGTCTATACAGCAGCCCCTTTCTGACGACATACGTCGTTACTACTCCTCCCTTCTTTGCCACCCTTGTTTGACCTTAATTAATGAGTTCTCATAGTCTTATAAGGAGGAGGTCACCTCTTTGTTCTGTCTCAATTTCTCTCCTCGTCACCGTGGAAGCTACCCCTGTACCAATTTGCAACGGATCAAAGGCTTTCTTCTGCCTCTCCTTCTGTGCTTGAGTTTTAATAGCACCCGGCTTCCCTCACACCTAAAAGGTTCCCAGATGAAGACCATAGATCAAACTAACCAGGACTAGGGCTTCAACTGTACGGTTGGCGGTTGAGGAAAAAACGACAACTAATTCAAGCATGGTTTTACTTAATTTTTTTTTTTTTTGAGTTTTTTATTTTGTTTATCTGCATTTCCAGAATTGAACAAAATCAATGGAAAATTCAAGCAAAACTCAAATAAGTTTTAAAGGTTGTCTTTATACAAAACAGAATAACTCATTAGACCTGGGTAACATGAAGTACTTTTGAGTAACAAATTAAAAAGAAAATAGCATCCCTTTTATATTCACATCAAGTCTATGTGAAATTACATAATTGCGCATATTGTGAAGGGTCTCTACATATCCAGCGTTTAAAAGGGAACCAAAAAAAAAACATTTATATATAACCGACACGAGTAATTAAATTTTGATTTAAAGCGACTGGCAATGCTAAAGTGACAGGCATATTAGGCCACGTCCTCTTCAAGATGTAGCACCTTTCAAGCTTACCGAATCTTCAATGAACTACAAAGGGAGAGGGAATGTGGTGTTAACTAGTTTTATGAGCTTGACCTTTGCGATATGATCGTCGTCCTCAAAGGGATTTGTGAAGTTTTTTCTCCTGTCCAAGTATTACCTTCATGATTAAACTAGAATTTACCTCTGAATAGCATGATCGTTTTAATTTTTTATATTTGTATGATGCACAGTCATCTTCTTTAGAATAATTCAGAGCACCGTTTGCTTGTAAGGGGTTTTTCAAATCAACCTCTTCAAAATTCACCTTCTACTGAAATAATCTTTTTGTACTGGTGCCGAATACCTAATACATGTTTTGCAATGTGGTGGAACAAAGGGAATCACGCATTTGAATTGACCGACGATACGCACATAGCAATAAGCAATGAGGGAAGGCACTCTCCTAAAATGAAAGAGTATATCATTCACCAGATTCACTCCATTATAAACGATAGACTGCATTGACATATTCTGAATGACACACAATGCCTAAAGTAATTCTAACAATGCAAGGAGTCTTGATTTGATCATACGGTTACTCGATCTTCGTTAAAACATAAGTTTCACCCTCCAGAAGAAAAATAAGTTTGTATTTAAAGGTGTCGTAGCTTGGAACTTTTTTGTTCATTTTACAAGTGTAAATATAGTGCTCTGCGTGAAAAATGGCAAGGCTTAACCATTTCATACTTTTGTCTGAAGCGTAACCCTTTCGTACCTAATTGTTACCCTTGAATGGAAAATTTCTGAACAGACACAATCCCAAATATCTCCCAGACGCGGATCCAGACATTTCGAAAGGGGGGGGGGCTGAAAGCCCCTTGAATATACTCCTAATTTTCGCGTATTTGTTATTGTTGATGTGGCAAAAAAGGGGGGACTGAGCCCGGGAAAGCCCCCCTCCCCTTGGATCTGCGCCTGTCTCCTACTTTGTTACAAAGCCAAAACAGGTGGTCAATGATTTCATCTGTCCCACCATAAAAAGTGCAACAAGAGCTGTCAGCAACGTTAACTTTATAAAGGAAAACATTTGTCTCAATTATGCGATGAATAAACTTGTACTTAAAATAGCTTAGTATCCCTAATCATACCACAAGGCTTCTTTGTAGCTCCATAATTCTACAGTACGACGGGAAATCTCATTCCAGTGTAGGTCTCATTACCATCAAAAATATTCTCCCATTTTAGACAACGGCGTATATGTTCACCACAATGGTTTATAAGGTTATGGCAATCAAAACGACAAATCTCCAAGGAACGAAAAAGACGCGCAAGCATTATAAGTTGACCAGACGGTTGCCTTGGTGACAGTAATAAAGGTCGACAAGGTACCCATGTACGTGGAATGACATGCGGAATTCCATGTAGCTTTATGAAAGGAAAATTTGGACAATTGTACTTGGCGATAAAATTAGGGTACGAAAGAGGTCTACCTGACGAATCACGAAAACCACGGACATAAAGTACATTTGAATTATATTTTTTTTATTATTAAATAAATTAACTTTATTTGAGAATTTAACTTTTTAAAATTTTGAATTTTAAAATTTAATTTTTAATTTTTTTTTTAAAATTTAAATTTTGAACCAAAACAAAAAGTCAAAATTTGAACAATTTAGAAGAATAAAGTTCTAACAAATAAACATTAAACACAGAAATAAAAGAAAATAAGCATGACCAAATAAAAAATAGGATATTTTGGTTGGTAAGTCAAACTTAAAAGAGAGTGAATATTAAAATAAAAACATGTACTTACAAAGAAAAAATTAGAAAAAAAAGTAACTTGAAAAGTAAGTTTCATATATATTTTATATTAAATGTTAAACTTTCATTTCGAACCAAAAGTATATGTAATATAAAAAAGTGTCGAAAGAAAAAACACAAATATCATACTTCATACAATGAAATTTAAGAGAAAAACTCAAAATTAAAATATAATATCGCCCTTTTCTATATTTTTAAAAACAAAACAGAAGTAAATTAAAAAAGAAATAACCGAAAATTCCTTGCAGTCACTCAGGGGAGAAAAGCAACCTCAAAATAAAAAAAACATGTATGGAGAGCTTTGGGATACTTTGGAGTGGGCGAATTGGGACAATACAAACCTATGCCATGTAGTCATATATTCGGAATAAACAGCACAATAAATCTTGTGTAAAGATGAATTGCAAATGACGCAAACACATGCTGGGTCAAACAAACGGTTACAGCGTTAAATCATGGAAGTATTACCATGGTTATATGGGACCTTCTGCTGCACTGAACGTATAATTATCTGAATAGCACTTCCTACAGTGTAGGCTGTAGTTGCATTGACTTTACTGTGTTAGGCTAGCAATGAAAGTGCTTACATATTTATAGCAGCTAAATTATGTTTTATAATTACCATAATTTTGATACACCAACCAGTAAGAAGTTACCTCCTTTGGTTTCTAATGTTAAATGCTCTTGAGAAGCTTGCTTGATAACCCAGTTAAGTGTCATTTCTAAGTAGGCCTATAACAGTGAAAGAGAGATGGAAATGTGGATTACAGATATTTAGGCCATTGAACGTAAATAAATGCTAGTTTGCGTTCCGTGCCAGTGTGAAATATGACCAAATGTTGGTGAGACTAGAGAATGGTCTACCCTTTTTTCGACTGGGCGAGGGATTAATCATTTGTTTCTGTATGACTGTCCCACTGTAACCTATTTGTTGTTCATAAGGCTGCGCACTGAGACGAAAGAATTGAAGAAAATAATCACACTGTGGCTAGATGGAAAGCGGTATTTTAAGTTTTAATGCAAGTGAAGGTGTGCTATATGTAGTGCTTTATTAGTCAGTTTAGTATTTTGCAACTATCACATTCTAAGGAGTGTTATGCACTAAAAGATGACAAATGTCCAAATGCGCCCCACTCTCCCCTTCTCTCCGGCACTGATTCATGCTCCCCGAGTGGCTACTTCAGCCAGTCTCGAACGGGACCACTGTCGGGGGGTGTCAGTTAAGTCAAAGTTTGTCCCTTGGGGACGTTGTTAATCCTTCTGGAAGCAGAACTCCTTCGGGAGTATTGTTTGGTTTTCGCCCCTGGCTCTTCGCCAGAGAGTCAGGGGACTTTTGGAAAAAAAAGTGGCTACTTAGTGACATTACTTTGTTACCCGTGTAGCAAACTGGTTCTGGCTGTATATTCTTCAGTTTCCGACCGACCATGAAGGACAAACCACATGGTTTTGAAATTTGCGACCACAATCACAATGCAATCTTGTCACTGTAGCACTCAGGAGTTCACGCGTTAAGTAATGATGCTATCCGTCTACCTTGACAGTACATTAATTGTACGAACAGATCACATGAACAACAGCACTGCAGTTTTATATCCATTCCCAGTGACCTCCTTTCTCCCTTGAAATGTGGCACCGACTAGCTGTACACTATGTAGTTTGCACAATGAGATCTGTTGTATTGTGCAGATAGACTATCTACTGTACACGCACACGCAACACGACAGTGGGCCTACAAACACGGAGATGATACTAACACGGGGACCAATCGGAAAGTCTTCCTTTGAATCCTAATAGTTGCCGAAAATAATCTCTCCTCCTTGGTTTACTCTTGCTCTTCCTGTTCAAGACGCGCTCGGCCAGACTATAACATAAGCTCGCCTCGAAGAGTTGTTATCAAACACTCTTATTTTCGCCTACAAACACAAATTTATTTTGACACTCGCGAGTTTCTTGAAGTTATTTTGATAATAGACATTCAGGATAACGGAAGGTAAAATTATACGTGAGTTATTCCCTTTTGATTTTGTCTTTTTGTTTTATACTAAATTGTATAAAGCGTGATGTTTGTGTTTGTCTTTGTAAGTACATTTTTTTTTATTTTCGTATTTCTCTCCTTTAATTTTGAGTTTGAAACTGAAATATTTGAGTTTCAATTTGATCATGAATATTTTTTTGTATTCTGTGTTTAAGGTATATTTTGTAAATTTTGTTCTTCTCAATTCCTCAGAGTTCTTTAGGCTTTGTTAAGTTTTCAAAAGTACTCTTAAAAAGTTTACTTTCTAAATAAATTTGTTTCTTTAAAATACAAATCTTTTTTGCATTGGTTGCTTTTTTTTGCCTTGATTGCCACCCATATTTACCTGACTGCATTGGTCCTTTCTTAAGAAAGATTGACAGTACACCAGGATTAAGCTGATATCTTCAGTTTATTCGTTGTGATATTCTAACATCTTAATCTCATGAGTGGTATATGTATAGGCAAGTGCAGAATGCAAGTTTCACACACATGATAATGCATACATGTTATAAATGCAGCAGAATTCAGGTTGCATGTACACAAGTGAATATATGAGAATATTATAGCTATCATTACATCTCCCTTCCTTTGAACTGAGAAACAAAATCCTATGGAAAGCAAATAGAATGAAATCTTAAAATAAGGTAATAATGGCAAATCAAACTTGAATCAAAGATCCTCATTACAACTTCAGCATGTTTCAATAAGACGGCTGGGAGGACGGGATTGTCCTCTAAGCATCTGGGTAGGATTTGGAGGTGTTTCACTGGAGCTCAACAAGCTGGTGGATTGACTTCTCATGTGGTGCTTTTTTGTCACTAACTGGATAGTCTGGTTCAGGAGGAGGCTCGTTCGTCACGCCTGTTGCGAGGCATAACTCCACTTTGATCAGTCTGTATCAAATATGATCTTGGAGCTGGCTCCTCAACGAATTGTCCCTTGTTGACCCAAGACTTATCTGCATTATCCCTAAACCTGACTGTGTCTCCTGGCTAAAGTGGTGGCAGGTCTTTTGCATGATTGTCGTAATTATTCCTCTGACGTACCTTAAGTTGTTCATGATACGCGCTATTGGGGGTGGGGTTTAACCCATGTTTCGGCTTTGGAAGGTTTGACCGGGGGTTCCTGTTCATAAGAAGCTCTGATGGTGACTTGTTACCTTCCAGGGGTGTGGTCCTGTAAATTAATATGGCCTTGTATGGGTCTTGACCACTGTCCTTTGCCTTCCGCAGTATATTTTTGACAATCTGTACTGACTAATCAACCAGGCCGTTTGACTGGGGAAAACGGGAACCACCTGTCGTATGGGAAAATTCCCTCTCCTTTGAGAATTTGTGGAATTCCTGACTTGAGAATTGAGGTCCATTATCAGTGATGACATCTTCTGGAACTCCATGCCTAGCAAATTTAGCTTTCATTTTGTCAATCACCATTTTACTCGAAGTTGATGAGAGAAAGCATACCTCAGGATAGTTAAAGGGATGATATAATAATTGCCCTGGAGTGTGAATAAGTCTGCTCCAACCTTTGCCCAAGGTTCCTAAGAGACTGTATGCGGGTTAAGGGTTTCTCTTTGTTGCTTACACCTATACGTCTGACATGTAGGACATGTTTCTACTACGTATGTAATATCCTTAATGATACGTGGCCAGTACATGACATCTCGTGCTCGACGTTTGCACTTTTCAACACCTAAATGTCCTGTATGGATCCTTTGCAACATATCCTGTCTTAACACCTTAAGAATCACTACCCTGTGTTGCTTCAAAATAGTACCGTCAACTACAGATAATTCTGATCTGATATTCCAGTAATCTGCAATGCTAGGAGGTACCTTGGCCTTTTCATTTAGCCAGCCATTCATAATTACCTCTGACAGTACCCTTAGTACTTGATCATTTGCAGTTTCTTGAGGGAACTGCTCTAGTCTTTTTTCAGACACAGGCAATGAACAGGTTACCATATCTAAATGTGCTGAGACATTGTCTTCAGCCATACTTTGGTCAGCTGTGATATCTTCTGCCCTAGACAATGTGTCAGGTGCAATCAGCTGCTTACCTGGCACATGCGGTACTTTGAGATCATACTTTTGCAATTTCAACATGAGTCGCTGAATACGCAGCGGACAATCATTTAATGGTCTCACAAATAATGGTATTAATGGTTTATGGTCTGTGTCAACCAAAACAGTACGTCAAAGTATATATTGATGAAACCTTTTACAGGCAAATGTTGTTGCCAGTAATTCCTTTTCTATTTGTGCATAGCTTCTTTCTGCACAGAGTCATTGACCTGCAGTGGATGCATAAGCTACTGGTTTCCAGTTCTAACCATGGAGTTGGAGGAGTACACTGCCTAAGCCTGACTGAGATGCATCTGCTGAAATCTTTACTTGCTTGTGACAATCGTAAAAGGCTGACACTGGCTTTGTAGCCAGAATTTCTTTCAGGATAACCCATTCCTGTTCCTGTCGAAGCTCTCCTGACCACTCATTTTTGCCTGTAATACGGAACGGAGATGAGCTGCTATGCTCGACAATTCGGGCACGAATTTTCCCAGATAATTCACAAATCGAAGAAAGCGCTGCAAATCTTTTTTGCATTTTGGTTTTTGCATATTTTTTAGTGCTGATACTTTTGTGAGGTCTGGTTTCACCCCATCATCAGTGAGCAAATCACCAATAAAGGTCAACTTATTTACACCAAGAACTCACTTTGCTTTCTTGAGCTTACAGGTTAACCTCGGACGCCGCAGATAAGACTTGCCTTAGACGTTTTTCATGTTCTTCCTTATTTGTACCCCACACAATTATGTCATCCATACTTGTTTCTACCCCAGGTATGCCCTAAAATACCTAAACAGATAGTTCTATGATAATCTTTTGGGGCTGATAATTTGCCAAAGGGCAAACGTAAGAATCTGAATCTGCCAAATTAAGTAATAAAGGGTACAAAACTTAGAGCTTCATTTGCCAGAAGCCACTGGATGCATCTAGTTTAGAAAATATTTAAGCATATGCAAATTGTTCCATGACATCTTCTCTAAATGGGAGTTGTAATATTCCCATTTAATTACTAGGTGTAGGCTCCGAGGGTCCAAGTACACCTGTAACTTCCCAATTTTCTTTTTGACTATGACCAGCGGATGCACCCACTCAGTAGGTTCTTCCACCCTTGTAATAACACCTACGCTTTCCATTCTCTGGAGTTCACGCTTCAGTTCATCCTGCAGCCGAAATGAGATCTTGCGACAAGGGTGTCTATGGGGGATGATTGGGAATCTATTACAATTGTATGCTGCCCTGTTAGACAACGTAATCCTTCAAACACATCCGCATTGTCTTCCGTAACCTTATGGAAACTTGAAGTGCTATGAATGTTATTACTGTCATTAGTCTGTACTCCATGAACTCTTTTGACTAACCCCAACTTGTCGCATGTTTTGACTCCAATAAGTGGTTGGACATTCTTAGGTACAATGACAAAGTGAACAAAGTGAGTTTTAGCTTTATAATTAATCTTAGTGACACAACGACCTAACACAGGTATTGGGGTGCCGCCATAAGCTGTTAACTTAACCCCAGCACTGTGGAGCTTTGGCTTGGGTTGTAACATGTCAAATTCACTGGCAGGTAGAATGTTAAGTTGTGCTCCAGTGTCGAGCTTGAAATTTATTTCTCTATTGTTGACGATAATTGCTTGCACCCAGTCTTCTGAATTGCTACCCTGTTCAGCTGTGTCAATGAAGAATTATTCTGTTGGATTTGTATCATCATAACCTTTTTTTTTCAACCACATTGACCCGCTGCTTTACAACAGTTGATCGACAGCACCTGGCTTAGTGTTTCAATTTACCTCAGCTATTCCAATCTTTCCATAGGCTGGGCAGGCTCCTGACGATATCTTGTTGCGCAAGTGCCGCATGGCTTTTTCCCCTTGCTGTGTGCCTTTTTTCTTGTCATTTTGATGATTCTGGCAATTAACAGTGTGAGGATCAGTCGTCTTTTCATCTCTGGGCCTAGCCCCTGTTTGTCTTCCAATAGCATCTACGTTTGCTGGTTCAGTTGTAGTGAGTCCTTGCACCTGGGATTTGGTGGGTTCAACAGCCCTACACATTTGAATTTTCACCTAAACTACCTGACTACCTGGCCACAGGTCTTCTTCGAGTTTCGGTCGACTCTGCGTAACTACATGTTGTGACCACTACTCATGCATACGACACTTGTACAGGTAAGCTAGCCAGCATTGCCAGGGAGGCCAGGGAGTCATTATGAAACGAGGAGGGACGAACTGACGAAGGAAGACGACAAAAGAGCAACGCCGACCGTTATGGCTGTCCAAGCTTTTCCGACTTAATATGAGACAAGATAATGGCAAAAACAACGCAAAACATCGATTTAAAGTTGAAAATAATCTATTTCTTCTTACTCTTTCTTGTGACTCTCTTCTTTAGGTGACCTTATCATATACAGCATGGGAAGTTAACTTTGTCTTGGTAGCGCTTCACTCGAACAGTGACATGCTCCCTAAGTTTCTCAGTAGATTAAAATAATGACAATGAAAAGTGAAATAGCTTACAGAATTATTGTGCCGATCCATTTGGAATACCGGAGCGACTTCTTACTCCACAAGACTTAGAACACGGATGAATACTAAATGCAATTCACGGTTTCTCGGAGAAGCAACTTCTGATTCAGAAGGTCTAGTAATTACAAAATTAACAACTTTGGAATAGGGTATATTACGAACTACGGCAACAGCCAAACAGCAGCAGCAGCCACGCTTTTTTTTCAAAACACGGGCTTTTACTTCAAATTTCCCACAGTAACAGAAACTCGTCCATCCCTGATTGGTTGAAGGGGTTACAACCTTGGTCAAAGGTCTACTTTCATAACATGAATGTTTTTGTCATTCCTAGGGTTCTGGACACATGGCCCTTGGCCACTGACCATGTGCCCATCAAGACCCGACCTTAGGTAATAAACATTTAAAACAAGTGAAATGAAGCTCATGCAGAAAACGGCATGAGCGTCACTGAATAATAAGCACCCTAGACAAAACAACATTCCCGAACTTTACAAAATAGATGGCGCTGTTTAGAAATCAAAACTAGGCGGGGATATTACCTTTTTTGTGCCACAGAAGCCAAGCCTCTGATACATGAATAATCCATATTGTAACATTCGGCCCAGTACTGCTGGATCTTTCTCCTTCTAAACGTAAAGAAGGGAGAGAAACAAACTTGGGCTGTAGAAATAGAATACTAGCGGGCCCCAAAGAAGATTGATAATAGGTCGAAAAAATGACATTCGGGAAATATTACTATTTATTAACTATTTACATTGAAAAGCAAGTAAGTCTACAACCCCATCCTAAAGTAATTGTTCAAATTAACTAAGGAAGACCTGGTTCACTGTGTAAAAGGTTGAAGCACTCATAGAGTCAACACTACACAAATTAATCTTCCGAAACCTAACAAGCCCAGAAGTCCATCTCCCGCCTGGCGAACATGTATTACTCCTGCTTTCCTGCACCCGGGGAGTTGTTATCCGAATGGAGATGGCACGAGAAGTCTTTTGCTTGTAATAAAGTTTACAAGGACTAAGGCGCTTTACCTACTGCTTTTAATTTGACTTCTATCGCATTGCGTCTTCATCCACCTTAAGTGATACTTTTACAATGTGCGATTGAAAAATGCTTTGATGTGTAGGTTGGTGATGTTATAATGACAAGATTTTTAAATTCATAACAACTGTTTGATAGGAATGGATCAAGACAAATGCCCCTAACCGTAAAAAGAAACTATAAATGAGCATTTTTACCGCTCTCTGAAAAGTTCCTTCAAGTTTCCTGAAATGACCTGACATAAATTTGACAATTTTAAATAAACTCAAGCTGATGTAGGTTCATTCGCGACACTAGAGAGGAAATATACTTTTTTCAGGTGACTGGCTATGCCATAGTAATGGATAAAATCGCAATAGTTCTGGTGAAAGTGTAGCGGAGGACGAACGTTTTGTGATAACTTTCTAATCCAGCTTAGTTTTTTTAGAAATCTCAAGAGGAAGGTAATTGAAAGAAAACTAGGTGACCTTGGATGCACAAATCTCAATTCAAAGGACATTTTGGCGAGCTATCTCCATCCAGATGACAACTCCCTGCTGCACCTATACTGGCTGCACTCCTAATACAGTATGTGTATTACTGGAAATGGCGTTAACATATTTGGCCCCTGCTATGAAGGTTAAGCAGCTAGCAGATAAAAGTTTTCCCAACTGACGAGAGAAACCCAACGACCCTACCTAAGCAATTAACAGCATTAGTCCGCATCCTTTCACTTGTCATGTCTCTCCTCTCCTACCTTTCTGCTTAAACGTATCACGGTGTCCTTTTAAACCTCGAAATTAAGACATGTAAATCATGTTTATGTAGGTCATACACTTCCAATAGTGAGGAACACGAAGTCAGTTGCCAATCATAACGTGCCATCTTTGGTCTTATCGACTGCCAGACAGCTTTACACTTTTAATTAGCTTACAGGTTTCATCATTACCCCTTCCAGTAAAACATGAACCTTAAAACATTTCTTACAGCCCGACTTCCCTCGGTAAGATGATAGGAAAGCCCAGCACTAGTCCGAACTAAATTTCGTTACATAATCCTTTACTTCCGTATAGTGAGCTTCTCTGGAATTCCAAAACTTTGGCATACACGGTGGTGTTTTAGGATAAAGAAAATTATTTTGAGCTACAAAAGCCTAGTCTGACATAAAAAAAACCTCATTTACCGTTGGATGGTTCAACCCCTTACCTAGGTAAAACAGACATTTTTAAAAAAAATATACCTTTGTCATCATACACTCCTAAGCCTTCATTCAACCACCAGAGTGAAGCTTACAAAGAGTTTTGTGCAATTTTATCCCTTTTAGGGTAGGGTTACCTTCATATTTATGGCCAAAAATAGGGTTGAATCTGTTTGTTTACTTTGAAAATATAAAAAATACAAGAAAATAACAAAATGCCGCTATAATTTCACAGATCTACTTCAGGCACCTATAAAAAAGTCCACCTACTCATATTCTTGTCTGACATACCTGTGGACATCAGAAACACGCTGAGAAAAGCCCAAGTGTGAGAGATACAGGGTTTGAAGTATATCAGCAAAAATATTTGAAAAATTATAATTTTGATCCTTTATTTTTTAGAAAAGGTGAGACTTTTCTTGACAAACTGTAAAGCCTATACTTAAGTTAATAGCCATATATCTCCTTTTACGAGATGCGAAAAGGTTGTCGGCAAGGAGATCTACTATCTTCTTACTCATTTCTGCTTTGTGTGCAGGTTTAAGGAAATCTTTCAGGACGACTTAGGGAAGGGAATTGGTGGAAGGGAGGGACCATATAAAATTAGTCGGTATTCCGACGACACACTTCTAATTCTTCGATGGATCAAAAGGTTCACTTTGTAGAACCTTGCAACTCTTAGATGATTTGTATGTCAGGTCAAAGTTAACAAAGAAAAAGCAAACTTGGTCTGAAAGGGTTGCAAAAAGAATTATAATCCAATTTTGCCAAAGTGTGACTTGAATTGGGTAAAGGATAGATTTAATATGCTTGAAGCCACTTTTAATACGAACTCAAAGCAAATGGTCGATCTTAACTATAACAAAAACTTAGTATTAACGGAGTTTTAACACAAAGGTACAAACGTCAGTTCACAGTACTGGGTTTAAAAACTGTAGTCAAGTCACTCGCCCTTCCAGAATTAACATATACGCCTATGTTTCTTCCAATTTCAGATGAATTTTTTGTCATTAATTGGCATACTTTATTATTTCAACTTGTTTGGAATAAAAAGCCAGACAAAGTTAAAAGGACTCAGCTTCACAATTCCTTCGAACAGGGTGGTGTTACGATGGTAATGCCAATGCATCATAAATTCTATTAAAATTTCATGGATAAGGCGGATTTATAATAGTAATAATGATTGGTGCATCTTATACCATAATATGCATAGCTGTTTACTTAGTAATAAAAGTATGCACGTCATTAACTCATATAAATACACTGCAAAACCCCATCTCGCTTGATGTGTTTACTGCTTGGGTAAGTTTCAAAACAAGAATTGCCTGTAAAGACACAGACAGGATTCTTGAGCCAAACGGTATGGAACAATCATCTTTTCTAAGTAGATGTCCACAATGTCAATATTTCCTCTTTCTATAATCAGAAATTCTACTTCGTGAAAGACTTTTTTGATGAAGGAGGAACACTGCATGACTACATGAGACCATTAGAGATCACTGTGGGGTAAATTTTGACTTCCTTTGTTTCTTGTAAAAGCTATGCTTTTACACTTTTTAGATTTATTGCAAAACCCTCATGCTTATAAGACCTCTAATATATGGTGTAGGCTCAACGAGTACTACAAGGAAATCTTTTAGAATAAAAAAAAGATTTTGCTATAAATCACTTTAAGCTATAAAAGCAATCGAAATAGAGAATATTCCTCCTTCCTTTGCTCTGTAGTTTTGTTTTGGTTTTTACGTTTTTGAAACTCCAAAACGGACTGTTCTGATTAAAGATAACTACTCTAAATTTGGAGGGCTTTCAGCAGATAACTACTTTTACGTAGGACAATTCACCAGAGTAAAAAATGTTGTTTGAAGTTAAACTTTCGCAGAGTATTGCTTTGATGCTTTATACCTTTGTAGCATTGACTGTCTAATAAGTTTCGTGTAACCAATATCAGCTCGAAATATTCGTTCACATCGATCTGTTTTATTTTTAAGTACAAGACGAAATTCTCTTCTGTCCTTTTTATCTGTCTGATTAAGACTGATGCATGCATCGAAAGCAGCCTTGTTAAGGTTTCGAAATTCTTGTAAATCCTTTCCGAAGGAAGGTCCATACTCCACAACTTTACTCCAAAATACTTTGGTAAAATGTTCGTAAAGTAGTACATCTCCATGATTCCATTTTCTAGCTTTGTCTATGAGGTCTTTGTCTTTAGCCATTTTATGACTGTCGCTTCGTATTCCCGCTGAAAAATACAATATATCTTCAAAATCCCAACAAAGCAGTCGTTTGAGTAAAATCAAAGATTCGTCATAATATTCTGTGAGCATAACTATATCAAAGTCGTGATCAATCTGAGCAATTGTTGCTAAAATTTCAGCCTCATTGTCGTCATTTGCGTGGTCAAAACCAAGAGCAAAGAGTTGTCCATTACGACTCACCTGCCACGACCTGTATTTATGGTCTTTATAATACTTCATAGGATCATTCATAAAAGTTTTAAAAGGGTTCTTATCTGCTGTTATATTCATGCCTTTATACATTTCAAAATAACCAAATGCTGATTCTAACTGGTCTTCGGGTTTCCTGAGAATGGTGATGTAAGTAGCGTTTGGTACCACTACATCCATTTCCTTTCTGTTATATCGAGCGTGATTGCAAAGAATATCAAAGGTTCCATCCATGAGTGGAAATTTTAAAACATTTTTGCGGTTGAAATGTTTTTCTCGAGACAAAATATGAGTACGTCCAACTGCAAACTTCAACCCTCGATAGTAGCCGTACCTCTCAAATATGGAAGCTGTAGTGGTACTTGCAGTTTTATATGTTTTCAGAAACACAATTCTCTGCACAGGGGCACACTCCAAAATACGTGTTGTACAATTTGGTGAAGCAGTCGTTACCAGCCGTGTCTTCAAGCCGTTACTGTATGTTTCTTGATTTCTCCCTACAGTGTAGCTAAAATTGCAAACATTGAAAGAAAAGTTTAGTCAGTGGTTTAGACTTTGGTTATACCATGCTAACACAAATGCTATCTCCAAATTACCCGTTTATCATACTTGTGTCTGTGCCTTTCAGTCGTTAGTTCATCAAGTTCAATTGTGAAGACCAAAACCTAACGTTTGGGAGATGTTAGGAAGCAGGGTTGCATATCGATGGGCGACGGTGGCCGTGGTCCACCAAACCAAGAAGGGGAGGCCGCATGATCATGTCCCCCAAAACTATGAACTTCAAAGTAATTATAAAATAAGCCAAATTAGGGGGAGTTTCAATGTAAGAGATTACTGCTGTGTAAAATGGTGTGAAGTGTTACTGATGGGCTTTGAAATGCTAGCTTTGGTCACTCCGCGTGCATCAGTCATATACACAGATTTTTCAATGGTTACTTTAAGAAGGACAGCGGGCTGGAATTACTTCAAAAGCCACTGCAACCTTTCCGATTATCTATTGCTAGCCATCAAACCCACTGCATCAAGAAAATCAACTGGTTAAAGTACGAAGTAGGCTGTTATTATAACAATAGGCATCTTGCGATTTTTAGGTCCGTTCAGTGCGTAATCATTGTTCTTTGCAAATAGGTCAATGCTATGTAAAGGTACAAAATTATTCTAAAAATGTTTTTAAGTTTTCAAAGTTTCTGGCGCTCTTTGGGCGTATACACCCCATATCGTAATTTTCTCATTTATACTTCGGACATTAAAGAAATCCTACTCTACGTACACGACTATTCCATAGGCTCCCCACCCTTTAATCCTCTGCATCATGTCAATCGACTTCGCATAAACCCAAAGCGCACGTTAATGTTAATTAGACAAAATGCGATTTTTAGGTCTGTTCAGTGAGTATTCAGTGCGATACTTGGAAAGATAAATGCTAAATAAAATAGGTTAACTGCACTGAAATGTCTTTAAACGTGCTACTTTTAAGGTACTTCGAGCCCTTGCATTATCGTGTACCTTATATCCTCATTGTAACTTCTGGCAGAAAAAATTATAATAATCATATAATAAAAAAATTTTAATTTGTAATGACCGTAGAACCCATATGATCATCCATCCTGCCCATCATCAAGACTTTTGTAAAGAAATGGCCCTGCCTTTTGGTTAAGCTAGGCTATTTAAAAAATGTATACAAAGTAAAAATGTTTCTGGTCATTTTATAGCGTATATTCATTGCCATGTAAAGCCAGATCTAATTAAATGCTACCCAAAGGTGCTATTTTTCAGCTCCCGTCGCCTTCACTCATGTTATCCCTGCTTGTCTCCTGGGTCACTTTATGTTGTAGGTTGTTTCTGGACGCCTGGGACTTAAAATATGCATGACTGGGGTTTACCTTGAAAGTTGGGTGCATAAACCATCTTAAACCATTCCTCTAAGACAAATGTTAAAAATTTGTCCATGTATATTTGTAACCTTAATCGTTAAAATCAAGCCACGCCATAAGGTGATATTCATTACGCTTGTATTCCACTCGCGAAGCTTTGTATCGAGGAAATGTTCTTCATCGTTCCCATAGGAAACAATGTTAGGTCACTAGAGGTCATAAACCGAAAACTTTGTGAACACGATATGTCTAGGTAGAAAGCATGGATATTTTTCAAACTTTGCATGTAGATGCGTTATTGTCATAAATTGTAATAAATTGTTATAAAAAACCTTGGAAAAGGGAACTCGGAATTGGGAACTCGTTATTGCCACTTTCATTGAAATTCTTAAAGGGCAAATACATTCTCACAATTGTAATTACTCTACCCCGTATCCTAAATCGTGTATGTCTGTTTTCCGTCGCATGACATATTTTTCAATGAATTCATAAAGTCCTGCCGGAAAACGCTTTACTATACCTTCCACATGCAATATTTATTTTTTAAAACCTCACGAAAGCTACTTGTCAGGAATATAAGAGGTGTTTGTAATACTGGCTAATTTTTGGAAGTATGGTTGGAAGACTGCTTAACCATTTAAATGTGATGAAGTAAAATGATGAAAAGTTGCTGCAAACTGATGAAAAATGACCTTAAACGATCACGTCACGATAATTGTCACAGTGCCTTTCACTGCCTTATTTTCTAAACATTTTGTAAACCACCCTGACTCTTGTCACTCCCCTCCCCCCCCCCTTCGCCGAACATATCTCCCTTTAGCCTTCCCAAATCAGCTATTGTCCAGGTGATTTGACACCGGATAAATTTACGATGTACACAGTGTTCATTGTTCCACACTCAAGGTTGTATACAGTAGCGGTCCGCACTTATCTCCCCCTGGTGAACTAGGCTTCATTTTAACCAAGGCAGAACTAACAGCCAAGAAAGCACTTATTGCCAGCTGAAGTAGTGCAGGAATTAGAAACTTTCTGCGACATAGTTTTGTTTAATTTAGCCATCACTCTTACTATCAAATAGTTTCCAACTATCTTCGTAACTATTCTGGTTCTGTTAAGTTCAAGTGTATTATGCGTATGAGACGGTTTGATCTTATCATTTACAGTTTGCCACAGTCACCATCTTCTTGCTACACCACATTCTTAATTGCTAATTACAAAGTGAAAAAACTGCTGTAATTATAATCCCAGTGACAGGCGTCCTAGACCTGATTTTTTCAGCCAAGCACCATGGTTTTGAGCTGCCCCTCTGCAGAATTAACTTCACTCACCAACCTTTCGAGAAACATTGTAGTAAGGATAGCTAAAGGCGGAGGGCACGGGCACCTGCCACCCACTTTTACTCCCCAAGAGATATGATGGTACTAGTCACTAGTACCATCATCACTAGTTTTGTCCGCTCATTTCCTTGACCAGTAATTAAGGGGAGCGAGAACAGGGGCACTTGTTGATAAATGTATGGTTTCAATAAATGAATCCAATATATTTTGGAAGATGGTACTCTCTGCACTTTGAACCACAGGTTGAACTCATTAGAATATCCTTTGACATTTAGGAAGATCAAAGGGAAAGTTTTTTAAATGAAAAGGCACTGGTCATAAAAATTAAAATTTGATTACTTTTATGTAAGCCCCAGTCTCATTTGCAACATGGAGCTAATATTTACAACCGGTGGCTTTGATGGTACAGGTTAATGTAGGTTGTCGTAGAGAGGATGATTGAATAAGAATACGGGTTACACAGGACTATATGGTAATAATGTTATTGAAGCTTTCGTTCAGGAGGTTAAGGGAGCCAACCATGTTTGACAGGTGTTCCCGAAGCTTTCTGAAAAATAAGCACTTTCAAGGAAGCTGGCCAATGTTAGTATGTTAAAAGTTGGTAGAAATGGCCTCTTGATTTCTCATGTCTTCTCTTTTTCCCCATTACTTTTCATCAGTCTTTCTTTCCTGTCGATAATTCTGAATCCCGCCCAGCCCCTTTTTTGATATCTACTGGATAGTAACTCAGACCAATCACTTGTAAACACTTTTAAAGACGTTATGTGATACTAGCGGCATTTACTATAAATACAATTATACAACAAAGTCTAAGAAAGCAAAATTATTTCATATGATGAGAATAATGTTGTTGGTTCGGTAAATTGTACGTGTTCAGCTCTCATTTCGTGGTATAAGATATATCAATGAATAACAGCATCTCATTTACCGCTTCAATAGGGGAAAAATAATTATTTTTCTTATCAGCCTACATGCAACTAATAGGGGGATGACTTATTGTATTATCAGCAATTTCAAGCTGCGTTTGAGTGTCTGGACTTGCGATGGTCCTAGTATATGAGGACTTGAATAGAGAAACTTGGCAAGCATACACGTGAAATGTTTGAACTCCTCAAACCGGGCATATCCTCGTTTATAGATTGTTTACCAAACTGCAAATTTTGGTATTATATATATATATATATTTATATACACGCTCTTTTTATCTTACTGAAATATTGTTTGGCTTTCTACTTATCAATCTAAGTTACGGCTTGAAGTATCGCTTGAAACAGAGTTATCCAGAATAACTTAAGTACACATGAATTATTTTCATAATACGCCCCACTCTTTTGTAACTTACGATACTATTCGGTGTCAATGTGGCATTCTTGTTTAGAATTTTTAATAGTAAATTATCAGACATTTTCCATGATTAATTTACCTACTTGTTCAGCTAACCACTTTACATACCTCAGTTATCCATTTGTTGACTTCGTTATTTTGCTCCCGGTGTGAGAAATTCCTTTTCTTTGTTGTAACTTAATGTTCTACGCTAAACACTTTCAAGGAATTTGAAATGACTCCTTAGAAACAAACGATTACGACACTATCTTCATGCAGGGAGTTGTCAGGGTGCTTCATGTTAATGCACTACGCTCTTCATTTCTATATTTCAGTATCTAGTTTTCTACTTTTCTGGTTTTATGTAATTCATTAACTTATATTCTCTTTTATCTGTTTTAGGGGTACCCACTTTTATTTCCACTTTTATTTGTCCAGCTTTTTGTGGATACACTTGTCTTTATGTACGTACATATTAACTCCAAATGCCAATGATCGTAGTTGATGACAGCAAGGGGAGAGGGCAAATATCAGCAGTTATTTAACTTTAGATATTGACCGTTTGTCAATATTTGCTTATCAGTATTTTACAAAAAGTTCTGACACAACTTGGTATGAGGAAAACCATTATGCTATTTTTAAATGTGCATTTTGGTTACGACTTTAGGTTTGTAGTCGATGATTAGATGTAGGTGACAAAAAAAAATTGCACCCAGAGTCATTTACATCATTAATCTTTAACCAATTTTGATTCTCTTGAGGAAAGCCTGCATGTAATGTGTGTTTTGATATCACTGATCAAACTTTAATACAGTTGCAGGTATTTCATTAGAATACCTTACTATCTTACTACATTCATAGTTCAATATGATTTGGTGCTTATGTTCCAAACTATTATATATGTAACGGTAGAGTGAAGATTCTTCGGCATTTTTGGTATAAATTAATTAATTTTTTATAAGAGGTAGACCTACGGAATCTCTATCAGGGCTTGAATAAGGATTGGTCTCGTTGAAAAAATTGATATGCATAATTGAGGTTCTACAATATGGTCAAGACTTTTGCACAAATCTATCATGTCAACTTTCTTAAATTAAGATTGATAACTTACAAGCCAAAATGTAACAAACACATACATACAAATACCTCTACTTGAAATTATATGTCAGTTACTCTGCTGAGAGTAACCTAACATTACAAAGATTGATTGTGAATACTGGATAATAAACCGTATGCATACGGCATCACACGGCCACAGAAGTCGACGTTCGCCCTCGTCTGAGGCACATCGATTCCCTACCTAGCGACAATATACACTACATCCACTGTATGCCCTGTAATATGATGTCGGGTAGGTTGTCAACTAGATGGTAATGTCCATTCATGTGGCCTTTTGCAGAGTTACAACAGCAATGCAAAGTTATTCAATAAAATAAAGGAAACACTTTTAAAGGCAAAGGAGACAAACAGGGCGTTGAAATTTGAATCCCGATATATTTTTGTAAATCCTTTGGTTAGTTTGTTAGTTAGATGAGGTTTTACGGCTCAGTTTCTAACCAATTGGTTTAAGTCGGACCGACCACGGCCTTTTTTCCAGTTGTGGCTCACTGGCTTGTTTTCCCTACTCAATTGCTTATGTTGAGCACCAAGCACCACGCACAATGGCAGTAAGTTCCATTTTTAAATCCATTGGGGTTCTTGGTGTGACAGGCTGTCAGGTAATCTACATCCGATCCATTGAGGCATCATTAGATATCACAGGACAACAGGTTTTAAGAACAGGACTTTCGAGGACATGACATATAGGCACAAATGGATTTTTGAAAAGGGTTACCTTTTCTTTAGGATTTGGTGTTGATAAAATACGTCTTCATGGAAAGTTGTGGACAACAAAGTTAGCAGTCCAATAAGAAGCAAACAGCTTGTAGACACTCTCGTTAACGAAGACAATGCATTCCTTCCTTCACTAACCATTTTGACACTATATAGTTCCTGCGAAGAGTAATGCAATAAAAAGGTGGAAAGTTCATGCGTTTTATAATAATCATCGGAAATTCAGAGTACATGTAAATGAAAACAATATGATAGGTTGAAAAGTACGTAAGCGAACTCCACTTTTATTATATTTAACAAAGATAAGCCTGTATCATATTAATGGAAAATAATGCTTCATTCCCATGGCATTTATTGTTTCGAGGCCTTTGGAGATCAACTGATATACCAGAAATATAGATACTTATAGAAATAATTTAGGTCAAGGTATTACTATAAGCATTCATTGAATTGTAACACTTGCCACAGAAATTAAGCAAACTCTATATGTTTTAGAGCTCGTTCCCCACCAAGATACAAATGTTTATTTGAAATAGTAAAGTAAATCCTCGAGTAAAGCAGTTAAATATTCCTTTCTGAGACAAAAGGTATGCAACACCATAGGCTTACCATAGGGGCACAGGAGGAAAGCTTCCCCGCCCCCAGTACTCCCGTTTGCAAATCGTGGTCTCTATTCTTTAATACCAGCTTCTGTATTTGGGCAAAATTTCCCCCGCTTAACAAATGTTTAGTGGGCCATCGACCACTGTTCATATAGATTAATATTATACAAGGTTTCTTGACATCAAGATACTTGCCCCCCCCCCCCCCCATGTTTTCATTAGCACTAACACCATCTTTTTAATTATAGGATTGTTAAAGTATACACCATAAACACAGGGCTCCAAAAATCTCTCATCCGACATTTTGAGGCAAAAAAGCAAGTGCAATGCTTAAAATCCCTTCCTTCCGGGCAAGAACCGTCTTCAGATTGCATTTTAAAAGTACTTTTCTAGGAGTTTCGACTACCCTTTAAGAGTTTGAACGTTACTTAAAGGACCGCTATCCTTAAGAGTTTGAATGTCACTAAAGGTAGCACATTTCATATTCACAACTATGTAAGAATCTGAAAACGTCTGGACCAAACAAGTTTCAAACGCTAACACTGACTTTTGTAACTAGCTTTGGGTTATTGGGCCTGTGTTATGAACTCTGTGTGGGAGTATTATAGTATTTCGTGCGGCCGTGCACTAAAGCTTTAAGAGCTTCATTGTACATTCACTTGAGTTGTATGCAACAGTGTATGTAGACGACAGCAAGTAACGAAAGTGCTTAATGTACACAATGCTGGCAGTGTTAGTGACTTAAAAAATAGAAGATGCACCTTACAAACTACGGCATATACATGGAAAGCTGATCTTGGGAGGCTGGATTGAACATTAATGACCTGTGTCATGAGAAGAAAAGCCTAAGGGGAGGAGTGTTCATGTCCTCTTTGGAAAAACTGATGACTATTTGGAATCCTTAGATGCTACACTTTTTGAAGGTCATTTGCATACTGGCGCTTACTTATTATTGAAATGTTTGATGTACTTCCAGCAAAGGAAAAGCAAGTATTGTTCCTTGAAAATATGGAATACATACCTTATCCCAAAGATTTTTGACACGGGGGCTTAAGCCCCCAGTTTTCTACCTCTATGAATATAAACAATTACGGTCCAAAGTTGTTTCAAACCAGTTTGCACTAATCATTCCTTCTTGCAATACCTAGTCGCAATGTAAATCTGACTTTACATACTGAATTGGCTGAGGAAGAGAAATTAAGGAAACAATAATTATATACTTATTACTACCTAACAATTGGGCGTGTTCCCACAGAAATACCGGTAAAATACCGGATTCGCTTGTCCCCAATAAATTCTGCCCGCAGACCAGGCACTTTCCACAGAAAAATAAGATCCGGAATCTTCATTTTAGTACACAGCAGTTTGTCTTTTCACCTGATATACGGAAAGTGAACTTTCACCGCTTCCGTGGTACGTGCAATGTAAACATCAAAATGGCGCCGACTTCGATATCAATAATGCGGTGAGCGTCCGTTGTTTTATTATTTCTACAGTCAAGTCTGCAGGGTATAGAAGAGGGGCCGTCGGGTTCAGCAAGAAGAAAGCGGTTGTTCAAAGCCATAAGAAGCCCATTCTCGTAATTGTGTCTGTCAGCGGCGACGCATCATCTTCATTATTGTCATGACCTCAAGCTTGATGTACCACTTAACGAGGATCGTGGATGTTAATGGTCGTCATGTTGGTGCACTTCACGGACCGCGAGTGGCTCCGCTCCGTAACTTTAGAATGAAGAGGGTTGCTTTTGAAGCCCTTTGGGACCTCATCCGATCAGGTCTTGCAGGTCTTGCAGTTCTCTGCTCGGAGACAAACTACCGGAAACCGATAACCGTTGAGAAGTGAGTATGAGTTTGCTTGTGGAGGTTGGCAACTCCTTCCGAGTTCCGGACCATAGGCCACCTTTTTAGCATCGGAAGATCGACAGCATGTAAAATTGTACATGAGGTTGTCGCTGCCATCATTACATTGTTACACCCTGCTGATGTTATTGGCCTAACGATAAGCACGTTTTCTTATGTCAGCACTATCGTTTATACTGAATAAAGCAATTGCGAGTTGATTACAAGTGGAGTTTTAATTTTTGACAGGCCTATGTACGGGATACTGCTGGCAAGATTGAAAAGTTGACATGCTGTACGCTGTTTTGCAATTTGACAATTAAACAAAAGGTTACAAATGTGAAGTTTTCAACTAAGTCTAGTTGCACACAGTCCACTAACTGACACGGTAAGAGAACAGACTCGGAGTTGGTGCGCCATTATATGAACATTACTTCCGCCTAACTCGTTATTTTATACCCGGCACGTTTCTACAGAAATGCAAACCCGGTATTTTTTGTGTCCGGATAAAATCTCCCCCTAGAGGTGGACCTGAAATACAGAATCCGTCGATATTCGGATTCTCACTTATACGGTTCCCGTGTGTTTCCACAGGGCTACTTTTCCGGGTTTGGTGTGTCCGATCTGGAAAGACTCGGACTGTGGAAACACGCCCAATAAAGGGTTTGACTGCAAAGCGGTTAAGATGTCAAAAACGTGGAAAGTATCCTCTGACTCCGTTTCAAAGAAAGTGCTGACAAGTCAAGATATAATGTACAGTGACCTCGCTTTTGTGTCATATAGTCTTTTTGTGCATGTTAGAAAGGCTTATCTGGCCCTCTGACGCAAACACTGATGTTGAAGATACCCTAAATTCCTTAAAGTGTACTTAAAGTCTATAATATCATATATAAGTCACGGTGCTTACAAAATTTAACTAAATGGTCTAACTTCTATGTTCAAATGATATTTCTGAGCTGAGATACAAAATGTTGATATTTATCCATTCAATTGAAAGTGAGAGATAGTGCATTCATTTGTGATGTCATTCTTGTACTTACTCAAATTGCCGTCTTTTCTTCGGTTTTTTTTTCTGAAAGCAACTGCAATTCAGTTGTGCCAAACTGTGGTCACCTGATCACTTTCTTACTGTAATAGGGTGACCTGAGTATATGGGGCCTCTCCATAAAGCATGTTATGCAAGAAAACATGGAGTTTTTCTTTTAATTTTTATATAAGCATTTTAATTTCAAAAGAAACAGGAAATTTGAATTGTACCAGAAGGACGTCACAAATTTTTCCTCATTGGACGTTTTTAAAGTAAGTGAATAAATTTCAACCTTTTGTATTTAAGCAAAGGAAGACGCTATGACAATTGAAAATAGAAGTGTTACCCCGGGGGCTCGGATGACCTCACGGTGGGTTGAGGTGGGCCACCTGAGGGGTAGAAATGGACCAAAACTCAGAGCAAAATGAAAGTAGCCAAACACGTTGTTACGATGGTATAACAAAGTATTTATTTGGGATACATGTATAAAACAAAACCTCTCCAGCTGGGGCAGAATTGTCCCATTCTCAGTTCTAACACACTGGTTATCATGTCTAATGATTATGCATTTTAAGAGTATCATAGCACACCCAGTCTACAGGTACTTCTCGAGAGAACACAAACCAATACATGTCTAAGCCAACTGAGATGACCTTCACAATATTAATTTGCAACCCCAACTGTTCACTGTACACAAACTCTCTGGCTGCTTTCTTTCCGCTCTACAACTTTACTTGCAATGCTAAAACAAAAGATCTTGAACTTGGCAATACATCTGAACCCATTATCTACCACTGTTCCACATAGGAAGTACTCCCACACTCTGGCTTGGGTTGCTAGGCAACATAAGTGCTTGAACCAATCAGGTGCAACCAAACTTCTGTTAGGATTTCTCCCTATACCCTCATCATTACCAGCTTTGGTAGCCCTCAGCTCTAATGGGTCAACCCATCTGATTATGCTGACTGCCATTTGACACCCAGGACCTACCCTTCCACTGAGTAGAACTGAGGTGGGTACACCATGACCCTCTTGCACCCAGACATTGTAGGAATCAGTGCAGAAGGTTCACAAATAACACATATAACCAAGTCATAGAATTGGAAACAGTTTGAGGGTGTTTCCAATTATCTCTCCCTTTCCTATGGTATTGACAAAAACATTTACAAAATTACATCACCTAAGGTCTCTGTGTATTACAGATACATATGAATACAAAAATAAAGTGAAAGTAACATACCTGAGGGGTAGAAATGGACCAAAACTCAGAGCAAAATGAAAGTAGCCAAACACGTTGTTACGATGGTATAACAAAGTGATGCTTACAAGGTCACAATGCCCTGACCATTGCATGGGTATACCACTTCTGTGGAGGTAACGCTATAAAATTGTAAAATTGTAAAATGATATGGAGTTTTATAGGGGCCTCCCTTTTTGTCCATTTCATGTTCCTTGCAGAAGAGTAAGATTAGTTTTCTAACCTTTAAAATATATGGTCTTGTATTTCTAGACTTTATGAACACTTTAACAATCAATCCTATACGAAAGGGTGACGTTTGGCTCAGCAAGATGTACTACGTACTCGTATACAGGTCAAGGTTTACAGAAATTGTAGACTCCTGCTGTAGACTCCTGCTGTGGGTCTAATGGGAAGACAACAAAGCGACCTCTAGAGGAATATCCTAAACGAATGTCTAATGGAGCCCATACGATTAGAAACCAACTGCAGATAACACGTTGAGATTAAAATTGCCATGAAATGAATAAAATAGGTATTTATGTTATGGTTGTTATGACTGCAGGGTTTTAGATTTTTTGTGGAAAACCGCACTGGTTAGGATTAGGGTACTAAGAGCCCATAAGTTTGTAGATTTAAGTGTACCTAAGGGATAGTATTACAAGAACATATATGTTGTAGGTTTAAAAATGAATATTATTTATCCAATTTCAAATTTCATGGCTTACTCCGTTGCTGAAAAATGTTGGAAATTATACACATGCTCACATTTTGTTTCCCTTTGATTAATATCTCTATATGAGCTTGAAAAATATGTTTTCTTGCATACCAGGTAAGGAGAGGGCTTGTGTTGTCAATCATTCATATAAAGTCGCTACGTCTCTTTACCTACTCCCTACTCTCTCTCTCTCTCTCTCTCTACATGCATACATATATATATATACATAAATATATATATATATATATATAGATATATACGTAAAACAAGAAGTAGTAAATAGTGCTAAAAGTTTGTGAAAATTCCACGACATTTCGAGTTTAAACCCTTCATCAGGTGGCAAAAATGCAACTTATTGTTGACACGGCCAAACGTACAATTTAAAAACTACGCAATAAAGTTGGGCAATATAAAACCGGCTAGAAAAACAGACAGTGTTAAGTGGTTACCACAGGTAAAAGCAAGGCAGGAATTGCTGAGTTATAACAGTTCAAGTCTAACTTTCAGACCATGTGGGGACAGGGTTCCAAGTTTCATAATTAGACGGTTTTCCAAAGCTAGGCGGTCATGATCGGAACCTCGACACGAGATGGCCGCCGAAACCATCAAGTCACGGATCGAGCATGTTGACGGGGGATTGATGTGAGTGGCTACAGGGAACCCTGGGAGGTTCTGTTTGATTGACCTCAAGTGCTCAGTGACTCGGTCAGCAAGACGTCGTTTTGTTTCTCCCTTATACAGTACATTACAGCGTTTACACGCAAGAACGTAGACAACATTGGCTAAAGTACAGGTAAAATGCTGATGAATGTTAAACCGGTTGTTGTTGGGACCTACAATGGAAAGGATTTTGTCTCAACTGACAACCGGGCAAGTATTGCATCTCCTACGGTTGCAGGGAAAAGTTCCTGGGCTGTCAGTCACTACTGCTTGAGGTTGAGAGGCACGGACCAAGTTCTAAGATATGTTCTTTCCAATTCTGAATGCTGTGATGAGGGGTTCAGGGAAATGGTCACGGGTGGATGGGTCATGACGGAGGGTCTCAACATTGCTGTAAATGGCACGAACAATGGGAGTTACAGATGGGTGAAAGGATAGGACCAACGGGATACGTCTGGTGGGTGTTTGGTCAGTTTTGGGGGCAAGGTCAGAGGCGCAATCAATTTCTTGTATGCGTTTCAGGGCATTAGAGAGCACTCTTTGTGGATACTGGCGATGTTCAAAGAAAGAAATTATCTGTTTGGAAACTTTAGCGAAATCCTGGTCGTCGGAACAAATCCTTTTGGCCCGTAAAAGTTGTGAGTAAGGAATGAATTGGTACAAGATATGGGGTGGCTCGAAGTGTACATGAGGTAGTTGTGAGAGCCAGTGGGTTTAATGTGGAGGTTGGACTTAATTTTACGGTCGCAGATGGATAATTCCGTGTCTAAAAACACTCCTGAGGAGTTGGAAATACAGAGAGTGAATTTCAAAAACGGGCAAAACGTTTCAGCAAAGTTAATGAACCTTTCCAAATCGTTTCGAGGACCAACTGCCGCCCCAACTATATCGTCAATATACCTTTTATAAAGTATGGGCTGTGTCCCGTTGAAAAGAGAGAACATCTGTTCCTCAAATGACCCAAGGTAAGGCAGGCCACAGAAGGTCCCAATTTAGTGCCCATAGCTACTCCTTTGATTTAGCGGAAAAAACGACAATTGAACTGAAAGCAATTTTGCGTGAAGACCAGTTCTGTCAAGCGAAGAAGGGTGATGGTAGGGATGTTAGGGTCCTGGCGTTGATCAAGGTAATGGCGTATGGCTGCTAAAGCAGCGTGATGGGGGATCGAAGTATAGAGGCTTGTGACATCCATGGTGAATAAAGTACTTTCACTGGGATTCTCAGGAAACTCAAAATTTTTAATTGACCTAAGGAAGTGAGGAGTATCCTGGATAAACGAAGGTAGGGTTGAAACTAATGGGGAAAGTACAGAGTCTACGTACTGTGAAATCAGAACCGTGGGGCAGCTGTGGGAAGACACAATGGGACGACCAGGGTTATTGGCCTTGCTAATTTTGGGCAGTAGATAGAAATTGGAGATTTGTGGGCAAGGGTGCAGAAGGGCTTTAGCCGATTCAGGAAGATGTTTTTTGACTTACAAGGGTAGCTAAGGTTTTCTTGACCAAGGTTTGGATTTCAGAAGTGGTGTTCATCGGAAGTTCGGTGTATGCTGTTTGGTCTGAGAGTTGTTTCTCAGCTTCAGAAACATAAAGATCTCGACGCCAAACAACAGTGGCACCACCCTTGTCAGCAGGCTTAATAATCAAATTCTTGTTCTTCTTGAGGGACAAAAGGGCCTTCTGCCTGTCCAAAGAAATGTTACAAAAAGGGAGTTACTTTGGGAGGGAGGAGACGTTCTAAATCGGAATTAATGGACTCAATTACACTGTCAAGGACCTTGCTTTTACCAGTTTTAGGAGTCCATGGAGATTTCTTAGGCTGAAATGAACGGAAAACGTCCTCCGATGAAGTGTAGTCGGTTTCATCGGAATCTCCGAAATGTAAGCGAAGGCGGAGCCTCCCGCAAAACGAGGACACGTCTCTGCGGATAGAAAATTCATCTGGAAGGGTGTTCAGGGGGACAAAATTCAAACCTTTGTTAGGACTGAACGTTCAGGGGAAGACGATTTCATGTCAGAGGGGATGGTGACGACTAATCTAGTGTTAGGAGTACGGTCACTGTCAGGGGTTAGGGTGGAATGCCGTTTGGGTAACAGGGACTGAACTTGGAGTCCCAAGGTAAGTGACCATTTTTTTTTTCTTTTTTGATTTTCAGTGCTGTGATTAGTGAGTCAGGGAAATACTCAAGGGTGGAGGGGGCTTTGTCTGGTTTTTCTGCGTTGCCAAAATAAAGGTCCGCATGAGGGGAAGTATTGACGGGTTACAGGGCATGACAAAAGGCAAACATTCCCCGTTTGTGGACCATACCAGAGACCCTTAATCTACTCCTTGAACACGACAAAGGCCTTCAAGAGTACTTTACGTGGGCACTTGTGTTCTTCAAAGAAATGAATTATCTCTTGATGGTGTTTGGAGAAATGCGTGACATCGGGAAAAGGTGTCTGGCAAGTTGGGAGAAAGGAATATAGTTAGCACACGATCTGTGGTGTTTGGATGGGAAAATCGGTAACTGTGGAGTCAGTGGAAATTAGATTTGTTTTTTCTTCTACAAATGAATAGTTCTAATTCTACCGAGGTCTCGTAAATGCAATAAATTAATTTCAAAAAGGGGCTTGATTTTACAACAATACGGATCACCAACATCTCTAATTCTTGACGACATCCTGACGCTACTCTAACAATGCTGTCGATGTGTGTTCTGCGCAGGATCGGTAAGTTTCAACATGGCGGAGGAGAGCAGTTGCTCTTCAGAGATATCCATCGTACCATTCTTAACCCTGGCTACTCCCTACATTCTGCGTAAAAGGCGAGTTGAAGTGGAAACACTTCTGAGTCAGGACTAGTTCAGTCAGGGGAATCAAAAAGTAGTCTTGGAAATGCCAGGATCTTTGTTTTGGTCAAGGAAATGGGGCTGGGCTGTTAGAGCAGCGTGATCAGGAATGGATTTGCAAAGGTTAGATACATCAAAAGTAAATAACCATCGTTTACCGGGACCCTCATGGAACTCAAAGTGTCACGATATTATACTCTCTAAATTCCAAAGAGTGAAATATAAGGGATTGCTCCAAAGTTAAGATTAGATATTCACTCTAAAAGAGTGAGAATGACTCTTTTTTTATTGAAATTTTTCCCTCCAAATTTAGAGTGATCCCTAATTTCACTCTAAAAGAGTGATTTTCACTCAAAAGATTTTATAGAGTATGAGGAAATGGAGGTTATCCTGGACAAAACGGGGTAATGTAGATAATAACGGAATCAGAAACGATAACGTAAGAATCCTCTGGTTCTGTATTAGGGTGAAAATGGTGTGCAGAAGTGTCCAATATTTGGGAACCCGTTCCCTCAACCCCTCTCTTCACCTCCACCTCCCATACACATACAAAAAACAATCTTTGTTTGGCCTACAGGCCTGTGAAAACAATTAAGCTTGTAGACAGCCTTGCATGTTTATTCGCATGTTTTGTAATTTTTGACAAGCTTTTGCATATTTTCGAATTTGAATCTGTTCAGCTACATAAACCTTCTTCACTCAAGTGTATCGTTCAAACATGGACTTCTTGATCAGGTGTGTATAAGCCACATCGTCTCTTAACAGGCAGGCACATTTATCCGATTTGTTCTTTAAGACAAATTTCTCTTCTCTCCTGTCAAAATCATTAACTTTGGTCAAATCAACACATTCTTGAAGCACTGCATGTCTTAACTTACGAAAGTAAGTTAAATCATTCTGAAATGTTGGTCCATACTCAACAATTTTTCTCCACAATGTTTTGTTGAAGTGTTCGTACAACAATAGGTCACCATAATTCCATTGTCTGATTTTCTTTACTAGTTCCTGACTCTTTTGGAATCTATGACTTGAACTCCTTATTCCATTCGATATGTACAAGATATCCTCAAAACTCCAGCACATTAATTTCTTAAGTAAAATCAAAGACTCGTCATAATATTCCGTAATCAATACTAAATCAAAATCTTTGTCTAATTTTCTAATATATGTTTTTATTTGTGTTTCATTCTCATCAAATTCATGTTCGAATCCAAGATCAAATAGTTGTCCGTTTCTGCTGATTAACCGCATTGCATAGGAGTAATTTTGATAATACATCAAAGGGTCTTCCATAAAAGCCTCTAGTGGATTTCTTTTGAATAAGAGCTTCATTCCCCTATACATTTCAAAATAACCAAATGCCGAATCTAATTGATCTTCTGGTTTTCTCACAATGGTAATGAATATTGCATTTTCCACTGCCAAATCCATCTCTTTTCTGTTAAAGCGAGCATGATTAACAAGCATGTCATATGATTTTCCTCGCATACCCGGAAAATGTAAAATATGTTTGCGGGAAAATTTTGCACTAAACGACAAAACATGATTTTTACCCACGGCAAACGTCAAATTCCGGTAGTATCCATACCTTTCAAATATTGAAGCCGTTGTGGTACTTGCAGCTTTGTGAGTTTTTAGAAAAACTATCCTGTGGACAGGATGGCATGGCTCAGCTCGTTTGCTTCGAATTTCAACTCCGCCCTCACTCTTCCGTAAACCTGTATTTAAGGGACTCCGATGGTTTGAGACATTTATTGAACGGCCAAGAAAAAAATTTGCATTGCGACTCTCTACAGGATGTAGCAATGCAATGGTTGGCTTAAGTGTTGCTTCCTTTAAAGTCATGTTTTTCTTTTTCGACAGATATCCTCTTGAAGAATTTAGAAGACGTCTATTTTTTCGTTGATCGGACGTGGTATTCGTTTTTCTCCCGGTAAATTTTCTCCATTTCTGGAAGACAGGTTTCATTTCAAGATGACCTTTAACTGATGAATATTCAGAAGCGGCTGGAAGCATTCTTTTATCTTCTCTATCAGCATGGCTAGACAAAGATGAAGGTTTGGTGCTATGTTTCGAAGGTGGTTGTCTTGGTAAGACGTAACTGTGATCCAGTGTTCTTACCTGTAAAGGTTGAAATTTTCCATCATTCATACCGTCATTTTTAGTTCTCAACAACTCCTTTGTATCTTTCTTCGATTCTGTGGATGCTTTTTGGGGCATAATTCTATTTACTTCTGCCACATTTTCTGGGGTGATGTTTTGCCAATCCTCGAGGGTTAATGCCTTGGTTGATTGCCGAGGTAAGGAACTTATATCCGCCGGGAAAAAACTTTTAAGAAACTTGTCATGATATACATGTCGACTGCTTTGACTGCTTGATTTGTTTCTTGCGCTGTCTTCTCCTTCTTTATCAAACTGTGACTCGTGTTTTGAAATTCTGTTCACTCCGACAGCTGCAAAATTTGAACTTTGTCTGTATTTAGGAAAGTAAAGGTTACAGGAGATTAATTACCAGTTGCTTTCAACATTTAAATGGCCAACTGAAAACAAAACAGTGATGTTCTAAGTGAGGCTAATGATTCAAAAGTCCATTGTTTTATATGATGATTACATTTTGACTCTCCCTGGTAGAGAGCATGTAATGTAGTAATATCATAGTTAACCGTGTTTCATCTTGTGAAGTTGTCTTTCAGAATTCTTTAATTTACAAAATTTACAACCACGAATGTACACATTAAATTTCAAAAGGCAGTATTAATATTCTGATCCAGTGGCGCCGCTAGGGTTTGGTGATGGGGATGGCACCACAAATGACGTCGTAATAATGCCACCTCAGTTCAGTCCCCTCCCAAGTCTGCGTAAATTGTACCTTTTTTATCGGGCCTGCGTTTTTGTATACAGTAGTACAGTGTGGAATCTTTTCTTTGTTACTACATAAAGGTGCCGTCCTGGGGGAGTGGTCTAAGGGAAGGGTGTCTCCCTCTCCTTTGAGAATTTTTTAAAGGGAAATATTGTGTTTGAAAAAATACCACGACGTGACTCTAATTTAATCCCTTTGTGGTATTTTACCCTTTCCAAACATGGAACATAAAAAACTTGCAGCAGATCAACACTAATCTCAAGAAATATGGAAAGAAAGAAGCAACAATTTTTGTATCTAACGGGCTCATTATAGAAGGATAAGCCTCTCCCACACTATGCAACGTTCGTACTGCTGCATATTCATTTAGGAAGAGTGGTCATGTCAGGTCATATATGCACCCATTACGCAATACGTGTTGACCTTGCTTACCGTAATTCCAACGACCCTGCTCACAACAAACTACCACCACAGTTTCTGTACCGCCCCGTGCTGTACAGGATATTGGAATTCAAAACTCACACATGGAGGCGCAGCGTCATCTCCCTGGTTCACCGTAAGTATGTGTTATTAGTCGTTACAGGAGAGTCACTACAAACGTGTTAATTTATCTGCGAAAGACTTGTAGGCCCTGCATATTTCTTTTGTTTTGGACAAGTGGCAACCACTGGCATCACAGGTTCGTAAAATTTTCATTTTGTACCATTGTCGAAGCACCAACAGTCTCTTTTACATCCGGCTGTTTCGAAAGTAAATCAAACCTGCTAAGGCCCAAGGGCTGCAATTCGAATTACGGAATAACTGTAACTTTGAGTATAGTATACCAGGGAGATGATAAGACCACCTACTGTAATATAACGGTAGTTCTGTTAAGTTGTCAAATAGAAAATCCCTGGTTCAGTAATACAGACATAATGTAATAATAATTCCCACTAATGTACTGTAGTGTACTGTACTGTACTTAGTTCGTATTTTCCGAACTTTTTGTACATGCTGTAGAAGGCGTTTGTTATTGCCTGACGTAATGTGATAGCAATGATTTGATTGGTGGATTTCAAATCAGGGGTGATGAAGGTGTGGTTTTGCATGCATAATTGTTTGGGTGAACAAATCTTTTAGTTTTTACAGAAAGGTTAATTACTCATTTATTAGTGCTCGGAGGGTAGAATGTTTTTCTTAGTTACCTCTCTTTTATCGAACGGGACCCGATCGCAAGGAAACGAGGATAGATTCAATAAAAAGCCAGACGAACGCAATATTTCCCTTTAATTTAAGGTTGCTTAGATGCAAAATGGTGCTATCTCTGGGGTATTTTGGGAGCTTATAATATTTGGCCGGAAAATATCCATAATTTAGTGAATTTTAATTTTTGGTTTTGGTTAGGTCAAAGAGGAGAGTATGAGTCCCTACCATTGTATACCAGAGTGCGATCCTTCCTTTGACACTACATAAAGGTACCGTCCTGGAGGAGGGGTCTAGGGGGAGGGGTTTAAAAATACGTGCGTTGAGTCCACAGAAACATTCTTGGACTATTACGAAAAATTTCCTGTGCTTCATTGTGCATTATAGAAGGGTAGCTAAGGCTGGCAGACAATGATATAGGCCTCCTGGAAGCTCTGGGTTTAATAATGTAAAATTAGGCTCTGACATGCTTATTACCTGACGTCCAAATAATGCTACAGGGTATGAAGCCGAGCACTTTACAAATATCGTATTTTTCCTAAGTTTAAACAAAAATCCAGACGAACAGCTTCCAGCAATAGGGAATGGGAGGGAGAGTATATAGATGCAGGGACGCAGGGACCGCGACGCCAATTTTGAAGCGGGGGCTAATCATCGAAGCGGCCCAATATGTTCAAGGGAGAAAAAAGGCAGTTTAAGGCGGCCCAAAATGTGCACGGCAGAAGAAGCTTATAAGAACTCCCTGAAAGCATGGCTGTATAACGGCAAATACGTACTTATAACCTCCCACATCATGCTACAAATTAGATTGAAAGATCTCATAGGCCACTACAGAGGTTGGAGATTCTTTTTTTCGGAAAAGTGTTGTGATCAGAATAGTTGCATGTATTGTAACCTTAATAATGGTCATGAGATAGAGTGCAAATTGTGACGTCATGAGATAGAGTGCAAATTGTGATGAGTGCGTTCGAAGCGCCCCAAACTTTCCATTAAATAAAATTACCATGATAAAACCTGCATTCATGCTCTGGATCGAGACACTTTCAATTCCCTCAACAAACCTATATGCCAGTCACAAAGCCAGTCCTTTTCCTGAGAATTCATAAACAGCTTTCAACTTTTATTGCTGTGCTTCAGCTGGAGTTGCTACCAGAAATTATTGATAAGGACAATATTGAGGTAAGGTTTGAAGTTGATAGTTTGAGAAGTATTTGCGATAATTCTGATACCGGTAGTTTGAGAACAATTTGTGATAGAAAATGATTATACAATAGATCCATTACTCGGTCGAAAACACACCTCACCCTACCCCCTACAGAAATCTATTGCTTAAACGCATTTTGAGATCATTTTAAAATTTTCGAAAAAATCTGAAATCGATTCGGGGACACGGGCCCCCCATGCCCCCGTGCCGATGCCACTGTTTTGATCACTGACTTGTTCTGTAGACCAGTAGAACGATTTATTTTCGTCAGCACTTTTATTGTACATGTCCCAACGGCAAACGAGCAAAGGAAACAACTAAATTGATGGGGTCCGAATGGTAGAACTTAGCCCCCAGAGGGGATACTAAAGTGAATGTGAGCACCCTTTCATAATTCACGCTTTTACTCCGTGGTCGCAGGTGTAAGGGGCGAGGGCTGTGGACTTGAGCCCCTCCCCCACATTCCGTAAAAAATGTAGGACTTAAGTATGCTTCTTTCTGCACTTATCAAGGACGACAGCCACATACTACTCCGTGAACTTTACTAAACTTTTCTAATAAAATATTGAACGTTTCGAATAAATGGATTTCAAAAATATATAAAATGCTGCATTAAATTGTTTCCAAGGACCTTCAAAAATGGAGAGGTCACACCCTTTCCCTTAGACCTGTCCCCAGGCTGTAAAGTCTCCAATTGTTAGCATTCCAGTGCGGAACATTTTCCTTTGCCTTTGTTCTTGGATATGTCCTTCGTTGTGCCGTTCTATACTGGCGGTTCAATAGTCATGATAATCCATGAAATCGTGGCAAGGGTCAATTAAGTGCCCCATGACTTATTTGTTAAGCATTAAAGCACAGCTCTAACTAAAGTCATTTTAGAATGCTAATGCAGAAAGATGGAAGTTTAGATGGATCAAGTTATTGTTTCCGTACGTAAATAGGTATTAATGCAATGATGCTCATGTTATAACTAAGAAGCGTGGACTTGAATTTTTGCTTGAAACATGATCACATAATCGAATACAAAGGAACCATAATCATTATGAGGCGATTGCAAGAAGTTAACTTCATCTTTATAGACATTTTCGGAAGTACACTGTAAAAATAGACGTTTTCATTTATTAACACATATATAGCGTTTAAGAATTAGAAAACGAACAACAAAATGGATACGCACAGTAAAAGACTGAACGAATATTAACACATGATAAGGATAATGACGTCAATTAAAGTGCACTCCGCAAACACGTTTACATGATTTATATATATGTTAATTTTTCTTTATTAAAAACAACTTGATGTTTACAGTAATCAAGAAATAAACGCATAAACTTGTTTACGAGATGGCGTTAAAGGGGCGTCAATGTGTTAATGTTGACGTTTAGACGTTTAATTTGCTTATGTATTTTATTGTTTTTTCTGTTACATAAACGCCAAGCCGCGTTTATTATCTGTTACAAAAAGTGTTAATCAATTTTTATAGTGTAACTCTACATAAATTATTATGTACAACCCTTCAAACTTATTATTACATAAAGTTGTGCTTTTCTAATATGCAAATGTAGAAATGACTGATCTCTTTTCCAAAAAAGAAAAATATATATACAAAGTCTTTCCTTTTCTTGTCTTTTACTTTCTCTATTCGTCCAAGTACTTTTTGCATAAATGAATACCTCTTCGCAAGAAGAGACAAAATGAGTCTTCACAAATATTGTACCTGCCATTTGAAAGTGACGGATGCTTCAGTGTGTCAAAATATTTAGTTGTGTAGAAGATGTTGATTATCCAACACATCGCGACTAGGCTGATGAACAGAAATTTGGCACGTGGTCCCCTGAATCGCGGTTGAAACATTTCTCCGTTTTTTCTCTCTGTTCTGTTGACGAAGGAAAGACGTTTCTGCTTGGATTCATGGAAGCATACTGTAATGTCGATTTTTTTTTGATAAAAATATTTCAAGAAACTTCCACAATGTCATTCATTGAATCATACACTCTATTGAAAAATTTTCGGCACAAATTGATTTTAAAACTGGTTAAAGGGGTTCGTATAGTGTACCTTCAGTCCAAAATTACAAGTAAAAATATGACTTTAGTCAGTTGATTGTGCAATAACTTGCGATTTCTTTCTTGTACAACCCACATTGCCTGCTTTTGTTCCCTTTTGAAATAAAAAAAACATTGATGTAGCTTTCAAAAAATTCCTTTTGGCATAGCTTGTTTTGAGTCATGGCTTGCATAGCCACATTATTCTATAATGCTTAAATGTTGATCAAATTTTGGAACAGGATGTAGGGAACTTAGAAAAAAAATTATAAACAAAGAATTTTATTCCAGTAGCACAAGAGTGATATAAAAGATTATTACGTAATCAACCATTCCCATTTCAAAGAGTAAACTTTAATATTTGATATCTCAGCAGGAATGTCCTGCACACATAAAAGATTGAGCAATGACATTCATTTTTTATCTTTACAAAATATTTTTATACTCTTTTGCTGTAGGTATTACTTTAGCAGAAATCGGACTAAATATATTCCTGGCTGCGATTAAAAAAACTACCATCCTTTCCTTTTCAAGATAAAGCTATCTATTCAAATATTTGACAAAAGTTTTGTTCAGTGCCCATTTGATTGCATTTGGTTTATATTGGGCCCCATTAATTCTACTTGTATTGAATAGGCTACATATGCAGAGCTGATCTGCTTATGCTATCTTGTATATTGTTCGTGTTGTCATTACTCCAAAATACATCTACTACCTTGCACAAAACTTGTCGCTTTTCTGCATTATTCTTTCTAAAAGTTGAGATTTACAGTACATTTACATACTCGAAAAGTAACATTAAACAGGGCCGGATCTAAGGGGGCGTAAGGGGCGTACCCGCCTATTTTCGGCAAAGCAATGATTTGTGAAACAGAATTTCACATCTCCAAGCCCATCTGGTTGCACCATGCATTCTCTGCAGACGGGTTCGCCCCCCTTCTCATATTCCTGGACCGGCCCTGATAAATAACGCCATGATGACGTAAGCACCCTTCTAGAGCAATGTTTTCTCCAAGGGAAGATTTAGACCCACGACGATGACCCTTGTAAGATCTACTGAATCATTAAAACGTCCTCATCCCGGATCATATAAAAAAACGGATCATACAAAGTGACCCAAAACTGATGTTACAAAATAAAATTTTGTAATTTACCTTTCTCTTGGAAGTGTAAAAAACTGCAATATGAGTGCCTTTTCCGGTAATCCAGGAGGCATTAAAACTGAATGGGGGCACGCACCAACTGTTGGTAGCGCTCAGCTTTGGCAGAGTAACATACTCGTCCCGAACAAGTGTTGCCCCTATACACTTTTCGAAACCAGATGCTGCTTCTGCAATGTAGGTTTTAGTAAACAATATATATATATATATATATATATATATATATATATATATATATATATATATATAATATAACGCTAATTCCCACCTTAAGGGGAAATTGTTATATCTGCTTGTACATAGGGCGAAAAAATGATAATAAAATACATAAGAAATAAATTCGCCCTAACGTCTAAACATATAGTTAACGTTATTTCAATGGCCAGCCATCCGTTCGTGTTAACAGGTAGGTGTCCGTAACTTTGACAACCTTGAAGTAATGGCATCTAGTTTGTAAATCTAAGAGGGCGCCCTTGTAAATTTACATATTCCTATAGAAAAAGTGTGTGGAAACGTTAAGGCGAAACTTATATTTCACCCGAAATTTTTTTCCCCTTAAGGTCAACTTTTCAACAACAACTTTCCCCCCTAAGTGCTGAATTAGAGACATATATATATATATATATATATATATATATATATATATATATATATATTTATATATGTATATATTATTGGTCGTGCAAATTACTGTAAACTGCCTACTCATATAGTATAAAAAACGTTGCTCCTACCTAATAATAATGATTAAGCTTTCAAGACAAAATAAGTGCCATTTCCTATAATTCGTTAAGGGACACCCTGTATAGTTCTGCATTTTACAACTGCAAGAACGCCCTCAGTTGTTTTGAATCATCAGGACAGAATGTACCTTCGGAGTCGTACTTAACCAAACACGTCAGAGGGGCCAATCAGACGAGGCTGTACGGACAATGTTTAGTTAAGGAAGCAATCTGTGACACTATCTTAAAGCATATAGGTGGGCAAAATGCGTCCAGACTTTCTTCTCAATACATTCCCTAAGCTTTGGTGTTTGAGAAAAAAACCTTTCTTTATAAATATATATATATATATATATATATATATATATATATATATATATATATACATATATTCTGATCTTAAGTTTTGAAAATTGATGCTATCAAAATGTTATTTAAATACCACAAATATTCTTAGGTATCAAGTTCAAATGGGGTAAAGGTTACTTTAAGAACTGTTGTTTTTCTTTGTTTTTATGATTTACACCATAACTTAAAATGATCTTGTTTTGCTAAGTAGTAGACGTGATATATAGGGACTGATCAAAGATATGCGAAAAGAAGCAACGATTCATGGGATTCATGGGCAAATATGGGCGTCCCATATGGTTCCCATGTTGGTAAACTGTGTTTTTAAACTGCCGACTGTGATTAGGTTGTCACATTTACAAATTTTTACCTCTCGTAATTTAGATTGGAGGCAATTTGATACACTTTTATAGATAACAACAGTTAATGTGTGTAACATGGGATACCCCTGATAGACCCAGTGTAGGTCCCATCATATTGAGTATGCTAGGGTTTTCAGTTCAGGTCACATGTGCGTTGACACGACAATGTGGCCTTGTAATGTTTATGTATCAATATCAAATTAAATATGACAATTCATTAACATGATATCTTCATGTTGTCTTCTATTACACTGAATCCACTCAAACATGTAACTATCTTTAAATGTGTGGTTTTTCCGCATTGCTGGCAATCAAATCCTCTTGACAACGGAATCGTTTTCTTCAAAATTTGTATAACCGTTAAAGTTATTCTTCTTTGTAAAAGGGTAAGAGCCTGACCGCTTCCTGTTGCAAATGCAACAAATAATTGGTACCTAACACAAAGAGATTGAAAAGTGGACTTTCTTAAGCAAAACAGGTTTTCGTTTGCTGTAGCTGTATGATTTTCAACTTGCTGCCAGCCGGCCAGTGTTCTTACAAGAGGATTTTACTTTCGCCCTAGCAGTAAAGTGCATTCCATATACTGTGGACTGGTCCTGTAGGCTGATTATGTACTCAACTTGACTCGGCAAAGCGACTGATCATGTAAATCCTGCACATGCCCCATCTGGACCCTATATGAGTCACAAAAATAAACCACATATGCCCCATATGGAACCCATACAGACCCCATGTATGACCCATGTAAGCCGCACTATGAATGCATTTGGTTTGTATGTATAGGCCCCATTTCCAGCGCATAAGGAATCCCGTATAGGCCCCATGTTACCTCCACAGACACATAGAGCTGGGTCCCAAATGGGAATCTCATATTGGCCCCACATAACGCACCGTATTGCCCCCATATAGGACCCACATATAGTTGCTGGCTTGGATCAGTGCTACGCTTGGGCGCCCCCAAAGTTCTGCGTTATGGAAAATTTACGTTCAGGGCTGGCCTTGGTCCAAATTTAGATTACCATGGTTTGTTATACAAAATTAAAAATATTTGCAGAAAATCATAATACACAAATAGAAAGAAATCTTCAAGCTGACATTTGTAGGCCACTTCCAGTTCAAATGGCAATAATGGCCACCGTTACAGCCAAGAATTTTTGATTGAGAGTGGCCAAATGTAGGAATATATTGGATTTGCTCCACATGACCTTATTTTTCGCCTTCTTCACTTTACCATTTGATTGTGTTGTGTTTGGCCACCCTGGCTAAGCCAGTGACAGGCACAAAGAAATTGGCGATGTTCAATCATCCCTTACTTTCGCCGCTGGAAATTGGCGTCCTCAAGTGTAATACGAATGTAATAAAACATAAATTTTATCATACATTCTATCTAATAAAGAGTGGTTGGCTTCTAGTTGAACAGAGATTAACCGATTATTGAAAGATATGGATGTCAGCAGCGACTGGACGATCTTCTGTTTAAAATGAAATGTTTCAATTGTTTGTAAATAATTTAAACTTCCGAAATGGAAAGAGAAGTTTACTTCTCTTCCATCCTACAGTAAGAAGGTGGTTTCATTTGATTTAAATGACTTAGGTTTCAAATTACTGCACTTTTACAGGGGCGGATCTAGGGTCTTTTCTGAGGTGGGGTCCAACATAAAAAGGGCACATTCGATTTTTTTTAATTTCAAGGTTCCCATAAACGATTTGCTGCATATTGACAAAGAAAGGATAAACTAAGAGACATGCAAAAACTGGAATCAAAACCTGGCATCTAAACGGGGAATTTGCAAAGCGCGAAGCGCGCAAAAATTTCTTGGGTAAGCCTACACTTTAAAGAATTTGTACTAATTTAAAGCTTATATAGAACAATTGTCCGGACAGTTGGGCCCTATCGGGCATAACTTTATTGTACTTTCCTCCTCGAGTCACTAGCCGTACAGTACGACAGACACAAGTGAACTTTGACCAGGTTTAGCGAAATGCGATTCAATTCCCGACATTTACATAAATCCATGTATTCTACTTATTAACTTGAAAAGGTGGGAAGGCTTTTACGATATTTATCTACATGTATAACGGAACTGAGGAAGAGTGGACAAAGCGTACCGAAAATTTTGGTTTTTATCCCAGAAATTATACTTATGAAAGCCAAAATAAGTAAAGCGACCATGAGTTGCTTCAGAACTTTCCAAACAGGGGGACGGATCATGTCAGCTGCCTCAAGTTCCGACATTCCCTATTTTGAGGGGATGATGAGAAGGGCAAATGGAGGAGTCTCATTATCCCATGCCATTCATATTTTGCATTATATCGCTTAATACTTCACGATCCGAGTTGCGCACTAATAGTGTTCTTTGAATCTGGATCGTGAAGTTGAAAAGTGCGCGAAGCGGGCAAAAATTTTTGATTGGCTTACACATAAAAGAAAAAAACTGTAAGGTCTTTAGACCATATCGGGTGTAACATGTATTGTATCGAAACCTGGACTACACGGTGAAATAGCCAAACTTTGCTCCTTAAGTCGCTCACCAACTGACTGTACCGCTGCTACCACATGACACACACAAGAGAACACCAACTAGGCTTTGCTATATTGAATGAAAGTTACGATCTTTACATAAACTATGTACTCTGCCTATATGTTACTTGGTAAGGTGGACAGGACTTGTGCTATCCTGCTACGTGGAATGAAAATATTGAAGAAAACAGAGTGGCTCTACAGCGCGCGAAAATTTTGGGTTCTTAGTAGAGAAATTATCCGCTTGAGAGCAAGAAACAGATAAACCGTCGGGGAGACTGGTTGTCGTAGGGGACTGCATACTTTCGACTAAGACGAAACTGTAAAACTTCCCCGATAGAGGGCCAGCGTTCGCCGACGGGGGTCATGAACCCTTCCCCCACCTGGCGCCACCGCTATCTCGAATAGAGGAGGGGGGTTAAAATGCTGTATGTTGTGTTCCCTATATAGTTGCGGCGTGACTAGCAAAAATACTCTGTCAGAATAGATGATTGAAGTCGAATGTTTGCTTTTTGTTTGCGACAGCAGACCGGTCCAAAGACGTCAAAAAATTGAACCGACTGACATTGCGTTATTTGACCTGGTGGTGATTTTATATAGTAATTTTAAAATGAAACAAACACCGATTCGTCTATTGTGACTTCTGGTCAACTCTTGACTGTGGACTTTAACCTAAGATTGGCTTTTTATTCCCATCACTAGGGCAACACAATAAAAGAAGAGAGCAATTCCAGACCATGAATAGCGAAACGTATTTACCTACTCCCTCTTGTTCATGAGAGGAGGGATACTAGCGGGTGGTGGGAAGGTTTCGTAGATGTAGCGTTTAGGGAGTGTGAACAGATCATTATTTTGTAAGACCAAAAACTAGCAGTGACCGTTTGGAATCAATATTAAAACCTAATCGTAATACGTTGCATAAAGCACTAGCTAGTGAGTATGGCGTAATATCTGCGTGTTTTGTATTATACTTTGAATGCCCAAGAACGCCACACGTGGTTCCAAGCGAAAAGTGATTAGAATGCCTGACTGTCACGCAGGCAGTAAGACATTCTGTTGTCACATTCTCTGTAAAACGATTGCACTGTTCGTGTTTCGGGCGGGTAATATAGACTACCGTAGTCAAATATATTGGCGAAAGTTTCTGCTCGACTTTTACGGATGGATTAATTGATACTGGATGGGGATAACCAAAATCTCCTCGGAACTGGACAACTGTCATTACCTGTAAAACTGTCTCGCTTTTTTTTTTCTTTTCTTTTTCTTTTTTCTTTTTTTAAGGCTAGTGTGGAAAAACCCAATTTTGAAATAGGGCACACTGAGAAATTTGAGTTGGGTCCGGACGTCGGCGACCCCCCCCCCCCCCCTGGATCCGCCACTGCTTTTATTAAGTTAAGCAGTATACGATATTTCGATCGAATATGCTTTAAGTTTGTTACAGTTAATGGCTTCCCTGAAAACATGTTGAGCTTTACTAGTCTGAGTTACAAAGTCTACCAAATGAGATACAAGAATCATTTGTACAGTTAAAAAACACTTGCCAAATATTAAAGACTATGTATTTTGAATAAGTATAACAGCTGTAATTGTAGGAAGAAAACGTAAATGCATTCAAGGAGACAATGATTTAGGTCTTGTCAATACCTACGATACAAACATTTGTTGTTCCTTTCCTTCTTCTTTTCTTCTCTTTCTTATATTTTTCACCCTTTCTCCTATTTATTAGTTTACTTTTAACCGGGAGTGCTCATCCCGTCATTCACTTGCAATTGTCAGTTTACATGTCAAAATAAATGGTTTGTTCCTTGACATGTTATTGCTCAGTGGCGGATCCAGGCGGGGGCGCAACAGGCGCGCACCTCCCCTATTGGCCGTCACGCGTGAAAAAAAAGTTGAGGCAAAAAAAAGAAAATGCTTCAAAATGTGTCAGATATAGTGTACCATTTTGCATCTCAGCCCCCTTCCAAAAGCAAAAGTTTTCCAATTTTCCCCTCCCCTTAAACCCCCATCCCAGGACAGCGATCAATCAAACCTTGCGCCCCTCTATTGAAAATTCCTGGATATGCCCCTGTGGCTGAACTACAAGACATCGGTATGCTGAGGCTGGTATGATCCATGTAGAAAATAAACTATTGGTACATAGGCCTAACAGTTCCACTGGTTATGATTCAAAGAAACTCTGTGGATTTTAAAATACTGGGCATTTATAGCTTATGGAACTATGATATACCCAATGAAAGTCGAATTTATACATTTTATTTTTTATGATATCTGTACTTAATTTACGTGACCAAAACACCCTCGTTGGCCATTGAACAGTACACTCCCATGGAGAATTACAAGAGGTGGAATTAACGTTTTACATCTAGTAACAAGGATTTTAAGTTTCCATTTTAACAATCTGATAATAAAAATCTTGATCAAAATGCGAAATGAAAATTGTCTACTTACATTCCGTTCAGCCTTCTTCAGGGACCTCTCAGGAAATATTACGGTATGTGATGTTGTGCCTGGGTTTGCTTTAAGGAAAGACTGTGCCACAGATCGAATAAGCGGCCAACGATAATGTTGTTTATATAATTTCGCTAGGCTTGAAGGTTTTATAATTTCAGTGATAGATGATGAAAGGGAATAAAGCCATTAAACTGATTTTTATCAGTGTACTTCGAACCTATTGGAAACAGGGCCGTACCTGGGCATTTTGCTGTTCTAGACAGAACCTCCTTCTTCCGCCCCACCAAACCATCGAAGATGCATAGTTTATATCCATTGTGTTCATTCATTTTCAGGTAAGTAGCCACCATTCACTAACAATTATTATGTCAACAGATCGAATACATCAGCTACATACATAAGGTTTTCAATTACAAGTTAACGAGTGCGTGACACTTGTAACCAGGATTTTGCTGGGGGTACGGCTTCCCGAAAGGGGAATCTTTGCACAAAGACCTATATTTTGACACTCTAATGGCGGAACACACCAACAATGAGAGTATAGCGTACCAAGACAATTGTTTCCAAATGTCTTCCAGAATGAGATATTTCTGAGATGCCATACTTCAGAAATCGACCTTTTAAAATGAAAACCAAAGAAAAGTTGAACTTTTAAGAACTTGGTACAGTAACTCTTAAAAGGGAGAAGGGACTTAGACTGTCCTACGTGAATTACCCATGATTGGGACTTGAGAATGGAGCAAAATAGCAGGTTTTGGTAACAATTTATGTTTTTTCTGTATTTTAAATGGCAGTAGCCTTCTTTCATGTTGTTCCTCGATTTCATTTCGCTCGCCACCTTTCATTTCAGGTTTTGTTTTCGACCCACTCATGGAAGTGGGGGTGTGACCTGATCTCACATTCATTGTTATGCCAGGGAGGGTGAACCGCTCGCATAAGATCACCAAAGGTGTTCCTACAGCGTGGTAAGAGCTTTAAAAAATTATATACGTCCCGTGTTTTGACAGTTTTAAGTCTTCCCAGCCATTATCAAGAACATGGAATTTTCAGTACTTTTGCTAAAAATACCGTCTGAAAGGACAAACAGGGACTCTTCTTCTGAATCCGCGCGCTTAAAATCATAGTTAAGTAAATAATTTACTGGAAATTGGTACAAACCCCCAAAAGATCATCTTGACAGAGCCCATTTTCGTTTAACGTCAACATATGCGTACATTGCCGCTCGAGTAAGGGGTTGGAAGCACGGTGTCCTATATGTGAGTTTGTCCAGGGAATGACGCCTTCCTCTTCAGATCCTGCTTTATTGATGAAGTATCAAACCTAAGTAGCTTATTGTAACACTGTTGAATGGGATTTACTATTCCTTGAAAATTAAAGAGAACTTAGTTTGACGTTGTTGAATACAAATTAGTGTTATGTAAAAAGTAAGAAAAAATGAAAAATTTACAATGTTAAATACAAGTTGTCGTATTTAAAAATTTTGAAACCAAAACATAGTTTGCTTTTGCGGGCTGCCCTCACATTTTCTACCCTCGCCTAGTCTGGCGGTTGGGAAGGCCCGGCGGAGTGGAAATTAAAGTCAAAAATCCAGTCTGGTTTAATAATAAATAAGCGGTGATAATGCTCAACTTGCTGGGTTTTCAAGCAGAGAGTTAGTCATCAAATTATAGGCCTAAAGATCTTACCTTTTATAGGTCCAGTGTTTACTATTTTTAGCCCATGAAAGGGCTGGACGTAGAAATGCTCTAAAAGAATGGAGCCGTAAGGAACTAGTTGACAACAGGTGACTCATAAGTCTTGAGATTCGAAAGAACATGTGTGACACGTGATGTTACTGTTAGAATTAGTTCAGACTGTCGTTCAATGACGGTACTTACGATTCCTTGTAGGAATCAGTGACTGCAGTCGATGGTCAATGTTTGTGTGCTGTCTAGTAATTCAAAGTGTGCCAACGTAGAACCTTTAGCAAGTTGACCTTTGTGTGTAAAACTCGAACACATTTACAAGCAAAAGACTTACCCGGCGTCAAATACTTATAGGACAGTGGTACTTCCGACCTCTGCTTATCTTGTGTGCTTAGTTATTGAAAGTTGTAAGATAATTGGAATTTGCAGTTGGACGGTATGCAGCAAGATTTGTGCGGCTTTCAAAAAGTTAGGAGATAAGTATTGGTAATTGTGTCCTTTGCCTAGGACAAGAGAAAAAAGACTTTACGTAGGTTGCACTGGTTAACTCAAGAAACTAGACGGCATTATGTCCACATTAGCCACACTTCGCATAACAAGAACTTGAGTGACGTCATCACATAATACATGTTAAATTTCCCAAATATCGTTAAAGACAGCCTCTATCGTCACGCAAGTTAAACTGAAAACTACTCATTTGGAGCTTAACTTTCAGCTGTCTTTCCTTACCCCCATCTGGTTTTTGTTTATAACTTAAGATTCTGCACCCTAGCAGTTCATGATAAAGCTTGGAAAATCGTCATTTCTAGTCAGCAAAAATACGATGCGACTGTCATTCTTCTGTCATTCTTTCGTAAATATGTCTTATATGAATGCCTTCAGGAAGATACTGGCGTTAGTCATCCATTTAATGAATCATTTAATCTCAAAACCCATTCTAAGTTACTAGAACTACCCCCTGAACCTAGAGGCATTTCTTTCAGCTTGTCATAAGGCCAAAGAAAAATATCTGTTAACAATTTCCTCAGGTCATACCTCGCTGAACACCAAACTTTGATGCTGGACATTTCGGATCGTAGATTCAAAGTAAATGGTAGGCTACATGTAAAAAGTCAATTCTCCAAAACCAAAACCGACAGATCTTTAACCTTAACTTTAACTTCAAATCAAAAGAACCCATTTCCGCTACAACAATTATAAAGAAAACTTACAACAGTCAGAGGTAATTTGTACCATTTGAGTTGGAAAAAATCGAATGTATTCTGCTGAGTCATGAGGCCAAATCACATTACATGTGCCGAATCCTTAAGGCCTATAGATTTTTAGAAAGAGAACTGGAACAACACCAAAACCATTGGTGACTTTTAAAATACTTTTGAAGAGACAAATCGAAATAAAATGCAGTATTCACCTGCAGACAGCGAATTTAATTCTACATGGTTTACTTCAGTAAAAGAAGAGTTTAGACTTGAATTAAATTTTGATATGTTAGAGGGATTCTTATTCTGAACTTTCCGGTGAAATTTGCACTGAAATTTGATGTGTGGTTCCCAAGATATCAGCTAATGCAGTTGTAACATTTTCATCCCGACGTGAACTTGAAGCAAACACATGTGACATCATTACCTCACATTATTGAGCCCTCTAAGTTTCTCTAACTTTGCAACCAGTTTTCTCCTCCATAATCTTATGTTATTGTAACAGAATGCAGGAGGTCATGACAATTTCACAAACTTCAAATTTCCCACGGGATGCTCATATCCTATTAACTTAATTGAAAAACAAAGAAAACAAAGCGTAGCCCACCAATTTAAGGAGATGGTAGACCCCTGCCTACTTTAAAGCTCTTTTCGGGTCACAATTTTTTTAATCATAGTTGCAAATCGCCTATCTCGAGAACTACATGTAGACAATGAATGAAATATTCACCAGAATGCTTATTCCTCTTTCACATATCAAAAATAATCTTTTGCTTAAACTCGTCCTTTAAACCACTGAAGGTCAACTGTAGGTCAACGACCATGTTATTTAAGACTCCTCTATGCTGCCTCTTGACAAGAATAATCTACAACATTTCTCCAGGCTGGTTTCCATTTTTCGCCTTGAGTAAGGGAATGTTGAAATACGTGCGTTCAATACACGTCTAACTCTGGTTTGGCCAGGATCATCGTTCTTAAAAGGATGAAACCCATGCATGGACGACTGATGCGATCGGGAATTACATCTCTGACATAGGCGTAGGAAGCTGTTCTCGACTGGGGTTGAACGTTGTTTCTGAACGCCGTCCTAGGGGAGGGATGCTTCTCTCATTTTTTAATATTTTATCGTCCTAAGATGCAACTTGTTGCAACATATTGGGTAAATTTAGAGGAAAATTACTGCAAAATTTCGATATTTTTTTTACAGAGGGAACAAATAAGGTGTTTTCATCTTTGAATTGAGGATGCTGAAGCATACTTCCTCCCCATACCACATTTGACTGGGGACCTTAAGGCCCCTAATCTCCCTTCCTAACCCTATGACATTTCAACAACGAGGTCTTTTCCAGCAGAACTCATATTAGATTAGGATATGAGTTGCCCACTTCAAATCGTTGACTGCAACGACAACTTGCACATATGGCTTAAAAAGATGCCTGCATCTTGACTTAGCTATCAATGTAAGAACTAGAGAAGAAGAGGTACATCTTCTACGATGCAACACCAATAGCGCTTTGAGCTGAGCCTGAAAAACGCTCAGATATATAGTCCCATTCTTACCCACTGCATACCACAGTGAGTAATGATAAGCCAACAGGTACATGTCTCGTAACATTGTAAAAGGTGAAGCCTTGCCCCGAAATACGCAAGTTGGTTAACACTTTTAAATGCCCCATACCTAGTGTTGAAAGTAACGTTGCCCGTACAAAGACGTTTTCATTCTAACATAATGAATTGAGTGAAATTACTAGAGGTATTTGCGTTTTAAGTAAAGATTTCATCAAACAACCTCATCGATAGAATTACGATCCATTCTTCAAAACTCACGGCCCAAAAGTCTTCCGGCAATTCTTCCTTTCCTATGGTAATTGTAAATAAGTTATAAAACTAACGTAGTTGCCTCAGTCCTGCATCAAATACTGTTCATTTACAGACAGAAAAACATCCAGGAACCATTGGAAGTTGTATAAAAGCCAAAAAGCTAACAAATAACACAAAAGTTGTACAAAACACTTTTTCCTGAATTGAACTTAGGGAATTTAAATTCTCCTAAGCTCATTGTAATGAAAATTTCTGGAATCTGAAGTAGAGCAGATTGGTTTACGAATATAGGCCTAAATATACTACAACAACTGCGGGAAGATCTGTTCTGAATCAAAGGATGCAATGGCCAAGCGGATGGAAACGTTGGTATTTAAAAAGGAAGCTTAGCAATCGGAAGTTCCTAGGTTCGATGCCCTACATGAATTGTCATTGTAAGGTGGCTTTCCATTCAAGAGCAATCTACGGTAGTGTCTCTTCTGAAGTGACTTTTGAAAATATGTACAATCCAAATTCGAGTACAAATACAGACGTGGAACCCTCATGGCGTAAAAATGCTTGACCCACAAGTCCTAGCAAGGCTCTTCCTTATTCTTGGTTACTTAGCATCGTCAGATATGAGTTCTTATGTACTGACATCAGACGACGTCATTTTGGATGGTTATCAATGAAACACACTTCACGCAGGACACGTCGTAGAACTCCCACGGGCGCGTATCAGACCTACATCAGTTGTCTGCATTTGTTGTTGTTGTTAGCTTCAATGATACGCGCCTACCTTCACCGGGGCGCACTTTCTGTGTTGAGAAGTCATATGCATAAGTTTTAATGCCACAAGGCGTCAAGATGAGATTGCTTATTGAAGCCTACATACATAAGTTTTCGTAACCATTTACATTACAACAATCAAATAATCCCATTATGAAACCAATTTTCTGTAAACATTATATTTCTTATCTAATCTAAGATTTCAATATAGGCGTTACTCTCCCGATTTTCGAGATCATTGGTATCAGCAGTCTGATTAATTTCTAAAGCCGTTGCAATAGTCTCTCCTGATTGTTGTGAATCTTTTTCAATTTCGTTTTTAAGTATCCTTTGTCTATTTATTCGATTTGGCGATACGTATGCGTATGCATCACATGGATCACTTGCCGACCCTTGGAGCCTGTACTTTTCCATACTATTGGTAATTGAAGATAATCGGTCCCCTAGAGAGAGTGTCCCATACGATGGTACCTGTTTAGTTCCACTAGAATCTGTTTGTACATGGCTATTTTCGAATTTTTCTTCAGTTATGCTTGCACTTATTGCATATGCGTCAATTTCTTTCGGTTCTCTTTGTCTTTGGACATCCGCGTAAGCATACGCATACGCTTGTTCGATCCGTCGACGGGTTCTCATGGTCAGTATAGTAAGAGGGTTATACGATGCTGGTCTTTGGGGATTCGTGACATCAAGCTTTCTGTTTCGTTGAAGAATAACAACTAAAAGAAGCACAAAAATTAAAATCATCAAAATGGTGAATGATACGATAATTAAAACGTAAGTCATCGTTGAAGAAGCCTCCCCTGTTTCCATTGGGGTAAGCATAACAGCCCGTAAGGCAGTCGCACCATCAGGATAAGTCACCGAACATATGAAAGGGCCGATATCAACCTCGGTCACTGTTGTGATTGTAAGAGCACCATCAGAATCAAATTGATAACGAGAGTTGTTTCCTTCGAACGTGTCTTCTGGGATATAAGCCCCGTTAGAGGAAAACCAAGCAAGGTAAGAATCGTTCTTCTGAGAAAGAGAGCATTCAAGAACCACTGTGGAACCAAGCTCTACTTCCTTGAATTGCACGTTCCTTTCAATGCTGCGTAAGCAGGACTCTACTATAGATGATATTGGAATATTCCATAAATCCAAATCTCTGTACTTCTCTGGATGACTACAACGAATGCCGGGAGAAGTCAGCATGGGAGGTCTCCGTTGTGACCAAAATGCCCTCATGCCTAATAGCCCACAGTCACAGCGCCATCTATTATCATCCAGTTGCAACCATTCTAAGTTTTTCAAGGACACGATGACATTATAGTGAAGGGATGAAAACGTGTTCCCATCCAGTCTTAAAATCTCTATTTCGGATGAGTCCTCGAAAATATGTAAATAAAGGGTGTGTGCAAGTCTGTTGTGATCCAGTCGCAATTCCTTCAGATTATAAAGCCCAGAAAAGGCACGGGAAGTCAGTCTTTTTAATCCTCCGTGATCTAACATAAGTTTTTCGAGATTTGTCAGGTCAGTGAAGACGTAGTCTTGTATTGCATCCAAATTTTCATTCTCACTGAGCACAAGGGTTGTTAAATTATGAAGACCCTGGAAAATGGATCTTGTCAATGATTCCATACTGCATTTCCCAATGTTGAGTGACATCATATGGGGTGAAGACTGAAACAGTAAATCAGGCAAATCTTTCAAAGGGTTATCGTACAAGTTCAAGATTTGAACATTTGGAGTAAAAGTGAAGGACTCGGCGTGGATGGAAGAGATCATATTCCCAGCCAAATCTAAGCGCTCGAGATTACTTAGACCAGAAAATGCTAACCTTGGAACCACTTTTATTCTGTTATATTTCAGGTCCAAAAACTTCAGTTTTATCAAAGGATGGAATGCTTTGCTTGGGACAAACCCAATAAGATTTCTTTCCAAATGCAATTCGATCAGTCCCGTGACTTCTAAGAAAGATTCCAAGCTCACATAGTGGATAAGGTTAGACCCCAGCAATAAAGCCTGGGTGTCCAGAGGAACGTCACTGGGGATTTCCCTCAGTTGCATCCCTGCACAATATACAATTCTTGGATATTCACATGAGCAAACGGATGGACAGGAATGATTATATCTTATCAAGAGAATAAGAGTAAAGACATATTTCATCACGGTGTATGACATGTTAGTCTTAGGGACACAGCATTGGCACAGTGTCGTATAAGAGACTCCTGCTAAGAGCCTCATGACTCTAAATTAGTACTTCCCGTTGCCTTGCGAAATGTTTCAGTATTCACATCGAGTGTCCTTGTCTGTGTATTTTTGAGTTGGCTGAAAGTGGTAATTCGGATATCCACTTGCTAATTGCAAGGCGATCTTTCCTGGAGGCGCGATAAACTGGAAACCTTTTCCTAAACGGACGACACATGGCTGGGTTACTACCGCCCTACCGATTGAAGAACAGCAAATGCATCAAAATATTGAATCTGCAAAAGATAGAAAAGACAAAGTCACTTAGTTTATTCATTACCCTAAGGAAGGACGTGGCAGGCTATGTTTCGAGTAAGGACCAAAAAATCCTTCAGAGACACCCAGTTATTTTACAATTTGCCACAGACCTTGAATGCTGGCATGGATAATGACGTTTGTGTCACACTGGACACGCAGTTTGGCACGATTACTTGATTTCTTGTAACTGTGTATGTCTATACATGTATGTGCGTCTGTGGTGACACTAAGCTTGTACGCGCGATATTTCAAGATGGAAATGACGGATGCTTTTCACACTTGGTTTATAACTGATGCGTCACATGTGTGAGGAAACTGCTCAAACTGTTTTTATGAAGAATATCATACTTAAAATGTGTATGTATAGCGATGAGTTAAAGGAGCCTATTTTGTTGATGGTCAAAGATCATTTGAGGTCACCAAGGATTATGTCTGAAGACCTTACGAGCACCATATTTCACTAGAAAGCATGGACACTTCCATACTTGGCACGTGGATGCACTTGTGTTAAGTACGGTGTTTTAGTGGAAGTCAAAGGGTATCTGAGGTCACCAGAAGACTTAAAACAGCGGAAACCCTGTTGTGGGTAAAGGCCACTTGAGGTCACCAGTAGTTAAACCGTGAAACTTTGGTAAGCGATATCTCGAGAAAGAATATTAGGTGCATCTCATACTGAATGTTATTGGCTAATGTCCGGTTAAATTATCCTTTTCGCTTTTTACGGAGGGAATTCAAAGATCATTTGATGGGCAACAAATTCCCCCCCCCCTCCCCACCCCCATATAATGAAAATTCTCTCTGCAAAGATTTTTTTCTTTCTAGCCGTCCGAGCTCCATTTAAAAAAAACACCTACATAATGCACTGTCCCTGTCAAAGCAACAATATATCCTGTACCATTAAAGTAATACTTTGGGGATAGTACTTCCATGACTGTACTAAGTTTAATTGCTCAAAGCCATATCTATACACTGCTGTGCGTGAACTGTTTGAAAAGCATTGAGTATACCTCTGACTGCACAAGTAACTATAAACCAATTGACTGATGCTGTTGTATGAACTTTTGTCAATCAAAGTGTAGTCACCAGTTGTTAATAAGGGTATGGGTATGTTCCTTAAAACTATTTGAAATGAAGCAACAGCCTCTTTTAAGTCGCCAGATATCAAACATTAAAAAGCCTTCTTAACAACGTACCTCCCAAGACTGCAGTGGTCAAGTGGTTAGAGCATCCGACTTGCAGCCGGAAGGTCTAGGGTTCAAATCCTGGCCGGGTCATACCAAAGACTTTAAAAATGGAACCTACTGCCTTTGTGCTTGGTGCTCAGCATAAACAATGGAGCAGGGAAAACAAGCAGTGAGCCACAACTGGAAAAAAGGCTGTGGTCGTCTCGACTTGAACCAATTGGCTGGAAACTGGGACGTTAAACCTCATCTAACCTAACCTAACCCAAGCGAAAGCTTAACTGTAACGAATCTCACTTGAGGTCACCATGGTGACGGTCTGAAAACCTTGTAAAGACGGTCCATGCAGGGAGTTGCTATTTAACTCCCTGATATATGCAGAAGGGAAACGTTAAGGAATCTCATAATGTGCAAGCCTCATGATAGGTGTAATAACCCTACTAATTCGTCAAGGTTTGCACTCCACCTCATGACCATTATTAAGGAAATCATACATGAATCTATTTCTGATGACAAGCATTTTTCCGAAAAACGGAGGGTACATCTCCAACCTCTGTAAGGGCCTCGTATTACAAAGGGATCTTTCAATCTAGCATTTTGTTGAAGGTTGAAAGTACGTATTTTCCGTTACACTTTTTTGAAAAATTTTTACCTGTACTTTGTACACAGCCATTATCGGTATAGATGGTGATTGTTAATATACTTACAACGAAAAGGCATTAATTTTGAAACGCGCTTAAAAGTCTTTCACCCCTGGGGCCTATTGCTATACGTATCAGAGAGGTCTTACATCACCGAGTCCCAGCACCTTTAGTCTCCCTCCCTCCCTCCCTCCCTCCCTCCCGTTCCCCATTGCTGGAATCTGGTTCAAGATTGGTAAAAATAAGATCGTTGTAAAGTGCTAGGCGTAATACTCTATGCTGTCTATTATCATTTGGATGTCAGGTAATAAGAATCATGTCAGTGCCCTATCTTATATAATTAATCCAGAGCTTCCGGATCCCTATAGGTATGGTGTCTGCCAGCCTTAGATACCCTTTTATAATGCGCAATGAAACAAAGGAAAAATTTGTTTAAGTCCAAGATGTTTTTGTGGACTCCACGCACATATTTTGTGTAAAAAGTTTCCACCAGATATAAGGCAGTAGCCAAAGGGGCTTCAGGTTTGTTGACAACATACCAGCCTCTTCTACCTAACCAAAAATTAAAATTTACTAAATTATCGACAATTCCCAGATAGCATCATTTTGCATCTAGGCAACCTTAAATTAACAAAAAATTTCTCAAAGGGGGACACCCTCCTTAGACCCTTTCACCAGGACGGTACCTTTATGGAGTGACAAGGGAAGAATCCCCCACTGCTGCATACAATAGCAGGGCGCTTAAGAAGAAGAACAATCTAAGCAGACTTGGGGGACTCAAGTGGCATTACGACGCCATCTGTAGTGCCCCAATCACCAGATTCTGGCTGAATACGTCAACACTCTGCGATCCCAAAACTGAGGTCCGGGAAGTCCCGGACGAAATGTCAAATTCGGGATGAAAATAGTCCTTGACCCCTTGACTGGGAAAGCTGGCAACGACACTGCTTGCAAGTGTGTTATCACGATTTTTATTCAAGGTGCCGTTAAGGGTGCTATATCCACGTGGATAAATCATTCCTTAATAAATATCCAAAGTGATTAAAAAGATTAACTTGTCATGTGGATCACATCTAGTAATGATTGATCGTTCTTTTAAATCTCCTTAGATCAATATTTGCAGTTTGAAAAGTTCTCAAATACAAGTTACGTCGGTCAAGACTAGATAAAATATAACAACGGATAACAATTGCGATCAGAAAGACAAAGCAATATAGCGTGAGGGTAGATTGTAGCATATGTGAAACCAAACGGCTTAAACTGTAAGCCTACTGGGTTTCTTTCATGTAGGGGATACATCCCTTGGCTTTTATTCTGGTTAGCCTTGTATCGTAGCTTATGATAGGAGGTATTTTCTTTTATATCGCGTGGAACGGTGGGCTCTGCCAGACATGAAAGAGAGTACATTGAATTGCAAGTCGAATAAAACTAATGTAGATCCATAATGAAAACTGCAATCAGAAATTGAATAGGGGAAAGATAGATTTCAAGGAAGAATTCTGAGGGGTAAGGCATTGTTCTTTTGGTACTCAATCTTTCCTTTCCCTCTAATATCTACAGCCAATTGTAGTTTAATGCAGGCGCGGATACGGAGGGGGGGGGGCTTTCCCGGCCTCAGCCCCCCCCCCCTTTTCGCCACATCAACAATACCAAATACGCGAAAATTAGCATAATGTTAATCTAGGAGAATATTCAAGGGGGCTTTCAGCCCCCCTTTTCGAAATGTCTGGACCCGCGCCTGTAATGGGTTTACTTGCTGAGAATCCTATATTTAACCCCATCAGGTGCAGATCTAGGGCGCTTTCCTGACCTCAGCCCCCCCCCCCCCTTTATCGCCACATCAGCAATAACAAAGGCGCAAAACTTAGCATAATGTTAATCCAGGAGAATATTGAAAGGGGCTTTTAGCCCCCCCCCCCCCCACCTCCCTTTTCGAAATTTCTGGATCCGCGTCTGCCTATGATAATCCGCCAAAACCTTTTTAGCTTCTTCACTAGATATAACTATGGTATACTCTTTGCAACCCTTTGCCTGCAATTCTTTCACATTTTTATTTAAAATCCAAAATGAAAGACATAACCTAAACATATAGTTAGGTATGTCCGATAGGCTATTTTAGAGCAATCACACACGCCTAAAGTATATCGAACGCGAGTCATGTCTTTTGGCTGTAACATTTTAAACTTAAGCTATTTATTCTGACTCACCTTGCAAAAGAGTGCCCGTAATGTTGAAAGAATTTCTTAGAACATTCTTTTCCCCGCGTTGATACTTTCCAAGGAAACAAGTGAGCTTGGGTGAGCTGTCTATCGCTCTCGCATGGACTTACTGTCAGGCAATATGCTTTCATTGAACATACATTACACAACAAAACTAGCATACTAAAATAGTATAGTGTGCTATTTAAGTGTACAGATACTGTAACCACTGCTGTCTACGCTTTTTTCCAACAGCGACTTAATTCCCCTGATTGACACTTCCTACAAACTCAGTCATTAATTCCGGGCACCTCCGACAGCAACAAGAGTTTCAGCCTTGTTTTGTGATTGGATTTGAGTCATGAACCATTAATCACTTCTTTTCCGATATTATTCTGGAAGTTCAAAGTTGAGCATAAACTCGGAAATACTTCGTTTACATATTGAAGACTAGATGAATACATAAATTGAAGTTTCATTTCGTTCTTTTATTTTTGAGGAAAAATGTTAAAAGGCATATGATAGTTGTACTTAACTGCAGGTATACCGTAACCAAGAGCAATCATAGTAACAGACGTAGTAGGCTCCATCAGACTTGCCAATTCTCACTGTTTAACCGTGAGTCTCACGGATTCGGGCATCGTCTCAAGGTGGAAATGTGAGACCTCACGGTGAAAATCACTTTAAGGCAATGCCAGTTAAGTTTCCTTCCATCGCTGGTTAAGTTATTATTGAATCGTAGATGTATCCTTGTCACAAAATTTACATAAGCGTGACCGCCCTTCTATAGAGGGATTTCAAGTGACGTCACGCGCAATGGATTCCCAGGCACTGAAGGGCAAAACACGCACGCAGTAAGCGTATTTACAGCACACGCGCACTGCATAACCATAGATACTACTGTGACACAATGGACGCGTGCTCGTCAAAACAAAAAAGACGCGCGATCTTGCCCTTCAAAATTGCGTCTAGTTGGGTAAAGTCACGTGACTGAAATCCCTCTATAGGTCTAGGTCGAACTAAACCTTCCACAATTTTCAAATAGTGTGTTTTGTAGCTGGCATCTTAACTTTTTAACAAGGGTGAACAAAAAATCTAAAATCTTCCTAATTTAGAAAACACTTTTCATAATAACGTATGAGGCTTGTTTAAAATCTCCAGGTTTGAGACGTGATTTGCAGGTTTTCTTGCGAGAGCCTCAAGGTTTGCCATTTTTGAGGTTGGCAAGTCTGCTCCATAGAAGTAATTCAAGCATTGTAAAAAACAGCTTCCTTTGTGTGCTTATGTTCATACCAAATGTATTTTGAAGAGTACCTTCAGTCTAAAGTTGAATGAATATGAATATACGTGAATGAATATATTCATTCAAGTATATTCATTCATATTCATCTGGACCTCCTGATGAACGCACTATATGTATATATATATATATATATATATATATATATATATATATATATATATATATATATATATATATATATATATATATATATATATATATAATTACAGACCACCGTCCTAGAAGAGCGGTCTAAGGGGAGGGATGAATATTTTTGAATATGTGATTGTCTTTAGATGCAATCTGGTGAAACGTATTGGGCAAATTTTAAAGAAAATTACGGCAAAATTTTGACACTTTTTGTTTAAATGGAGAGAAATCCTTGAACTGAGGGGGCAGAAGCATACCTCCGCCCCACCAGATTTTTTAACTGGATATTTAAATCCCCATTCTCTCCTGTCCCCGCTTCCTACGCCTATGAATAAGATTTTAACGAAGTAATGCAGTTACTATTTAAAACAGATAAAGTATGGGGACATGTAGCAACAATGTAGATATTTACCAGTATACATTACAATACATATTTGTTCACTTTCATGTGGCAGTCTTTAAGAAAATAATATAAAGTGTGAGGAGAATTTTCTTTCATACAATTGCTGAACAGTAAGTTCGTTGTGCGAATTTCAATTCTGACTTACTGTTAAAACAGTCAAGTTTTTACCAAATTTCTTGAAATTTGCTCGTGGAAGAAAATATAAGTGTAAAACACAAACAATTTGGGCTCTTTTGCTCATATCGTTAAACCTTTGCATGTTTCATGTCTTCTTCATTCCGTAGTTTGCCAGTTCATCAAGCGAATAGTGTATTCTTTAGGATGCCAAGTAGGGAACATTACTACGTTAGAAATATTGCCCTCCTCGGCTTCTTGACAATTGACAACATAAATAAATTAGCCCTGTTGACACCAAAATAGCCCCGTTAAAGTATGCAGGGGATTTCTCAGAACGTTTGGAAAAAGGCTCCCTGTTAAAAAAAATGGTACCCATATGGAAGTGGCATAAGAGTTCAGGGCCCTGTTCATAAAGAGTTACGGTCGATCTTAAGTTTGATAAGAGAGTGTCCTAACACCTCCCTGGTTTGATCTGCCATTCAATTGTCCTATTGAAATCAGACTTAAGATAGATCTTAACTCTTTATGAAACGGGACCCATGGACTCCTATCTGATAAGCAGCTTAGTTTTCTTGCTTTTCTTGACCATTTTGAAAGATAATAACCGGCTTGCCCGTTCCGAAAATGCTGAGTGGTCACCTGGCATAATAATAATTAACAATGCCTTGGAAATGCCTTTTTCAATACTTATCATAATTTCCAGTTGCTAGAAAATCAATCAAATGATGTATGACTTTAACTACTGTCTATTGTAGAGCTTTCAGATAATGATATACAATTTCATGAAAAAGAATCTTTCTTTGTGTTCTTGCCTTGGTTTTCAGATGCTAGAAATTTGCATCTAACGGTGTTTAATTTCCAGAGTTTCTCTTGGGATAGGACCCTCAACCTCCTCAAATGGTTTTGTGCCTTTGCCAGCGTTAACGTTTGTCACGAGTATGCTTGGCACAAGTCTAATAGCGCTTGACTCAAGTCTACCGTGCAGCTGTAGAAATTTACTTCATGAATATTCATATTCATATGTTTGTAACATAAAGTTAGCAGCAGCAACGGTCGAAACTTCAATGCGTTTTGCTTGCTTCACGGATCTTGCTACTAGTGTATACTGGATTTATATATTTTCTTAAGCATAATTTGCATAAAATGCAAATTCTAGGAATTTTCAGGAGGCAAGGTGGAAAAGCTAGGGTGTGACATTAAATTTGGCTTTGGTTATGAGAGGGTTGCTGGGTGCGCACGCATTGTCATTTCAGGCCGATACCAGTTGGACTTGATTCTCGCAAAGTAAAGATTACTCGTCGAGGCTGAGCTGGAGACACTCGTGACCAGCTAGTCGTGAAACATTCTAGCCGCCGTCGGATTGTAGCCTGTTTGCTGCACACTACACACCTGCAACAGGACTGCAACCCGATTGACTTTCTTTGGTTACTGCGCCCATAGGTGGGATTACGGGGGGCAAGCGGGGGCACTTCTCCCCCCACACACACACACAAACACACACTTTTTTCCAGAGCTTAAAAATAAAATGATAAAAAGTGAGCGAAATTAAGAGAGACCAGAGAAATTATAAGAGAATTTCCAATAGCCTATTATGATTAAATTTTGCAATGTTTAATGAAGGGAAGCATTAATATCAAAATTAATAAAATTGCTTGGAAATTTTTTCTCGGCGCGCTTCGCTCGCACCTTCAGAGAAAACTGACTAATACAATTGCAAAATTTTGTCTCGCAACGTAAAATTTCTTTCGTCCTACGCGCCACACTATTCTGACTTGACGCTCTGAAATAAGGGTCACTGAAAGTACTAATGTACGTCATAAAATGCACCATGGTCCTTGCAAACAAAGTCCCAAATCCTACCCATGTATAGGGAATCGCAATGCTCGAAGAAAACAAGAAAAAACCTCGGCTTGCTTCGCATGAGCCTTATATAAATCGCCGTCTCATTAGTACTGCTGTACTGCTGTGCGAAGGAAAACTTTGGTGGAATTACCTCGTTATTACTTCCTGCAGGACAGCTTGACTAAATTACCATTTCCAAAGCCTTTGCTACACCTCTCGCTGTTCACTTTCCTTACCAACTACCACCATCTTCAGCAAATTGACTGACGGTTACTCCCTTAAATTTGCAGTCATCATAAAGAAATCTATTTCATTATCATTTCAAATTACTCCTGGTGGAAGCAGGATTTTCTGAAGAAATTGTCCAAAATATCCGCAAAAGCCGTCAAATTAAAGAACAAATTTAAGAACGATTTCTTGGGGAGGACCCTCAGTCCCCAGCCTCTGGTTTTGCGCCTTCGACGATCACGGTTAAAGGCTTGGCCGGCCGCAACTTCCCAAGATGCAGCATCCAATAAAATTACTTCCCTGGCACCTTAACAAAGTCTATGTGAAAACTAACCAAAAAAGATTTCATTGACTTCTTCAAGTATCACATAGTCTATAACCTTCAAAATCGACACTAACTTATTTTTCACACTATAAAATAGTTGAAGGGCACTTGTCCAGACCATCGACAAAAATAACATGAAAGAAAGCCTCGATGGAACAAGATATAGGTTCCCACATCCTGCTCCATGGAAAGAACAGGCACCTGGGGAAAGTAGGAAAATTTTTAAGCAATAAAAATACTGCATTTAAAACTAAAGAAAAACAATAGGTTACAATTAAATGTCATAAACGCTGTCTCAACGCTGTTTTCTTCTGCGCGCTTCGCTCGCACCAGTTTTAAATATTACTTAGGGGTTTCGGGACTATTTCCTGTAGACCATCCTACTTGTCATAACTTCTTACAAACTCTTCTATTATCATTGAAACCACCAATACTCACATAGCCGTACGCAGCCTAGCGGAAATTCCCCTCCCCCAGAAACTTTCAAAGAACAATTTTTATCACCGTCGATCTGTGTAAATTTACCGACCCTTTAAAAATTGTTTAGATTCAAGTCTTCAGGCAGGGAAAGTGTCATCTCCGGTACCGTAAGAAGGGACAGACGCTTAGCGAAGGGGGAGGGGGGAATAGCCCTCTCCTTGAGGATACTTTTCTTTCTTATCATTTCTATTACTCATATCACTAAAAAGTATGAAAATGCGATTTTTAGCGCTCTTCGCGGGACCCATTCTGAACACTAGATCTCCCATTTTTAAAATTATTGTTCCAAAGCCCAGAGAGACTCTCAAAATAATCAGTTCTCCCCTACTTCCTAAAGCCCTCTGCATTATCGATCCCATCTGACTGTTGGTCACATGGACTAAGAATATAACCGAAAAAATCAAATTGTGATTTTTGTGGTATGTTAATTGCCCACATTATGTCATTTGAAGTTGTAGCTAAAATGCACCATTTTAATGCCAACAATTTCGTAAATACCTCAGAGCTTTCGGGGGCAAAGCCCCCTGACTCCCACTGGGGCTCTGTCCCTGGACCCGACCAGGGGCCCTGGGACGGGCCCCTGGACCTCACGCCGTTAGGGGGAGCGCTTCCTGCTCTTTCAGTAGAGACCCTATAGTGGGAGAGATTGGCCAACCATCGTTCTCAGATACGCATTCTGATTGGACGAAATGTATGGGCACCATTTTGGAGCCAAAGTTGGATACATTTGAGAAGTTGTGCAGGCTGTACTGTACGTACGGCCGGACGTACGCATTCTGTGTAAGACAGACATGTTTTGTTTCCAAAATTGCGGCCAGGTTGTGCTGCATTTGAATGCACGAACAGACCAGAAAAGGGTTACAAGTTGTATAGATTCCCATCCTGTACAAAAAGAAGGCGTTGGTGGGCTATAAAAGTTATAATGTTCAATTGGAATCCATCAAATATCGATCGCTTATGCGACGTAACTTTACAGTGTACAACTTACTAATACATGTAGGCCTAACGTTAGGGTAGGCTTAGAGTTAGATTACGACGTTCTGTACAAGGCCTGGCCTATACCGTATACGGCGGTTCGCTTGATATTCCAACACATAAACCCAAATACAACTCCTAATGAACCCTTTGGCCTAACCGGCTAACACTAATACTAGTGCTAACCTTATTGCAGAGTTGTCAGAACATCCCCATAGAGACCTCAGAATACCAGAGCTGCAGTCCCCAGTTATAGGTGTAGGAGCAGTGGCGACATCGAGCCATACCCCAACACCCCACTGATGCCGATCTTTTTCTAAAAATATGTAAAGTTTCTAACACAAATTTTACTACAAATGGTAGCCCAGCATATGTGGCACCAGACTGCATGTAAGAACACCTAATTTTTCAAAAATTTTCAAAGGGGAGGGGGCACCCCATTGGGCCATGGTTCCCCTCACTGATGCCGATATTTTTGTTTTAGTTCCTAAAAATATATCAACTTTTTTAACAGAAAATTTTACTTCAAATGTAGCCTATGTGGAACAAGATTGCATGTAAGGACACCCAATTTTTCAAAAATTTTCATAGTGGAGGGGGACACAATAACAAATCAAACATTGCTCCTGGATCTATTAGTAACATGAGAAAACTGAAACATTTGCGTACCTTTGACTTTGATATAGGTTTTTACATGGAATACACCCTGGTTAGTCACAATTTTATAAAACCTAGGCCGAGGCCAATGGGCGTCAATCGTGAGGGGGAAGGGGTACACATCCCCCCCACACACATTTTGGAAATACACTCGTTGACTTAAGATTTTTACACAGTAAATTTTTGACAGAAGTGGCCAAGTCCCCCACACTCGAGTAAAGATTGACGCCCATGCCTAAGCCTTTCCATAAAATAAAAAAGTCTCACTACGAAGTGCTCCCCTATATTTACCCCTTCCCCCAGACCTCTCCTGAATCTTTGACTAAATAATGAAAAATCTGAAATTATTAGTTCAACTTGCTTGGACTTTCCATGAAAAGTACCATTTTGCATGTATGCCATCCTGCATTAACGTACATGTAGTTTTCTTAGAAAGAGGGGGTAAACCCAGCTCAGAATAGACCCATCCCCTCCCCCCAGAGGCGGCGCCACAGGGGTGGCAGGGCAGGCATTTGCCGCCCCTATGGCTTTTAGCTCAAAAAATAAAATCGTCTAAATAACTTTTTTAAGGCATACTTTTGTGGGGGTGGGGTGACAGTACAAAAATATAACAAATGAAAGTACCATTTGGCATCTAAGCAACCTTCAATTAACAAAATTTTCTCAAAAAGGAGGGGTATCCTTCTCCCCTTCGACCCCTCTCGCAGGACGGCGATTACTCACCCCACGTTTGCCACCCCTTTCAAAATACCCTGGCGCCGCCCCTGCCTCCCCCTCTCTTACAAGCACAAAAATAGGACACACTATATGAGATTTTTTAAAATAAAATCACTTTTAAAACTGTCAAAATAGCATACACCATTCTGCATTTTCGTCACTTTCTATTAGCAAAAGTTACTCAAAATGGAGGGTGTTATCTCCTCCCTCTAGACCCCTCCCAGGACGACATTTCTTGCACCTGGTGACAAACCAAAGGATCCGGGAGACAGTGCCAGCCAGAGTCAACCAATACGAATGATTTTCACAAGGGAACAGAACGATGTAACTCACTTCGTTTTCATTTTGTACGGAAGACTGTACGCACAAAGTGTATATGATATCTGGCCATAGTTACCATTTGGCTCTAAAATGGCGCCCATGAAATAAGTTGGCCAATCTCTCCCACTATAGGGTCTCTATCTTTCAGCGATTTCGGGGCCGTTTGGCAGTCCACTTGGCTTTGCGCCCCCACTTTTTAGACATCAAACCCCGCCACTGACCGCGCTCGTATGGGGTCGCTATTTTGAGTTTCTAAACTGTCACTTGATTTCTTTGTTGGCTATCCAACAGAATAGGGTTGCAGTCTGGTGACAGCCACAAACTGCTACAGCCCTATTCAACTGCGACGCAACTGCCCCGACTCCACAAAGAGTATGATATGCCTAATTTGGTCAGAACGAGGACCGACCGTCCGATCGTAGTCGGGTGGGGAACAAACTTTGGAGCGCATTCAACCGACCCTACTCCAACCCGACTGGTTTTCAGTTTCGTCGCAGTCGGGTGGGTGCAGTGTGCTCCGGCGTTAAGCCCACTCTCTCTTTATTTTTTTTTCTTGTAAAAGCCTGATTGTCCGTCTGACAATTATAATCACCACTGAGTTACGGTGAATTATACACTGTTTGCCTTTACATTAGAATGTGATATAAAGGAACTGAAGAAGGAAAGATGGTACGTACGTTTATTAGAAATATTGGCGGGAAAGCAATAGGGAATCAGCTTCTACCAGATGGAAAAATCTAATAGAAGATGTTGGTAAGCCACTATTTGATCGTGCTGAGGTATCGGATATCTACCACCCACAAATCTTTCTTGTCCCCTCTACCGAATCTCCTACCTCAGCCACTGGTTTCTGACAAAACTCCTTATGCATTCCGGGGGCGCTCAAAGAAGAATGCGTATTGTTATACTTTATAGAAGTTTACATCATACTATCGTCTTAAAACAAGACTAGGATAAATTTGTACTTGCTTTTCACCCAAAGGAAAAAGTACAGGTCGTGGCCCGGCTGGATATTTGATATTTTTTGTTTTTACAAATACAGTCAGTTCGTGACACAACAGGTTTAGTTCGAGAGATGGGCTATATGCACACATAAAAATTTTCAGTATTTTCTCTGCACATGTTTGAAATTTCAGCACGGTAGATGGTGAATCACTTGGTGTTACGACCAATAAATTTGAAGCAAAATATCAGTTTCGGCTACGAGATCTCAAGTTGGTCCCCAGTACTGGCCCCACCTTACTCCATTCACTCATTAAAGGTAAGTACCCATAGCATGTCAGATGTTCAGAATTCCAACTGCTCCCCCGATTTCGCTTAAGTAATTCTTTTCTCATATGACATTCCTCACTCAACCTTCATATCTAGCAAGGCTGTATTTTAAAATGCCCAAGAAGTGGTGACGAGAACGACTATCTCAAAAATGCCCAGCAGATTTAGGACTTATCCGCAAAAACATTTTAAGACGTAAGAAATCCATACTCATCCCACGTTTCAACAAAATGAGGGCGCATGTTAACTATCGCAATTGTTCTACTGACTACGGAGCGTATGTAAAAACAGGAGTACTCGTAGTAGATGCCCAAATATATTACAATAATCCTTAAAACACTTCTGTGTTATCAGAGACTGGTTATATCACTTACGACACAATCACAGCCAGACAGCAGCATATTTAGAGACTCTGGACAGAATTCATAAATATCGCTCTAAGGATATTTCGTTTTCTCATGGCCGTGCATTCTACAGGGCGCAGCGTTGTCAATTACTATACCTGTCACTGTGGACAGTTCCCTGGCTCTAAACCATAATCTATCACATGAACGCCAACAGCTTCTCAAAAGTTGCAGGAGGGGGCGGGGGGACATGACCTTGGCCAGTACTACTTCAAGGGGGTGAGGCGAGGCCCCATAAGCCAGGGCTCACTGGAGAGAACTAGTTTGGATTCCAGATGATCGGTGGTGAAATCTGCAGCACTTGCCAAGGTTTTAATGCGTTAAATGGCTGTTTCTACCAATTTTGAGTTTGATTTCATTGATCCGCTATTATACAAGCTATGAGTCAAAAATGCGCCTGCTATGTTCGTCATGGTTTTGAAAAAGTGGGGTACTATCACCAAAATGTTCGTATATTGCCTTCAAGAGTTGAAGAGAGTTCCAATCGACTTTTTGCTCACAGTGAGGGCAGATTTTCCAACAAGAGCCTCAAATTTTCCGTGCGCTTACCTCGACGAGGTAAGCGCACGGAAAATTTATTATATATATATGTTCAGTTCAATGTTTATTTCTAGCAAATTTGTACAATATTTACAATGAGTGCAATTTATATTTATATATACATTTAACAAGCGTATCTAAATAACTAGAAAAGGAGGAAAGAGAAGTCAAGACTTAAGAGGATTATCCCCCTTTTGTAGTTATTCTACTATACTATAACTACAGAATAACTACAAAATAAGTGACGACATTATGCTAGAAAAATAATAGATGTGAAATGAGATATGAAGTATGAAATATGAAAAATGTGATGGTTGCATTGTCTATTCAGCAATTACAAACTTCTTAAAATTGTATTTAAATGAGCTTATACTTCTACTTTCTCTGCTACTTAGTGCAATGGAATTCCAAACATTTACCCCACAATATGATATACAGAGCTGTTTGTTGTTGTTTTAACACGATTTTGTCTAAGATTCCCACTTTGCTTGGTGTTATAGTTGTTTGTCGAGATATAGAAATAATTTTGAATGTTACTGGGCAATAAAGTATGATATGCCTGATACATGAAGACACCCGTTTTATACTTGATTAACTGAAATAATGTCAAGGCCTTTAACTTTTGAAACAAAGTGTGTGTATGGGTTAGTGGCTTTGCATGGCACACAGTTCTTATAATTCTCTTTTGTTTTAAAAAGATAAGCATAAGATTACTTTTATATGTATTACCCCATACTTCCAGACAATAATTCAAGTATGGTAAGAATAACGAATGATATAAGGTATATAACGCACTTGAGCTTATAAGGTTGCTAACTTTGTGAATAATAGCAATACTTTTTGAGAGTTTATTACATAAATTAGAAATATGCTCCTTCCAGGTGAGTTTCTTATCAATTAAAACACCAAGGAATTTTGTTCAGGTAACCTCTTTGACATGTATATCATTTATCTTAACTTCTAAATTGGAAGTGAAGATTTTCTTGTTAGTAAATAACATATAATTTGTTTTGTCTAAGTTTAATGACAGTTCGTTTATTAAAAACCAGGTGTAAAGTTTAGATAACTCACAAGTGACACTCTTGTATACTTAAATCATGGTGTGAATAATAAATATATCGGTATCATCTGCAAATATTACAAATTGAAGTATGTCTGAAATATTACATATATCATTTACATACAAGATAAACAATTTTGGTCCAAGTATTGAACCCTGTGGTACACCACATGTTATTTCACCTAATATTGAATTTGTATTTTCATAATCTATGTATTGCTTTCTATTTTTTAAATAACTTTTTAACCACTGGAGTACAATTCCTCGAAAACCATAATGCTAAAGTTTTTTAATAAGCAGTCCATGATCAATTGTATCGAAGGCTTTCTTCAGGTCTATGAAAACACCCAATGTAGACATTCTCTTATCAAGGGCAGTTGTTATGTCTTCTATTAAATTTACTAAAGCATGAGAGGTTGAACAGCCACTTCGAAAACCATACTGACTGCTACAAAGAATATTATATTTGTTGATAAAATCTGTCAATCTTTTATCAAAAAGCTTTTCCAGAATCTTGGAAAATTGAGATAAGAGAGATACTGGCCTATAGTTTGTAAACATACATTTGTCACCAGACTTATAAACAGGTACAACTCTAGCAATTTTCATACTATCTGGGAAACAGTCTTGTGTAAAAGAAGTATTAAAAATATGTTTTAAAGGTTTAACAATCGGGTGAATAATCCTTTTAACGATAGCCATACTTACACCATTATGGTCAGCAGATGTCTTACTATCTAAACTTTGTACAATATCTAATATTTCACTTTCTGAAGTTTCTGATAAATACATGGAATATTTGTTACCCTCACCTAGATAGTCGTGAATCTTTTTATATGTATATCTATATATTTATACATATATATATATATATATATATATATATATATATATATATATATATATGTATATATATATATAAATAAATAGATAAGGAAGGTTGCACCCTCCCCCCCCCCCTCCCGTCGGGAATATTTTCCAAGTTCGTCTGGGAGCCTTAACCCGGGGGCCCTTGCCTTGTCCTGCCCGCCACCCCTGGTTCAGACTGGGTTTTGTGGTCTGTATAGTGCGCACCAATTGCCATTCACCCCTGGACCCCCAAGACAGCAAAGGTGTACTAGAAGACATTTAAAATTGGGCAAGGCGGTTTACCCTGAAATTTACCTATTGACAAACAAACTCGTCATGAATTTTGCCCTAACCTATTCTGTACCCTGAAATCGATATTTTTCCTGGGGGTAGCTGCCCCCTCCAGACCCCTGTCTCATGCACGTGTGCAATGGAGCATTGCTTCTGGACCCCACCTGGGACCCTAATGACAGAGGGCCTCTGAACTCCACGCCATCGGGGAAACGTCCATGATTGTTTGCAATACTGCAGTGTAGGATGGTCGAAAGGTTCAGGTAGACTCTGGATACTTCGCAAAAGGGCCACAGGCTGGTATATATGCAATGTCCCCGGCAGTTATCTCGCTGCAGTGTTGAAACAATAAGCTGCAAGAAAAAGACGGTTAACACAAAAGTAAAATCATTTTCATAATGTCAATGTAGGTTGAGAAGTTATGCAACTTTCCCGAATGGCGCCCCTTTGAAAGTTTGCTGCCGGGGAAGTACTGTAGAGGAGACAGCATTTCCAAAAGAAGACACTCTTTCCCGCTACACCGGAAAAGTGGTTTTGAATTGTTCGTGTGACAGCTCACGTTGTTCCCCCTTTCAGAAAAAAAATGAATGTAAAGAAGGGTAAAATCATTAACACTTTTTATCGTTTATAAAGTTAACTTCATTACAGGAACAATGTGATAAGTATACTTTAATATTTATATACAATAAAAATTCCAAAAAATTTTCGGAAAGATAATGCAGGTAGACTAAACCTTTCAACCTGGTGCTGTGTAGACTGTAGAGACACTTGCCAGGTTTTCGAGTGATCGAATTACGCCAGTACAATTGATATTTTCGTTTCGTCAATAGGTTTTCAAATCTGCAGATTCAATATTAATGTTTTAAAACAAAAAACATCGACTTATAGGACAAATTTTGTCACCCAATTTGAATTAGTAAGATCTTCGAGTGACTAATAAATGTCTTAATTTCACATTAAAGCGAAAGCCTTTGTTAGGTTTGCGAAAGATTACCGTATTTTGAAATTACCCTGAGTCTTCTCCAGAACTTTTCAGCAATATTTGCATTCTCATTGCTTTCTGGCATATGAAATTATTTTTGTAGATTACACTTTTATTGACATACAAAGATGAGTGAAATGTAAGATGTATACTAGTGTAGCCTCCATCACAAATCAGAGGACTTAAAGGACAAATATAAACACTCACTCTGAATTAATGTGTTACCCGTATCCTGACTTTTGTGTGAACTTCCAAGAATAACGAACAACTGAAGGCAATAAGAGCTGCATCTTATAAATTTACTGAAATATTCCTTTTGACCCAAGAGAGTTGATATGTGTAGCGGGAGCATATGCCCACTCTTTGCTTAAGGCGGAATACGTTTCCCCTTCCTGACCCAGTCCCAACCCCACCCCACTCCCAAACAATTATCAAAGGACACAATATTTTGCTAATATTAATGCGTACGAAACGACTTGTTGATATGATCAATCATATCACAGACAGGAATTTTCCTATATAGTTTCGTTCGCACCTTTCTCTAAATGCATGCCCCCCCCCCTCCCCATACACATACTTACAACACAGACAAAATCACACGTTTGCATACGAATACTTCATTGTGAAAGGCATTCACATGAAGAGCGCCATCCCAAAAAGTTTGGTAGGATGGTTAAAGGGCATTAAATAACACGGCTCTTGAAACACTTGTTTCGCAGTCTCCGCATATACGGTAGTCCGGTGTTCATGGCTCCTTGCATCCGAGTCCGTTCATCCACCTACTTAACGCTGATAAGGGAGGAGAGGAGGAAGATTCCTCTACCGCTCATCGCTGCAAAAGATTAATAATAATGGGCCTACGGGCGTGACTACCGGGAGTACTACCTCCTCCCCTCCCGAAATTTCCAAAGCGCCGTCTGTAAGGAAAATTTGGCCGTCGAGACGGTCGGGAAAATTGCCGCTTCTTTGAAATTCATATATTGTGTGAGAAGAAAAATTGTTTAATTGTGGCTACAAAAGTGTCGGATAATTTTATGATCACATCTGTTAGCTCTCTGGTTAGAGTCAAGTGGAAACATTGCATTGGACACATTTAACGAGAAACCTAGCCCCTTCCAGATTTAAATGTATACGTCACTACTCTGTTTTGGGGAAAATTAGTATATATCAATGGGAAAGCAATCAAAAATTAAGAGTTCTGTGTCAGTAAGTGATTTCTGATACTACACCATCCGGGAAGCCATCATGCGCGTAACCAGGTTCAGGGGGTAAGGGCGAACCTCCCTTTCCTAGCGAACCACCCCGTCACTTGAGCGACCCCCATCCGCCTTCGCACTTAATTGTAACTGGATTGTACATCATCCTATACCTCAGTGGTTCGCTGAGTTCAGTTTTGCTCTCAATAGATAGATATTTAAATAAAATCCCAAAAGTTTCGGCGCACTTCGGGCTCGGCAGAACCCCGCTGCTTTTCATGAGTTTTTTGGTTTCCGTAAAGGTACGGTAAGTAAGGCAAATAATATTGACAAGTTTACCGTTTTCTGTCACTTGTGTCCGTTGTTGTAGGTTTGGTAAAAGAACCCGGGGAGTGTTTCGACCGGCAGATGGGGTGGATAAATTAAAATGCCTGTTATTCCAAAAAGCAATAAAGATCTGAGTATTCTGTTCCTAATAGAAACCATTTTTCCAGAAGTAAGTGAAAATTATGGTATGCTTCACGTGCTGTGCAACTTGCCATTTATACGGAAAGTAAATTCTTCATTCTGTACCCACAATATTGTCAACAGCTAGAACACGACTTTTCCCTGTGCTTTCTCAATGGCCTCAAAAGGGCACCAATGTGATGGTCTCCTTGACCCCAACATTTGGGTATCGCTGAAGTTCCAGAGTCTTTTCGGCACCGTTCGGTGATCCCAATCTAAACATTCACGTACACATCCATAACATTCTCTTGATACTATCTACATGCCCGCGCAGCTTATGACTTCGATTCTAATCAATCTGAAATTCAAAGCGAAGGAAGAGCCTTAGCCCCGTTTTGGCATGCACGTCTCCCCAAATACGCCATTGAATATGGGTAGAAGTAAGCCAATTCATGCCATACGGGCATGTGGCCTACCTATCGCTTTCCTTTGTCATTATTTCGAATCCTTCTCCATCCTTCCTACATTCTGGGCAGTATCTACTATCTAGGCAGTATCTTCCTACATTCTGAGGCAGTATCTACTATCTAGGCAGTATCTTCCTATATTCTGGGCAGTATCTACAATCCTGGACAAAAATACATGGGACAGTACCCCCACTCCCCCGTTCAATGTTGAATTTCTTTAAATTCGGAATATCTTTGGGTTGGGACAACATTGATCAAGGGGGGGGGGGATTTTTGAAGACCGCGAACTTGTCGAAGTATTTTGCCACATTTGTGCCAAAGTGTCCCATCATTTTTGTCCAGGATTGTCTGAGCTACCATACACGTCCATAGGAGTATTGGTCAGTTATATTTAGGGTACATGAACACAGGTGAAATTCGGTTTTTTTGTAGCGGTGTGCACATCCCCGAATTTAAGATGATAGTTGGAAACGGAATGTGACTTCTTTAATTGAGAATAACATAATATCATACCGAGCCGGATTTAAGTATGGGCCAGTGGGGCATGTGCCCAGGGGCCCGACAAAAAGGGGTCCCCACAAAATTATGTTATTGTATTTTTGGGGTAGGACCACAACCTTTGCCTTCCTTTCATGACTTGCGCCCTTGTAGTCTTGTGGAGAATTATAGTCGAAGGAGCCCCCACAATATTTTGTGCCCAGGGCCCCCACAAAGTTAAACCCGGCCCTGATATCATATTACAAACAGTGAAAAAGAATATACAACGTACACAAAGCCCGTTTTCATTTTCAAAGGACTGTCACTTGTACACCCCTTGCCGCGGCTAATAATTTGATATAGCGACATCATTTCGGACGGTCTACCATTGACCTGACGACGGTCTACCGTTGACCTACACACTGTTTTAATGGGACTGACGGTCGACCGCACTCTTTTGGGAAGGGGTTTAATGCAAAAGAAATATTTACAGCAATTTTACGGTTGACCGTGGCAAATAACGAGTAAACTACATTTTAAGAATTACTTTATACCCATAAAAAAGTACAGTGATATCATCTATACATACTCCATCTTTGCATGTTTATGACGTCATCCTTAGAGATAAAATATGCTGTAAGATAAGGTAGATCATGTGGTTTACCATAGTTCTGAAATAGCCAATGCACGAGGGCGCCCTCTTCCTTAGTCTCAAATTCCTGGAATTATTACTTTGTCCCCCCTCCTTTTGACGGAATGATAGAATCCAATCGCTCTGGAGTTTATGCAATAATGTTATCAATGATTTAACAGGGTATTATCGTAATAGTTCTAATAACTCGACGAAAAGCTAAGAACTTCTGCACTTTGATATTATTATTATTTTTACATGGAATACACCCTGGTTAGTCACAATTTTATAAAACCTAGGCCGAGGCCAATGGGCGTCAATCGTGAGGGGGAAGGGGGACACATCCCCCCCCCCACATTTTGGAAATACACTCATTGACTTAAGATTTTTACACAGTAAATTTTTGACAGAAGTGGCCATGTCCCCCACACTCGAGTAAAGATTGACGCCCATGCCTAAGCCTTTCCATAATATAAAAAAGTCTCACTACGAAGTGCTCCCCTATATTTACCCCTTCCCCCAGACCTCTCCTGAATCTTTCACTAAATAATGAAAAATCTGAAATTATTAGTTCAACTTGCTTGGACTTTCCATGAAAAGCACCATTTTGCATGTATGCCATTCTGCATTAACGTACATGTAGTTTTCTTAGAAAGAAGGGGTAAACCCAGCTCAGAATAGACCCATCCCCTCCCCCTCTCTTACAAGCACAAAAATAGGGCACACTATATGAGATTTTTTAAAATAAAATCACTTTTAAAACTGTCAAAATAGCATACACCATTCTGCATTTTCGTCACTTTCTATTAGCAAAAGTTACTCAAAATGGAGGGTGTTATCTCCTCCCTCTAGACCCCTCCCAGGACGACTTTTTTGTACCTGGTGACAAACCAAAGGATCCGGGAGACAGTGCCAGCCAGAGTCAACCAATACGAATGATTTTCACAAGGGAACAGAACGATGTAACCCACTTCGTTTTCATTTTGTACGGAAAACTGTACGCACAAAGTGTATATGATATCTGGCCATAGTTACCATTTGGCTCTAAAATGGCGCCCATGAAATAAGTTGGCCAATCTCTACCACTATAGGGTCTCTATCTTTCAGCGATTTCAGCGCCATTTGGCAGTCCACTTGGCTTTGCGCCCCCACTTTTTAGACATCAAACCCCGCCACTGACCGCGCTCGTATGGGGTCGCTATTTTGAGTTTCTAAACTGTCACTTGATTTCTTTGTTGGCTATCCAACAGAATAGGGTTGCAGTCTGGTGACAGCCACAAACTGCTACAGCCCTATTCAACTGTGACGCAACTGCCCCGACTCCACAAAGAGTATGATATGCCTAATTTGGTCAGAACGAGGACCGACCGTCCGATCGTAGTCGGGTGGGGAACAAACTTTGGCGCGCATTCAACCGACCCTACTCCAACCCGACTGGTTTTCAGTTTCGTCGCAGTCGGGTGGGTGCAGTGTGCTCCGGCGTTAAGCCCACTCTCTCTTTATTTTTTTTTTTTTTTTTTGTAAAAGCCTGATTGTCCGTCTGACAATTATAATCGCCACTGAGTTACGGTGAATTATACACTGTTTGCCTTTACATTAGAATGTGATATAAAGGAACTGAAGAAGGAAAGATGGTACGTACGTTTATTAGAAATATTGGCGGGAAAGCAATAGGGAATCAGCTTCTACCAGATGGAAAAATCTAATAGAAGATGTTGGTAAGCGACTATTTGATCGTGCTGAGGTATCGGATATCTACCACCCACAAATATTTCTTGTCCCCTCTACCGAATCTCCTACCTCAGCCACTGGTTTCTGACAAAACTCCTTATGCATTCCGAGGTCGCTCAAAGAAGAATGTGTATTGTTATACTTTATAGAAGTTTACATCATACTATCGTCTTAAAACAAGACTAGGATAAATTTGTACTTGCTTTTCACCCAAAAGGAAAAAGTACAGGTCGTGGCCCGGCTGGATATTTGATATTTTTTGTTTTTACAAATACAGTCAGTTCGTGACACAACAGGTTTAGTTCGAGAGATGGGCTATATGCACACATAAAAATTTTCAGTATTTTCTCTGCACATGTTTGAAATTTCATCACGGTAGATGGTGAATCCCTTGGTGTTACGACCAATAAATTTGAAGCAAAATATCAGTTTCGGCTACGAGATCTCAAGTTGGTCCCCAGTACTGGCCCCACCTTACTCCAGTCACTCATTAAAGGTAAGTACCCATAGCATGTCAGATGTTTAGAATTCCAACTGCTCCCCCGATTTCGCTTAAGTAATTCTTTTCTCATATGACATTCCTCACTCCACCTTCATATCTAGCAAGGCTGTATTTTAAAATGCCCAAGAAGTGGTGACGAGAACGACTATCTCAAAAATGGCCAAGCAGATTTAGGACTTATCCGCAAAAACATTTTAAGACGTAAGAAATCCATACTCATCACACGTTTCAACAAAATGAGGGCGCATGTTAACTATCGCCATTGTTCTACTGACTACGGAGCGTATGTAAAAACAGGAGTACTCGTAGTAGATGCCCAAATATATTACAATAATCCTTAAAACACTTCTGTGTTATCAGAGACTGGTTATATCACTTACGACACAATCACAGCCAGACAGCAGCATATTTAGAGACTCTGGACAGAATTCATAAATATCGCTCTAAGGATATTTCGTTTTCTCATGGCCGTGCATTCTACAGGGCGCAGCGTTGTCAATTACTATACCTGTCACTGTGGACAGTTCCCTGGCTCTAAACCATAATCTATCATATGAACGCCAACAGCTTCTCAAAAGTTGCAGGAGGGGGCGGGGGGATATGAACTTGGCCAGTACTACTTCAAGGGGGTGAGGCGAGGCCCCAGAAGCCAGGGCTCACTGGAGAGAACTAGTTTGGATTCCAGATGATCGGTGGTGAAATCTGCAGCACTTGCCAAGGTTTTAATGCGTTAAATGGCTGTTTCTACCAATTTTGAGTTTGATTTCATTGATCCGCTATTATACAAGCTATGAGTCAAAAATGCGCCTGCTATGTTCGTCATGGTTTTGAAAAAGTGGGGTACTATCACCAAAATGTTCGTATATTGCCTTCAAGAGTTGAAGAGAGTTCCAACCGACTTTTTGCTCTCATTGAGGGCAGATTTTCCAACAAGAGCCTCAAATTTTCCGTGCGCTTACCTCGACGAGGTAACCGCACGGAAAATATTATATATATATATATATATATATATATATATATATATATATATATATATATATATATATATTCAGTTGAATGTTTATTTCTAGCAAATTTGTACAATATTTACAATGAGTGCAATTTATATATACATTTAACAAGCGTATCTAAATAACTAGAAAAGGAGGAAAGAGAAGTCAAGACTTATGGAGCATTTTCCCCCTTTTGTAGTTATTCTACTATACTATAACTACAGAATAACTACAAAATAAGTGACGACATTATGCTAGAAAAATAATAGATGTGAAATGAGATATGAAGTATGAAATATGAAAAATGTGATGGTTGCATTGTCTATTCAGCAATTACAAACTTCTTAAAATTGTATTTAAATGAGCTTATACTTCTACTTTCTCTGCTACTTAGCAAGGGCGTAGGCTGAATTTGGCATGGGGAGGTGCACATTTCAGGTAGGTGGAACCAGGAAGACTATCTAAGCGGAGCGCCAGCATTGCTTGGCGCGGAGCGTACAAGAAAATTTTCGGTTTTAAAACCCCCCAGGTGGCCGGAAACAGCATTTCCTGAGCCTTAAGCCACATGTACACATCCTTCAAAAAGTAGTCTCCTGTCTGCCGTTTCTCAATTTAAATGATACACGAATCGTTAATGCATGACTTTTTTATTCAAATTGGAATGTCGCCATATTTATATTCTAGCTTGATAGGTTTTCCCAAGGCTTTCAGACTTTGACCTCCGCTGACCTCAAATGACCTTGACACAGATTAAGAGGTCAGCTATACTCTCATGTACATCTTATCTGTCAAATAGGAACTCAATCACCTATTTTGTTCCTCAGATATCACTCCTACTAGGTTTCAGAGACTTTTTTGTTCTTCAGATATTCCTTCTATAAGGTTTTTCAAGACTTTTACCTCTGCTGGTCACCTCAAATAACCTTGAGCTTCAAGCACAAAACAACAGGGTTTTTCCTCAAGGTCACATGGACAACACATGGCAACTGTCAATTTTATTATTTACAAAATACTTAAATGTCGTAACTGTCAGTCTGAGAGATAATCATTGGACTAATTAGTACATTACCTATGGTTTGATGAGGGACTTCAGTTCTAGTCGCCTTGGGTGGAGAGAAGCGTAGATGTCGACCACCCGATCAAGATCAATTTGTTTGGTATAATGAATATGTATCAGAGCCAAAGATGACAACCTCTCCTGGCCCATAGTGACCCGTAGATGTGAGTGCAAGCATCTCAGTGCACTCGACACTAGACCTTCGTAAGCTAAAGTACAGAGACTTCTATATTTAGAGCTCTGATATAGAGGGCTCTGATACCGTGGATCTATAGACCTTCATATATATTCAAGGCGCATCCTGTAATTCAATTACCAAACTTACCGATGTAGGTTGGTGTGTGGACAAAAGTCATGTTCGTCATGTTCGTCCTTGTTTTCACAGCTGTTGAAAACAGAAGGAGTGCATTTTTCTGTTTCCCAGGCCAGAGCGGAACTCCTCTGCCTCAACGGGTGGGTGCACGTGCACCCAATGCACCCCCCCCCCCCAGCCTACGCCCTTGCTTAGTGCAATGGAATTCCAAACATTTACCCCACAATATGATATACAGAGCTGTTTTTGTTGTTTTAACACGATTTTGTCTAAGATTTCCACTTTGCTTGGTGTTATAGTTGTTTGTCGAGATAGAGAAATAATTTTGAATGTTACTAGGCAATAAAGTATGATATGCCTGATACATGAAGACACCCGTTTTATACTTGATTAACTGAAATAATGTCAAGGCCTTTAACTTTTGAAACAAAGTGTGTGTATGGGTTAGTGGCTTTGCATGGCACACAGTTCTTATAATTCTCTTTTGTTTTAAAAAGATTGGCATAAGATTACTTCTATATGTATTACCCCATACTTCCAGACAATAATTCAAGTATGGTAAGAAAAACGAATGATATAAGGTATATAACGCACTTGAGCTTATAAGGTTGCTAACTTTGTGAATAATAGCAACACTTTTTGAGAGCTTATTACATAAATTAGAAATATGCTCCTTCCAGGTGAGTTTCTTATCAATTAAAACACCAAGGAATTTTGTTCAGGTAACCTCTTTGACATGTATATCATTTATCTTAACTTCTAAATTGGAAGTGAAGATTTTCTTGTTAGTAAATAACATATAATTTGTTTTGTCTAAGTTTAATGACAGTTTATTTATTAAAAACCAGGTGTAAAGTTTAGACAACTCACAAGTGACACTCTTGTATACTTAAATCATGGTGTGAATAATAAATATATCGGTATCATCTGCAAATATTACAAATTGAAGTATGTCTGAAACATTACATATATCATTTACATACAAGATAAACAATTTTGGTCCAAGTATTGAACCCTGTGGTACACCACATGTTATTTCACTTAATATTGAATTTGTATTTTCATAATATATGTATTGCTTTCTATTTTTTAAATAACTTTTTAACCACTGGAGTACAATTCCTCGAAAACCATAATGCTAAAGTTTTTTAATAAGCAGTCCATGATCAATTGTATCGAAGGCTTTCTTCAGGTCTATGAAAACACCCAATCAGGGGCGGCGCCAGGTTTTTTCGATAGGGGTGGCAAAGCATGCTGGGTCGGACCCATCTTTATTGTTTGGAGGGGTGCAGGCATTAAAGACTTCCGAGCCTCACCCTACCCCCCCCCCCCCCCTCCCCGTGTCAGAACCTGCGTTTTGGCATTTCCTGGACTTTATTTTTCTCTAAAAAAAAAACTTTTTGTCTGAAATAAATACGAACTGTGAGAAGGGTTGTTTGTCTGTCAGTGAAAATTTGGCCCTCACTGAATGAGACGCTTCAACTTCAACTTCAGCAAGCGCGGCGGAACGAAAAAATATTGGGGGGGGGGGGGGGACTGAGTGCAGGAAGCAGGGTTGGAAATTCGCCAAAAAATCTGGTCAGCAAAATTGACTTTAGTGCTGACCAACAAGTACCCTGTCCCCAGGTTTGGTAAGCCTGGGTAAGATTTTAGTCAGCCCTTATTGTTGAGGAAAATTCAACGGATGGAGAGTGCACATATCAGCATGGCAACTTTGCAAGGTTGTTTTAAGGTACAGTATTTCATTTTTATTTTAAATTATAAACAATGTACACAACGGTGGCACATAAAGTGCACAGAAAAACCAAAATTAATATAGCATTCATCAGGTATTCAATGTTGTATTCTTTATTGAACTACTGATTTGCAGGTAACAACTAACAACTTTACAGCAGGATCTGAGTTAAAAACTCAAAATGAAATACCAGCTTAGCCAAGTGCTCATTGGAAACTGAAGAGGATTCAGCTGATAAAGAAAATTTCATGGTTGTTTACACTTCTACAGTATTTTATTTTCAATAAATCAGTTTCATTGCTTAGACTTTGCAATGATTTCATTGTTAAAAACTTTACAATGATCCCTTTCCTGAACCTTGCCTTGCTTTGGCCTTGCTGTAGATTGTGTTGTTCCGCCTATTTGATCTGCGCTAGTGGTGGTTGTACAGGTATGAACGTTAGGCCTTTCACTATCACTAACAGTAACACTACTGCTCGGTGTAGAAAACATAACATTAGGCTCCTCGGAAGGCTCGGACGTCACACTTGCATGCTCACAAGAACTTTTCCATTTCTTAAAACCAAAGTTTTCTAACGTTGAGAATCTTTTTATATTGTGTAGGCCACTAGGCTGTCTATTGTTGTCTTTGTTGAGTATAACTGTAGACCTATATATCGTCAGGTGAGTTTAAGCCAAGGTATCGAGAGATTTGTTGGAATATTTAGGGTTACGTTTTGTACAATCCTGTAGTACTCGCCGCATGTAGATGCACGGCCGGGTACCCGTACGGTACAGCACGCTGTACGCGTACCGTACATACAGAATCCGCTCAAGCAGCGCGGCGATCACATTTCATGGTGATCTTAACATAAAATTACTATAGAGCTACTGTCTACAGCATCGTGGCTCAAGATGCGCAGTGTCGGCCGGTACGTGTATGTTCATTAATACTGTTGATTTACGGCATTACTGTGATGCGTACATGCTCGTTCATTGGTGGTTTTGAACTTGTGATGGGCTTACGCAGCATATAAACCTGTTATCGGCAAACATTTGATCATTCTTTGAAACTCAGCATGTGGATCATTGCTTTCAATGTTTTGGTACGCCACTTGCGTACCGTGGGAATACATGAAAGTAATTTTAGTAAGCAGTGGTTTATTTTTAGTACGCTGGCGGACTAGCGGACCGCGAATTTCCAACCCTGGCAGGAAGACTATCTAAGCGGAGCGCCACCATCGGTTGGCGCGGAGCGTACAAGAAAATTTTGGGCTTTACAAACCCTCCAGATGGCCGGAAATGGCACTTCCCGAGTGTTCTAAGCTGCATGTACCCAGCCTTGAAATATGGATCATATGTCTACAATTTCTCAATTAAGGAGAAAAATAAATCTATGAAAAATGGTAATACATATCTCTAAGCGGAGCGCCACCATCAGTTGGCGCGGAGCGTTTAAGAAAATTTTTGACTTTGCAAACCCTCCAGATGGCCGGAAACGGCACTTCCCGAGTGTTCTAAACTGTATGTATTCATCCTTGAAATATGGATCTCATGTCTGCAATTTCTTAATTAATGAGAAAAAAATTAATCCTCATTATGTGATTTTTTCTTGCTTATAGAAAAGCCGAATCACTGAGGAAGAGTTATACGCAAAATTGAATTTTATAAAAGTGAGAGGAATCATAACTCTTATGAGATAACATTAAACTTATATCTATAGTTTTTCGAGTTTTTGAACCAATGATGTAACCAAATTTGCAAGCTGAAGTAAACTTTACGCAAACAGGAGTGACGTCGTCATTTCCTCACATTAATAGACTGAATTATGTGTATCGTTAAATTTAAATCCGATTTAGTGTCCTTCATAATCGTATGGTATCATTACGTAATATGCATAGGAGATATTGAAATTTTGCAAATTGCACCCTTAAGGGTCTGTAAGTCAAAACGATTGAAAGGCACAGAAAAGGGAGAACTGCTCGTCAATGTGAGAATGTGAAATCACTCCAGCTTGCTTTGAGTTCACTTTGCTTTGAAATACATTTTTGTGGTCTACAAAGAACTGCCAAATTTTTAGCTAAATTTAAAGTGTACCTAAAGGCTAAAAATTCAAAAACATAGGCTGTGTTACAAAGCTTGAAAAATGAATCCAAATGGTCTAACTGCCATCTTTACAGGAATTCTGAGCTGAGATATATAAAATGTTGGTTTCAGTTTTTTTCAGTTTCAGTTTCAGTTTATTCTCAGTTCATCCTCAATATGAGGTATAAGAGACTTAGGTAACTACAAAAGATACATAACACAGTTTGTAACAAAAAGCATAAGGCTTCAAGATAAGTAATAAAAAAAAAAAATAAAAAAAAATTATTCAATTTAAAATGGTAGATGGCGCAATAATTTGTAATGTCATTCTTGTACTACTCAAATTACATTCTTTGTTTTCTTTATTTTTTCGAAAAGCCTCTGCACCTTGTGCCAAAATGTGATCACTTTCTCACTGTTATAGGGTGACTTGACTATACAAAACCTCTCCGTACAACAGTAATTTTTGCAAGGTTATATAAACATTTCAATTTCAAAAGGAAACAAAAGCAGGTAATGTGAGTTTTACAAGAAGATCATCACAAATTATTGCGCAATCGACTATTTCAAATAAAATGAATAAATTTTAACTTTTCATATCTCAGCAACAGGGTGAGCTATGAAAATGAGAGTTGGATGGGTGAAATTCGTTTCCAACGTCTAAAATATATATTCTTATAATTCTACACTTTAGGTCCACTTTGAACTCCTAAAATGAAACGTGCATGTATGGGATAAGAGACAAAACTGATTGCAATTTGTTTTATTGCAGTATTATTTATGTAAAATTTGGACTTAAATCTTAAGAATGAATTCACAGGCAGAGGTGTAAATAATTGGTTGGGATGGCGTCACCAGGAAGGGGGAGGGAGGGAGAGGGGGAAGGAGGGAGAGGGGGAAGGAGGGAGAGGGGGAAGGAGGGAGAGGGGGAAGGAGGGAGAGGGGGAAGGAGGGAGAGGGGGGAGGGAGGGAGATACCGTACCATAACACACGTCAGTCTTTAAGCGCCTGTCACACCTCACCGGATTGCAATAACGGAGAGGAAACGAAGACCCTGTCACTCCGTTGATGTACGTTAATATCCGTTTAGCCTCCTGTTCTCCTCCGCCGACTTCGTTTCATGACCGGGAACGTCCGGTATGAACGGCGAGAGATTTTGAACATGCACAAAACTTGGACCAGACGTCGACCGAAAAAGGTCCCCCTTACGTATTCGTTACTTATCCGCTAAGCTTCCGTTTTATCATTTTCTCGTGCGTTTCTCATACTGGACTTCTCCGTTAGTATCCGTTCGTCTCCAGTGATTGCTATTGCTCACCGGATCATTACCGGACAACAAACGGATGAAACGTAAAAGTACAGTACCTGTACCGAATGTTCGACGGATACTAACGCATATAGTAACGGAAGCGTAAAGGAATAGAACTGACAATGAACGGATAGGTAACGTACGTTTAACTGAAGAAACTAAAAAACACAGGCAAAGAAACGTATAGGGGACGGACATAGACCGAAGATGCAGCGTACTTACATCCTGTCCCCTCCTCATACTATAGCTTAACAAACGTTTTTGCCGTTTTTTCTTGAATTTTTTGGGTGCGACTGATTCCTTCCCCCTGCATCCGCCCCAGGCATGAGATGAGTGATCGCGGTTCTGAGGGAGGGGTTAAGGGGAGGGGTTGTGAAAGATTTTTCGACTACCGGGAAGCCTTAGACGCAATCTGGTACAATATTTTGCATCTTTTGAAGTCATATTTTTTCTCGAGATATCTAGTTTCTAGGTAAGTAATCCAACGTTCTTTACTTTTGGCCGACTACAGTTTTCTAACTTTGTTGCACTTATTGTCGACGATTACATAACAAACGGGCAAGGGCGGCGATTTGTGTTGGCTATTGGGGGAGGGGCGCAGAATGGAAGTTGCCATCGAAGCGGAGCCATCATAGTTTTGTGCGAAGCGTACAAGAGAATTTTCGCCCTACAGACCCCCCAGACTGCATGAAATGGCACTTCTCGGGATCTTGGAGGCAGTTTTGAACCGTACGATACTTGATAAGTGACGACTGACAGGCATGAGCGTGTGAACGGGTTTGGTTGCGTTGGTATAGAAGCGGAGCTCCACTAACGTTTTTAAAACGTTGCCAAAATGGCTTCTATATCGCAATTAAATGGTCCTTCTCAGACCTTTCAAATTGCACTGAAGCCATCTTGATATGTGGCATGATTTCTATTGGCTGGCGCGGACTGCGCCGATAAAATTTTTGCCAAAACAGCTCCCATATCGCAAGAAATGGCCGTTCCCAGATCTTTCAAATTGCACTGAAGACATCTAGATATGTTAAACGCCTCATATATATTTTCCCACTTTCACGGAACTGCTCCCTCTGGTATAACCTTCCCTGCGTACCAATTTAACCATTTTGTGATTGTTGTGACATGATTGAACAATGTACACGGAAGTGAAAATCCTACCCCCCCCCCCTCCTCCACTGATTGGATACGATACTGCACTACAGACATGTCACTGCATGTGTAGGGCAAGTGTACAACTAGAGCTGGTAGGTCCATGCGTACTGGATTTACACATTAAAATATGATGTAGGCCTACTTCTCCGTGAGCCACGATCGTGAAGGTAGCCATGGAATTCAAAATAGATACCACATTCACGCCTAGTCCGAGAATTTACAGAATATTGATAAATACGCAAAATTTTCGAGGATATACACCGAAAATGTCCTATATGCGACGGATAATGTATCACAATACTTTATTCCATGATACTGTTACACCTCACCCCACCCCCTACAAAATTATGTGTCTTAAAACGTTATTTACACGATTTTATTATTTGGATCAAAAACCATGGGGGGGGGGGCAAATGCCTGCCCTGCCCCCCCCTGTGGCGCCGCCCCTGCACCCAATGTAGACATTCTCTTATCAAGGGCAGTTGTTATGTCCTCTATTAAATTTACTAATGCATGAGAGGTTGAACAGCCACTTCGAAAACCATACTGACTGCTACAAAGAATATTATATTTGTTGATAAAATCTGTCAATCTTTTATCAAAAAGCTTTTCCAGAATCTTGGAAAATTGAGATAAGAGAGATACTGGCCTATAGTTTGTAAACATACATTTGTCACCAGACTTATAAATAGGTACAACTCTAGAATTTTCATACTATCTGGGAAACAGTCTTGTGTAAAAGAAGTATTAAAAATATGTTTTAAAGGTTTAACAATCGGGTGAATAATCCTTTTAACGATAGCCATACTTACACCATTATGGTCAGCAGATGTCTTACTATCTAAACTTTGTACAATATCTAATATTTCACTTTCTGAAGTTTCTGATAAATACATGGAATATTTATTACTCTCACCTAGATAGTCGTGAATCTTTTTATATGTATATCTATATATATTTATATATATATATATATATATATATATATATATATATATATATATATATATATATCTATATATATATATATATATCTATATATATATTTATATGTATATATATATATATATTTATATATATATATATAAATAAATATATAAGGAAGGTTGCGCCTCCCCGACCCTCCTGTCGGGAATATTTTCCAAGTTCGTCTGGGAGCCTTAATCCGGGGCCCTTGCCTTGTCCTGCCCGCCACCCCTGGTTCAGACTGGGTTTTGTGGTCTGTATAGTGCTCACCAATTGTTATTCACCCCTGGACCCCCAAGACAGCAAAGGTGTCCTAGAAGACATTTAAACTTGGGCAAAGGCGTTTTACCCTGAAAATTTACCTATTGACAAACTAACTCGTCATGAATTTTGCCCTAACCTTTTCTGTACCCTGAAATCGATATTTTTCCTGAGGGTAGCTGCCTCCCTCCAGACCCCTGCCTCAAGCACCTGTGCAATGGAGCATTGCCTCTGGACCCCACCTGGGACCCTAATGACAAAGGGCCTCTAAACTCCACGCCATCGGGGAAACGTCCATGATTGTTTGCAATACTGCAGTGTAGGATGGTCGAAAGGTTCAGGTAGACCCTGGATACTTCGAAAAAGGGCCACAGGCACAGGCAATTTCCCCGGTAGTTATCTCGCTGCAGTGTTGAAACAATAAGCTGCAAGCAAAAGACGGTTAACACAAAAGTAAAATCATTTTCATAATGTCAATGTAGGTTGAGAAGTTATGCAACTTTCCCGAATGGCGCCCCTTTGAAAGTTTGCTGCCGGGGAAGTACTGTAGAGGAGACAGCATTTCCAAAAGAAGACACTCTTTCCCGCTACACCGGAAAAGTGGTTTTGAATTGTTCGTGTGACAGCTCACGTTGTTTCCCCTTTCAGAAAAAAAATGAATGTAAAGAAGGGTAAAATCATTAACACTTTTTATCGTTTATAAAGTTAACTTCATTACAGGAACAATGTGATAAGTATACTTTAATATTTATATACAACAAAAATACAATAAAAATTTCGGAAAGATAATGCAGGTAGACTAAACCTTTCAACCTGGTGCTGTGTAGACTGTAGAGAGACTTGCCAGGTTTTCGAGTGATCGAATTACGCCAGTACAATTGATATTTTCGTTTCGTCAATAGGTTTTCAAATCTGCAGATTCAATATTAATGTTTTAAAACAAAAAACATCGACTTATAGGACAAATTTTGTCACCCAATTTGAATTAGTAAGATCTTCGAGTGACTAATAAATTAAAGCGAAAGCCTTTATTAAGTTTGCGAAAGATTACCGTATTTCGAAATTACCTTGAGTCTTCTTCAGAACTTTTCAGCAATATTTGCATTCTCATTCTGGCATATGAAATTATTTTTGTAGATTACACTTTTATTGACATACAAAGATGAGTGAAATGTAAGATGTATACTAGTGTAGCCTGCATCACAAATCAGAGGACTTAAAGGACAGATATAAACACCACACTCTGAATTAGTGTGTAACCCGTATCCTGACTTTTGTGTGAACCTCCAAGAATAACGAACAACTGAAGGCAATAAGAGCTGCATCTTATAAATTTACTGAAATATTCCTTTTGACCCAAAAGAGATGATATGTGTAGCGGGAGCATATGCCCACTCTTTGCTTTAGGCGGAATACGTTTCCCCTTCCTGACCCAGTCCCAACCCCACCCCACTCCCAAACAATTATCAAAGGACACAATATTTTCCTAATATTAATGCGTACGAAACGTCTTGTTGATATGATCAATCATATCACAGACAGGAATTTTCCTATATAGTTTCGTTCGCACCTTTCTCTAAATGCATGCCACCCCCCCCCCCCTCCCCATACACATGCTTACAACACAGACAAAATCACACGTTTGCATACGAATACTTCATTGTGAAAGGCATTCACATGAAGAGCGCCATCCCAAAAAGTTTGGTAGGATGGTTAAAGGGCATTAAAAAACACGGCTTGAAACACTTGTTTCGCAGTCTCCGCATATACGGTAGTCCGGTGTTCATGGCTCCTTGCATCCGAGTCCGTTCATCCACCTTCTTAACGATGATAAGGGAGGAGAGGAGGAAGATTCCTCTACCGCTCATCGCTGCAAAAGATTAATAATAATGGGCCTAAGGGCGTCACTACTGGGAGTACTACTTCCTCCCCTTCCGAAATTTTCAAAGCACCATCTGTCCGGAAAATTTGGCCGTCGAGACGGTCGGAAAAATTACCGCTTCTTTGCAATTCATATACTGTGTCAGAAGAAAAAATCTTTTATTTGTGGTACAAAAGTGTCGGAAAATTTAATGATCACATCTGTTAGCTCTTTGGTTAGAGTCAAGTGGAAACATTACTTTGGATACATTTAACGAGAAACCTAGCCCCTTCCAGATTTAAATGTATTCGTAACTCTGTTTGGGGGAAATTACTATATATCACTGGGAAAGTAATCACAAATTAAGAGTTCTGTGTCATTAAGTGATTTCTGATACTACTATACCATCCGGGAAGCCATCATGCGCGTAACCAGGTTCAGGAGGTTCGAGTGAACGTCCCTTTCCTAGCAAACCACCCCGTCACTTGAGCGACCCCCATCCGCCTTCGCACTTAATTGTAACTGGATTGTACATCATCCTATGCCTCAGTGGTTCGCTGAGTTCAGTTTCGCTCTCAATAGATAGATATTTCAATAAAATCCCAAAAGTTTCGGAGCACTTCGGGCGCGGCAGAACCCCGTTGCTTTTCATGAGTTGTTTGGTTTCCATAAAGGTACGGTAAGTTTACCAAATAATATTGAAAAAATCATTTTACCGTTTTCTGTCACTTGCGTCTGGTGTTGTAGGTTTGGTAAACGAACCCGGGAGTGTTTCGACCGGCAGATGGGGTGAATAAATTAAAATGCCTGTTATTCCAAAAAGCAATAAAGATCTGAGTATTCTGTTCCTAATAGAAACCATTTTTTCCATAAGTAAGTGAAAATTATGGTATGCTTCGCGTGCTGTGCAACTTGCCATTTATACGGAAAGTAAATTCTTCATTCTGTACCCACAATATTGTCAACAGCTAGAACACGACTTTTCCCTGTGCTTTCTCAATGGCCTCAAAGGGGGCACCAATGTGATGGACTCCTTGACCCCAACATTCAGGCTCTTGATAATATCTACATGCCCGAAATTCACAGCAAAGGAAAAGCCTTTGTCCCGTTTTGGAACGTCTCCCCAAATACGCCATTGAATATGGGTAGAAGTAAGCCAATTCATGCCATACGGGCATGTGGCCTACCTATCGCTTTCCTTTGTCATTATTTCGAATCCTTCTCCATCCTTCCTACATTCTGAGGCAGTTATCTACTATCTACGCAGTATCTTCCTACATGCTGGGTGGTATCTAGATCCTGTACCTGATTCCGGATCGGCTCTCTGTACTCCAAGCTGTATTATTAAAGCAAAGCTTTCCTTGCAATCCGCCTGCCGTGGAGTGTCCTAAGCCACACCTTCTCATGTACATATCTTAGGCTTAAGTAATATTCTGTATATTCTGTCTGCCAGAAACATGATCAGTCCATAGTTGTTCAAATGTCATTGTCATATACCGTATTCGACGAACACTAAACAGGGATGAACTACGTCGGCCAGAAGGTTAATATGATACAGTACGTTCATGAATACCCTGTATATCAGATTTTCTGAAACAAAACGGTCCCAGAGCCTGTTTTTTTTTTCAAATTTGCATACTTGATGCCAAATGTAGACTACTGAGACATGAACTGGCGATGTGTAATAATCATTAAAATCCCTAATTAACTCTCCAGTTCACTCCCCGCTATTAACTGTTAACATTTTGCTCTTCTCAGTCCCTTTTCTTTGTTCTCTCAGCCGGCATCGGGGCTTCAGGTTGCCGCCCATCGTTTATCCAACCCTGGTCCCTCCCTACCCCCATCTTCCGTTTCCATGTATTTGTAGAGCGTTAAGTGTAGCTCCTCTCAGGTGTGGCTCCAAGTAAAGACAGGGTCAATCCCCTTTAGGGGAAGGCTGCCACCCACCCCGCTCACCCGTTCTATGAATTTTTCCAATTTTATCAGAGAGCCTTGAGTTGTATGATAAGCATGTAATCCCGTACGGCTAACAATCATGATGGTTTACATGATTAGCTCTCAAGGAAGTCATATTCTACATTAAATCCTCAAAGTTTCTGCAATAAAACCCCCAATTTTTCAAACTCTCTATATTTAAACACCTAATATTTCAAATTTTCCCAAAAAGAAACCCTAACATTTCAATATTTCGCCTGGTTAGTGTCTTTTGAAGAAATCCAAAAGAAAATTAAAGCCTTTTGGAATGTGACGCAATTCATCCTGCTGCTCGTAGGGGATGAGTTTTAGGTATGTGTGGTCAGTTGCGTCGGGTCGCATTCGACCAATTTGAAGCTATCACAGGATTCATCCTCGGATTCAACCTCGTTTTCATCCTCGTATTCATCCTCGTATTCATCCTAGGATTCATCCTCGGATTCATCCTAGGATTCATCCTCGGATTCATCCTAGGATTCATCCTCGGATTCATCCTCGGATTCATCCTCGGATTCATCCTTCATCCTCGGATTCATCCTCGGGTTCATCCTCGTATTCATCCTCGGATTCATCCTCACATTCATCCTCGGATTCATCCTCACATTCACCCTCGGATTCATCCTCACATTCATCGTCGGATTCATTCATCCTCGGATTTATCCATACATTCATCCGCGGATTCGTCCTCGTAGTCTTCCCCAAATTCATCTTCGGATTTATCGTCACGTTCGTTCTCGGAATTTTCCTCTTGACCATTCTTGGGAATTTTGTATCATTTCCGTCATCTTATTGGTCACTGGTGTTATCCGAGTGTATCTTTCTTGTCCCGGCTTTCTTGGGATTCGTCTTTAACTTCATCCACAATTTAGTGTGTGATTATTATTTGTTTATCATCCATAAAATACGAGAAAAAAATCCGGGGAAATCCTGGTGACAACGAAGGCACTATGCTTGCAGTAGACATCTCTTTAGGCTCAGGGCCATTGCATAAGTTTTCAAATGGTACAAGGGACCCTTCGTTGGAAATCTCGCGAGATGTCCCCTTCTGAGTTAGGCGTAAAAATTTAATTTGGAACAGCGAAAGGATATAATTACAAAAATGCCTAAAATATCTCAGTTTCATGAATACGATTATGCTGTAAATGTGAGGATAACTGTGAGGATGAAGGATGAATCCGAGGATGAATCCGAGGATGAATGTGAGGATGAATCCGAGGATGAATCCGAGGATAGCTTCAGATTGGTTCGCATTCGGATTGTGGGTTAAACACGCAAAACATTGCCGAGGGTCGATATAAGTCTATCTACTGTTCATTAGGGGCACTTTGACTATCTGCAACAGTCGTCTGATTCCCAAACGCTTTTTACTTGCCAATTCATAAAAGAAAACAAAGATGGGTCACAGTTAGGTCGATGACATCTGCATTCTGCCACGATCTTATTCAACTGCGACCCGGCCCAGAGTACAGAGCGTGCCTTGGATTATTGCAAAACCCCGTACAGCCGTGCAACCTTCGCGATTGCCTATCCTAGCTCGCAATCCTGAAACCCACTGCATCATAAAGAAATCGAATGGCCGTTAGTCATGGCTATTTTGAAATAAAAGGGCAAACTGCAATTTTTAGGCTTGTTTAGAGCGTATTCAGTGCTATTTATAAATAGGTATTTGCCAAGTAAAATGAAAGCAAACATTGCTAAGATGTCCGTTAAAGTGTTATTTTTTCAGCGCGTGAAATCATCTTGTTCTCTTGCCGTCTTAACTTACCATAGAACAAAGTTATTTTAGTTATTGCAAAACTCCGTAGACACTCTATGACCCTCCATACTCCCCACAATTAATCCTATTGCATCGTGAAGAAATCGAGCGGCGGATAGTCCGAATTAAGCTATTTTGAAAAGATAAAGACAAGAGTGCGATTTTATGGTCTGATTAGTGCGTACTCAATGTCATTTGTAGACAGTTAAATGCCTTATTTTGCTGCCCACAATTGTGCAAAGGCTCCAGAGCTTCCGGGGGTTTCGTCCCACAGGAGGGACATTACCGAAATGGGCCCTAATATAAGGCGGGCAATTGAGCCTTACGTCAAAGACAACCTTATGCTCCTACCACAGAAGTACAGTACAACCTTCGGAGCTAGTACTTTTATGAACAAATGGACCTTGCTGTTGTAGCAGGCAAATGAAAACGGGTGTGCCAAGATCTAACCGACGGTGTCAAACTTTAACCTGAGATTCCATTAGTTTTTTTTTTTTTTTTCGTTGTTTTCTTTCTGTATCTTTCAAAGACTAGTACCCTATTTTATGAGCGTTATGAATTAACCTTCCTTGACAAAGATATTTTGTCGGGAATGAAACCGTCATTTGTCGGGAAAAGGTCCAGCACTTCCTTCCCCCTCCCCAGCTCATCGATCCTCGGGGACGCCCCTGACAGGGCCACAGACAGAAACTATGTCCAGACCTGCTTCTCGATTCAAACCGATACAGACTACCAAAAATAAATTGGTAAACACAATTTTAATCAAATAGTCAAATGAAATATCGTTATCACTTCATTTAGATTCTCAACCTTTTGTAACTCGAGGTACACAAGGTTGACTGTAGAAATTACCCGAGGATCACCTTTTATCATTAACTGAAAGATGGAGTTCCACTAACATTTTTAATTACCATAGGAGGCAAATTTCAAATCTAGGCACCTTAGGCGTTGACCTATAGGCCTCCTGTAATATTCCATCTGTGTGGGTTGAGGTACACTATATTAAAAATTAATGAAAGAAAAAATATTAAAGTTTTGTTTAATTTTTCTGGCCGGCTTCGCGGCCCACCACACTGCCCTCCGCGGTCCACCAATGGGCCCGCGGCCAACAGGTTGAGAAAAACTGAAGACCATGAACTATGTCTATTACTAATTTATTTCATCATTCCAACATACTCTAAAGATTTCTCACATCCACGGCACAGAAGCCTACACAGGATTTTAGAAACTTCCATCGTGTGGAGTTCACACACCTTCTAAAATGGTTTCTAAAATTTGGTCGGGGGGGGGGGGGAAGGGGGGCTAAAGCATTCATCTCTAGAATTTTAGCATTTTGTAAGGTAAGTTTGAATGTTTTGAGACAAGAAAACTTTCAAACTGAAAATTAAATGGGACTCCTCTTTCCCACTAGCACGGCCAGTTCCCACGGCCCTGGGACAAGACAGCATTCTTCTTGTCTGATCACCTTTTCCACAAAATTTCCCCTACTCCCTCTACTGAGCACCAAAATTAGGGTTACCTCACCCTCCCCCTTCCTCACCCTCCCGCTTCCCCGCCATCCTTTCCTCCCCAAGCAAGCCTTGAACCATCACCACGTGCTGTGATTAACGTCTTTGTTAGTGAGACTATACAATTCTAGGCCTACAAACGGCTTTGAAAAGAAGCCACATTCATCAAAATTCGGAGTTATTCACCCCGTGAGTGATTTCATACCGTCAAACTGTAATCAGACCGAAGCTGTACATTACAGTTACTTGACAACAGGGGTGTCGCCAGGGCATTCTGAATGGGGGGTGGTGTGTCACGTTTTGTCGACTAAATGAAAAAAAATACCAAAAGAAAAATGGCGCACGTAGCGCGAAGCAAGTGTGAACAGTCCGGGGGACCCCAGGTCTGGCCCAGGGGAAACACCCATATGGGGGCCAGGGGCGAAGCCCTGGAAAAGTTTAAACCATTTGCAAAACTATGGACATTAGAATGAAGCAATGGTGTAGAAAGCGAGGGGCTAGGGGGGCTTAGCCCCCAGTCAAAAATGTGGGGGATGAAGTATGCTTTCCCCCAGATCCAAGGGCAAAAAACCCTTATTTGTCTCTTCTGTAAGAAATGTCAAAAATTTGCAGTAATTTTCCTTAAAGTTTGTCCAAACTGTTGCATCAAATTGCATCTGAGGACCTTCAAACACCCCTCCCCTTAGACCCCTCCCCCGGGGCGGCGATCCGAAACAAGGTTCAGCCCCCCCACCCCAGTCTCGAAAAGCTTCCTACGCCTATGGAATGAAGCATTTAAATATCTTTGATGCGTCGAATGGGCAATAAATAGACCACTAAAAACGATTTGAACACTTTTTTATAATTTCTTAACTTAGATTCACAGCCGGTTGGGTTGGTGTATAGCAGAAAATTGTGATGGGGGAGAACGGATGATTGTACAGGTTGTGTACGGCTTTGGAACAGTATTATCACTTAAGCTGTCATACAGGAAGTAAATATTATGCCAAGTTGCAGAGATCCGCGGGAAACGCGCGCAGAAAAAATATTGCATTTTTCAAGAAAGCTTACAAGTACGTACACATTGCATAGGAGTCTCTTTTGACGAACGATTGGCCTTTATTTCCAAGTACCAGATTTAGTTGAGCGGAAATGTTCTGGAGCGCCACCACTTTTGCGGACAACTTTGAAAGGAGCCGCGTTGCCAGCAACTCCCTGCATTACGGAAGCCGAGAACATCGCGGTGGTGTGAAATCTGACATGCCAGTTTTCCCACCCCTTTCTTCGGTAAATATGGGAAGGAGAAATCAAGATACGATTTCTCCTAACCATTATCCACCGATAATGTGGAGTAGAGAAAACCAAAGTTAGTAAGGGGGTACTTCAAGAAAGGACCATTACACAGTGTCTATTTTCGAACACCCTGTCTATAAATGGACGCGCCCGCACGTGGCACGGATTGGCGCTGTATAACTTTGGTTTTGCATGCAAGGACATACCTAGGATCTAGTGATGGGGGCAGGAGCTAAAATTTAAGTCGGGTTTCCAACTGCCTCAGTCTACAATCATATCCGTCTTAGTTTGACCAAAATTTAGTCACATACCTCACCTCTGGGGCACCCACTTTCGCTCCAAAACTGATGTTTTGTCGGCACAGTTATTGCTTTGTTGGTAAATGTGTATACCGAAAAGCCCCCTCTTCAAATGTGCACGGTATACTCGTCACCCTCAGGGGTGGAAGCTGAATTTGCAGGCTCATTCTTGAGGGAGTGACCTTCACATAAGAGCACGAAACCGTTATCTACATGTGAGCGGTCCAGTGACTAGCCTCCCCATACATTTGGAAAAAGTGGTCCCTATAAGCATGAATTTCCAGGTGCCCTGAGGGTCTTGCATTTGTAATCAGGACAATAAAAGTTGCATTATTTCATCAGCAATGAATGCAAAACGGTCTACGAGAATAGGACAAAGGAATTTAACCAGGTGAAGCACTCGCCTAGATTTAGGTTTGACTCTCGTTCTATAAGTACCTTAGTGTGCAAATTGAAACTTTCAAGATCAGTGAAAAGCGCACGGAGCACGCGAAAATAGAATAAATCATGACAATACATATTAAAAGATCGATCATTCGAGAGACACTCACCCTACCTCTACACCAATTTTCTGAATAACTTAATCGTCAAGTTTTTCTCATGCGGAAGTAAGAAAGGATACAAACGCACTATCGTTTCATCATTCGAGGGGAAACTGTAGAAGTGGCCATATGTTCCAACCATCCCTTATCATCTTCCTTAAGTGCAGGTCACACTAGAGCGATTTAAGACAGGATTACTGTCCGATATTTCTGAATTTTAGTTAAAATCTTCTCTATCCCTGGTCGGAAAGAGCCAAAAATTTGCCAACCTGTGTAAATATATGATTTGCATCAGAGGACTACGAAAATGAATGTTAACTTATTATTTGTGACGTCACATCGGCAGACAGCCTTTATCGGGCATGCGTGCAAAAATCGGTTTGATTGATTTTCGAACAAATACCGCTCTGTTGAGTGCTTAAGTTATGTAATGGTAGCAGAACAGTTTATTGTTAGCCAAATTAGGAAGAGTTATCGATATAGCGTGACCATCCTTGGAGCAAAGTCTGAATAAAAACTATTGCTCCGATTTAGGAAAAATCGGATCGGATTTCTGATCGAAAATCGCCATTGTGTGACCCGCCCTTTTGCGACATTCGTGTTGGGCCCAACTACGTTAACATCACAAGACTTACGAAAGAAGCACAATAACGCCGAAAGCGAAAGATTTGTTTTGATTTCATTTGTCGAAATTTTCATTTCACTGTCCCGATTTTATTCAGGAATATAACAGCAGCAGAAAGCCCCTAGTTGGAAATTTGGTGTATAACAGTCGCTAATTTCCGAATTCCGCACTCCGACTTTCTAAGTCGACCTAAGCCTTATGTAAAATTAACCATACGGATGGGAGGGGAGGCAACCTCCCTCCTTGCATGAGGCTTCAGAACAATAACTTCACCTATGCTGGCCTACTTGAAGTAATAGTGTGATGGCTTACAACGATGGGTGGGCCCCGCGCGCCGAAAAAAAAATGGGTTTACAGACATATATTCATGATTTGCTTCATTTTACATTAAAAAGGTAACACTTGCGGCTATACTAAAATGCCCCATGATTAATTACGATTGCCAGCTCATTTGTTTTTTATCCTCAATATTTTTTCGATCTCAGTTTGCTGTGTGATGTGAGCAGATATGGCCCGCCGGCCGCCATTTAAGAACACAGGCTTTACGGTAAATACAAAATGGGAACGTTAGTATGATGCTTTTAACTTACATCCAAATGACACTTCAGGATAGAACACCAGAAATCGAAGTTTAATGCATTTTGAACGAGAATCCAAACGGATAGCTTCCAATGAGGAATGACTGAGAAGGGAGTGAAGGGAGAACCAAGTGGTATATAGGATTAATGAGTTGCATCTTTCCTAATGCATATTTTCTGAAAATGCACTTAATGAAATTTAAATAAGCTTATGCAATGAGTAATAAGCTTCAATTTATGACTGAAAACGCTAAAAATGTTGTCCACAGCGCGAAATTGCCACATGCATAATCGCCTCTGGATGCAAGCCAGAGTTTGGACCTATAAATTTTCAAAAAATAGTTATCGCCATTCCGTGCATTATCGTCCCAATAATGATAATCAGTCATGCAGCGTAAATAGTGGCAATTGCGCGCGAAGCGCGTTGAAATTTTGCATTGATATTGTTATAAAAAAAACACACACACGTTGACGTACCTTTCCTCTTTTCCTCTCTCCATCCTCCTTTTTCCCCTACCCCTTCCCTTCATTTTGCCGACTGGTGCAGAATTTTGCCGACTGAATCCGTGAATAGTGGTGTCCACCTCCTCTAGCGAAGCCCCTGCTTGACAATTTTGTCGCAAGTACTTGTAATGGTTACGAGAGGATTGGGTCAGTTTTCGAAATATTAAAAGTCTGGTGACATGAAAATTACATAATGGGATATTTGAAGTAAAAAGCATTAAAGAGCCAGAAAACAGCTGAAATTTTCATCAACATCCATCAAATATTGACTATTTTACAGGGTAATTTCCATTTCACACGTGTTTTATGAATAAACATGAGCCAAATGTGCAAATTATCAGCAAAATTTGATTGGCTCGTCGACGGACCGCTGTCAGCCACTTCGGCGCTCCGTCGGACAAATGTTCGTTGGTTCGCCAGCTGTCCGCCGATAGTCGGGACGCTGATTGGTTGAAGACTTTTACCCATAAAGCAATGTTGTGTACAGACAGTGGACCTCCAGCGGCTCTCCGTCAGCCCCTCAGAAACTGGCCCCGTATTCATGGCCGATCGTGAGCGGCCAATGGCCGCCGATGGACCGCCAGATTGATTGTGACATCTAACGATGGACTTACCAAATATGGCTAATGTTATAGCTTTTGTTTTTCCAACCTTTATTTCAAGAACACTTAATTGTGGCATTGGTATCCCCTGAGGGACTTTTATGGAAGTAAAATTGTTTTGAAAGATATTGATATCACTCACAAAACTGTAAACAATCTTGTAGCCACAACTGGAAAAAAGGCCGTGGTCGTCTCGACTTGAACCAATTGACTGGAAACTGGGAAGTTAAACCTCATCTAACTAACTATACACATCAGCAATTAAGAGATAGTTTACATACTGGCTTAACAAAAGAAATGTTAATGGAAAATAATGCGTTTTAAATGCACCAACAAGACATACAAAGAAAATACCTTAAATCATTATTAAACCATTCAGTCTCACTGATAAATTCTAGTGATAGCTTCATCTGCACAAAATGTTATGCATTACAGGGTAACAGATGTTGTATTATTTGAATTTTTGAAAGTTTGGGCGAACAAATTACTATTGTGCAACAAAGAACCGATTAACTTCATGTGAGAGCCTTATTTCCTGAAAAGAAAGCTACCGTACTGCCTTACTATAAATTGTTTATAATTCTGTATCTATTGATATTGGTTTAATAAATATGAAAATTTTCTGTAAAATAAAAGCTATGTTTCTCTTTAACACAGTGCAACACTCCATCCCATTGATCTTGCATAGGCAATGAGTTAATTCAGAAACCATCAAACTTTGAAGGGGTATATCTTGAGAACGGTAAAGGATATAGAGATAATTCTAACGGATCTTTTATTGGGGGATTTAATTCTTTACCTACCAAGGGAAAACAGGTCTTTTGGGTTGCATGTCACCATAATTTTAAGTCTGGCCTTCACCCACACAAGTTGCATTTATCTAACATCGTTACTGTTGATAGGTGCCAGAGGTACATAAACGTGGAAATGTCAAGGCAATTTAACATGTTCTTCCTCACCACAGAGACGTGAAAGTGGAAATTGAAGGCCAAAAGAACACAGATTAAACTAGGTCTATTTGCTATTATGACACTTCCTGGAATAATAAAACGTACGTTTACGCAAATGAAAACTTATCCTCTTTTCCATGCAGGAGAAGAAAATAACAAAGTCACGGAAGGGCCCATAAAAAGGTCCCAGTTAGTATAGTATATATATGCTCGAGTTTAATCTGAAAAGTTCTTTTAAAGGTTATCAATACACGAAAATGTGACACAAATACTCAAATAGCAACTGGGCTCTGTTTCATAAAAAGTTACGATCGATCCTAAGTTTGATCTGTCATGCAATTGTCCTATTTAAATCAAACTTAAGATTAATCTTAACCGTTCTTGGAAAAGGGCACTAAAGTCTCACGTAATTCCGTAAGTCCTTGGCATTCAAGACGTAAGGCTGCTCACCACTATTCAGCACTGATCTCATGGCCATTGTACTCCACCCAGTATACAACATGCAGGGCCATAGCGAGCGGGGGTGTGGGTCACCCCCCCCCCCCCAATATTTGGTCGCCGTCGGCAAAGTTCCTGTCTGTCTGCAAAAAGGGGAGAGGGAAAGGAAAAGAAGAGGAAAAGACGAAAGGAGCAAGAAAGAGAGAAGGGAAAGGAAAGGAAGGGAGTAAAAAGGAAGACGGAGAATGAAAGGAAAAAAGAGAAAGAGAGAGCGGGAGCGCGTGGCCAGTCTGTTATCGGCTATTTCGTTTTTCAGCTCTTCATCTAATTGGCTATTCAAGTTGAAGGCCCGTCGGCAAATTGATTATGCATGTGACGGCCGTATCACCGACCGTCGGTGTAATTGAACGAGTAACTGAATCCGTCGGCAACTCGGAGAAAGAAAGGGAATCAGTGTTGGCGCCAGGTGGGTGCAGGGGGGGCCATGGCCCCCCGTCGGGGAAGGCTGCCCCCCGTAGGGGAAATTTTCCGATTTCGTCGGGGAGCTGTTTTGTATACGATAAAATATGTAGTCCCCGACACGGCCAGTCGCACCGACGATTTACTTAATTTTGGTCTAAATTAGGATAAATTTTTCAATAAAACCCCCAAATTTTCCAGTTTTCTTCTCTAAAACCCCAATTTTTTTCAAATTTTCCATGGTAAAAGCCCATTTTTTTTTCAAATTTTCTGGAAATAGAGCCCCAAATTTTCCTTCAAACATCGTTTCGGCACTCTATTGGCCTCGTTTAGGCTTTGGGTTGTTGGTCCCCCTGTCGGACAAATCCTGGCGCCACCTCTGAAGGTAATTAAAGGCTTCCATAAAGGCGCACTATTTCGGGTCATATGACATTCTTGAAAAACCACTTTTTGCACATTATTCCTCACTTTTATCATCACCACGGGGAGCAGCACCCTATTAACCATGGAGTAGGCATCCTTAGCCCGTTTTCTTTTCTAAACCCTAACCTTAACTTCAAACACATTTTGCAAACTCCCGAGGATCCGGTTTACCCACAAACATCCTGGGAAAAAAATAATGCATCTTGGGGAAAAAATAATGCGTGCCACGCGCGTCTTCCCTTCACTGCAGTCTCAGGCTTCTAACTTTTGACACCAAAATGAAACAGATAAAGAACCCGTCATGGCGTTCAAAGCATATTTTGAACGCTTTTGTTAGGATTCTGAACACTTTTACCCCCTTTTTGAACGTTGGACGTCTATTTGAAAACTTGCCGTATTTGAACGCCTGACGCGTCTAGTGTTGAAATGCTGAACGCGTAGTGTTCCAGTTCTGAACGACAGGTCCAGCTCCTCAAGTACAGTGGTATGACGGGACGAATAGCCTAACACATTAAAATTATCCGGAATCTTTGCATTGGATAATGTATTATGAACCAAAACATACCTATACTGCATGAGACTTATTTTTTTACCCAGAGATTATACTAAAACTTCGGAGCTTCCGGGGGCTTCACCCCTGGACCCCCACCAGTTGCCTTAAGGCGGGCTCAGTGTTTTAGCCAGCCCCTATTTGTGCGACAATGTCGCATAAACGGCGACAAATGTCGCACAATAAAAATTTGACAAGCAAATTCTACCCGGGTGTAAATTTTGAGGTTCCTCATTAGAGCAGAAATCCACTCAAATATTGCACCATTTGCAATCAAGGCACCTTTCAAATTCCAAAAATTTCCAAAGGGGATCTTCTGGATCCCAACCGCTTAAAACTATAGCGGCTTGACGAGAGGAATAGCCTAATACATCAAAATTATGGGGAATCTGCATTTGATGATGCATGATGAACAAAGATATATCCATCCTGAGACTTAATTTTTCATCCAGAGATATGCTTAAACCTCAGTTTCCGGGGGCTTCGCCCCTGCCCCCTCTCCCGCGGGGCTTTGGCCCTAGACCCCACCATGGGCCTTAAGGCGGGCCCCTGGACCCCACCCGTCAAAGCTCGTTTACGCCATACGCATTACCAGATCCGTCGGCAAAACATAGTCTCTACACCTCCCAAAGAAAACACCTTCGCTACAACCCTGACCACATGCCAGGATGTCTGAAAATGTGGGGGGCAAACCCGATTAGAGTGGCAAACGGCGCCGAAGGTACCGCGGGAAAGCGAAGCGTTCCCTCTATCGTCGTGGGGTCCAGGGGCTCGCCTGAGGGCCCTTGCATGGCGAGGTCCAAAGACAGAGCCTCGGTGAGGGTCCAGGGAGCGAAGCCCCTGGAAGCTCTGGGGTATTTAAGAAATTGTGAGCATCATAAAAATAATGCATTTAGCTTTAACTTCAAATGGCGTAAGGTGGGCAATCAATAGACCACAAAAATCACAATTTGACTTTGCAGTTATAGGCTATTCTTACTCCGTGTGACTAGCAGTCGGCCAGGATCGATAATGCATGGAGCTTAAACAAGGAGCCTGGGGGAGAATGGATTTTGAGGGTTTCCCGGGGCTTTAGAACGACATTAAGGATAGGAGGTCTAGAACTCAGAGAGGGTGGGCGCGAAGCACGCTGAAAAATCGCCATCTTTTAGACTTTTTAGCAATAGGAGTAATAGAAAAGATGAGAAAAGTATCCTCAACGAGTGGGTTCTTGCCACCCCACCCCCCTTCGCTAAGCGCCTGTCCCATATTACGGTACCGGGAATGACACTTTCCGTGCCTCACAACTGGCATGTAAACTATCTTTAAAAAGTCGATATTAAATTTACACAGATCGATGGTGATGAAAAAATGAGTTAAAAATTTCTGGAGAAGGGGAAACTTCCACCTCCTATGCGTGCGGCCATGAAAAATTTGTGGTTTCAAAGATAATGAAAGAGTTTGTACGAAGCTATGACAAGGGAGGTGTTGTACAGGAAGTAAACCCCAATTCCGAAACAATATTTAGAGCGGAGAACGCGCCTAAGAAAACGCCGATGAGACAGCGTAGGTTTCATTAGATCGAAGGTTCGCCACAAAGAAGGCTCACTAGATCGAAGATCTTGACTCTTATTTAATCCTACTCTTTACCCGAACACTAATCCAGGGGTGGCGCCAGGATTTCCCCGACAGGGGGGCCAAGCTCCCCGACGGGGGGGGGCCAGCAACCCAAAGTCTCAACGAACGAAATAAATTGCCGAAACGATGTTTGAAGGAAAATTTTGGCGCGCGAAGCGCGCCGAAAATTTTGGGCTCTTTTTGGAGAAAATTTGAAAAAATTGCCGGCATTTCCCATGGAAAATTTGAAAAAAATGGGGCTTTGAAGAAGAAAATTGGAAAATTTGGGGTTTTTATTGAAGAATTTGCCCTAATTTAGACCAAAATTAAGTAAATCGTCGGGGCGACTGGGCGTTGTTGGGGACTACATATTTTATCGTATACATAACAGCTCCCCGACGAAACCGAAAAATTTCCCCGACGGGGGGGGGGGGGCGCCAGCCTTCCCCGACGGGGGGCCATGGCCTCCCTGGTCCCCCCGCTGGCGCCACCCTTGCACTAATCCTGCCCGAGGATAATCCTAAGCCTGATCCTAAACGTTATTGTGAATCTAGCTCAAATCCTAACTCTGTTTCTAACACGAAGTAGATTTTTGTCATAGAGAATCTTCAGTCTAGCTAACTTTCGATCTCATAGGCGTAGGAAGCGGTGGGCTGGGGGCTTTAGACCCCCAGTCAAAAATGTGGGGGATGAAGTACGCTTCCGCCCCCCAAGATCCAAGGGCAAAAAGCCCTCATTTGTCTCTTCTGTAAGAAATGTCAAAAATTTGCAGTAATTTAGTTTCCTAAAAGTTTGGCCAAAATGTTGCACCAAATTGCATCTGTGGACCTCAAATACCCAAAAATTTTCCAAAGGGGAGCGAGATACCCCCTCCCCCAGGACGGCGATCCGAAGCAAGGTTCAGCCCCCCCCCCCCCCCGTCTCGAAAAGCTTCCTACGCCTATATTCGATCTAGTGCACCTTCAGTCTAGTGGGCAATCCTCCCTCAACTTTTTTATTATAGTGTGAAAAATAAGGTGGCGTTGATTTTGAAGGTAAAAGAGTGGCCTATGTAATACTTGAAAGAATCAATGAAATGTTTCTTGGGTAGTTTGTATATGGACATGAGCAAGATTATCGGCAGTAAAAGAGCCAGGGAAGTAATTTTCATTTGAGGCTGCATCTTCGGAAGCCTTATACGCGAGTGCATGCCGTAGGCGGGAAGCTGGTGGCTGGGGACTAAGGGTCCTCCTCGGGAAATTTTTCTTAAATTTGACGGCTTTTGAGCCATTCTTGAGAAAATCCTGATTCCCCGGGCAAGGGTGGCGCCAGCGGGGAGCCAGGGGGCCATGTCCCCCATCGGTAAAGGCTGCCCCCCCCCCCGTCTGGGAAATTTTCCAATTTCGTCGGGGAGCCTTAATCCGTACTATACAATGTGTAAACCTAATGACCTGCCGTCGCCCCGATGATTTGCTTGATTTTTCTCATAGGAAGGGCATACTCTTCAATAAAGACCCTTAGTTTTCATTTAAAAAAATTCCTTACTTTTCTTCCATAAAAATCCAAATTTTTCAAAATTCTTTAATGAAAATCCCAAATTTTCAAATTTTTGTAAAAAAAGCCAAATTCTTTTGGTGTGCGTCGGAAAATTTTATGTTCCTCATCCTTTTGTCAACTCATCGCCTTTGTCGTCGGGGAGCTTGGCCCCTGTCGGGCAAATCCTGGCGCCGATCGACCCCTGCCCCAGGTGTAATTTAAAATCTAATGAAATATTTTTCTTATGATGATCGCAAATTTAAGATAGTAACCGTCAGTTAATTTGCTGAGGATGGTGGTAGTTGGTGGGGAAAGTGAACAGCGAGAGATGCAGGTTAATAGCCCGCCGTCCTACAGGAAGTAAAAACGAGGCAGCTCAACCAAAGATTTCCTACGACAACAGTACAATGAGACATCAATTTATATATCAGGCTCATGTGAAGCAGGCAGGCGCGGTTCTAGATCGAGACTTTTGGGGGGCTTAGGGGGGCTTGAAACGGAAAAATCATAAAATTTTCTCTCAAATATGTAAATCGGCCACGCGCACGCTGAAACCAATGATAATAAAAACAGTACCATAACCAGGGACGGTAAAGGTTATTTTGATAGGGGACATGGGTTGAGTGATCGCCGTCCTGGGCCAGGGGTCTAAGGGGAGGGGTACTTCCCTTCCTCTGAGAAATTTTTGCTAATTTAAGGTTGCTAAGATGCAAAATGGTGCGGTCTTTGGGTAATTTTTTGACTATATGACTGGAAAATGTTCATAACTTTGTGAATTCTAATTTTTGGTTGGGGGAAAGAGGGCTTTCTTAGAGGAGAGGTCTAAGGGGAAGGGTGTTCCCCTCCCTTTGAGAAATTTTTGCTAATTTAAGGGTGCTAACATGAAAAATAGTGCGGTCTTTAGGTTATTTTTTTTACTGATATATATGGCTGGAAAATGTTCTTAATTTTGTGAATTCTAATTTTTGGTTGGGGGAAAAAGGGCGGTCCTAGGGGATAGGTCTAAGGGAAGGGGTCTTTTGAGAAATTTTGGTTACTTGAAGGTCACTTAGATGCAAAAATGGTGTTGTCTTTGGGATATTTTTGGACCCGATTATATGGCTTCAAAACATTCTTAATATTTTTGGTTAGGTGAAAGCGGAGCCTTTTTTGTCTTAGGGTATGTATCAACAAACCTCCTGAAGTCCCCTTTTGGACACATTATTGCCTTCTAGTCGGGGAAACTATCGAACTATTAAGAAAATTTGCCTTGCTTCATTTGTGCATTATAAAATCGTATCTAAAGGCTGGTAGAAACCGGAATATGGCCTCTTGGAAGCTCTGGATTAACTATATGGATCAGATATAGGCCTACCCCGTCCTCCTCTTTCTTCTCCTTTCCGTCTTCTTTTCCTACTCTTTTTCTCTTTTCCTGCAAATTACAGGGGGGTAGGCTTCCCTTCCCCCCGAGTGGTACCGCCCCTGACCATGACATAGATGTAACGTATATACAGGCATATATTTTTCATTTGGAAGAATGTAGCAAACGTAACTGAGAGATACGAGCAACTGGACCTGTTCACATTAATGGGAATAACGATTCGGCCTGTAGATTTGACTTAAAAGGACTGCTAGTATAGCTTGACGAGATCAGCGACGAAATGACTCGTTTTTAACTTCCAACAGATGATTAATCCGTTAATGTGATTTACATGTACGTACATACTATCATAGATGTTACTTATGTTACTTATCTGACCCAACTTCCATTGTATGAAATCGTGAACCTAATATGTGATTTCGAGACACAGACGACAGTTTCCCTTGACTGAAATCCACTGGACCAAGATGTGCACAAGTGTATTGGGCAATTTTGTTTTTCTCAGTACACGCAAAATAGCATAACACAACCTCTGAAAATTGGGGGGGGGGGGGGTTGAGCGAATTTTAGGGGGCTTGAGCCCCCCCCCCCCCCCCCGTAAAACCGCGCCTGGAAACAGGTCGAAAATTTATCGAGAATTGAGATACATACATGGGTAGGGTTTGCAATTTTGTTTGCAAGGGCCATGGTTTATTCAATGACGTACATTAGCCTACTTTCAGTGACCCTTACCTCAGAGCCTCAAGTCACAATATAGTGTGGTACGTGTAGGAGACGCTCGTACTAAGAACGAAACTTTACGGTGCCAGACAAAACTGTATTTAGTCAGTTTCCTGGGGGTGCGCGCGAAGTGCGCCGAGAAAAATCTTCCTAGCAGTACCATGGTATTTGACTATAATGTTTTCCTTCATTTTCATTTAACATTGAAAATTGAATCATAACTAGGCCATTAAAGCTTCTCTCATAGTTTCTCAGGTCTCGCTTCTTTTGCTCATTTTTTTTTAATTAGCTCTGTAAAAAGTGGTAGGAAAGTTCCCCCAGGCTGAATCCCGCCTATATGCCACTGTTGCCACATACTATAGGCCTATCTATGCCCACTTCTACAGTACATGTCCTGCTCTGAATTGTGGGAGCACATTCGTACAAAACATGTATTGTAGGCCTACATGATTTTTTGTTAGTCAAGGGTGACGCCAGTGGGGGGACCAGGGGGCATTCCCCTCCTTCGGGGAAATTTTCCAGTTTCGTCGGGGAGCATTAATCCGTACGATATAAATGTGTAATCCTATAAACGACCTTCAGCCGCCCGGACGATTTGCTTGATTTTTCTCATAGGAAGGGCATATTCTTAAATGAAGACCCCAAGTTTTCCGATTTCCCTAAAATAAAAATTCCTAAATTTTCTTCCATTAAAATTCAAAATTTTCAAAAACATTCTTCAATAAAACTCCCAAATTTTCAAATTTTTGCCGTAAAAAAACATTTTTTTCGGCGCGCAAGCTTCCGAAAATTTTGTGTTCCTCATCCCTTTGATCAACTTATCGCCTTTGCCAGGGCATTTGCTGCCCCCCCCCCCTCTCGTCGAGGAGCATGTAACCCACCCCGCCCCAACCACCCCCGTCGGCCAAATCCTGGCGCTACCCCTGTTATAATACTTCTGTGACTTTCTTGCAATAAGGGCATTTAGTAGACAAAATCAGGATTTGCGTGACTAACTACCGTACTTTCAAGTAACATGAGTCACTGCGTTACTCACTAAAGTAGGCTGTGCCTGTAAATGCACTTCACTGCATTATGAATAGCCCTGCCTGCTGAATTTACGTAACGTACATACCGTACCTGTACCAGCAGCTTTGCTGCGCTGCAAGCGATTTGGAGATTGCACAGAATTAATCGCGTTGTTACAACACCAGTCACGCGAAATACTCAAATCTTGATTTCAACCCCTTTACTGCATACTAACCGTCATACCCCAATATATGGAGACAAGTCATATTGTTTGTACCTCGGTAAGTACGACACGGTAGACATTTCCAGTCTTCTGGAAGAGGGCTTTGGATTGTAATTTGTAAACGTAAACCCCGAGTTTTTGTAACCGTATCTTTTGAGACTTGAGTGCTATACTGTTTCTTACACTAACTTACACAGCTAAATCCGCAATAGCCGCAATAAGTTAGTATTAATTGCCAATAGCCTTATGTTTTGTTGTATTGTGGTAGAGGTGCAGTTCCGACCGGTAAGGAAGGTAAGATTTTCTATATTCATTTTTACAGTCAGTCGAGTAGGTATGTTATGCCTGAAGGCATAATGGCCGTCATGAGTTTTAGGTTCACAACCAACCACCTGTTCACGTTAACTTTTAAGTTCCAAACTGAAGTTGCACATTACAGTATATACCGCCTACCAGTAACAATGTCCAAATAGGCCTAGGCTAAGTAATACTAAACTTACAGCAGACACTGTACAAGGTGAGCATACAGTGTTCGATTTTAAGGAATTAGCAATGGTTGTCCTGCTCAAAATAAGGTAGTCCCAAGTGTAACCATTTTCCCAAGTTCACAACCATGAAATTGAAGTGGCTTTCACTTTTAGACAACCATCCTCTCACCCCAACTTGAAAAAAACAAAAACAGATATCTACTGTTTAAGAGTTCTGCCTGGTGGCATGCATTAGTGTACATTATGGACATAGTTAATGTTATGATGTTCGCATTTCGTGTTAATAAATCAAACATCTCTAAATTGAAAGCACTGGTGTTACAACATCACCACTACGAATTTATAGCTTGCACGAAGGAATTCAGCTTCTCTGTGTACAGTGCAGGCCTAGTGGCCTACTAGTGGAGTTTGTACGGGGCACATATTTTGGCTTGATAGTGCTATGCACATTTCGATAAAGTGACTGTTTGGGAAGTTGTGGTGAACGTGCATAATCACCGCACTTTGCTGCAAATCTTTTGATGCAATTCATTGAGTTTCTAAATGTAAACATCACATCACTTTCCTAAAAAGATTTGGTTGTCCCGATGGATAACATTACACACCTGTTTTTGCAAAATCTGGTAGTCCTGCAGAATTCTTGGTTGTCTCGGGCGACAGGACTACCCTTAAAATCGAACACTGGCATATTATTAAACTGTCACTGGCTAGGTGGGGTTAAGTAAGGTATGTTCATAGTAACAGTAGCCCCTATATACATAGGCCTAGGGCTACAGTAGGTCCCCACCTGAATAATGGAAAACCCAACTGATGGTCATCAAGATGATCTATTTAAACAGCATGACCTACAAAAATGTACAAACTGATATTATCATGCTGGATTTCTCCAAAGCCTTTGATACTGTACCACATAATAAATTGTTATACCTATAACAAACTTATGGTATAGATAATGATGTGTTGAAATGGATAACATTATTCATAACCAAATGTACAGTAAAATGCATGCACGTTGTCATCAATGGGGAAACCTCAGTACTGTACGCATCTGCAGAGTCAGGGGCCCGCAACGGACAGTACTTGGGCCACTACTACGTGTATTCTTGTGCTATGTAAATGATTTACCTGACTGTCTCTCCTCCCAAGTGAGACCATTTGCGAATGATTGTCTCCTCTATAGGCCTGTAAAAACAAAGCAACCACATTGCCCTACAACAAGATCTGCAAAATTAAACCTCGTTGGCTAACACATGGGGGATGTGCTTTAACCCAAAGAAATGCTACCTATTGAGGAGCCAATCAAATTCTTTTTTCTAAACTATTCAAGATAGCATACTACAACAAGAAGAGAACAGTCCCTACTTGGGTGTCACTATTTTGGATGACTTTAAATGGTCAACACATGCTAATAAAATTACCGCTAAAGTAGGTGCTATACTAGGTCTTTTAAAAGGAAATCTTAAATGTTGCCCCATGGAATGCAAAAAACTGGGATACGTACAGTATCCCAATTCAAAGTAACCTGGAGTGCGACTTTCAAATGGGACCCTTACCAACAAGGGGACGTAGACTGCCTGGAAAAAGTCCAAATGTTGCAGAGCTGCCAGATTCATTAGTGCTAATTACACATCCAGAGAGGAAGGCTTCATTTGACTGACCTCCTTAAAGGGAGAATGCAGTCACCCCAATAAAGAATTGTATAGTAGACTATCATATTTCCTGAATGGCTCTTTAGAATCATGTGACAGTATTTTTCTCACTCAATTGTAAAATTTACAAGGAGCAACTGCTTGGTTTACCTTGAATATATGCAGTATTTATGTCCTAAAATATTATGAAAGATTATTGGAAGAGAAATGAGAAGAAGTTTGTGACATTTAGCTATTGTCTCAAAATAAGTTTGGGGTGACTGCTTTTGACCTTTAAGCAATGGGAACTTCCTCTATTAAAGAACCACAGGAAAGCTGACAGGTTATGTTACACAGCATGTATAGAATTTTGAATAATCAGCTGTACATACCAGCTGTCCCACATGACCACTACCTTACAGTGCTTCCAGCAAGATGAAGGGTTAAACCTACGTGTACACAAATTTATGTGATTCCACCTGTTCCAACATACTGTAATTGAAAACCAGGCCAGTGATAACAATAAAGCCCTTGATATACATTAATTACAGAACTCCTCAATATAGGTCTTCCTTCTTCCTATCAACCATACTTGACTGGAATAAGTTTACTGATAAGGAAGCTAATTCGCAGACCCTGAACATGTTCAGGATTTAAGTGTCGTCTGACACCTGAATTCTGGTCTGGGTCTAAGGGGATGGGGGTATTTCCCTCCCCTTTGGAAAATTTTTGGGTATTTTAGGGTCCTCAGATGCAATTTGGTGCAACATTTTGGACAAACTTTAAAGGGAGAATGCAGTCACCCCAAAAAAGAATTGTATAGTAGACTATCCTATTTCCTGAATGGCTCTTGAGAATCATGTGTCAGTATTTTTCTCACTCAATTGATATATTTACAAGGAGCAACTGCTTGATTTACCTTGAATATGCAATATTTATGTTCTAAAACATCATGAAAGATACTTGGAAGCGAAATAAGAAAAAATTTGTGACATTTAGCTATTTTTTTCAAAATAAGTTTGGGGCGACTGCTTCTGACCTTTAAGGAAAATTACTGCAAATTTTTGACATTTCTTACAGAAGAGACAAATACTTAGGGGTTTTTGCCCTTGGATCTTGGGGGGGGGGGCAGAAGCATACTTCAGCCCCTCCACATTTTTGACTGGGGGCTAAGCCCCCCCTGCCCGCTTCCTACACCCTTGATGATGAGGTACTGTACGTGTACTGGCCTTACTTAAAAATGGAATATATTTGTGGGGCAACTAACCAGTTCAGTATACTACCGTCCTAGCCTAGTGGTGTTAGGGTACAGTGTATCACATGTGATGAGTCAATCACTTTTGGAATATTTTGGTTGTTAGAAATATGGCAATTTCTAGAAATATTTTCCCGCATGTCTTCCTCACTTTTTAGTATTTTGATTTTCATTCAGAAACAGCATTCCAATTCCATGGTGGCAGTACAAACACAGTACTGTACCTGTAACTCTGATGGAATCTTGTGGTGATCACAATGTACAGAGAAAAGAGCAGCTTCAAAGGTTGTTCACTGTATACTAAACCAAGAATTCTTTTATGAAAGACAAAATATATCCTTTATTTGTACATATTGCCATTATCAAAATTTGAATGCAGGTTTCACCAAAGACAATGAACATTTTTGTTCAAATTTATAAAGTTCTATTATATTCCAGTGTAGGGCTATGACCGTTTAGCGATTTATCGCTAAACGATCGCACATGTAATAAACGTTTAGTACAAAGCTACCAGCGATTAATCGCAAAACCCGTTTTGCCGTACGAAATAAAAAACAATCTGCAGTCATTACAGAAAATTAGATGTTCACTTTAACTCTTTTTGAAAAAGTGAAATACATAATTATACAAATGGCACACATGTAAACATACAACATCAAAGTTGAGCTTCTATGAGGATCAGTGTTTGAGGTTCATGGAAACTATGTCCCCCGGAAGTCACTAACGCATTTTACATATTTATCATGTTCAAAAGCACGTTTAAAGTCTCTTTGTTGATCATAGGTACTTGCTATTAATCGCTAAATGATCACAAAGTTATGCGATTAAACGTTTAGTAATTTTGTTAAACGTTCACACCCCTATTCCAGTGCTGACTCTTGAAACTTGACTGTGAGTCAAACTTTTCTTTTGAAAAGGAAATACTACAGAACATTTACCATTTTTGGATTTTGTTTAAAGAATATGCAATCCAGATAGTGGTTACTTTTGAATCACATCGCACCTTCATGCTACATACATACAGTAGCATTTGAAACACACAGTAAAGTACTGTACGTGTACATGGGACCATACTCCATTCTTTTCAAAAACCAAGAATAATTTGTGGTTAAAGCTTTTACTGATTAAACCATAATAAGTGCTGATCCATCTAGTTCAGCCAATGTACATGCCTCTACAGTAGCATCTATTCCTACATTAATCTTCTGTGTTCAGTAGAATGAGGTACTGTACAGTAGGCTGTGGTTTTGTACTATTTGAATATTATATAAAGGGAATATGCAGACCCACATTTATTTTAAAATGTCAGCTAAACCTTGCAAATCTCCTATCATTTCTCTTTCAAGTATCTTTAAGGATTTTTCTGAACATAAGCATGGAATTTGCAGCAAAGTTAACCGAAGAGTTTTTTGCATGAAGTAAAGAGTTTAGTGACAAAAATATTGTCACATGATTAAAGAGAGCCATTCATGAATTAAGATATCAGGGTATATTCAAATTGGGGTGACTGCTTTTTCATTTTAAGTCTGAGAGCTATGTCTGGACACTTGAAGAAGTTAGCATCCAAAGAGGCTGAATCCTGTACAATATAGATGCTCTCAGTCCTCAGAAACATATACAATAACACCTATCTTACAGTAGCTCTATTTTACTGATGCTGTACTACTTGTTATACAGTACAGAATAACTTAGTTTTTTTCCCTTATTCCAAATTACACTTATCGGCCTTACTGTGCTGTATACATGTATGCACAGTATATGCTACCTATGGTCTACAACACTAGCTCCCCAGGTGACAATCCTTCAGTAGGCCTAGGTGGAATATTGTTGCCATAGATGGCCATGCCTGGGGGACGATCCCTAAAATAGTTCAACTTCTAAATGTTCATTTTTTAGATTGACGTCAGAGATCATTCTTTGCCCAAAAATGTTAATGAAACTCTACCAGAGGCGTGCAAGGCAGGCGAGGGGGCTTCAGCCCATATTCAGGCAGAAAATTTGCTGTTTTCAGGCAAAGTATATACTTTACAAACTTTGGGCAGAAGTATTGTGCAGCTCTACCCCCAATCAGAAGTAATTCTGTATTTGGGTGATTATTTAAATTAGGGTACCAATGGTAAAATATGCTTTTAAAGGCAACTGTCTTGCTATTTTAATCCACATGGTCTTTGCTATGCTTTCATTTTGTCCTCACTATTTATGTAAGTGCATAATCTTTCAAAAAATAAGTATCATTGTAGTGAATCCTCCCAATTTTGATGAAAAAATTGGCTAAAATTAGCAATTTTGGGGGCAAAAAGTGTGACATTTAAACTACCATAGCAGAACTTAGATTTTCCCTTAATTTTACACTTATCTTGCTCAGTTATTTTAACTTAAATGGTTGATGAGGTATCAATTGTACCCTTGAAACTCATATTTTATGAGAAACTGACATTTTTCTCTTTCCTGGGATTCGACGAAAGAGAGGTTCCACCTGTAACATTTGGTGTTACCGTTACAGTGTGAAATTTTAGTATCTTATTTTCCAAAAATTATCTACAGTAAATACTAAATCTTTCTTGTTTTAGTGGTTGATTGAAGCCTGTGCAATTGTTTAATGCATATATAGGTTTGGACAAAAGCAATTGTACAGAAAATAAAAACATAATAGCCATTTTGCATTTTGATAGGCCACTTTGGTGTCACAGAAATATGTTACATAGTGAACCTTTGCAGTTAAAATACTACTACTTCCTAAACTTGATATGTTGTCATTTTTAGCTGAACTATAGTATTTAACATAGCTTTTAACTTACAGGTAGTAAAACCTTGTTTATGATTTGAAATATCATACAATATTACTTTGGTGTTCTCCCAATCTAGGTTACACGTGGAACGTATTGTTTGTACCACAGAATTGAGATGAAACCCTTGACTAAGTAATCACAAGAGGTTTTAGCTTCAGACTGCTCAGATTAACTATAGAGAACCCATAAATGATATAAAATAACTCAATAAGTAGTCTTAGTGGGACAAACACATTTTTGGTGTTCATGTTACACTGTGAAACCTATAATTTCCCTGCAATGGGGCTATTTTGAGGTCAAACGTCATCTGAGCATTCATAAAACAACTTGTACAACATCATTTAGGCCTAAGCCTACAATGAACTAGTAAATATAACAATTCCACCCATGGTTTCACATCAAAAATTATGGTACATGAAATTAGGGCTATAAATGTTATGTCACAGTCTGGTACCCTAATTAAAATAAACACCCATTTGTATGCCTCTCTACCCACCCCATTTTCCTGGTCATAGTTTTACAGAAGTGATAATTTGTTGTTGCCAGATGTCTTACAGTACATGTATACAGTCACCTCTTTTCCTGTGTACCATATTGTATAATTATAATTGCAGGACTGATGAAGATTTCATTTGGAAGACTAAGTTTATTTTATCCATTATGCATTGTTCAAGGGGTCCAAACTTTTCAACGGCATGCATTTTTATATGACCAACACACATTGAAAGTGCATTACTACCAGTTGTACAGATCTGTGCTGATCCATGAAATTTTGTACATGTTTTGAAGTTCTGACCTACAGTCTGCTTTATAGAATTTCCACATGAATTCATGGGCATTTTAAACAATATCCTTCCTGATCCTTCCTGATCCTTCCTGATTTGCAAGAGTGTTCAGGTGGAATCATGCTGTCGTTCCCTGAATGAAGAATGAAAATGCATAAAGCATAGAAGTTATGTGCACATGGTGTTTGAGTATGGCCAATAAAAGTTTTATTGAATTTGCTTTATTCTGATTGGATGAGTATTAACACAACATTTTTTTCAATCAGCCCCAGGACCCAGGTGCAATCAAAACAAACTTTTTTAAAACAAAAATAAAAAATGCTGTAAGTTGATGAAGTCCCTGGGAAGCATGAAAATGCAGTCACTGGTTGTATACAGTATGTTTAAAAAATACTTCCTATAGACTATTTGAGATGGAGTACATACTAGATACTACAGTATCTTATCAGGGTGAAGAGTCCTTGTGGGGTCGTATCAATGCTGGAAATCAGGGCGATCTTTGGTATACACTGTACAATGTGAGCTTCTCACTATAACACAAGTACTGTAAACATACAGTACTGAAATACAAAACAAGGCCTTTGTGGCAGGACATTGAAACAAAACAGTCACATACAGTACTGTATACAATACATGTACAGTATACAGTAGTACGTACCACTTTGCATACAGGTCTGTTTCTACAGCAGACATAAGTCAAACTCTAGGATTGTAGCCTACTGATAGTTCCACTGTAGGTTGTCCAACACTACAGTGACAGATCAGGTATAGTCTGTTTAGTTACAGTGTGTTCTACTCAGTTGAAGTTTTGGAATTCTGTCTTGTAAGACAAAACATAACCTACATTTACAGTATGTTTTCTCAGTAGTATGCGAATATAGTAAAGTTGCCTCCCCCCACCCCATGTGGGATACAGTTTATTTCCATTACTGTATGTCTTATGGTTCTAGTTTCAATCAACTGTTGAAGGGGCAGGAAAAAGGGCACCCTCCCCTGCCCCTATTCCTTGTACTTCTATGAGGTAAATTTTTATTAGTAGTTTTCCAGGAATGGACTCAAGAGACAATGTAAGAACCTAAAGATGGTTTCTTTTTGTAAAATACCTTCATATAGAAATGTTATAGTACCAGCATAGTTTCAATTGATGTGATTCATAAGATAATGATATGTAGAAGCCCATCATTCATACTTTTGTAAGTTTATATCAGGTACAAATAATATAGGTCATGGTTGGACTTGTTCAATACTTTTTACTAATTGAACTGTAGCATTATACTGTACATACTGCTAGTATATATTGAATTTAATTTGTACAGTATGTGCTGTGTTGATCTCTAAGCCAGTGTACTGTACTCTACAATGAAACCATTGTATGAATAGTGCATTGTTTTAAGTTTTTGGATCCAGCACCATAATTATGTTATACGTTCTAGTATTTATCCCAGGAAGAATTGTATGGACATTTTTAGCTTAAGTTGCGTAAGTTTCACAAATTCATAAAAAAAGCTCTCGCCACCTGATTGCAAAGTGCCATGTTCACTTACTGTACAGTAGCAATACCCAGTCAGGTACAGTATGTTTTATTGTCTTGGTGACTTTGTATAAAATGAAGAGAAAAACTTCAAAAATATTGCTCAAATTTAAAAAAAATCTTACCCTTCTGCAAAAGTTTGGAAGGTGAGAAATTCTCTTACTTAACTACTTGAGAGGCTAAAAGGTGAGAGGGGGCAAACTAAAGCCCAGATACAGTAACTGCTGTATTTGCTTTTTCTATGAAGCATGCCATAGGTAGTGATTATTTCCTTTTATTTTGAAAAAGGGAAAGTATTAAAACTGTTTCAATGTGCCAAGATGATGATGGGACATGGCTTTACAGCAGCTGTAGTGCTTGGTACGGTATGTACTGTACAGGAGTGGAACTGGACTTTCAAATGTCCTATTCAAAATTTCTCCTACTGTGCTTTTTGGATTAATGGCAGTACTGTACTGAAGAAAGAAGGGTTACTGTAACTAAAAAGCTGTAAACTCTTTTGTGGAAATATTTTCCCATTAGGTTGGTACAGTATTGTCCATATTTCCCAGTAAAACTAGAAAGAATATGTTAAATACACTTTACTGTACCCTTTAAGTCATGTCTGAGTAAGAAGGGCTGTAAAATTGATTAAGTGTACCTAAAGCCTGAAATTTTAAAAATGTAGGCCTATTTTGTACAGAGCTTGAAAAATGAATCCAATAGTCCAACTCCCATCTTCTCAGGACATTTCTGAGCTGAGATATTGAAGGTTATTCACTCAGTTTAAAAAGGTAGATTGTGCAATAATTTGTGATGTCATTCTTGTACTACTCAAATTACACTCTTTGTTTCTCCTTTCTTTTTCTTTGTTTTTCCAAAAGCCACTGCACTTTTTACCTAATTGTGATCACTTTCTTAATGTTGCAGGGTGACTTGACTATACAAGCCCTCCCTGTGTAACATGCTATGCAAGGAAACAGGAAGCTTGTCAAGGTCATATTAAGATTTTAGTTACAAAAGGAATTAAAAGCAGCTAATGTTAGTTGTACAAAAAGGACATCACAGATTATTGTGCAATGGACTATTTCAAATTAAGTGAGTAATTTTCAAGATTTTATAGCTCAGCAACAGAGTATGCTATGAAGATTGGTGTTAAATGAATAAGAGTCATTTTCCAACCATACACTGTATTCTTGTAGTTCTAGACTTAAGGTAATGTACACTTTAAGGTGCACATGTCTCTTTATGTAAACACAGGAATGTTATGTTATACTTTAACATTATTAGTCTGATAATGTCTTCTCTTATTTGTTTGGAATGCAGTAGTTCAGCAATATAAAAGTGTTTATGCTATGGTACATGGCACAGGCACAGTACACCAAGAGGGCATGTGAATTACTTCCATTTCTCGTTTGGTCAGTCTTCAGCATATGTATATCCAGGGATGTCACTGCGCTAGGCAGCATTAGGCGGCCCCACTCGGGACTGGTGAATTGCGCCTGCCACTCGTGTTAAAATGAAAACATACTGCCCAGCACTTTTTTCCCAATAATAATAACTGTAATTTTATGATTTTGAAAGAAATGTGGATGTACTGTAACATTAATTTCAGAATGAGATGGCTAATTGGAGCATTAATTTAGAGTGTAGAGAAATATCCACACCTTCTCTAAGTCCCAGGAAGGTGGTCACTAAAAGGGTCACATTCAAGAATCAACCTTCACTACGTTTGGCCTGGTGACAACACTGTATCATACTGTACAGGCTGTAGTACGTGCTGCGGGTTGTGTGCCAGTGAAAGGGGCTAAAAGAGAGTTAAAGATTCACAAAAAGGAATTTAAAATGAAATTTACTGTACATGTATTGTGTTTACATTGCATAAAGATACTGTAATTAAGGTACAGTAAAGACAGGAAAAAGATCTTATCATTAACTAAGTACTGTACTGTATTCAAGCTCACCAGTGAATAAACTGATAAACTGTGACAGTACTGTAGCTTCTCTTCTAAAAGATATGACATTATGTATTACAAGAGAACCTTATGAAAGTTGCATGTTTAATATGTAAAAGTTTGGGTGAACAAATTACAGTGTTCATGAGCTACAATGTGGTGGATTTTTAGCCTGTTTAGTAGCCTATCATATTTCTTTAGATTATAAAGCGACACAACTACTGTACCATATACCTACAGTATTTCGAATTGCCCCATCATACTTTACATTGTCTAAAGTGTAAATCAAAGCTTAATTCTCAAGGTATGAAATTTTCCATATAACAAAGGCACTATTTCCCTCAAAGAGAGAAAAAATAGGTCTGTCTATTGTGCAGAACTGTTCTTTTACAATATTTCACTTCTTTCAGTGAAAAACAAGAATGCAGCCAATAAATATTTACACAGTCTCTATTACATGTACTTTTGAAACTTGAAAGCCTTTTTAAAAGGATATTTAAAAAAAGACGATCTGTATCTTCCTTGAAATATCATGTTTGTGAAGTGAAACTAGATTTTAATGATTTTAAGGGATACTCCCTTTTGAAAGGCCTGTCTACATGCACAACATATAATATATTTTTACTGAACATTATCACTGATGCTTGAACATATGTTGGGAAAGTAAAGCATGCAGCTTAAAGTTTGAATGCCTTCATACTGTACTGTACATGTTGAATGTTGTTCAAATCTCTTGAGAAAGTACACACAATCATACAACATTGTCATACAAATGAATCATGTTTTGAGCATATTAATGATCTAGTCAGATCTACAGTAGTGTACAGGTAAATAGGGTTTTAGGTTTATACTTTCTCATACTGGTTCAGTGCTTAAAAGTTCATGTTTGATGAGATCACAATCTACAGTAGGAACGGTTCAGACTGTCTTCCCTTCATTCATTTCATCCACACAGTACTGTACATTACCTAAATGTTTTGGTGAAGAGAAATTCAAATTGGTGGAGATAGCTGCCAATACTGTTCATGTGTCAGAGAGAGTGCCTGACATCCATCTCACAATTTGTTTACAAGTACTTTCTTACAAGTGTCACAAAAAAGCCAACGACACATGCAGTTTGAAAGGACACTTTTGGGGCTTCAAGCGATAGTGAATGGCTAGATGTATTTCATATGCCCTAGTATAACACCAGCATAACTAAATTACAGTACAACATTTTCAGTTCTGATTTACACACAGAATTATTGCTACAAACATGTTGTTAGAGGTTACGGAAAAAGCTAGAGGAAGGTAAGTGTACTATTTGTAAGACCGAAATTGAAAGTCTGGAGCATTTCTTTTTGGAGTGCAGTTTGGTTTTTAAGATTATTTTGGACATGGAAAGGGTATTTCTCAGAGCACAGTTTTCTTTACAAAGCATGATATTATTACAAAGCACTGTTACAAAGCATTATTTCACTTAAAGACAATGTAAAGAACACCCTTTCAAGTTCAACTAAGTTTTGATTTTACGTGTTTAAAAATGCTGTATCTATCAGACAAAGTGTAAATGCTCTCAGCTTTCTGCATTGAAAGTAGAAAAATAGAAAATTAGCAGAAAGCAGAACGATCAAAGAAGAAGCTTACAGTAATTGCCATGATTTGTTTGAGATGTTTTTGGAATGCACAGATATCTTTTTTAAAATACTGTTTGAGCTAGTGGAATGCCTCTTATTGCTCTGATTTGACCATTTTATCTTCATAATGCCTGTTTCTTATTTGATATGTTTGTGAGTAAAATCTTACAATATGATTTTTTTATTTCATTATGATTGTATATAATCTTTGAATAAAAATGGAAGATAAAAAAGAGTGCTCGACATTTTGAAAATTACGAGGTGTGTAAAGATCACAAACTAGGCTGGTATCCCCCACACCCTTCCCTTCTAATTGTAATATATTATGTGCCATATTAGCTTGGCATTACTGGTAAAGCTTTTACAGTATGATACCATTTTGATTGTCAGTGAACAAGTGCTTCTGGATATTGGCACGTGAGGATGCAACCCTGTTCTATACTTGTCTTTCCCAAAGTACTGTAAGTATAGGGTCCGGTACTTAGCATATTTAGTACCATACTGAACCTTTTCAGAAGAACTGCAGTTACATTGAAGAACCATCTGGCAATAAGAGTAAAACTGGATAGACACTGTGTTCACTCCATCGATCTTCCCTTCAAATTGTATTCTTAAGTGAAGAACCCTGTAGAGCTTTCAGGGTACAGTGCTGCTGTACAGTACCATATATGTTGGCCTACTTTATTTCATTGTTTCTGTGGGCATAATCAATTAACAGTATTCATTAAAAGAAGATAGAAATTATTCAAAAAGTTAACTGTTAACTGCATGCTTGCAAAGAAAAACACCAAATGAGGTGGAGGGCTCCCAAATTCCTTAATCCCCTTCCCCATGCCCAACCCCACTCCCCCACCCCCAAATTAAAGAGAAGCCCAAAGGATTCAGCTATGTTGGTGATTCTGGAAGGGTTTTAAAGTTTTCATAAATATACAAATACAGATTTCTGACTGAAGCTCAGTGAAGTTCATACCTACCTATGTTGTACAGTGCTGGATCCTTGGTATGACCTCTTATAAATAAATTATAATATACTGTACATTGTGAGCACTGAGCTGCATTGGGACTAAGGTGCAGTATGAAGCACTGTCAGCTGAAGTGTATAGTGGAAATTATGTCCAGAACATGAAATCCTGTATCCCAGTCCTTGTCTGTGAATTAGACAGTACAACAGAACAATACATGCAGGCTACTGTATGTATCAAGACCATATTTTCAGCATTGCTAATATATGACTGTCAACACCAGCGCACATGTGGTGATATGAAGCAGATATGTTATGTTCTTATTAAACTCCCCAATTAATCTGTAATGAGTTTTTTCTGCTGGCTAAGTATTACAGCAAAATAAACAATTCATCACTCAGCACTGGGGGCCACAGATGTGTTGTATTGCTCTCCAAAATTCCAATCATCACAATAAGTACCTTAGCCGTTCATTATCTTCTGAAGGTGTTGGGATGCTTTCGTTTTGTAACTGAATAACTTTACACCAAGTCAAAAGGAGGACTGTGTCTATTCCTGGAATTGAAAATGAAATTTTAAGTGGTGTTAAATGAATATTTCACCCTTCAGTAGCATCTACTGTAGACCACGCCCCTTATGCTGTATGATTGAAAAAAACAAAGATCACACATTTGTGTGTTTGATAAAATAGCTCAAAGTACAGTGTGTAAACAGTGTAAAAATTACTTTCCTAAAGTAAAATTGTACTACAGCCAATATAACAGTATTTAATCAATGGTAATCTGCACTTATAATGTATAAAATGCTTAAATTTTAAAAGAGAAAGGGGTAGAGGAGGTTCCTCATAAGTTGACACTGGCCTAGTTATCCTAGGTACTTAAGATTCTAAAGTGAGAACATTGGTCTACAGGTAGCTTTAACTCAAGTTAAACTTACACATTTGAGCCACATTACGGAAGCGAAAAACAAATTTTACTTGTGCTACTGTAGTACAGTACAGTATGTACATTCACATTGCCACATTTGCTTTAATCATGTACAGTTGCAAAATTTCCACACGTTTCATTGTAGGGTGAATAATACTGCTTTAAGCAAGCACAGTACTGGATTCTAATACTTCAGTACTGTATGCTTAAAATTACAGACCTGTTACCTCCATGGGTAAAGAAATGTACATAGTAACTGTTCAGTTGGTGTATACACAAGTACAGTATACCTGTACTGCACATTCAGTGTACTGAAGTTAAAATTCCAAAGAATTCTGTTGACCTGAGACAGAGTCATTGTCGAGAATGTGGATGGATTGGTAGAATTAGCCATTTCGACTCAAATTCTATACAGGGTCACTCTAACAAAACGAATAATCCTCTGAATTTCATTTTTCCCCTTTCAATGTAATTTTTACTTTTCAGCTGTTTTTACATTACTGTACTATACTTGGCTTGACTCCCATGTCTTATAAAGTTAGGTAAGTAGATGAGGTTTAACGTCCCAGTTTCCAACCAATTGGTTCAAGTCGAGAAGACCACAGCCTTTTTTCCAGTTGTGGCTCACTGGCTTGTCTTATAAAGAAGGGCCTTACACAGGAAAGGACAGTATTGATACTGTACAGTGCAAAAATTTGTGGTTGTTTACACTCTCTGTAGTGTTCAGTTTCAGGATGTACCAACAGTTTTTTTGCAAATTTGCAATTTTGTTATGACCAGTGTTTCCTCTAAGAAATTATCCATTGGGTCAATATACACTGTTTGAGAAAATTTGACTCACTAGAAATTTCACAGCCATGCATTCACACAGTATCAACTTTAAGGAATGAATGAAACCCTACTTTCCAATTTTTTTGCCATGAATATCAGTGCGTCAAATGGAAAAGTCACTACGTCAAAATCGCATCATAGCGGCTTAGCAGAAACACTGGTTATGACACTATTTCTGATTTCAACAGCTTGTTAAGATTTTTGGCCTGTGCTGTACAGTACTGTAGCATTTACCATTGGCAGTATCTCCCCCGACGCTAGTACTGTACTATTAACAGAATGATACAGTAGGTGGATCTACTGTACTCAAAGGATCCAATTACTATGAGCTCTTACTTTTAGAATGGTATAAAATAAAAACTGTACTTCAAATTTATTTGTCCATTCCAATTTTCAAAATATTAATATCTAATCAGCTTAGTTTCAGTTTGTATCATGTCATAATTATCTACAGTACAGTGTAATTTCATGTGCACGGCAAACCATCAATTCTGCAGAATTGCCCTGTCATTCAGTATAGTCCATGAAAGTACTGCAAAGTACTGGTATTGTACGAACTGTACTGTAAGCATGAGAGTTGCAAGGTAGGGGAAGGGGGCATGTTATTATTACTGTTGTGAGCTATGCTCCACACCAGGTTGTGTTTATTCTACTACAGTATTAAAACTTAGCAAAATAAAATGAACATTTCCCTCTCACAACACTTGCATGTTTGTAAAAACAATTTTATTTGTTTCATCGTGATATGGATGTCTTTTTAATAAAACTGGGAATTACAGTACTGTACTTCTTAAAGAAATATGTTGAGGACCTACAGTACATAGCAAATACTGTGGAAGTCCTGTCTGTTGTGCTTTACAGACTATAACTGGGAAGTAGACAGTGTTACTGTGATGCACATGGTCTGCAAAAGTATAATGATAGTACTGTATGAAAGGACTGTACAGTGTGGTACGGTACTGTACATGCTTCAGCCAGTATGCAGTACAGTAGGCGTAATATTGGTCGTTTACAAAATTTTCAAGGGGTAGCAAGTGATTCTCTGGGCCGAAATGATTAGTTACAGTACAGTGGGTTAATACATGTAGTCATATCGATAGAAGAGCATTTTCAAGTTCAACTTAAAATGAACTCAAAATTTTATTGCAGTGCATGTTGACAAGCTTTTGTAAGTACTGGTTGCCTGCAAATTAAAACGAAAAATTGTTTGCACAATTTGGTGCAATATTTAAGTTGGTTTATTTGTACAGTTGTCTGACACTTGGATAACAGCTACGTACATATACAGTACGTAGCAATCAAAGACCAGACATGCATGCCACATCACAACTTTTTGTATAGTGTACTAAAGGCTATATACAGTATACTGTACAGTATGTTCTGCAAAGAACAGTGACAAATCTGAAGGGTACATAAATTTGTATTTTATCAAGTGCCATTTTTGATGCCAAGGCATGTGGCAAGGGGCCCTCTGTCCAGGGGTAGAACTCTTGTATAAAGCATGTTTTATAAAAGGGAGGGAGGGGGGAAGGAAAGCAACTGTTTGTAAGTTTTACATGCTCGTTACATACTTTAAAGGGGAATCATGTTTCATTAATTACAATTTAAATGTGAAATAACATTCAGTTTATCCCTCATATTTTTTTTTTTAACTTTACAGTTGAAAACTGGCCAGTTGTGGTAAAATGTGGTATAAAACATTTGTGTACAATTACTGTTACAGTAATACTAAGTGAAAATTGAGATTTTTAATTTAATGTACAATAAGAAAATGGAAATTTTGAAAAGGATGAAATTTTAAAGTTTGAAAAACTTTTTTGTACACCCACAAATATCCATACCTGGGGTTAAAAAGACATGAATGGGCAAAAGAAATGTCTCCCCATATTTAAAAAGAAAAAAGAAAATTTTTCAGCACTTTATTTAGTAAGTGCTGTTTTTCAAGTCCCTCTCAATATAGCAAAAGTTTTATTGTACATTAACTCAGTGAGAGAACTGTAAGCCAGCCTACAATATGGAAATGTAATCTCAATAGTATGCAGTGGCCTACAGTACTGTACATCAATGGCATTTGGTACAGTACCGTACTGTAAGACTCTTATGTGTTAAGCAGTGTACACTAGAACCAACAGTCCAGTATAATGAAATTATATACAGTAGAAGGTTCACTACAGACCATACTGTAGGTGCCCTAAAATGACCCGTATCCTGACTCCATAACCCTTAGGCCTATCCTTTCCATAATTACTGTAAGATTCCTAATCCTATGTAGTACTAAGTGGTTTTTTAGTGAAGTGGATGTTTTGTCTGGTGAGATTCCCCGAGTGTGTTTTGGAAGTACTGTACGTATGTACAGTAGCTATTGATCACTTTGAAAAAATCCATATGAAACACTCAAACTATGTTAACGCTAGCTGCCAAGTCATCATCAGATAATTTATAAAGGATTCACAAAAGAAATACAGACCTTTTGCACCCACTCCACATCACAAGATTTGCGTAGTTATAGCAGTAAGAAATTTTTGAAATGTTATAGGCATACAGTATCTGAGAATGGCAAACGATGTTCAAATAATTCTAAATGTTCTTTTTCATCCTTTTCATTGTTGAGTAAACATGTACACATTATAATAATTAATAATAATAGTAACAACAACAGAACAACAGCTCAGATCTCTTAGGTGCAAAGGAATGACCAAACGAAAGATTGGTATGAAAAGCTTAGTGAATGCATTTATCATACTGTACCTGTAAGGTGAGTTTCTAAGAGTCTTTTAAATGAAGATAGCAAAGCACAGCATCTGATTTTAAGTGGCACGGTAGTTCATTTCAGAGCATGCCATTAACATACAGTATTATATAACACCTTATTAATTTCTCTACATTTGATTGGAGGATAGGTGGTCACATGCCATGGGTGATTTGGCACTATCATCAGGGTCATGTGTTATTCATCGTGCAATAGTCTAGTATAACACAGTGTGTTATACTATTATAACACATGGCTGTGACGTTAGCTGTCACTGCGGTATACGTACATACAGAGCTGTGCCACAACTCAAATCAGTGCAACTTTGGGGATGGCATCATACTGTATACAAATAATGAATGTTTATGAGTGCAATAGTATGAATTATTTTATGAGTTGAAAGATTGAACGTTCTATTCAACAAGGCGAAGCCGAGTTGAATAGAACGTTAAATCTTTCAACGAATGAAATTATTCATACTATCGCACGAATGAAAAACATTTATTATTTGTTTTATATAACACCTTATAACTATCTAACGTTACCTTTATCTAGTCGTTGGTTAAATTTGTGTTTTGGCGTTTGTCCGTGCTGTAGCCCCATGGTTTGTCGTTTGCTAGCTACAGTACGCGTCTACTACGTACGGTATGCAATGTGCGATCCCCAAAGCTGCGTTGATTTATTGAGTTGCGGCATAGTTTGTACGTACGCGCAGTGATTGTGACGTCACAGCCGTGTGTTATACCAGACTATTGCACAACCGTGTGTTATACTAGACTATTGCACGATGGATAACACACGACCGTGATGATAGTGCCGAATCACCCATGGCATGTGCCCACCAATCCTCCAATCAAATGTAGAGAAATTAATAAGGTGTTATATAATATGTGTTTAGATTTCATTTTTAGGGTTTTTGTTTTACATGATTTGGTGTTCAGCTGCAGTGCCAGTAATGGTCTACAAAGACAAAATAGAGAAATATGCCATACAGTACAGTACAGTATATAGCTATTTTGCGATATTCAAGAGCTTGTGAATTCTCTTCCATGGCTTGTACAAAGGAGAGCCAGGGCACTGTTTCTTTCATTACCTCAACTTCTGTGTCAGTATGTATCTGTCTCTTTAACCCAGCTGACTATAGGTACTGTACTTCAAGTACAGTACTGTATATATACTTACTGTATGCAACACTTATCATTCAGTGCTGTAAGTGTACAATACATACAGTATTTTATGTGGTCACTGGACTTCAGTACTATTAAATCTATGAAACAATTTAATTTTCTGTAAAATCCAGTTAGGTACTGTACAGCCCCTGTACTATAATGAAGGTTACTACGTAGTACAAGTATTTTTTATTTCTTTACAAATAACTATTTAAGTGACTACTTAGAGAAATTTTAGTAGAGCACCCAGCCTATAGGCTTTGACTATACACACAGTATTCCAAAATCTGTGTGATGCTACAGCTACTCGGAAGTTTTGACATGTTTGACAGCACTTGCCTTAATTACTGCAGACTCTACAACCAAGTCCCTATAACACGGAGTAGGAAAATACATAATTTGGTGACAATGTCTTTTGAATCATTGAACTGCACTCAAAAAAGAAGGAAGTTATATTTTGGGGGGTCAAGGAGAAATACCTTTGGTGAAGTGTTGAAAAAGGTTGGAGTAAACATACTTCCTTTTGAATTAATTGTCGTGGTAATTATTATATTGTGTATTGTATGAATCGAAAGCTGCCTGGATTTTCAGTGAGTCAGCTCTTCAAAGTTCCCAAGTCCCAATAAGTTTGCAGCACAGTATAGCAGAATTACAGGTAATTACTACTGTATTTAGAGTGGACTAGTTGAACCTAATGACATCACATTCTTTTGTCCAGTACAGCATGTACTTGAAATCCTGGAGTGCATGTTTCATTAATTTTCTCCTAACGTCAGTTAAACTTTAAGTTGCAAATTTTATGCCTAATTTCCTTTGCTGATTTCCTGTGGCAACAGAAAATATGTCAACAGGTTTGTGTAATTTGTTGACAGGAAATTTGAAAAGGAATAAAGTACAGGGTGTTATTTCCTCCTTTCGGAGGAAGATTTTTGATTCATTACCTGTTTCTGTACAGTTCATGACTGGCATACGTACAGTTAGAATTTAGTGTGAAACTGAAAACTTACATTAGGACATAATTTGCAGGCATAGATCATCCAGGTGGAGGAAGAACTGGCCCAGTTACTGTATTCTCCTTTACTTTGGTTCTGTTGTCTAGATTATTTTTGTTAGCCCCATACATTAGAATATGGGAAATTTCATACATATGTGCTTCCTCCGGAGTGTATCTTACAGACCTTCCATAGGGAACCTCCCCCTCAAACCCTTTCCCTCCAAGCCTCTCCTCCCCCTAGCCCCTTCCCCAAAATCCTGCTGTAGACACACATTTGCGGCTTTTATTGAAGTGTACTGTTTGTGAGGGCTTCACCCTAATGAACCCTGTTTAGTGTTCTCCAAAGTCCAAACCCAGGATCCTCCACATTTTTTAATTAGAACTCAGGAGATGGTGATTCAGTATTTAGTTAGGTGTACATGTAGTGGCAACTAGAGGTTACAAACTACAGTACTGTGTACCCTTGTTGTTTCACTACAGCACCAGTCTGCTTTTATTTTGGAAGTATTAATATACATTGCCTTTTCACAATTTACACTTTATGTTCCAAAGTTTCTTGAATTTTGATTAACATTCATGGTTTGACACAACACTGTACATAAATCTGCAGGACTTCCACTGGAAGTACAGTATTGTAGCAAGTTTCCCAAGTGATTCAAGTACAGTACTAGTACTGTACCTGCACATACTGTACATGTATGTTATAAATACAGTACGTGTGTGTGGGTGTGTCTGTGTGTCTGTTTGTCCAATGTCCACTGTGAATAATTTACTGTAAAGCATATGTAGCTCATGTACATGTACAGAATACAGTAGGTCTAAAGTTTACAGTATATCCTGTTTGTGAGTCTGCATATTTCGAAATACTGTAACTGTATGAATACCTTGAATTCATACATTAGTGTAAAATGCATATATATGACGAATACTGCTTGAATACATTGTCCATAGACTGAAATTAATTAAGTTCCTTTTTGCTGGTATGTCCTCAGTATACTGTACATTTGTTGATGTGGAAAAAAAAAGACAAAAATACTTTAACTGGTGGCTAAGAGAAACCATGGAATATACACATACATATACTGTACTGTATTTAATTGTAACATACAGTACAGTATGTGTATGTAAATACTACATAATTCGGCACTGCAGTTGCTAATTAGTGATAAAGTACAGTAGGGGTATAAATGCTGGCATTAAAGAGGGGATGGCAGTGTTTGTAAATTAGAATTAGCAAATTTCTCTTTGGGGTACTAGAGATCAAAATCTGAAAGGCTTGTACATACCATATTTAATTTTAAAATATCTTCAGGGCCCTGTTTCGTAAAGGGTTACACTTAGTCTTAAGTTTGATTTCAGTAGGACTTATGGTTGATGGATCAAGCTTTAGATCAATCATAACTCTTTATGAAACAGGTAACCAGAAGGTATAAACATCAATGGGTCTGATATCTGTTTTGCCATTACAACTTATATACAGTGTAGGCCCCTCAATTTGAGTATTGAAAATATATTTACACTGTATGACAAGCTCCAGTTGGTGAAATTCGTACTGTCATTTGAGATCATCAGAGTTGAAACACCGAACATCCTGTACGACATGCAGGACTTGTCTCCAGAATTTTGAGTAACATTCACACTTGTACAGTATGTGGTTACAGTAGCAATATCTTGAGTAGAACAACCCTTTTGTCAGTTGTGATGGAGTTCAAAGTTTATATGAGGTCATCAGTGGTAAAAAGTGGGGACCTTGAGAGATCTCTTTCTTTCACAGTGATATACCTTAAGAATAAATAGCCCATTATCTTAGGTTGGGTTAAAGGTTATCTGGCAGCAGAAGTGCAAGAAGAATTGCTTTGGGAGCTTGTGTCAATGTCATACCTGCCTATTTGGTGTAAAAAACATGAAAAACATTAAAAATAGCCATAATTCTCATCAAATATTGACGATTTTACATGACAGTTACTGAGATTTAACCTACAGTACATCATGGAGAAACATGAGCTATATATGCAAATATATGTAACATAGAGAGAGGGACTCACAAAATATGTCTAATGTTATCCTTCATGTAATCTTCATACTTAGGAGATTGGTGAAGTTGTTATGACAGGTTTATTTTGGAAGAAGCTGTTCACTACTTGAAAATGTTCCCATCACACTAAACTAGAAATCAGCTGATAATTGTAACTAATAGATAATTTATAATAGACTAACAAAAGAATTTCTGGCACTATGCAACACTCCACATCATAGCTTTTGCATAGCTAATGAGAAATCTCAGAAATGGTCAAACTTTAAACAGTCATTGGGAAGTAAAGATATTCAAATAATTCAACAGCTCATGATTTTTCATGATCTTAGATCTATTACTGTTGAGTAAAACAACTTTTTTGGTTACATGTCTACATCATACCTTTTCAACAAGGAAATTAGTGTATCTCAGAAAACATGTAGTTCGCATACAAGTTCACCATTGGTGAATGTCAAAGGTGATGTCATACGGTAAGATTAGCATTGTCTGTACGGAAGATTGACTACTGAAATGTTATTGTTACACAACAAAGTACTGTAGAATATCAGTTTAACATCTTTCGTAGATAACCTTTTATATATGTATGGGATAATTTATCCAAACATTTATTTGCCATTAAATGGGAACAGACTGTGCAAGCATAAACACTGATGGAGCATGTGATGTCATGTAATATGGGGCCAAAAACTAGTGTACAGTACTGTAAGCAACACATGTTTCAAAAGACAGTTTCAGGCACCTGCATTCCTGTGTACTGTATTTTTCAAGGAGTCGCAGCTGGTAACTCCTAGGTACCTGTATATTTTTATTATGTTTGTTGCTATAGGACACGTACCAGCAAGCAGGGGGAGCACTTTTGTTCCTTGCAAAATATGCTCATGAGTGATTGGAGCTGAGGAGTGGGTGGAGCTAAAAAGTGGGTGGAGCTGTAAGTCTTTTTGCATCAGCCTTAATTGTAACAGCAGAATCTGTCAGATTTCATCTTTAAATATTTCTCTCACAAGTACATCTTTTATGTTTTGAGACACAAGTATTGCATACATACAGTGTGGATATCACAAGTGCAATAAACCAGTGAGAACTGTGTTGGTCAGTAATCAGTTTTGTTGACTTTACTTTTATCCATAAAAGCAAAAACCAAGTTCATCTAAATAGTTTGTGCATGTACAGACATGTACTGTACTGTATGGCCCAACCAATTGGGCACTTGTGCACACTTTGTGTAATTGTTTTAAATCTTTCTGAAATGTCCCAGGGGGTATGTCACTAGGTTGCCAAGGATAGTAAACTGCACATTATTGCAGATGAATTAAACACTGACACTGTTCTTACTTTAGGACATACAGTACCGTACAAACAGGTACTTCCGTTCACAAAGTTTCATAATACAGCTGGGCAGATTTTCTGAATGAAACAGCATTCAAATGAGTTCCCTGGTACAACGTACAGGTGTACAGTATTAATAACTTCCTTGCTTGGAGGTCCATAATACTACTGTACAGTATTTCAACCCTGCACTAACAGTACTGTATGTATTGTACCATGCCCTTACAATCTTGATGGTAATAAGAATGGTACAGTATTTATGACCAGTATACTGTATAAAAGTCCTGCTAAACTAAGAGGTCAGTCCAATAGGTACAGTTACTCACTCTGGAAATTATATTTGTTTTCATATTTCAAAACATAAGTTATTCTTCTAATTTATTTATAGTGCTACTCATATCAATATTATGATTTCTTTAGTAGGCCTTCTTTCGGCTTTGGCCATTGCCAATCTCATAGGTGGAAAAAAAAAGGAATTTGGAAGCTTTTTGCTCATAACTTTTGGAATTTTAAGGAGAATTGTGGCAAATTGGAGTCAAACAAAGCTTTTATATACATATATAATCAGCATGTCAAAAATTGTTGTAAATTTTACTTGCTTACTGTGGAATAAACAGTCTTTCCAGCCCTCATCAATCCAAGTCTTCTGGTACCGTAGACTTTCAAGTTTTGACAAATTAAACTTTACCAACACTTGCTGTGATCGACAGTCATCATTAGTTCTTTACTTAAGTTTTCATTTAAAGGAAATAGGCAGTCACCCCAATCAGAGTTATTGTGCCCTGTCACTCTAGTTCATGAATGGCCTATTTTAATCATGTGACAATGTTTTTGTTAGTGAATTGTGAAATTCAAGGAGGATTTCTCCTTGCTTTAACTATTGTTTGTAATAGTTATGTTCAAAATGTGTTTAGAGCTGCTTGTAATGCCATAAGAGGAGATGTGCAAGAATTTGCTGATTTTTCAAAGCAAATCTTGGGGTGGCTGCCTACTGCCTTTAATGTCACAGTAGATTAATTCAGGTAGTGTACTTAATATGTCCCAGTCATGATTGTATTTTCATTACACTTCATGTGTTACAATCAATTTCCTCACTGTTTGTCAATTAATGAATTGTATGACCAGTGTACAGTGTACTGTAAGAGGTCACCAAGTTTTAACTGACCGTACAGTACAGTACATGTAACTCACCTCTGAAATATTATGATGAGTTTATTAAAGAACAATATTTTGTCTACTTAAGATTTTCCCTGAAAGTTATCATTGTATCCGTTCACTTTTTATGGCTTTTACTTGTATCAAGTCATCCATGCATCCTCTTTACAGTTTAATAGGGTACCATTTACAATGCTGTCATTGTAATAAAATTATTGATAAATGGCAGTTAGCCTTATGTACATGTTATTCCAATACTTCAGTTGGATTGTTCGTGTACAAGAGCCTTTTGTACAACGTTGCAAAATACTTTAATGTTCAGTCTTAATAGACTTAATAGACTCTGAACTCCAGACATGTTATTGAAAAGTAATATCACTAGGCACTACTTAATTGTCTCTTTTGTCAGGCTCAGAATTTACTATGTGCAGAAAGCACATTTTGCATCTGCAGGGGAGATTTAATGACATATACTGTGCTTTGTACGTGTTTCTGCTAATGGCATTTGATATTAAGAAAGAACTATGCAACTGTACAGTACTTGTGTAGTACAATATTGATTTCACATCGTGCAGCAGACAGCTTGTACTGTACAGTCTATACAGTGCTATAAATCTCAGAAATGAACATGCAAGTGATTTCCTGTGGCTTTGTGGCACTGCCACTGTTTTGTCCTTTACAGTGGTTTCATTCAAGGACTGAAAAATCTGAAGTTTGCTTGCAGACACTAAGTACTGTATATATACAGTATGGTACTATGCTCATTTTAAGCTACCATACTGGAGTTCTACGTTTTGTCATCACTTGCTGTACTGTAATACGATAACTTGAACAGGTGCTAGCTGTTTTTCAAAAAGGCATTTCAGAATTAGGGCAGTCAAATTCCCAAATGTCATAGAGGTTGCAAATCTCACATTTACAGGTAAAAGCTCACTTGCAGGGAATTTGTCCTATTCACCATATGTTTTCTTTCTTTTTCAGAAACTGGAAAAATTCAGAAGACCAGTAATCCATCAGAGAAACTACAGTAATTTGTATTTGTAAAGTCACCAACTTAAAAATGGGGTCATTATAGTTGACTGCTGGTGTAAGTCAAGTGAGATTTCATGCACAACATTTTGATGAGGAAGAAAATTCTCATTTCTGTCATCAGCATTATATAGGGGGCAGTAGACATGGCAGGAATAACAACCGAACCAGAAGGTGAACCTGAACCAGAGGGAGAGCCAGAGCCAAAACCTGAATCAGAGATGGAGCCCTACACCCCATTGAATAACTCAAATACTATTGATGGGAAAGCTCAGAATGATGAGCCTGAGTCCTTTGCTGAACCGGTCCCAAAGTGGGATGAGGCCCTACAAGAATACGGATGGGCGTGGAATTTCCATATTTACTTTGTTGGCACAGCTTTTGCACTTTTGGCCTTGTACTCATTTATCAGTCTGATAAGATTACGCAAGAAGAGACTCCTTAGTCGTGGCTATTTTTTGGCCCTGAATGCCATACTTGTAATTCTTGGTGTTGACAGGGCAGTGTACATGTTTGTAGATGCCTATAACCACAAGAGCATTTTCCCATTGTCAGTGGCATATTTAATGCTTGGTATGGGATTTCCATGTTTGACATCAGCCTTCAGCATACTGTTTTTAGCGCTCTTGCAATCGACCAAAACTCAGCTTGTGCCTCCAAAAATTCAGAAGCCATCGTTCCTGACTGCAGTCATCATCATTCACTTTCTTATTTCCATAGTGTCGGATGTTCTGTTGGGATTTTTCACTGAGACATTTGCTCTAACTTTAGTCTGCCAAGTGTCATTTATTGTGTGGGGTTTGTTCCTGAGCATAAGCTTCATGATCATATTTAGGAGACTATACCGGTCCACTTCAAGGCTTCATCGTGAGTCTGTCAGACTGAGCCTTAGCAAAAGGTCTCTTTCTTTAACAGGAAATTCTTCAACAGCTCCCAAAGTAAGAATTCCCAAGAACTCATGGGGAAATGCCATAAAACTGACTCTAGCTATTGCATTCTTGGGAAGCTTGACAGCTATTCTTCAATTGTATGGTATTGTGGTAGTTTACGGCCCAGTGGGGGGTAAAATTCCAGAGCCCTGGCCCTGGTGGAGTTACCAGTTTATCTTCAGAGTAGTTGAGTTGGCCATGTGCTTCATAATGAGCTATGTGGCCACTCAGCCATTTAGGTACACAAAAGATGGTCAAGAGAAGGACTGCACCATTTGTTGTGGGATTTGTGCGAAGAAGAAAGAAGAGGAAGAGTATGACAGTGAATACTGGGCCAAGTACTTTGAAGCAGCTCCCTTAGATACATTCCTCCCAAAGACAGAGATTAATGGTCCCAAAGGAAATTCAGCCACTGTAGAAACCCAAACAGCATGGAAGGACAACACAAACATCAACGACGTGTCTGTTTACGACGCAAATTCTCTGAAAAAGTTATTGAATAAAAACAAGCGTTACAAACTGAAAGGCTTGTCCAAGACCCAAAGCACCACAGACCTGTACCACTATGACCCTGAGAAAGTAAAGGTAACCTCTGCATCATTTAGTTCCTTTGGGATGTTTTTTGCACCTGATTCTGTGCGAGTCATTCACAATAATTTGGAGTCGCCGCAGGATCATAAAAATGAGAATATGAATGCAAATCCACATTCGGCACCTACAACACCTTTGCTGATAACAAACTCTCCACTTGATGTCAAAGGTCAAGCACACATCCCGCTTTCTCCTGTAGATTTGAATGCTCCTCTTCTGAGGAGTGAGACTTCTCTGTGATAGTGCTGTAATCCCTGGGAATCTTTGTACTCAGGCCCATGGTCAAGGGGGGCAGTGCCAGTAGGAAACTTTTCCTCCAAGAAACTTTGAAGTTACTATTGCCTTAACACATTAAAATCTCATTATAATCTAAATATCCCCCCCCCCCCCATTCCTCACAAAAAGATATTTCTCCCCTGGAAGCTCCCTTGCCTTTTTCAGTACCTTGTCTGGCAACTGTACACCTCAAAGTACTGTACTGCAGGCTTGTACAGTACTGCACCTTGCTGGGTGAAGTAGAAGAGATACTGTAATAACTGCACTTTGGCACAAGAGGAAGCTGGTTGCAAAATTGCATGTTGTGTGTATGTACTATGGTAGCATTATTTTATTTTTGGCTACTGAACATGTGCAACATGTCAGTATAAAAATAACAAGACTATACTGTTGAAGGAAAACATTGATGTGTAGTGAATTGCAGTTCATTTGATAATACTGCCTCTTTAACCAAAGTAACAATCAATTTGTTTTTGTTTTTTTTTTCATTTTATCTTCTCTAAACTTTCATACTTTCTGAACTTTAACTAAAAGTCTTTTGCCCAGGTCTTGTCAAAGAAGGAGAATATTTGCAGTGTGTATTCATTATTGTACAGTATTTTTAGTAATGTAGTGTGCTTTTTTAAAATGGGCTGTTTTCTATGGAAAGTACGTTAAACCAAATGTGCATTATGTCCAGACCACAGTGCCTATAGGGTTCAACTGAATGTGCGTACATTTTGATATATGTGTACAGTAGTTTTTTTTTTTTTTGTTGTTTTTGTTTTTTTCTTGAAACTGCCAAGTGGCGAACCCTCTACTAATTTGCATGAGATAGTTTTCATGATGAGATACATACATGTGTAGGGTGTTATTTTTGTCCCTCCCTTACAGTGTACTGATAGGTATAAATAATTTCAAGTGGTCTATTCCATTGCACCTAGAGTGGCAGGCACCTTTACCTATCTGTGTTTTGGCCTACAGTTTCTATTAAGCATTTTGGGGGTGCTGACAGTAAACAGTGTATCCAGTGGTCTGTGAAGTGTGTTATCAAACATACTGTACAGTAGTCTTGTTGCCAGCCCTCCTATCAGCTGTAGAAATCAACTGTAGAAATCCACTGTTTGACTGAGATGAGATTTTAAAGTCTGGCTTTCCATGTTTCCATGTACTGTAATAAGGAGTAAACATACACATACTGTAGCAAGTTTACTTTTGAAATACTGTATGAAGTTCTGTTCTTAGGCTGTTACAGTTTTCAGGATTCTCTGTTCATTTCTGCAGTAGATCATAACTTAAGTAGTGTAATATTATGAATGTGTTAAACTGACACGAATGTAGGAAAGCACCGGACCCAAAGATGTCATCACATACTTCAGAACAGTGGATAAGCTTCAGGTACCATAAAACAAAACACCAAATGAACATAAAACAAAAAACTATTGCTCATTAAGTAGTATCATGACTGGAATGTTTAAAAGCTCCAACCACTTTAGATCTCTCAAACTTCATACATTCTTTTTTAAAGCTTAGTTTTACTGTAGTTCCACATTTGGTGTAGTTTTTACTCAGATAGGGTATTGCCCTATAGATTAATTCCAGTACATGGTAAATTAGTTGTGTGTACAGTCTCATGTCAATAATATACCTTACTTCCTTTAAAAGTTGTCAGTCCAGCAAATTTTTAATGAACCATATAGGCTACAGGGTATCTGGCATTAAAGAATGTTAACACTAACTGTGAACTTGTAGGAAAGGTTTCATGTTCATCAAAACACTTCCTTGGTATTTTGGGACCTACGCAACTGCGGGATTTAAATTCACGGATTAACTTTCCAGTCTCTCTCCCTTTTTACGAGGCTTGTTTCATAAGTGGAAATTGAAGATCACAAGTTTATATGTCATGAAAAGAAATTTGGTGTTTAGGTTTAAATCTGTGAAATGGTTGATTGCAGCCAATAGGAATACAGAATACTGTATGTAAAGTTATGAATTCAGAAGATGATTTAAGTTGGGAAAGAATCAGATTGTTCTCAAAGTGTGTTTACTTCTTGTAGCAGTGGAACATGGCCTTTTCTAACATACCATTGCTCTTGGTTTGTCCTTATGGGAGAGAAACTCTTATTGATGATTGCAGAGGTATCTGCAGTACACTCCTTTGTTTGGGGGCTTTTCTTGGGGGGAGAATATTCTCATTTCTAAAAAGAATTTTTTTCAGAAACTATTCTAAAATATCATCAGAAAAAGTGTTAAAAAGCTGTGCATTGAAATTGAATTATTCCTGAAATGAAGTACCATTCTTGTCATAAAGCACATTGGCACATTCCCATCCTAAAGAGTATACTTTCTATGTGCAAAAGTATAAGTGCACATTGCTTGCCAGGAATTTTCTGTTTTGCAAACTTGTTAAAAGTGTTTCCCTACATTCAGAGGCTTTTATCTTACAAAAACGATCTACTACCGATAAAGTTTTTTGGAATTGATTGGTTCCTCTTCCATCTTCACAGCTTGTTTTGTTGCAGAGCTATAGACAAAAGTTTGAAATTTATTCACTTTATTTGAAGAGCAAAAAATAGTTTTGTGTCATTCTTGTACTTCTCATAGCATCTGCTTTTGTGATATTGAAAATGCTTTATATAAATTTGGAATCTGGGTCTGTGACCCATTTCTAGGAAAACCTTTTGTGAAAAGCAGGGTTTGTATTGTTGAGGGTACCTTAAGTCTAGAATTACAAGAACATATAAGTTAGAGGTTGGAAAATGAATCTCATTCATCCAGTTCCCTTTTCCACAGCTTTGTCTGTTGCTGAGATATAAAATGGTCAAACTTGTCACCTAATTTGAAATAGTCAATTGTGCAATAAGTTGTGATGTCGTTCTTGTTCAACTCACATTACCTGCTTAAATTGTTTCCTTATGAAATAAAAATGTTTATATGACCTTGAAGAGTTTACTGTTTTCTTGCATAGCATGTTGTGCAGGGTGGGTTTGTATCTTCAAGTCACCCTATAACAGTAAGACAGTGATCACATTTTGGCACAAGGTGCAGTGCCTTTTGAAAAATAAAGAGAAACAAAGACTGTAATTTGAGTAGTACAAGAATGAATAACATCAAATAGTATTGCACATTCTACCATTTTAAATTGAGTAAATAAGCTTCAGCATTTTACAGTATATCTCAGCTCAGGGAAACCCTGTAAAGATGGGAGTTGGACCATTTGGATTCAGTTTTGAAGCTTTGAAACATATGTTTTTGAAATTTTAGACTTTAGGTACACCTTTTTTGTCCTTCCTGAACGTAGATAACCCAGTTTTTAACCAAGGCATAATGGCTTTTGGAAAAAAAATGTAGTATGAGTAGCCCAAGCTAGTCATCACAAGTTATTGTGCAATGTACTATTTCAAGAAATGAATAATTTGCAATACCTGTATTTCTTATCTCATTACATAAATATCTAGCAAAGATGGTAATTGAACCAATCATTTTTTTTTTCACTTTTCAGCTTTTATATGTTTTTGTATTTGAAGATTGTAGGTACTGTTAAAGTACATTACTGTACATGAAAGAAATGCATGCATTCCCTAAGTTTCTTTCTTGGTAAGTCATCTGTAAGCCAACATGCTGAATTTTGACTGTGGAAGAACAAGTTAATGTACAGTTGGATTAGCTGTGGAAGGGCTGTTTGCTAAATACATTGGGGGCATGTGATACAAAGTACTGCAAGACACATTTTAAGCCATCTGTTAATGTATCTGCGACACCCTTCTCACCTCTCACTAACATTTGTAACCTATACTGTACTTACCTGCAGTAGACCTGACAAATGAAAAGATAGCATAGTATTTATGTACACTCTAAAAAAGTCCGGATCAGAGGGGCACACACCCCAAATTCGGATCATTTATTTCATCAGATTTGAGTAAAAAATTATCAGGATTGGGTCATTTTTGTCCAAATTGGGTTACTGCAAATGACACGGATTTGGGTCGGTGCCCTCCGATCCGAATTAGGTTCACATTTCATCCGGAGATTTTTAGAGTGTAGCCATGATCAACCTCCATCGAGGGGACGTGGTTAGGTTTGGTCTTTTCACTTTCCCCTTTTTGGGACATTTTGTAACTGAATCATGTCATTTATGAGAATAACTCTTTCGTTTACTTTTTTATATGTGAAAGAAAGATGAAGTGGATGTATGGAAATAAGTTTTGGACAACTGCTTATTTGTTTTAAATGAAGAAAGTAAAAAAGTTCCCAGTAACAGTAATACTCTACACTGTACCCAGCTGACTGGCAGAGAAAGTATTCTGGAACTATATGTCCCTTGGCTTCCTGGGTATTTGTACTATTTAGCTTCTCCGGCCGTTATCAAAACTGTCTTTTCAATATTGATAACTTTCACTCAGCCGTGAATGAGGCTTGAAGTGTAACTGGATATAGATATGAAACTAACATAACATTTGAATGGAGGTCGGTTTCACACAGAAAATTACTGCTTGCACGAATAAACATGTAGTCACTTTCACACATATTTCTTCTATTATAGTTTTAAACTACATTCCGTCAGAATGCGCTTATTTGCTGGATGTTTATCCCCGCATTGCTTAATGAGGAAGTCATCCCATTATTGACAGTAAGAGATAAAGCATATCCGGAATGAGGACAACTTCTTCTTTCTGCCATGCGTAGCCTATCGTCAAAAAGTTTGATTCTTTCATTCTATGAAACCGATAAGTGCAATAGTTCCCATTCAACTTTGTACACATTAGCCTTAAAAGAAAAAAAAACAGTTAAATATTTTCTCGCTTGTCACATTTTGAAAGTATCAGTTACGTGTTATAATTGTAGCTGTTTGTAGGAAGGTATCGTAAAGAGTTTTTCAACTTACATTGATATATTTGTTCTTGTCATCAAGGGACGACCATGTTAGACAAACGTGTACGTCCAACAACCATACCAAACCGCATATTACTCCGTATAGAGGGGTTTCACAACGTCACGTGATCGCGCGTCTCTTTGTTTTTATGGGGCAAGATCGTGCGTCTCTGGTTTTGAAGGGCAGGCGTCCATTGTGTTACAGTGGTATCTATGGTTATGCCATGCGCGTGTGCTGTAATATGCTTACTGCGTGTGTTTTTTGCCCTCAGTGCCTGGCAATCTCACTCGAGTGACGTCACATGAAATCCCTCATATAGATCCATTTATACCATGTAATCGGTAAGGCTGTATGTATGAAGGTGTGATTTAATCAAGTGTGATAAAAAAAACAAATTATAGTCATCTGCGACGACGTCGTGTTACTCGGACGTGTTTAACAGGTATTTAAAAACGTACGCAAACCCTTGGGCATACATTTCGTGTAACAGATTGTTCATACGAACTTGACCTAAAATTTGTTGACAGCGTTTCCCGTGTCCATACATTGTAAAGCCGATATAGTGTATGTATTGTGATCGAGGAAAGTTTCGAACCACAAAGTTTGTACATTGTTTATTAAACTTTGGACATTCTCTCTTGCGCTTGCGTATTCAAACTAGACCAGCAAGTAATTAAATGTGTTGAGTTATGACAGCACGCTGCACTGCACATGGGTTATTTTTCGTTTATAACCACTTGCCTATTTGTAGCTTGATTTGTAAAATTATTTTAATGTATAACCGAAAATAGCGACTTATTGTATATTAGTCTGTCTGAACATATTTTGCTAGTAGATAATCTTTTCACTACTTTTAAGCAGGTTAATAACTAGTCGTAAACTGAACTGTTTAATGTGTGGGATGCGTATCTTGTGGGGGATTTGGCCTACACTTGGGTAGTTGGATATCCCTTAGAGTTAAAAAATCACGGTCCCAACACGGTGAACCTCCATTAACAATTATACCACAAAGTTAATTGTCACATACCACGTAGTAAGTGTTAATCAAGGTATGTCTATTCAAGTGATGGATTTAAAAATAGTCAATTACGTGAATCGAGGGGAATTCATATCACCCATGGAATGTAATAAGATACGTATCAGCATATGAAGTGGGTTCTTCGTGATACAGTGTAATTAAAGAATCTTTTGGGAACTTGGAATTAAACATGGTTAAAAACAGCCGTGACATCGTTATTATCCTCATAACATTACACCTGTCTTTATGGCGGGAGTATTATTTTGTTGGCATAAATATCGCTGTGAAATGTTTAGACACCTTCAAGAAGGTATAAGGGTTGTTTTACAATCAGGATACATCAGGTGTCTCACAGAAGGCAAAAAATAAAGTTGTTTATTTTTCTTTAGTATGTATTTTGTTGTGTTGCAGACAGGTCAAATTCAAGATTTTAAAAGTATAGAGGCATCAAGTATCCACAATTTTATTTTATACAACTTTAAATATCTATGATCTAAAATTTGGCTCCTGGGACATGAAATTATCTAACTACACACATCACATTATTCTCTTGCTTAGAGTGAGTCTAGATGACATTGTTTTAAGTAAAAATGATGTGTAATGAAAATACAACTCAGTATTCTGAAGTATGTGGCATATGTATCTGCCTACACAGAAGTTTCTGTTTGTCTGTACATGATAGGGGTGAAATGGTTTTATGAAGTTTTCAATTCTGAAACATTAGTAGTCGTAACAGCAGTTCTGTTTCAATGTGCTGATAACCATAGTCAGTCTACTTCTACACACCAATTTTCAAAACACTATGTTCAGCAACAGTCTAGATACTTGATGTCAAAATTATCAGTCGGAGAGGACATGTGGTTTTCGGAGAGGACAATTTGTTTGACACAGAGAAGGGAGTGTGTTAACAGGGTTCTTGAGCTTAATTATTTCATAGGAATTAATGCCATGTTTGATAAGTGGAAGATGACAAATGAAACTTGTGCAATTCAAATTTCTGGATAACGTACATGTATAGCCTTTTCCGTAAATGTTTTCATTTAATGTATATAGTGACTGATAACAGGTGGTACCATAAGAAGGTTCTGAAACATCAGGATAAGTTCTAGAAGTTTTATTCCAATTACTTCAATAAACACACTGAAATTGGTTGCTTCTGAGTGCCCTTTTTTGCAAAACACTATACCTAAAAGCCAGCTATATAATGTCAATATACTGTAACCAGTCAGAGAAGATTCCTCATTGTCGGAGAGGACACTTTTTTGACATGCTCACAGTAAATCAGTAACTGCCTTTGATTTACTGTATTATTTCATAGTACCTGCAATAGTGCAATATACATAACAAGGGAAAGTTTCTCATCATATTTTCTGTAACATTACAATGTATTTATATAGTTAACAGTGTGAAAAAGCTCATTTTAAGTCAACAATGGTACACAGACTGATTCACTCAGTACATATACTACACAGAATTGTGATAGGTAAGTCAGTACATGCAGTAGGAAATAACACAACTGATTATAAATACAAATTGAGAAAATGAAAGAAAGTGTTTTGAAGTTTTGGTTTGTTACTCCAAGATCCCCTGTTGTGAATTTTGGAGAGGCTTTTTTTTTTTTTGACGTAAAATGTGACCAATTATTATTTTAGATTTTTTAAAAATGTTTCTGATTCAACCTTAATAACAACTTGGAAAGCAACTATGGAAACATGTTCTAACAAGTATTGTAGCCATGCATTTTTAGCATACTGTATGCTTGCCATATGACAATATACTTCTAAAAGCAATCAAAACACTTTGGTTTGGCTGAGGTACAAACATTTGAGAGACCATGTTATTAAAAGGGTGGTCCAACCACACATTTACCTGTGATATGTTTTAGAGTGAGTAATCCAATCATTCTAGTGAAACTTCGATAAAATTTCAGTTTGTTGATTTTGAGATACTTCCAGTTAAAGATACCCCATTTTCCTCTCACAACTAAACTTGAAGCAAGCAGGATTGACATCATTCCCGCACATTGATAAAGCAGTTTTTGATTTTCTGTAATGCACACTCCCAGTTTAGTACTTCAAAATTTAATGCCATCATTAAATGCATGGGAGGGGGGGGGGGTAATATTTTGAAACCTTCACATACCCTGTTGTTGGGCTGACCTCTACTGATTTCAAGGTAAAAAAAAAAAACATTCTTGTATCCATTATAAACAAAAAAAAACTAAAAACTCTTCACCAATGTGAGGAGATGTCACTCATTGTATTAAGTTAGCCTGCCAGTGTCAATATCTCAATTGGTTAGAAACTGAGCTGTAAAACCTCATCTAACTCTAACTCTTAAGTCAAGAACCATACAGTACATTGGATAGACCTTTTACCAAAATGGTAGGAATTAACAGTCCTAAAAACATATCAAGGCTACATTTGTGGCTGGACCACCCTTTTGACCTCTATGTAAAATGTCATAATGTTTAACTGCAGGTCATGAAAATCTTCCTGAACTGCCTGGAAATCAGTGTTATTAAAGCAATAGTGTCCCTGGGTAATGAGTGTGTTTGTGTGTGTGTGTGTAGGGGGGGGGGGGGTTGAGGGGTTCACCAATGACAGTCGAAATCTCATCCTTGGGTAAGCAATCAATTTCATCTTTGTTTACGCCATTCTGTACAAAGCAGTAGGGCAGGATTGCTTAGAGTTGATCTTTCCATTGTTTTAAGTTTCACTATCTGGATGGATTAATTGCCAGATGGGAATGCAAAAACTGCCATTTTTCAGACATCTGAAAATATGGATTCATATCTGTATGTTCCTCATAGTTGTTGTGTTTGACATTCACAGCTCTCAGGTACTGTAGTCCCTAGGAGTTCAATTGAGTTGGTCTGTCCATTTTTGTTAGAGAATTTTACTAGGTTCAGAATGTTAACCTAGGACCATATTGATGGAAATATCTGAATGTGTCAAAATGCTTGTCCTCTCCGACATTTAAGAAAAAGTTACTCATGGCATTGAATCTATCAACTAAGAAAGAAAGAAGGATCACTACTGATATCAATGGTTGCCAAAATCTGCACAGCTAGGCTACATAAACTAAGTAAAACAAAAACAGGGTAAACTTAGTCTTTAATACCATACACTTTTCTGTTAGTTCGAAGATGATGTACATAAGAGTACCCAGAAACATGACTGTCTCTTGGACATAACCCCCAAAGCCTACTTAATTAACCATGTTCTAGTTTAAAGTACTACACCACATTCTTATAAATGGAGAGCCCCAATCATACAAAGGTTAATTTTGATATAAATCCGCAAATATGTATCCCCGGGAAAACGTCATCTCTGATTTTCGGAGAGGACATATTTTTTGACATACATAATGTATTGAGTATACTTGAGTGAAGGAGATGTAATTATGCATTTATGATGGAACAATGTTAGTACTTTTAGTACTATAAATGGGAGCTCACGTGCTCCTGTTTCTTAAACAGAAACATAGAAATACCATTTTTGTCGGAGAGGACACTTTTTGACGGAATTGAAAGTCTCAGTGTTGAAACTGGTTCCATATCTCAACTGAAGGAGTGAACATAATATCAATACTACATGTTTGTAGGATACAAATAACTGATTTGTGAGGCAACATTTTTTTTTTACTGGGCCATATATCTGCCAGCTTAACTTGCATGATTTCGGAGAGGACATATTTTGACGGAAAATACCACCTCCTTTTCATGCAGTTTTTCACTTATTAAATTTGTCTCAATCATTGAAAGGTGTAGGCCTTTGAACAACCTTGTTGTAGTTGTAACTTTCAAATCAGTACTTTCTGTCAAACTGTTTTCTGTATTAGTGATTCATCTGGTCAAATGTTTGCAAAATTCAAATGAGACGGTGGAATTTGCCAGAAATGACACTATGCAGAATTATTTTACCCCAAATTGTGCTTTAAATACATTTAATTTACTATTGTAGACAGTACATATACTGAACTTTTACTTAGTGTGGTTGGTCTTCATGTCAAGAGTATATATTTTTAGTATGGGGGCAACAAAGTGAATTTCTGGTCGACGTACCCTGATTGTAAAACAACCCATAAATAGAGGTGCCCTGTGGAACGGACGTGACGTGAAAAGTTAGTGCAGGGAAATTGAAGCAATTAGACTTCAATGAGAAAAAGTTTTAGTTGAAAGTTAGTCACCTGTATAAAGACCATCAGGGAGTTGTCAGCGGTCATAATTATGAGTGTTTTGTGGAGGAAATGATTGATATAACCTAACATTCGAGAAGAAAGTGGCAACTCCCTGGTCGAAGTGATGGGTGATAAATTTCATACTCTTCATTTAAAACCCTTGCCTAGTTTGGGTACAGGTTGCACGGTTCAGGTGTAATGAATCACGTGGCGTAAATCGGTTTGTGTCAGGACAAAATTTACTAATCGTGCGAACACTTCCCCTTGGCTTTGTCGGGGCAACTCCCCGTTAAAATTTCGTCAGAGATAAGCAACCTGCAGTTTGAGCTGTTTAAATTGAAAAAAGTCGACAGAATCTTTTGTGCAAGAAGTCGAATGTTGTGGGGATGTGAAGAAATATCACAGAGAAAACAGATTGACGTCACTCAATTCAGTGCAACGGCCAATAAAACCAGCTCATACACCCGCAAGTATTTCTTCTCGTGATACATCTTCCACCCACCAGTATTTATATGGCGTGCCAAGCTGCGGCCTTCATCATTCGTTGAAAGTGGCTGATAAACGTAACATCCGTTTAAAGAGGTGGTGCGCGTCGTCTACCTGTCTTCAAGTCATCTAACGCTAATGTATTGAAAACGGCCTTAGAAACACAGCTTGAAGCTGTACCGTCATTAGTAGGCCCTTCAAGGGAGAAGCAGTTTCCCCAAATGTATTTTCAAAATTCTGCTAAATCTAGCAGATCACTTGTGATTTCTCCCACACTTATCTTTCATTATGTTCTGTATAAAAACACTGAATATTGAAAGTAAACCAATTAGGAGTTATCCTGCATGAATACAAAAAAATAAGTAACCAAAATATTGAGGTATGATTGACAGGAGCCATTCCTGAATTTGGATGACGGGGTACACTAATTCAGAGTGGAGGGACTGCATTTTCCCTTTAAATTGCGAATAAAGTTGTCTTGTCCGTCCTCTCATTTTATGTAGTTGAGTGTACTTGTAATCTTGCTTGGAGGGTCATGCTATAATACTTAAAGAGGTTTCGTGCTTTATCAGTTACAATTTGTGTAAATAGTCAATGTAAATAGAGCATGTTGTTGTAAATGGTGCATGTTTGTATTGTATGATGTTACCATATACTTATTTCCTTGTTTATGTATGTGCAATGAATAAATCCCGTTTGAATGTAGCTGTGTTATTGAAAGTGCTCCGTGATGTACGTTGTTGACTTAACAATGACGCTAGCACCTGTAATTGGTAACTTGTAAAGTAAACCGTTAGTATATTTTGCCATAAAACTGGAATAGTGTTCGATATCAGTTGTGTAACTGATTATTTGCACAAGTGACAGGTGACTTTGTTTGAACGCCTCCCCCACCGGAATGGAGGGTGAGGGGTGTGGGTTGGGGGAGGTCAGGATCAAAGTGGTTAAGGGGGACTAATATCGTTCAGATTGTGAAGAAAAGAGGGCTCAGACGTGAGGGAGTAAGTCTTCACAAAGGAACACCGTAGGAACATCTTTGGGAGATTCCCCGCGTTTTGAGGGTCTTACCATTAGTATTACAACTACGAAATGACCAGCATTCCATCAGCAGTATCTTGAAAATTGGTAGTGCTTTTAAAAGACTGTGAAAAGTGGAGAAGGGAGGGGTGCGGGGGGAGGGGGCTCGTTCTGCTTAAGCTTAAATTCAGGCCTGTTATTAACCAACTGCCAAGGAAGCTTACCTGAAAACACAGTAGCGCGGAAATTGTTGGAAATTTTGGGGGTCAGAAGTAGTAGGAATAGGAACTGCTCTCACACACCCCTCTCCATCTGGTGTCGAATGTCCTATTTAGAAGTTCCAGAGTGCAGGTGAAGTCTGTCCTTGATATAATTCTTGCAGTGAGTATTGTTAAGAAGCATGTATTTTTATCAATTTTGAAACATACCAATGTTTATTTTATACAGTGCAAAGTTATTATAATGGTCAACAGTATTTCTACGTGTTTGTTGTTTTCCTTGATAAATGCGAGTTTTTAGTGTATTTTCTTTTGATTTTTTTTACCGTGTTTTTATTGGCATCATACAGTTTGCAGGTTTCATAGACATAAAGTGCAGATGGGGTGGTGGCCGGGGTTGCACGGTACACCCATTCAACCATAAAGGCAAATTAACAGGAAGGTAAAACGGTTCTGACATAGTATTCCTTCCTTTAAGTCTGCCCCCTCCGATCCCCGCACCGCCCCAAGGACTGACTTGTACTAAAACCGATGGTAAATGAACCTACCCCGCCTGCCATGCAAGATACAAAAAATAGCAGTAACATGGTAAAAGTTGTAGGGAGTTGGTTGCTTGGGATAGAACACACTCAAGATCTGTGGTAGCCTCTCCTTTAACCCCGCCTTTTTACTGACCAACTTTTATCTGTCGTGTTTAGCCTTTCGAGGACGACCCGAGTCCCCGTAATCAAGAAAATAGTCGGAAAGGACGAGTGTGTCTTTCCAGCAAAGCGGCCGCAACTTTCTCCGTCTCAAGGGTTAGCCTATTTCGGATGGAAGCAACTTTCGACTGTTGTTCAGCAGGGGGAACTAGTATCTCCTAAAACAGCACAGGTACGACGTTGATTCTCTTTGCAGTCCTGCTAATGTAGCTTGCCTGACTGCCTGAATGTCCCTGAGACCTGAGGTATTCATGAGCGAGTTCTCGTACAGGAGTATCTTCGTGAAAATCGTAGTCTATTGGTCATACTTTTGTAAATAGTTCGATGGCCCATATACATGCTTCATTTCTAACAATATTTCCTTTTCTTATTTGTGTAAACAGCTCATTTCCAAGCATATTTTGTGTCATTAAAAGGGTGGGCGATTATGGACTTGCCAGAGACTTATCTTGCCCAGTGGTGGAGCCAGGTTGGGCCAGAAGGACCATGCCTTTGCCTTGTCTGGGAAAGCTTCCCCTGGAATTTCCCAGGTCGTTGGGAAGCCTCACTGGGTAAAATAAAGTATGTAATCCCCGATCGTTGCCCAACAACTTGCCTGTTTTGCGCTCAATGAGGCAGACACTTGGAAAAATGTTGGTGCGCGTTGCAACCCTACAGGTCAGAATTTACAGCTAGTATACATAGTCAGCACTCAACTGATACATAAATCGCGCAAAATATACTCCTTAACGGAAAATTAACTTACAGAGGGATCCTTTCAAGCCCCCCTCCCGCTGTCAACGTCCTTCCCGCGTAACCTGTCGGCACTTCAGTTGGTAGCCCTCGTGGGCACTACCCTTGATGTTGGGCTTGTTGCTTCGACAGACAAACAGGTAAATGGCCTGGCGATTCAAGAATACTCTTTGGGGGCGTTATCACGACAACCTATATTCCATTTGTTAGTATTTTTCATCGCCTAAAATTGCGATAATGGTTGCTGGAACACTGGAGTGCTGGCTGGAATACAGGGCGTAGCCAGAGTGTTAATGGGGCACATGATCCCGTCTTCCCCTGTACCCATTCCCCTCCCCTCCGACCTACCATTTAGTGTTAATCTAGCCCTCGCAGAATGTAACCCTCCCCAACACTAAATCCCCCCCCCCCATGCTAGTTTTTACCTACACCACTGCTGGATCGCCAAAAATTTCAGTAATTTTAGATGTATTTCTTCCTCACAAAATAACACTGAGTTTTAGAATGAATTCAAAAGCGAAACATGACTGCATAACACTTGGAAAGAAGACAAAGTAACCCATGCGAGACGACCTTTTACCCTATTATGAACATCATTCGTCATTTTTATGATTTCTGTGGTAATAACTGAAAGTCTTCCCATTCGCTCTGAAAAAATCCACGTGCAAGTTTGATGAAGTACACTGACTCCTCCCTGAGTAAAGAAAGTTTGCGAAAAATTTTGCGTTTTAAACTTTGCAAGCTATCAGAGCAGTGGAAACAAGCACATTATCCCAGTTGCCCAAGTACATCTTACCCCCTGCAACGGTCTCATTCCCATAGCCATATTGATACGGTAGCTATTCCCCTCCCACACCATCCTTATAGTTGCACTGTTGTTTACCTGATTGCTGCAATTACTGAATGAAAGTATCAATTGACTCAGTTTTAATCAAACTGTTTATAGGAAAAGATGAATCCCACGGTTTTAATGTTCAGCACAACACGTCGACATGCATGACTTATGGAAACAATATTAAATTGCCTTAAAACGGTGAAAATATCATGCCAGACAAGGACAATAAAGGCGCCATTATTTTCTTTGTTTTAATTATCTATCATATCTACTTTAGAGAAGCCGTGAAATGCCTCTGAGCATCCTTGATAATTCAAAAGTTCACAAGCCCTCAGGACGGCGCTCATGTTCATAATGTTATTCAAATGTCGCATCGCAAGGCCTACCCATGATTTCCGGTCAAATGGAACCCTACCCCTCGCTAGGTAGTGTGGGTACAAGCGTAATACACTCTCTCCCTAGGCAGTGAGATACTTTGCGGAGGTTGGTGTGTGACGTTAGATATGAGTTGGTAAGCCTACCTCTGATCAGCTCTGATCTGTTGAACAAGATAAACATGACAACTATTGGCCGGTACCCAGATGCACTTCGGGAAGGGTCATGTTTCCACATTCACACGGAATCCGGAGATACAGGCCTAGAATTTATAACATTTGAATGAATTTATGACTGTGGAGGCTGTCTTGAGGAAGCATCGTATTAAGGGGGAATTTCAATGAGAAATTTTTGAGCCGATCAGAGATGCTCAAATTAAATGCTAACTGGTGCAGCGTTTTGCAAGTTAGTGCATGACCAACTTAGAGTTGGCCTGAGCGGACTTCTTGGAGGGGGGGGGGGTCGTCCAATCCCCCACCCCTTCTGAACAGAACGAAGGATTGCACAATATACGACTTACAACATCATGAATTCTTTCATGGTGAATTTTCTGCCTGGAAAGATAACGAACGATATGCAGTCTCTGTAATCGGTATTCATGTATACCAATGGAAGTAGCCAGTAGCCTTTCCACCTCCGATGTAGTTATTCCATATGGTATAGCCAACCCAACTTGAATTGGTTTTCGTTATAACGCAATTCCTACTACATGTGGTCTTTAATATTTGTACTTTTCGCATCTTTTATCAGGACTTTATAATCGACAGAGAAATCCACTCGTTTCCATGCATTTCCAGTTCACTAAGTAGCATGAACTTCACTGGGGTTTACACAGCTCTGCCAAGACACCCTTATTGGGCGGGTCGTCTCCCGCTCACCCGCTTACCTGTCCGAATCTTCCGCTTTGTACATAGCGTTTTCTCTGAGAAAAAGGAATTCTTGCTCTCTGAGCGTCAAAGTCGGTCTCAAATCCAGTTCAGTGTGCCTTTGTAACAGTACACCAGAAGACATGAACAACGTTTGAAGTGAAAAAAAGAAAAAGGTCCTAGAAAATTTGGAACAAGTCAAAAATATTCACCCGCCAAAAAGTCATCTTACCTTGGCATCTCTGTTTACACAATAATTAGTCCTTTTGTTACAGCAGCGGAAATGATACAAAGGACACATTCAGCCGCTGTGACCACAATTTGAACAGTAATGTAGCTATGGCCTCGGCCTGTTCGTATATGCCTTCTGTTTGCAGGCATCAGGGAATCATGTGACGTTTAAATGATTGTTTACATCATGCAAGGTAGCTCCTAACGTATATGAAATGTTCATTTTCTGATGGATTACAAAAGAAAGCTGCTTGTGAAGGAATAAGATTAGTTAGATGAAATTTAACGACACACCAACACAAATGTGTTACATAGGTCAAGCAAAGTTTAAATACGGTGCAAGTCTCTCCCTTTAGTCGCCTCTTACGACAGAGGGGAAATACCGTGGGCATATTCTACAACCCCCAGCCTACAGGGGGCGTGAAGGAGAAATCGGAAATATACATAGGTGTTCAAAATAAGGCCGTTATTATGGAATAATACGGAAATAATAGAAAAGGATTTCATTCTCCCATTGATAGCAAGCCTTATCAAGTAAAAAGCGTTATTTTCCAACCTCTTAATAAAATTACACATGAACGAACTAATATTCCGCTGCAATTTTATTTGCGTGTTATGAAAACATAGCGGGAAAAGCTTTGCAGGGACCCGAAAGATGACAGGCCTTGCCACCACTGCAAAAAATAGAAGCCATGTTTTAATGTTTTGTTTGAACATAGCTGAAAGCCATGCAAGCTCAGAGAAGTCTTTCTTTGATAATTGCAAGCGACCGCGTAACCCCTCCGTCGGGTGCCCATTCTGAAAAGTGCAGCGTACTTTTTAACAACCTATATCCTGTTATAAATTCAGGTACTTCGTCACTGAAAGTTGGCTAGTGTCCATAGCTTTCTGACATGTCTCTCTGTTTCTTGTTAGTCTCAAACCTAGGTAGGCCTATAAAACTGCGAGGATTGTACTCCACCATACCCGGTATCATACCGGTAGAACGAGAAAACATCTTGAGATTTATGGGGTGAAACAGTTGCAGCCCCAGAGAATCTTTAGAGTATCGTTCCGCAAACTTGGAGGTTGCGACCTGAGGGTGATACGTGTTAAATATTCGTTAGATCTTGATACTTTCCACAAAGTCGTAAAAAATATCAAAACAATTCTTGGAAAGTTTAAGGGAAGTCGAATCTTCACGAACACGAGTAAGCGGATATCTCATTAACAGACAGTAACATTCATCCCAGTTAAACAGTGTGATGTAGCCTATAATCTGGATATAAGTGTGGAATGTGAAAAAATTATCAGCGTAGGAGAAGGCGGTTCTCAACCTTCAAAAAGTGGGAGCATTCCCCCTCCTATCTAACCCACCCCAATCCTCTCCTCCGATGACTGACGCTCGTGCTTGCAGTTAAGTGGCGACTGAGTGTCATCTCGTAATAATTTTAAAAGACGTCAAATAAATCCGTAAAATGAATAAAAAGAAATATCAGAATAATGAAATTTTGAACTACGGTCTACAAATATGTACTTTTACACTTTTTTGTACCTCGCTCTCTTGTTAAGGTTAGGCCTACTCTGTGCGTGAAATGCAACAGTACAACGCCATAGACTAAAAAGTGGCGGCAAACTGCTGCAAATTGGTTGCTTACTCGAGAAAGATGTTTCGCCATGATGCTAAAGCGGTTCCATTACAAAGGGTCTCTGGGATGTGCGTCTATTTTTTTCTCTGAATTGTCTTTTTCAGGGTGCTCGGTGTGGCTGTCGGTGTGTAGTGTCACGGTTGAGCAAAGTTTCCCTATCCTTCAAGCCTTTGAGAAAAAGCCCCGGGACTTTAGGATACACTCTACCTTCGGATGGGGACGTTAAATGCAGGGGCGTAGCCAGGATGAAATTGTTAGGGGGCCTAGGTATCAAATGGGAAAGGGACACGACATTGATAGCCGTCCTTAATTCTTGCACATTTCATTAGGACACACACAATTTCTGGGGGCCTAGCAAGCGTCTGGGGGACAGGCCCCTCGGAGCTACGCGCCTGGTTAAATGGCGGTCCAGATAACATTATTGGGAACAAGTAGCACACATCTGCCTCGCTACTCTCTGCGCATTTGTTGATCCACATGCATACACCTTTGTGTTTTCGGCAGCTGGCCAATTTGACCTCAGTGAGTCTATAAAGGCGAAAGAGAGTCAAATAGCAACTCATGAGTCCATATTTTATAATACTGAGCCAGCAGGGCGGATATAGGGTTTGGAGAAAGGGATGGACTCATTTCACGAGGGCGGTGCTCACGCTGAAGGACAACGAAGGCGCATCGATCCGGGATAGGTTTTTTTTTTAATAAAACAGAAGGACTGAGAGGATGCCCAACAGAGACCAAAGTTGACCTCAGTTTTACCATGGTGGGCGTTGGGGCTGATGTCAGTAATTTGGCATTCCTAACAACCTAGATTGCGGGAAATTATACTCTAAAACACGAAATTGTCACAACTGTTCTCCATCTAAAGTGATTTGCATCGCCAATATGGCAGATAATTCGGTATCTCAAGCGCGCTAGATTAATAGACTGCAGGAAGTTGAACTTATCTAACACAACTTTTCTCAGCACGGTTTTGTTTCTGCCAAGGGTTGGTGCGGGTCCCCAGTGTGGAATGTAGTGTGGTACCTCATGCGACTGTAGATTTTAGTAGATTGCACTATACACCACAACTTTGTCACTTAACTGCTTAAGTTCTTCTTCGGCGCTGGTATGGTAAAAAACTTGGCACTGATGGCAGAGGTTATGGGTGCGGATGGGAAAGTTTTGAAGGAAGAACCCCCTTTATACAAATGGCTCGAGGATAGCAGGTTGAAAACCTGGGAGCTAAAATAAGGGTAGAGATTAGAGTTTCCCTACCTTGTTTAATTTGAATCGTTCCCATGGCCGGGGGTGTTGGGCGAGCCCCCCCCCCCCCAATGTCAGAAACCTAACTAAATCGGGCAGATATTTTGTCTCAGTAAGGCGGAAAATTGGGCAGTTAAATGAGGTCTGGAGTCGGGCAAAAATCACCGCCCTCCCTGAGAGAAACAGTCCCCTACGGCCATGACCGTTACCCAAAATACCCAAAATGCCCACTCCTACCTTCCACGTAACCTAGAGTGCCAAGACTTTTATATTGCCTTTCTGGAGGTGGGGGGTTGTTTATAATTATGAGTGTTTTCAGAAAATCTTGTCCAATATTTTGCCAAACTAGTTGATATAAGTCTACCTTAAACTGTTCAACGATGTCCATTTTGCCGTTAACCCACCCGTCTCGATTCCGGAGATGATTTACCCCAGATTGAGAAACAGTGAGTGATGGGTCCCAACTTACATATTGACCCTGTATCGGTAAAACGGTCAGTAAAGTAACCAAGCTAAACCAGGGCTTGCTTCCATTTGTGAGATCTTAAAAGCTCAGGAGTCCCAGAATTCGCCAACACTCTAATTCATCAGAACAACCAGGAACCTAATGTAGTCAATTCTAGCGTTCACAATGATCGCTTTGCTTGCATATTGGAACGGTAAAACTGATACGCTTTCTTGCGTATAATTCAGTGTGAGAAGAAGCAGTGTTGCATAAACAATTAGATTCCCTTGTAACGGAAAGAGGTTACTTAAAGATACTAATTAAACAATACATTGTTTTCTCAACATTCAAGGAAAGTCTGTTGGCATAAAGCCAAGAGTAGGCCTAAACATGAATAATCTCAGTTTAACAGTGTCACCCAATCCGTAACATGATATCAGGCAAATAAGAAGTCTCGAGCCTTCTAACCCTTTACCTTTCCTGACTTCTTTAACCCTAACCTAACCTGGAGACATGATATCATGCATATATGCATGCCTTGAGACACAAAAGTGATACCTTACAAAACATAAGGATTTGGTGACAGTGTCGAGATGTTGCATATTCATAATGGGAAATAATCAGTTTGTATGACTTGCGCATAAGATCGTATATTTGTCCCTTCTCGACCTATGAAGATCATTATCTATACGACAGTAAGACGAATAGCAAGAAACCTAGAATGTGCAAGTTGAGGAGTAACTCCACAGGAAACAGCGAAAAGATTTGACCTTATTCGCCTTTACAAATTGTGATATATTGAAGAGCAAGTTGCCTGTTTCTGGTTTAATAGAGGACGCTGTGCACTCATGAAAAGACGTTGAGTCGAAGGAACTACAAATGATTTATCAAATACTTTATAAAGAAGTTGTTGCCTCCTTGTGGGTACCCCGCCACGAATTATTTTTTCCATTGTCTTACGCACTAAATTTGTTCCGCACCGCTTCCTCTGGACCTGCTGAGCTTTTTAACAGGGTACCAGATACCCCTCATATGAAAGTTCTCTCTGTTACTTTAAATTTGTGCACCATGATTGCTGAGATTTTCAACTACTAATTCCTGTGTAATTGGGTGGAAGTTCTGCTTTTACACTTCACTCAAAAATGCAACTTTGCACAGTAAAGGATATTACGGAAAGTGTGTAAAACACCCTCATTTTTTGAGTAATGAGTACTCTAATTCATTTGCTACAAGATCCATATCAGAAAATGAGCTCATTGCTTCATCAATATTAAATGATCTACGTCGTGCCACAATTTTAGAGATTATATTTGTTGGTAATTCCGCAGAAAATTCACTTGAATTGGTGGTGCGCTACCTACAATTCCCTGACGTAACGAGCTGTGCTGATTGGATCAGAGAGATGCCACTATAACATCCCTCTGATTGGATCTTTAACAGCTACCGTTACTAAAACCATTTCCCTGCACAAACACTTTATTGCACTACCTCATTAATCACAGGACATGAAAATTAGTAGCACAATTGACTGTAAGAGACACTAGTAAAATTAACGCCAACTTGTCTTTACCGCCGTATACTTGCCATGTACCAGCAAAGCCATTACTCATTGCAAAAGAAACCTATGTAAAGCCTATAAAAGTGAGGCGACACAAGAGTACACTGTTAGAAAAAAAGGTGTAATTTTACAGTGAAAGTGCTGGCAGCCAGGATTCCGTTAGCCAACGTTATTTTACAGGTTGCCTAGATCTTATAGTAACTGTAGCAATGTAACCATTTTTATTCGCGAATACTACACGGGGAGGCCTGTAGACTGTTCAGGAATAAAAGTGGATACATAGGTACAGTTACTATAAGATTTACGCACAACTATAAAATAACGGGAATCCCAGCTTCCAGTATTACCGTAAAATAAAGGTTATTTTTAACAGTGTAGGCACTAGGCCTATCATACGAATCGCTGACAGGAGTATGACCTATAGCTTTCATCTGCCAGTTGTGCATTACATTCGAGAAATGTGGCAGAATGATGTTATCATCACCTTCAAAAAGTTACCTCGACGTAACAGTAGTCTGAAAAGGCTATTGAAACTTGTTAGATCATAATTAAACAGTGCGCCCTCGATTTTGTTAAGTTCAAGTCTAGACATCGTTTGCACAGGCTAACGAATAGTATAGTTTCCTCCCTGTAACCTACGTAACAGAGAAGATCCCCCAACCACCGCCTCCCCTTGTAAACCTTATGAAAATTTTCCTTATCAAACTCAGAACCGACAGGTTGTCTACAGCCATAACATTCCCAGCAGAACGAATTTGACGTTCATAAGAGGGCAGCTTCTTAATCAAGAGCGAAAGTACTTCCAATGTTGACACATTATTTAGAGTGTTTTTCTTCTTTTGGCCCTTCCAAAACGAAGGGCTTTTTTGGCATGTGCGGGTGTGTGTTCGTTTGTTTCTCAACAAAGAATAGGCTAGTCTCCCGACTATAAAGTGATAAGCCAGTGGCGGAGTGATTCTCTTTATTTTCAGCTTCCTTGCATTTCTATGTCGTTCAGATTGTTTCCAATTTTACTTGATGGAGCAAACTGAATAAAGAAGTGTCTAAAGTCAGCTCCAACTCTTTACAGAGTGCTATAGGGTTAACATAGGGTATATTTTGTCCTTAACACTTTACAGCGTACTGCATACCCAAGTTTTATATTGGACGAGGCAAGTTAGCTAGGACTGGATCATTGGTAAGGCGATGTACACTCTATGAATAAATATATCGATGTTTTAAGAATGAGGAATAATGTGACAGCTTTGAGCTAATTCAGATTTTCTGAGAGATCATATTCCACAAGTTATGTAAGCTCACTGGGTAATATTTGTATCTAACAATTGCACACAGCATAACGTCCGGTGGTAAATTGAAGTATATGCATCGATATAGCCTGGTTACTTCACGTGATAACCATATATCCAAATATAGATCCTCGGTATTTGTAAGTTTCTATGTATGCCCTCAAGTCGTGTCATTGAACTGCCTTACATTATGTCACTAAACGTTACTACATTGGCGTGATGGTTACTTTATCAAATTGCATTCATAGCAAATGCACTAGTATGACAAAACTTTCTGCTTGGAAAATACCAAAGTAGGCGATAGTATGGGCTTTCGCAGTACGGTATACCGACATTTCTTAGTCATAACACGAGACCCTACTTTTAGCGGTTATTTCTAAAAGGTACATAAACAATCACTTATTCACTGATTATATTCTCAGATATTAACCGTCTTAATTATCCCGATACCAATTTATTATTTTAAGAATTTGACCTTTTTGTCGTATATTAGTCAACGAATCACTCAGTAATTTGTGAAATGTTTTAAGGCACCAAACATCAAATGTTCTTGTACAACAAAGTTACCGTCTGCTCAATTTCTAAAATGAGTTCTGAGATAACAAAAGTAGAGATAAAAAGGGACAACTATTACTTGACATGTATCACGTGATCGGCAATTTTTTAAAGGAAATAGCCTATTTAAAACCATAGGTATTTCTTCCGTAAAAGTGCCATGTTGAAAAGTTATCTCATGAAGACATATCTCATCTTATGTTTATTCTTAAATAAATGCTGCCCTCTCTAATCGACTCTAACTCCGTGTAACATTGTGGCTCGACCCTCCAACGATTGGAGTGAAACTTGATCAAACCAAATAAAGGTAAGCTCCTACACCTCCCTGATTGAACATTCCTTGTGATTCAAGACGATAATATATTTTCATGGTTCGGATGTTATACTTTGCTACACATCGCAAATGTTTTTTCACTTAATGAAATATTGAAAAACTCCTGGGATGCGATATGGGTTGCATTACAAGATTGCTCCCAACTGCTCCCCCGATGAAGGTAGGCTTAAAATGGGTAAAATTATTCATGGCAAAGAGGTATTTTTACTTTTTTTTCAAAATTGTAGACATGTGAGAAAAAGCTGATTACTTAAGGTAGACGAACATGACTACTTAAGGTTGACTGCTTTCAATCTATAGTTTAGAGTCCCCTAGGAAATATACGTTGGAATTATTTTAATATCCAATGCCATTTTCTGAGTACACCCCCTCAACTTTTGATCACTTCCTAGATAAGTCATTAATTGTACAAATGCGCGAACAGGTAGAGTGTGGCTGAGTGCTAGCATTTCCTCTGTAAATCATACAGGCCCGTAGCTAGACAAGGTACTGAAGGGGGCGAAATAGCTTAAGGGGGGATGCTAAATAATTTTTAGGGTGAGAGACATACTAAATTCATTAAGGCTACAGGAATTTTGAACTTCTAAGGGGCGAAAAAATTCTCTAGGGGGGCCTGTAATCGCCCCCCCCCCCCGGCTACGGACTTGATCCTATATAGGCCTATGAATAACCGTTTAACTTCTTACCAGTTCATTTGCAGTTGAATGTCAAGTAAACTTTGTTGAAAACATTCAAGACAGATCTTGCTTGCAATAAGGCATGGCTGTCTGAAGGTTTCTCTTGTCCCTCTCCTCTTCGATCGTAACTCCTTTTGGGAGTAGTTTCAGATTTCCACCTACTGTGGGAGATAATCATCCTAAGACTTTTTCTTATAAACACGACAATCCTTTCCAGAATAATAGTCCCCTTGGGGTATATGTACGTGAAATTAAGGCTGAACAAATAAAGGATAACATAGGAAAAAATATATTGGCCCATCTTCCTTGTCACAGATTTGCGTATGTAGCTAATATTTATGACGTAGGTTTATAACAGAAGCTTTTCTTTTTTTCGCAGTTGTCAGTTTGCGATGGAGTTAATGGTAATGGCGAATTAGTCCTATAATTGCAACAATTTTTACATCGTGTATACGGGTATTATATTTAGTGTCCACCGAAGACCAGTAAGAAGCAACAGGGATAACAAAACACCATCTCTCGTTGGGCTCTCCAGCTTATCGTACTTCTGACTTTATACACATACAGAATTTTCTGGAGCTTTATTTGCATGTATAGGCATAGGCATATGGGGCGAGGGGTCCGAGGAAAGCAGTCCCGAGACCTCCAGGAAATTTGTTGATTTTAGGGTAAAAAGGATATTGTTCCAGGGCAAATACTCTCATTTAATGCCGCTCCACCCGTTGTGTAATGTCTCCTCATATGCCTTTGTTTATTTGTTATAGCTTATGACTACCTGGGGGTAGCAGTTTTATAACTTCCCACCTGTCACATCATCTCCGCTAAAATACTGGCAGAAAATTTAACTTTTATCATCTTTGCAGGTATGCTGGACTCGTGTGGGAAGTAGAACTCCGGGCAATCATGACGTCACTTGAAATGGCTTTTGCCTATGGCCTCGCTGTTCAGGTCAAATATTCAAACGAAAAAGAGCCACCCGCATATGTACGTATCACTTAAAGGGGAATTTTCATGATCCCAGACAGTTCCAATTCTCCCAACTATGCATCTTCTAGCTCCTCCCATAACTGTATGAGGCTCTTCCTTGTGCAAGAATAAACCTGTTTTATTGCTTAAGGCAATTTCCTGGTGAGCACACAAGGCTATAAAGTGTAATAAAAGTACTCTCTCTGCCTTGTGTGGAATGTGAGCTACTCTGCATCTTTCAAATTTTCAAACTTTGATGTCAATCAAAGAGCAGTCACCAACTGAGAATTTTGATATACGTACACTAAAAATATACTTTGGGGTGATGACAGTCTGTCTTTAAACTATTTGCTTTTTAAATGTTTTATTACCACAGAAGAATGAACGGTTGAAATACAACCAAAACCACAATCTGTGTGTTTGCATTTTTTTTTTGTCCACACAACGCTTCTTTTATATGTTATTTGATGATAAATCATTTCAGTGCAGCTGTATGTGTATACGGGACTACTTGCAGGTGAGGGCTAGGCGGTCTAAACACTTTCGTCGGAAACGTTAGCGATTTCGTTATTACAAGTGCGTCCGAAAACGATCGTATTTTCCAGAAACAGAGAGTTTCCTTTGGGGACTCCCCCCCCCCCCCCCATCCCCATCTTCCTCCGCATAGTCATATATGCAAGTTTGCGCATGTTCAGAGAATCGACTGTTCTTGCCGAAATCGTCGTAAACTTGGATGAAAACAGTTTAAGAGTGTGCAAAACGTGGCACATCAATTGAGTACATCATTACAGATACTGGAATTATGGACCCTTACTTAAAGAACGCGATATGATTTTGAAGTGCGCCCCCAACTTTGGAGGATTTTATTTTTGTCCAATTTAAATAAAGTAAAAGAATAGTTTTGATTTTGAAGACGCCTTGATTACGTTACATCTGCCTTTTCTCACGAAGACGAGTTTCCTTATGATTCTAAGAGGTCTATGACGCCTTCAGGTTTAGTTTTCGAGTTTACATATTGGATAAAAGCAAGTAGGCTAGATCCTTGTGGAAAAGAGCACGAAAATCTTATTTTATGATTAAAGTGAAACCTCACGGCTAAGAAATTCGATCGAGGTTGTAAGTACCAGAGAACTGAACAAAGATGAATATTGTCCATACTTTCTTAAGAAACTTCGAAATTAAAAATGCACTCAGAAGTAGCCTAGCTTTCAGTACTGGGGCTTTGCACATATAATCCTAGCGGGAATGTTAGAAGGCTCCCTCCTGAAATCAGTGAAAATATCATGAAAGATGAGCAAAGCAGATAATAATTATATTTTTCTGGAAGACAAATATTAGTTGATTGGAAAGTAGCCGCTAGGGCTGAAAAAATAATCACGTTACCATGGAAACGCTCAAGTCGTTGATCTTGCCGAACATTGATGTAATTGCCTACGATAGAATGACATTTTCTGATTATCAGTATCGTTCGCTAATGAAGTATACATTTATTTGCATTATCAAACAGCTGTAACATTGACAAGTACTCTTGGAAATTTTGGTCGGAAATGGAGCCCAAGGGAAAGAGTCTAAGAGATGTTGCATTCCTTTCCCGGTAATCATATCCTATGCAATGAAAAAATAAAGTTTCGCTTTACAAAATCATAACAAAGAGGTGTGTGCTAACGTAGTACTTCCCTGGCGTTTATACCACCTCTCTGATCAAAATGGTAGAATAAGTTGAGGGCAAAAGAAGTTGCTTGGGAACAAAGTGGGAAGTTAAATACTCCTTTACCCCTTTCGAAAATTTTGGTAGTTTGCAAAGGATTTGCGAAATTCTAATTAGTTTGAGAACCATTTGTGATAGAAAATGATTACAATCTGACAATAGATCCATCACTCGGTCGAAAACACACCTCACCCTACCCCTACAGAAATCTATAGCTTGACAGCTTTTGGGGATCACTTTAAAATTTTCCAAAAGAAAATCTCAAATCGATTGGGGGCACGCGTCCGCAGAAAAAATTTTAGGGTTGGCAAAACTTTTGATTGATCAAATCAGGGGAAATTTTCACTCCCAGAAAAGAGCTTAATTGCTAAATGTTCGCGCCTTTTACAGGGGGTGTAGCCAGGAATATGCTGGGGAGCGAAAACTGCAGGCAAACTATCTAAGCGTAGCGCCCCCATATTTGGCGTGAAGCGCCAAGAAAAAGTTGCCGAAATCCTCCCAGATCGCTGAAAATGGCACTTCCCAGGCCTTGTGAGTTGCATCTATTATCATTTTCTATTTTTAAAGCTCATGTTCTGGAAAATTTCTAGCGATACCATAAAAATTTTCTTTCAAGTTTTTGATTTTCCAGGGGGGCAAGTGCCCATTGCCCCCCTTCCGGACGCCCATGTGTCCGTCCTCAGCTTATCAAAGTTACGTCATTCATGCAGCTGATGCAGTTGGGAAACGGTTTGAGTGAAGTTCATTTTTTCACTAAATTGTGCGTTTGCTTTTATACCGTAACAAGTGGTATGGGTTTTGCATTAGTCAATCAAAGCATAGGAAGACAATTCACATGAGGTCGGGAGGTGTTTTCCCCATAGAAATTAAAAGTAAGGGAGAATGACATCTGGCGATCTGGACTGAAGCCACTGAATTGGTTTTCTGTACGAGCAACAAATTAAAGCAACGGCGCCTAATGCAATCATCACGTCCTTGCTTTTGCCTCGATTATTGGCCTAGAAACTAAAAGTTTTCAAGTTAGGAGTATACAACATAAGGCCATGACTTATCCAAGTTGTGAAAATTACTCCTTATCTTTCGAAAAACAGATAACATGACATTTAACTTATGAAGGTGATTGCACACTGTATGTACGGAGACACGCCAATCAATCAGCTTTTGCCGTACAGCGGAAGCGCCCTGATACATTTTCGTTGCTTCACTGGTTAACACGCAGCCATGCACTTTGTCCGCGTTCTCCCTTACATTAATTTCTATGTTTTGACCTCAAAATTTTCCCTGACTGGCAAGCAATCATAACATGAACTTTGCCCTAAAACTGTAATGTCCGTGCCCTGCAGAGCCCGTGCCCTGCAGAGCCCGTGCCCTAAATTCGTCACATTTGTCATGAAATTGACATGATTGCCAAGTTGGGGGAGGATGTTCCCACCTAGACCTCACCCTTAACCACCTATGATTCAAAGTACTCCAGAACTGAACTCATGTGCTACTTAAACCCTTAAAATATTTCACTCTCTCGATTTGGGGGATCCGTCACAGGACCTGTACCCTAGCTCCATCCAGGGAGCTGTCTTCCAGCTCCCTGCTCCATCGGAGTCCTGTGACTGGCTACAGCCTCAATTCTCTCCCCGTTTTCCTATACCGGTACTTTATGTAAACTAACCTAAAACTGAAGGGAATAGACCCTAGTACTAGTGGACCCTATGTTGTTCACTTCTGGCTGTCTAGCCTGTTCATTGCCCATCAGGTGTTTAGGCTTACATAAAGTATCCCCCTTTCCATAGTCCTTGTCTCAAATCAGGAAGTTGGTATTAGCCGCCTCCCTGCTCAAACTTTGTCCATCCCGATCTCGACCTCCTTTTACTCTGTCTTCCTGTTCGGGATATCATTCAGGGCTTTGTACGCCAAAGAGCTGACAACCATTAATATAATTGCTTGTCTTTCATTTAGGCTGCACGCTTTAACGGTTTCAAGGCCTCAAGTAGGCCTGCGGTTGTTAGCAAGGCGGAACTTAAGAGCCAAAAAAGAGGCTGTAACCCAGAAAGGTAGGCTCTAGAACATTTCCGAGACCGTGCAAAATCGAAAATAATAATACGATTTAAGAAGCAGAAATGCTACGCTCCGTCGCGGCCTTTTCTTGGCAACATGAGTATCTGGCGCACTGTTCTTCAAGACTCTCCAGCCCAATTTCCTGAGGTTGTTTTAAGGTCAGTCGGCTCATCGTCATTAAAATCATTGATTTGTGTGCTGGACGATTCGCACTAAATGCATGCCAGGCAGAGTTTAGTGATAACCCTCACCTACATATAGAGGTCTTGAAAATTGATGATAATAATTCAGACGTTGAAAGTATTTATTTTAGCGTGCTATAATCAGCAAAGATGTGATGAAAATATACCAATTTCTTCAGGTTCAATTCAGTTGAAACAATCAGTGGCGTATTTAGGGGGAGCACTGGGCCCCCACTCCCTTCGCTGACGCCGATTCTTTTAATTTATTAACCTAAAATACTTAAATTTTTGAAAACAAATTTACTTCAAAGGTAGCATATGTAGTCCCAGATTGCATGTAAGGACACCTAGTTTTTCAAAAAAAAAAATTACCCCCTCACCTTACACCCCTCCCCGAGGCTACCGATCACAGAACATACTACATGCCCCCACCCCGTGAGAGAAATCCTGGCTAAGCCACTGGAAACGATAGGCCTTCAACCTTCATGAAAAACAAAATATTATAACTTCATGGCGCCATGCAAAGCCTTCGCTATCAACAAAGAAACTACATGTGTAGTATGTGTTTTTATCAAGGATGAATAGTGTTATGAAGATTACAATGATCAATCTCATTTATGGGTATTAGTTCATCGGGGCTGAGTGGACTGCAGCCCTTTTTGTCCCACGAAACTGATTCAAAACCTATTTCTCTGGCCTATTTTTGGAAAAGAAATCGGCAGTTTTGTAGGTTTCTACAGTCTTTTCTCAGGGAAAAACGGCTAAGCCCTTCCTCCGCAAAAATATTGCGTTCGCCCATCGGTCCATCTTAATTATTTCAGAAGAAGTGATACTTAAGAAAATGTTTTTACTGTCAATCGGTTTTACCATGGAGCTCCCTGGTTTTACACTGATCATTGCAGCAGATATGAAGCCATCAGCTGAAACGGGAAAACTTTTTGCAATTCATGAAAACAAATCACATCAGTGTATAGCAGTAGACAGAAATTAACTTGACATAATACAAGATAAGGCTTCTGGCATCGGCTGCTTTCAAAACCGTAGCAATCTTGATGAAACTAATCTCATCAATCTCCCGTCGAGATCTCCCATGGAGTAGACCCACGTGTTTATACGACTAATTTGCATATTGCAGTCTGTTTTCTCGAGTAATGAAGTCAGACTGAGATTAATTCCGTTTTGCAGGAAGCCCTTAATTCGCAAGCCGTCACTCTCGGTGTAGAAGCTCATACTGAGAATAATGCTTAAGTGTATTATCAGAACTGATAGAGGCAGATGAATTGCTGCCCTCGGTTTAATTAGTCGACGGAAGTTTTCCTTCTGAATCTTTTACGATGTTCGTGAAACCAGCTGGAAGAGGCTTTAAAGAAGAGGATGGCCGGATCTTCCTAAAGTGTTCATCATGCCAGGCTTGTCAGGCGTGCATGCATGAACTCACCTTAAGTGCTTCCTTCGACTGTCAGAGAATAGTGGCAAATATCGAAAAGGTGTGGACAATTTCTACTTGGTTTCCAAGAATGAAATTTAATGTTGTAGTTGTTTTAACTTAAACTAAATTGAATGAGGTATCAAAGTCAAATCTGAGGAAAGTTGGACTCAAATATCGAATTTTTGGGTGTGACTACTCACCTCGGTTGCTCGGTGAGAAAGTTCGTGTGACGTCTAACAATACTCCCCGGCCATGATGTTGGTTAAATTGAGAAATCTGCCCAGTTTAAATGCTGAATTATTCTATGGAGATTCAGCAGTAGATAATTCAATATGCAAAAGTTCCTTGTGATTTTCCCCTATTTTATGATCGGACAAGATAAAATTTTGTTTATGTGCAAGTCCTTTAAAAAAAAGGAAAAGCAAAAATTTTCAAACATGTATCATATTCCATCAAAAGTGTAAAAAAGGTGAGCCAAAAGGGACAGTAACTTTGCCTTCCAACGAACTTCCCAGCATAAGTCTAGAGTTTTGTTTTACTCTTCCCGTCAGGTATTCACGATATGTCAACTGTATTTATGTGAAAGCAAGCAAAGGATTATATGCTTTTGAAAACAAAATGTGCAAAAACTACCAATGGCATTAACCTAGTTGCCTGCCCAAATTAGGAACTATTTGTTCAACAAGAGAGCCTCAAGATGTGTTTTTGATTGGACTTCTAATGTAATGGGTAGTAAGATCTGTTTTATTTTGTACCATGGGGGATCACGTGCTGTTGATCATCAACATAGCTATCAAATTCTGATAGAGATTTGTTTCTAAATTAGTAATTTTGCTATTGGAGGTTGGTGATATTTTTAGGTTGTTTTGGAGAGCAAAGAAACAAATACATTCATACGTACTTCACATTGATGATATCCAGGGATGATAATTGAACTGTTAATGACGACGGTAGTCAGTATTTTTATTCAAGGTTGGCGATTGGAGAGGTTGGAAAAGTTTACCCCAAGGCTGGAAAAAAATTCACACGGAAAAAGTAGATAATAGTGTGTCTACGAATTTTTCAAACTTTTACCATTTTAAGCAAATCGCACATCCTGTCCACCTGGACCCAAGCTACACTTCCGAGGCAAAACGAATTGTCGTTGTCCCGTTAAAGGATAAAGTCATGTTGAAGACCGACAGAAATATCTGTATAGAAGCCGTACCTGAGCATAGCCATAGGCGAATGAGGAAGGGTCTGGGGGCGGCAGCCCCCACCCCCAGGAAAACACTAACTTTTATGACAAAAGCATGTAGCTTTTTCAATGACAAACTTAGTGCCATGCTTGTTTGCCAATTAGGGAACTTTTTAAGGTGAACACTTTCGCCCCCTCCCCCTATTGAATGTCTTCCCATATGCATATAAGCAAAACCTCATAATGAAAGTGATGACACTTTTCACAACAAGAGACGGAAAGAGACAGAATGATCTTACGAAGTAAGTTTTGATTTTCTGTTTTAATTGGAGGAGAAAAAGAAATAGTAGCTTAACATTTTAGCGACAAACTGGGAATTTGGGCTAATGGGAGTATAATTTTACTTCTTATTTTTTACCCCTCTTGCTACTGCCTTCCTAAGTACTATAAGGTGCAAACTTTGTTCCAAATTACCTTAAATTTCAGCCGAGTGTATGGGCGTATTGAAGACAAATTTAGCGCAATTAAATCTGAGTAATGTTTAACGAAGACCCCTATTTTCGATGATAAGAATTACGATACCTATTAACCCAATACTAACACATTCCTTGTTTCACAGATATTTACTTTCTAGAGCCTACTAATGGCTTGCCGGCGGCACTTGCGTTTTTAGTGTTTCTTTTGCCCAAGGCTTTGTAAGGGAAATGACTTTAACTAACAAAAAAGAACTCGGTGTGGAGTGTCATTAACAGCCTCCTTCACACACTGTACTGAAGTAGAGGCGAATGTACCTGGAAAAATGATTCGCGCAGAGCGTAAAAGACTGATTTTTTTTTTTTTCAAATTGGTTGTGAATGTGCGCAGCATGATACAGACTTGAGTGTGTGTTAAATGTCATGAGTACGAGTGTAAGTGCATTATTTGTGGTTGAGAGTACAGATTCAAGTACACAATGAAGTATTTGGTTCCAAAACGCGATATGCCCATTTTTTTCATTTGGAGAAAAATCACTTTTTCAGTCTAGTGTGCAGAAATGAAGAAAATATTAGCTTGATTTTTGTTATAAATTGTATGGAATGCCTTTTAAAACATGAACAGCTAGAAATCTGAAATCTTCAACCCCTTTCGCTGATGTTAATTCAGAGGAAAACTTAAATTTTTCCAAACGCGATAAATCCATACTTTCTTTATTTCAAACATGCTATTATACAATTATGCACATGAGTGTAATAATTGGTTTATTATCATTCATATTGCTTGAAAGTTCAAAATACAAAATAAGGTTGAAAAGCATGAATTACTTCCAATGAGCTTGAATAGCACTTAAAATTAATTAGCTTAGCTGGCTCGTAAGTTAGGATAAAGAAGTTACTTTCCCACAGATCTTTCCCCCTGCAACTGCAGAGCAAGACAAAAACGCTATTCTGATACCGGCCTTTGAAAATGTATTACATAATTATGTCGTAGACCAACTTGAACATAAAATCACGAAAGTAGCAGACGAAGCAGTATTGTTAAGATCAGATCACCTGGAGTCAGGACCATCAGCACCGCGGTGGTAGTAAAGGGCTACTTCCCGTCCCACCCCCAACAAGTGATGAAGCTTGGCAACCGGGAGGTTCAGCGTCAGTTCGATCCCCTGCCGGGTCAAAGTAAGGTGGGTTTCTCATCCAAGAGGAATCTACGGTTTTCCCATCTGAACTGCCTTTTCAAAAGAAACCAAATTAGATCTAAATTGTTGAGTTGCTTAGCCATCCAACCTTGAGTTGTAATTCATAAACCATGCAGGCTTTTCCCACATTTGTGGTCGCTTAGCGTCGTAAAACAACTGCCCTTCAAGACCTGAATTCATAATCTTGAATTTTTCAAATCTGACATTTATCGCATTTTGCAACTAAACTCTACCATTATCTTTTTTTTACTATGAACTGATGGTGGCCATAGGAGCTGTTCAAACAGTAAGAACAATTTCCTAGTAGTAATTACTTTTTGGTAAACATGACATTTTAAAATGAAGAAAGATTCGGCACCTTTTAGAAAAAGTGATATAAAAATGTCACTGAAATAGGCCTATTAGGTATGGAAGGCTAGTCCGGAGTGCGGGGGTCGTGCCAGTGGCCTTTTGGGGGCTTGGCGGCATTCAGAGCGACAATGGTAGATTAAATACAATACAAGCAAAGATAGAAAGATATCAAAAGAAGAGAGTAAATGTAGTAGATACAATGCTACGACCTACTAAAGTAAGCTGAAAAAATTGGGAAAAAGTTGCCTCGATTCTTGTCGTCGTAACAGGCTAGACGGCACATTGTTCTTTGTAAGGGAAGTCTTGGAGAGGAACTGACGGAAAAGGGTTTTCTCTGATTAAGAGGACAAAATAATTCAGATAAGACACAAGTGGTACAAGCAGTAACTTTTCTCAGTCTTGGAAAAAGCGTATAAAGGAACCCACACTCGCCAATCACAACCCTTCAGATTGGCTCCAATCGTGAAGACTTGGTACACCGTGTATAAATGAAACCCAGAAGTAACTTGGCGTCGTGCATCACCATTTCCTTAAACAGAAAATGGAGGAAAGCACACAACAGGCTTGTGAAGATGTGACTTTGTCATTACGCACCTTTCAATGATAGAATGACATAGATAATATGTCAACCTAATTGAGTCCTACTTTACTAGAAGAACACATTTTTTTTTCTAAAGTATGTCTCCAAGCAAAGCTGAGACGCATTTGGGGAGGGAAGTGTTGCTTTCTAGTTGAATATAGTAGTCAACAGAAGGTTGCATGAATTTATACACTGGATAAATAGACCCCAAAAGACACTAAAAAGAACATACGTACGCAAAGTTGTACAATTTACACCATCCTCGTACTTCTTCTGAATGTTCCAAGAAAATAAAATTCAATATTTAAACATGCAAGAGTGTGAGAGCGTTGATATTTCAATTCTCGAAGGGATTTTACACGAAGTATATGGATTAAAAGTTACTTTCACTCAGCAAACACCGGCTAGGCCTTATCACTTACAGCAATCAAGGACTCATCTTTCCCAAATACCATTTATATGAGCTGCTCATTTTTCCACCTCGATAAGTCGTGATACCGACGGATACGGCAAAATGTTCGCTTGAGAGGCGAGCCTAATCGAGCGAAACCCGATCGGAAGGAGAGTGAAATGAAGAGACCTCCGACAAATGATAACGGGATGATGATAAGAAGTACCTGGCAACCACTCTCCTCCTTCCTCTGGGGAAATAAAACAGGCAGCAGGCGGCTAAAGTTTTATTTATATTTTCATGACGAGTTGTTCGGTTATACATCAAACATTTCGTTCTCATCTTCGGTAGATAGCTGATTAATTCATCTTACAGTGCTCAAATGTAGTTTTTCAGTCTTTTCTTCCGAAACATCCTCATCATGGAGAAAATTGCGAGTCATCACATGTCCTGATAAATAAATCCAGCGAATAAATGTTTACAATATTGTTAGAAAGAATTTTTGAAAAGGAAATTGAGTTGATGACAATGTGGGATGTCAGTTGATTACTCTTTGTTTTAACGATAATTGAATAAAAACTAATGAAGATTACATTTCACAGGAACCTAGTGTTTACTCCTGCGTCTCGGCTTACCCGTCAATTGTGTCACTTTCTGCAATTGGGCTTTGATATCAACGTATTCATAATGAAAGAAGAAACAGATTCAGAGTTGATAACGTAAGATTAACTTGTCTATTTTATGTCAAGCAGTATTTAAAAAGGGAGAGGTTATTTAAATTCAATAGGTAATAGAAAGAGGGTGATGCCATTAACAGATTCTTTTCAGATTTGAAGAGTCTTTTGAGTACTAAGCTAGTACTTTGATCGTGTGGTGTGCATCATTCCGTTACAGTGATGTACTTAGAAGCTTAAACAATGACGAATGTATTACAGAATCGATACAAAATACCGTTCAAGTCAAAAGTATCTCCATCTGATAAGGTCATCTAGTTACCCACTGGAGCGAAAAATATTCGGATTTTCTATTTAAAGGCTAGCCGTGGAGTGGGGTGGAATGTGCCCTTCCTAAATTGGCTAAAAATGAAATGAAAGCAAACGTATATATGCACTTTTTACTTGCTTGGGATGTGAAATCGTGGATGTGTGACCGCCGACGTATTTCTAATTCATAGTAAATGTATTGTCCTCAATCCCTTCACTAAAATCCCAGCTGGAGATGTAAAGTTGCACTGTTAGTGCAACTAAGTGCAGCGCCCTCTTCAATCATTTTTCTTTGTCAGCAAAAAGCAGTGACGTCATTAAGTGAGTACACTCTAAAACATTTGGGTAAACTTTTACCCAGGTCGGTTAAGTATGCCTCCTGCTAAACTGTTGGTTAAAAAACTACCCAAGTTAGGTAAAAACTTACCCTCGTTTGGTAAGATGTACCAAGCAATGGGTACTATTGCAACTAAACTGGCTATTTTTTACCCAACAGTTTAACAAAAGCCATACGTAACCAACCTGGGTAAAAGTCTAGCCAACAGTTTTTATAGTATATCGATGGTCCCTGTGTCCACAAGATTGGTTCTCCATGTATCCATGTCATTATAAACTGGATCAATAACGTCCTTCAAAATCATTACAAAGATTACCAGTAGCCTTCATATACTATAAACACCGGGGCCGGGGCTGCCACTCCCATTTTTCGGGCAAGGAATCGGAGAAAATTGGGGAAAATAATCCGAACAAGCAAATGGTTTCCACAATTGCCCGATTTTTTGTCCGAATTTGTTTCCACGGACAAGGAGCAAAATAGGAGCAAAATAAGGGCAAGGTTGTAAATTTGGGACAAAAATTGCCCCATTTGTCACAACTGCTTTTTTGTACTACTAGGATCAGGGAGTTGCTAGAGACACTTCAGGGGCCGATTTCATTAACATTAATTTTAGCGACCATCGCTAAGTCACTCGATTGCTAATTAGAAATCATCGCTAATTGCGATAGCGATGGATTTTTGGTTTCCTTAAAGCCATCGCAATTAGCGATGAGAAGAAATGACGGTTTTCTGAATAAACGAGAATGATCGCTAATTACGTCATACAACCTTTGACCCTTGCAGGCGCGGATCCAGAAATTTTGAGGGGGGGGGGCCCAAGATGGAAAACCTCATGTGCACCGAAGGTGCACCACGAGCGCGAAGCGCGAGTCCCTACGCGTGGGGTCCAGGGGCGGAGCCCCGGTGGGGGTCCAGGGGGCGAAGCCCCCGGAAGCTCTCGCAATATTGCATTTTAAGAGCACAGAAATCGGCTCCAGTTCTTATGTCAGTGAGATTTTATACCTTTTCATGTTGCATGGAATTTGATGTGTATGGCTCAGTATAAGTTACTATATATGTACCTGCAGAAGTTACGGAGAATCTAAGTTATCTTTAAACTTACACGCCAACATTATGAGCCCGTGTAGGTAACTTGAAATGATTTTTGCCATAATGAGTGTTTTATTTTCGTTATACGGTATTCGGGTATAGGACGTCAGATGAAACAATTGCGCGCGAAGCGCGCCGACAATTTGAATTTACATCAAAAACCATTGCTATGACTAGCGGTGTAAATTCCCTTTATGTGTGTCTATCAATTAGAAGGTGGGTTCGATACTAAGTTTTCAGTTCTCATAAGAAGAGGAGGGTGAAAAAATGAATATCAGTTGTTTTACATCCTTACAATGCTGACTCTGAAATCACGTTTATGCACACGAATAATTGGCTTATGGTAGAACCCCACCGATGAGTAATGCGAATACGTTTGGGACCTTATTGATAGTAAAAGGAGCAATTCAAGGCTAACAGTGCGCAGATCAAGCAAAAATCAAGAAATATTGAGAAGATTTTGCAAAAATCGTGAAAGATGTCAAAGATTTTTGGTAAAAAGTGATAAAATAAATCCATCACTCAATAAAAACGTACCTCTCTCCGTGAGCGTAAACAATTGCGCGCGAAGCGCGCCAAAAATTTTCGGTATAGAGCCTCCCGGGAGCTCTGCATTAATTGTACACTGAAAAGGGGGACCAACAGGACTCTCACAACCTTACATCCATATGGGAGGAGAGATGACATATCAGCTTCTTTATGGACTTCTGAAGGGTATACCCTTCAGAAATCTGTGACCGATGGTGCTGGCAGGAGTTGGTGATTGAGGGAACCGCAGATAACTGCTAAACCGTGCCTTTTTAGGCAGTGGGATTTTTTATACGCTATATACAAGAGTGGGAGAGCCTTTTCTTATTAGTACATGAGAGTGCAATCCCAGGAAGGGGTTTACCCTCCCCTTTGAAAATTTTTTGTTAATTTTAGGGGCCTATATGCAAAATGGTGGTATCTTTGGGTCATTCTAAAGTGATTGTATGTTTAGAAAATGCCCACAATTTAGTGAATTCTTACTTTTGTTCGGGTGAAAAAGGGGAGTAAGAGACGGTTAACACATTGTCTTCAAACCTCCTTAAGTCCCAGAAAAAATCATGGGCGTGGATCCATCTCCAAAAGTGTGTGTGTGGGGGTGGGGGGGGGATTTTTTCACATTTGTGAATCGCCGTCCTGGTGGCGTGCAGTTGGTGGTAGCCAGAATTTGCGTCACGGGGAGGCAATACGTTTTGTGATCTTCGGCATGGGGGAGGGGTCTAAGGGAAATTTTCCTAAAAGTGAATGCCCTCAGATGCCATTTGGTGCAACAAAGTGTACGATTTTTAGGTTATTTTTTTTCTAAAAATTTCGTTTTCCTAGGCATAATTGCAGTCTGTTCCATCATGTTTGAAAAAGTGAGAAGGACTTTTTGACGATGTCCCCCCTTCCAAAAAAGTGAGGGGAACGTGTCCCCCAGTCCCCCATGATCCACGAACATGGGGAAATTGTACACGCAAGTATACCTGCGTGGAGTCCACAGAAACATTCTTGGACTATAATAAAATTTTCCCTTTACATTTTAAAAGGATATCCAAGGTTGACAGAGAACTGTATAGAACCTCCCGGGAGCTCTAAATTAGTTACAGTATACAAAAGAGGGGCCAACGGGATTCTCACTACCCGACATCCATATGGGAGGAGATATGATATATCACCTTCTTTTTAGGTATAGCAAGAGGGATGGTGGACAGGCAAAATTCGTTTCAGAAAAGATTTTCGTCATTATTGAACGTCGCGGTAAGATGTTTGGAAAATAAGCAACGGCAATACGTACTTTCAATCTTTCAAATGATGTGCTAGACCAGATTAGTCAAAGATCCCATAATGATGAGAGCCCTACAGAGAAGGAGATGTACTTTTTAGAAAAATGTTGCATTGGAATAATTTCTTGCGTCATAACTTTGTCAATGGTATATAAAATCGGGTGTAAACCCTGTCGTATGCGCGCGAAGCGCGCCGAAATTTTGAATAAAATATTAGTCCATGACAAAACCTGCATTTCGGAACCTGCATCGGACACTGTCACTTTTCCACCAACCTATGCTATTCAGAAACGAATCTTCTGACTGAGAATTCTTATAAAGCACTTTTGCTCCTTTGCTTGATAATAAGGACAACTCTGACACAAGGCTTGGCGCTAGCGGAGCGTGCAAAAATTTGGAATTTTGTCAAGAATTTCCAAAACTTATGATAGTTTGAGAACAGTTTGTGAAAGAAAATGGTTAGAAGAAGTAAACCAGTCATCAAAAATATATCTCACCCTACACCCTCAACAGAAATCTGTAGCTTAAACGACTTTTGGGACCAATTTAAAAATTTTCAAGAATCGATGGGGGAGGGGGACACACGTCACCCATTGCCCACTGTGCCAAAGCCACTGTCTGTAGCTTAAAAGCCTTTTGAGTTCATTTTAAAACTTTTCAGACAGTTTCGAAATCGAATAGGGTATGCACGCCGCTACTTTGCCTGCAACAGCTAGTGCCACTGTGCACAATAGCACGTCACCTGACAGCTTGTCTTCTGTATTCATTCTGCAAGGTCTGTATGGCGAAAACTTTGCCTCTCAATCCCTCTAGATTACAAAAAATTTCATTCTTTAACACAAAATTGTTACTAAATTTCAGTGCAGCTAGCCGAGCCCATACTACATACGTCACGATGTTTACTTATTTAGATCTTAAGTCAAGGATCATTACTCAGCTATTCACCTGTTTCCGAACATTGTAGCGCTCCTTTCGTCGCCAACCACTTTGAAAGATATATAAAGAGATAATCCAGCAATAGCTCCACCCAACCCCTACAGAAATATATACTTTGAATACGTTCTTAGACATTTTTATTCATTTTTTGCTCTTAATTTTTCTTTCTCCTTTTCTTTTTTTTTTCTTTTTCTTCTTTTTTTCTCCTTTCGTTTTTTTTTTCGTGGCGAGGGGGGGGGCCCGGGCCCCCCAGGCCCCCCCCTGGATCCGCGCCTGGACCCTTGGCAGCAACCTATATGCACCAACTGATGTGCAAGAGGTTGGACAGTTTACTTCTGATACGTCAGAGACGCAAAAAGGGATTTTCTGAAAAATCTTTAAATAATTTAAAGCGTGCCAAGGACGTATCAACCTCGGCAGACATTTGTCATCCTTCTGGTATTTGTGGTTAAAAATTCAAATGCAGTATAATTTAACAATGTAATATGATTTGAAAATGTTACACATTCAAGTGTTCGTTATCTAAATGTTCCTTGGCATGTTTTGCACATACCTGATGCATGTTGGTGCATGAATATGTAATTGCAATTTCGAAAAAACCAAGACGATATAACTCCATTCTTCTTCAACCTGTGACTCCTCTGGTGTGATCATCATAGTTAACAATACTTTTAGGGTCAGCTAAAACTTCATACTCAAGTCAGCATTTGCTTAACACGTGCACTTGTGAGGCCTTCATGGACCCAACCAGCTGGGACCCTAACCTGAAAGCGGATCCCCTTGCCAAATGCCACCTGAGGGGCCATTCGCCCACAAACTGCGATTTCCGGATGAGCCAGAGTCAGCATCAGGCTTGCTCCTTTTATTCGTGGATTTTTCCTTTCTTCCTTTTATCAAAGCCTGTAAGGATCAATCAGTTTCATGAATACATTATTTGCTGCAGAAATACGCTAAACCTTTTTCTGTAAACGTAGGCGTACCGATTACTACGATGTGAGATGGATTCTTCTACATTACCCTTGGTGGTTCCCACCTTTCCAATCACTAACCGTGGACCTTGCCACTTTTGGTTGTGTTCGAAATACTATCTCTCAGCTAAATTTCACTAGATATCTCAAAATGAACTACGGTACGTCGTCTCTAATCTATACGTGTCATTGTTTTTATTTCTTTCTTTCTTCATGATTATGACGATTCACCGAGTTTTATTCTCAGCAGGCCCTACATGTAATGTTATAACTAACTAACAACTATGGGATGCGATCCTCATTCCCGCGTCCCTTTCGCCCCAGCGCTGACCACTTGCTTTACTGGGAGGTGAAAAATGCGGAAATGGCACACAAGCACATGGAAACAAGTATGACGCACATTTTTACAACATGTCAGTTCCAATAATGCATGGACAAGATGCTAACTTAATACGGCTTTGGGCCACTGCTAGTTCAACTCCAGTAGATATGCGGTGTAAATGAAAGTCGTGAATCAAACGTTTTGGTCTCTATTCCAGTTTGAAGCCACTGTTTGGAGGCATTGGCTAACTTTAGATCATCGTGACCCTTTCTTTTACTCACACTCGCCCTTCCTGACGCACATATGCATACCCACCCACACATGCATGCGTATGAGCATGCTTACTATAGCCTTCTGCTTATATTCATGTATTAAAGTCTAAATGGAAATCAGGTTGGAAACCAAGGTAACATTTGCCTTATCAATCAAAACTTGATGAGTAAAATTGACGATGAACGTAAATGTTCAAATCGCCTAACCATGATTCAGAAATAAATGTGGATAGAGATATTTCAGAGATTCTGACAAATACGAAAAAAATTCAACTGAAACTGCTCGTGATCTTCCGAAGCTAATTAAACTTAATAGGCTATTTCTTAACATTATACTTTCGTTTTCGGCTTTCTCCACTTAGGCGTCATTTGTTCGGTCGGAATGTTTTTGAATATTTTAGGCGAGTTTATTTTCTTACTCGGTGTCAGATTTTGACTTAGTGTACTGCTGGGAATCTCTAGATAACTTTTTGTTTCCGACTTCGATTTTTTAAGATGCCATCTTGAAATCATGCACAACCTCCTGAGGCCACCATCTCTTGTCGGTTTCGTCATTTTGACAAAAAACACTGGCGCCTCGAGGAACGTGAATTATACATTTGTTCTGGTTTGAAGCACCCTTCATACTTTTTATGTTTGATCAACAGGTTTGTAAAATATTGAGAAGTTATAAATTAAGTTGTAAAAGAAAACATACTCGACAACATTTTTAGACATAATGAGGAATACTTCACCATCTACTGACGGTTTCTGACAAGGGAAAAGTAGTTTCAAAGATAATGAAGACATCAGATTCTTTTAAATGTTTTACGATTCGTATTTTGTAATCAAAGGAAAAGATTTCATCGCTTCTTTGATGTAGACGAGTGGACGGGAGAGTATCTGCTCTCGAATTTAGAATGAGAGGGGGAGAGATGCTGTCTCCCGAGGACGTTTTGTGAGTATCACACAAACTGACCTTGTTTAATCAGAGCTCACTGACTTAGTATCAATGTCAGAATGATATGGCATGCAAGATATTCAGCGACTTTGACTCCGACTTTAGATTCAATATTTGACAGCCTGTCCTTTTGAAATACTATCCGTGGTAGGATGGATACAAAACAACAAACCATTAAAAGAATAAAAATCTTCTTACCCTAGAGTTTTAGCTCCCGAGATTGTTCGTAAACGCACAAGTGACATGAGTGAAAGCAATCAGGTGAGTGCTAACCAAAAGAGAAAGTAATTTGGAATGTTGAAACATGCGTAACAGCTTCTGTCAACCAACGTGATTCTCTTCTCTAATGCTGGAAGTTGAAACTGGCAACTGAACACACCAGCCTCAAATATCTCGGTATAGATGATATGAATTATTTCAGTCAAATCGTGTCTCTTGAATAAGTTTTAATATATAGGCGTAGAGAGCTGTTTTCAGCTGGGAAGGGGACTGGACGTTGTTTCGGACTGTCGTCCTGGGACAGGGTTCAAGGGGAGGCGTGTCCCCCTCCCCACTGGGAAACTTTCGAATATTTGAGAGTCATTGGATGCAATTTGGAGCGATGTATGTGCAAAATTAAAGAAAAGGTACTGCAAACTTTTGACATTTTCACAGAGGGGACGAATAAGAGGGGAGACTTCGTCCTCGAAATATGGGGGAAGTATACTTCCTTCTCACCACATTTTTGACTGGGGGTTTAGCCAACCTCGCCCACTTTTCTTACGCCTGTGTTAATATATCAACTACCTATATTAAGTCTTCTAACGAGTACTTTTGGCTCACAGGGACCATTTTGCCAGGGACCACTCTCACTCTCTCACCCCCTGATCCCAACCAATCCCTAGAAAAGGGTTATCTTTAGTGCAACCTGTTCCATAAATATCCAAAATATGAAAATTGTATCAATCTTCAAATAACTGTTGTCCTGCCACCTACGCGGTATTGTGGTGCTCTATGAGTATTTGGTATCTTTATATCTTAACGACGAGCTGTAGCGAGACGATTAATTCCCATGAGATACAGCCCAACGCCCACCCCCTTCACAAAAAGACAAAAAACGTGGTGACTAATCTGTCCCCAAGAAAATAGACGATTGGCGCTTGGTTCACTATGGACATCCTTCCAGGTAGTATTGATTTCAGACATATAGGTGGCGTTAAGAGGAATGAAATGACAAAAGTGTTTTTGAAATCGCAAAATCATGTTCGCTCAAAAGTGGAAACAATAATACCTCATGGACCATGTTCTCCACAAGTTCAGACATTTACGTGTTCAATCATCTACTTGTTTAGATCACATCAGAAGTGGGTCACTTTCTTTCGGTGAATGTCCTTCGTTAAAATCATGTCATGTATTATCTTTTACGTCACTTTATACAACAACATAACAGCTAACAACAAACTTGATTTGCTTTAGAGGGTATATTTTGAACTTTTATTCGGCATCCTATTCGTTTTGCCATTCAATTAAAATCTGAAGTGACGTTCACTAAGTCTTAATTGTGTCTTGATTTACAATATTGCTTTCCACTCAGCTATGTCACTGCCAAGCTCAGAAGAAAACATATAACCGAGATAAAACGTTACACCAAAGAAAATCGAAATCTGCTGTTATTAATGTCCCATTAAGCGTTCCACCGCAAGTAAAAAGAGCTTAACAGATGGAACTGTTTTAAATGTCTTTGCGAATAGAGTTCTTCCGGGATATATCGTGCAGGGAAAGTAAAAGTCTCACATGTTTGAATAAATCACTTGATTTACATAAAATGGTTGCTTCCACCATACCAGGCGTAGCGTCCTACTTTGAACATGTTACGTACTTCGTCTCCCGAAATCCTAATCTAAGGGAGAAACGGGTTGAATGTGCAACCTACCTTCCACAAAATTGATACGAATAACTACAACTTTCAAGTATCAAGGTACATGTACGATATACGAAGGCATACCGGCACTGTCGTTATATCGTGCCCGTGGTGTCGGTTTATGACCTTGTATGGTAGAATAAACAACTGCCCACAAAACTTTGACAACAACTAAGGCCCTGTTTCCAGTGAAGAAGCATACCGCTACGCATCTCTAATGAACTTTACACCCAAGAGGGCCAATAGCTCCTTAAAATGGGGGAGGGGGTAATGGCCTTGACCAAAACTTTTTCTAGTGGGGCTGACTTAAGGCCCCTGAAACAATTTGGAAGCCAGGTGATCCGTGGTGTAATCTGAGGCATATTCCCACGATTTTAATCCAGTAAATGGATGTTTTCACCATTTTCGAGTTTAATTGCATTGATTCAGCTATATTGCAAGCTACGGAGTCAAACATGTGCCTACTGATTTCATTAGGTCTCTGGAAAAAGTGGCGGTAATGTCTTCACTTTCAAAAGTGGGGGACATGTCCCCTACCTCGTCCTCTACCTGTTGACTCCCATGTATCCCCGGGTGTTTGGTGCTCACACAGAAAACAGCTAAGCATCCCTTTCCATCGGAAATACTATCGCTATTTCATCCGTATCGGAAATCTGCAAATAGAAAATTTTAGTGATGATTGTCAATAGAGTTTTTACTAGCAGGAAACAAATACACTAATTCAGTGAGCTCTACTCGACCTATGGCTGCAAATTTTATCGTCAAAAACAGAAAAAACGAAGTATCTGTATTTGGATTGGAACAGCCGATGGAGTGGGAAACATGCCGTTAAGTACTTTCCTTCACTATGGGAAAGTTAGCGCTAAACGGAAATAACCCACTGACTAGAAGCAGACCCCAAAAAGCGCGTTCCAAGTGGAAAACTGGTTGCTACTTGTTTGCTAAGTTTCGCTAAAACCTGGCATTTTGAGTTCAGAAGAAAAGGTTAACAGTTACCTCTCATGGGAGTTGGTATCGCCGTTTCGTGTCCTTTCGTGTCCTTAGTATGTTGTTAGTGATAATTCCAGATAGTTTGTGTGAGAAACAATAACGTTATGACTTCGGGTCAACTCATCCATGTAAGCTACCACTGCAAAACTTCCCCGTCAACATGCCCACATGGGTCCACACTGGCTATTTCGTGAAATTAATGGGCCTTTCATGGAGATGGGCATGGGCTGGGCATCAAGGGGCCCATTTGGGCTTATGGTGTATCTCCCATTTGAGGCCACAAGAGCACCAAGTGGTTTGCTGCATGTGGGAATGTTGACAGAGATCACATACAGCGCTAGGTAACCGCACTAGATAAGCCAAGGAACTGGACCAGCATATGTGCTAATTATTGCTGTACATTTTTCATGGAAGTCGTGTCTTTTACTGTCTCAGCGAGAGAGGACAACAATCTGAACTTTTTCCCTGGAGAGCTGCAATCCCTACACAATCAAAGAGATGGGGTACAAAACAAGCTATTCCATCTCATTTAAATACGGTATATAGAAATGAGCAATTGAAAGCTATTACAAACATAGATCCCAAACTCTAAATGGCTCTCAACGTGCTCCCCGTGAAGTGGAGGTCCTGATCCTTGTTTAGCCATTTTGGCAACAAGTCACTCTGTTTTCCGTAAGTATGAGTGCTTGATATTTCGCAACATCTTAACATCTAATATAGCTCTCTTCAGTATATAAATATATTCCATTTGCAAGAGAAGGTATATTTCCTACCCTCGTTATTCTTCACATATACGTACGTATAATTTAAGTATGACAAGGACTAAGTTAGTTGATTTTAAGTCCACAGATCTATTTAGGTCAGTTTCCGTCTCGTATGCCCATTAGGTTCTTATGACCTTATAACGGGAAAGTAATCACCTCATATGTTTCCAGATCACTCATTAAGCAATCTCAGTCAAATCATATGTTTTAGTGACGTGAACCACCCAAGCAGTAAACAGGGCCCTGTTTCATAAAGGGATGAGATAGATTTTAAGTTTCGTCTCAATAGGACGATTGCGTGGCAGATCAAACTTAAGATCGATTGTAGTTCTTAGTGAAACAGGGCCCAGGTTTTAACACTGGCATTAGTGTTAGTTGCAACGAATAAAACGTCTTGTAAGTTAAATCTCTTTCGCCTTGACTTTTGTGCTCCATGGAGAGTCTTTCCATAATAGTGTACACATGCATAGGATTTTGCTACGTAATGTTGTAATATCTTTAGAAATGAGATGGAGGATGCAACCTGCACATGTAACGTGTCAGCAGATTTCCCAAAATACCTTCTATTGTATGTTTTTGCCACACTTAATAGATCCTTTACAGCTGATTCTACTTTAACACAATTATAACTGGTGAAGAATATGATCCAGTCTTTGTTTATTTTGTCAAGACCTTTCTGCTTAAAGAAATTTGTTAAAATCTTTTAATAAATTAACCTTCTCCATCGCAGAGTTATTACTATCAACTCAGTATATATATACAACAAAGGGTACTTCGTGTGAAGTATGCAAAGTGCCAGAGGTAACTTAGACGCCGTAAAGGTTTAATGGTTATGAAAAGTCTCTCTTCCTTAAAGTTGTAATTTATGTGGTGAATCTTCGTATAAGCTCAAGTAAAGAACTTCCTATACACAATAACCGGCTACAATGGCAATTTATCAAAATGTGACCATGTGTCTTTCCTGTTCAAAAATGCATTGGCTTTATCCTTTCTGCATGGCATTGAGATTTTCAGGAAAAATTTAATTGATCCCATCACATTGACCAAATTCGAGGCGATTGTATATATCAGTTTTTTTCACTGAAAAGTTAGTTTCGTAACTGTCGGAAAACTGATTACACTTAACATTGAAATCATTCTGAAGAATTTAGACAAAATTATTAAAGTCAGCATAGAAAAACGTTGTTTATGTTGTTATTTGTGTTCATGTATCAATGAGATTTTGATTGATGTTTTATTAAGAATCAAACATCATTGAGAAGTTTTACATGTCGCGCATTTTTTTTTCTAATCGACGGAACTTAATCTAAAAAACTGTTAGTATAAAAAGTTAAAACGATATTTCAGAAATGACACGCATACACTGATACATTTACTCTTAAAACGTTGTGTTGTACTCCACACGACTCAGCTGACCGGGAAATAAAAAAAATAGTGATAAATGAGAAAACATTCCTCTGAGTGACTGTTGATTTGTTTGCAGTGCTTCAAAAATATTTCAAACGGCCAAAGTTCCAAACATCATCCAAGTGTCTTGTTTGCTTTTCTCCTTAAACTCTGTGGATGCCACTAAGTGCCCCGTTCATAATTTCTCCGGTTGATGTACTTTGGACTCTATACAGGTCTAAAGTGTAGTCAGAAATTGCAGTTACAACATAAGAATTATCCTTAAAGCCATTAAGGATGTAAATTTTTAAAGAGTTTAACAGTTTTATTATCAAGTACGTCCGGAACAAAGTCGATTCAAAACATCAGGCTAATGGTTACAAAACCCAGTGAAACACGTAAGATATTTTATAGACCAAATGAGGTCTATACGTGTATGTACTCGAGGTCACATTTTTCTGATGATCTCAGTCCTGCCGTTAATAGCTTGTTTTGTTGGAAATAGCGAGTGTCCGATAAGGGCGGTGTAAGCAGATAGCTTTTACAATATCTGCGAAATGAACTTCTCCGATCAGATGCTGTAACGCAGTACATTTTGAAGCCAAGTACCAATGTTACCAATTAGTGTAATGTTATGTTAGTGTAATATTATGTTAGTTTTGTCTCTTACAATCAGGTATAAACGTTTACATCAATAGTAGATAGCAGTTTTTCCATGTCTTCGACTGGCCTTACATATGGATGAGGGGAGGGTAATCCCCCCACCCATCATACAATATCTTGATCTTCCTACGCCTCCACTCCAGTGACAAAGAAGATAGTATGAAAACCGTTTTCAACCGATCCAACGCAAACTGTTACGCATAATGTTATGCAAAATGTTATGAGAAACCAATCCCTTTACCAAGCCATTTCTCCCTCCTCCTCTTCGGTCCATTCCAGTTTAAAGAAAAGTTTAAAAAGGACAAATAAGTAGTTTTCGTTAACATAATAAAAGTTTAAAGACATTCCTATGCAGAGCTTTTATTTGCTCCAACAGAACATTAAACTACTTTCAGGTAACAAGTAGGCTCATTTTGGCTACGATCGTCTTCGTTTTCATTTTTTTCATACTTGAAGTTGAAGTTGCTTTTGCACTCAGATATGGAAGGTTCGAGAAAACATCTTTTCTTCAAGTTTACAAGTTTTTTTTGTATGCTTTTCCCGTCATCAATTTAATTTTCTTCTGTACTTGAAGAGGTTTCGTTTCCTTTTCCCAAAACGATCGTTTTTCGACATCTTCATCCGTAGTTAACTTTCGTCACTTCAAACATCGTTATTTCATCCAGATAGGGAATATGCATACCCCGTCACGCCACGTGGCAGACGGATAAATACCTTTTCAAAACGCTAGAGTTACATATGCATCGTCACGTCTACATCCTTGTAATCTGGAAGGATACAAGATCTCGTCTTTAAGAGAGGAAGAAAACATTAACGTCAGAGTTTTGGTGTCATTACTGCAATGTATCCTTTTCCCCTCTCTGTTTGGTTTGCACTTGTCGTTCTTAATTTTTTCGACTCGGCTAAAATACGACTTAATATCTCTTGGCAAGCTGAAGGGAGATAACTATCAAGTTTCATTTAGGAGAAAGTCACGATTTTTTTACCTTATTGTCGTAGCAGAGAATACAGCCTCTTTTGTGTGCACGAAGGAGAAAATTAGTTTAGAAGACTGCAGTTGGCTCAGTTATCTGCTCCCAGTATCAGAGAAGCTGAAACTGACCTGAGAGCGTGACAACGAATTACAAGATTACTTATATCGATCATGTACATATTACTAAGAGAATTATGTTCTTCCTAGGGTTGTATAATTTAAACGATGTCAGAGTTTACTTTTAGGATTACACAGTGTAGGCTTGATGATGAAAAGATGAAGGTACCGTATTTGATAAATCTCTTTGGATTAATGTGCGTTAAGAATTCAGAAAAGATTGGTTTAATTATGTTAACTCCGGAATAGAAACAACGTCAATAATTATGTAATAATTATGACATTAATAACGTTTAGATAAAACGACATTTTCGAGCGACTTTCTCTACCGTGGCTAGTCACATTGCAACACTCGAAGCCTTTGTTTTTATTGACATAATCTCACACAGTGTCGTTCACACAACACGATATATGAGTATGGAGTGTTTAAGTGTGAAGAAGATACAATAACCACAGTGCACACATGATGTGGCTCAGACCCTTGACTGCTTTTAATCGTAGGCTACCGTAAATGAGGGAATGCAGAAGGGGATAAAATGGGGTTCACCCTTATTTTCAAAAGCGCTGTGTCGCACTACTTGCGTCTCACAACACACCTCCACTCCAGAAAACCTGAATCAGCCACTCTTCTTATAGGCCCTAACTGAAATTATCTGGTTTTGATACCTTATTTAAGTGTATAAACATGCGTATGTAAATGAAATCACGCATGCAGGCTCTAATTATTAATATAAATAATGTCAGATGCTGGGACTCCATATCTATATCTAGCCACACCCAGGGGATATCTTTACCACTAGGCCTATATGAAAAATTATTGATATGAAAATTGTGTCGGATGTGACGAAAAATTACTGTGTCACGTTCTCAATTTTTTCTTGTTTTACGGGCTACTCTTTAAGCTGAACCTTCATAGTTTGTGTTAGTAGTACCAATAAAGATCACCTCACAATTAACGAATACGTTAGCCCAAATTACCTTAGTTAAGTCAACAAGAATCCCCTTCTAGTGGAATTATCCCTTCATTCTGATCGAAACATACTACGACTTTCACGAGACTGAGGGAGATTAAAAATATATTCGTTCACAGTAGTTTAATGCAAGTAGCCTAAAAGACAAGAAAGGTTAAAAAGGCCATTTCAAAGATTTTACCTCAGATTTTCAGATGTTCTGCTATGTGCAAGTAAACGGACGTGTACATTTCGCATTTAGGTGTTTCTTTATATAAACTGGCTCATCCAACCGACTTTCCATCCCCCTTTACAATCTTAACTTTGAGACAAAGAAATTACAATGAAAATGATTCTGGAAACTCTTCAAGTATCACCAAAAATTTGTTTCAGTCCACTGCTAGAATGATCACATGCTATTACATAAAGCCTGTGCTATTATGCTATTCATAAAGTGCATACATTATTTTAAAAATGTATTGAGAGCATGCATATTACGCAAAGCGCATTAAGAACTATTACATAAAGCACATAAGGCTATTACATAAAAAACGAATAACTTCCCTACGAGCAGTATAACGCCTGCCTGATCCGAATTTAAATCAAGCTATAAGCCGATATCTTATATTCGCTTAATCTCTAACCTTATCTCAAATTGACGTGCATAACTCCATTGTTTTTATAATCTTCCTCGAGCGTAACATCTGATCTTATCTTTCCATTCACAACTCTAGTACAATCAAGTACATCATCTTGTCAGATCTATCAATTACACGTACAATATAAAAATGGCCTTCGATTCCCGTAGTTTGTTGTATGTCTCTTCATACATATCTGCCACAATATTACAATTATTTGCAACGTCAAGCTGTTATGGACTCTTATACTAATTTCGATGTGGTACTGCCTGGTATGGAAAGAAACATAAACTACTTGACTTACATAAGTAGAACAATTGCAATAGAAAATGTATTATTCAAACTCAACCGCGAACATCATTGGAAATAGATTTAGTTTCATTCCTTTGTCATACACGAGTGGTAACTTCCATTAACTAATATCGCTTGGAGGTCACTCAAAGTTCTTTACGGGTAGTTAAATCTGTTGAGTAGAGATTTTTATGCAATATATAAACCATTTCTTTAAAGTGAGTGAAATATGATGTTTCTTTCAAAGAAATAAAATTTTCATAATCGACAACAGGATCTCCATTGGAGGGGAACTGATACAGCTTCACGTCGTAAGTATAATTTGGAAGTAATTACGAAGATGGGAATACTCGTTCCTCAGCTAGTTTGTTCGACTGCTACAAATAACGTCAAATGATACATACGTATATGTATGAGATGTATAAAAGCCAACTCATGCTGTATTGATAAATACTGAAACCATCGGCAAATTGGTGGCCTCACAACAAAAGCTAGTAGCCTTTGTTGCATTTTCTTTGAAGATTATAAGTTCTTTTCCTTTTTTCTTTTCTTTTTCTTTTCGTTTAGAAAACAATGTGAAGTTACAATGGATCTTCCTGTAAGGCATCATCATTTATCTCATTTACATTTGGAACGACGCAATGCTTACATGCCATGCATACAACGTCAAGGGAAAGTGAATGAAAGAATTACGCACTGTATTGCAAAGTGATGTAATGCAATGTAATGTAATGTAAGCCAACGTTATTTGATGTAATGCAATGCAATGTGACGGCACGAAATGTTGTGTAATTTAATGTTATGTAATGTAATTCAATGTTTTGTTATAAAAGAGAAAGTTAAACCTTTTTATGAATTGTTGTTCAAATTACTAATTCTGTGTTCTTTGGAAAGACAAATAAACGCTCAAAGCCTACTGTCTTGACGTAAGTAGGGATGTTTAGTTCTGAAACGATACAATGCATTCAATGGGGGAAGTCAAAGAATGTGCACAAGATAAGGGTCATGCAGTGTAAAACAATGTAATGTAATTTAGGTTATACGTGATACTATGTAATGTCATGTAATTAAATGAAATGCAAAGTAATATAATGTAATTTAATGTTAGGCAATGTAATGTTATTCAATATGATGTTACACAATGTGGTGTCATGTAATGTGATGTTATGTAATGTAAAGACATATAATGGGATTAAATCTTTATGATTGAAATGACGGATAAAGTGTTATGAATAGTTGTTCAAATAACCTCTGGACGTGACATCATTCAGTAAGATTCATTGCCGGTTATTCTTGAAGAAAATTCAGAGGAGCAGGTGTGTAAGCGAGATTATGTGATTAAGTTCATAAGGCTAATAGAAACTTTTGAAATGGCTACGTTTCAATTCCTGCGGTCTAAGGATTTTACTATATGTCGTGTGTGACCATATACTTACTAGAAGATGCCAACTTTAATAGGTTTTTAAAAAATTATTTTCTAAAGAGGATGATATATCCTGAATCTAACTTCTGACTCTTCAACACAATGTTGCGCATAATATTGAAATGAAAACAAAAACAGTTCATATGTAGCCGATCAAAATGATAAATAATCATTGAACTGGTGCAATAGGTCTTGACTACAAGGTAAAACACAAATCAGAATGTTTCTGAGCAGTTACTACGTGACAATATCCGCCCACTCTTTAACTAAACTCTTTAAACGAGTTTTTACAGTTAAGGTGACCCAATTGGCTCATGTAGCATTTTATTTCTAAACCAGAGACAACCTGTCCCCTTTAGCTGCCCTCTAAAAAGCAGATACATTTACCCAAAAGAATTACTGCCACGACTGTACGATACAAAAGTACCTCGTGGCAGTATGCTGATAATTTCGATTAAAAATAGCTCTCACGTTTAGTTATCTGTTGTAGAAGTCAATCTTTTTACATATAGACCTATCATAGCAACCTTGATCTATGTCAAGAAGTTTCCTAGCCCTCCGAGAGGACGAATAATCTAAGTAACTCAACGTGAATTCAGATCTGCCAGTTAAGTCCTGACTGGACTGGCAGTTTTACAAAGAGAAATGATGCTGTGTTTTTACGTCTTGTTACCAATCAAATGGATAAGTTCCTTTCTAAAAAGGGTTTCAATACCTTCAATATATCATCTATTTGAAAAGTGTAATGTTCCAATAAAAATCAATTATTTTCTTAAAGTGGTTAAGAAACATCTGTTTCAGGGAATGTACTTTTATTGACAAGGTAGAGAGTATTGCAAAGGTTTAACAATTTGACTTTTTCAATTATTACATGCTTTACATTGAATAGTCACAAATTTAATGCCACGCAGGCCATATATATATATATATATATATATATATATATATATATATATATATATATATATACACCACGTAATAGGTAGTTAGACATGTGATAAACATCTTCCAAGCACTGTTCCAAGTTAGAGGTGTGCTTACACAAGCTGGGGTAACTAATTTGATCGTTTCAGGTGGTTTGTACCCCAGCTTGTGAACACGTTGTATTCATGACGCAACTTGTTCAAATTGAAAGTCATCAAAATAATTTATTATTTAAAGGCTTGTGAAAAACAGTTTATGGCCCAGAATACATCTATCACAGACGCACGCGAACAGTCTCATTGGCTAACTAACATTTCCTTTAAAAACAGGCACGACAATGCTTTGAACAATATATGGCGACCATTAGTTTATTGATGAACGTTGTTTTCTCAAGAGTAAAATTCCTCCTTACCTTCCACTTTTTTTTCTCCTCATAATTAGTCCCATAGTAAAAGCCATAGCATATGTCGACATAACTCTACTTGATCGTTAGCTTGTCGCTTAAGCAGATACATAGATATTGCTCATACATGTTAGGCTGCGATAATGTCTTTAACAGCTGTTTATGTCAGTATAAATACCAGAAACTTTTCTTGAAGCTGACATCATAAGGAATCCTTACAATGTTTCCTTGCTTAAGGATATCCTGATAAACCAGTCGCTTTGCCGTCCCAGGACTGATAGTTTATCATTCTACACAAACGGCGTGTAATTAAATATTGATTTTTATGTCACTTGCGGCTTCCCAAGATCAGTGATCCGTCTGATCGATATACGTGGTCACTTTTCTTTATACTTGGTTCAGAGATTTTCTTGAGGTCCTGTATTAAGGAAGGATTTTGTGGCTTTCTGCCAATTTTCCCCTTCAAAAATATCTTTACTTAAAGGGAAAACTCAGACACTCCAACTGGAATTTGTATCCTCGTATTCATGCATGGATCTTTTCAATTATGTGACAATATTTCTAACACTGAATTGCGACATTTATGATGAGTAACTCCTTAAGTTCAATATTTGTGTTCTGAAACATCATAGAAGATGAAATGAAAAGCAATTATCCTGATTATGTTTCGAGCTAATGTTTTAAAATAAGTTTTGGGCGACTTCTTATTCCTCTTATTTTTCAAACGGTATTTTATATCTTATATAATGAAAGATGATATCTAAACGTGTTGCGTCGCATGACATATGTTTCAATCTATTGGTTTTATCATGGTTGGATAAGAAACCTATGTAAAAACCTCATCCCAAACGTATGTTGTTGACGATAGCGTTATGTAAAACTTCTGTGCCACTTTTCAAGATGACAAATGAAATTGTTCACTAGTTTCATAGATCTACTCGAGATAAATGATAACATATTACATTTTATTATGTTCAGCTTACAGACCGAGAACAGTTCATCAAGTGTCTCTAGGTGAAATAAAGATTTTGCTTTTTAAATTAAAATAGATTTAAAAAGTTGTGTAGACATTGAAATGTAAAATACAGTCTTGACTCCTGAGAAAACGTTATTACTACTTCGAATGCACGATTGTATCAGATGACGGCAATTTAAGCACACAAATTGATCATAGATAACCTTTGCCAAGTAACAAACACTCGCCTGTTGTGAACGGTAGTTAATACTTTACAAATGTGTTTGCATTCATCATCAACTGATAAGCGATTGAAACAACATCACATAAGAAAGATGAACACGCACTTACGTAGAGATGCGGCTTCTACAATTAACATACGATATATAGCATGCATGGACGGACGCGGCAGTTAACATGGGTTTGATAGGATCATAAGATGTCATTTTAGAGACAAGTTATCGATTTATGGCATTCATTGCCGTCGTTTTAAGCACTGTTTGACACGTTTATATGCCATATTGAATCGTTTCTCCTCTGGATGGTCGCTTAAAGGCAATTTAGGAAAAGAAACTTGTAATAGACTTACAATACATAAGAGGTTGCTAGATATTTAGCCTAGAGAAAATGCTGGTGAATACTTTGCCTCTGTTTAACAGTTGTCCTTCAATAACAAAAAGGGACAAGAAATTTGGAGCGGAAACAGAAACGAATATGGATAAAATATTATTCATTGCACCGGTAAAGTACATTCAACCTCATATATAAGGGAGACATAGTGTAATTACTAAAATCATGATTAGAACCTAATTGAAATGATACGTCAAAGACCAAACTTTGAAGGTATGTGTCTCCTATAGGGAGGTTTCAGTCGTGCAAAAGTCAACTAACGTTACCACGTTCTGGAGGACAAATAAACAAACTCGGAAGCTAGGTCATGTACTAAAGTAATGTGGTGCTTAGCGCAGTGTCCTCCAGAACAACTAACGCGTCCACTGAATTTGACCCTTTGCCCTTTCGTGCAAGCTCCGCTCCCTATATGACACTTACATTACAAGAGAAAAATAGTATCAAACAACAGCAATAACATCAACAGGTAAAACTACCCTAACTACAACAATATCACTAACTACAAATACCACAAAAAGTTTTAACATGTTTGCCAAATTGCTGTTGTCATATTACACCTACTTTACATTCTATTAATATACTCAGAAGTGTATTCGTACTGGTAGTCGAGTATGAATACACTTCTGAGTATATGTATAGAATGTAAAGCTGGGTAATAAATGTACTCAGAAGTGTATTCATACTCGAACTCGAGTACGAATACAATTCTGAGTATATTTACAGAATGTAAGGCTGGGTAATAAGTATACTCAGAATTGTATTCATACTCGTAGTCGTACTCGAGTACTATATATATATATATATATATATATATATATATATATATGTGTGTGTGTGTGTATGTATGTATGTATATATATATATATATATTACTCGGGTATGAGAACGAATACACTCCTGAGTATATTTATAGAATGTAAGGCTGGGGTAATATGACAACAACAATTTTACAACAATTTCCAAATATCTTTAAGGGAGCTGTTGGTCTATTTGTAAACCTGTAACAAATGAATGTTGCATTTTATTTTTACATACAGCATTACTGTTATTAATATTGAAATTTGTAAAGAAATGAGATGTTATTAATTGACTTTAGAGGTAAATGAAATGAATGCTCGTGCCATAAGATTATTTTCCATGCTATAAAACTCTTTGCCTGCTTCAACTATGTCAGACCTAAAGCAGAAATTCAGCTCGAGGTTTGAAGTCGAATGCCTATTAAAGAAGGATGGTAATTTGTTATACTGTGCAGATCACAATTTGCAGAAGCTTCATCGTGAAAATTGTCAGGTTAGCTTGGAAGCAATGGTTTGCTGGATTTGCTTGAGTGGTTACAGTTGGTGCAGTCTATTTTTCATTTCAATGTCCTCATGCCCTAAGCTGAAAACCACCATTACTGTCTTTGTTTTATATCAAAATTAATTTCTATGAGAAGAAGTTATTCTTTCTTTCAAATTCAGTATAGGGGCAAACGTTTGCACTTAAAAACAAAAAGGAAAATAATTTAAAGTGATTCCTTTGATTGATTCCTTGGATTGTTACTTTTGAATTTTGGCTTTTTTCTTAGACTAGGGTTGTCAGTTTATACAGATATTAACATTGATCCATGTACGCTATTCGCACATTCACTGGTAATTTTGGTTTCAACTTCTAGGGCAAAGTGCACTTCTCTCCACAACCATGACAGTCTCAAACTTTAACTGTGGATTAGCCATTAGTGTATTTGCCCAGCAACAAAAGGTAATGTCAGTCAACACCGGTGCTGTGGCCGAGTGGATAAAGGCTATCGGAACTCTGCTGGTAGAACTGGCCAATTACACAGGTTTAAAATATTATGCGACTGTGCCCGCTTCCCACCGCATTCTTCAGATCCTGTATTTAGAAGTCGCAACGTCACATCTACATTTCAGTATTTACACAAGCCGTTCGGAGCTTACAAGTGACGCAATCATGGAAAACTGTCCCGTCTGGTATTTAAATTAAATTGGCCAGAAGATTTCCGATAGCTCAGTTGGTAGAGCGTACTGCACGTTAAGCAGTAGGTCGTTGGTTCAAACCCAGCTCGGACCTCAGTTTTTTATCATTTGGTAGTATCGTCTTTCTTACTAAGGCAAAGGTTGCCGATGTTAGACGCATAATCCACAGGTTTAAAAATTATGCGACTGTGTCCGCTTCCCACCATTCTTCAATATATATATATATATATATATATATATATATATATATATATATATATATATATATATATATATATATATATATATATATATATATATATATATATATATATATATATATAACGCTAATTCCCACCTTAAGGGGAAATTGTTATATCTGCTTGTACATAGGGCGAAAAAAAGATAATAAAATACATAAGAAATAAATTCGCCCTAACGTCTAAAAATATAATTAACGTTATTTCAATGGGCAGCCATCCGTTCGTGTTAACAGCTAGGTGTCCGTAAATTTGACAACTTTGAAGTAATGGCATCTAGTTTGTAAATCTAAGAGGGCGCCCTTGTAAGTTTACGTATTCCTATAGAAAAAGTGTGTGGAAACGTTAAGGCGAAACTTATATTTCACCCGAATTTTTTTTCCCCTTAAGGTCGACTTTTCAACAACAACTTTCCCCCTAAGTGCCGAATTAGAGAAATATATATATATATATATATATATATATATATTATATATATATATATATATATATATTATATATATATATATATATATATATATATATATAGTAGGTAGAATGACGTAGCGACTTTATATGAATGAGTCAAATCAACGCCGCACCAAACAGTCGCATAGAGACCCCAGGCCACCTCTCCTCCAACAAAGCACTTGCCTTATATTGAAAGAGGATATTTACTTGTGAATGGAAAACAGCCTCAAGCAGGACCCGAACCAGCGACAACCCGCATACAAGGCGGATGCTCTGACCACTGAGCCATTGAGGCCTACGTGGCAGAACGCGGCCAACCGAGCCCAAACACTGTCGAGTCAAGCTTTCAACCGTTACGTCATAGGAACGCGTCCCATGTAGTATTGAGTAGGTAGAATGACGTAGCGACTTTATATGAATGAGTCAAATCAACGCCGCACCAAACAGTCGCATAGAGACCCCAGGCCACCTCTTTCCGGTGGAAAGCTTGACTCGACAGTGTTTGGGCTCGGTTGGCCGCGTTCTGCCACGTAGGCCTCAATGGCTCAGTGGTCAGAGCATCCACCTTGTATGAGGGGGGTCGCTGGTTCGGGTCCTGCTTGAGGCTAAGTTTTCCATTCACAAGTAAATATCCTCTTTCAATATAAGGCAAGTGCTTTGTTGGAGGAGAGGTGGCCTGGGGTCTCTATGCGACTTTGGTGCGGCGTTGATTTGACTCATATATATATATATATATATATATATATTTATATGTATACCTTTGCACTATTTTACTCTCACGCGTCCCACACTGGATCGCGCCCACACCCCTCACCAGCTCACCTCTATTGTAGTCGCGCGCTCTTTTTCTTTATTACGTAACTATCTGTAGCGTTTCTCAACACTTTGTTAACGCTTTTGTTTTGTTTTGTTTCGATCTATCTTCTGTTATATCATTAGCCACTGAAGAAGACCCAAGGTGGGGTAGAAATATATGGCTGCTAATTAAAACATTAGTACTTCATTTTGTCCATCTTCGGTTTTGGATCGTTCTTTAATTTCTACATTTTACGAAGTACACTTGGATATTCTACTCATTATCATATATATATATATATATATATATATATATATATATATATATATATATATATATATATATATATAATATGAGATAAATAAGTAAAAGTTCCACGTGTACTCTTAGAGATAAAAATTAGATGAAAATCCGAAGACATAAACAAAAGATAGACAAAAGAGAGTACTGTTTTTTGTTAACGTCAAATATTTCTGGGGCCTTCTTCAGTGATAATTGAAAGCTTTGAATCTAAACACACACATTAGTACATGCATTGGGTGTAAAAACAACTAGAGCGTAATTAGATGAGCGTAATAAGATCACTTACGTCACAGAGTTATCATAACTACAAAATTAGGGGATAAAGACGCGTATTGATTTTCATGTAATTATATATATATATATATATATATATATATATATATATATATATATTCACACCATTACGCACAAAGGTAAAAAGACACCCTGCGTCGAGAAGCTTTCCGCTCTTTATTTTATTTAGTCTTCCTCAGCTTGAATAGAAGCAAGATAAAATACTTTCAAAAGTCCGACTAATATATTGTAAAATAACAGGTAGGCCTACAAAACATAAATGCAAGCAGCAAAAACTTAGATCGGTAGATGGATAGAGCTTAAAATTACCTAGTGGATGAACAGCTCTTAAGGCAATTAAAACGACTTACTAGAAACAGCTACTCACACGTAGCATTAAAGAAAAATTAGCTGAGAAAAAGGATAAAAATGGATGTTGGGTCTTTCATAACTGCTTCTTGAAATTAAGTAAAAATTGTCCCAAATTTAAGAAATGTTATCTTTTAGATTTCACATGTTACACTTAAGATGCAATGACGCTGTATGCGTTCTCAAAAAGAGCTTAAAAATCTCTTTCCTTTTCGAATTAAATTTTTGTGAAGAAACACACTTTATTTACAAACTTTAATGACGGTAGACGGTAAATCTTGAAGAATACACAACGAATGTCCCTAGAGTTTAGGTAGGTAACATTATCCTCAGGTAACAATTAGGGCTAGAATAGTAAATAAATCTTTCTCTGCTTTTTGGATGGTGATCACAACTTCGATTATATTGAAAAGGATTCTTGTTCATCTTCACAGATCACGGGCCTCTATAACGGAGTTAGGTTTAATTCCGAATTTCCCAACGGTTTGCCTCCAAAAGTGGTCATAAAATCTGTTGAATAGAATCCCAAAGGTCGAAGGCAAATTGAAGGTAGCTGGCACGGGAGTTTATTCATAAATCATGCAGCAAGAGTACATATTGTATACATCAATTGCTACTTGGTATTTTCAGTAACACGTCCTCATAGCGTACTTACACTACTTCATGAATGTTTCAGGTCAAACGATTGACATTTCAGCAACTATGGGGAGACACTTACCCACTGCTACTCTGCTATATATCGGTGTCGGCGACAGTTTCGCCTCAAAACAGAAGATGTGAATTCTTCATGTTAAAATAGCATAACTTCATGATGCTGTCTTTGGCAGCATAGGCGTGTATGAGACAGAGGGCCTGGAGGTCATTAACCCCCTAAACACAAAAAGCTGTCAATTTCAGGGCAAAATATCTGTTTTGGAGACAAAATTCTTATCATGATTTTTGTCAATTAGGAAATATTTCAGGGCAAACATCTTTCTCTCGTTGCAAAATGTCTACCCATACGGATACATTCTGGAAAGAATTGCCCTCTTTGTTACTATAACAAGAGTAAAAAACCTTAACACGGTAAAATAATAACATCCCTATGCAAAAAAGTACTATTATTGACATATTATTGTTCTTCATCGTTCTTTGCGATAGCAGAACAGTAACATTACAAATTGACAAAGAAAAAACGAAAAACGAAATCGCATCTTGGGTTCTAAAGTATATATTTTGAAGACCAATTAATTTTTCGTGGGATTTAAATATTTAAACAATGACTGGTAAGTCACCATGCAAATAGTATGCCAAGAAAACTAGAGTACTGCAAAACTAGTCCATCTCAAGGTTTCTCTTCTATTTCCAGAGTAAAAGGAATATTCTTCACAAGTAATCTTCCATGTTACATGTTTTTATGGAATCTATACTCCGGAATCATTAAATCAGTAGAATTCTTGCGTTAGAAAATGCTTTCGAGAGATATAACTGTTACGAAATGCTGAATTTCACAGAAGGACACTGCATGATTTAATCTATCACATACATTCTTCAGTTTTCAGAACAATACATGCTGAAAACAACTCTTAAGTATTGAATAATAATTTGACCTTGATGCTTCTGAACTCCTCCTGGCAAAACTATTTTTTAAAAGGTAAAATCATGAGCAAGAGTTCCTTTTCCGTGCACGTTACTATTTTATTCTTTTGAAAAAGCTACCTTAAGATGTCAAGAGAAAATGGTTTTTGTATCTTCCTAGTGAAGTTGTTATATGTAGGTAATTATGGATTTCTTTTGTGATATGTTTCCATCGCAAGAAGCAAACAAACCTCTACTCCCGTTTCTGTATTTTATTTCATACGATAGAGAAAGCAAAATGACAAACAAAAAGCAGATTTAGACAGGGGCATGTAATCTCGGTAAAAAGCTTTTCTTCGCCCACACAACTCTTTTACATAAACGTGCAATTTTCAAAATTACATCAAAGAAATAAGAACAACATAATCTACCTAACATGATCGTCGAAGTTAAATGGTGACAGTGGTTGGCGAAATTACCTAAAATTAAAGTGACTTGAAGGAACAGCTCTAGACCTAAGGGTACAGTGTATCAAAACACTTATCGCAAGATTGATGTTTTTTAAGTCTTGTTGAGATAGATTAATAATCAGCTGGTGGATATGTTCAGGTTCTGTGAAGTTCAAAGATCAAGATAGTCATACAGAAATGGATTTACCTTAAACAGTCCCCATCGAATATTCCGAAGTTAAACGTGTTTGTCTTTCGTCAGGACAGATAAAATGTCAACTTATTTTTAGCACTATTTTGTTCGACATCTCGCCAAGAATTTTATATCCTTCCTTACGATGACAAAAGGAATTCAATATGTTTTTTACGTTTGTTTTGCTGATTTTTGAAGGAGATTAGTAAATGAAATGACAGAACTTTGAGCTGCAAGGAGTGTTTGATTTCGTAGAGTAGAGGATTTGAAGGGATCCTGAATTACCAGAAACTGGGTTCTACTTGGCTTAGCTATACATAACATGTCCGTTGTGACTTTTAAATTAAACCTTGAAAATACATAATCACGATCTGCTTTAATCAGATGTATAAGTAGTGGACTTTCGCTTAGAGATAGTATAAGACGAGGGGCCGCCTAATACTCCACTATTTATCTCCGCTATAAAGTATGAATATATGAACCATACACGGCTACGTACAAGCTACACATATTTCGGTTATTGTAACAGGCTCAATAAGTATTGGTGTGTGTGCACCGGTTTTACAGAAGTTTCTCAAAGAAAATTACAACACAGAAAGTTACTGTTAAAATCGGATGTGTGTCGTAAAATGTCGACTTCCTCCAAGTTTAAGGGAATTAATGCTGTCCTTTTTCTGTTACTCCACAGTTTTCCTTAACCTTTCTAAATTCTGAAAGCAGTTATCACATAGAGATTAAGTATAAATAATTATAATTAAAACAACGCTGAAGAAATTTTTCTTTAAAACTGATAGAGATAACTCGTAGTCTATCAGAATGACCAGCCCTGTAAAATATCAACTTGAAGAAAGACGAAAAGCAAACTTTAATTTCATTTTTCATCAGTCTCTTAAAGTTTCTGTTGAAATTAGAGTTTTGTCTTAATATATTGGCTTCTTCCAAATTAAGGTTGTTTAATCTTGTCCATTTTCTTTTACTCCACAGTTTTTCTTAATCTTTCCAGTTCTGAAAGCAGTTATATGGAAATTAATAAAGGTATAAAAAGTATAAATAATCATGATTAAAACAACGCTGAAGACATTTTTTCTCTAAAACGGAGAGAGGTAACTCGAAGTTTATTTGTAAGACCAGCCCTGTAAAATAATACGGTGAAAAAAGACGAGAGGCAAATTTTAATTTTATTCTCTTTTATCAGTTCTTAAAAGCGTTAAGTCGACTAAAAATTCTTCAAGGCCCCATCTTCGTCCCAGAAATGACTTTTCCGCTTTCATCAGGCTTAGCCTAGTATTTTAGCAAGGTGCTAGCCTAACTTTCAAAATTTTAAAGGCCAGTTTAGAAATTAAAAGTCTTCTTGTCAACTACACGCCTCTGCTGTAAAGTTAATAGGCTAGCATATATCCTCTGTTTAAGTGCACAATTCTAAAACACAAGATAAGGCGAATAGCTAGGAGGGTTTGGGGATTCAAACGCCTTCGACTCATGTACAAAAAACATAATGTCCACAAGTCACTTGTTCCTTCAGGAAATATTCCGGTATAACTCCCAGCTACCTAGTCATTGTCCCGGGAAGGTTCCACTATAAGGAATATTTTACGGTGCGGTGGTGGTTTTTGGAGTAATTGGGTTAGTATAGTATGAACTTCCCCATCCCCCCTCTCCCGGGCAAAATGCAGTCTTCGCGCCTAAACCACGCTAACACACTCGTTAAAAGGTGAAGAAATTTCCCTCTTCTAAAGACGAATGTCTCGAACAATTTCCTGTGAAATCAAATAGACAAATCTACAGAGTGAGCGAAAAGAAAATACTTTCGTTGCGAAGTGTCTCAAAAATTTTCATATAGAAGACCAGTTCCCTCACATACCTAAACAAACATGAAATGCAGCAAATCAACAAAGCAATTGTAAAAAGGCCTGTCTTAAGTAACCACTTAAACCACTTTCAATATTTGGTACCTTCTCAAATTCTAGAGTATTACTATAAATATAAAAGCAAATTCTCATTCACAATAGCAAACTTGTTGATACCTACTGTTTCCACTTCGCCTTATCTATAACGAAATCAAGTACTCCAGTAGTTCGTGGCTGGATAGAAAAGCATTGGTCGACATTTTTCCAAAAATAATACTTAGTGTTTCTCAGTATCACTAAAATGTCAATGATTTAGCGTACTCCGAAATCTTTACCGCATTTGTATTATGTATTATGTAAAGTTGGATTTATTATTTTGAACATGTCAGGATTTATACACCATTTATAAACTTTGTATGGTTAAGCCCATTTAGATGCAGTTGGCTAATCGTCACAAACGCCCGGAGCTCAGCTGGATACGAGTTAGTACCGTAATTAATATTCAACGTTCCTACAAGTGTCATATTGAAATCACGAGAGATTGTTCCCTTTCGCAATTAGCGAAAGACGTAACTAGCTACGCACGACTTCAATGACAACACGTTCCATAGTTTCATAAGGCCTTCAGCCTTTCATTGGCTGTACGTATGTCGTACAAAACCATATTACGTAATCAAATTCGTAAGTTCCACTTTCTCATCTAAGTACCGTGTAAAACACGAGCATGTTCTTTTTAAAGCAGGGAGTTGTTACGTAACAACTCCTGATTAAAGGAAGTTCTGTACCCAGGGGCGCAAATCCCTATATGACTTTGGGGGCAAAAATACCGAATGTTGGGATGACCCAACGAAACGGGGGCACAGAGGGAGCGCAAACGGCTGTCCCATACGGTGCTGGGTCTTGGGAAGTTGAAGCCCCGCCTTAGGGCCCTGGTGGGATCCAGGAGTAAAGCCCCGGTGGGGTTTGGAGAACGGGGCAATACATACATACTGACTTTTATATAGCGCAAATTCCATATGTTCAATGCGCTTACCAAAACAAGAAAAATCGATGTCAACAAAATATCAGTCAATTAAATAGGTAAGTCTTAAGTTGATTTTTGAACAGTGACAGATTTCGAATGCCGTATGTGAAAGGGCAGAGAATTCCATAACACAGGGCCAGCAATAGAAAAGGCACCATCACCTAGGCCTACTCGCTTTTTGGAAGGAGGTATCAGGAGTAGGGTCCCAGCCATTGCAGACCTGGTAACAGGACCATATAAAAGTGAGGGTTTCCTGGAAGCATGCTAGAGAGATAAGTCGGAGCAAAGTTATTCAAACATTTTTAAACATATAAACAAAATTTAAATTGGATTCTTTCACGAATAGGTAGCCAGTGAAGGGCACGCAGAAGAGGTTTCGGACTATCTAATCTAGCTGGTGAGAAAATAAATTTAGCACAACGATTTTGCAAGGCTTGAATGCGATTAAGGTCATTTGATGACGCACCATACAAAAGGGCATTGCCGTAGTCAAAGCGTGAAAGGAGAAAAGCACGGACAACAGAATGACGAGTCTCTTTATCAAGATAGCGGCCAATGCGAAATAAATTTCTAAGATGATAATTACAAGATAAGACTAGGCTGTTAACATGTTTTGTCATTTTAAAGTTGCAATGCTGCCGGAATCCTGGATATTTTAGATTATGTCAAAGTGATGTTTCATATAACTAACCACGTTCTTTTAATTAGTCATATGAGAGATATTTATTGGCGAAATAATGCCAAGTTGATGTTTTATATTAGTGATTGATGTTTACAAACTTAATCCTACCGCGGGTATACTAAACAAATTCAAAGTCTAGATATTGTGTATTATTCATGAATGTATTTCGACATATGCATCCATAGGTCTGGAACAAACATCTTATACTTCTTTGAAGGCAGTATTTTCTGAACCCCTCCACTATTGATAGAACGGTCCTTGCCCTCAACACATGGACGTAAACATCAAAAGTCTATATCGTGGTGGAAATAAATGAAAGACAGAAATAAGTGAAAACTCTTTTCAAATTTATTTTAGGATCAAATTATATCACCTATGGATGACGGAAACATTTAATCTAATTTTGAAAATTTGAGGAGGAATTTTTCCAGGCCTTGGTTATAACGACCCGTTCAAAGCTTTTGCTTCGTATGAAAAAGCTAAATTTGCAAACGCGATACTGAGTTAATACGTTCGGTCTGACAAAATACATTTGAAGGTTTCCCTCTTCTGCATTAGCTTCCCCTGAGGATAAATAAATTTCGTAAAATTGTGATATATTATTCTGCGTCAAAAGTCACGTGCAGCAATCGTGTCTAGAAGAGCCCGTAGTCAAGGGGGACCAGGGGCGGCGCTCCCCTCCACATTGAAAAGTCCCCCACTACCAAGGAAATTTAAAAATTACCATTGTTTTAATGATTTGTGGTATATCTCGATCAATAAAAATATTTCGCCCTCCGGAGGCGATCTCTCGTCTTTCAGTATCGTATCATCGCTTTAATGCAACCTGCGCATTATGCGGTAAGTAAATGCGAGATGTTAGGTTGGATAAGTAAAAGCAAGATGTTTTTCAAAAGTTCCCTGGAGTTTTGGCAAAGAGCCGAAGGGCGGAACCAAGCATTTACTCCCGAGGGAGTTCTGCCCCCGAAGGAGCTACGTGCTCCGAAGGAACACAACATTGAACGTAAGTAAAAAATGCAAGATATAAGGCTGAAATTGAAATCTATTTCTATTTTTAAGATGGACCTTAAATCCAATCAAAGTAAAGAGATCTAGATTTCAGAAAATATCATTGTGCTGATTTTTATGATATGTCTGACTTTCTCAAATATGCAAATTTATGCAGATGAAACAATTCCTTGTTTTCCAAGTTGCTGAAAAGCGATTTTTTTTAACTTTCACTTTCTTAGAAAAAATATACAAAGTACAAAGTTGTAATCCCTGCTTGCATAAAATATGACTTCTCATCTACATGACAGCAATAAAAAATCCTTTTACAATAAGCAATAACAATATCGTCCATAGCAAGCCGTGAGATCTAAGGGTAAGGTAAATAATAAACTGTGTAAATGCCCCTTGTGCTTCAAGTCACATTGATTAAAAATAGCCCATAGTGACCATGAAATGTATTCTAATACAAATTTAACCAGGATGTTTGCTCTCTTTTTTATCTCATATTAAACGTCAAATATGAACGGTGAAATTTCATTCTCATTTCAGCGCTGTATCCTTCCATTTCGTCATGCTCCTTTTCATCTATCACTTCCTATGACAGATTCTATCACAAGAAAAATTTTCCGCTCTCATGATTTGATATTAATACAACGATCGTTGCCTGGGGCAAGTAGCTACTGATAACTCATCTCTGCGAAACGGAAAAAGATAAGATCCATCATCGGTAACGGAAGATGACACGAACTAAATCGGCGTTCTTTGGGAGTATGATGGGACCGTGGTAAGGAGAGTTATGCGACATTGTAGCGACGACGGACGAAGCAATGTGTTTGGTAGACTGACTTCACAACGGAGCAAGAAATGCGTTAACGGTAGCGCATCATTAATTGAACAGAGTGCTTTTTCGCGATCCTACAAATGAAGTTACTATGGAATTTTGGGCTGCTAAAGTTATGTGCTCAATTTGTAATGCGGATGTCGTAGCAAATGAATTAAAGTAGGCTATACTCATTACCGCTACTGAAGGTGTTTTTGCCTTTCTTTTGCATTATATCCTTTCGCTGCGCAAAACACATTTGAAGTTTTGGGTCAAAAAGAGAAAGATCAGCCTTATAGCTCAAAATTTTAAATAGTTGTGGGGCACGTATTTGAGAACAACCTGAAAAGTGTTTTTTGTAAGCTTTCATGTAAAGGGTAGCTTGAGAAGTTCTATTATAGCGTGTTCGATTACTCGCCCGAGTCAACTCGTGTCTGCCGCGACGCCGTTCGATTAGCCTGTGACGTCAGCATTCGCGCTTACTCGCGCCAGGCCCAAGTGAGCGACCCCTTGAGTCGCGCTTGGGGAAGTATCCCATCGTCCTTTGCGAAAACATGGCAGCCAAACAAACAACACCCGTTGGCGAACAGTTTCTGCATGCAATTACAGTTGCGCAACATCAAACTTGTGAATGTTGTTAAAGAAGAAACGGGTAAAGTCACGTAGATATTATTCCTTGAGAATTTTCCAAACTAGGAGCATTGTTTTGAAGCAATGAACGTTCACGTAGTGGTGAAAGTTGGTAGTTTGCTCTGCTACGGGCTTTGCCATTGGCTATTGTGTACCAACTTCTCTGATACTTATGGTAAAACGTTCGTTTATTTCACGCAAATACGGCATGTCCATCAAGACCCAGGCCGGAAGCTCGAGTAAGCCAGGGGAAGCAAATTGAACACGCTATTAGTGTCCAGAGGCAGTGGTCCGGCACGGGGGGGGGCATGAGGGTACGTAACCCCCAATCGATTTCCGGAAATTTTCCCGAAAATTTTAAAATGAGCTCCAAAGGCATTTAAGCTACAGATTCTGTAGGGGGTAGGGTGAGGTGTGTTTCTGACTGAATGATGAATCTGTTTTAATCATCTTTTATCACAAGTCGTTCTCAGACTATCAAAATTCTCGCAAATCCTTCTTAGGCACCAAAATTTTCGCACGCTCCGCGCGCTTGCAGCCTCACCGCATCGCTGTTTATTATCAATAGGCCTACTGTCTAAACCATAGTCGCATTATTCATCGGTAGGGGTTTTACAATTACGCCGATTGCCTGTGTGCATAGGATTCATTACATGGAGGAGCACAGTATTACAAAAATGCAAAGCAGGAGAATTCAGGGGAAGACCATTTTATGAAAACTGAAAGCTTTTACGAATCATCAGACAGAAGACTCGCCATGTAATTGGCGGGTGCATTTTTTAGCAATTAAAAGTGTCTCGGTGCAAAGTCTGCAAGCAACTTTTGTTTTTAAAATGATTTTAAATGCAAAATTGCGGCGCGTTTCACGCGCATTCGTCACGGTTCACAATTCGTATCTCATGAACACTAATACATTATTCTGTTCAAAACACTTTTCCGAAAAAGTACATCTCCGACCTCTACCGGGACCCCGCATCAAAAGAGAATCTTAGAGCAATCTAATGAGTAGCATGTACGGTAACATTCGTAGCATGTACTTGTCGTTACATATTTTTTATAACCAGAGCTATGCAACAGCCAAAATATCACTAAATAATGATAGTTTCTAAGCATGTATTTAATTGAAAGACTTGCCAAGGATACCACCATTTTGCATCTTAGCCACCTTACCTAAACAAAAAATTTTCAAAGGGAGGAGCTGTCACCCTTCCACATAGACAACACACCTTTCATTTACACTCAACCAAAAATAAGAACTCACTAAATTGTGAACGTTTTTCAATATATAATCAGTTCGAAAATTAGTCAAAGAAAGCGCCAGTTGGCATCTAAGCCATCTTAAGTGAACAAAATTTTCCCCAGGACATCACCTCCACAAGGTGACAAAGGAAGGGTGCAAACTACCACCGATAACAATATGCACAATTGCACCGACTTTCTGGGTTTATCTGGGGTGGGTTTAAGGCATCATTTTCTGTAGTGCCCCCAAATCACCAGTCTCCGGCAACCCCACTGTCCAGAGGCACAAAAAGGACAAAAAATTACTAAGAAAGTCGATAAGGGAATAAGGAGTGGTGGGTTACATACAATGATATCGAGAGGGTAGTTGCTTTCATTCAAAAGTAAGAGTAAATTCGTCACCCCGTATTTGTTGGTAGGCAAAGTTCCCGCATTGCAAGCTCGACTCTGGAAGGGTAACATGACACAGAAGGTGGAGATATGAACTTCAAACTGGATAGCGCCTGCCAGACTAGAGTTACATTTCTGTCATGCCGATAGACTTGACCAAATCGAAATAAAGGAGAGTCAGCAATGCAGTGTTTCAATTTAAAAAATTATTGCTCTTCATACCAATAGTTATTATCACTAAAAAAAGACAAAAATACGACAGAACACTTATTTATATGCTCTCTTGCGTTTCATGATAATCTTAGGAACAGCTGTGCAATTGTTGTTTTAAATACTTGTCCAATTCCTTCACAAATTGCATTTCCCCTTGGGGCTACGTGGCTGTTAGTAAATGTCAAAGTTACTTCAGATTAATCAGTGATTCAAAAATGACCACCAAGAATAAATTTAACTGTTCGTGATTAAATTTTTTACACGTGTATTCACATGTGCATTGCCCGAAGATGATCTTTAAAGACCAACGTGTCCTTGGCGGGCCCCCTCTGTTTCCATTTTTCCCGTGATCACTTCAAATTTGTACTACAATACGTCAGAGATGGTAAACAAAGGTGTTAGCCTGTGTCCTTAAAAAATCCACTAATATAAGATTTCTGCTGAGGTCAAAAGGGTTGAAAAGTGTTTAAGACGTCAATGGAGAAATGTCAAAATGTTTACAACGAGCAATGTATAACGTTTTACTCGAATCTATTGTGAACGTGACCTAGATTTCATTCATCGGATATATGTAAATACTGTTCGTAAAAAGTATGAGTTTACCAAGGAAAGTGTTTTTTTTTTATTTTTATTCTTTTAACATGTTCGATTAGTAAAATGTTGCTTTTATATACACTATCAATTTTTGTTTAGTACATGAGAACTACACTGCTAAATGGGCAAGATTATAAAGCTCGCTGGTTTTACGTTTATGCGTTTATGGATATAAAAAATAATGCTGGTGCAGAAGGGGTGTCATTTGTATTCAATGGTGTGTCAAACTAGTATACCGGTAATTCCTCGGAAAGATTTTATCAAGTGTTACTTTTATTGTTCTGTTCGACTTTCTGTTCAAGCGATACAGGTTTCGTTTAACCAGAGAGTTGCCATGGCAACTTTCTGGTCAAACAAACTAACCCTCAATAGACGAGTTGGGAAATTCGGTACTTCCGGTCGGGTCACAAGGTCAGGTACACCATGACAACGGCAACATGTTTAGCTCTGCGTGCTCCGCATGCAACATCCGCGCTGGGACACTGTGAGCGTGGTACACTTCACTTTGACCCATTACCATAATGCATTGCGCGGAAACATTTCCCAACTCGTCTATTATAGAATGCAGCTTCCATATTGTAGTGTGTCAAAGAATCGGGTTTTATTACTACAGTAACCTGACCCGTTGTATTTCTAAATCATTGAAGATGGGTTTATAAACTCCTATACCATAGTCTTGTTGTTAGTCGTAAGAAGAATGTCGTTAAAATAATACTTTAGTAAGGAAACTGAAACTGACTGGCCTAAAGGGCGGGTCACACTACAGAGATTTTCAATCCGAAATCCGATCCGAATTTTTCTAATTCGGACCAATTGTTTTTTATTCAGACTTTGTTCTAAGGATGGTCACGCTGTACCGATAACTGATCCTACAGTTCAACAGAGCTGTATTTGTTCGAAAACCAATCCGATTTTTGCACGCGTGTCCGATAAACGCTGTCTGACGATGTGACGTCACGAAATAATTAGTTTACTATTCATTTTCATAGTCCTCTTAAGCAAATCATATATTTACACAGGTTGGAAAATTTTTGGCCCTTTCCGACCAGGGATGGAGGAGATTTTAACTAAAACTCACAAAAATCGGACCGTAATCTTCTCTGAAATCGCTCTAGTGTGACCTCAGTGCCTTTTGGACTCATTTTTAGTGGGATGAAGTATGGAGGCGGTGGGTGTGGGGGAATACCCAGCGAACAGCGGTTTAGGAATCGGGAGACACGTGGCCACCCACGCCACATTTTGAAAGTTTCAAAATGTGACCCTTTCGAAAATTGAAAGTGCCCTTGATTCGTCTGGAATATGAATTTACTATATCCGATCAGAATTCAGCAGTCGTCAAATTCCCATAGAGACCTAAGCAGATGTGCTTTGAGTTAGCCTTTTCAGAAAAGTTTTTTGCGGTTTTTTTTTTTTTCTGGAGGCACAAATGCCAAGAGGATTGTACCATGTTACTCTTGCTGAGTACGGGAGATTGCACAAAACAACTCCAAACTTTTCCTTTTTCAAAAAAATGTAGTTGTGTACCCTTACTGTTATTTTCACCAGTTTTCCCAGTGTCATGTACCACTGCATATTTTTACATATTGTTGAATATTGGAAGGTGGGAGTCGGCACGAAACATTATAAGGTGTCTTTATTTTGTCAAAAGAGACGATAAGGTAACATCAGTGGCGTGGATCCATCTCCAAAGGTGGGGGCACTTTTCACAATTTGCGAATCGCCGTCCTGGGGGAGGGGTGTTCCCCTCCCCTTTGAAAAAAGGGAAATTAGAAGGTGTCTTTATGGCAAATGGTGCCATATTTGGGCTCAATTTAGCTTTTAAAACGAAGTGTCAATTCGAAATCTATGTTATAATACAATTCATCACAGTTTTACTTTTCATCATTTTGAAAAAGTGGGAGACTTTTTGGAGATGTGTCCCCTTCCAAAAAAGTGAGGGGGACGCGTCCCCCCATCTCCCCATGATCCACGCGCATGGGTAACATATAAAGGTATTTAAGTTTTCAAGAAACTGGAAGGCATTTCTCGAGTGCAAAGTGCTAAACAACTCTGCCGTCATTTTGTTGTGGTTATGTGCTGGAGCCTTCACATTTACCGATGAAGAAGGACACTGGAGAGTCCGAAATATACGCCATGTTGTATCTGTACTCTGATATTGTCATCTCTGGCGTGTTTTCAACTTACAATTTTTATGTTACATGGAGCATACGTGGATTGTCCCATATCATGTATGTATTAGCCTAATATATACGGTAGCCTATATATACATACTCTCTTAAACCTTTAGAGTGAAAAGTCACTCTTTTAGATTGAAATGAGGGACCAATCAAAATTTGGACTGAAAGATTTCCATCCAAAAAGAGTCATTCTCACTCTCTTAGAGTGAATATACAGTCTAAATTTTGGGTCCGTCCCTAATTTCACTCTTTTGGATTTAGAAAGTATATCGCCTATATATAGCCTATACATACATATGTAGCACATATATATATATATATATATATAGATATATATATATATATATATATATATATCGATATATTTATATATATATATATTTAGCACACACACACACACATATGTATATATATATATATATATATATATTTATATACATAGCCTATGTATGTAGCCTTAATATATAGCATACATTTATATAGGCTGTATACGGTCTGGTACTTTGGAGATTGCCCTTAGAATGCTGCGCCCCCTACAACACATGTTGCTATACACCCTGCCAGTCAATGCATGATTTTAAGGGGCCAAATTGTACGGGCCACAAGCACTGCGCCCTTTAGGGCACGAGGGGACCGAGCACCAGAAGCACTGGGCTATTTACATAATGCGATTTGAGGACGAATAACCTCTCCGCTCATGACGTGCTAGACAGAATATACTGCAAAGTGTTCACGCTTCGCAATACCCACTCACTTTGGGGATGTTGGCGTTAAATTTATAGTTTAAAAGAGTGTAGTTGCTTATTACATAGGACTTATTTCTTGGACGGCATATAGGCCCAAAGCTTCTACGAAACGTCAACGGCGCGGAGAACCTGGAATGGGTTACGAAGGGAATATCCCTTCACCGTTTGGGGAAATTTTTATACTCTCATCGAAAAAGTAAGCAGTTTTGAAACAATTCGGGAATTAAATAAGAAAGATATTCTTCCTCCAAAGACCTACTACCATTGAAATGTTCTTTTTTTAATTTCCCCCTGAAATCTTTAATGTTAACTCCTCTGTGCTACTATCCGCCACTGATCGTAACCACTATTCGCTACGTGTTACTTTGACGTATACCCTGAATAGGATTAGAGTTGATGAGGTTTTACGGCTCAGTTTCTAACCAATTGGTTTAAGTCGGGCCGGCCACGGCCTTTTTTTCCAGTTGTGGTTCACTGGCTGAGCACCAAGCACAATGTCAGTAGGCTACATTTTTAAAGTCTTCGGTATGACCCGGGAGGAGTCGGGAAAGAAAACGACTCGAGTTAATTTCATTCTTACCAAAAAGGTGTCACAGATCAAACATGGGTCAAAGACTAACGTTAAAACTCAGTATGTATTCAAGGTGTATTGCTTTGTCCGGTTTTCATCACAGTTATTCTTTTATTGGAGGATTCGTGATATTTACGGTAAGAATGTATAAGGGTCATATACGTAGCTGCCTATTTGATGAAAGAGTATCCTTAGCATGTTATATAGGCTAAACTGTATCAAATTAAATTGAATACTGACACTTTACAAGACACCTTGTGTTTTTTACACCCGCATGATGACTACCACTGGCTAAATATAAAGTATATGAAGCGAAGGATCACTAAAAACAAGGTATTTCTTATGTTGCCCCCTTTGTCCGTTTTTTAAACTTCTAAGAACTTCATACAGCATAGGACAGAGCGTCAGGAGACCTTAAGTGGTGCCGTCTGACCAACGCCCGTGTCCATACCAAAATAGCCGGCAGGTTGCTGTCGTCTGCGTATATGCATTATACAGCTGCAACATTTCAGAAATAGATACAACATAATTAAGAACGTATTTGCAACTTTTTTCCAACCAGTCGTTCCTACTTTTTGTCCATACATGTCCCATATCAGTGTACGCCAAAGCCACTTAAAAGGCTAAACTTTGCAAAGAAGACATAAGGCCGTAACCATCTTGGTAAGCCTCAACGTGTGCTCACGGTGACGACACTCTTTGTATACATTGGTAGTGTAGGATCTCTGTCCATGTTGTAAGAAGTTTGTGGCTAAACGTCATGTCTCATTTAAAGGGATGTACAATGTTGATATGCCCTGGGGCCATTATAAGAACAGATTGTCTTCAAAAGTATAGCACCATCCTTCACCAAATGTAGCTGTGGAGTAATTAACAGTTAAATTTTGTAAGGCTAAAGAAAATATATAGACACTCCAACACTAGTTACCATGATTTTTGTATGGATAAGAAAAAGTCTCAGAATGAAATAGGTTTATTTTTGAAACGGTGACATGTATTAAAATAATCCCCAAGAGATCCCACAGTAGGGGATTATATTCCGTTAAATATTGAGAGTAACAGCTATTTTGTTAAAGTAAACAAGACGAGGAGTATATTAACTTCCATTTGATATAGATATTTTTAAACACATAGGGCAAGGACGTTTTGGAATAAACATGAACCTTTGTTTGAGGCTTAGGTGGAGGCCCTGGAAAAACTTTTTTCTTTACATGGACTGAAATGAAGACAAATTCTGTGAGTCTTCAAATGATTCAAAACACATCATGTTATTTTCAAGAGGATATTTTCCAATCTTCGTTTCGTACCCATTAACAAAATAAAATTGGAGCAGATAATTAGTTGAGCCTCAAGGCTTTTAATCCAGAAATTAACCTTCTCCCGTAGACGGCCATAAAGCGGTTTTTCACCTTTCCTTTAAAGGGAAGAAGCACTTGCCCAACCTCACTTTTAAACAACAGCTAAATTTTGCATATCTTCTCCTATTTCACTAACAAGTATCTTATAAAATGTTTCAAAACTTAGAATAGTTCCTTTTAAGGTAAGCCAAAGAGCTAACGGTGCATAAATGTGACAAGTCGTTTACAAAAATGCAATCACGTTTTAAAAAGAACTACACGTGAATTAGAATAACAGGGCATACTTATTCAAATTGGGATGACTGCATTCATTCACCATATAACTAGACTATTTTGTCTTGAAGTTCTCAAAGTAACATACCAATTTAATCGTTAGGTTGAAATTATAACTTAATAGCTTGCTGCTATCTATATCATTTATAAAACGTTGTTAGTAATATGTCAAGTGATGTTTGTATGAGTAATGTATAGATATAATATCGTAAAACGTGGACGGATTGAATTCGAATGTTTTTGGAATGACAGGTGATATTTGATTGGAAGATTTCGCTTACATTGCAAACCGTACACTCTAAAAACATCCGGTTCAAATTGAACCAAAAAATGGATCAAATGGGCACTTAACGGAGAGAGAATCAAATATTTGACTAGTTTCGGTTCAAAACTAACCATTTTCTGTTCAAAATGAACCAAATCTAGTCAAATATTGACCAGATTTTGGTTCAGTGCCCATTTGAACGGATTCGGATCAAATCTGAAACGAACGCTTTTAGAGTGTAGGTAATTAGCTGGACTTCTTTGCACTTCACAGATTCTACAGATTCAAGCTCATCGAAACGACTTTTGAATTTATTCTATGGATGTTGAAACGTCATGAATTATGGACGGTATAAATTTCTTTCAGCTTCATTTTGTGTCTAAGTTTTCTACATATTTTACTCTTGCTAACAAAAGGGACATCTGGCGTATATTTCAAATTCCTGTTGATTTGAATATTGTTTCCCTGCACAGAACGATAAGCCATAAGAATACTGTTGAGTTTAATGCAGTTCTTAATTGATCACAGTCACTTAAAATAAAGAGTGCACTATTTCAACTCGAAAACAACTCTTCATATACCAAAATGAGAATTTACGATGCATTTAGTATATTTAAGATTGACAATGAATATCGAAGGAGTTGTGGTTAGCACTCTGGATTTTTATCGAATTGACTGCTTTTGAAATGTCACGTTCATTCTTGGTAATTACTGAACGATGCTTTCAATCGGAAATCCCTTGAAACAAATTGCTCTAAAATTTATCTCTAATTTATCATATTTCAGAGTGGAAGTTATGAGTCGGTTCACTTTCAGTTTGATCATAATAAAGGCCTCATTTATACACAATATATGGAGGGACGTTCAAGTGACTATTTAGAGTAAACGGTGATTTGTTGGAATTACCATTTCATGAAAATTTTGTTGATTTGCAAAGTCGTGAAAGCGAGATAATTGCAGGAGAACGACGAACACGTGCAGACTGATTTAACAATCGACCAATTTGATGCAGTCACTTAAATTTAAAGGGAAAATACAGTCCCCCTAATATGAATTAGTGTACCCCGTCATCCTAATTCAGGAATGGCTCCGATCAATCATGTGACAATATTTTTGTCACTTATTTGTTAAATCCATACAGAATAATTCCTTGGTTTACTTTCAATATTCAAATGCTTTTATACAGAAACATAATAAAAGACACTTGTTAGCAAAATAAGAGAAACATGTGTAAGATTTAGCAGATTTTTCAAAATAAACTCCCTTTAATGAAAAAAGAAAGTAAGTCAGAAGTTGCAATGTTACTCTCCAGTAATGAGCTTTTCCACTAAATGTTGCAACCGTCACACTGTAAAAAATTATTAACACTTTTTGTAACAGATAATAAACGCGTCTTGGCGTTTATGTAACCGAAAAAACAATAAAATACATAAGCAAATTAAACGTCTAAAACGCCAACTTTAACACATTGACGCCACTTTAACGCCATCTCGTAAACACGTTTATGCGTTTATTTTATGATGACTGTAAACATCAAATTGTTTTTAATAAAGAAAAATTAGCATATATATCAAACATATAAACGTGTGTACGGAGTGCACTTTAATTGACGTCATTATCTTTATCATGTGTTAGTATACTTCCAGTCATTTACTGTGCTTATCCATATTGTTGTTCGTTTTCTAATTCTTAAACGCCACAATGTGTTAAAGAATGAAGACGCCTATTTTTACAGTGCATAGGCCGATTGACTTCCAATTAATTAATTTATTTATTTTGGAATCTTTTATCACATGAGGTAAATCTTATGTTTTTTGATCCTCATGTTCTATCTTCTAAAATCGTGTTTCTCCGTCGTACGAGGGAAGCCTACCGTGTTGCACTTGTCCCTCCGGTCACCCATACTACATTAAAGTGCATAACACTTGTACGCATGTTTAATCGTTGAAATTACAATCGTTTTGTGTACAAGTAGGCTCTACAAGCTTCCCCGGGGAAGAGATTGCCCATTCATTTTAAGGCCATCTTCGAATAATAAAACGGACCAACGGCGAGTAAGCAAGCAGAAAGGTTATAATTCCGTAGGCGAAGTGCATGTAGGAGTAAGACAAAATACAAAAAAAACCCAGAAAACCTTGAAGGTGGATGCCTGCAATGGGGTAGACTTGTTAAAGTATCTATTCGTGTATCCACTGTTTACGTAAAATATCGAAATTGTCTGGAAAATTGTCAACATAGAAAGAATCCGTCAAACCTTTGGCCCTTCCGGTCTCCTCTTTGTTGAAAATCTCTAACAAACAAATGATTATATAAAATCCCCTTGAGACTTTAAAAGGATTTCTTCTCTTCATTGACGAAATCATCAAGCGAAAATACACAAAGTGGTAGCTTATGTTCTTATTTCAGTAATTGACTATACCAATGACATTTAGGCAAAACATTCTGTTACAGGGTTTTCTTTATTAGTTCACTCGCAGTGTAGTAAAAGTGCGGTAATGAAAGTCTCCTAAAAATCGTATCGGACCCCTTTCTATTGCTCATAGAGGATCATTTGCCTTGATTGGAGTTTTCTAAGAGATTCTCAAGAGATTTGACGAGATTGGATCATTTTATTAATGCGTTCTTTTATGATCGTAGGGCTATTACGCGGTCCTCCAGGCGACAAGTTTGGCAAAAGCCATTACTTAACTGAGATGATGCCAGCCGATGAACGAAACACAATTACACTTACAATCGTCCACGTAGAGGAAAGAGATTACTTTCTTCCGTTTTGGGAGGTCCAAATTGCTAAGAGCTTAACTGAGAAAATAAAATTTTGAAATGAAGCAGCTAGGTTCTCTTTTCTCTTGCGTGAATCATGGGCAAAATTTAATACAGCAGGAGCAGGATTCAAGCTTCTTTTTTTCTTTTTCTTTTCTTTTTTTTTTTTTTTCTTTTTTCTTTCTTTCAAGAGGTCCTTTACAAATGTGTGGAAGAACATCGTCACTAAACAAGTTTACGATGATATTTTTGGCTCCATAGGAGAATAGTTTTACATTTTAGTTGAAATTTTTTTTTTTTTTGAGGGGAAGGAGAGCGATTTTGTAACATTTGGCATTTTTGCACAACCCTCCTCAACATCTTTCTGGATGGGCGATTCTTTTCAGATGAGAGGAGGGGACGAATCGCTCGATATATGTAATGTAAATGATTGATAAACGCTTGGCAAGTGTCGTGTATAAAAATAGATGGCAAAGTATTCGAATCTGATGCAAAGTCACTTAAAATTAACTTGCTTATAATATTTATTACTGTTTTTTGACATCTAAGAGCAAATAAGAAACAGTCTTTCAAAGTTCCTTCTAAATTTTAATGAGCACATAACAGGCATTTACAAATGATAACTAGAAGAACAAGGTGTTCAGCTATATCGAAATCGAAGTACCGTGCTCGTTGAAGGCCATAACACAAAACTAATGCGCATTATCATTTAGTGAGGCAATAAGCTTATTCTTTGGAGCACCAGAAGGTGATTAGGTGCCCGCATGCTCTTGCTTGTAGTTGAAGAGACGAAATGTAGGACAAACATGTAAGAAAGTAAAACTTAATCAAGGTAAAGTTCTTCGAAAAAATGAGAGAACCTTATCACTTTATAGCAGTCCGAAGTTATCAAAAAGACATGCTATTTATCTTAACAGTATTACTATAAAAAATAGCAAAATAGCCTAGATACATGAATAATGAACTCTTGTGTTTGTTGCAGGGGATAAAGCAAAGAGTTATTGTGTATTACGGTAAACGAGTAACAAAAGAAAGGCATCGACTTATGTCGAAAATGATCGATGAGATTAAAGCAAAATCTTTCCAAACTAAACATAAACTCCACAATCTTAACAAAGTAAACTTTCATTAAATTGACGGAGTTGGAAGAAAACCTAAGCTTAAGAAGCCTCTTTCAGGACGGAAACGGTCGGATTTTATTTATTGAAGATGGTAAATCTTACGGATTACTCGCTGAAGTATCAGAGGAAATACACTAAAAGCAAAACTAAACTGTCAGTGTGTCCCCAAGGAAATCACGAAAATAATTCCCTCCAAAGTGAGCCCTTGGAGATACTTGCCAATAGACCTTGAAGTGGTGGCTTTGCTAAAATCAATGGGGACACAGAAATACTGCAGGCTCTTTCAAAGACAGTCACGAGCAATTTGACTCCACTTGACGTAATGCAGTGAATTATCGCTTTTGAGCTTTTTGATGTTGAAAGTGGTTAGGGGTTCGGAAGGGAAAATAAGGATATACCGGGAGGACAACGTCCGACAGTTAGGAGGAAAATGGAAGAACTTGCCAAAAGTCGTTTGAAATAAATCATAAGAAATAAGTTAATCAAGGTCTGAATGTTTACAGTAAAACTAACAACATGATAACACCTGATATCTTGTTATGTACACAAGGAATTCGTTCTCTGTTATCTCCAACGGGTTTGCCTCGTAAAAGTGATGCTGATGTATGCTTTCGAGTGTGTGATATAAAACTTACACAGATAAATACATCCCTTTGAAATAATACTTTATCTGATCCGTTAATGGGTATCTTTCAACATCGTGTAATATTGTCGTCCTATGGTCATGCATTTCTAACGTTGAAAACTCAGCATGCCACTTCGATTACTATTAGTGCCAACCTGCCATGAGCTGTTTTGAGGTAGACGTGTGTGGTCGTACTCTCAATGCTCCGTTGAATTACAAAACATCCCTGCATCTGTCTCAGCTGACTTGGAGTTCAGGGGCTAGTTTTCGGGGCCTGGTGGGGTCCAACAGAGAACGTCCTGGTAGAAGGACTTATGGAGTGGAAGACACCGACGTTCTGCTGTATTTACGAAACTGAGAACATCAAAATGAAGTTAAAGGAGCTACGGAATCCCCTCAAATATATTTAGACATATCTCCATGGTTCTAAATCCTGTTGGTGACTGTACCTTGATTGGCATTCATTCAAACAATAATAGCACCACTATGGTTGGTGATGATGACTTTGACAGTCAGTTGTGTTCCTAACTAGGCCCACAAATCACACACAGTTTGTTTTTTCAATATTGTCTCTAGCAATCGAAACTCACTGCAGGCCAAGGGCGTGGATCCATCTCCAAAGGTGGGGGGGGGGGACTTTTCACCATTTGTGAATAGCCGTTCTGTGAGAGGGGTCTAAAGCTTTGAAAAAAAAGGAAATTGGAAGGAGCCTTTATGGCAAATGGTGTCATATTTGGGCACAATTCAGCTTTTAAAATGTAGTGACAATTCGTAATTTTGATATCTTCTTGAAAAAGAGGGGGAACTTTTTGGAGATGTCCCCCTTCCTAAAAAGTGATGGGGACGGGTCCCCCGCCCCCAGTGATCCACGCCTATGCTGCAGGCTACTGTGGCTTTTGTCTTGGAAGTGTTCTACTACTAGACAGTTGTTGTGTTTAATTTGGAGGCGGGGCTAGATGTTAGGTTAGCTGGGAGAATTGTTACTGTCTGGGGTGAGCTTAGAGGGCCTTTAAATTGATGTTGGTGGCGCTACAATGGAAGGTAAGAGGGTAACAGTGCTAGGAATCTATCGATCGTTAGATAAATTCGTGATTGATACATCGTAGACCGCTCCCAAAATAATGTGTAAAGCCAACGCTATTAAGCAAGGTTTTGTGCACTTTTCACATTACTATGGGACAACGAATCAGATTCACAGCGTGTCGAGTTGGGTAGCATCTAATATTGTGCGGGTAGAGTGGACGTCTTGACAGAAGGGGACTCAGTGTTCTATTAACTCCTTTATGAAGTATTGCTTTCGTGTAAGGTATCCCAACGGTCATTACAACTGATCAATAGTAAATTGGGAAGGACATATTTTGAAGAATTTGTGAGCAATTTTAGTAAAGGTACTACTTTTGTATGTTTACATTTAGAAATTAAGTCACTTTACTAATATCAATATTAGTTTTGCATTTACCCTTCTCAATGTGTCTCTATGTTTCTTGTCTTCGTCCCAACAATGCGTAAGGTTCTGAAGCCCCCAAGACCCAGCCTTGTGGATTCATGCATGTTTACAAACAAATAATATCATGGCTATTTGGAAAAAGAGTTGATAAGGCGTGCATTTACTGTCATCACAATGGAAAGCAGATTCTAATTCGTCTGCTTCCTGCTTACAATCACGCTAGCGTTTCCTTGCGCAAAATCTAACACGCACGCATATCTTCTTGCGCATGCTCTGTGCCAACCAGTGACTACAATGACGTAACCATGATGGTCTACGCCTGTAATTACTCTTTCACTTTCAAAACATCCTGGGTAAATTTTACAAGAATCATGGGCACGGAGAAGGTAACCATTTCCTGGTAAAAGCTCAAGTAACCTGGATTCCCTGGTTATATTTAGACCAGGAAATTTTTCGCTAATCTCTGACCACGATCACGTTTAAATTTAACCAGAGGATTTTAGAATAATGGACTTTTCTTATAGCCTTTGGAATTAGTGCCTAGTGTCTGTTGTCCTTGAATATTTAATAGTTGAAAAGTGAGCCAGTTTGGAGAGCATTTAGCCTCCCTGATATAAAACGGCAAGGAGTCATTCCTGCATCTCGAACTAAATATGGATGGTACAGGATTTGACTAGAAAGATGAAATAGTTTCCGGGAAAAATAGAAAATTTACGACACGAATTAGAAATTACTAATTTAATATCACTACAAGTTCTGAAAGATAGACGGAATTTCCGTTTCTACCTTGAAGTACACATCCATGCTACCATACAAGCCCAACATTACCCAGAACATGGAATGAAAATGAAATTAACTGCGAAATGGCAATTTCCTAGTAGGAATTTCTTTTATGACTTAGAAAAGAAAAGGAAACTATCTTTGAACCGGCGATGTGGACGAACGTTTTCGCTGAGTTCTTCTTGTATAGCTCTATGTGTAAGAAACGTTCAGTCAGAACATTCCTAGCTGGAAACGCATACTGTATCACACTCCATATCGAATTGATCACTGTGGGATGTTTATGTTCGTGCGACCTCGTCCAATCGTTTTGAGCACGTTCTTTAGAAAAGTTTGTGCAGTAAGAAAACATTTAAAGCAGCAATCTTATTGAAGTCTTAAATGAATGGTTACAACTTGCCAATTTGGAGACCGTAGCGTCATGTTTCCTTGAGCACCGACCGATCGGAGTCATTCACCGCTCAACATTTAATAAAAAGAGAATTAACCTCAACTCCACACGGAAAGCCTGGGGTTTTTTCAATTACTGTGTAATAATGCACGGAAGGGTGCCCTAATGAATATCGTTAGGCCAAGATTTCTTCCCGCGAAGGGCGACGGAGGAGTAAAGCGAGCGAACATTCCTGAAGAAGAATGAAAGGGAAACAAGAATATGACAAGGACGATAGAATATATCAAAATTATAACCGAGTTTAGAGAAATATGAGAGGACATTTTTTCAAGCGTTTCTCCCTTATACCAACACGATCTACACTAAGCAATAACGATTTTAGGCAAGTTTACAGCAAACTGAGAAATGGTAAATTTGTGAAAGGGTTCTAAGAAATAACAAATTGTCAGCTCAGAAAATCTTATTATCAAGCTGGAGGGTGATCAATAATTTAGTTAGGATTACGTTGCAACATTCCAGTAAATTTAATATCAAACCGTACCCCCTAAAGAACCCCCTGCAAGGCTGTTGGTGGAAAGATGATTTTTCTTTTCTAGTCTTACAGTCTTGTCTACCTTAGATCAAAAGTTATCTTTACATTCTTTCAAAACAAAAGCTTACATGTAAGAAGTAGTATTTCCAAGCCGGCTTAAACTGGTTGTTTGAAGTATCCGTGAAAAAGAACGGGGACTGAAGATTGGGACTGAAAGTTGGAGGCTGGGGGTTGGGCCGAAGGATGGGGGTTGGTAGTATGTGACTTTACTGGTGATCACCATATTATTTTACAGCTTATGAAGGTGACAATTACAAGGTGCGTATGAGGGAGTTTGTTTTACTTCTTGCAAAAAATATGGATTTGTGCCCCCTTCCACCTTTTCTCTTTGCAATGAAAGTTCATCACGATAGACACACCCTTGATCGATCCAGTTAAGGGACCTTGACTGTACTTCATTATGATCAGCTTTTTCATCCTGCACAAACCTCATAATGAAATATGCCCCCTCCCTCGTCCTTACTTCATGTGAAACGAAAGATACTCTTTTACCCACATAGCCTGCGTTGACATGGAATAACGGGCACGTCCTCTAGACCCGTTACTGAAGGGGTCGAGATATAATTTGGGGTGGCGAGATATGCTAAAATGTATTAAGACAATGGTAACTTTTTATTTTCTTGGGGTGCTCCGCCTGCCCACCCCCTTCCCTTAACTACATGCTTGATGTCATCTCGATCAAGCGAACTGACAACGTCCAAAGTTCTTGAAAGACCCTCTTTTAAAGAAAGGGCCCATCCAAGAAATGCTAGTAAAGTGTTCGCTTGAAGACGTAGAGGGTACAGTACAGTAAATACCTTAGAGAAGAGATGAACATTTAATTTCACGTAGATCTATTGTAATGACTATCTATGCCTAGCACTATGCAGTTAACGAACATTTCCTCACAGAAAAGTAATGTATGGAAAGGATCTCAAAATTTCTGCAAATTTCTTTAAGCTTTTACTACAATTTCTACAAAAATTTATAGATTTTGCAAGAATTTTAACACGACTGACTTCTGCCCTGTACTTTCCTGAACTGCCTTTGTCCTTAAAATGTAACCGTTTTCAGGTGCATCGACGGTCAGCAGACATCTAATTGTGACATGCATGAGAGAAGATATCGTCAGTTAGTCAACAATGCTGTCAGCTCATGTAAGGATTCCTTCAAGTCTATTTCGAGTTTTCTGAAATCTTGAATCCGAAGAAAGGACATAAAGTTGGGGAGATACTTCATGTAAGTTTGAGGTTGGCTTACATGAAGTATATACCTAAAGTTGTAGCCTAACAATATACGATCATAATTAGTCTAACTTTGCTGGATGTACCAGCTGCTTCTTCAGCTCCCTGGTTGTACGATCCTGCTAGCGCCTACTGAGACTATGTCTTAATCCCCTCTCTGTCATCCCGGGAAAGCTGTCACTACACATCAACAGTGAGTGGCACTAAAAGCACAAGAACTCAAACAAAGGAAGCGGAGCTTGTCGCCATGGTGATGAAGCAAGTGTTAGAGCAGGGAGTTGTTAGGTTGTTGAAGCAAGTTGTAACAACTCCCTGCTAAGAGAGCAAGGATTTTCTCGACCTTTTGAAAACTACTGTTGAAACTGGGCTACAAGTTGAAACTGCAGAACTCGGACTTTTTCGTTATTTTTGTTGACCTCGTGTTTAAAAAGACTCTTAAACTGCTATAGAATCAAAAATGCGACCTCTAATGGAAGGTATCCAGGAAATTCATGGCAAAATCTATGATAACTATTCTTTTGGACAAGCAAGATAAAACCATCCTGGAGGCAAAGAAGATAACCGATGAACTTACAAGTGAAGAAAATCTGATGGCTAATCAACAAAGTTTTTTATCTTAGCCTACTCTTAATGAAAGCACTCATAACTGTAACTACTACGATCCTTGGAATTTACCTGATGATTTGCGGAAGGATAACAATATCTCCCTCTCACTCGGAATTTGACTGAAATTCTAGGAGTATGAGTTGTAACTTTGAACATTTGCACAGCTTAACAAATTTATTCAATCATGATTTCGATTTTACTGCAATCACCGAAACCTGGTTCACTTCTCAGGGCCATGCCTCTATGTGTGACCTCTAAGTGTGGACTCTGTGGTTACACTTTTGTGCATATTGGTAGGAATAATGGGCGTGGGGAGCGTCGGCCTTTATTTAAGGAGTACTGTTATTTATAAAATCTTAAACGAAATTTCAGTGCTCATAGAAGGATCTTTGGAGTCTCTATTTGTAGAGGTTGCCAGTGATTTTGTGATCGAAATAATATACAGACCCCCGAATGGTGACTCGGACTTATTATGTGATAATTTGGTTAGAATGCTTAAGAAAATAGGATCAAAGAAATGATTCTTAGTTGGAAACTTTAACTTTGATATTCAGAACCAGAACAACAATGATGTTACTTACTTTACTAATACTGTAAATCAATATAATTTCCTTGGTCTTATAAATAAATCCACTCTTTTCACAGCCAGTTCGCAAACACTGATTGATATTGTTTTCACTAATGTGCAATCAGGAGTCTGTTCTCTGGTGTACTTATTAATGATATTTCTGATCATTTCCCAATTTTTACTTGTATACGTAATGAATCACATTGTCAATTTCATGTCTCTTAAGTTTTTATCAAGCCCTATTACTGAACCAAAGCTCAGACAGTTCAAGAGTATCCTTTCCCATGAAACCTAGGATGGTGTTTTAGCTCAAAGTACAGTAACCCCGAGACTGCCTGTGATTTCTTTCTCCATAAAGTTTCGTTTGCCTATTTTCGCTGTTTAATTTTGAAAAGTGTGGCATCATTCTTATAGGAATTATAAAAATGGTGCACTGAGAGTATTATCAAATCTTGTAAAACTAATCAAAAACTTTATAAAAGGTATATTAGGAACCCCAACGATAGCAATCAACATGACTATGTACGATTTCGTAAGCGTTTAAGTAGTGTCATTAGAGATGCTTATCGTGTATATTACTCTTCTTTACTTGATGCTCAGAATAATATTAAGGGGTAATGTTTGAATTCTATTATGAAAGGAAACAATAAAGGGAGTCACTTCCCTACTAAGATCATACATTGCAATGTCCTTACTGAGAATCCTCCTGAAAATTGTACCATTTTAAACAATTAGTTTAGTAAAATCTGCCTTTCACTTGCCGAGAGTCTTACTCAGAATAAGTATACCTTCACGGACTACTTACATAATCCCACCGCTGATAATTTCTTTCTTGCTCCTACCGATGTGGACGAGATTTGTGGTACGATCCTCAACTTGAGAATGCCAGTGCTGGTTTTGATGAAACTAATCTCAGGGTCGTAAAATATGCCTTTAACTTCATAGCTAGACCCCTGGTTCACATTTTCAATTGCTCTTTATCTCATGGTGTTGTTCCTTCTTGACTTAAAATGGCTTGTGTTACTCCTGTTTTCAAAAATGGAGAGAAATTGAATGTGACTAATTGTAGGCCAATTTCTGTTCTCCCTTGGTTTTCAAAAATCCTTGAACGTATTGTTTATAATCGTCTGTACAATTTCATGTCTATGAATGGTATTCTATAGAAACGTTAATGTGGTTTTCCTCCAGGCAAGTCCACAGTACACGCTGTTACTCATGTAACAGATCTAATTATTAATAGTTTTGAGAATAAAGATTTTAGCCTGTGGTGTCTTTCTGGACCTGTCTTAAGGCTTTTGACGCCTTGATTGATTGATTGATTGATTGATTGATTGATTGATTGATTGATTGAATTTATTCGTCAAAAATGTATACATGTAGTTGTACAAACATAATATAAAAGATCACCTAGGATAACACATAAAGTGATAGCACTTAATTCCCATGTGGTCCTACGAATAAATACAATACAATATAATACAATACATTACAATACACAAATACAGATGAACAGACATGAAGCAAGAGCTACTGTACATGCAAAACAAAATGAAAACACACAAACTAGTCAACACCACCCCATCCTTCACCAGCGAGTTTAGACCATAAATATTTCTTAACATTCACTTTGAATAAGGCAAGAGTGCTGCACTGCTGAACATTAAGTGACAAGGCATTCCATTCAGATATGGCAGTATAAAGAAAAATACCTTTACCAAAACCCTTTACTCTTGGAACAACACAAGACATGATGCTTGACCTAGTATTAAAGGAGTGAAAGTTGTGGACCAAAATAACACCAGTTTATAGATATTTAGGGGCAGTATTGGTAATAATATTGAACATGTGATTAAGTTCCAACTGAACAACTCTATATTTCACCGGAAGCATATCCACACTCTTAAATTGATCATACCCAATACGAGTCCTATTTATGGAACATCTTTTCCTGAAACTAATAAAGCAGAGTCATCAGCATATAGTAATAATTTACAATTTACAGCAACCGTCATGTCATTCAGATATATCAAAAGCAGAAGAGACCCAAGTATAGAGCCTTGCGTGACTCCACATTATATGTTCCCTACCTCTGACAATTTGTGGTCAACATCCACAACCTGAAACCTACCAGTGAGATATGAGTGGAAAAACTTGACTGAGAGATCACTTAGACCTATACAATTTAACTTAGACAATAATATTTGGTGATTTACAGTGTCGAACGCTTTTTGAAGATCAAGAATTATCATATCCGTATGATTTCCTTTGTCACATTCAAATCTTATATGATCAGAAAGATGAATTAAACAAGTGTCTGTAGAATAAGAAGATCTAAATCCAGACTGAAGCTCATATAATAAGCTGTTTTTAGCAAGATGTTCATTTAACTGATTGCAGACAACGCGTTCAAAAACCTTAGAAGCGACGCTAAGAACCGACACAGGCCTATAGTTACCAACATCTGTTTTTCTATTTTTCTCATGTAAGGGCACAACCCTAGCCATCTTCAAGTCATCAGGACAACTTCCAGTATTAAAAGACAGATTTATTGTATGTGTTAATGGTTCGGCTATAACTGATGAACTGTCCTTTAAAAATCTGGCAGGCAGTTTGTCTAAGCCAGTTGCCTTATTGGAGCTTATGTTTTCTAAAATATTCTCGACCTGATCAATCTTAGATCATAATGTACTAATTTCAAAACTTTATCACTATGATATTAGTGGTATGGCCCTTAATTGTTTTATAAGTTATCTGCATGAACGCTCTCAGCTTGTTTTATTCTCTATAATGCGTGTTGTCCACCTCAGATCATAAAAACGCATGGTTCAATCCTGGGTCCCTTACTTTTCATTGTTTACATTAATGATTTACCGAACTGTAATCCAAGTTTAAATTTCACTATGTATGCTGATGATACCAGTATATTTTGTAAATGGAACCGACTCAAACAGCCTAATTGAGGGTATCAATGCTGCACTCTCCAGTGTTAGCTGACTGGTTTTAGCAAAAACCTTCACCTTAATGCCAACAAAACCGTTGCCATGTTATTCCATCGTTATAAAAATCTTTTCAATTGCATGGTTGTGGTATTATTCTTCAGGGCTGTGTTATTCCTTTTTCCCCTGTTACAAATTTCTCGGTAGCATTATTGATAATTATTTTTCCTGGTCACCTCACATTAATGTTATCTGTAATAAAATCTCCAAAGGAGTAGGTATTCTGTATAGAACGAGGGATTACCTTCCTAAATATGCCCTTATCAATTTATAAGGCTATCATTCTTCCATACTTGTTTTACGGTACTCTTCTTTGGACGTTTTCGTTTCCTTATCATGTGAGTAAAGTACTCACTTTGTAAAAACAGATTGTACAAATTATTTGTGATGCACCATCTTACGCTCATCCTGCCCTCTTGTTCTCTCATTTGAATATTTTAACTCTATACGATATTTGTAGTTATCAAATAGTAGCTTTCACTTATGCGTATACATCAATGGTTTGCTCCCCTCTAACTTTAATAATTTCTTTGAGGATCTTATCTGTAAATATCATACTAGGCAAGGGAGTGCTACTTCCATTGTACCCGCTTTAAGAGACTGAAGAGTAGCCAGCGTTTTGTTAAATATACCGGTCCAAACATCTGAAATGACCTCCCTACTACAATCACAAGTATAGGCCCTCCCTTAATTGTTTTAAAAGTCACTTGATGCGTTTCGTAATTGCTAGTTAAGTGTCGTAAAATCAACCTGTGTTGTTCTCTACTGTATGTTTTTCTTTATTCGTATCGAATGGTTTATACTTTGTGCTTTCATGCTTTTTATATAAACATTATTGTTATCTTTATGTGTTATTTTGTTAGGGGACCATCCCTAAGCTTTTTAGAGCTTCCTTGGTTTTCCCTGCCTTTCATTTATGTTAGTTATGTTTATTGTTTCTATCAAGAAACAAAAACAAAAAATCTCTAAAGCTTCTTTAAAACTTTTATATAAATTAGATATTTCTTCTGAAATTAATACATCAAAAAAATTTCCGAACTCCATATAAAATTTTACAAAAATTAAAATTTCTGTAGAAATTACAGAGATTTTCTAGATATTTTACAATGTTTCTGTAGAGAATTGATGAGATTCTACGGAAAATTTTCAAGAAATTCTTTATGCAGGTCTGTAGAAGTTCTTTAAAAAGTCTATAGCTTTTTACAGAAACTCTACAAAACTCCTACAGAAATTTATACAAATTCGAAGAACAATCTTTTTGAGAATTAACGGTATTTTTCGGCAGAATTGTTGAATGTTGTCTAAGGGTCGTGGTAGCTTATATATGGCTAGAAAATTTTGCCATTACAGAATGCCAACTACTTTGCAGTCCAATAAAGTAATTGGTAAAGTAATGTCACACGTCTTACATGAACGTGTGTTCCATTCAATTATCAATGCTATTGTTTGCAGTAGTCAGCACGCGTTTAAGCCTCTTGACATTTAACGCAGCAAATGGAGCTGTTCCCCAACCTCCAGCCAGGCTGGCAAGCTCGCCCTGATGACGCTTAGAGTGCCATTTCTCTCTCAAGATGCGGTGAGTTTGGAGGATACCCCTTGTTTAGAAAACCTGACCTCGATTTCACCACTTCAGAAGTAAAAAAAGAATTGCAACGAGATCTGCATAATTTAACGGTAAAAACGATTCGTGACTAGCAAACGAAATAGAAGACTATTCTAGACTCTTGAAGCAAAGAAAGAGTGTACTTCTGAACAGTTTGTGAGATTTTTCCAAATACTCTAAATTTAAGTGTGCAAGGCAATTGTTAAACTAATGAAGGTGGGCCAGATGGTATGGCCCCTGATGAGGCTAGGTAAATTCTTGTATGGATTAAACATATTTTGAAATACGGTAGGGACATACACATTGCAAAGTATAACGTTTTCTTTTCATAGTATATGCAAGGTTTAGATGATGCATTAACACGCACTGAGGAAAAGACGAATATGAAAACTGACTAGTCAAGGTTTGCGTGGGACGCAAACTGAGTGATGATAAGTTATTGAAATTTTAACTACCGTTGCATTTGTTATCCTGGATGAAAAGCTTAAATTCAAATTCACAATCTGTTCTATCGATCAATGATTTTTTAGGATGCAATTTGAAATACCAGTACACCAATTTCATGCGTGTCCTAGTTCAGAAATAGACCATCGTAACCCAAATTCCACATGTGAGGAAGAGCAATTAAGCTAGATTGCTCGCTTCTACATCTGTCTGACATGATAAGGAAGACTCAGTTTGCCCTAAATGAAAAAAGAATTCTCGATTGCAGTCAAGCTACAAAGGTAATATTGATCATGGAGGTTGGAAGGTAATTCTGTGTTAAATATCCCCATACATATTTTCAGATACCTACCTCAAACTTTTGACTTAATTTAAAAAAAAAAATCATTTATCTCCAATCTGTAGCAAAGGACGATACTTCAAGACATTTGTGTAAATAAAAGTAAATCATTAAAATGGAATGACTCAGAAAGTATTAACACCTAATTGTTCGTTGAGGATGAAATGATCCTTGAGGATTAAATGCATTTTCGTTTATGGTTTTGTTTTTGTTTTCAACTTCTTACAGGTTATTCAAATTTAGTGTTCAAACAAAAATCGGCAACTTTAGTACGATATTTTTCTTTCCATTCTAGAGCTTCCAGAGCGTCTAAATGTGCAGACTGCAAGTGGTTAAACAATACAAAGGGCCTTTGGTTGTAAATGCGAGTAACGTATATTACAGTTACAAAATTTTGCATATGCATCAGTACATAATTTTCAAAATTTGTGCGTATGAAATATGAGTACAAATTCATTCTCTATATACCTTATTCATGTGACGTCACAGAACAGACAGAAGTAAGCGCGTACCATTATTACAAGTTACACCAACACAAATGCAGACAGCTTATTTGTGTACCGGTCGGCTACATGCGTAAGTCTATACTTCGAGCGCTTGCTTGCCCTCCAAAATGACCTCCGTATGACGTCAATGCATTAGGTCTATAGAGGGCAAGTAAAGGCAAATATGTCCAAGGGAATAAAGCATACTCACTCCAGGTTTGACCACTGGACCGTCTCTTTACTAATCAAACGAGGTACAGAAAGGACACAAAGGCTACATTTGTTGAACATACCCTCCAAAACAGTCTTATATGAATCAAGCATTTTTCCAAACACTTTTTTCCTTTCAACTTTGTAATCATTTGCTAGGCAAATACACGTGTTAAATTTTTAAATCTTCTGAGTTAAAATGCTTTCAGTTGCTTAACTTACAGTGTGCACTTGCTAAGAGATTAAACGTGTTTACGAAATAGGAGCAGAAAAGTGTCCCATTGCTTAAGACATTCTTGAGAGTTTAAACACTAGTGAATAATTCCACTCACGAATCGCCAATTGCAAAAATTGTGTCCAACTTTACTACCATTGGACATTCTGAACATTCAACATTCAGGTATTTTTTTGTTTTGTTTTTTGTGTTTGTTTTGTTTTGTTTTGCAGCTAAAATATTCCACTCAGGGGAGGTGAGTGGGCAATGACTTCCGGAAAAACTTAAGTTGAATGTGCAGACTAAAACAAGTACAAACAAATTGCAAAACTTTTGAATCTAGTTCTAATAAATTCCCAGTAAACTCTCCATTACTGCTAGAGCAATGATGAATCCGTAAAAAAACATGAACAATTAGCCTGCAGGTACCACTTTTCCTTTCATTGCGTTTAACTAATACCAAAGTTTACACGTTTATCTGACATCTGGCACAAATGACGTGGATTATTTCCTAGTTGGAAGTCATGTGTAATGTTTGCAATTAACTTTATAGACACCATCGATTATACCTTCTGGCCTAACAAACACAAACAACTGAAATGGCTTAAAATCTGATCTAAATATAACCCAATCTTCGAACGGACTGACGAATGGTTTGTTGAAATAATGTAGGTTAATGCCTGCATGAATTAAGTCACCACATCACTCGAACAAGGATGAAAGATACTGTGGATTATCTAACCTCGTTACCTTAAATACCATTTTGCTCCCAACCAAATAAAATGGCATCGACAATTTACTTTTTAGAGCTTAGAAAATGCATTTAGATGTAGCCTAAATTGTCAGAAGATAGGTAAAGATAGGATTTACTCCCACATAAAGTTCAGCATGCACGCAGTACGTCTTATAGTAGATGCGTATTTTATTTAAACTATTTAAACAGTCGTTTCTTTCAGAAAAACTCGTTATAATGAATAATAGACCTCGTTACATTCATTAAACTGATCAATGTTATCGCTCTGAAATCTTTATATCACCTTAGCACCTCATTTTCTATATCTGAGGGAACAGTTAAAGTAATGTTGACTTGTTTACAGTCTGACATGACGACACTTGGAGAGAAAATCGAACATAAACTAAGGAAGAAACACAAAATATGCTGTTTCATGGTCTCAACAGTAAGTTAGACTTCAAGGGATTAACACAATATAGTTACAATAGTAAGGAACACCTGACGCATTAAAGCGATCGTTGAAAATGTTGGTTACTTGATTAGAGGACATGCGCAATAGGGGACTTTCCTTATTGTTTCCTTTTTGGGGAATGAGAAAGAATCCATCCGAACCGTGTTATCACTGGCGGATCTATGGTGGACGAGGTCCTAGACCGTTAGGAATATCTGAATACGGACCCTGAACTTGTACTTCAATTGTTCGATTGAAATGTGTTATACTATATTGTTACTTATTCACAGACTTCATTCATCTAAATATAAAAGTTTCCGAATATGGAATAAGATCTGTCTTCAGATTAGCAATGTATTGATTGTCCTAATGATCATTGCAAATAATGTTGTGTTAAGTATTTACCTATTAAGGAACGGGGCCGCTGCCAGCGCGGGGACCTGGACCATGACCCAGTCGGCCTCGTCTAATTCCACCACTGCATGTGATGCCAAACACCCCAAAGATTGAAAAATGTGTTGTGGACCTCACAAATAATATACATAAGAGGCATATTGTGATACTGTAAGTATTAAACTGCAATAATGCGATAAAGCGAACAATATGAAATGCTTATTCTCTTATATCTGTTCGTGAAACCTATTCATCTTGATGGTAAACCAATGACACTAAAGCCAAACAAAATATTGCATTACACTTCAGAGTCATAAAATTCCATCTTAGGTGTGGTGTTTTTTATCTGAAACTTAATCCGTGACACTAGACATCTAACAAGACCCAAAAAGCCTTTCGGCTACCATGCAAAGTGTCACATTAACTCTCTAGTGGTAATAAGATATAAAGACCTTGGTGGTCTGTTGGGCACACGCAAGGCTTATACTGGAATATTTAAGTCATAGGCCTACATATTACAACACTGGTCACATCAATTCCCTGCTCAATATATTAGTTGTAGCAGATCCGTGCCAGTTGTTTGAGGTAAGTAATTAAGGCACTAACCTAGCAAAGGGCTCGAAAGGTTACCCCGGGAATTTTCAGGCAGAATGAACAGACAAAAAGGTCTGAGGCTGTACGTATCTGATCAAGCATAGTTCAGAAATATCCCTGGAAGGCTTAGTTAAGTATGAATGGTAATTTCCTTGTATAAACCGCAAAATGGCATGTTTCGTCTTATGTGCGGTTTTTTTTTTCGACGGGCTGCAGTTTTATTAAAACACAAAACGCAGTATCACGACATATTCGTAGATTTCGGGACAAGTCAGACGCAGTGCAGGAAAAAGCGTCTGATAAAATATAGTTACATATACTGACAAGTTGGCTGAGCTTCAAATGAAAAAGTTCAAAGCAGAAAGTTTGTATATAGTGGGAGCTTCCGTATAATTGTAAAGAATATATTTGTAAAATTTTGGAAGCATCATATTTTAACAAGGTGTGTTCTATTCAGAGGGATGATAATAACATATCGTATATTAGCGATAAATTTGGAATATAAATTTCACCTGGAGTTGTAATCCACTCAAGTAATTCTCGATTGATTTACAACTCACATTGTTTCTGTCTTCGTACAGGTATTGCTAAGCTGTAAAACAAAGCTCAGTGTTGTCGTATAAAATCCTTTCATTTTGTTTATGTAAACAATACATATCATTTTGATTACAGCTTTTTCAATATCCGGTGTGCACTATAACAAGACAATGCACAAGACAATTTACGACTTACAAAGTGATGCAATAGATGAGAGGCGATTTATAGCAACAGAGTAAATTGAAACTGGGACTTGTATAAGAAATATGTAAGAAACAGAGCTCATCTGTGTGAATATATACTTCTAATTTGTTTGTCTATGGGTCTATGACGCATCCCCTTAACTAAGATGACATGAAAAATTAAAAGGAATACTTATTGATTCATTCAATGTGTATACAAAATGAAGTTACACACTAATATGTTTAGTTTGGCATATAAAACAGTGATGCTGGTGGATTGATAGTCACACATAAAACATTAAACGCATAAACACATGCTTGACATAGACAGGAAAGGAGGTAAAGTGTAATTTATATATCCCATTTTGTTAATATAGTTTTCTGGAAATATCTTAAAAAGATAAAACTGAGAAAGGGAAAATAAACGAAAACAATTTATCCAAAACACATACTTGCATGCATACGTTCATAGTCACACCCTTCCAACAAATCTATAGAATTCTATAAAAATCCATTAAAATTTGCAGAAATTTCTTTTGAGCTGAAATTTGTAAAAAAGAATCTACGGGAGTATCAGAGGAGGGTTTAGGGCTGCAGACCCCCGAAGTTTTCAGAGTGCTGTACGCCCAATATAGGTCAAATCATGGAAGTACTATCTCGGCATGGTCAAATATTTTATGGATAAAAACACGTAATTGTATTTCTTTATTAACGTAACTAGGAGGTAAAACTTCTATGAATAAACCCTTTCGAAATTCAGTTCAGCGCTAAAATATTTCTGCCTATTGCTTCATTACATATATACAAAGTCTACATATAAAATCTTAAAGTCAGATAAATGCTCAGTTTTCTGTAAAATTGATACAGCTTTCTGGAATTTCACAGATAATTTCTGCACACATTTTAAATCTATCGGCGGTGTAGAGATTTTTCAGGAATTTTATTTAGATTGTATAGCAAGATTCTTAAGAACTTCTGCCGAAAAGTTTGTAGAAATTCTGTAGAAACTTTGGTAGAAATTCTGTAAGCAACTTCATAAAATTTCTTCAAACTCTAATCAAACTTAAAGAAATTCTGAGGGTTTTTTAAGAATTGTGTATAATTTAACACTCTTAAAATGTCCAGTTCAAATTTTCAGTGTCAGTTTCACTTATTTCCAAACGAATAACTATAAAACTGAAACTGAAATTTAACCGAAAACGTACCAAAGGGGCACTTAACGGAAAGTGGATTAAATATTTGGTTACGTCCGGTGAAAATGACCCTTCAAACTGAGCCAAATTTAGAAGATTTCGGTTTAGTGCTCATGTGACTGTTTAATCGTATTCGGTTCAAATTTTGGTCTGGATCGCATGTTTGGAGTGTCTGTAAGGGATGCACCGAGTAGAATATGTAGGTTGCACGAAAAAAGGAAATACGGCATGGACGACACAAAAGGGAAGGCTACCATGCATGAATGGAATTATGGAAACAACTTTTAAAGGGGCAATAGCATCACTCCAATAATATTGAGGAATGTGCTCGTATCTCTGCAGTGGCCGAGTGGTTAGAGCATCCGACTTGCAGCCGGAAGGTCTAGGGTTCAAATCTTGGCCGGGTCATACCAAAGACTTTAAAAATGGAATTTACTGCCTTTGTGCTTGGTGCTCAGCATAAGCAATGGAGTAGGGAAAACAAGCCAGTGAGCCACAACTGGAAAAAAGGCCGTGGTCGTCTCGACTTGAACCAATTGGTTGGAAACTGGGACGTTAAACCTCATCTAACTAAGTAAGTAACTAACTAACTAACTAACTAACTAACTAACTAACTAACTAACTAACTAACTAACTAACTAACTAACTAACTAACTAACTAACTAACTAACTAACTAACTAACTAACTAACTAACTAACTAACTAACTAACTAACTAACTAACTAACTAACTAACTAACTAACTAACTAACTAACTAACTAACTAACTAACTAACTAACTAACTAACTAACGTATCTCTAGATACAATTGATGACTAGATACAGCTTTAATTGACATTATTTTAAAACACCAGCTTCACTGTGTTTGGTGAATGATGACTTGTGCAGTCAGCTCTGTTCCCGAATAATCTTACAATCAGTATTGTGTGGATGTTACCTTGAATAATTTAAACTCGGTGCAAGCTACTGTAACCCTGCATAGGATCTGTACAAGGCAGTGCTTCCTTTCATTTTTTTTTTTTTTTTTGATAATCAGAGGAGAATTTAACTGTTTGAGGCAAGACTGTAGAGCCTTTAGGAAACATGGTTCACTTTCTTTGGCAACATATACCGTAGGTCTAACAGTAATGTTTCAATGGAATAACAGATTTTTTTGTCTGAGCATTTGCGATATTAAGTTAAAAATTTCCATTAGTTTCTCAGTGTTTTACTCAATTTTTTCTGCAATTAATTTCCGGCAAATTTGTAATGTTTTTGTCTTCTTCTGTCATTATATACTTACTCATTTTAAAAAATTTTGATCAATTGTGCTATTTTATATTTAATACGTTAATGGCTTTATTGCATCTCTCATCTTCTCAGCAACTATTGTCTAAGTGTGACATTCTTTCCCTGCTATAAAACAACGGTAGTGTTTTTGAATCTGCATTCTCGGTAGCTATGATGCTACAATTAAAAGGTTAATTTCTATCTAAATAACGTCGTTTATACCAACTTTTGACATTGATTACAAATCGGTTATTTCTCTCCGTCAAACTCTGATCACGTTCATCGTAACATTGCCCTTGGGAGGTTTACAAAATGGAGACATTGTTATGTCATAAAATCGGTTATAATTGAAATTCAATCGAATATATAACATGATGCTTAGAACGTCTGTATATATACACTTCCAGCATCGGAGACAAATTTATCTACTTTTGTTAATCACTCTCTAAATCATTTAGAAGGCTCGTACAGAGTTTAGAAATCTTCTCCCTTTCTCTCTATTCTTATGAATGAGAATCAACGAACTGTCACATTTTAGAGTAATACAAATGAGAAAACAAAAACACCAAGGTTCTTACGAAAATAGAACGTAACTGCATGTTATCAAGAAGAGTTTAATGTGGCACACAATTTTGTTAGAACAGGCAAAATTATTCTTTCTAAATTCTTGGTTCTTCTTGGTTTGCATTGTTACATTTTCTTTGTCAATAACTACAGGCTGCTGAGTAGTAAAATCATCCACTAGACGCCGTTTAGAGATGGCTTTTACAGCTTTCCAACCGTTCTACTTTTTTAAATTTTTCAATCTGGGGAAAAGCAAGACCTGAATAGCATTTTCCTGTCGGGAATAGAAATAAGGCCAATTTCCCGTGCTGTCGACTCCCATTATTGAACCGGAACATTTGAAAGGCCATGGGCTCTGTGTGACACTTTTCCCAAGCATCCAGGATCACAAAATGGAAGGAGCATTTTAAAATTAAATAAGAACTTGTCAAGTTGTAATTTACTAAAGCCACGCTGAGTTTTGTAGGACAGATGCATTTCTACGTCCAATATGTTAAATAGAAGGCCTTTCAAAAGATTGCTTTGGTGAGAGAAGGACAGTTTCTGTGCTCTTTGGGTGACCAGGAATCTAATGGAGAGTAACATAATTTACAAATAATGATGTTACTCTAAGGTGTATATGTTTTGGCTGTTATGGGAAGTATCTCATGTGTATCTCTAAGATTAAGAATGCTTTAAAATCATCAGAAGAGGTATCGTAATTTTTCTTGAGATTGATTCATGTTTAAGATCTTCTTTATTGTTCTATTGGCAATTTACTTTCAAATTAAGTTCACCATAGCCCATTAACAGAATTAAGAAACCGGTCTATAAGGATAAGCATGACAATGATGATGATATCAATTGTGTAATAAGTATCCAATATTCGGGCATGAATTCGTTATTCTAGTACCTCGAAAGGATCAATGAGAAGGCCTTGTTGGGCTTAAAACGTTTAAAATAACGAAATAATTTTCTCTAATGGATATGAATCTCATAACCCTAAAGTTGTATATTTAAAGGGAAAATGCAATCACCCCAATGTGAATTAGTATACCCTGGTATCCTAATTCATGAATGACTCATCTGTTTAATCATGTGACAATATATTCGTCACTTAATTATTTGACTGAAGAATTACTCCTTGGGTTACCTATAAAATGCAACATTTGCGTTTTGAAGTATCATGAAATATACTTGGAAGGGAAATAAGAGGATTTAGCTTATGTTTCAATTGAAATAAATTTGGACGACTTCTTATGATTCATTACAAGGTTGTTCTGATAAGCATCAACTTAAATCCTCGAATATGGGTGGACCTTATGCACTGACGTCACGCGACGTCATTTTGGAGGCAAACAATGAAGCACACTGCAAGAACGACGTAGATTTCGAAAGCGCGTGTCGTAGACTTGGCAAATCGACTGTCTGCATTTGTTGGTGTAAGTTGCAATGATACACGCTTGCCTCCAATGGAGGGCACACTTTCTGTTCTGTGACGTCATACCCATAGGGTCTAACTAAAATACATTTGGTTACCTCTCCTGATGTATAGCCGGTGAATGGTTGAAAATATTATTGTACACTGACATTTAGAACTGCAAGTGTTTACACGATCTCTTAAGGAAACAAGATTAGGCAGTCTATTTTTTCATCTTAAATTTCAGCAGAACCGTCAAGAATAATAAAACTAATTGGTGACCTTTGGAAAAAAGCATGAACTTAAGCAAAACAATGATAAAGGTTTGAACAATGAAAAATTCTAAAAATTTGTGATAATATTTTGCCTGAATTATTTTGAGACCCAAGATTCAGTCGTATGACATTTGCAACACAAATCTGTAAGCCTTTTTTTAAGTATGGTGTCATAGTACAGATATTTGGATGGTTCCGCCGTCATTTTAAACACATTTTACTAAGGTAGTCTCCCCTAAACAAAAGATTTATCAACCCTCTTGTATAGGAAACAGGGATATTAAGTATGTGCTATTCTAAACAGTATGTTATTCTTTCCCATTTATTTTACATTTTGACTTTTATGATCATTTTGGATTACAACCAAGTAGTCCTTTATCCACAGCTATTAAGCAAGTCAAGGAATACCATTGTCAGATTATGCCAGTTTTATACATTTCATTATTTTTCTGTACCAGTAAAGAGAGGAAAGTAGCCTGTTACTTAAAGACACTCACAATTTCTTACAGTTTTCTGTATTTTAAGACAGTTACTCTGCAGATTGCATCCATAACTCATATTTAAACTCATCATCGACGTCTTCAAGGTCGGAAATTTATCGTAAAAAAGTCATTAAAACGTTTTAAAAGTTAATGGTCACCATGGGTTTTACAACGATTGTGCCAGAGATTTGTTACGAGCTGCTGTATATATTCGTCAAAACGCATGCGTAATCGCCGGATCGCCAACACTGTGTTTACGTGTTGACTTCTACGTATGCAAGGTTAAGTATGTCTGCCTGTCAAGAAGATCTGCGACTAGCATTATGAAACACAATTCTTTTTTAGTTTAAAGCCTCGGGTGGCATACGCAGAATTTTTAAAAAGTAGGTTAGATTAATTATGGTTCTATTTCGGGATCCCTTCACTCTAAGGAGTCCAGGGATATGGACCACGGTAAATAGTTGAAAGAAATATAAAATCCGGTATTCTGGTACATTTAAGGCTTCAAACTGAAAAATGCAATTTAATACGTTGAGTTGATAACTGCCGGTGAAAATGAACTTGAGTCATTAAACACATAAATTAGGCCAAAATAAAATTAGCGGGAGGAGAAATGGGTCAGTCGAAGACCATCGAACACCCATGTATGTCACGCCCTTGTCTTCTAATGTACCCCTGTTAGTCATGTCATTGCTAGTACTATGGCTGTTATGTAATTACTTTATTGGCAAATCCTTCTACAAAAGCTCGCACAATTGCTTCTTATTAAGTTGATTTATTTGTGATATGCTTTTGCTTAATAACAGTAGGGCCTACCGTGCGTTTTTGTACATAGTAGCACCTGTTAGAACTGAGCTAGCAAATTTAAGTATGAAAGAAAGCTTGTTTGTCAATTATGCCTACCAGCCTACCTCAATTTTGCAATTTTTAAAGGAAATAACGGCAATTCTCTCTCCGAGTCTTTTTTACGGAAGCCCTTACGAAGAGTAAACCAAACCGTTTATTAATTTACACTTGCTGGTAATCGATTTCTTTTGATTCAATAGAATATTCAACGACTACGTGATATTTCATTATCAAAGATTACAGTACCGGTTGCACAAACCTTTTCATAGCTGCAGTGGTTTCAAATGTTTCATTATGTGACAAGTAACCCAAACATACATCCGCAAATGATGGTTTGTAATGGTAAGGGTGATTGGAATCGCTTTCATCCACTAATAGGATTACACCTCTTGTAATTTCATCTGTGAGAACTCTCTTAAATCAAAATTTTAGAAAACGCACGATATTACACGAGCTAGGGAAAATCATAATCCGAACAGCGCTAGTCGAACAATTCACACAAGGGTTTAATAAAGTTTGCAAGGTGTTAAATTTCATTCATAGTCGGCTAGGTATGCGTGAAGCGTTATCGCTGAACAACTTTCCGTAATAAAGTTTGAAATTTGACGCTGATAACGTTTTGCTCTTCTATAAGCTGATAACTGGTGGTGTGAACTGTTTGGGAGTCAGCTTAGTTTGGCCTGCAGGCCTCTTTTGACCAGTTTGAAAACCCTCTTAGAGATATTGTGGATGAATATACGCAGGCTTGAATTAAGCTTTACCTTTCATTTCTTCAAGAAACACTCAGAGCTGAATGGCAACATATACTCCTTTTCATTCCAGGCACGAGACTTTCAGATTTAGAAGGAAAGATAGAACTATAAGAATAAATTCAAAACTGAGGGCGAATATCTAGACGGTAAGTAGAACGGAACACAAATGTGCAGGGTGAATCATTGTGACATCATAGCTTGAGGGAAGCCTGCAGTTACCAAGTATTGAAGACTAAGAATGCGAGCGAAGCAGGCGTAGAAATTCTAACATTACTATGTTCACGAGAACGCATATGCAGGACAATGACACCAACGTCCCTGTAATTAAGCTATATATATATATATATATATATATATATATATATATATATATATATATATATATATATATATTTGTGCAACCCATCGACCTCTAAACCCGGGGCTAGCGCCCCTCATCCCTCCCCCATACACCTATGGGAGGAAATATGCGGACGAAGTGAGCGAATAACTTGAGGTAGAACAGGAGCGACAAAATGGACTGAGGATATGACAGTCCTAGATATTCAACTTCAACTTAAAAAAAGCTTCTCAGTTATTCACGACCACCATAAACGTGCAAATTCATGTGTAACCCCCGTTGGCAAGAAATTTCTCCTTTTCTGGTAGAAGAAATCTTGAGTTGGATCTATAGCTATATCTATTGTATGGCAAGTAGCTGTAAACTACTGTTTCCTTGTAAATGTTTTACTCTCCAGATCCTGCTTCTATTTTTGCTGTTTCTTAAGGCTGGTTCATACTTCAGTATAGCGCTATCAAACTATGAAAGTTGAATACTGTTCAACCCGGAGCTATGTCTGTGAATGGCCAGGAAGAGCAAGGGATAGCCATATATGATTCTTACACTGTAATAGCTTTAGCGCGTGACAATTTTAAATAGGGACCAAACTTTGGTCTAGTTTGCAGCATACAGTCGCATTCCATTTTCTGTTTAAATGTCAAAATGGTGATTGAAAAATTTAGGTGGGTGCATGCACCTACTCATGCTCCCCTTGGCAACTGGTCTGGTGTACATAGACTACCTCTTGTGACGACAACAGTTTTATGGATTGCAAAGATTTACATAATGTAGTGGTAGCTATACCACGATAAAACGACAATATCTCAGCATGGAAAATACTACTTTAATTGCACTCCAATTCCCTCAGCATCTACATTCAAGCTTTTTCACGTGATTAGAAATACATATGTCGCACGTCCGCTCCCTCGCGGACGCGTACTCATTAATGAAACCTACGGTAGCTTTCGGTCTTTGTCCTCAGACTTTGTTAGTATTTAATATCAATGTTTTGAGTAAATCAGGGAATGGTCGTCCAGCCCACTTTGTAAATGAATCCAGCTCCTCCAGAATAACCACTAAATGTAATTTATCGAAATACAAGTAACTCAAGATAATCGAACGTTGTTAAATGCATTCTCATCTAGGGAAGAAATGCATATGATTAGCATGCCGTAAATCCATAATGATTACGAATGTCATTGATGAAAAGATAGTAAATATTTGAGAAAAACTTGCATGGCGTCAGGAAAAAGTTGAGACAATTGACAAACATAAAGAAGTAATGAGAGGCAGGAATTTGATGATGGGAACATGGTAATGTATAGTGATCTTTAATGCGAAAATACAAGGAAAAAATTTTCGCGTCTATTTTAAGTCAATTAAATCATATTCAACTATTTTCCTTTGTTCCATTTCATATTTTATGGGTGTAACGATGTATACAGGCATGCCATAAAAAGCAACAAAAAAATGTGACGTGACTGACATTCTAACCGGATTTAGCAATTTCATTATTACCAAAGTATTACAATTCTTTTAGATATATACTTATCATCTCAGACAGTTCAAATTCTCCGATGTAGGTTACTTTTAGCCCCGCCCTCAACTGTCTTTAGCTTTTCTCTATGCAGACACAAACCTAGTTCATTGCTTAAGGTGATATCCCCCTGAGCACACAAGACCGTAATATGTGTAATCATAACGCTTTCTGTACATGCTGTGTAATATGAACTACTCTGCATCATTTTGAATTTTGCAACTCTGATGTCAATCAAAGAGCAGTCACCAGTTGAGACTTTTGCTTACCCCCAAGTAAAAATCATACTTTGGGTGATGAGTGTCTGTCTTTAAACAAAGGTCGAAAAAATATAGTTCATTTGCTTTATGAATTTTTATTCATAGTGTCCAGGCCAGTCTGCATGATTGTGATTAATTTGAATTTGTTCAAATGAAATCTGGAATTGAATTTTATTGTTGGGAGAAGCACGATGATTTTGTAAAACTAACTTGTAATATTCTGTTTGGTTATGAAAATGTTCAATCAAAAAAAAAGCTGTTCTTCTATAGTCCCTAGAAAAATAATCCTCTACGTTTTCGTACTGCAGTTATTATTACGTTGAGTATAACGTTCCAAGTAATCCCCGATTCAAGCAATTGCTTGCAATTGGAAAAATTTTAATACTAAAAGTAAAGTCAATGTTTGCCTCTTGGTATTGGTTTCGTTACTTGGGACAAATGCAATAAGGAACGTTAGCATAAAGACGTCTGACTAAAAGGACCTTTACTATAATATTACGGGCTCCACTTCAAGGTTTTGGGGCATTTAATTTCACCAACTACCATCCAATAAAACCCTAAACCAGGAATCTTAAAAGCCCTCCTCCGCATTCACGTCCATAAAACTTTTACAACTTAGGTTTTCTAATTTCCGTTCCACTTGTTTCCTCGGTTTTTCTTTTGCTCATCTTTTAATAAGCTCCCTTTTAGGATAGCTGGGACGGCCACGAGGGACGGGGGTTTAATTAACTTGACTCAATCTCATTTAAATCTAGATTGAGTGACAACAAACCACTCTAGCTATGAGAATTTAGTACAGATCATCTTTTAATTTCACGGGCTTAGTGCCATTTGACGCTATTGGTTTGATTCAATCGCAGATAAGGAAAACATTTCTTTGTGGTAACAGTAGCAGCTAGCTGGTTGTGACAGGCTTGATGCTAATAAGAGATTCGTGAAGCACAGTTGCCGATTGGAGCAAACATTAGTAGCAATGAGGAAGAGAGAAATTCGCCAGACATTTGAACGAGAAATAGCATGACACTAAACGAATATCATTAGATCATTATAATATACCACACTTAGCGAAGCAGAGTTAATTATCTAAAAAAGGATTGCATAGGAGTAGTATCCATGACAAAACTGCCTCTTCGCCAAGAAAAATATGTATACAAAGTGCCTCTACCATCTACGGAGACGGAGGAGTCTGAGAGGAGAGGGATGCCCCCTTTGGAAAATTTTTGCTATTGGAGGAGGGCTGGGATGCAAAATGGTGCTATATTTGACCCATTTTGAAGCTTATTTATATACCATATTTTCTTTGACTTGTGTATGAGAAAAACAAAAATGTGCAGCCTGGTTCACGTAAATATGACCAAGTGTTTACATCAAATGAACTTGCAGTGGGAGTGCACTCATTAGTCGTTATAAAAGTTTTAACGATGTTAGGTTATTTTGGCTTAAGGTCTGTTTTGTAACAATTTTTAGCGCCGTCTAGTTGTGAATCACTGGCTCTTTTCCATTTCTCCATGGTCGCCTCCTTAAGAGGCGACTAAAGGGGAGATCCTTGTACTGTTTAATATCTTGAAGACATTGTATGACACGTACGTGTTTCATTCGTCATTAAACAATATTTAAGCAACCAACCAACCTTACTCCATAGTTTTACATGATGAGCCCTAAGCATAATGGCAGTAGATTCCATTTTTAGAGTCTTTGGTATCACCTAGCCAGAAGTCATAACTCCACACTGCAAATCGGATGCTTTTACCACTTAGGCCAAGCAGTTGGTTATCAATCTAATTTTAGGAATAAAACTTAGGGTTTAGTATTACAGGATTGCTAAGAGGACAAGTCTATGATAGGTGATAATAGTGCAGAACGTTGCATCATGTGTTTGTCTGGTTTAGGGCCTAGGCCCTAAAGTTTAGGACTTGCTCAAACTGACTGGTTGACTAGAATAGAACACTGCCTTACCTCTCGCCTTTGGTGAAAAAATCTGATATCTGAGACTTGGGATTACTCATTTTTCCAAGTGTGCTATCATATTTGTTGGACTTGGACAGTTGGCGTAAATTCGAGTCGTACAAAACGTGTTTTAATTTTAAGTGCTGATGCAAGGTAACGTGCACAGGGTTGTCTTGTAGACATAAGGTAATTCTATATCGGTGATTTTCAGTCTGTTCAACAATGTAGCCCAAACTTTTTACTACCAAATATTATAATTATGTCGTGTCAGAACTTTTTTAAAAAATATACTGCAAAATAAATCTTTAATGTAACGGAAGTTTTTAAACTAAAAATCACGGACATAATATTTCTGTGGTTGAAATCAGTTTCGCCAACTGACAAGCCTGATATGAAGCTTGGTCAGAGCAACGCTACACGCATTTATCCACATGTTGCACTGAGAAAAAGTAGATATTACGAATACTAATAACCGGCAACGTTACTGACACTGGTGACAATGGTGACATTTTATTTACGTAAAGAAACGAAGTTAGCGAAGCATGGCAACACGCCGTTACTTGTGTGTGCTACTTGCAGTGCTGGGCCATAGGCTATACTGACTAGTGATATCATTTTTCAGGATCATTTTTTTTTCCATGACGGCTAATAGAGGGGGCGGGGAGGGCTTAATTCCGGTTGGATCCGCAAGTTTAGTTTTTTCTTTCTTTCTTTCTTTCTTTCTTTCTTTCTTTCTTGCCTCAACTTTTTTTCATGCATAAAGGCTAATAGGGGGCTTTCGTCTGTTGATCCGCCTGGATCCGCAAGGCCAGAGAGAGGATTCGCCTGGGTGCCAACTATCATAGGTACGCCACTGGACGCTGTCATGAACTGCTCACGCCCCTCCCCTTGATATTTCGGCCAGGCTACGGCCCTGCTGAGTGTATAAAAGTTCTGCAGCTTGACAAAAGATTTGTGAGAGCACTTAGTCAGTTAGTGTGTCATTTTTACTGATGAATAGCATAATTATAGTGTAGCTATTCTTTGAAGTCCTATGATCCCTGTAATCCCCTTCACTACCATTCTCTGCCTAAACTGACCAGTGGTATACCAGTTTTTCCATGGTTACAACGGTTTACCGTACTCTTCATAAATTTGCAAACTGTGTTGTTTTGTTTCTTGCATAAGGCCTCACCCAAAGTGATAGAAGAACATCTAAGGATCTTCAAAATCTATAACTTCCACAATTTTGTAAATACCACAGACGTTGTGGAAGGTTTTCTTTCCAATCCCCACCTTTCCACCACTGCCAGACCCCACCAGGCAGTTCCGACGGAGTTCTGGGGCCCGCATCTCTCCCTCCCTCCTCCCTCCCATTTGGGCCTCATTTACTCGCCTACAGTGCAAAATTTGGGACAGAAGTGCTCAGTCTCAGTTGGTAATAGTCCGGTACGCTTGTTAAGGCCATACGTGAGCCCCACATAATTTGTTAGTATCATGAAAGCATCAAATTGCCCAATAGTTACACTCCATTAGTAAAGTATCCAGTTTAATCCGTAATGGATAAAAAAGTGATGTAGAAAGGTCTAACGCATCAACGTTACTTTCTGTTTGTCATTTAATTACTTCTAGGCCCCAGCTTTACAGTTGTAGAAAATGAAACTGCAAGCGTTCAGAAAATGAGTAACTGGAGATTAGACATCTCATGTCAAAAATGCACCTTGAGATGAACTTTTTCTTGCAGTGTCAGGAACATTGACATTTTTCGTATCTAAGTACCCTCTCAAGTGTAAAAACATACGAGTAATGCAAGTGTAATCCAATTTCTTAGCCTCTCAAGCTGAGTGGCCATAGGGGGATCGGGGAAGGTATTATACAAAAACATTAAAAATTCATGCTCTCGCAGACATCTGCTCATGCAATCAGTCAGTCCGTGTTTTCAACACGATATCCTGTTGACGACACTAATTCTTATCCTAGCGCGATTTCTAAGTAAACATATCGATTTGGTAATGAGTATTATCTGTTAAGTTTTACATATATGTTTAAATTTTTCGGTCACTTACGTGTGGAAGATCCATCTTAAAATTGGTTGACAAGTTACAATCAACCATGCTTTAATGTATAAAAAATGAGTCGTGCAGCAAATACAGCACTTTAAGTATCTCCCATTAATAAATCACGAAGGCTTAGAAAACGGCTTAGTTTCCCGGCATCAGATACTCCAGTTTCAAGGAGTTTTATTAGGTTTAATCCTTGACAGATGCAAGCAATGTTCTGTTTTGGGCTTTTGACTCCACAAAAAATATGTCACGGACACAATATTTTTCACTATTTTCCAAGTATACGTAGGAGGACCATTATCTTCCATAGACGAAAAGACTTTTGTTAATCTGTTATGCAATTGTGTAATACCAGATTTTATCAACGACTTTGAAAACCCCCAAAAGAAATGTTTAGACTGATTAAAAGAGATTGATCTCCTGCACTGATTAAATGCGCCCTTGTAACTTTGAATAAATGCGGGCTTTTGTTCCTTTAATTGCGTAGGCATCTAACTTGTTTGTAACCGCCTTACATGAAATCAGCCATCTGGTCACACTTCCGGTTACAACAATTTAACAATTTCGCACTATTGGAAAGAAGGTGTATCCCATAAGACTTCACTTATAGTGTTGTATTGCACTGTTCTGGAAAGTCTTGTAGTTTATGTTCAGTTCTCTCAGCTTCTGCATCAAGTGAGTTGTCTTTACAAATTCATTTTTTTTTTCAAAATAAAGCTGATTTTGCATACTGAAATTTCTTGAAAGGACATTCAAGACTATATTGTGACTAACACGTTGCTTTGCTCAATAATAAAAATTTTGGGCGGTCGCTCACTTTAAGGTTAGCCTACAGGCCTAGTCACATTATGGAGCAGAATCGAGTCATTGAATTGTGTCACATGAGAAGACCTTTCCCAGAATCACTGGAGTCTCTTTTACAATTAAGAGGTAGTGGCTCGAGTCATAATGAGTCGTGACAGCAGCAACTATTCAAACAATTAATGGAGTTACCAAGTAAGACCTTGTTTCATACGATGCCTGCAGCTCCGTAACAGGTATTGGGAGACTTGTTTACTCATCCAATACAGATGAATAATGCAGTCATATCTATGATGCCAGTTGTCTCTATTATGGATACATTCATATAGTTTTATTTTATTCCATTATTATTTTTGCCATGAATCGGAAGAACATTGGTTGGGAGCTGGAAGGACGGTACGCACAGAGTGGGTAGGTAGTTAAGCCCTAGTTCTTTGGTCGAAACAGAGAGTTACTATTTCAAAAACAATACTCCCTGGTGGAAATGGGTGACCTGTAAAATGGAAAACGTATTGTCACACACTTTACTTGTCATACATTTCACTTGTTTAACAATATAGCCCGGGATAGGGAAGCGAACACTGGCAGTGGGTACTTTGGGCTGTCAAAAAGTTTACAGGTCAGTATATAGCAATTTTCGGAATGCTAATTATCAGTCCGGAAGATTCTCCCGCTTGGGGGAAGACCAACATTCTTCCGAATGGGGGAACACATATGAAAAACGTCGTAAAGGCTTGCTTGCCTCACAAAGACAGGTTTCAGCAAGAACGACGACCACTCAAGAACTTGCGTTTTTTCTTAAACACGGCGTGATGAACTACCGCTTTTCAGTGGCTATGACAATACACCGACCAAACATACATTTAATTCCATTACATTATATCGACAAATTTTGCAAAAAACATAGGCAATATGGCACCGCCCATCACCACGTTTTCTCCCGATCAGAGGAAAACTAGATTCTCCCAAAAGAGGGAATCTCTCGAACTGTTTATGCTTGCTCTGTCCAGAGATTCATAAACGATGTTTTGAGATAGGAGAGACCAAGGTTTGTAGAACCCCTTAGGGTTAGACCAATGAGCTTCACTTTCCAAATCGACTCCAGGATTTGCCCAGTGGGGAGAAGGGGGAAATCTCCCCGACCGGAACCCATGGTTCCGACAACGACGGTGGGTTGCCGGAAAGAGCTCGTGGAAAACATTGCGGTTTTAATAAAAAGGCACATTTTCCGCTTTTCTTGAAATTTTAAGTTTGGGATATTTTATCAAAGAAACTTTGGAAATTTTGAAGTTATTGATGAATCTGCGAAAACAAGTTAACCTTCGACGGACTGGTCGCCCTCGGGGATTACAAACTGTATCATATACCCAGTAAGGCTCCCCGTCGAAATTGAGAACTTTACCACACGATAGGCAGACTTCTCCAACGAGGGCCATGAACCTCCTGTTCCTAGCGCCCGTTCCCTAGCGCTACACCCTGATTGGAATCCGGGTCAATTATACTATATCTGTGCACATACTAATGTTAAAATGGAAATAGCATTGAAGGATACTAATTTTAATTTGCGATTTAACTGGAAATCACTTCTGTACTTTCATTTTCCTAGAACAGCAATATAGGAAGATTGTAAGCCAGTCAATACGTCACGGTTTGCCAATAAAGCCACTTACATCTTAGAGTTAGCAATTTGATGAAACTGACCTTGTTAAAAGTGCTCGAAAATCAATGTTTACGCAGGACATCTGACAAGTTGTTCGTCTAATTAGGACCTGACGCACTGCTGTGTCATTCAAAAGTAAGTATATTATGGCATCTGCGCATGCATGATAAAAACTTTAAATGAGCAATTGGTTTGCACCATATCATATTAACTGCGTCATAGATGGTAACCAAATGTACTGCATGCAGTTAAACATAATGTGGGTCTTATCAATCTGTAGGTCTCAAAGTAATTTATTGACTTGACGTACGTATATTTATAACGAAAGTTAATGTGTGGTATAATTTGGGAAATATTCTCTTTCAGTTTAAAGGGCATCTGTCATTAAATGAAATCCATTCCTATTGTTTAAATGTTGACAACCTCATCAATGAATTCGATAAAAACCGTATCGAGTAAATTCAGGTAAAGAAACAATGATTGGGTTCTAAAATCGTAGAATCAGGCCCGTAGCCAAGGGGGGCATTCTGGAGCCAGGCCCCTCTGCTCCTCGGCTTGTCCCCTGCTCTGCGGGCATAGCCAGACCTCTGGGCAATAACTTATACTTTGTCCCACCGAGCCTAGTTTGCCCCCTGCTCTCCAAGTCTGGTTACGGCCTGAGAATAATCGAAGCGTAAATATATATTTTCCTATTTTCAAAAAAAAATGCATGGTAAGTAATTCCCTAATATTCCTACATGTTATTCTTTTAAACGGCGTCGCATACTTTAATTACTGAATTCTTTAAACTTGGTTTTCTGTCGCTTTTTCATATTGTTTTCCACTTTTTTATGATTCCTTCCATTTCAATTTTCCATTTTACTGTGTCTTTTCATAAAAACATTCATGCAGAGCCCTCGATCAAAATCAATGGGTCGTATCAAATAAACAAACAAAGCTCTAAATGCGATGCTTTGAATTGCCGTACAAACAGCTCCAATTTCTAAGTAAGGAAGTTCAAAATTTTCGTTGTTTCATTTTACTAAAAGACTACACAGTGGCGCCAGTTGTACTTTGATCTTAACACATCAGTAGCCTTAGCGATATGTCTGTCCCATGCACTTTGAGAAACCAAATATCAGTCGAATCAAGTACTTTATAATTTGTAGCATTTAGCAGATATCAAACCCAAGTATCAATTTTAATGGTCACTTCTCGGATTTTAACAAAAAACCTACACCAGAGTTCTCTAAGGTATTTTATGACGAATGAAGCAGCATCTTGAGAGCTTTCATTCATACTACCATAGTGCATTTCATAAAATATATCTCCTTTCTGCAACAAAGTGAGTGTACACATCTTAATTGGTTTTAACTTCCTACATTTAAGTACATCAATCAAGGAAAGAGTGCAGTGAGAGGTCACTAAATGTGAAAGTGGTATTAGTTTGTACTGCAAAACAAGGTACATGATATTACGAAATGTAATGAAGTAATATTACTGAAGTAACATTTTAGGGGAGTGAGGTACAAACGAAATATAATACACTTTCAAATTTTAGATAAAAGTGAATACTTGCATTGATCAGTGTCCAGTTAGACCGTTTCCTGTAGGAATTAAGTGCAGACAGGGGCGGACTAAAGGGATGTCAAATAGAGGCAGAAGATACTACTGAGGGTAACATCATGTCAGCTGCATGTGAGGTTATTTTTATTGCTGGGAATAGCTCTGGCGGAGAACTTAAAAATGGGGAACAAGAGAATATCTAGAGGAATTCTTCTTAATTCGTAACGCATGGAGCTACTGTAGTAGAAACATAGATCTCCAGCCTGGGGAACTGCAAATATGTCAATAGGTACACTATATACATAAAAAGCCCGTATCCAAGGGGGGAAGTAGGAGGCGCCCCCAGAAAACTTCTCACTACCATAAAAAATCAAAGATGCATTTAAGTATATCTGCAAAATATTTCACCCCAGCTATCTCGCCTCCCAACACACACCTTCAGTACCTTGTCTGTCTAACGGGCTGAGACTACTGCATTTAAGGCCAAATGAAATCACCCCCATTACCACCGCCATAACCTAATAATTTAATTTGGTTAATATTATTCTTTTGGATAAAGTAACAATATTTGTGTCTCTGAATTGTTAATTTCATTCAAATTAAAGATACCGGGTACTTGCATGAAATATACCTGCATGGGTAATAATTAGGGAAGACCTGAAAGATCTAGGTAATGTTTTAGAAGAAGATTTGGGTGAACGCTACCGACCATAACTAACTGTTTCGATATTTTGATGAAGACGGACAAACAACATAAGTGATATTCTGTTAATACGAAGGCAGTCCCAAAAACAAAAAGCACGTGCAACAGATATATATCCTAGCGTTGTCTGTAAAATAAGTATGAAGAAATATTCCAGTGATGATTTAAGAAGATCCTAAATTAAAAATAGAACGTTTCATCACATGCTCTTAAAGGCATTGTCTGGTGGCATTTTGTAGGGGTCTTATATGAAAGATAAAAATTTTTCATTACATGTCATCCAAACCCCATATCAAAACTCCATTCCTAACTCAAGATATCTCTTCCTAAAGATTGGTTACTTTTAATAAGAAATACCTCCAAGTTTCCTCAAGGTCACAAAATGTGATCCAAAGTGGGCAGATTGCCTCAGATTCCTTTTGTTATTCTTTATAATTGGCTACCTTGTTTGTCCTTGAAATTTGATACCGTTGGAATGTTTAGATATTTTTCCGTGTAGATATAGTGAAAAACTGTTCCATACGTATGGTACAGCAAAGAAAGTTATGGAATATTCAATATAGCGATATCAACATTATAAAGAAATACAAAAGCTACATCAAATCCATTTGCCCAGATGACATCACAGATTTCCCATCATGCACTAGGGAAACTGAAAATGTAGTATTTCTTCAAAAATTTGTATCTTCCAAATGCAAGATGCTATTGAGATGGGGTTTTCACTGCCTAACACAGAAAATTTTTCTGCTTTTTTTGAAAGCATCAAATTTGGTCACCAGACCATGCTTTTAAAACCCTACACCAATAAATTACTCGTAACAAAAGATATTCGTGTTAGAAGAAATGTTACAAAATGTTATGTACAACCGGCAGATAGTTTCCAAAATCTTCTCTGGCTTTGAAATTGAAGTGTTGAATTTGACCTCGAAACTTGACATCAGTGAAACTTTGAATAAGGCTTAACATCTTGTTAGAATAAAGTTAAACACTAAAAGTGACTGTATATTTCAGTAACGTGTGTCAAAATTATAGAGAAATTCAAAACATGATCAAATAGCCTGTCAGTGTGACACTACAGATTTCCCATAATACAACGTACTCTGTGAAATGAATACTTGCTTTGAAAATGTATAACTTCCAAATTCAGCTGTTGAAATGTTGTTTACACTAATAAAGAGAAAGGGGTCCCTGGCTTATGAAACTACCATATTGTGTCTTTGGAATATCCCTCATACGGTTTTTAATTGAGAATATGTCGGTGTGGTTCTTCTCTGTTTCACATTTTGAAATGCTAGTCTACAAGGAGTCATGGAGGCTTAAAACACCAAATCAGGCGCGGATCCAGGGGGGGCCTGGGGGCCCGGCCCCCCCCCCCTCGCCACGAAAAAAAACGAAAGGAGAAAAAAGGAAGAAAAAGAAAAAAAAAGAAAAGGAGAAAGAAAAATTAAGAGCAAAAAATGAATAAAAGTGTCTAAGAACGTATTCAAAGTATATATTTCTGTAGGGGTTGGGTGGAGCTATAGCTGGATTATCTCTTTAGATATCTTTCAAAGTGGTTGGCGACGAAAGGAGAGCTACAATGTTCGAAAACAGGTGAATAGCTGAGTAATGATCCCTGACTAAAGGTCTAAATAAGTAAACATCGTGACATATGCAGTATGGGCCCGGCTAGCTGCACTGAAATTTAGTAACAATTTTGTGTTAAAGTGTGAAATTTTTTGTAATCTGGAGGGATTGAGAGGCAAAGTTTTCGCCAGAAAGAAGACAAGCTGTCAGGTGACGTGCTGTTGTGCACAGTGGGGCCAGCTGTTGCAGGCAAAGTAGCGGAGTGCATACTCTATTCGATTTCGTAACTGTCTGAAAAGTTTAGAAAAATGAACTCAAAAGGCTTTTAAGCAACAGACAGTGGCGTCGGCACAGTGGGCAATGGGTGACGTGTGACCCCCTCCCCCATTCCTTCTTGAAAATTTTTAAAATGGTCCCAAAATTCGTTTAAGCTACAGATTTCTGTGGAGGTTGTAGGGTGAGATGTGTTTTTGATGACTGGTTCATTTGTTCTAAACATTTTCTTTCACAAAACTGTTCTCAAACTATCATAAGTTTTGGAAATTCTAGACAAATTCCAAATTTTGGCACGTTCCGCTAGCGTCAAGCCTTGTGTCAGAGTTGTCCTTATTATCAATAGCTTTCGGTAACTACTCACGGGGGAACAAGGAGCAAAAGTGCTTTTTAAGAATTCTCTCTCAGAAGATTCGTTTCTGAATAGCATAGGTTGGTGGGAGTGACAGTGTTCGATGCAGGTTCTGAATGCAGGTTTTGTCATGAACTAATACTTATTCAAAATTTCAGCTCGCTTCGCGCGCATAAGACAGGGTTTACACCCGATTTCATATACCATTGACAAAGCTATGACGCAAGAAATTATTCCAATGCAAACATTTTTCTAAAAAGTACATCTCCTCCTCTGTAGGGCTCTCATCCTTATGGGATCTTTGACTAATCTAGTCTAGCACATGACTTGAAAGATTGAAAGTACGTAATTGCCGTTGCTTATTTTCCAAACATGTTACCGCGACGTTCAAAAACGACGAAAATCTTTTCTGAAACGAATTTTGCCTGTCCACCATCGCTCTTGCTATACCTTAAAGGCAATAGGCAGTCGCCCCAAAATTTTCTTTGAAAAATCAGCAAACTCTTGCAAATCTCCTCTTATTGCATTAAAAGCACTTCTGAAGACGTTTTGAACATAACTATTACAAAAAATAGGTTAAGTAAGGCAAAATTTTCCTTGAATTCCACAATTCACTAACAAAAATATTGTCATATGATCAAAATAGGCCAATCATGAACTAGAGTGACAGGATACACTCACTCTGTTTGGGGTGACTGCCTACTGCCTTTAAGAAGAAGGTGATATGTCATATCTCCTCCCATATGGATGTCGGGTAGTGAGAATCCCGTTGGTCCCTCTTTTGTACACTGTAACTAATTCAGAGCTCCCGGAAGGCTCTATACTGTTCTCTGTCAACCTTGGATATCCTTTTAAAATGTAAGGAAAAAAATTATATATAGTCCAAGAATGTTTCTGTGGACTCCACGCAGGTATAATTGCGTGCACAATTTTCCCATGGGCGTGGATCATGGGGGACGCGTACCCCTCACTTTTTTGAAAGGGGGGACATTGTCGAAAAGGCCCCCTCACTTTTTCAAAAATGATGGAACAGACTGCAATTGTGCTTAGGAAAACGAAATTTTTAGAAGAAAAAAGACCTAAAAATCCTACACTTTTGTTGCACCAAATCGAATCTGAGGGCATTCAGTTCTAGAAAAATTTTCCTTAGACCACCTCCCTCATGCCGACGATCACAAAACTTATTGCCTCCCCGTGACGCAAATTCTGGCTACCACCACTGCTTCTTCCACCAGGACGGCGATTAACAAATGTGAAAAAGTCCCCCCCCCCTCCCTCCAAACACACACACACACTTTTGGAGATGGATACACGCCCATGATTTTTCCTGGGACTTAAAGAGGTTTGAAGACAATATATTAACCGTCTCTTACTCCCCTTTTTCACCCGAACAAAAGTTAGAATTCACTAAATTGTGGACATTTTTTAAACATACAATCACTTTAGAATGGCCCAAAGATACCACCATTTTGCATAAAGGCCCCCTAAATTAACAAAAATTCTCAGAGGGGAGGGAAAACCCCTTCCTGGGATTGCACTCTCATGTACTAACAAGGAAAGGCTCTCCAACTCTTGTATATAGCGTATAAAAAATCCCACTGCCTAAAAAGGCATGATTAGCAGTTATCTGCTGTTCCCCCAACCACCAACTCCCGCCGGCACCATCGGTCATAGATTTCTAAAGGGTACACCCTTCAGAAATCCATAAAGAAGGTGATATATCATCTCTCCTCCCATATGGATGTCAGGTTGTGAGAGTCCTGTTGGTCCCCCTTTTTTTGTGTACAATTAATGCAGAGCTCCCGGGAGTCTCTATACCGAAAATTTTCGGCGCGCTTCGCGCGCAATTGTTTACGCTTACGGAGAAAGGTACGTTTTTATTGAGTGATGGATTTATTTTTATCACTTTTTACCAAAAATCATTTGAAATCTTTCACGATTTTTGCAATGTCTTCTCAATATTTCTTGATTTTTGCTTGATCTGCGCACTTCTAACCTTGAATTGCTTTCTTTACAATCAATATGGTCCCGAACGTATTCGCATTACTCATCGGTGGGGTTCTACCATAAGCCAATTATTCGTGTGCATAAACGTGATTTCAGAGGAGCCAGCAATGTAAGGATGTAAAGCAACTGATATTCATTTTTTCACCCTCCTCTTCTTATGAGAACTGAAAACTTAGAATCGAACCCACCTTCTAATTGATAGACACATATAAAGGGAATTGACACCGTTAGTCATCGCAATGGTTTTAAATGTAAATTCAAATTTTCGGCGCGCTTCGCGCGCAATTGTTTCATCTGACGTCCTATACCCGAATACCGTATAACGAAAATAAAACACTCATTATGGCAAAAATAATTTCAAGTTACCTACACGTGCTCATAATGTTGGCGTGTAAGTTTTAAGATAACTTAGATTCTCCGGAACTCTGCAGGTACATATAGTAACTTATACTGAGCCACACTCATCAAATTCCATGCAACATGAAAAGGTATAAAACCTCACTGACATAAGAACTAGAGCCGATTTCTGTGCTCTTAAAATGCAATATTGCTGGAGCTTCCGGGGGCTTCGCCCCCTGCACCCCCACCGGGGCTCCGCCCCTGAACCCCGCCAGGGGCCCTAACGCGGGCCCCTGGACCCCACGCGTAGGAACTCGCGCTTCGCGCTCGTGGTGCACCTTCGGTGCACATGACATTTCCCGGCTTGGGCCCCCCCCCCCCCTCGAAATTTCTGGATCCGCGCCTGCACCAAATCCTTTCTAAAATAAAAAATGTTAACAAAAATAAAAAATGACAACAACACCCTGTTGGGGGGAAAATGAGTTTTTATTTGGATAGGGCACAATCCATACTCAGCTTGATGAACCTACAAAGGACATCCAATTACGTCATTTGTTTTCATGACTCATCAACATATTTCAAGGGCATCCCTACTCACTTCACATTATAAGTTGGATCCGCGATAAAGTTGGAAGTAGAAGACACCCCATTCACCTTGTACTTCCTCCCCCAGGACGACAATACGAAAGAACGTTTACCGTTCACCACCCCCCCCCCCCCCCGCATGAGAAGAGCTTCCTACATCTCTGTTTTTTGTGTAATGAATATAGTCCGTTACAATCAAACGTGATCCAAACACATCAGTGACGTCATCAGCATAATACGTGAAGGCCTAATCTAGCTTCTTAAGACGTGAATTGTGTTGCTGATAACAAAGAGGTAGTACTTTATAGAAGACACAACTGAATTTATGTTAGGGAGAGGCCGTATACCGATATATTCGAATATGATTCGATAGTGTCAGCATTGTACTGATTCACATATACCGATGATGCGAGATGTGGGTTGTAGGTTACTGTCAATGCGCTTGTTAATCCGGGGCATTGGAATCGCCATAAATTTGCTTAATTAAATGTGACTAGAGGCTCACTGGACATTTTCATATGAAATCACACATATAGCATACACACTAGATAGACAAATATTGCGTTTATATAAAATACCGATAGGCCCTGTATTATGGTTATTCACAGAAGGGTAGAACGATAGTTGTTGTCACGATACCGTCGGAACCTAATCAATACAACTCCTGTTATCACTTAGGCCTACTTAAGGTTGGAGCATAGCCTTGAGACAAATATGGTTAACTATTGACTGAGGCAGATGCGGCCTAAAGTACATCCCTCCCTTTAGTTTACACTTTTAATCAGTTGTTCGGTCCTGTAAAAGCCGCATTCACTCCTTTCAGTACCGGATGGATCTTAATGGTCCTTGATCCGTTGATGGGTCCTCTGGTGCTAGAGTGGTTTAAGGTACTGTTCACCAACGTGTCTCACATGTGCGTAAATTCTGCTCCTGCTCGAATTGGGTTGGTTTTTCACCCGGTAACTCTGGCTTTCTCCCCCACTTGACACGTCTTACCGCAGTGGCGTAGCTAGAGGGGGGCAGGGGGCGGTCGCCCCCCCCCACAAAGCCTCCGAGGGCCTCTGTCGGAAATAAATAAAAACAATTCATTTGAAACACTTACAACACTTCTTATGTTTATAAGCAGAATTACACATCGATATGTCAGCGATGTCAGCGTGAAAATCAAAAGTCGGTCTCAGTCGGTCTCAAAATTGCCCGGAAAGCAAGCAAAAAAAAAAAAAAAAAAGGAAAAAAAGGTCCTCAGAATTTCGAATACTATCAGGATAATAATCTGTCGGAATTTTTTTGCTTTTCGCCCCCCCCCCCCCCCACGAAAAATATCTGGCTAGGCCACTGGACTCTTACCATCGAAATCGGTTGCCCAGCCGACGAAGTAGGTTGCACCCCAGGATGAAGTGCCGTCGTTGCAACAGGTTAACATGCAGGCTTTGCCTTTTTTGAGAGGGCCTGCCGACTATTTGGTTTTTTTTTTTTTTGTTTTTGTTTTGCAATATATAGGCTATGTGACGGTCGATGCATTGTCATGTACTAAGATCGATGAATGATGATTGACTTAACGGTTTTTATTCCCTTTATCTGATGATAGTTTCAACTTGTACTTGATACCCAATGCACACTGTAAAAACAGTGCTTAGGAATTAAACACTTTTCTAAACACTTTTTGACCCCACTTTGGAAACATGTTTACACTCTAAATACGTTTAGGAATTAAACACATAATGTTTAGGAATTAAACACATAATGTTTAGGAATTAAACACATAATGTTTAGGAATTAAACACATAATGTTTAGGAACAGTTTCCAAAGTGAGGGCAAAAATTGTGTTTAATTCCTTAACACGTTTTTTAGAGTGCAACTTCATTCATGCATGCAGCTTCTAACACCCTGACAAATGGATTGCGTGAATCACTGCTGCATGTAATCCCTCCTTCATTGTAACCACCAGTCAAATAAGAACCACCCAAATTCAAAAATAAGTGTTTGAATTCACGGTTTCAAGAGAGGCTGGAGTTAGTTAGAAATACTGATACCCAAGCAGACTTTGGTAGAGCATTTTATGACTTTTTCATAGGCTAACTGCTAACCTTCTTCAAGCAGCATAAGGTTTATAGCCTACATGTCCAACATCTGAACATGTTTACATGCCATCAAACTGATCCTTAGTTGGAATCGTCAAACCTTGTCGAAAGCTGCACATTTATTTGCACCTTCAGTGATTTGCAATGTTCAGATAATTTTCCGATGTGCTTCAGATGTAGAACACGAAGTGAACCTGTTGGGTTTAGTTTGTATACCTTTTAAAAAGGTATCGAATTTTCAAGTCTAGACAGAGCAGATAATGAATGCTTAGCTGCACACTACAGCTCTGTCTGCATGAGAACAGAGAAAAGTACTGCAGTTGTATTCGTGTTAAATAAAACTTTCCTGTTTTAGTAACAGACTCTACCGCTGCAAATTTGTGCGTAAACTAGAAGCAGTATAGAGTGTTCAAATTTAACATTTTGGAGGACATTCAACCATGTTATGTATTTATCATACACCATAACCATATTCGATGCTGATGGATAACCTTTTTATGCCCTCTAGTCGTCTCCTTCGACAATAAACTGAAAAAATGACATATTTCTTGTGAACAATATCACGTGTATCGATAGCTAAATATCCAGTACGTAAGCAAGTGGTTGCAAGCAGGCAAGCAAAGTCGGCTAGTTAACTGGTCCACCCGAAGGCGCTTCAGTACGGCTCGCAACTGACTTCGTCGGCTGGGCAACCGATTTTAGAGGAAAGTGGTTGCTAGCAACAATCCTCTAAATATACTCGCTGATATTCTACAAGTTCTAATAAAATCGATTTATATAATGAGCTTAATTGTACATGGGAAATCCGGCTGTTTTCACGATTTATTTCATCATCATCACCATCAAAATTCCAGTTCGGACCTATTGAGCAGGTTTAAACAGGTTATAGGAGATTGGAATATGTACAACAGGTAATTGAAATCAGGTATCAACAACGGGTGCCAAACAGGTACCAAAAGGAACCTGTTAATTTCATAAGATTCACCTATTGATATCTGTTGATTTGTGGACTCTAACAGGTAAATAAAAATTGCCAGTTCATATCCGTAAACAGTATCCTTTCAAACATGCTGGCATTTCAACAGGTACCAACAGGAATTTTCTCCTGGTAATAATGCCACAAGAGAAACAGTACATCTTGACAAATACTTTTAATTACGTAATGAAGCAAATATTATATTCCCATTTCTCAATAAGAAAGGTGAAACATTACAAGAGAAGCGAGTAGATATTATTTACTTTTACGATTTTCTGACATCGCTTGTAAACCATTTTGCTTTTTCACATTACATACTTTACGATGTAAGTATAGGCGGAAATCCCCGAGGATGGGGATGTATCCCCCTCCCACATTTTGTAAATCATCTCATTGACTTTCAATTTTTCATTCAATTACTGTTGTCTCAAGGGAACATGATTCCCCCTCCTCCTCCCCCTCCCCAACTTTTTCACACAAATATTCGCTACTGGATGTAAGAAATATGTTTAGAACGCTTAACGGTAGTACACACTGAAGGGAGGTTTACTTTAGAAAAAGTCTTTAATTGTTAAGACCAAGTTATTCCTGGTCTGTAATTGAACTAACATCTTCTACTTCCATATGAAATTGAAGTTTATGAAAAGGGATCATTTTGTCTAGGTTTACGGCCCGGAGGTCTAGGGATAAGACATGAGTTTACGGAAAATGGAGTAAATTGCAGGAAATCAGAATACAACACGGAAAGCACAACAAATTGAGAACTCAGAGAAAAAAATCAACACGAAAAATTGAAAAAATCCAAACGTAGTCTATGGTAACTTCAGTCATTTTTCATCGTTTTCAAACGAATATCTTGTCATCTAAGTCAACTGTGTTGTGCCAGGTTTCATACTACATTAACCCACCCAAAATGATAACACTCATCGCGAACTTCATGCTCCATAATTATTAACTAGACAAATCATTGTTATGACAGTGCGGAATCCTAAATTTGCAAAACGGAAATCGATGGAAATCTATGAAACGGTTTACAAATCGGAATTTGGCATTTACAAAAACGGTTAAATTACCGTCTTTGTTCTAGAGTTGGGCAGACCCCCTGTCGAAAAAAATGCCGATTTCAGGTCAAAAATGTCGCTTTTCATGTCATAATTGTTTGCCAATTAGGAAAGTGTTCAACCCCCTTGCACCTTAGAGAAATGCCTCCATACGCCATGTATGGTTCGGTTGGTGATGCAAAAAGCAGGTTCTCCATTTCTCCACTACTTAAAACAGACTTATGGGAATAGTCTGCTGTAGCGCATTTCAAGAGGCCAGTTGAAGCTTTGCGCCTTGAACTTAATCGGAGTTGTTGATTTCAATAACGCCTCCTAGTTGATATGAACCACTTTTTCTGAGGAGAAGGGGCTTTGTCTGACCTTTCAGTTTTCATCTTTTCAACCTATATTTCAACATGGTGACTTTTGTCCCTCCACTTCCTTATAAAAGAGCTGTTCCATGGATTTGTGTGTAAATGGACTATTTGCAGTACACTTTTTGCGATAAGTGACGTTGCATGAGGTAATACCTCTTACCCAAAAAGAGATAAATTATTTAGATGTTGCTGTGTAGTATATTAGCTTCATTCAGTAGGAAATTAACGATAGTTTTTCAAACTTAAGCCATTTTTCTATTGACACTAAATACAGACAGATATCCTTGAATATTCCAAGATACTTTATACAAATTAACCACAGAAGTGAAGGTCGAAACTGTGCAATTTTCACTTACAAAGGTGTCCATGTCTCCCCCACCATCGGGAAAGGCTGGCCTCCTTCGGGGAAATTGTCCGGTTTCGTCAGGAACCGTATAATGTGTACGATAAAATATATCGTCCCCTACAACGGCCAGTCGCCCCGACGATTTACTTGGTTTTGCTCTAAATTAGGACAAATTCTTCAACAAATTAACAACCCAAATTTTCCAAATATTCTACAATAAAAAGCCAAACATTTTTGAGTTTTCTATAATAAAAACCCCAAATTTTAATTTTTTGTAAATAGTAACCAAACATTTTGGGAGCACGAATTGCTTTCGGTGGCTTGTCGGGCATCGAGTTGCTGCCCCCCCCCCCTCGTCGGGGCTTGTTCTCCTTGTTGGAAAAAATCTTGGCGCCACCCCTGTTTTGCTGTGAGGGGAAACTTTATTTGTGAGAAGAAACGAAACAAATGAGATCCCTCCTACGTCCCTGTCACTGTCGACGCCCACCTATCTTCAAGGTCTTTGTACCTCCTCTGTATTACACCTACCTCCCAGGAAATTTTACCTGGACTCAGTGACAGACGTATTCTACTCACCACTCAATGCAATCTAGGGTACACTTTTTGCCATCAACACCATTTGGAAAGTCAACAACAGTTTACCTCGATCAAAACACAATCTTCTCCGAAAATTTACAAGTTATCCAGACAATATTTGCAGAAATATTACTAAAATTTGTTTATTATCTTAGCCGCGAGGTCCTTTAGAATCTTGGAAATCCATCAAGTCATTTTCTTTTCTCTGGGAGTGGGAGGAGGATGCGAAAATATTTACATTTTTCTTATTCTTGGTGTTTATAGCAGTAGGAAAGGTATCAAAATCCGATTTTGTGGAATTACCATGTGACAAACATTAGATGAAGATTAATACGATTCGGAAAACTTCGAGATCTAGTAAATTTTTGACCTAAAATGCCGAAATTTCAAAGGCTAAATAAATTGAAGTGCCGGCAGATGAAACTAAGGAAATGCCTTGTTTAGGGAAAGTGGAGTTCTCTTTCTGTCAGTCAGTATTACCAATGTTATTCACTCGTTAAATGGAAAGCTCTGTGCAGTTAAAGAACTTCCATTGACGTCATCAAATGAAACCTACGTACATCTTATGAGAGGATGAGACCGCAAACCAAAACCAGTCAGTTTTACTCAAAATGATGGATAAAATAGATTACTGCAGAACAAAATGTTTCAAACTATCTCTGAACGAAAATGATTAGCTCAACACCAGCAAAGAGCAATGATCTATATAGGCTATAAACACTCTAAAACAGTAGAAACAATAGGGCATGAACAGGAATTTTGTTAAATATTTGACCAGAGTGGCTCAAAACATTGATTATAGCCTATTTGGTTAAAAATGATCCAAATTGGTTTATGTTTGGTCAAATTTTTGACAGAAATCGGATCGTGTCCCTATTGTTAGATTCTATCCAAATTAAACTGAAACGTTTTTAGATATGATCACTACTACACAAACGAGTACACGAACGAGTGCACGAACGAGTACACGAACGAGTACACGAACGAGTACACGAACGAGTACACGAACGAGTACACGAACGAGTACACGAACGAGTACACGAACGAGTACACGAACGAGTACACGAACGAGTACACGAACGAGTACACGAACGAGTACACGAACGAGTACACGAACGAGTACACGAACGAGTGCACGAACGAGTACACGAACGAGAACACAAACGGGTACACGAACGAGTACACGAACGAGTACACGAACGAGTACACGAACGAGTACACAAACGAGTACACGAACGAGTGCACAAACGAGTACACGAACGAGTACACGAACGAGTACACGAACGAGTACACGAACGAGAACACAAACGAGTACACGAACGAGTACACAAACGAGTACACGAACGAGTACACGAACGAGTACAAGAACGAGTAGACAAACGAGTACACGAACGAGTACACAAACGAGTACAAGAACGAGTACACGAACGAGTACACGAACGAGTACACGAACGAGTGCACGAACGAGTACACGAACGATTACAAGAACGAGTACAAGAACGAGTACACGAACGAGTGCACGAACGAGTACACGAACGAGTACACGAACGAGTACAAGAACGAGTACACGAACGAGTACACGAACGAGTACACGAACGAGTACACGAACGAGTACACGAACGAGTACACGAACGAGTACACGAACGAGTACACGAACGAGTACACGAACGAGTACACGAACGAGTACACGAACGAGTGCACGAACGAGTACACGAACGAGTACACGAACGAGTACACGAACGAGTACACGAACGAGTACACGAACGAGTACACGAACGAGTACACGAACGAGTACACGAACGAGTACACGAACGAGTGCACGAACGAGTACACGAACGAGTACACGAACGAGTACACGAACGAGTACACGAACGAGTACACGAACGAGTACACGAACGAGTACACGAACGAGTACAAGAACGAGTGCACGAACGAGTACACGAACGAGTACAACCATAAACAAGAGGGCAATCCACGGAGTTGCTTATCTCATCGCTAGCACACACATTAAGCCATGTAACTCACAGGAAGAACTTTCTCTCTTCCTTGTGGCATAAGGCCTACACATAACTGCAGGGACCGCTGAGACGGCTTTAGCCCCCACACTTTTCTGTCGTGGGTATTTTGGGCAGTAGTAAACTGCATTTATTTTATTGAACATATTGGGCGGCTTCGATTATTAACCCCCGCACTTCAAAATTGGCTCCCCAGTCTCTGAATAAGTGCACTTGAATATGGGTTTGAATTGAAGCTCATAGTCTATCCATATGTATGTCAGTTTCTATGGTATCTTCACATTACTCACTTTAATATCGGCCTTTAATTTTTCACGCGCTCAGAAAGTGAAAGCAACTACCAGCGCGTTCGTCGATGATAACGCAGAAGTACGTGTGACGTATTCTAGATAAAATGACAGGCTAACTAATTTCTGCGCGTATACAATGCTTACGCAAGCTGCGTTGTTCTAACAATGACGTTTTCGGTAATGCGTGCCTATTACACGCGCATCACCGAATAGAAAGGCGCGTATGTCAAATCCGCACTGCCGCCCTGATATTTGCATCTCCATGCGCCCTTTTGTTGTGCAAAAAGGACAAATTCAGTGCGCTTTACAGAAAATCTGTGCACACAATATGACATACGGAAGGCACATTCATCATATGTGCGAAATTTCATGTATGTGGAATGTTTCCTTCTGGAGTTATACTTAAAATACTAAAAAAATGTGACTTTTCACAGAAATTGACCTTTGACCTTGGTTGCCATGGCAACCATATATTCTGGTGGTATTAGGCACGTTCATCATATGTACAAAGTTTCATGTACGTGGAATGTTTCCTTGTGGAATTATACTAAAAATACTAAAAAACCGTGAATTTTCCCACAAATTGAATTTGACCTCTGACCTTTGACCTTTTTGCCGAAAGTCACGGAGACACAAGTTTACACTCTGGGGTACCTACCCACCAAATTTCAAAAGAATCGGTCTAGCCCACAAGGAGGAGTTCATGGAACACTTTTTTGCTTAAAATGTTAATATCACGTGACTTTTGACCTTGGTTGCCATGACAACCATATATTTTCATAGTGCCAGACACTCTTATTATATGTGTGAAGTTTCATGTTAATGGGATGTTTTATCTTGGAGTTATTATAAAAAGAGTGATTTTCACATAATTTGACCTTTGACCTCTGACCTTTGACCTTTACTTCCGGGAGTCAATGCAGAACTGGGGTTCCACCTAGGGCACCTTCCCACCAAATTTGAAGAAAATCGGCTTTACCGTTTTGGAGATATTAAGAAAACAAAATTGGACACACACACACACACACGCACCCACACACACACACGGACACGTTTTGACCCCTCCCTCCGTTATGGACTTTTGGTCACCCTGGGGTACCCCACCATGGGTTAGGACTTTAGACTAGTAACTTGTGAAAATTAACTGTTACCATGGCAACGGCTGTTATTTCTGCTGGCATTGCCGAATATACCCCAACAGGTCAAGTGACTACAATATCTCATCCTCCTCACGGAGAGATGAGATAACAATGATAAAGGTAGCCTTCAAGGATAAAGGTAGTCTTTTGGTTAAGACCATGTGTAGTATCTGTTCTTTTCAGCCAGTTGAGAATGGGACCACGCATGACAGACCCTTGATGCTGAGGTCTGTGGGTCGAGAGTTGGTCAGTTAAGTTTGCTGTCCTTTCGGGAACGAGCAGCGTTTGGTTTCGCCCCTGGCTCTTTGGAAAAGTATCAAAAATTTACAAGAAGTCAGTAACTTAATCTTTCAAGACCTCAATGAGAATGAGTATCAGTACATAATCTGAGTGACGTAAAGGGTCTCAGGGCATTTCGGCTGTCTAAAAAATGTCCTAGCATCCGCCCGCCACGCATCGGAAAGGGTACTCGGGAAGAACGTGAAAAAAGATGCACAACTAATAAATTTCATTTAAAATTACAAACAAGAGTGGCGTTCATTTTTATAAAAAAAATTCCCCTTATGATCCCTTCTTTTCACCTTAACTTTACTTATTTTTCTACCCACAGATGAAAAAGTACTGATCCCAAACGAGGCGTTTTGAGGGAAAGAGGGAGAGCATAACTCTATACCTGCCCACTGACCCACTAGCTTCGTAACTGTAGAGGAACTGGTGAAACTCCGATAGATTGCAGATATTAGCCTCAGACGAAACTGAGAACATCAGTTTACACGCTATGAACATGGGCGCCAAGAAGTGGGGGCGTGGTATATGTCCAACCCCCACTTTTGAAAATGGAGGGAATTGCCCCTCCTCCACTTTCTCCAGAACCCTACAAAATAGTAAACGCATATTTGATTCCATAGCTTGCAAAACATAAGCTGATTCAATGACATCAAACTCGAAAATGGTGGAAATAGTCGTTTACTGGATTGAAATTACAGGAAAACGCCTCAGGTTACACAGCAAATCATCTGACCTCTCCCATATTTTTCTAGGGACCTGAGCCCCAGATCCCTCACTTCTAAGGGTTAGCGATTCGGGCTTGAGGTACTTCTGGCCAAAGTCATGCCCCTCCCCCACTTTCAGAAGCTCTTGACGGTTTGCCTTGAGATACAGCATACAACTCTCACCCCTTAACCCTCCAAAATATTGAATTTGGGTAGAAATTACCCTGTTCAGGGCACTGGCACTCTTTCAAAGCGAAATTCATGACATGATTGCTTGCCAAATATAAGGGAAATTTTCAGAGCAAAAACCTTCCGCTCCTCCTTGTGAAATATTTTTCCATAGGCCTATGTAGGCCTATGGCTAGATAAAAAAGTCCTCGAATGACACGTGATCGGTCCAATTATCATTTTAATGGGAACAGGAAGGTGAGAGATGTCCTTGTAGGAGGGAGGATGCGAGGTAACATGTTTTCGAAAAGACGCTTTTTAGGACAATCAATAATTCAGTGTCTGATTGTGTGATTACCAAAGGTAAGCGTCGAACATGCAGTATTGGCTAATAAAGGCAATTGGCAAACAGTGACGAAAATTACCCTTAGACTCTTTCTATGAAAAGTATGTTGCCCTCATTCTTAAAATCTCTCTCTTTTTTATGACTGTCCACAGTGGCGTCGCCAAGGGGGGAAGGATAACGTGCCCCTCCCCCAAAGATTGGCTATCCCCCCGTGTGCCCCAAATGAGATTTTGGGTATGAAAATATGCACAAACACACCATTCATGCATATGTTGATATGAACAGGAGGACTCACTGTCATTTAATCTTTCAAACATAACGACTAAAATTGCACAAAATGTTCTCAAAACTGCAAATTTTGCGGCCTGCTTCGCTCGCATCTATTTGTTGAACTGTAAGAAGGACTGCCATATTGGGAGATGTAATCCACAGCTATTGTTTCAACCTAGCTATGAGACTACTGCGGCCTTGAGTCCTCTCTCTTCAATAAAATTCCCACATCGATTATCTTTTAGTTAGATGTTATGTTCAAAAACTGTAAAAAAAATTGCGATTTACATTGCCTCTTTCAACTTGCATCTAATAAATATGAGGATAATTAGTTTTACTCTCATAGGCTAACGTACGTGTATTTTACATACCGGTGTCATCAAATCTGCATGGCGTAATTCCTGTTTCCTCGCCCGCCTAGGTGCAGCCAAGCACCACACCAGGAATCATAAAGTGGTGATACCTCCGAGAGGAGTAAAAGGACTTGCACAAAATTTTCATAGATGCTCAAAACCAGAATTTTATGGCCACTCCGCGCATACATCAGGGATAATCTCAGCAGAAGCTACCCGCCCTTTTCCATTTATTGCTGAAGAAAATGCGAAATATGTATTGGTCATAATTAAAATTTTGAGACACCCAAAGCCCACTGCACTGCATTCAAGCGGGGCTTCTTTTCCACATTTTTCCCGCTGGCCACGAATCTGCAGCAGCCGTCAGATGTACCTTGGTTGCTCCCATTTGAAGGCTTCCCCTCATTAACATGCCTGAAAGGTAGTTGTCTCGACATTCATTCCTATTGGGCAGCATGGGTCTATATATTTTTAAGCTTAGTGCAAGCATTAACATGATCCGCTGTCCCCATTCACACCCCCATCATTAAATCGTTAGTGCGAGTAAGGCTAACACAACAGTTAAATTGTGATTTCTATTTCTGTGGCCTGTTTCAGTGCGCTGGAATGACATTTTGCTTCATTCTAATGATCACATTTTTATGAATACCCCGAGCCTCCGCATGGGCTGCACCACCTGGACACCAATGGAGTGTTGTCCCTAGGCCCCACCAGGGGTCCTGCAGTGGGCCCCTGGGGCTTACACCTATAGGGGATCGCTGCGCGTCACTAAGATGCCTACAGTGATGTCCATTCCTTCATTTTGGTGTGCTCCTCCGGCGGACCGCTTGCCCCCTGCCCCCCCTCCACTTCGAAAAGTCTGACGACGCCACTGACTGTCAAACGTGGGATTTAAAAGCACACTCCTACTCTTTCCAGCTTTACTCCAGGTATTGCTATAAACATACAGGCCCACTTCTACCCCTCCCCCCCCCCCCCGTTTGACGTGCAAGAATTACAAGCGTAGCCTGGATCCAAGGGGAATTCCATATAGTCTGGAATCCCATCAACCAGCGAATCCTTCGCAAAATCTTAACAACCATCGTATGCATGGTCTGGAAAAGATGTTAAATATTGCTCTCTCGATACATCAGATTGCACGACTTGACGTCTTATGTGGCCAGATTACCCTCAATATTCCGCAACTTCGGCGCATCCCCTGTGACTGTAAATTTTTAAAGGGAGAGACTTTAAAATTTAGATGAAACGTTAAGCATCTGCGAAGGTCTCCAACAGTGTGGAGGATTATTTGGTAAAGGATTTTTTACCAAATAAGTCTTGCTGAATGAAGCGCTGACGAGGACGCTTCCCTAAAGTGTCACATACCATCCCCCAATAATGCTTCCAGTCAGTGACGGTTGGGGAAGGGTGAGTAGAGTGTATCCGTTACCAAAGTTGGTTGGTGGAATGAATAGGTCCAAATAGATCTGATTGAAGGAATTTTATTATCAAAATATGAAGGAAAGTGGAAGAGTGAAATCTGGAGGATAAACTTTTACAATGTGAAACGGTATATACCAGAATCTTTTACAGCATACTAATTTGTTGACCCCCAGTCCCCCAAATTACCCCACATTTGGCACAGCTTTACCCCACAGAAGATCCCTTTTGGCATATGAGACAAAAAACGACACAACCCTTACAACTAATTTACTTTTCATAAAGTACTGTATGTCTTTTCAGCCGACTGCGATCAGTCTACATTCAGGTATGTATTTTTTTTTTTTTTTGTTTGTTTCTTGTGTTTCTTATTTTTGTTTTGTTCTCTGTTTTACTGTTTTATTTTTTATTGCTTTAACCATTTTACCTTAGCGCCTTTAATTATTTTTTGTAGAACTTGTGCGCTTTATAAACAAAGTGTATTGTATTGTATACATGACGGTTTATCATATATCTGGTTTTTACTCTGAAGGAGGGCACAGTTTTCAGCACGACCCAAACTTTTGGCCCGCTTCTAGCGCTGTAAAATTTCGTTATATCATTTTCTCGAAGCGTTCCGTTTCCTGCAGCTAAACAGTAACCTGCAGCCTGCAAGTGGTATACAGAATTTAATGTATGGCTGTTCTCTTACATTTGTCTTACGATACGTTAAGCAACTCAAGGTGTGTTAATTTTTTTTTCGGAAAGACACTTAACAAGTATACACGTTACCAATGGGCCCCTGGTGGGACCCACCGGCACAAGTAGGGTGGGGCTCCAGGAGATAAAGTCCCTGGAAGCTCTTAGGTATTCTACAAAATTGTGTTCATTAGGGTGAAACACTTAACTATCTTAATATTGCGCTGGATACACACGAAGCAGACTTCAAAAATTTCGAATTAATAGTCTAATAGTCAAAAGTAGACCAAGGGCCGATCGTTTTGATGACCACGGGGCTCGTGGTGGTAATTTTGGATAGTGGTAGGGATGCATGCCGCCTTAGAACAATAATTCCTCTCAAGATGTCTCCGACTGCATTGGCCAAGTGGTTAGAGCATCCGACTTGTAGCCGGAAGGTCTAGGGTTCAAATCCTGGCCGGGTCATACCAAACACTTTAAAAATGGAACCTACTGCCTTTGTGCTTGGTGCTCAGCATAAGCAATGGAGTAGGGAAAACAAGCCAGTGAGCCACAACTGGAAAAAAGGCCGTGGTCGTCTCGACTTGAACCAATTGGTTGAAAACTGGGACGTTAAACCTCATCTAACTAACTAACTCAAGATGTCCACATGAAACCCGTAAAGGCTAGGTGAGACCAAAGCCCGGCAAAATATAATGCTTTTTCCACATATTAGTTAGCCAGTAGCCAATGAAAGAGGGGAGGTAGGAGGCAGGGCTTGGGAAGAAAATTTTTAGTAATGTTTTATTTCATTTGGCAGAGCACTTAAGAGATCGCACAAACCACAATTTTACCAGTTTCTTTCTATGACAGCCCACCTTAGGCTAACAGCAGATCGATTTGATGATGCCAGGTATTTATGGGTGAAAGTACGGATGGTGGTAGGGTTTCCATAAGGCTTTGGAGCAATTATTTCACCCAGGTTGTCCTGCAGGAAGTGATAATGAAATTATAAGACAAATGAAAAGCATAGAAGGCGCGCGTGAAGCGCCTCGAAAGACAAATTTTAGGACATTTTAAAACCGTATTGCTCTGCTTCATTTTACGTTGAAAAAGTTTTTCCCACTATATCATTACAATTTCGTTATCATTTCTCTCTCCTGCGTTCGTTTATTTTCTGTTATTACATTGCATTCTGCGAGATTTCTGTGATGGATTCTACATCATCTAACCTCTACAGGGACAGGGACTGTACAGGGAACACATCTCACCCACCCACCCCCTCCTGATCGCTGGTGAAAATCATGCTGAAGATTAGCGTTGTCCCGTTACCTTGCAAGGCCATCAGACCCCAGCATATCACATGTATTGCAGGCCCGTAGCCAGACAAGGTACTGGAGGGGGGCCAAAATTTTTCCACGGGGGGCGAAAATTTATTCAGGGGGGCCAAATGTGTACAAATGTATTAAGTCAATGATAAGATTCAAACTTTCTAGGGGGTGAAAAAATTTTACGGGGCTTCGCCCTGCCCCCCCCCCTGACTACGGGCCTGATGTAATGGCTCCTCTACTGTCGAAAATTTTCCTAGGCATCACATGAACCCAATGTCATGGGCATATCCATGTGACATCTGCTCCTTGACAAATGAGCTCCCTTCGAACATCTTCCTCCCGTATTTATCAAAATAATGATTGCCTTTAATTACGTACAGTATTTATAAAGCAGAGCCTACACAGTGATCTTGCAGAATATTTTCAATTGATCTATTGTAAAATAGGATTTTGTAACATTAATTTACAAGGCCTGGGAAGATCCACTTCCAGAATCTGGGAATAGTTTTGGGCATAACTTCTTGATAAACGCTACGTGCCAATGTGATAGATAGTGTCATGATGGTCCCTTCGAAGTAATGGTCCCTCCATGAATTTAGTAAAAACGGTTCTGGATAAAAACTTTACTACAATGTATGAAGAAATCGTAGTTTGTTTTGCCTCGCTTCGCCCGTACCTGTCGTATGCAATTTCAAAACAATTGGATGTTCCATTATAATGCCCTCAACTTTAAATGACGTACAGATTCTTAAGGTTTCGACCTCAAGACTCCTACCGCGACATAGCACTGGACCAAAGGGTCCTCAATCTGTCCGGGTGGACCGCTGGACCTCTCGAGAGAAACCTTGCCCCCTCTCCTCATTGAGACATTGGTGACTGAAAGCCCCCGAATAATAAAACCCACACTTTGCTCCTGAAATGCCCACTTGCAAAAGTCGAATGGCTCGCTCTGAATATCCCAACAATAGTACCTTATCAAAATCTTGAATCCACCCCCTCCCATCAAAAATCGTTGATCCACCCATGAAATTTTCAATCCAAAATACCGATTACGTAAACCTGCTTAAAGGGGAAATGCAGTCACCCCAACTTGAAGTAGTGTAGTAGACTGTCCTGTTTCATGATTGGCTCTTGAGAGTCATGTGACAATATTTTTTCTCCTCAAATGTGAAATTTACTAGGAGTAACTGATTGGTTTACCTTGAATATCCAATATTAAAGTCCTAAAATATTATGAAAGGTACTTTGAAGAGAAATAAGGAGACAATTGTGAGATTTAGCTGTTGCTTCAAAATAAGTTTGGGGCGACTGCTCTTGCCCTTTAAGACCACACTATTTGGCTTACAAAAACAATGTCTATCATTCGCGTGTGACGTAACCTGTGAGGAAATTCAGTATGATATGATCGTATCTCCAGGAGCGACATTGACGGAGCGTGTAAGAAGATGGTCGGACATCTACCTTCAAAGCGTGCTTGTTAACTATATACAGGTCTGTCCAATGCTGCAGGATATCATTAAAATTATTCCTGTCTTGAGGGTGGTCTGCGTGTATTAACGTGACATTTTCGTCTTATACAGTTTGCAAATAACTTTAACCAGGGAGTTGTAACTTGATTGCCGAGACAGGCAAACAATGATTTAAATATTTAATTGAGGCGTCTGGCTGTCACTATTAGTAAGCTAAGGAGTGTTTTTTCTTTCACTAGAAATTTCCATCAGTTTGCTTCAAAGATTCAAAACTGATCAAAAGTTGACGAAGTAACCCTTTTCCTTGATTGCCTTAGCACATTGCGCTTTTTTTCCTCCTATATGAAGGTCACAAGTTATTATTTCTCGGTAAATTTCGTTGAGAGATTTTCAATCAGTCAAGATCAGTTATTTACTCAGCTTTTTTGCCCACGCATTCTTTCTAACAGGAGTAGGAAGCGGGGGTGGGTGGGGCGAAAGTGTACCCACACACACACTTTTCAAGGACAGCAAACACTTATCTACCAGTGAAACCTTTTCAATAACTTATCAAACTTTTTAATACATATACTTCAAAACTACACCAAATATAGCCTCAGATTGCGTATGAGGGCGCTGAAATATTAAGAATTGTTCCAAAGAAGTTCACCCCTCCTCATAAACTTTTCACCAAGGGTGGAGATCTTATATGTTCATCGCCTTCCCCTCCAACTAACAAGATCTTCCTCAAGCCCGTAGCCAAGAAGGGAGGGGGCATTTGGGGACCAGGCTCCCTGCACCTTGGCTTGGTCCCCTTCTCTGCGGGCATAGCCAGGCCCCTATGCAATAGCATACTTTCAAAGCCTCTCCGAGCTTGGTTTGGAACCCCTGCTCTCCAAGTCTGGTTACGGGCTTGATCTTCCTGCTCATATGTTCTACTCAATACACATAGCATGTCCAGTATGTTCTTATCAGCTGGCTTACATAGTTCTGTCACGATGAATGTAGGTGTGCATGTCACTGTAAGAACTGGTCTGTTGAACACTTAAAGACTAAGACCTCTAAATGAAAAATCCATCGAAATATTGTAATATCTTTAGGGTTCTCAAAAAAACTTAAATGGTCGACAATTTTCAGAGATAATTAATTTTGCTAAGTAGAAATTGCTAACGCGGAATGTTGTAAACTCTTAGTATGTATTTTTAACCCTGTGTATAAATTAGGCTATTGGCAGTTTATTTTTCAACCAGACAGGTGTTATACTACCTCTTATTGCATGGATATTACAATTATCCTTGAAATAAGAGTTTTATTAAGGAAAAATAACATAACAAACTGGCAAATAGCGTGTTTGTCTCTCCTTCACTTCACGAATTTGCATATGTAGGTAGACGTAATGTTTATTCATATATGTATGAACCAGAGAACAGAGATCGTCTTGTGAAGTGGTCCATGTTTATTGGATTTGATTAGAATTGCTGCCTTTTTTAAATTTTTGCTTTTTACATCAAATAGACAGTTCTTTTTTTTTTATTTAATGTCTATCAACGGTGTAGACATTGAATGGTGTTATATCTTCATTTGGCGCTCTAAAAAGTCACGAAAATCTCACCTCTCGAACAGTAAAGTAAAATAAACAGTTGACGAGTAAAAAGTTGGTCCCCGTCAGGAGAAATTAGTATATTAAAGTATTTTAAGAAGTTATTGTGTCGATGAAAGGACTAAATGGATAAGTCTGTTGTCATCTCGGGTATGTAGCTCCTTTGTTGAGCAGAATTCCTTCGGGAGCAACGTTTGATTTCGCCCTTCTGCTTTTCGTCAGAGAGTCGAGGGGACTTTGGAAAATTACTGAACGGTTCTGGGGTGTGGGGTCAGGAAAACATGGCAACTATGTCATGGTTGCCCGCCGAAAACATCTATGAAACATTTTGGCAATGCTTTACTTCATTTCACAGTTCAAAGGTTATGCATATTTTAAAGGTATCCCTACAGTAATGTATCTCATCACACTCTCCTTCTCAAAGACCCTTTTCCATTTGAGACGACAGAACATGGCGTCCATCCTCTCCAGGAATCCTGACTGCCCTTTTTCTTTCTGTTAACAATCTTTGATTTATTCAACTGTAAATGAGTGTGCGATCATATGGAACTGTAAAGAAGTTCAGGTCACTGCCCATATGACTTCGGTGATCATTTTACAGAGTTTCGCTACTGTTCAGAGTTTTCCATCCCTGTTCGAAGCTTTCAGTTTATTGCATTTTGACACTATTTGTTCAAAAAAGCTATATAGCTGATTTTCTCATTTTACATGGTATTTGGACCCATAAATTTATTTTCAAAATTCGGGAATCCACTAGAAAATATATGCTTCAAAGCTAATTTCATTAGCTATTAGCTCATAGCATCTCGAACTCTATTCAGTAAGACAGCGTCCTCTATCTCTGAAATATCGCCCTCTACATGCAATCTTTCACTTTTTTAGGTTTTGATCCAAATATTCTGATTCAGCATCCTCGAATGACCTAGAAAACATTCCCAAATCTTTTTCAAGTTCCAATCAGGAACGAAACCAGGCCTTCTGTCGCGCAATTTTGGCGGCCATTTTGCCTATGCTTATTTTAAAAAAGTTTTAACACTGCCAGAGTGCCAGCAGCTTTTTTTTCATGCTGAATACCATGACAAGCTCCCCTGGCTGCTCCTCAGTTTTCTTTCATTCAACTTGCTATATAAGTTCTTTTTCTGTGGTCACTCTAGTATCCTGTCAGTCAAGGTAGCGTAATATGAGGAATTTAGGATGTTAAATCCCAGTGCTCCTCCCTCTCGGCGCTAAAGGATTTGCAAACATTGAGACGGTGCCTAAAGCTATTTAACTAACCTTCTGTGAAGAACAATTTAAATGTACAACTCTTGGAAATGTATCGTGACAAACACTGAGGAAACATGCATCGCATACGATCCTTGAGCCTAAGCATCTTTACATCCGCGTGCGTTACATCTGCCGTGCTGAAATACATATGTGGAAACAATACATTTGGCTTCGAAAAAGAGGCTTGACGTTGCATTCGCATCAGTAATCGAATCAGTTGTGATGAGATCATGTCGCTTCCGGCGCCATCTTCCAATATCTAGAAGGATATAGCCTTCTACAGATTTACTTTCAACTCAGAGGCGTATATTTCACCTCAAATAAATTGCTGCAGCTATATGTCAAGGAACTTGACACAACCTGGAAAAGATTTTTTTCAAGAGAAAAGCACGCTCAGAAAATTTTATCGTTCCTGATTTGCCTAATTATCTCGAATTTAATGCATTCCCCAGAGAATAAAGTTCGGATCTGTTTCCATCAGATTCATACAGCCTAATCTTATTTGTTACTCAAAATACGCCTTGAATCCAGAAACCATCCCTTAATTTTGCCAGGGAGTTGCTATTTGAATAATCGCGAAGAAGCCGAAAAATGTCCCCCTGCTGTAAGAAACCAAAAAATGTTTTTACGACGAAGACAATTAAGGTGTATCAAAATTCACGAAGTCAGTGCTTTACTGGTGCGGTTTCTGTACAGCTTCTCGACTAGGCTATTCAGAGGTGGAAGCAGTGTCATCATACCACGATGAAACAAACTAGCAGAAGCAACCAGAACATTACACTATCGATAAGCTTACGGGACTACCTTCAATTGTAGAGATGAGCATGCTGCCGGAAATTTTTCCACTTTTTTCAGAAAAAGAGGCTTATTTTCTAGTAAAAGAAATTTTTTCCTAGTGCCTGAATGAAGGCCGCGGCTGCAGTCCCCATTTACCTCTTCGTATGCCGATTTTATCTGTTTAACTCCAAGGCTTTGTCCCTTACCAGAATGTGTCGAAAGTAGTCAACGTGGCGCCTAGGTTGCCATGCACTCTTTGCGTATATTCAAGTGGTGCAAAGACTCGCTACTCGACGTTTACTGCATATGTTAGTTTACATTTCAGACCATAAATGTTAAAGAAAAAAACAAATATGCGTCAGGCCGTACGTAGTGTGCACGGAAGCTAGAAATTGGGTAATGAAGCCAACAATTTGGGTGAATCGGGAAGAAATGCCTACTCAATTCAGAAACGCTTTTATGCTGAATGCTTTCGAACCAAAATATCAATACACTTGAGGAGATCAGACAGTATGGTTGAAAATGAGCTAGAAAGATAAGTTCGAAGTTAAAATGTACTAAAAATAAAGAATGAGAAAACTAAGAACAGAATTTGTCAGCTGCAATAGAGTGTGCTTTTATAAAAGAAATAAACTTTTATCTGTTGTGCTTAAACAAAGTACTTCTGTATATTCTGAACTTTTTTACACACACTTTTCAGAATAATCCATGAAGCCTATATTATATAGTATGATGAAAACCAGTGTCTTTGGGAGGTAATTTCAAAAACTGATGGATGAACCATTCAACTCCCCAGGTTTTATATCTTCAAAGGGTACTTCAGGACGATTAAGGGCAAAAAAGCTTTAAACTGAAAATAACTGGGGGCCAGGGGAGGACTGAGCAGTCGGGCAACCGGGCACTGCCCGAGGACCCACACAGATAGGGGGCCCACACTGTCATTCGTAAATTTTAATGAAAATCGGAAAATCATATTATTATATTAATTGTATTTACATAACATGATCTGTTTACTTTAATTAAACATAAGACTTTTCTGAAAAGTGAGCTTTGTTAATGTGAAGACTGATATTGAATTGGTAACCTATGATGTGGTCGTTATAAGTAGTGTCGGTGAAGGAAAGTTGATTCAGGTTGGAAAGGAGGAGGGCCCCATACCCATTTTCCCCGGGGCCCAGTTCATTGTCAGTCCGCCCCTGCCGGGGGCTGCAGCCCTCAGCGCCCTCCCCCAGTTCCGACGGTCCTGAGGAGATCTTTAGGTACTCGCTGACTCAGAAACACAAAATATTCCTGTACCATTCCCGTACCTGTTATTTTTGTGTATAGGCATAGGTTACACGCACATAGAGCAGTGGAACTGAGTACGTGTACTTCATTTATCTCATAGGCGTAGGAAGCTGTTCTCGACTGGGCGGGCTGAATGTTGTTTCGGACCGTCCTGGTGGAAGGGTGTACCCCTTCCCCCACCACTTTGAACTATTTGAATATCTTAGGGCCCTTAGAGGCAATTTGGTGCAATATTTGAATAAATTTAAAGAAAAATTATTACAAATTTTTGACATTTGTTACACAGGGAACAAATAAAGGGTATTGGTTCTTAAATTGAAGGGGCGGAAGCATGCTTCTGCTCGACCACATTTTGATTGGGTGACTTAAGTTCCCCCTCCCCCTCCAGCCCTCGCTTCCTGTGCCCTTGATTTATCTTTCTGTTTACTTTAAAAAGCACTGTAAAATTGTACGGTATCGTAAAAGCGTTACTCAAGCCAACGTGTTGGCACATGGGGGAATTATCAATAGAGCTATGGATATCGAAATTACTCTACTTATCTTCTTCTGTACATGGGAGATTGCATGCTTATTTCAGATATTCACAAACTATTACAAATTTTGTTTATGTTCGTTTTTGCTGTTGTTGTTCTTATTCTTGTAGTTATTGTTGTTGCTGCTGTTGTTGTTGTTGTTTCTGTTGTTGTTGTTGTTGTTGATGTGTAACATTCTTATTTAGCGGTATCTCTGATTTTTGAGATATTAGTATTTTCAGCTTAGTGAACGATATCAACAAAATCGAACATTTTCATAACAGAGAGTTTCTGGGGGAAGATATTACCGTGGTACAACGTATATAAGCGTTGGTCAGCAAAAGTACGTCTTAACCCGTTAAACAAGCTTTCGATCTCACAAGTTGTCATGAATCACCATTACATCATTATATCATGAATACCATTACAGGCGCGTATCCAAAGAGGGGGGGGGGTAATCCATGACCTAAGAGCAAACTTAAAATAATGTCCATAATGACCTGTTTCTTCTGAAAAAGTTCCAACATGACTCCTTTGAAGTGTGTGGATGTCTTTAAAAATTATTTCCTCTGCGCGGTTCCCTCCCACCCATGGTAAACAGTTGTCTCATTATTCTTCACCCCTCCCCCTCCCCACCACTCCAAATTCTGGCTACGCGACTGCACCAATACGGTCCATCCATCGTAGAGAAACCTACCACGGAGAATACAGAAACCAATTTTTCTGTTTTAAGCTAGCAGCCAGGGACGGATGCAGGATTTTACGGAAGGGGGGGGGGGTAATTCCTTGAGGACAAAGTCTAAAGCTACGGGCGTCAAATAAACGAAGCCTCGATGGGGCGGGGTAAGGGGTTCTTGGGAAAATTTAAATTAGACACTGTTCAATGGTATTTCCTGACATCTATTAATCAAAATTAGTGGTAATGCAGCTTTGAAACCGTCTCAAAAGATAGAGTGATGTTGAAGATGGGGAAGGGAGCTGAAGCCGGAAAATCCCCAGTCTGGATCCGCCCCATACTAACATATTATTACAGTTATATATGTCGATAAATGGTGTGGCTAACGACTGGCAACTATTACCGTTTTCGTCTTTAGTAACATAACCTATTTTTCACATATTGGTAATACATGAAAGGGTCCGAAAGTCCTCAACTGTAGAGATATAGCCTAAATCTATGTTACAGATGTTGAGAAACCCAAAGCAATGGTCTCACTTCCATTTTTATATCCAACACTGTTGCAGCCATATCGAAAGTTGATGTATATAGCACTTATTAATTTGAAAACAAATTGGTTGCGCAATGTTTGATGTTATTCTTGTACCACATCAGGACCGGATAAAATTGACTTAAAGACAGATACTCATCATCCCAGACAGTTCAAATCCTCCCAACTAGGTTACTTCTAGACCCGCCCACAATTACTGTCTTTAGCTTCTCCTTATGAAGACACAAACCTAGTTTACTGCTTAAGGCGATGTCCTTGAGCACACAAGTTCCCAATGTGTAATCAGAACACTCTGTGCATGCTTTGTAATATGAGCTACTTTGCATCTTCTGAATTATGTAACTCTGATGTCAATCAAAGAGCAGTCACCAGTTGAGTTTTGCTTTCCCCCAAGTAAAAGTCGCACTTGGGTTAATGAGAATCTGTCTTTAAATAAACACAAATGCCCTCGTGAGGGTAGGGGTTAGATCTCTGAGTTTCACTTTTCAACTGTTGCAGGAAATAGTTTTGAAATATCGGCAGTGGCGCTGCCAAGTGGGAATGGCAAATTTGTCTCACGCCGTACTGAATGCCTCCCACATATGTTCCCAGTCTGCTACTGTACAAAGGTACTTGGTTCATAGTAGTAGAGCACATTCACAAATTTTATTATAATTATAATTTTATAAATTTATTTGCCCCGTAAATACCAGTCCATCACTTTTGTAAATTCTCTCACCTCTGAATGTTAGACCTATAGCTTTAATAAGGCTACTTTAGTTACTTGCTACCGTGCATGTCATTATCAAATGGAAAATGCATTTAAACACATGGAGTTTGTACACTTCCGTATCGTTCATTGTTATCCTTACTTTTAAACATGTATCTTATTCATATTTCTCCCTTGGTCTTTCATACAAAAAAGGAAATTTGCTTTTTATAAATTGTTAATATTACCGCTGCCTGATGAGTGGATATGCACCTAACTTAACCCACACGATGATCGTATAAGTGCACTGAAATGTAATACTGTCTTTGTATTTTTTTACTTCCTTTTATAGTGGTTGACAAAACCAAAGCTTTTAGGCAGGCTTACACTAAATTTATACTTGATAAGAACGCCTCTATACATATTTGTTGCAAACAAACTTGAAATTACCGTAGTGCAATATATTACATCTTCTTCCATTAAGCTTGTATTTCAGGTGTAGACGAGCCTTGAAAACGATTATCATGTTTGAATCGAAAAGTACGCCTAAAGGCTAATTCGGAACAATTTTATATGCACTCATCCAAAAGCACTTTCCACAGTTAATTTCAATTATTTTCGGCAAATTACCGTGATTATAATCGAAGATGTTAACGTTGGGCTCATAAAATAATGAGCCATTACTTTAGTTCAATTGTGAAAGGGATAGGCTATACATCAGGAGTGGGGAACCTTTATCCTCTAAAGGGCCGTTTTGATAGTCATAATCCACTCTCTGGCCAACGGTGGCGTAGACGGCGAGGGCACAAGTTTCCCCCATAGTGCGCAGACCTAGGGGCCCAAGTGGGCTCTAGTAAGGTCTACGGGAAAATCTCAGGTAATAAACTGGGGCGAAGCTCAGGAAGCTATGGAGTTTGTACAAATTTGTAGCCAGGGGCGTTGCCAGGAAATTGTCAAGGGGAGCGAAGTCCACAGACAGACTCTCAGCGCTTGGCGCTATGGGATGGCGCAAAGCGCAAGAAAATTTTGGCCCAAAATGCCTCCCACATCGCTGGAAATGGCACTTTCCAGGCCTGTTTACTGCATATAAATAGGGAAAACTAGCAATATTGTAAAAATAAACATTAAAAAATACCAACTATACGCCCGGGGCGGCTGCCCCCTTCGCCCCCCTCTTTGTACTCGCCTGAGGACCGTTTTGATAGCCATAATACACTCTCTGTCCAACGGTAGCGTAGACGACGAGGGCGCAACAAGTTTCCCCCATAGGCGCAGGCCCAGGGGCTCAAGTGGGCCCTGTTAAGGTCTACGGGAAAAGATCAGGTAATAAACTGGGGCGAAGGTCAGAAAGTTCTGGAGTGTGTACAAATTTGTAGCATTAGAATGTTCATCTACTCTTTTAATGGCATTGAATGTTCATGTCTACACAGACCATAGGTATCACAATATGACCATTTGTCTTTTAATATGTATGATGTAACAATGAACAAGCAAGCGCAAATAACCGCGTATGTGAAACAACTTTTTTTTTTCTTCACTATAAATGGTAAAATTATCCATTTTTCAAATTTTTATTTACTCTTCGGAGGGAGAAGAGTTGTGACCTGGGATCTACGGGAACAAACACAGTGTCCCACTGAGTTAGGTTACAGGTAGACCTACATACATATGAAAGTGCACTTCTGTCCAATACCATGTTGCCCGTCCCACGCAAATATTCCGTTTCCACCAGTAGTACAAGGATTATTCACCTAGTTTATGCCTTGCCTAAAGAAACGGTAGGCATGCTACATAATGCATGCTAGGGTTTAAGGAAGCTGATGTCCTGCTATAGTGTTATTTTACAGCTTAAGTACGAAAAATATCCGGAAAATGGTATAACCAGGGTAGACGGTGAGCTAAAAGATTCTTAATCAACTCTACTTCAACTGATTCTCAATTTACATTTTTGACTTGTCGCGGGCGGGGCCGGATCAAATGGTCCCACAGGCCGGAGGTTCCCACCTGCTATACATGATGAAACTTCATGTCGACCGTTAAAAGTTCAGGCACTCTCTCCAGTGGCGTCGCCAAGGGGGGGGGGGGCAGGGGGCAGGGGCCCGTGCCCCTGGAAAACCTTGTGCCCCCCGTGTGCCCCCCAACTGAGATTTGAGATTTTGAAAAAATATAGATCTCCTGTAAGTTCTGTAGTCAGAATATTTGACTACCATGTTTCATATGATTTTATTCTTCTTAGGACAAGAAAAGGCAGCAATTTGTATTTTTTCGAATAAAAAAATCGCCCATCTCATAAAACACATGGTGTTCTCTGTGTCGGAGGCTGAGCATCGGTCTTGGTAATCTATCCATAATCCTTGCCGCCTCAACAGGTGTGAATATACGTCTTGATAAAGTGTAGCGGAAATGTCTGCCTCGCGAATTCATTGACCAAAACAGTGAATGGTGTTGTTTCGTACGTGCCATGGAGCTTGCCATTGCGAATTGTAATGCAAGCTCAGTGCCAACAATGAGACTTTTCTGCATTTTCTTCTTCGAAAAAATAATTCCAATAAATTTTAAAAGGGAAATATATGATACAAAATTCTATGATCCCTTTAATCCTGTTAAGACTCCAATCACTCAGTTTGTGGATCATGGAAATTTCACGTTAATTGAAAGTCCACAATCGAACGAATATTTGATCGTTGATTCGGCAATTACACATGCACGTTTTTTCACTTTCATGAGATTTTCTCAATCCATGCATAATTTTTTTTTTAGTTCCTAAAAATTCGTTATTTTTTGACACAAATTTTACTTCAAAAAGGTAGCGTATGTGGCACCAGATTGCATCTAAGGACACCTTATTTCTCAAAAAAAAAAAAAAAACACCCCCTCCCCTTAAACCCCTCCCCCAGGCCGGCGTTCACACAACATACTGCATACGCCACTATCTATTTGTGCCCCCTCATCGAACTGTTGTGCCCCCCTTGTGCCCCCCAGAATGAAAAGTCTGGTGACGCCACTGACTCTCTCTCTCAAAAAAGAACAAAATGGGGTGGGCGGGGGTCGGGGGTGTTTGATATGTCAGAGTAGTTGAATGTTGGAAGTTTCGACACCCTGTCGATAAGAAGTGGTATCGCGAGTTTAAGAAAAACAGTTTTTGGAAAGCGCGATAAAATATCCGTATTCGGAGACCACCCAGCAGTACAAGCCGTGTCTGCACAGTTGTAGCACAGAAAACTATGTAGGCGTATAGGAACCTAGTGTGCTACAGCATCATGGTTAGGGCGAAACTTATAATAAGAAGTGTGAGACGTGTGAGTCTTGGAAAATGGACTTTCGATCGGAGGTGGGCCATGAAAACCATTTCTCGCTATATTGTGACGGCACCAGGATTTTAAAAGGATTTTAAAAGGGGGCAAATAGAGGGCAAAAGAAAATGTGGGGGCAAAAAAATTTCGCGCGAAGCGCGAGCTTTAGCGGGTGGGGTCAAGGGGCCGCCTTAGGACCCCTGGTGGGGTCCAGGGGCAAAACCCCGGTGGGGTACAGGGGGCGAAGCCCCGGAAGCTCTGAGGTTTTAGCCTATCTCTGGGTGAAATATTAAGTCTCAGGATAGGTGTATTTTGGTTCATAATGCATCATCCAATGCAAAGATTCCAAATAATTTTAATGTATTAGGCTATTCCTCCCGCCAGGCCAGTATACTTCAGGAGCTGAGGGGGCATCTGGAAGGGGCAAAGGTTCTGACTAGGTTAGAGTTAGAGTTAGATGAGGTTTTACGGCTCAGTTTCTGACTGGGGAAAATGCCCCCTTGGTGCCGCCACTGTTTCTTGCTTCCTTACAAGGGTACGTCCTCTGCCAGCCGTGGAGAAATTTGCTCCGAGGTCGGCTAGGGTTTGAATGTAGTGGTCACAACTGTGGCAAGTCATTTTGAATGGGGTGCGTGCTGGGTCTCAAACGTGTAATACACAGAGTGCATTCATCGATCGCACTGGGGAGGAATTCAAACACGGTTTTCGGCGAGTTGCGTTCCCTAGGAGTGATACAGGGGTACCTCCCTGGCATACTGAAAGGCACATTTATGCTGTTGACTCACTCCAGAAATACGCTGCAGATTTGGTATGACTGAATAACTACTGGTGGTGAACAATGAAATATGTAATAGATGCACGGATTTAAGTAAAGATAAAAGGGAAACGTCGATTCGAGAATCCACACACGTTATAAGCCTATGCGTCACCGTAGCTGAACCTCACGAGCATGTTCTCTTTTTTAATAGGTCAGACGGAAATACCTCCTGCCAATGTGAACAGTAGCTAAAAGAAACCTATCAAGTCTTGTTATTCAAACAACAAAAATGATAGCATATAATAACTACACTGCAACTAGCAAAAACACCGCTGCGAAGTGAAATCTCATCAAAGAGATATGATTTCTTCATATTCGAGAAGAAATCCCATTACGCTCTCCTTCTCATCCGGAAACTTGACGAGGAATCAGATTCACTCAATAGAAGACTTTCCACAGGCCTTGGCAGATGACGAATTTGTTACCGTTGTTAATTTATGATCAATCTTAGGCGCTAGAGATGACAGAAGATGTTGTGATAAGTCTTTGGTTGTAAAGTTAAATGTTATCGAAAGATTAAGGGAGATCCCCATTAACTCTGATCACATTGGTCATGTAACTCGGTATGCTGGTATCATGGAACGCTCTGAAGGCAGTAAATTGTCGCCACACGACAGGCTGCTCATTCAAATGAGTGCATCAACAGTCGTATATCAAGGCGGGATGCGGGGAAAATTATTAGGCAGATGAATTTACGGGCTGTACTCCTCCAGAAGACGTGAAATACAACTTTTGGAAAAGAGGCATAAGTTACCATGACTACTTAATGCGGCAGTTCCATTGGAGTCGCAACTATGCGACAGTAGTACCGCAACTTTTTTTAGACAAATTTATGACGTTGTCTTGTGCACTTGCTGTATTTACTTAAATAAACAAGGGTCTTGTTCAAAATAGTAGAAGTTCTCTTCACCAAGTCAGAGTTTTTTTGTTATTCTCCGAAAAAGTGGAAAGCATCGATAGCTCAGTGGCAGCAAATTATGTTCAATATTACGGCTCTGAGCGGATCTTCTTATACACTTTAAAAAGTGCATTCGCAAATAATCATGCTTTTACAGATAGAAGCTTTAAAATCTGCCAGTCGTTTGTCACATTATAATCAAAGGCTTGAACGGAAAGTACAGAGAAAAGAGACTATTTTCCTTTGCATAAATTTTTATTTAATCCTGAGCTGTATAAGGTTATTTTTCAAGGGTTTGCCTTCAAGCAGAGGACACAAGCTCAACCAAATGAAAGTTTATTTATGTGCGATTGTTTACTAACTGAAACGTGCTTGCAAGTACGTTAGCAGCAATTATTATTATTATATGTCTGCGTGTACAGAATAAAATGTAACAAACAGAAAATGAATGAATCCTTATATGAAATTTTCTTCATAATTGTGATTCTTCAACAAAATGCACAAAGCTATGACATATGAAGAGTTAGCAAAGAATGGGAGTAATCTAGTGAAAAGAGAGCCGATCAAAGGAAACACACGAAACCATTCAACCAAAATTTCAAGACTTTCTCTTGATGTGTTCGAGCCTGCGGCCTACATCCATTGGCATGTGAGCATGAATATTACTCAAATGCTTTGTAGTAGGCTATAGTATGCCTATAGGCGTTTTGTGGTAAGAGCAAACTTCGAGATATGCATACAGTTGATATTCATTGATAAATTATGTATTTAACAGTAAGCGCTCTAACAGTCGCCATGTTGCACTGTAAAAAGGTGCTTATATAGCAATTGAACCAAGAGCGTCAGCAGCTTCCCATAAATGGGGGGACATGAACGTGACCAAAACTAATTCAATCTCTAATCGCGCGAAACCCAATAGACTAGGAATTCGGATTTGGATTTCAGATGATTTGCAGTGAAACCTGAGGCATTTCCCTCCATTTTAATCCACTAAATGGCTGTTTCAGTCCACAATTGTAGAGATGTATTCCATTGAATAAGATATATTGTAGGCCTAAGCTAAGGTTTTATACATGTACCTGCTATTTTGGGAGAAGGGGGGGGGGCAAACGATATATCCCCTCTTTCAAAAATGGGGAGACATGTCCCCTCGTCCCCTATCTGTTGACGTCCATGAATTGAACGCATTTTTGCCCTTCTTGGTCAGCATATGACGTTTATTCGTACGTATATGAACCTATAGGAACATAGCCTATCGAGGCACTGAAGAGGGCGAGATAGCTTCGGGAGGTGGGGGGGGGGGAATATTTCTTCAGGGGAGCGAGATACTCTTAAATGCATTAAGGCAATGGTAATATTTAATTTTCTAGGAGGTCGCCCCCTGCAGCTCATATAAACTTAGTTATAGCTACGGGCTTGAAACTCGAAGCATGTTTAGCAATTCAAACTAATAGGTTAAAGCGATACATTGCACTCTTTTACTACAGAACATTTAGGAGGTTGACAAGTGTGTCTAGCAATTAAAAATGTGAACAAATTCGGGGCAGAAAAGTGTTTAGAAACTAGCCTATTTCATGCCTAAGCAATGCGTCAAGAGGGGAGTCACTGGGGTTTGAGAACATGGAGGAATGACGGCAAGATTGTGGCGACAATTATAAAAGCGCTTTTAGAGTTGGGTTTAAACGCTGTTTATGAATCCAGCATTTTCATTTTTCATTGGACAGTCTGGATGTTTTTATTCACAACACGTTTAAATGGAAAATCCGTCGCCTACAGCTCCAACCAAACATAAGTACACTATTGTCCACGATTTAGGAGTGAATCTCAACGTCAGGGTTCTACATGTGAACGAAAAAGCGGGTTTCTTCAAATTCTTCGACAAATAACAAATCCTTGGAATAGGTATATGCCCATGTCACGATGTGTAGTTTCACAAGTCAACTGATGTCGTAAGGCTACAGTGTCCCATGAGGCCTAGTCACTTCCGATTCTAGCCGCTCCAATTTTAGGCAAATACAGAGGTAGGTCCGAGTATATAGCATAGCTTATCTACATATGGTTGTTAAACTGTTTTCATATAGGCCCTTACAGTTAATTACATAGGTCATTATTAGTTTATCTTCGAGTCCAGTTATACGCTATTCTTGGCCAGTTCCTGTTCCGAAACCTCGAATACCGCGTAAATAAAGCGTCAATAGCTTCCCACAAGTGGGAAGGGGACCTTGAAAAGAATTTCTAGTACGAATCGCAGAGCCCTAGATGCGAGGGATCAGGGCCTTACTTAAGGGCCTTGGTAAAATTTGGGGGTTAGAGGATATACGTTTTAATCTGAGGTATTTCCCTCGATTGTAATCCATTAAATGTACGTTTCCACCATTTTCGCGTTTGATTACGTTGAGCCAGCTATATTGCAATTAGCTACGGACACAGCAAATGTGTACCGGTATGGTTAGGGTTCTGAAAAATGTGGAAGGACATACACACACTTTCAAAAGTGTGGGGACATGTCCCCACCTGTTGACGCTCAGGCTTTGCAATTCCATGCCAATTCTGTTCAATTAAAAACCGCAAAAGAGCTTGAAATTTAGTTCGAGCTCGGACTCGAACTTTACAGTACATCCCTTCCAATAAAACTAATCTGCGTATGAGGTGTGCAGAGTAACCCGGAAATTGCAAACGCGCTGACATAACATGAAAATCCTAAAACAGACGGGACGCTACACACCCCTTACTGATTTCCAAGTAAAGATCCGCACAAATCTCCCTCAACCGGTCAAACCTAGACCCCCAAACAGAACTCAGTTCAATTGGTGTAAATTTAATGCCAAATTTAGAGGCACAGATTAATATCCCCCGCCGTATAAAATGCCAAAACCATAGGTTTCAGATCCATGAATCTAGTCTTTGTGTCAACGTAGACACTATATATTCTGTGATTTTTCAATTTACATATCACGGAAAAAACTACCATACTTCTGTTTCCACGAAACCTTGATTCAGTTTCATTCAGATTGGTCTGACATGGGAGCTTCGTTGGTTTGGGTGGTCTGGTTTACCCCCAAAACGACGTCGGTTTCGGGTGGTCTCATTTATGTCCAGACCCACGATTGGGTGATATGGACATCAAAAAAATCGGCCCGACTCTCACCAATATTTGCAAGCAGAAAGTACTGTACATAGTTTAGAAGAGTAAACCAATTGAGGTAATAAACCACTCTGTTGTACAAGAACGTTAACATACGGGAGTTCACTTTACATAAACGAAGGGGAAGATGGTACAATATGTACAGCAAGACAAACATTCTGCGGTTTCTTAGTTTCATAGTTCCACTATATTTCAAACCTATCACCATGTCTCTCAAATAACAGTTATATAGTGTGTTGACCGTCGAATGCGCACTTAAGAACCCTACCATTGCAAGCTTTTTGTATGATATGTTATGCTAGATGCGCACTCGACGGGCCCGCGCAGTCGACGGTCACCCCATCATACATTCTTTTAATTTGTGGGACAAATTCCGTACAGTACCCTAAAAATAGTTTCGATCGTAGCAGTGAACTTAAAGGAAAAGTTTAAGTTTAAATTGTGTTTAGATATGTAAAAGTGGTGCCGAATCTTAACATGCTGATGAAAGTTGCATTCAATTACCATTTGTGGTTCTTGAGAAATTAGCAGATAGAGTAATCACATTTTCCACTCAAAGTGAACTTGGAGCAAGCACACGTGGCATCATTACCTCAGAGTAATCACTACTGTTTTTTTTTTGTCCTTTAAGTTTACAACCAACCAACATTCTCATCCATGTTCTAATGTTTCATAATATGAATGCATGACAGGCATGAAAACTTTTCAGACAACTGCATAGAACGCCCCAAAGGACACTAATACTGTATGCATGCCTCCAACTTTTATAATACCTGTAAACCACAAAATTCCAATAATTCTTCATAAACAGAAACTCAGAACACCAGTTGCTATTGAAACATAATGAAAATGAGAAATGGATGAAGAAATTAATTCCTAGTACATTAGTATGGGGCATGCATGTCAGGTGAGGGACCTATTCTTAAACTTTAACACTTGCACAGTATGGTTCATTTATGCTGCTACAGTATGTATTTAAAGTGCAATAGTAATTCTCATATTCAAACATTACACCTACACATGCATAGGAAAACCTAGGTAAAGTATCTGTAATGTAAACCTAGAACAAAATGCTTCATACTGACATATCACTTAAAAACAATGGTTGGAGAAATATAAAAACTACTGTACTGTGTACAGGGCATTGTCTCAATTTCTAACACAAGGAAATTAATATCGCAAAAAAGGCGAAAGCACCAAGTACGGTATCTGGCCTATTTTGCAGTTTCCTCATATTACAAATTTCTCTAAAAATTAGTAGTATTAATAAATAAAATCTTTGTGGGCAATTCCAGCTGCACAAAAAAGCACCTGCACACAGAACAAAGAAAGGTCTTCATATTTTTTTAAGCAAAATCTCCATTTCTCATATTTAAAAATAAGTTTTTCACAACAATTATGAGTTCTTATATATTTTAAATCTGTTACAATTCCCAACCTGAGGCAAAATCTTTATCATTCTTTCAAAATCTACGTGTTCATGACAAAACTATTTAAAAAAACTTTTCCATATTACCCCAAAAATTCATGTAAGTACAAAATATGTCAACCCAAACCTACTGTAGTTTGGCAAGTTTGTCACTCTTGACATATGCAGAGCTACTAACTGAATTTTTCTTTTACCTTGATAAAGAATCTACAGTATCAAACCTTAAAAATAATCATATGCAAAAGTGCTAAAAATTCAGCATCAGTTGATACCTGTAAACACTGAAGAAAATGCCATTGTTAATTATTGTCACTCTCCCTTTTCCCAATCCAATTAAAATAACAAAGGCTGGCAAACCATCTGTGTGTTATAACTAAATGACAATGTAACACTTGGCCTTGCATCCTGAGTACAGTACAGTACTCATTTCTGGCCTTGAAAACCTCCAATATGAAATGAAAAATGGGGTTAAAGAATACATACAGTACTTGGTGATATTGGTAAATGAAGGTACTGTATTGTCTAAGAGTTCATTAGAGCCAAAGATGAAATCCCTCATTCTGATAATTACTCTTGCTCTGCTTTGCACGCTGGTCAAAATTGGTTTCTTAGCAACCATGAGGGATGAAACAGAGAATTACCTTCATCCATGTATAAATAGTAATTTAGTGCTTCACTGGTTTCTCATTTATAGACTTAGTTCTCTCATCATATCGATTCTGGTGCAAAAACCAGCCCAAATGACAATACACAGGATATGTAAAATATATTTGAATGCACGATCCAGAATGTCTTAAAAGAGAAACCTGTGTAAACTGTATTTCTCCTTCATATGAAATAGGAGCCGTTTCATGTCACTGTGATAGATCTACAAACTCAAGAGATGAAAATCTTAAACTGAAATTCACATCAGGGTCTTTTTGTTGATGAACACAACGGGCTGTTATGCAACCACTGAACACAGAAGATGATACAGTTATTTTCTATAGGAAGCTTTAGACATTCCCCTTGTCTGCTCATTTTGCTTTTCAGTCTTGATCCCACTTTCTCTGAAATTTTTGTTATAAATGCTGATTACATACAGTATATTTCAAATTTTTCCAAAATTTCTTCCAAGTAGAAAACTCTCAATACTTCAGATTTTCTGACTGCATAAAGTGTCTCAGAGAGTAATACGTTGATTCGAGCAATTTAAACCTTCCTGGCACAAAACGTCTGACTTTCGGGCAAACCAATCATCAATCCAAAATCTTCCAACGAAATCATTTGATGAAAAAAGGTGTGCATATTTTAGGAAACTAGTAGTGATCACTTTACCAATCCAGTTTCACTCCTTAGTTAACTCTCAAAAGCTAGAATGGCCAGAAATCAATGTTGTTATCTCAAACTATACAGGAAGATCCTCTGGCTTAGCACAAAATTCAGGCAATGTCCTCTTAGGTGTAAACGTACTGTAATTTGCGACTGTTCTAAATTCTGGCATACTGAGGGCTCTTCTAGTTGGTGGCAACACCTGTTCAGATATATTGAAGGGATGCACTCTTTTGTCTCTTAACCTCACAGTATTAAAAGATCGTTTTCTAAGAACATCTAACAGACTTTCATCTTGTACTCTGTTCTGAATTGTTTCATTTACAACAGCTTTCAAAATTAGGGGGACCTCCTTCACATCTGGTTCTCTCTCCAAAAGATCGCGAAATCGCTTCAAAACTTTGCCCGTTTCAATGCTATTTATACGTCCACACAAATCTTCTAGTTCCATCTGTACCAAAGGTGGTATTTCATAATATTTTGGTGGGGAAGCAGCTAACCATGTGTAATCTGCAATGTTCTTTCTTTGTTTTTCCTCTCTTTCCTTCTCCCACTGTATATGCTGAAGATGTTTCATTTGATCTTCCAGCTCTCGAAGGATGCAGTCTCTGGTCATTGTGGACTCTGCCCTGTCTGGCACTGCTTGGGAAGAATGTGCACTGAACAGCTGGCTTAACATGCTGGCAAGAAACGGCAAAGGAAGAATGGTAGCACTTTAATCCCTCATGATGGAAGTTGACAATATACTGTAAAAACAACAAGACAACCATCTGCCATTATTAAAGATAGATGCATAATAAAATGCAACAATAAGAAAAGACCAGACATGGAAACTAATATTTTCTATAAAGAAAATTTCCATAAAGCATGTTTTGAATCAAATCTCACACAGTTGATTGCAAAAACTTGATCACCCAAAGAACGTGTTTTTCTTTTTTTTTTTTTAAGTGCTGTTGACTTTTCAACACAAGAGAGTCCAAAATACTCTGCAAGGTTGTGTAGCAATGATTGCACATTCATTTATACAGGTGTAACACAAATCACTCTCAAGAAATTTACCTTGAAGTCAAACCAGGGTGCCAACAAATCACATGTATGGGAAAAGACCTACATACATGTCTCTATATCCTACATTTTTGTGTTGCTAGAAGGCCCTACAGTAAGTAAAATATGTATATACTACGGCAATGGTAATGGGCTCATTACTCTTTCAATTACTACACTATTTTTTTTTTTTTTTTTGTGGGGGGGGGGGTGGAGAGAAAATTGAGTCAATTACTTGCAAGTCATAAAAACAAACAAATCATGTTAGTTTAAACTTTTAGAAAACCAATGTAAATATGAGCTGTTCAACAGCTTGTGCATCATAATGTATGCACCGGCCAGCTGATCCACAAGTAGGCCTAACTATTTTTGGGCAACAACCTACCAAAAATGAGCAAAAACTGGTAACACATCAGAGTACCGAGCTATGGAGGCAATCATAAGTCTGCAAACAGTAAAATTAGTGTGATGCTAAAAGAAATTCAAAAACGAAACTATTTTCTACATTGTGACTACTGAAATTATGTTGAAGTTATTTTTAATTTCTGCCTTTTTGGTGCTATACATTTCCACTGATAAAATGAATGAAATTCAAGAAATGGGAAAATGCACACCATACACCATACATTTATTTCAGCAAATGAAATTACTGTTATAGAATCACTGCTCCAATATGAACTTTCTTACATGAAGAAATGAATCTAACACTGAACTTGTTACATGTTGGTTCCCTTTTGCGTACTTGCTACATGTAGATGCCTTTTAGTGTACCACAATATACACCCAGTGAACCAGTAGAACTGTAGCCTAGCCCTCCTCAGTAAACTTTAAGTATCCTACAAAACCTATGCAGACTGTTGGTACTCTGGATTATGGCTATTCCTGCTTACAATTTAATCTAAATGCACAAGTCATTCAAAGCTTAACTGTGGCCTTCTTCAATATCTGGTAACTTAATCCCCTGGAGAATAGGCCTACACTGAAGTTTCTTATTCATTGGTCAGACAAAAAATTCCAATTGAAGTTCTTTGCTACACAAAAGAGTAACGTTTAGGCTAGATATTATTGCTGCATATCAATAAGAAACAACTCCTCAAGTGCTTTTGTGAACCAAATGAAATCACAAGAGGCCCCGGCCTTAGTCGAAAAGATCAATGTCAGTATTGTAAACAACCGCAAATATTCAGGCTCTATCATTAACGTTAGTTCACCGACACGTTACTGTTGTAGAATTGTTGTTCCAAGTTGCCGTGTCGGAATGTGTAAGTTAGTACCTAGGCCTAAACCTGTTACGCTATCTAAAGTATTTAAAACATTCTTTACCAAACATCTTGAAAAATTCTTAGACGATTCCAAACTTACTGAAGTGTTCCGAAAGAATATTTCCGTGGATTCGGAAAAGGACTTTCCTTCGCAACGTCAATCTTCGGATGAAAACTACCTGAAACTTGAAACACACCTTACGTGAGACTCTGCCGCGCTGTCTTCCCCGAAGACACTCTCTTCACTAACAGTAACATCAATGGACAGCGCGCGGCCACAAACTCTTTCCACTACTAAGTATTCAGTACAACACTCACTGTCGTTGTTGAACTAGCTGTCGAGGAGCGAGTTATGTGCGTTACGTTGCTGCAGGATTCGCCTAATGTTTATTTACAACTTGGGTCAAAGGTCACTAACACGGAAGTAAGGAAGCAGCATAACTTGTGCGATGACCTTTGCACTTCGATTTACACAGTGTACGTACGTACTGTATGTTGTAGTAAATAAAGGACTACTGTAGCATGTAGGGGTCGTACTAATGAATGCCCGATATTGCCCGTCGGTACAATGAATGCCCGACCTGTGTGAATGATTGCCCGTATGTGTTAAAGATTGCCCGACCTGTGAATTGATTGCCCGTGCTGTTTTGATCGCTCGTCGTGTGAATGATTGCCCGACCTGTGAGGGGCCTAACGTTAGGCCGCACCGTCACGATAACACTTAATTCGGAGGTGGGATCAGCGGCTTAGACATAAAGTTTGGAAATAAAGCGAGTTTTATTTTGACTATAAGGCGGACATGATTGCTAACTAATTTTTACGGGCGAAATGGCCTCCGGCCAACAACATCTTTTCCATGATGATGATGATGATAACGCTGGTGAGGTAGAAACAGTTTTTTCACCTAGGCCTAAACATTACTGAGAAAATTATCATATCATTGACCCAAAACATTCATGTTGTTTATTGTTTTTTGTTTATTTTAAGGTCGCTTGGATGCAAAACGGTGCTATCTTTGTGATATTTTTGGAACTTCTGATCATATATGGCTGCAGTGGCACAGCCAGGATTTGGTGTCGTTCCAGGCTCATCATCGTAGCTAGTGACGAAAAGTTACAAATTTCAAACGAAAAAATGTCACATAATGTCATCAGGTCACTGACAATACAATAACCTTTCCATTTTACGAACTTTGTTGTCTAACTAAACCCATACTATGAGCTTTTCATCCGTTGCATCTTCAAGTTTTGGGCATCCATTCAGAGACGAGCGATCAATAACACAGCACGGGCAGCTAGTTTTTTTTTCATAGGATACCGACGGGAAAATCGATTTTTCAAAAAATTTTAAATTTGTTTCAAAATCATGGTTAGGGTTACATGGATGGAGGTTATTTGGCCTGTTCTTTCATAATCCGGTGTCAGAATTACAAAACAAGGGTCGGAAAGCTGCTATTTTGGAATTAGGGGTGTGACCTCTTTCCAAGAAGCTGATTGGTCCGTATGAATAGAATTCCCCTCGCTATCCTACGAAAAAAAACTCGCGCACGGGCAATCAATTCACAGATCGGGCAATCAATAACACACCACGGGCAATCAATCACACAGGTCGGGCATTCATTATACCGACGGGCAATATCGGGCATTCATTAGTAGGACCGGCATGGGGTACTAAATCGTGCCGTCTTGTAATTGTGTAGTTAAACTGCACTGAATGAAAATGATACGGCTGGTGCGCAATTGCCAAGCCTAGCCCAGCTAGCTGTCAGTGTTAGTTTCGTGTAACTTCCAGACCAACCCAGCCGACAAAATGTCTCATAAATCAGCGATGGGAGTTGAGCAACAGATTCAAGAAGATTGGGCTAATCGAGAATATATAGAACTCATAACCAGGAATATAAAGAAGATAGCCGATTTTCTGAATTCATTTGGTAATGGTTACTAACGCAATGTTGAACTCCCTACGTTAACCTCACTTCCTAAGCCATAAGTAACTGTAGCCTAGCGTCGCGCGTTCTGGACCTAACGTTAGTAATACAGGCCTGAGGATTTCAGATTTCATGGTAACCATTTTTTAGGTTACGAGGTTTTTGAACCACGTAACCTAACGTAACCCATTTTGTTGAGTCTCAAAAACCCATTTTTGCGTATTCGCAATATAAAGAAAACACGACTCTGTGACAGTTTACCACACTGAGTTTCTATAGTAGGTGTATGAGCGATCACTTGCACTGTCAATGCCACAGTGCACAACATGTGTCCAACTTATACGAAAAACAATATTCAAAATGACATGATGCTGTAAATGTGTGTGCTAAGGCCATGTCGTGAGGTAACAGCATATGGTTTGGAGTACTGTAAAACCCCATTTATCCGAACACATTGGGACCGAATGTATTTCGATCGAATATGGGTGAAATTCGGATGTACGCGGTTTCAACTTTTTGCCTCAAGTACAGTACACAGGATCCATAAGAAAGAGTGTGAAAACATTCCCCAAATAACTCCGAAAAGGCTGGCAAAATTGCAGACAAAATCCCCCAAAATATTTGGTTGCTATTTTTTGTGACCGATCATATGACAAATAAATTTTCAGACTTCTAAAACACCTGGATTTTATTCCCAAAATTCGAGCCTATGCCCTTCTGAATGGCCAATGCTTTGTACACACCATAAATCAGTGTATGTGCTGAAGAGAAGCTATAACGATCTGGAGAGGTATCTAGCGTATAAATTCGGCATAAATTTCCAAAAGTATTAGAGACACATGTGTAGGAGACTCCCAAACAGAAATTCGCAGTGTTTTTGTAAGGTCTACTCTCGTTATTTTTAGGGATGAAGCTCACTACGAAACTAACTTCTCAGATTTAGTGAAACTAGGACTTACACTAGCCTAACATATTTTAGTATAAGGAGAAATTTAGCCTATACCGACTCATGGATCCTAGCAAGGATTTGAAAATAAATACGTACGATTTTTTTTCCAAATTTGATAGAGAGATAAAAAATTGTTTTCCATGCCTACATGTTGGCTATTTTAGCCCTCCTGACATCTTGCCGTGACTTTTAAAGTCCCGAGGAAATTAGTGCATTTCTGCAGAAATTTACCTTGAATTTTGACTTGTACAGTAAAGCCCTGAAAACTTGGTGGATTCTGCCGTAATTGTGATGAATATTATTCTTGTTAAATCTGATGGCTAGTTCCGAAAAACGGGGCTTTACTGTACACGTAGCATCATAGTAAATTACTGTTGAAGGACATGCTGATTTCTCATTTATTTTATGATCAAACTGAGTACAGATACTAGATAAAACCATTATCAGTCTGACACATCTATTTTATCATCTCCAGTATCAGTTTGCTGCATAAGCAAGAAGTTTCCTTGACACCGTCATTGCAGAAACGTTACGAAGAAATCTTGGCGCACTAGGCCCCACTGACATACTGTGTGTTAACTGTGGCATGATTTTGAAACAACTTTCATGATATCGAGCTATGTGCGAAGTCAAAGCAGTGGGGCCGTAATCACAGCTTGTGCAGTGTATCCGCATTGTGTACAACCGAGAATCATGGCTGGACAGGTCGTCGCCGTAGTGCGTGATACTAGTCAGCTAGTGTGGAGTCGGCAATTGCAATTTGCGATAGCTCGTGCTGCAAGGTGCGAGCCTCATGCGATCTATTTTATGGTTTGTGATATGAGGCAAGAGCAATGTGAGAAAAATGTCGCAATTGGTAGTCTGTACTTTATCAGATAATATCTCCTAATCGAATTTAAAATGCCTCTTAATGAATGTTCATGTTTTAGGTCACAGAAGAGTTGAATTTGAGTGTCAAATGGGACATCGTAACCGATTTTTCGGTTACGTGGATTGGCGGTCACGTAACCAACACGCGACCGCGAACGATCGTTCGCGTGAAATCCGCAGGCCTGGTAATACTATTAACTTCTCATGGTAACTTTGCACAGCTGCAGGTGTATGCAGTGCTGAGTCACTAGTACCAGACACATATACACTTGTGACTAGGCCTAGGCCTGTACATGAAAAAGGTAGGCCTATGTCAATTCGACTCGACAATGTGGCAGTAGCTTTTACCTGCGTAGCTATCCATGCAGTCACAATGCAAGTCCCAGCAATTACATGCATTAGGACCACATGGATAGCTATGCAGGTAAAGCAACTGCTGCAAAGTAGTCCAGTCAGATTGACCTACCTTGTAGTAAATATAGCCTATGTATAGTGTATTATAATTCTCGGAACGCCTGTGGATCAGATGATGTGTAGCTGTCAGAAGGTGTCACTTGATTGTTTTTTAAAATGTCTACCTATGTCATAAACAGCTCAAAACAGGTCAGCAACATGTCGCAACAGCTCGCAGCATGTGAGAGGCAGATTTGTTGGTCCATCCAGTAGCGAGACGGAACTGGTCTTTCACGTACAGTAGCAACACATAGCAACAGTACTGAAACACAGATTTTAGGGTCATTCGTTGGTGTGGGGAGTAACTGCTGAATGCAATGTGCCTCTGAAATTTAAGGAACCTTTAAAAATCATAGAGTAGCACATGCACACAATCTGGGCTGTTGATTCTCAGGTGTCAAACTAGAGTCAGGGGTGAGGTCAGCCAAGAATGGGGTGGGGGGGGGGGGATTCTGAGTTTTATTGTGTTCAAAGTGATTGTGTTAGTAGCAAGGGGAAGCATGTGTCTAGGGCAGTTTGTGGAATGAAGGTCATGTTTGCCAATGTTCGCAGCCTTTCAATAAGTTCAGTGAGTTCCTTGCTCATATTTCCATAGACAATCCAGATATACTGTAGTTGGGGTTACCGAAACTTGGCTCCCATAGTGATATCAGCAACTCTGAAATTCAGGTTTCTGGGTACAAAACTTTCAGGCAAGATAGGGCTGATACTGGCTGTGGTAGAGGCAGAGGGGTCTTATTGTATGTTAAGGATAGCATAAATTGTGTTGATGTCACCAACAAGTTTTCTCCTGGATTTTCTAACTGCTTGTGGTGTGAACTTAGTTTTGTCAATGAGTCTGGCACTCCTTTAGTTGTTGGTATTATTTAATATTTATCATTCACCAAATTCTTGTGCTGATAATAATCAGAGTTTGTTCAAAAGTTTTAGAAAAGACTTTGAAAAGTGCAGTTGTGTTTGGGGATTTCAACTTTCCTGATATTGATTGGCATTCATGTACTAGTGGGTCACATGGGAGGGATTTTCTTGAGGCAGTGTCTGATGGTTTCTTTACCCAGCATGTTCTGTTTCCCACTCGTGAGGATAATTGTCTGGATTTGGTGCTTAGTACTGATGAAAACATGGTTAGAAATGTAGCTAGTGGTGGTAAGATAGGATCTAGTGACCATGACCTCATTAGTTTTGAGTTACTTTGTTTCAGCAAACTTCAGTATAGTGACAAAACTGTTTTAGATTTCAGCAAGGCTAACTTTACTCATGCTAAAGAGCTTCTCACCATAGATGGGTTGCACGTTTGTCTCACTTAGGCCCTGCTGAAGCATGGAGTGTTTTTCGTAATATAGTTACTGACACTACAAAGTTGTGTATCCCACTCAAGAAAGCTGTGGTTAAAAATAGGCCAATTTGGATTTCTAGAGAGGTACTTAGAGCAGCCAGGAAGAAACATAAATGTTGGCGTCAATATAAGGTCAGTAAATATTCTGATGACTTTGCAGTCTACAAGAATCAGGAACTCTTAGCTAAAAATTTGGTTATTGTCACTAAAGCTAAGTTTGAAAATCAGTTGGCCAAGGAGATTAAGGTAAATCCAAAATCTTTTCATGCCTATGTCAGGTCTAAGCAGAAGGTTAAGGAGGGTGTTGGGCCTCTCCAAGGTAATCAAGGCACACTAGTTAGTGATCATCAGGATATGGCTAATTTGTTAAATGATTATTTTGTATCTGTTTTTACCAAGGAATCATCTATTTTGGGGACTTGTAGGGGTTCAGATAATTCTTCTTTAGTTAGTGATGTTGTCTTCTCTGAAGAGTTGGTTTGTAATAAGTTGAAGAGTTTAAAAGCTAGTAAGGCCCCTGGGCCTGATGGGATCCATCCTGCCATTCTCCATGAATGCACCAAGGTTTTGTCAGTTCCTCTTTGCATTATTTTTCAGAAGTTTCTAGATTCAAACTTTGTACCTGCTGACTGGTGGATAGCTAATGTTACTCCAATTTTTAAAAAGGGGGATCGGAGCTTGCCTTGCAATTATAGGCTGGTCAGTTAAACCACTGGTGTCGTGTGCAAAGTTATGGAATCTGTAATCAAGGATTGTTTGCTTAAATATCTTTTAGATAATGGGTTACTCAATCTGTCACAGCATGGTTTCTTACCGAGAAGATCTTGTGTTACTAATTTACTAAGCTTTCTTGAGGATGTTTCTTTATCTCTTGATTCTGGTCACAGTGTTGATGTCATTTACCTTGATTTTCAAAAATACTTAGACTTATGGTTAAACTGCATCGGTTAGGCATTGTTGTTGATGGTAATTTCTCTTCTTGGAAAGAAGTTACAAGTGGAGTTCCACAAGGTTCTGTTCTTGGCCCACTTCTTTTCTTAATTTTCATCAATGATATTGATAGCTCTCTCACATCTAGTATTAGTAAGTTCGCTGATGATACTAAGCTCTATAGGAAGGTTAGTGATAAGGATGATGCCTCCTTACTGCAGAAACACTTGGATAGGTTATCTTCATGGTCCCAGACTTGGTAAATGTCTTTTAATGAAGATAAGTGCAAAGTCCTTCACTTTGGTCCCTAAAAATTTCAGCTATGATTATAACATGAATGGTAGTCTTCTCAGTGATGTGACTTTTGAGAAGGATCTAGGTGTAGTTATGACAGGTGAGTTAAAGCCATCCAGACATTGTGCAGCTGCTGCTGCTAGGGCTAATAGGGTGCTTGGATTGATCAAGAGGAATTTCAGTAGTTTTAGTAAAGAAATTGTGCTAAATCTGTATAAGCAGTGGGTAAGACCCCACCTCGACTATGCATCCCAGGCTTGGAGTCCCTTCTATGAAAAGGAGAGCCACTCGCCTTATACCCGAGGTGAAACACCTACCTTATCATGTTAGACTTAAGCATCTTGGGCTTACCACCCTGGACTTGAGAAGGATTAGGGGGGACATGCTTCAGGTGTACAAATTTCTCTCTGAAAGGAATCCTTTGTCATCTTGCAGTTATTTAAAGGTTCAAAGTAATTCTCGAGTTCAAGGCCATTGTAAGAAGCTAGCTAAGTGTTTTGCAAGGCTTGACATTAGGAAGTTCAGCTTCTCTCATAGAGTTGTTAACGTGTGGAATAGTGTGCTTGAGTGGGTAGTTAACTCCACATGTGTGCACTGCTTTAAGGTTAACATTGACAAGTTCTTCCATAACTGTGGTAGAATCTAATTGTGCTGGGCTCGTTTGGTGTAGGTTGGTTGTTTGTTTTCAGTTAAGGTTGTTTGGACTTCAGGGCATCTTATGGGCCTTTGCCCTCCTTTGCCCTTTAACCTGTTATGTTATGTTATGTTATGTTATGTTATGTTATGTTATGGTATGTTATGTTATGTTAATCTCTCTGTTCCTCTTGCTACTTTTTAAGTCTGTTACCCCACAAGAGCTAGCCTGTGTACAGTTAAGTGCTGCAAGGAGGAGACTGATCAGTCATTAGTGACAATGTAACAACCGTATTGCCTGTTGTGAGTGAGGGGTCGATACCCTACGTGAAACTATATATCCCTCCATAGGATCAGACTGCTCTCTAATGTTGGGTGTTATATGGAAGATTATCATTATTATCTAGATACTATTTTTGTGAGACGATACAACAATATTATGAGGATAATATCTTGCGATAAAAAATGTTCAGTAATTTGCCTAAGTACTATTTCCTTTCTTCTTATTGCTGTCTCCAATATACTTTTTCTTTTTATTTGCTGCATTTTTTTATTACATTGAAGAGATGTAAAATCCACAAATGCTCCCTATTTCTCTCCACATTTTTCCATCGAAGAGAAAGCAAAAGGATTTGCAGTCATTAATCGTACTTTTGGTATAGGTCTGTTATGTATGCAAACACCGATACCTTAGGCCATGTCCATGTTCTTTACAGAAGTTCTAAGTGAAATGCAAGATGCAAGCATGGTAAAGTCAGTGCATGTGTAGGTCTGTAATTGTATGCAGATGCCCATACCTTAGGCCACACACCTGCTCAGTAGAGAAGTTGACGCACATCACAAGAACATGGTGTCTAGTACAGGGAAGTACAATATTTTTTCAGTCACTGCTTGCACTGCTGAGCTTTCAGATTTTGTTACCTTATATTTTGCAGTAGTAACGGTGGCTGCTTTTATGTAAAACTTGCATGCAAATTTGTGTGATACATAAGTATGCATTGTACATTAATGGTGTACCAAATTACAATGATTGAAGTGTGGTCCTATGAGCTGATACACTCGACTTTGTATTCGACTGGTACTGAAAGGGTTACGGTATTCAGCTTTATTGATTTGCGCGAAGTATCGCACAGATATTTACGTAGGGATTTGTAGTACGTGCATTCTTTTACATACTGCTGTATGAAACTATAGGTATAACACTTTAAAACAAATGTGTAAGCCTACACCATGTGTTTATGTATAGGTAATACTAGGGTTGAGTCGGTGACTAATATCGAAACTCGCTGATTACCAATTTACAAGCATATGGCCTGAAACCAATCCCTATAACAAAGTGAAACGTTACATGGAAGTAAAGCTATGTTTATTACGGTAGGCCTGTGAGGTCATGTGTTTACATTGCCAAGGAAATGTGAAGGGAAAGTGATAGGCATATCAGTAAAGCTGCTGTTCTGCCAATTCCTTGGAATTGTCCGGTCATATACTTGCAGAGTTTCTGCTTCGCTTTAACTGCTCCATAGGTTGGCCTAACATATTTGTTATTTAAAATTCCTTCCAAAGATCACCGTTGCAACTCACAGACAAATCTATGAAAATATGCTAAGGCCTTTTGATCATTGGGTATAATTCCATAATTCCTGGTACAGTACAAAATGCAACACAACATTGTATGATTTAGTCCCCCATCCAGCTATAGATTCTTATGTACGTGAATCTTACTGTAAAACACGAAGTATGCTACAGTTTATTCTAAATGACATTTGCTTTGGCGGTGTACGTTACATGCACTGGGGCTATTTCACTGTACAGTATGTTGTATGTAGTACAAGTCTGGGCCTGTCTTTGCAATAAATTCTTGCATAGGTAATCACTAACAGGATGGCACATTATTTTTCACTCAGAAGGGGTCACAAAATTGAAATACACCATGCTTGTTCCCAGACTTATTGTGACACCACAATTGCTAGCTTCAAATTCCTTGTTATTGCCCACAAAAGTATCTTTATGACATGTGGCTAGAGGACCCATTGACCATACTGTATGTTGCACCTCAACAGCTCTCTCCACATGTCCCCAGAGTTGTTATCTGTACTTTTAATCTCTTGAGCAAATAAGCTTCCAAGGCATTGTTGACCACAACTCTCTTATCAACCAGTAGAAAGCCTACTTGACTTGCAAGGTACAGTATATACCACAAAGACTATTGTTTGAGATTAGACACGCACCACTGCACAACCTTTTCAGTGAGGAAAAGAGGGGAGAGCTAGGTGTGAGAGGATGACTCATACTCTAGTACTGTAAACCTAGTCAGAAAACCCGCCCAGACAGGCACACGTTGGGTTTTGGAGTTCTCAGAAGGTGCATCATATTAGTAATGGCATTGATGTTGCAGAACATAAATGTGGCATTCTCAAGGTAAACAAAGGAGTTTATTCTGCATAAATATATAAATATTCAATTTTGTGACATGATGGAAAAGAGTCGTTAATGAATCAGTATGCTGTACGGGGGTGCACTAATTCATTTTGTGGTGCCTTTATTTTCTATTTGAACAAAAAAATGTGAATTTCAAAAACATTAAGAAAAAGGAAAGGCATGATAAAAACAAAAAATACAATATGTACACAAGCTGGTTGTGAATTAATTTCTCATTTTATGGTAAACTTGTAGCCTGCTGAATCTTTGGCATGTTTGTCTTCTGTAAGTAAAAGTAACAACATTGAAAAGAGGCCTCAAAATAGGCCCTTCCCACCCCCCCCCCTTCCAACTTTTTTGTGGAAAAAGTGGGCCTACATGTGAATTGATACTCCCAGTACACTGGTAAGCAACTTATCTGCATGAAGCTGCTAAGCCTATATTGGGTAAATTACATAAATGTAGGTATATGCATCTATGGTGGTTATGACATCATTGTAAAGAATGCATTGTGTGTTGGACTCATTAGACAAAGCCACAACTGTCAACTCCTAAGGCAGGGGAACGTAACTTTGAAAGTAATGGGGTTTCCGAAGCCTAATGAATACACCTGAAACAAAGGTATGGTTTTTAGTCCTCTTGCAGAGTGGTCACAGTAACTAATGTGAGAAAGGTAAGGTTTTCAATGAGCCTTGATTGACTTATATTGACAACTACTCATCCAATAGATTTTGTCACTGTACATTTCATATTCCTTCTCAGACACTTCTTGCAGATCAAGGCTTGCCTCTTTAAATGAGAAATTGACAGCACTAGAAAGACAAGTGGAATATTTAGAAGCAAGGGTAAGTGACAGCATCCAAAATTTTCTCTATATTTCATGCGTCACCCTTATAGAATTCCCAAGGTTTTAAAATACCACACTCTTCATATTTGGCCAACATCCAGTTTTTCAATTTTTGGGGAGGGGGTGAAGATACTGTAGAGTGTTTGTTGTCCCACTCAACTTGCCCCCCCCCTTCTCTTCCCACCCACAGTGTGCCAAGAAAATGATGCAGATTTCCAGTGACAGAGATTGATGTGGGGAGGGATAATTGATATTAGAGTAAAATACAATCCCTGGTTTTTTGGCCTACAGCTTTATAATATTCCTAAACTTTTAGATGGCACCATGAAGCAGTAATTCTGCAGATAATATGTACACTTTTCTTTGCAATCTGGCTTAAAATGCTGTCAAAGTCAAGTGGAAATTAGATTGTGGAAAGCAAGTGCAGATTCCCCCTTACTTGCAAACTGGGAGGGAAAGAGGTTAATTTAGTGTGCCTTTGCATTTGAAGTTGTGGAACTGTCTCCCACCCCCCCAACTCCTCCATTTCCTCGTTTAGCCCAATATCTCTTCCTAGTCTACTTCATAAATGGTTGAAAGTTATAACTTCTAACAAACTCTACTTTTTACAGCTTTCCAGGTCAGAGGTTGTATAAAAGTTGATGAAGACAAGGTTTGCTCACATAAATTTTACGAAAAACAGATCACTTTCACTGCCACATTTTTTTGCAGTTCAGCGCTAGGAAACACAAGAGATGTACAGCTGCATCAAGTGATATATTATTAGAATTCACTTGTTCCCTACATTTTTTGAGGGTATAAACATTTCATTATTTATGTCTTTCACACTACAGATGCAGTATCAAGCACATTTTGAAGATTTTTTTTTTAATTTCAACACGTTTTAGTTTATTTTCCCCCAAAAAGTCATGTTCCAAATTCCTGAAAGCTCTTAAAGTGTACCTGAAGTCTAGAATTACAAGAATATTTTAGACGTTGAAAAATGAATCTTATTCATCGAACTCCCATTTTCATAGCTCTTACTCAATGGCTGAGATATAAAATGTTGAAATGTATTCACTTAGTTTGAAATAGTCGATTGCTCAATAATTTGTGATGCCCTTCTTGTACAACTCACATTGCCCTGGCTTGATTCCTTGTAGAATTAATAATGTTTTATATAACCTTGGAAAATTAACTGTTTTCTTGCATAGCTTGTTGTGTGGAGAGGACTTGTATAGTCAAGTCGCCCTATAACAGTAAGACAGTGATCACATTTTGGCACAAGGTGCAGTTGGCTTACAAAAAAAAAAAAAGACAAAGAAAAAGACGGCAATTTGAATTGTACAAGAATGACATCACAAGTTATTGTGCAATGTACAATTTTGAAAAGAGAGAATAAGCTTCATCTTTTATATCTCAGTGCAGGATTGTCCCATGAAGATGGGAGATGGACCATTTGGATTCATTGTCAAGCTTTTTAGAAGCATGTTTTAAAATATTAGACTTTAGGTAAACTTTAAGAGCACTTGGTTTCCATCAGTTGAATGTACAGTAAAGCAATCTTGTTAATAATACATTGTTAAACTGATGCAGTAGGGATAACCAGGTTCCAGGGCTGGAAAAAATGCAAATTTCCCGGCAAGCCAGAAATTATTTCCCGCGTGATTATAATTCTTTACTATCTAAGCTAAACACGGCCATGGTTTTGCATGTAGCGTACAGAAAATTTTTTGGCGCAGTGAAGCCTCCCAGATTGCAGGAAACAGTCCTTCTGGGCCCTGATAATTGCATCTCAGGCCAGGGCTCGGAAAATATTTTTGAAAGAAGTAGCCTGTCGGGCTTTTTGGTATCAGATTGTACGTAGTAGCATATGACAGGATTTTGTTGAGCCCCACATAACTAAATTCACGCATATACATCTAGCACTCATAATACTGTACTTTGACTTGTTTGTGCATGGATTGCTTATGTAAAGTCTCCTTGTGTTTTGTTCTTCAAAGTTTGTTACATTTGTTTTAGTTTTGTTCCTCTGTCAAGCGATCTAGGCCCAATTCTCTTTCGCGCCGTACAGTCAGGCCGTTAGGCTCATGAACGTCAAAAGACAGCTCGCAGTGTGTGTGGATTGGGAACATTCGGATACTAAGGCCGAGAAGTGTGAAAGAAAGCGCTGAAAATTTGCCTTTACCGTAAAATACATACCCAAATACTGTAGATATGTCAATTGGCTTTACTTTGATGTTACTATAGATTTCATGCTTATCACTTACATTAAGATGACATGCTTTCATTATCTAAAGAAGTAAATTTTGGTAAAAAGTTACGCTACATAAACTATGCACATATTCCAACCACAATAATATTCTCGTGTCTCAAATCAATCGCTAAGACTTCAAATTTTTGGTGGAAAGACTTTTTTTTGGAAACAAAATTCACTTCATCAGCTCTAGCATCATGCACATTCTTTCAAGGGGTATATTGCGCTGTGTGCTCAGAAAAAAATCTTCTGTCCTGTCCTATCTATCCTGTTACTACCTTAAGAACTAAAATGATTCCTACCTTTATGTTGCTCATAATTTTTCATTGCTTTTCAAACTATTTGTTTCCAAACTATAAATTTCCTACTATATGGCAAAAAAGAGCAAAATATTCCCCATTTTAGTGTACCCCCATTAGCTAATGGAGCGTGCCAAAGTCACGTGCACTGCTTCGGCACAGGATATCCAAGAGAGCACCCAGGCAACGAACGAACGTTCGTATGTGATAACGGCATGCACAGTGACTGCCGTATCGTACCGTACATAGTTAACGGTACTGTACGGGTGAAATCTCGGCCCAGGGGATGCATTAGAAAGATTTTTACTGTAACTATCACGAAGGATCAGTGTGTACAGTAGGTAGTGGATTTTGATAAACAAGAAAGCAGGTTACGAGAAATTTGAACACATGGTTGAGGTACTTTACAGTGCAGAAGTTGCAGTGACGAATTTAACGTTATTTTTTGTTACGATGCACGTTACGGCACACTGGACACAAAGCCACAGTAGGTGATGGTAGGAGTACTCAGCATCCGAAACATTTAATATCTTGTAGTCTGCACTACATTAGCTGTACGTATAGTGAGATTCGTTAGAGGTGCGCGGCCGCAGATCGAAGGCCGCGAGTGCATGACCAAGGGATTCAGTTAAAAATAAAACAAGACACATAAACAAACCTCCTCGCAGGCTGGTAAATTAAAATGTTTCTTTCTTAAAGGATTCAACTTGAGTAGTGATCAGTTATTTTTCTTCATGTTCTTCATATTGGTTTTAAAATTCTTCCAAATTCTCACATCGTTATAGATTTTTTTTTGGACGCGGCGGGATTTCCCGTGAGACGCAAAATTTCCCGGCAAGGAGCTTCCCGTTTTGCCGATTTTTTCCCGCCGTGCCAGGTTCGCTGAAGCTGGGCCAGGGAAGCAACTGGAAGGGCCCCAACAGAGGTGATGAGTTTGAGTTCTATTATAGAACATTGAAAAATTTGGATTGTATATGGTGGAAAATTTGAAAATATTTTTATTGAAGAATCTGCTCTCCTTAAGAGCAAAAACAAACAGTTATTGTTACTGGTCACTGTCAGGGATTGCATACTTTATCATATCATTCAGTGCTCCCTTACAAATTGGAAACTTTCCATGACACAGGGCCATTGCCCCCTTCATGCTTACGCCTAGTACTGTACCAGCCACATACAGGAAGAAAGATACAGTAATTTCATGTGTGAAGTGGATAAGTCATAAGTAGTCAGAAAACAAAGTTTTTGTCCTTGTGTCCTATCTTGTGTGATGCAACATCAGCAAAATTATCTGCCTCTAATTTAAAAGGATTATTGGATCGGCTTTTGTTTGTTTTATATGTTACAGTTCATGAATGTATGTATCAATTTTTTTTTAACGTCTAAATTCTTTTTATAAGCTGCACTGATTCAGTTTGTGGTCAGAGTTGGATATAGTGGTAACTGCACACTACTGTATAAACTTGGGTGCAGATCCTATTTACAGTACTGTACATAGTCAAAACAGAAAAGCTCTTCTGTACAGGTTAGAGTATTGTCAAAAGTTATTTTGTTGATAGACCTAGATGCATACATAATATATACTTATAAAGCGCTGCTTCATCGAGATTGTAGCACTAAAAATATGCTTGCAAGCATTTCAGTTATGAAGTGTTGTGTTGACAATTTGTTTCTTTATCTACATTACACAATTTAGTTTTTAATTTGCAAAAGTCCAAAATTGCATGCATACTGTAACCACCCAAATAGACAACATAATAGTTTGGTTGTGTTTAAAGTCTCTATAATGTTGTGTTTTTGGACTGAATCTTACAAGCTGCAACATGCAGAAAGTAAGGAACTACTGTAGTTAGGATATTATTTGGGAGGAGGTAAAGGTAACAATAATATGGAGGAGAAATACTCATCCCCTTTTGGAATTTGTGCATATATGACATGACTTGAACATGAATTGGATGCAAGGATTGTATTGTCCTTGGACAGTATTTCTTATGGTATATCACAAGGCTGTTCATAAAAGGGTTTTGATTTTTAAACTGGTTAAAACCGGTTTGAGTTGATTGGGTTTTGGAATTTTTGCACAACCGAAAAGCCGTGTATTGAAAAATAACCAGTTTAAACCGATCGAGGTTTGACTTTTGTTTTAAATTTGAGAATTTTACACTTTTTTGCCACAAAGTTTGCTATCTTAAAAAATTGAAACAAATGCATATGGGAATATCATTGACCGTAACTTCCATAAAACTTTCAACAGTTCGCAGTATGTGACTAGAGCTCATGCAGGGTTCATATGTAAGGCCATTTTACTTTTTTGAAAAACTTGGTTTTGATTTAAAATCCAGTCTTAGCAGCTGCAGAAATGGGTTTCCAGTTTTGGACTAACTGTTACAGCGTTAGTATATGAATGCATCTACCGAACTTTCCAAACACCCAGACGACAAGTCTGAATGTACCACGTGCACTTGTGTAATGTAGATCAACTGTTGTTGGGGTAAGGGAAAATTCTGAGAGCAGTGACCCCCTTTTGGTCCCTACCTTCTGTAAATTTGTAATATCAGAGGCTAACACTATTTTAGTAGAATAGTTGTAACTTGTAACACAGGAAGCAGACTTGTACGGTTAATGTGAGTACAGTGTTTTGTACATGGGAACAAGACAAGTGCAGTGAGTCTGGCTGTAAGTTTTGGTTACATTTTACAACCAGTTAAATTGCTTTTGGATATACTATACCTCCCAGAAAAATGGAAGAAATTTTGTAGGATACTGGTAAAACCTTAAGCTTCTAAGGTACGTTTCAGTACACAGACATTTTTGTGGCCAGTGCGAATGCAAAATTTCGTACTATTGCCAGTGTTTACTTTTCGGAAACGTTAGAGTACAAAACTCCATCTCGTGAGGAATACACACAAGCAACATGATTATAAGTAGTCAAGTATGGATCAGATACAAGTCTGACAGGAAGGAGACACAAAAATTGTTCCAAATAAATGTTTGCATCCAATCGTGCACCCTGGGGGAAACATCTTACTAATTTCATCATTTCTGTCTGGCATTAGATGCAAAGAATGTGATTTCCCATGGTACTATAGGTTTTTCTTACAAAGTCACTGCCAATTTAATCTGAGTGTATTTTATAGATTTAAGAAAGTAAGAGTTACTGGCATTTCCTAAACTAAATGTAACAAGATCCTGGGAAAGCAGCTGGTGGTCGTAAAAGTTAAAATTTGTTTTCTTTCGCATTCAGTTTTGGCAAGTTCACACTTATTTCGTCAGCAAAGTTCAGTGTCATTTTGTATTGCACCATAGAAACACAGGCACTTTCATGATTGGATGGCCTTTCCTTGGCAGTTCGTGAGCTATCCAATTCTTAACTCGAATGAAAGTAAAGGGGAAATGACATAAGCCAGGACATACTGTCTGTGTTCCATTCACGTGGGGAGGGATTATTTGACTAGTAGAAGAAACCAGGTTCCCACGATAAAGTGCAGAATTGGGGGGGGGGGGGGGAGGAGGGTACTGTAGGTACTTAAGACTGGTCGGTGTTGTTCAATGTAACATAAATCAGCCCTTGAAGGGTAGTTTTTGTGTAATACTACATGACCTGAAATGTGGAGGGAGCTAAGTGTTTGGCTTATAAGTACAACTTCACATCAGTGGCTAACCAACTCAACAGTTTAAATCAAATTTGGTTTCATTGGAAAGACCAGTTCAGCTGGGAAAACCATAGATTCCTCATGGATTTTGAAGTAGCCATGCAGGGATCGAACCCTGAAGACCTAGTTGCTAAAAGCTTCATCACTTCAATGCAACTTCCTGTATCAAATCATAACTAATATACTGTAGTGATTTTATCTGTTGGTTGTGCAATACATACTGTATGGGTGAAGTTGAGGGTTTCTTCAAACACTTCTAGGGTTTAGTGTATTGAGGTTGTGTAGCAAAATGGATTGAAGATACAGGGAAAATTAGAGTGAAAAATACAGTATGGTAGTGTCTAGTGAATTTAGTGAGTAGTGCTCCTCCATCTTCCATTTCAGAGTCTGTGTTCAAATCCTCCTCAAGGGAATTGTGGGAACTCACCTGGTGTTTGGAAGGTTTGAAAAAAGCGGGAACATACTGGACCTTCTGTACAAGGGCTCAAGTCTCTCTGTAAACAATTAACACAGACCCCAGGCACTTATATTATGTTAATGCCCAATTGTTAACAAGAAATTATCAAATCTGAAAAAAATTCAGAGAATTGCGCTGATAAAATTTAGCCTTGGAAAGACAGTTTGCAGGAATATATGTACAAAAGCGAACAGACAGTCATGTTTTGAAATCATGAAGCCAATGAATTAATGGCACAATTGTTGATGCAAAAAATAGCTCCTGGTCAACTCAAAGAAGTTCTCAATCTTTTCAAGATTTTGAGGACTGGGGAGCTACTTTATCATTGACTTGCAATCCTGTTTAAGTCAATCTTAATTTCCACCCTTGCTGTTCCATAGCTAAAGTAGGTCTCTCATGCATAGTCTGACCTGAAGAAGTATCAGAGAATTGTACAAAACATAATCCTCACTTGGTAGTCTAGCGCTATTAGGTATAATCGATTTATTGGCAGTAGTCTTGATTATGCTTTGAAAGTCAAACTTTAAGTTGAATAATCGAGTACAAGCACTACACATATGGTAATCTGCTGTTTAGGTATGGCCTGACCTATCAAACATACTGTATGACTCTAGGAAAGTCTGTGATCAAATATCCCGTAAGCTCAGTGATTGGTTTCTCACAATGTTACATACTTTACAGATGTTATAAATAGTGTTGTTGCGATATTGCGATAGCGGCAAAAAATATCGATATGTTACTTTGCTCGCGATATCATCTATGAAATAGCACAAACGATATCGTTAAAATTCATGGACATAACTGCCTCACAAAACTTGAGCACAAACTTCATGATAGGCATACTAATTTGAAGAAGCTATCACTTCTTTCACATATGAATAGACACAAAGAGAAGAAAATTTGCAACATGGATTTTTAAAAAAATCTGTAAGTTCCACCTGGGAATCGGTTGCCCATGGAAGCACGGACTACCAATGAACAGAGTAGACTAGACAGGAGAGTCCGTACAGTTTGTACAAAGTGATCACTGTACAGCAGTACAATACTGCATACACGTTAGTGTTAGGCCTTAGCCTACTTGTACATATTACAAAGGTATACCACACTAACCACATGGTTTTCATGTATTGTTATATACTTTCACGATATCGCAATATCGTTTGGCTGTTGAAGGAATTTGCTTCCCGATATCGATTACAAAAATTTCATATCGCAACAACACTAGTTATAAAGTTGTCAATTGATCTTGGGTCAAAAATTTGAAAGATTTGTTAGCACTGTTTTTTGCAATATAAGGAATGGCTGGGAAATGGATTAATCACTCTATAAATGGAAAGAAGAGGTGGTCAATTGATCAATTACAAAAGAAAGGGTTGACTTTCATCACTAACCCTCAGCTAAAATTTAATCCAAAAACTTTTTAAGGACACCAAAATTGAGAGTGCAAATGGTGAATTGTCTTGTCCCAGACAGGTAAAATTCTCCCAAGATTACTTTAACCCCCACTCCCCCCCCCCAACAAAAATCTGTTTCCTATATTCTACCTCATGGAAAAAGCTACAGTTGCTACAGTAGACCATTTTCCTACTGAGTACACTATTGTGTGTGATTTTCGTGGTTCTGTAATCTGATGTGACCAGTCTCTGCAATGGGCTCACACTACAGTACATCACACTTCACTGATTTGCACAAGTTATCATGGCCAAGCAAATTGCCTTAAATATTTAAAGCTCCTGTGTGAAGTTTTGTTGAAGTGCAATCATCTTTTGTGCATGTAGATATAAGGGGGGGAGGGGTGTTGAATGTGTTTGAGATGATATGACCACCCCTCTAATAGTAATGTCATGGTCTTGACTGGACCAGGGCTTTTCATTGACACAGTAAGGTCGAGTTAGATGGATAGGATGGGTAGGTTGTGTTTTGTGTTTGGAGGTTTGAAGGGACATATTCATGGCTCCATAGTGAGGGTACAGTATTCTTGCATTCGAGCCAAAGCACTTTGTGAAAACAATTTGCGGAAACAGCCAAAGTTTTGTAAAGTCAAATGTCTTGGGAAAAGATCCATTTTCTGTTCCTTCTTCTATAAATCTTGCCTGCAGTATCTTTTAAAACAATTTGCGGAAACAGCCAAAGTTTTGGGGTCTTGCCCCAGAACCCCCTCCCCTAGTTTTTATGCTTTTAGATGGTGAACCCATCAGTAAGTATAACCCACTTCAGTACTGTAGTGAATTGTTTTGTTCAGATATGGTCAGAAAGTGTTCTGGGCCTGACCCTCCTTCCCCCCCCACCACAAAAGTCCCTTGCCAAAAGAGGGTCTACAGCAGCACCAGAAAGCTCATATTTAATTGAACCAGGGAGCTGGAAGACAGCACCCTGCTCCCTGATTGAACCAGACCCAACACACTGTTTACCACCATAGTGTAAAAGTCATGCATTCAAATTTTGAAAAGCATTGCAAGCTGCTCAGAGCCTCCCTGATTTTAATGTTCTCTTTTTCCTGTTTGGCAATAAATTTTCATATTATTTTTGCAAGGATTTATTAGTTTGCTTTTCATCAAGAACTTGTCTTCATATCTACTCCTTAACTACATATCTCCATGTTGACAACGTAGATATATATTCCCCGCAGACCATTAATGGCTTTTAAAGCACTCTTATAGTTTAAATCAAGAAGATGTTTTTAGTTTGGGGTAAAGTCAAATGTCTTGGGAAAAGATCCATTTTCTGTTCCTTCTTCTATAAATCTTGCCTGCAGTATCTTTTAAAACAGTTTGTCAGTTGGTTGTTTGAGTAGTCTTCATGTTTATGAAATATATCATTTTTATGAGAAATCTGAGAATATTGGCAAATTTGAGTAAGGGTACTACTTCCTGAACTTAGGAGTCAGTATACAGTAGGCATATAGTCCAGTAAGTGTAAGAAAGGCAGAACACTGCATTGAGCATATTGTTTTCCTTTACTAAACAATCAGTACACGTGAAAAATAAAAGAGAGAAGATCCCCCAAACAAAAATGAAAAGTCAGGCACTCGATACACATACCTCACTAAAACATCAGTCATCACTACATCAGTCTGTGCGATGGGGGCATGTGAATCTTTTGAGTGAAGGGGACTGATAGATGTATGGTGCCCTAATTGCCCGACAGGTGGTCAAGTGTGCTTTTCACAGGTGATGAAGTCACAGATAACTGTATTTTGCAAGAAAATGATACTGTAACTGTATGTGTTTTCACTTGACATTCACACATGAGCAAGACTTTGCCTCACATCACCTCAGTTTTTATTTGAAGGAAGGATAAACCGGCCTGTACAGTCATGCTGATGAGTGATTGTGCTTGTGTGTGTTTTGATGGTCATGGGTACAGGCCTGCTGTAACCGGGGCATTTGGGGGCCAGGCTCCCCTGTTCCTTGGCTTGGCCCCCTGTCTGCAGGCATAGCCAGGCCCCTGTGCAATAACTAATAGCACCCGGCCCCCTTGAGCTTGGTTTGGCTTCCTTGGGCTGCAGACCCCAAGTCTGGTAATGGGCCTGCATGGGTAAGCCTTATTTAGTGCTGTTAGACCATGCAGATGCCAGTATCCACGGTTTGCAGTGCACTACCATGCCCTAATTATTACAAGATACTACTGACAGTACTTTCACATTAAACATGTGAAGTGTGCCCATGAACTCCTACCAGTTTGCACAAATCAAGGAAATTTTATGTGCACAAATCAAGTAAAATGCACATGTACTAAATGAAATACTTACCTCAGTTTTGGATTTGATAAAGTTGGAGGTTTGACCATGCACTTTGTATGGAAATTAAAAGTTGGCTGGTCGTAAATTTTTGAAGCAAACCAGGTGCTACAACTCAGGCATCATGGGGTAAAAATCGCTTGTAGCCTGCTTAATGTTAGGCGCATTTGTGGACACGATGTTTCGAAATGGGAAAGTGTGATTAGTGTGATACTTGAACGTACAGTAGATACTGTATCTTATTTTGAGAAGAATGACTGTTCACGTTTTTGGGGTGCAGATTAAAGATCAACTGACCAGAGGTCACCAAAGTTCAAAATGTCAGTTGTAATGTTTAGCAGTGTCTTAAAACATGTTGTGCAATTTCCTTCACAAGCGCAGGTTGACACACCTTGAGCAGTCATCAATTAGAGGATAATGGGTCATGTAAAGTGTCAGCTGGGTACTTGTGGCAAAAAATTGCTCAAAGTGGAGGTACTCACCACATAGACCCTTTTCCAAATAGCAATTACAAAGGATTGTGGGATAGAATTTTGTACGCATCCTTTTTGGCCACGGTAAAATTCCATTAACATTAACAATGCGTACCAAAAACTCTAACCCACAATCCTTTGCAATTGCTATTTGGAAAAAGGTCTATTGATGGACTTAAAAAAAAAAAAAAAATTGAATTTGGAACAATTTTTGTGGCTGCAAAATGTCAACATATTTGCTTAAAATGTAGGGTTTGTACTGGTACTTTTATATGATAGCATTTTAAAAAATTTAGAATCAGTCATGGTTACATTGTGATTTAGTTGCAAAACATCTTTATAATCACACCACCCCCTGCATACATACATACAGTGTAGTGTAGTGTACAGTATTGTGCATAGTGTAGACTATACGATACTGTACTGATACAGTATATACCATTCTTGGCCTTACATACTGTAATGCATCAGTGTATACCCTATGAACCAGAGGGATTAACTAGAATTAGATGAGGTTTTACGGCTCAGTTTCTAACCAATTGGTTTTAGTCGGGCCGGCCACGGCCTTTTTTCCAGTTAATGAACTTATAGAGCGCTAAAATCGACTTAGTATTCAATAGCACTGTACAACCCTAACAAAAAGCCATCTTGAAAAAGTGAGTCTAGTTTAAATGAGACGTAAACTGTGTGATAGAGGGAGAACTCCTGATAGAAATGGGCAGACCATTCCAGAGCTTGGGCCTAGCTGACGGAAAGGCACGATCGCCGTAGGTTTTCAAGTTAGTGGCTCACTGGCTTGTTTTCCTTACTCCATTGCTTATGCTGAGCACCAAGCACAATAGCAGTAGGTTCCATTTTTAAGGCATTAACTAGATGGAAATGGAGGCAGGTATAAAGTACAGTCACATGACTTGTCCCATGTTTTCAAGAAGTAACATGGCGAAGGTGTGTCCCAATTCAGCGTAAACACGTGGATGCAATCATGCCAGTTCAGTGTGTTTTCACCGTGCAAAGACCAGAGGTGCTACGGTTATCACAGACACTATGGTTGCTCAACAGTGCGTTCTCCCTACTATAGTACGCACAGTAAGTTGTCATGTTGCATATTCTCTCATTCCAGTCGTCTGTACTTTTTGGCTTTCGGTATTTTCAATTTATAATGTGCACGAAATGAGGTGGATATAATATACTATTGACTGTTAGACCTGATTCTATCTGCCTTTTTAAGAGAATTTTTTTGTTTCAGTTGAGAAGACTAGTAAGTGGATCAGGTCAGTGAGGTCACCTCTCTCTAAGTGTGCTTCAAAATCAGCACGTCTTTAACGTTGATGTAGTCCTGTATAAGATGTCTACGATATACCAGCAACAGTACTATACATACAATGAAACAGACCAGTTCAGGGTTTTCATTAGGCTTCCCATCTCAAGAGTCCCAAAACTCTCAGCTTTCTTTTTCGAGTGTCCCCCAAAATTTTCAAGGGTTTCCAAAATTTTCCAAGAGTCCCGTACTTGTACTGTAACCTATACGATACGTACGTGTGTACAAGATATGGAGCTATACCCTTACCCTTCAGACAGGCATATGTATCGAGCTTCCCTGTAAACGGAGCATATCCCAGGTATAATAAAATATGCAATTTATTTTCATTGTACAATAAGTACGCATGCGTTTACACAAGAATCCATCATGACTACTGCAAAGTGTGAGGTGGAAATGACAGGTGTTTTAGTCCGAATGTGAACTGTGCACCGCGTGACCGGAGTATGTCGAGCTAGCTCTGCATGTCTGGATTGTCACAATTAGGGCTCGGAAAATATTTTTCCAAGAGGTAGCCCGTCATGCTTTTTGGTAATAGACTGTAGTAACCCAGCAAGATTTTGTTTGAGCTCGAAAAACATGAAATTAGCATCGAGCAGGCGTACAGTAGTTCCGTCATGTCTGTAGCACGAATTATCTTTGCAAATTATCCCACAAGGTGCTTCGAGTTTTCAACGAAATAAAGATAAAACATTTCAGATTTTGTTGAGTTACAACTGTTTACTCTAGTTTTGTTCTAATTTGAAGCAATTCAGACCACTTTCGTGCCGTTCGCATAGCGCGTAAGTTTGGGCGATAAATCGAAAATTATGGCAATAACTTTTCCGTGAGACTAAACGATAATAAGAAATCAAAAAAGGACTATGTCTTGTGAAACAAAATGTGAAATAATGTGGCTTATATTCATTCCTTTCTTCTTTTTTTTATATTTTCTTCATTTATGGCATTCTTTTTCACATTGAACTGATGTAAAATCAATCAATGCTCGTCCTTTTCTCCACATATTTCCAAATGTTCGAAGAGAGCAAAAACATTTGCGGTCAAAAACCTTATACGAACACCGATACCTTAGGCCAGGTTCAAGTGAAACACATGGCGAAGCACGGCAAAGTTTGTGCATGTGCAGTTCCATAATTGAATTCAAACACCCACACCTTAGGCTAGACACGAGCTCTGTAGAGAAGTTGACGTGCGTACGTGCGTAAATACATATGTGGGCAAGACCATGAAATTTAGAGCTACAATTTTTGTGCATATAAGGCTGAACATCATGCATTCATGGGACGCACAAGATTTTCTTCCAAGCGTCTAGGCGGCTTGTCGTGTGTCTGAGACCCGGGAACCCGGGTTAGCGAAAACCCTGCAGTTGCTGTGTGTTTCCACTATGAGAAGACAAAGTCTCACTGAAGTAAAATCAAATTGTGTCTATTACATTAGTAGTTGCACATGTATTTGAGAGGTCTTAAAGTCACTTTTTATGTGGATTAATTATGCCTTTTCATATTGTAAATTAATAATAGTTTGCAAATTCTACACCCCCCCCCCTCAAAAAAAAAAAAAAAAAAAAAATTATCAAGGAGGAAGGTATACTCAAAATTTATTGTGGAATTTATAGTTTGCATACATCTGGAACATTTTTACAAAGGTGAACACTGAACAGAAATGTGATCCTGAAACTAAGAGATCATAGTAAGCAGTATAGCCTTTCGAGTATTTGCTATGGATACCAATTGCTGTATATATATGTCTCCATGCACTTTTGTCAAAGAAGTGTCTGTAGAGAATTTGCAGAACAATGCAAAATATGCATTTTTTGTTTAATTAAAAGGTATACTTGAAAACTGTTTCACATTGTCTGTCATTGTGATGTGAGCCTTTGACCGATATAAGAAATAGTCTTGTTCATTGTGTTCACTTTTATTGAAGATGTGGGGATATCATATGGTCTGATATCAAAGGTGCACTGGTGTGAGATTTCTGATTTTGTCAAAAAGGGTGGTAACAGTTTGTTTTGATTGGAATATAAATGTTTGAAATTTATGGTAGCGTGTTGAAAGATAATAATTTTTACAATGGAACCACCTATTTGGCCATTTGCTTGTAATCTGCATCACTGTGGTCATGAAAACCGCCAACTTTGTCATAAAATGCAAATCCTGCTACATGGTATTGAAAAGGTGGGAGTTAATTGTCAGAAGTTGACAGAAAAGTGGATCATGGGATCAGTTACATTACCAAATGTGGACATGGCTGCAGTATTTCCACATTGTACCAGCACCTTTCCTTCTAGCTTTTTTCTGTGAATTTAAGCTGGTTTTATGTGTATGTACATGTACATTATCTGCTGCTCTTTAAAACTCTATCACCATCTAATGAGGTATAACATTTCATCTAATAAAAAAGTGCTGCCTGTCAGTCCTGATTCTTGTAATCGATGTCAATGACCTGTTGGCATTGTTTGTGCTATTTTGCAACTACTGCGTGACAAGTTTTTGATGCAATGCTTTTAATAATGATATGTCTCTTTTTATTTACTGAAGGAAAAAAGAGGGTTGCTTGTGCTCCTGAAATTGACACATTATTGTAAACAGCTGAAAGCATACTTAAATACCTTAAGTTTGCCGAGTTCTTAAGTGGCTTGAAATCAGCTCATGGGTCTGGAGAGCAGGTCTGTAAAAAAAACCCAGAACCCCTAGAATGCTAAGTGGACCTTGGACCCTGATTGTTTGGGAAGAGCCACACATACTGTACACATACATTATGTCCACTTCTTTGTGCTCTTCTGCATTAAGCAACAAGTCAATATTTGGATGATGTGTATGTTTTACTCAGCCAGTGAAAATGTGCCTGTTGCTATACTGTAGCTATCACAAACTGCAGTTTTTCCAAATGGTGTTATGATTGGCTTTGTATTATTCCTTCTCTGGTGATACAGTCAGTATACATAACCTAGTGCTACAAAGGTTCTCAACAGTCCTGGAGAAAATGAATGGGACATTTTGGGCCTGTAAGAAAAGTAATTTGTAAGACCATTTTTTAGGTTGTCTGTCTAGACAACCTGATCATGCTAAATTTTGGTAGTCTGAAGTAGTGTTTGGTTGTTTGAATGAAAATAACTTAAAAGAGGGAGAGTGGGAGACAATTGCATTTCTTATCACTGACGTAGTAAACAAACATTTATTTTAAATTTTTACGCATTCTAATGTTTTTCTTTTTATGTTTCAGTTATGATGATTGATAAAGTCAATACTATAATTGTCTTATACTATTACGACATACTGTCTTGCTCATGTAGTGAACTATAGGTATTCAGTTAATAAAATCCTCTTGTCTATTGGACGATGGACGATCGGACATCACACTATTTTGTCATGGGAGTAGTTGTCAGGGTATTACTTCCAGTTTCATGGTTTTGTTAATACAGCCCTCCCCTGCCCCCCATAGGCACCTTTGGTGGCATTTGCCTTCAAAACAACATTTAAGATGGACTTAGTGTCACAAATGATTTTGTCCAAGATTGTAGATGATCCCTGTCTGTAGAATGACATTGGCCTCATTTACTGTTACAATAATGTTTCAAGTTTCTTCAACCAAGAGTCTGTCATGATACGTATGTACTTGTAATATTATAATTTGCTTGTACTATCTTACAAAGGTCATTTGTGAGTGATTGTGTAGTTTCTCACCTTCAAAAAGTCAAAATAAAATGTTTATTTTGGGTGACTTTTGTCCCTCGACATTGTATTTGATTGCCACTGAATGTGGCTTACTTAAATTCAGCCACCTGCTACATTTGCGTTGTGAGATTCTTATTGTTGTTTTCTGCATGTGACACCTTCTGAAACCACTGTAGATCTTGTGATCAATCACCCCAAAGCATCCCGAGTTTTCAATTTATGCTTAATTTTCTTTGGCATTTTAGCTCTTCTGTTTTGATAGTGACGCAAATTCTGCTTTAGAATATTCTCTCTAAATGTTCAAAGATTCTTAGAAGTTAGAACTTTGTGTAGTAATAAACAATTTCCAGGGAAGAAAAGTTTTGTGTGCGCTTAAAACTTAAAGGTCATAGAAAATTGAATTTTGACATGTAAAGTACATTAAGTGCTTGACTTTAAAATGAAAAGTTTATTTTTTCACACTTTTATCAGATAGTAAACTTCTTTCATTGAGGAATTACGGAGTGTATCTATATATAGGTGGGAAAAATTTGCAGCTTGGTCAACTACAGTACTTAATTTACATGGGATGTACACACATCTAGGTTCATGTACACACAGTGTTATGAATTGGGACTTGAATGGCAGCTAATCACTGTGAATGAAGCAAGATTGGCTATAAATGACCAGCAGTGGAGGGTGCTGGCCTGGCCTCAAAGGGGCCATTTCAGAGGCTGACTTTAGGGCCTTGGCCTTGTGAGGAACAGTGTAATGCCTTCTCCTCACTCATCAGTTTCTACAATTTAAAGGGAAAATGCAGTCACCCCAGTTCGGATTAGTGTATATACCCGGGTATCTTCTTTCATGAATGGCTCATAAAGAGCCTATGAAGTGACTAATTACAGCCAGTTGATGTCATTCTCTTTCATGAGGTGGTATTTTTGAACATAAGGGCTATTTTTAGTGATAGATATGCAGGGCTTGGAAATAAGCTTTTCCTCTCAGGAGCTTAAAACAGCTTCTGACAACCTTTCATTTTGAAGTTTTTCTGGAGCTGTTTTACCATTGTCTGGAGTTGTTTCCAGTTTTTCCAAGAAACCACTGTCCCCTGCATGTAACATCCTGTAATCGTCTCCTAACGTTACTTGTGCATTTAGTAAAAGAAATTCAAAATATAAGAGGCAGGAAAATAAGGCAGACTATTTCTTGGTCTAAGACAAAGCAGCACTATGTATAAGCACGGATGAACTTGGAAGGGGACAGAGGGGTGGGGGGCTGGGTGCATTTATATGGCAGCTTTGGATTGGCTCCTTGAATGTGGAGAAGGGGGAGGCAGGAGTTCACAAATTGTATCCCCTGCCCTATGGGTATGGACTCATCTTTGATTGAGATAGTGCAAGGTTTCACCTCCACTTTTTTGGTTGTAATTGGACGCTTCTGTGCAGGGAATTTTTCTGTGATTTTGAGATTGCTTGCCTCATGCACGTGGTGCTATTTTTAGCGTCAGACAGGCACCCACTTTTTTGTTTCTCTGGAGCAGTTGTGGCTGTTTCTGGAGCTTTTGCTCCAGAGCTCCAGTCTATTTTTGAGCCCTGGATATGGTCAGAGAATGACATCGAATGGCTTTAATTAGTCACTTCATAGGCTCTTTATTTTTGTGGCAATAATTTTCTCACTTAATTGTGAAATTCACTTAGAGTTACATGTACCTTGGTTTACTATGAGTATGCAATATTTATGTTTTGAAAAAACATTAAAAATACTTGAAGGGAAATAGGAGGATATGTGAGTGATATTTATAGCTATTTTTTAATAAGTTTGGGGGTACTCTTATTCTGAACCCTTTAAACAAAAACCATGTCTACTTGTCTGGTGAACCTCTTGGACATGGCCATTGTATCCTGTGGTGCTCAAGGCCATATTCACACTCCACTGGGTGAGCTGTCTGCTATAATGGACAGCTGGTCATCTACACAAGTCATCATGCATTGACCAATCAGAGTGATATTATTCTTTATGTCAGTCAAAGTGTAGTCACCATGTTGTAAATATAGTTTTATAGGGATATGGTGCGGTATATATTCCTAAACTGAAATATGGAGTGATGCAACAGGCCCTTAATGAGTACCCTCCCTGATCTACATATAGTGTTGGGCGATGTATCGAAAATAATCGTTATCGCGATAATTTCTTTTTATGGCACTACGGTAACAAGAATTCAAAAATGACGATAAATTCTTGAAAAAAAAAGAAAAAAAATTGCCTTGTAATGCTTTATTTCTTCTCATTGCTGTCTCCAAAATGTTTTTCTATTGAAGACATTTTTTTTTTACATTGAACTGATGAATAATCGATGAAAGTGTATCATTGAATATTCTAACATGCATGAGCATGGAAGCAAACTTAAGGGAAATTGTCTTTATGAAATTTATCATGGATATCGAATCATTGCAGTAAATTTTGTTCTATTATCGCAATGGTAATTAATAGAATAATTAATAGAATAATACAATGGTAAAAAAGTCAATATCGCCCAACAATATCTTCATATCTGTACATGTATACTGCCTTTATGCTGATGTGCCACACTAATTCTTAATTACAAAGAGGGTTGCATCAAAACAAATACAGCACTACCCAAGAGCAAGCAGCTCCTTGTTTAACATGTTTTAAATTGGCACATAGCTAATCCATTTTCAGTTCAATACTTGTCATCTTGACTTGGTCGCTACATTTTTGCAGTACTTGCATTGCAAATTACCACGAAGTGAACACGAGTTACAACATTGCAGCCTCACGGTACCTTTGTTCACTTGATTACTGCTTTAGGTTGAAATCTGTCATAATTGGCAGTTTGAAGTAAGTGTGTATGCTGTATTGCAGTCAGAGTGTTACGAAGCATCCACGTGAACAACGCAAAAGAGATATTGTATCTGTGGGTTCATGTACTCAGACTTGTGTGCATTGTTTTTTTCTATAACTGCTGCAATGTGTAATATGTATCAGGGTTGGAGAGAGCTGTAGTGAACTGTACTTTATTCATATATGTCTCCAACTCTTTTGGTTATGTTTCCAGGTGGGGTAGCTATGGATCTCTCATATTTGCATTTTACCTTTTTACCTTAATTGGCATACCCCTGGAGAGTATGAAACCCATTCTGTGTACCCTCAGGCAGGGATATAGCTTACCCTTGCTATAAAACAAATCTACTGTGCTCTGTTTTAATTTGAGAATCTACTAATTGCCTCTCTGTGAGCACATACTGTTTAACGTACAGTACATGTCACAGATTTGCACAAGCCATTGACTGGACCACTGTGGTTACATGATATTTGTATAGGTGCAGTGTGAATTTGCCCAGTTTTGTGTCAACCAAACTGCTGTGATCAATGACAATTTTAAGGATCTATATGTTACAATGAATTAAAATTTGTATTTTGCTTCTCTAAATAGGATGCCTACTTTGCCCTATTAAGTGTACAGCTCAGCTCTAGACCTTTACTGAATGCTTTGAAATCACTTGATGACATTTTTGAGGACAAACAGTGAAGTTCACAAGATGATGTATACATGACTTTGGTACACATATTGTATGCACATACAGGACAAAGCCTTTGTACATGCAAAAACTAGCTGTCTTCATTTGTTGGTATAAGTTGCAATGATATGTGCTTACCTCTGCCGATGGCACAGTTTCTGTTCTGTACAGGTGACTTCATATGCATAAAGTCTATACAAGCCAGTTAAACAGAGCAGTCCTAATTCTTAGACTTAATTTTGGAACAAATTTCATTTCCCATGGATGCAATTTTGATTTAATTTCTGAGAAATTTGTAAATTCCTCTTGGATGGACTTTTCCATAAGTACGGAAATTTGTTGCAACACGACCAATATGGTTTATAATATTTATGGTATAGGCCTAGATGTTCAGTTCTTTGCCTGAGATACATTTCCAATTTTCCATATTGGCATAGCTAATTGTGGTTGTTGCCTGGAAAGGTCATGTTGAGAATCCTACTCGAATATGAAGTGCTCATCTGCCGCTGCTAAGTGAGAACACATTTCACCTGGAACACTTGACGTGGCTAATTGGTTGATTGTCATTCAAATGTATGGATATTACGTCTTTTATGGCATTGGTTATAGATGGCATTGAAGGTAGTTGACTGTGGCCTCCAGCACAAGGTTAAAAAAATGAGATTCAAAGGTGTGAAGTAGGTTCAGGTTGAAAAAATATACGAAACTGAGGAAAAATTGTGACAGCCAGTACTACAGTACAGTAGTATTCATGCCAGACATATACAGTATTTGTTTTATACAGTAGTCTTACAGAAATGTGCCGTTGTCCAGAAAGTGCTAATTTCCATGTACGGTACTGTGCATTCATGTTTGCATGGTGTGGAGTTTTAAGCTTTTACCCTATCGGATGAATTACAGTACGTAATCAGATATAGAGCAAATATATTCAGTGTTCACTTACAGTCTTTTTGTTTAGATATCATGTAGTAGCTTCCAGGTACTAACAGAAATTTTGCAGAAGTGTGGCTTGTTTTATGTGGTGGCAGGGGCCATTCTAAAGGCACATTCATGTCACCGAGCATCCTGGATTAAACTTACTCAAGTCTGTTAAGTCTTGATACAACATTACTGTAATCTCTGTCCCGTAATGACCAAAACTACCTGTATGTATCATTCACCTTGTAGAGACACAAACCACACTATTGAATTTCATGTAAATTTAATATAACATGCTTTAGGATATCAAAATTTCTTCAAAGGTGGTGGAAAAGGAAATTCTTTCATACAGGAGGTACAGTCAAAAAATCTTCTAGGTTAATGCTGTGGTATCTTTCATTCATAAAAACACTAAAAATAAAAAAAGAAAAAAGAAAAAGAAAAACCCTCTATCCTAATTGCTACATACAGTAGAGGCTTCGTAATGGTGACTGACGTGTACACAAGTGCTACAGGCCATTGGCCTTATGCGTATAATGTAGGAGCCCGTTGACTATAGGGCCGGGGGACTGTGGCGCCATTAAAAGGGCTGTCACCTTCATGCACTTATCCAATTTATGTTTGTAAAAATGCAATTTGGTTGCATTACAGTACCAAAGAGCTCAGTACAGGGATCAAGCTTGCACCAAAGGTCAAAGTCAGTGAACACAATGGTTGTTTTGGAAGACACCCCACCACACACCACATTGCTTTAGTAATGCACATGAACTAGCGTCCACGTGTGCTGCCTGTCCACCAGAATTATGCAGTTGCATTAGTTGACTTTTGCATGCTGTGAAATTTGAGTTACTGTACTCTGCATCTTTTGAATTTGATGTCAATCAAAGAGCAGTCACCAATTGAGAATTTTGGTTTCCCCCAACCAGAATTGTAGGTGGGTGATGAGCGTCCGTCCTTAAGTAATAAAAGTGGGTGGATCAGATGGACAAGTAAGAGGAAAGTGAAAGTCATTTTACTAATGGTAATGCACTGTTCATGGCTACCATTACTTCAAAGCAGGGAGATTGCATCTCTACTGTACTCCAGTATCTCCCTGCTCTAAGTGCACATGAGTAGTGCTGTAAATATAGACTCCTGAAATGTAAACACGTGATGTAATGAGAGGTTGTGGGAAGCGTAAAAAGTTGTCATGAAATATCCTAGAACAGACAAGAAATTTTACTGTGAGATTTCTGTATGAGCTGTAATAAGGAATCAAATCTTTTTTTACCACACATTACCACCAATGCGTAATTTGCATTTTGCAACATTTTAGTGTTCACAATCAGAACCTAATGGCATCTGGTATTTTCTCCTTCCAAGCCTGGAAGACTTACTGTAAAACAATTTTTTGCCTTGTGTTTACTCCTGAAAAATGTATTTTATTTATTTAGAATCTGGAGAGTTCTTAACAATATTATGCATGCTGTAAATTATGTTTTTTTGGTTTCGATGAAAAGAGAAACCTATGCGGTCATGATGGCGTGTGTATGTATGTGTGTATGTGCGTGTGTGTGTATGTGTGTGTGTGTGTATGTGTGTATGTGTGTGTGTGTGTGTGTGTGTTTGTGACACTTTGCTCGTTAACACGATATCTCAAGAAGGGATACTCTGACAGTTTTCAAACTTGGTACATAGATGCCCCATATTGAGAGGAAGAACCCTATTGTTTTTGGTGGGGGTCAAAGGTCACTTGGGGTCACCGGGGGTCAAAACCTGAAAACCTTGTTAACACAATATCTCGAGGTAGGAAGCTTGGATGAATTTCATACTTTGTATGTAGATGCGTTACGGTAAGAGGAAGAACCCTATCATTTTTGGTGCAGGTCAAAGGTCATCTGGGGTCACCGGGGGTCAAACCCTGAAAACTTCGTTAACACGATATCTCAAGAAGGGAAACTCTGACAGTTCTCAAACTTAGTACATAGATGCCCCATATTGAGAGGAAGAACCCTATTGTTTTTGGTGGAGGTCAAAGGTCACCTGGGGTCACCAGGGGTCAAAACCTGAAAACATTGTTAACACAATATCTTGAGGTAGGAAGCTTGGATGAATTTCATACTTAGTATGTAGATGCGTTATGGTAAGAGGAAGAACCCTATCATTTTTGGTGGAGGTCAAAGGTCATCTGGGGTCACCAGGGGGTCAAACCCTAAAAACTTTGTTAACACGATATCTCAAGAAGGGAACCTCTGACAGTTCTCAAACTTAGTACATAGATGCCCCATATTGAGAGGAAGAACACTATTGTTTTTGGTGGAGGTCAAAGGTCACCTGGGGTCACCAGGGGTCAAAACCTGAAAACATTGTTAACACAATATCTTGAGGTAGGAAGCTTGGATGAATTTCATACTTAGTATGTAGATGCGTTATGGTAAGAGGAAGAACCCTATCATTTTTGGTGGAGGTCAAAGGTCATCTGGGGTCACCGGGGGTCAAACCCTGAAAACTTTGTTAACACGATATCTCAAGAAGGAAAGCTCTTACAGTTCTCAAACTTGGTACATAGATGCCCCATATTAAGAGGAAGAACCGTTTCACTTTTGGTGGAGGTCAAAGGTCACCTGGGGTCACCGGGGGTCAAACTCTGAAAACCATGTTAACATGATATCTCAAGAAAGAAAGCTCTGACAGTTCTCAAATGTAGTACATGGATGCCCCATATTGAGAGGAAGCACCCTATTGTTTTTGGTGGAGGTCAAAGGTCACCTGGGGTCACCTGGGGTCAAACCCTGAAAACATTGTTAACACAATATCTTGAGGTAGGAAGCTTGGATGAGTTTCATACTTTGTATGTAGATGCGTCACGGTAAGAGGAAGAACCCTATCATTTTTGGTGGAGGTCAAAGGTCATCTGGGGTCACCGGGGGTCAAAGCCTGAAAACTTTGTTAACACGATATCTCAAGAAGGGAACCTCTGACAGTTCTCAAACTTAGTACATAGATGCTCCATACTGAGAGGAAGAACCCTATTGTTTTTGGTGGAGGTCAAAGGTCACCTGGGGTCACCGGGGGTCAAACCCTGAAAACATTGTTAACACAATATCTTGAGGTAGGAAGCTTGGGTGAATTTCATACTTTGCATGTAGATGCGTTATGGTAAGAGGAAGAACCCTTTCACTTTTGGTGGAGGTCAAAGGTCATCTGGGGTCACCGGGGGTCAAACTCTGAAATCTTTGTTAACACGATATCTCAAGAAGGGAAGCTCTGACAGTTCTCAAACGTGGTACATGGATCCCCCATATTGAGAGGAAGAACCCTAATGTTTTGGAGGTCAAAGGTCACCTGGGGTCACCGGGGGTCAAACCCTGAAAACATTGTTAACACAATATCTTGAGGTAGGAAGCTTGGATGAATTTCGTACTTATATTATGTAGATGCGTTATGGTGAGAGGAAGAACCCTATCATTTTTGTTGAAAGTCAAAGGTCATCTGGGGTCACTGGGGGTCAAACTCTGAAAACCTTGTTAACACGATATCTCGAGGTAGGAAGCTTGGATAAATTTCATACCTTGTATTTTGATGCCTTATAGTAAGAGGAAGAACTCTATCATTTTTGGTGGGGATCAAAAGTCATCTGGGGTCACCAGGGGGGTCAAACCCTGAGACAGAGCTCCCAACCAGCACAGACTTTCCATATTCAGTACGGAAAATCATTGTAAATATGGGAATACGGATTTTTCCTTGATAATCCAAATTTTGAATGAGTAAATAGGTCCTTTCACGAACTTTATTATTCTTTAGCCAACATATCAAAAGACTGAGAATAGACTACAGTATTTCACTTTTCTGTACAGTACTGTAGTGTATTTATTTGAGCCCAGTAATCTATGCTGTTATGTTATTGGTTAAATTTTTGTCAACAAGTTGATGTTAAACCAATCAGTAGATAGTTTGCAGCAGATCCATGACATTCCATAAGCTACCATATCATTGGTTGATCAGTTGTAAACAGATCCACTTTCAACCAATCAAAAACTGTGTTAAAAGCTAGTTTCTGAGTGCAGTGACAGACTCCTGCCAAGGTCTGTTGAGCTGGCTGAGTAGCCCAACGTTAATGTTAGATTTGACTGTAACTGAATTGGAAAAATAGCACCAAGAAATCGAATAATAAAAATTACAGCAGGAATATCACAGTATGTTGTAATATGGCTCCTCTTCAGAGTAGCAGAGTAGTATGAGTAACTTTAGTGGAAAATTTACCAGGCAGATCAAGTTTTATTTTAACGTAGGCCTAGGCCTAACAGTTAGGGCCTAGCCTAGGCCTAAGTGTTGTTACAGAACCAACAACAAACATTAGCCTACACACACAATAACGTTAGACTCAGTATATAAATCTAATGCAGAGTTCCAGGTTTATGGGCTAGGCCTAGACAGTCCTAGTCCTGTGACTAAGTCCTAGCCTAACTGCCACAGTACAGGCTAGCCTAATTGTAGTACAGTATGTATGGGCTGATATTACTTATTAGAGGTAGGCCTAGGTTACTGTAATAGCTATGGCCTAGGCTAGGGCTAGTCAAAGCAGTTATTGCCTGTCAAATGTTGGTACCCATCATCTAAGTTTGTAGTATTTACAGAGAGATTTCTGTGACCAGCTGTGCATAGGCCTAGGCTAGGTTTATACTTATAGCTAGGCCTAGGCTAGACCTAGGCTAATGTTACTTAGGGAGTTGCCAAGTATTTAGCATAGCCTCTAGGCTATACTGTAACGTTAGGCCTTGGGAATACTTGGGATATTTTGCATTTTGTCCTTTGGTGACCCTGATGACTATCTTGGGAATTCTTGGGAAATTTTGCTTTTTGACCTCTCGTAACCCCAGATGATGATCTTGGGAATTCTTGGGAAATTTTGACCAGTGACTGAAAGATATGGGACATCATGGCATTATTTGGAATAGAACATATATCATCGAAACCTCAATGCATTTTTGCATTCTGGTTTTAAAGATAGAATCCCCCAATTAAGTTGTGAAACTGCTGGGTGCATTGGAACACAAAAGTGATCAACCTCAATTGCTCTTCAAATATTTCTTTCTTTTACATTTTGTTGGCTGATAAAGGTATCCCCTCAGGCATTCTATCCATTGATAGAACTGATGTTGTCACAGCAGTCATGATTTTCTGTCAAAAATATGAAAAAAAAAATACTCATCAGTTGATATTTCAATTTGTTTCAGGTAACCAAAGGAGACACCCTTATGTAGTGACAAATGATTTGCTTAGATGGAGGAGTCAGTCAGAGCCAAGCACTGCGTCATGCTCAGTAGAGAGTCGTCTTTGATTTTGTAGGACATCAGCTTGCCTTCCATCTCAAGATGGGAGATGGATTTTCCATGAAACTGAGAAAGATGAGCAACCAGTGAGGCTGTAGTCTACATCATTTGTTGTGCTTAAAGCTGCAGATTAACTGATGTGGGTGAAACATTTACACTGGATTAATGCCAGGAGAAATACAGCTCTCAGAATTAAGCAAATAAAAACTGGGAGTTGAGCAAGTAATATGAAGAGTTGCACAATTTTGTTTGAAACAAGGAACAGTAAAGTGGGATACTTTACTGTAACTACACAAGTGGACAATGGTGATATTGGTCAAGCTGTAATAATGTTTAGAGAATGTTGCCCAGTGCTGAGATTTGTAGAAAGATTCTGAAGAGTGATTTAAGTCAAAATCAAGGTGGTTTCAATTCTTGCAACTGTTTTAGATTATGAAAGCAGCTGTACTAAGTGAAAAATGTGTAGGCGATTAAAATGGTTTGTTGAAGGGGATCCCACATAGTTTCAACTAGAGTTTTGTTGACTACAGTATTGATTTGTCAATTGCAGACTTACTCTTAATTGATGGCAATTAATTTGTTATGTGCGTATAAAATGTCTAGGCAGTCAGTCAAATAGCTTCTCTTAATTTGGTATGATGATAACACATCTTTGTTCAGACATCTATTTGTTCTGACACATGTAATTAACCCCATATATTCTCACTCCTATCCTAACACTGACTGGTCCTGCAGATTTGTCAGAATATAGAGATGTCAGAACAGGGAGCAGTCCCCTGGCATAATAATGACTGTGATAGACAGGCTAACCATGAAAGTAACCTTTTGTTCAAAAGAAGTTGGGTAGCTCTTGTTTATATTATTACAGCCATTTCAATTGTCTTTGTAATTATTCAGATATTACCAGAAACTTAAGAGTATTTCTTTGGTGGGCTGAATATGAAATAGTAATAATTATTAATATTATCATATATTTTTACAGCGTATTTGTGTTTCTGATTTTTTTGATCAAGACCAGTGTAAATTTACACAACTTAACCTTCTGGTACTACACTGTCATCGATATTAGGGGATGGGAACATCCTTCAGCTTCTTCCCCCTCCCTCTGCCCCCACCCCCCTCTGCCCCCCACCCATCACATTAGGTAAAAAATGTGCTCTTTTTCAGGATATTTTTAGCAACTTTGTAAAAAAAAACACTGAAATTCAGTGCAAGTTTAGTATTCCCTCCACCCCCCCCCCCCCCTAATTGAAGACAATCCTAATTGTGATTGGCTCACTAGTTGTTCATTTCTCAGTTGGTAACAGACTAGTATGATTGCAGGTATAAATCACAAAAGTTTTATGTGCTATAATTGTAAAGTATAAAATACAAATAAAAGTATTAAGTTTTATCAATTGCTTCAAAATATTCCCATCATTTTTTTTTTTTGAAAATATGGGATAAAAAGAGTCTAGTACTAAATTAAGGAAAAACAAAAAAGAAATTGATTGGACATGCTCCCATCATGCAAGTGGCCATTTCAAACGACAAACATTTTCTGGAAAGCATTTCCCTGGACTCCCTCCTAAGTGTTGATACTCCCACATTGGGTGCTTGAAAAATCACTGAGTTTGTCACTCAAAGAATCAGAATGCCTGATATATGTAGATGAGCTATAGTTATTGATTACTTACGGTGTTGAAATTCATTAAAAATTAACTATTAATCTCACAAAGAGACTGATGCAAATGTTGTGATGTATGATGTTTATTTTTTGTCATCATTTCCAGGTTTGCTTTGTAAATTGACTGTATATATGCAATGTTATAACAGAGAGTTCTGATGTTATGTTCATGTACATGTATGTATTGTACATGTTAGTACTTTAGGGTTAGAAAGATCAGTAAAGGGTTCAGGTAACACCCATCATACAGCTATGGATACTGCATTGCAGTAGCATGCATACCTTCAGCAAGACAGTAGGGTCCATGGTTATACCAATATATATTCAAAAATAGTCTGTATAATTTTTTTAGGGTTAGAAAGATCAAAAGGAACAGTTAACACCCCTTGTACAGCTATAGATACTGTGTTGCAGTGTGTTGCATGCATACCTTCAGCAAGACAGTAGGGTCCAGGGTGATACCAATATACATTCAGAAACAGTCTGTATAGTTTTCATTCATAGCCACATGTGTACTTCGCTGAGTGCACATTCACACTGAATTTTCGGCTTTTGTCCATGGGTTGTGAACAAGTTATAAAATCAGATAAGAGTATGATGAATGTTTAAACAGAAAGCTTAAACATAGTTCTGACAAAAAGCTTGAAGCAGTGTGTGCCCGCAGTCTTCCACTTATGTGATAACTGCATATGAAAGCCCGCAACATCTTTACATTTGTTAGAAATTTACTGCCTGGCAACTGCAGTTATATTTAGTAAACATCAGTTTTTGGAGAGCGGTAAACGGATATTTGCTTTTCTCTGTGCCGTCAGATCTTATAAGACAGTAGTAATTTTCGTAAGAAAGTGACATATGTTGATGCTATCTCCTCTACACAATTTATACATTGTGTAAACTGCACCTGATTCCTGAAAAGGGCAGATGGAAAGGTCCGATTATATTCTGCTGCTGGAAATAAATAGGAGAGTGGTGAACTGATCAAGATTTTCTCCCTGTCGTCGCTAATTTTCAAAATGAAATGTTCAGTTGATTTTTGCCCTGTCCTCGTAAGTACCTCTTCAAATTTGATAGAGAAAAATCAATAAAAATTATATCAGGGGACATCACGTTGAGGCCTGCATCTTCTGTGTGATGGTGAGCACATCAGTGTCACATTTAAGTTTTTAGTGTCATGCTGAATGATACAAATTCTGTCATTGTGATAGTGTACATGAGTACATCCATCCGCAATTTGTAGCAATAATTCCCATGTTTATATGCTCGACGTCATGGAAATTTTCACCACGATAATGGATGATTACCCAGGAATCCACAAATCATAAGATGCATTCCTATGTACTTGAACTTTCCCCATATAGTGAAACAGTTCAAGTCCAGAGATGTGTGAATTTGACCTGTGCTTAGGGCATACGCTTCAGTACACTTTCACAAATATGTGCAGGGAGTACCTGACTACCTAGGGAAGCAGTTGTTAATAGTTAAATGGAGGATGCTGTGAAGTGGAATTGTCAGTACTATCGGCATATTTTCTGTAGTTATGTAGAGTCATCCAAGCAGCATTAATGTGCTTGTCTTTTAAAGCTGTGGGATCTTCGATGCACTTCTGCAAATCTTAGGTGTTGGTTAATGTGGAAAAGACTGACAGTGTAATTGTGAATGGAAAGAAAGATGGATGGATTGGTTGGTCTGCATGGTGCAGTGGGATTTTACTGAATATTTTCAATCATTCAAGGAGCTGGATGCCCAAAATTTGGAGGGGGGAGTTTGGAAGGTTGCTTACAAGAATGTATTGTCATCACTCATCATTCATTAAAAAGACATACTTAGCAGTGAAGCCATTCTTGTGACTGGAGATTTGGATGGCTTTGCCACCAAATGCCATCTTTTCCTTCCCTCTACTCCTTCCTGATATGTGAAATAGGAACTAAATCTAACTATTTGTGGTTAAATTTTCATTTAATTCCTATGTGGGCTTTTGGAGGTATTGGCAGATACCATTACTACATTTGTATTAACCCATGTAAAGTGAATTTGAGGCAAGCACAATGATGAGCAATGCTCTGTTTTTGTTTGTTTTTAATGTTGTTTTGCTCTTAGAATTGATTGTGATGCGAGTTTTTCATGGGGGATATATAAAGTTTGCAAAATTCCCGGCCACTTTCCCATGCCTCTCAAAAATTCACATTATGAAAACATGAGATTATGGAGGAGAAAACTTGCTGTAAAGTTTAAGAAAACAAAACAGTTGAGTTTTGATGAAGGTGAGGTTCTGCTGTTTGGTGTGCTTGCTTCAAGTTTACATATTGGTTGAAAATGTGACACTCTCATCAGCAAAAATCTGTAGATCTACAATTTAATGCAAATGTTTACCAAAATGCTAGTATTAATTACCCTATTATCACATCAGAAATGATGTTTGCTTTAATCCTCCTTTATAGGAATGCATGACTCTGGCTAAGAGTCAGGCACTCCAAGTTGAAGTCCTGAGATCGGTTAATAATTGCACATTTTAAGGTATTAAGTAACTCATTAGCTGGACTTAAATATGTCATTTCAATTGTCTGGGGCACTCAAGGGAGATTCATGCTGAGATTTTTGTGGGGCCCTTTCCAAAAAGGTCGGATCAACTCTGTGAGCCTTCTTATCTAACCCAACTTCATCTCCAGTCAGGCCCTCTGCTGATCATTATTTACTGATGGTTAGAAGTTAACTCAGTGGCAGACATGAGGGGGAAGGGGACATGGGGCGTGCCCCCAACTCCTATGAAACCTGATTGGACACCATTCTGGCTCTCTATGCTTGGCATGCAGGCACAGAATTACTGTTGAAAATTTTGTTTCAGAGTGCAATTACCTGGAATATAGGGCAATATGGGCAGCCAAATTTTCTGGTCTTAACCCTAACCAGTGCGCCTTCTGGCTGCCTCCCCACATATGAAAACTTCTGGAGTCTTCAAACTTCGTGATTAGGCACACTAATTACCTCCAAGAAGTTTGACATACATGCAAAAAGGAGTATAAAGAGTTCAAAGCAAGTCTTGGAGCCCGAGGCAGCTTGTATATAATGTCACATATCTGTTAATTCAACTCCTCATCGATCCAATTAAATTGCCGCCCAAAAGACAGAAATAGGAGAAATTAAAATGTTATGCTTTCAGGTCTTTGACCCAGCTAGTGTAATTTGGAATTAGAAGGATGTTTGTTGAAGTAAGAAACTGAGCAGACCTATGTAGGCTGCTCTTTCTTCGTTTGAGTATATGCCTCTCGTCGGCTTGACTCTGGGGAATGAACACATATCAACACACAAAATAAGGTTGCCATTTTTATTTTGCAATATTAGGGACACTTATGTGTGAAGAGTGCCCTCATTTTAACACATTCTCTGCAATTATGTTCTGTGCATCATCATAGTTTGATTACAAGTGTGAAAAGTTTTTTAGGGCGAGAAATGTGTGCTCCTTGGGATACCCAAAGGAATAGAGCAGGAAATCTAGAAGAGATGTTGTGACGACAGTTTCTTCTAGCCACTTCATTTAATTTTTGGTTGAGAGTTGTAGTGACAGATCCACCAGAGTGGTAGTGTACTTCTCCAACACTTTGGAGTCCTGAATGTCAAATTTTGCATTCTGAAGTGAAAGAACTCCTCCCCTGCAAAGAATGTTAAAAGTACAGGGGGTCTTTATGTAAATCCTCAAGCTTGATTAAAATGCCAGTTACTGTAAGTCAAACATGCAGTCAAGCCAATTTGAATTAGGTGGCCTGGCATCCTAATTCATAAGTGGCTCATGATCATGTGACAATATTTTTGTACCTGAAATGTTCAGTTCATGCAGAATAACTGCTTGATATGAAATATTTTTGTAATTTTTGAGAAACATCATGAAAGATGTTTGCAAGGTAAATAAGTCCTGTAAGTGGAAATCTGAACAGTGTAGGTGATATTTCAGAATAAATTTGGGATGATCACTCATTCCCTCTATAAGTCAATAATAAATCATTCTGCATTGTCCTAGCTGCACCCTTGTGCATATGAGTTATCCAAAGTCCCAAGTTGAGACAGTACAGTGATTGGAGCAGTCTCACCATGGAAGTACTACCTAGGCCCTCCCAGTATATGGTATTCATTATGGAGGGATGCATTCGCCCTTTAAAGCCGAAAGAGGTCAAAAGGTCACAGAATTTGACATTTGACCCAGATTTGGACTACAGTACTGGTACATAAAGTAAAGCATCTCTAACAAGTTTATAGGAGCATCCCGCAGTGACAGTTAAAAGCAATGTTTCTTTATATTTTAGGCTATGTCAATTTTCGAGTGGTTTCCAAAGTTTTTCAGAAAATATATATGTGGACTACAAATGACAACTCATCAACCCTTTACATGCATTCACCTGTATGTCACATTTTTTTTGGCAACACCAAGAAGCAGCCACCATGTTGGGGGATATAAATGAGGCACAGGGGTGCACATGTACCCAAGTGACAAATCAGTGAAAACCCGGCAGTGTGGTCGCTGGTGAAAGCAGGCCCCTTAGCCAGAGTTGCCAACTACTACATATACTCAGATGTAGTGTGTCATGAGGAAAACTATTGGAATACTCTCCATATTTCACCTTCATAGTCAAGTGTAAATATAGATGTGGACATCTCACTGACCGCACTAGTACAATTTCGCACTCCTTTTATCAACCACACAAGCAGCACAAAGCTTTCTCCTGGCACCCTTTCTGCAGTTTTGTGGTCCACTAGGCCAGGAAGGTGTTATCTCAGTGCTCAACTAATGAAGTAAAATTACCCTAGAAAAACCTACAAATCTAGGAGTTTGTAGTATCAGGGAGTTGCTGTTTGTCAAATAGCAACTCCCTGGTAGTATCGAGAAAATTTGCGTAATGAAAACATACAAGCTTTCCCCATGTATATCCAACATGCTTGTGTAAACAAAACATGACCTCAAGTGAAATGGGTCTATATCACCCCCATGATACCTCCTTTTTATTTCAACCCTCCTGGAAAAAATTGTTAATTAATGAATTGCCAAATGTTTCCTGGATCGGTTTACCTGTAATATGCAATAAACAGTGTGTAATGCTCACAAAGGATAATTCTGGAGGGAAAAGAAGGGAATTAGATGAAGTTTTCAAAATAAACTTGGGGCAACTTGCAGTGTGCAATAAACATTAGGGTACTACCATTATACTCTGGAGAATACAAAGTAATGAAGTGTGTATACAACTGTTTAAGGGAGGATCATTATTGTCAGCATCTTTAGTGCAATATTGATAGTTATGTGGGCCATTACCACTTAAGGCAAAAACCTGACAGTACTCTCACAAGGAGTTACCTTCCCAAAGAGGCACAGGACTTGTGAGCACATAGCTGAGAAGCCTGTCCTTTTCTCTTCCTCATCAAACATGTATTGACCTAGGGTAGACCATTCCCAGAAATCCCCTGTGAATTACTGCGAGCATAAACTGATGAATGGCTTCAACAAAGTTTTGTTGTTGTTTCATGTTACCAAATCAATAACGAAATCTGACAGATACAGGACATAAAAATACCAATTAAACATTTACTGACAATAAAAAGTTTCCTACCTAAGTTGAAGACTGCCGAGCTGAATTGCCAAGGGTAGGCTATATCCGAACAATGGGCTGTCTTCATTGGGTTCACAAAGTACTACAGATCTGTGCCAGTTATCATTGACCAATCAGGTTGAAACCTTTGTTGAATTGTCAAATTGCAGGTCACCAATGGTTAATATAGACATTGGCATATTCCTTAATTTGTTTGGGGTGAGGAAATAGCTCCTTGACATTACCTTAAGGTCTAATATAGAAATGTTAACTATAAAGTGCCTATTTCACACTAGGTGTAACATGAACATGGTGTGATGTGATATGATACCACGAAAAAAGTTGAAAACAATGCAATAAACTTTGTACCCTTTCACACTAGGGAAAATGTGACGACGCAATGCAATACAATAAAATGAGTTGAAAAATTTTCACCTTCTACCCACTTTTCAAGAGATTTGTCATGATCAATTATTACTTGATCATGTTACTAAATCCAGCACTGGAATATCACTGAGAGGTGAACAGGAAGTTGCCTGCAGTTTGAAAGGCCTACTGACATTTTTTAAGCATCACATGGCATGGCATTGTGTCATATCTTGTACAGTGTAAATGGGGCTTTACAAGATAAAAGGTTTGTCAAAGGTTGCTGATGTGTTTCTACCCTACAACTGAATCAAAATTTATATATGCAGAAGCCTGCACATACCTGTGAGGATGAACACTGGGGCCAGTTAGATGAATAGCCTTTGCAATGTGACTTAATTTTCTGTCTTCTGTATTTAGAAGGGGTCAGTTTCCCTAAAAACATTCCCAAACATGAAATGATTTGTTTCAAATGAAGTGTTTTTCACGAGCTCACGATTTCCGAGTATTCTTGGGGGGCCTGTTGTTAATAAATCACACTTACTTGGCTTTTCCTGACAGCTAGGGGACCAATTTGCAAGACATGAAATTTTAAGAATGAGACTTTGTGACGTTTGTGAAAGTTTGTCCCTCAGCTCAAATGCAATGGGATTTTACAAAGACTGAGACCCACTGATTTCAATTTTCACACCAAGACCTCAGAAAACTGCAAGACACTGATTGTGAGTGACTTCAGTGCTATGCCAGTCCCTACAGAGGTTCACCATGTGACATTTAAGTGCGTTTCCAAATGATAATTGCCATGCTGGCCATCATAACTCATGCACAGACGTGCACTGACAGTAAACAGCAGGACTATTGGTACAATGTCTAGGTTCACAAAGAGAGAGTTGTGAAACTCACTGAAGTTGGTGAAAAATGTCTATTGGAAATAAAAGCCTACTACTGATGATTCCACAGTCTTCTATCTACTGAGCAAGGATGGATGATAGATTATGCTAGCAAGTTGCCTACGTAGCAGATGTGTATTAATCCTGCACCTTTATTGGCTGCATTTATAGTGCCATATATGACACCTGCTACGATGGTACGCAAGCCGGTGTCCAGGCTGTGTACAGGATGTGTGGGGAGAAGGAGGCAGGGAGGCAGTCCCAGTTCCTGCAGCTGACAAATTGAAGTGTATTCTTATGATTATTGAGACTTAATATTTCTTAATGGAAAGGAGTGCCCAACAGGTAGTTTCCCTGGTGCACAGTTGGGAGGAGACCTTCCAGGTGTCCTTACTTGGGTAGAGTAGATAGGGCAAAGGTCATGGGGTAAACAGTATTTGGAATGCTTCCAAACAAAAGTAGTGGGGCTGATGAAAATCATTAATTTCCAACTGGAAGTGGTGGTGTTCTTGATGCTGATAACTGTTGAATTCAAAGAAAAGCTTACCTTGGAAGAGGTGATAGCAGGAAACTTACTCGGGAGAATTTAAACTGCTTTCAGTGAGATAATTGGCACTTTCAATGACAAACATCTGTTTGGTTGTTTCCATTTGGCCAAAAGAGACTTTATAAAACAATGCCCTTAAATTTTACAAGGGAACAGAAAGTGTTTGCCCTCAAATTTTCCCTCAATGGCAAAACACTAATGAGATCGATTTTGCCCTGACAATTTTTTTGATTGAGGAGGGACCTCCTGTCTGAAGAGGGGCTAGCAGGCTGCTCCCCCACCCCATCCCCATATACCTATGCATCACAGCCTGTGCCTGATTCTATTCACTTCTGATTCTATTAACTAAAGTTTAAAGACAGACAGTCATCACCCCAAAGTATATTTTTAGTGTAGGGGTATGGAAATTCTCAGTTGGTGACTGCTCTTTGATTGACATCAAAGTTTGAAAATTTGAAAGATGCAGAGTAGCTCACGTTCCACACAAGGCAGAGAGAATGCTTTCATTACATTTTATAGCCTTGTATGCTCACCAGGACATGGCCTTAAGCAAAAAACAGGTTTATTCCTGCACAAGGAGTACCTTCATACAGTTATGGGAGGAGCTAAAAGTTGCACAGTTGGGAGAATTGGAACTGTCTAGTCATGGAGATATTTCACCTTGTGCAATTTCAGCATAGGTATTTTCAGGGAGGTGTTAGGAAGGATATCCAATGTTCTAAAGACTCTTTAAAGTTTTGGACAATAATCTTGCCTTTCTTCTCAAATTCTGATCTCAATACCCACATCACCTAAGATCAGTGAAGCATTTCAAAATGATAATGAGAAGACACACCTTACGTTGAACTTGTTCACTTTTCGTTGGCCAGCTGTCATGCAAAAATGTGAAATTATAACCTTTCGTTTTCATTCGCCACACTAAATATCATTTCACTTTAAAAAGTCAACTAAGAGTTTCTTTACCACTTACTTTTCAAACATTTTTCTTTTTCAAGCATGGAGGGACAATTGAAGTACATTATTCAAGCCTTTGTTGCCAGTCATTTTGCTGAAAATCCTAATTAATATTTGGTCAATGGCGGAAACAGACCTTAGTTCACATCACGTATAAGCAATGACTTTTGTCTTGGGATTACTTGGAAAAGAAAGGAGGAGATAATCATTGAAAGGGTTTAGTTCCCAGAGACTTAACAATAAGGAACAAAAAGACCTGTCAAATGACGGTGCCTGAAAAGAATTATATCATTTTCAAATATATACTGTCCCACAGATTTGGTTGTTGTATTTCCCTCCTAACACCTCCCTGGTTTTTTTTTTCCCATTAATCTTTGACATTTTATTCAACTACTACTACTACTACACTACTAGTTTTCACTTTGTTTATGCCATGACATAAAAGTGGCTGTTTATTAGTTCTATCATACTTTGATTGGTACAGTGAAGAACCAAATATCTGTAAGGCACCACTGAAATGCTACTCCATGTATCCATAAATGGAAAGAGAAAAAACTTTTTGAGATACCATTTCACTTTCTCATCAAACAATAATTAGATGTTTTAATTAAATTCCAAGAAGTTATGCATCAATGCACTCCATCACAGTGCAAGAACTTAACAGACGCTTTGTACAAACATTAAAACCAATTAGAAACCCTAGCATTGTATTACTAGCTGGGCAATATGACAATTTCATTAAAACCTTCCCTTTGCAAAAGGTACTTTCAATTTCCTAATAACATATCACATTTCTATTTTCATTCCATTTTAACCCCAAACAAATTTTCCAATTTTGTCATTGTATATTTTCACTTGTATATGTGAATACAAGGGAACAAACTTGCAGCTTCCATGAACGAACAGTCAATCAAAATAGCTTCCTGTTTTTCTCCATTGTTCAGATTTCACTGTTTACTTTATATCAAGGATGACATTTTCCTCGGGAACGGCCTTACAGAAAGTCTGTTATGTTAAATGCATAAGGATTTCTTTGAAAATTCTTTTCAGTCCTTTTTGGTGTTTAAGTGATTCTACAGTCTGGTTACCATGGAGGCAAAGTGTACATGTGAATAATACAAAGTTTACACTGTTTTGTGTCCACAGCAAAGCTGAAGTAAAAGAAACAACATATTTTGAGTTTTGTTCCTCAGCATGAAAAATAAAGGCAATTGGATTACTAAAAGGGAAAGGTTTTTTTTCTGTTTAAACAAATAAGACCCTGAGTTGAAATAAGTTACTTTCAGATTGCACAAGGGAATTAATGCATAGACAACTTGGCAAATATTAGTGCAGCTGCAGTGTTACATACTCATTTCAATGATTATTGCAGGGAACACTAGAACTTGGAGACAACCTTGGAAACATTAACACACACAGCATTTCCAGGAATACTTGTACCATCCAGCATCACACACATTCCATCTGTATCTAATAGATTAATAGTGTTTTCACTTCCTCTCATCTATTTCCTCTCCAGATATCTATATTTTTAAAAGTCTGACTGTTCAAGTCTCTCTCATGATCTCACGTAACAGAGATGTAGCATATGTTGAGGATGGCAAAGAAAAATTTAACTCCAAATTGCATTCTCCACACCTGAAATCATTCCCACAGTCACAAATATTCCTCCCCTTTTCCATTTTTCCAGCCTGTTTTACCTCTAAATCTGATATACCATCATCTATGGAGACATCTTTAATTGCTGCAGCTTCACACTGTTGTGGATTATTTTGCTGACCCACACTATTCACCAGCTCTGTAATTTGGAAATCACTTTTGCACACTTTCTGTCCAACTTTCTCAGAAACAGCAGGTTCTCTAAACATGCTGTCCTCATGTCTGCCTTCTTGAAAAATTTTCCATTCTAAATTGACGGGAAATTCAACAAGTCGTCTGTAATCACCAGGTACATTAATCTGCAAGGCATTCAATCTAAACTGACATTTACCAAGGCTGTATGAATTCAAAATGTCTGAGTAGGCCTGTCCAACACTATGTTGCGGATATGTGATCGCATTTCCAGGCAACGGTAAAACAACATCAAAAACTGTGTACTTTGATGCCGTGGTCAAGTCACCTGCACAAATTAATATTGCCTGTGAAGGAAAAAAAAAACATTTGAATTTAATTAAGTCCCTTTTGCTCTTTTGTAGCATAAATGTCAAAAGTAGCTGCAAGCTATCACTTAAAGTCACTATACTTTGAAACTGAACAAAGGTGAGTTCCTCTCAAAAATTTTCCTTATGGAATTTTTATCATTCTAATTCAATTTATTTGCGTCAATAATGGAGCTCTGTAAGATTTGATGACTCAACTGAAAAGTGTTGAGACCCTTTACAAATCTGAAGGGAAGATGACAAGATTAAAATACACTAGTAGACTACAACTGACAATAAGCCTTGCTATTAAACTGACTTCAGAAGGGAAGAGGGCATACATTATTGCAATTACATTAAACCTAGTTAACAGGTAAGTATCAGCTCCAGATCTGCTGAAAATTTACTTGAGGCACCCCAACTGTAGACTACTTTTTAGCTATTTTCATTCCTGTACTTTTATCCTCATTCTCTTTTCATTCAAGTGAATATTAAAACTGGCCTCTGCAGGATTTCTTTACCTGATGCAAGCCTCAAGGCTGTGGATCATTAATTAATCTCCTGTATGATTCAAGTTTCTTTTAAAAGGGGCTTTCAAACTCAAACAAAGTTGAAACTCTTACAAAAATCCATCAAACTTTTTAAAGCACTTATTTTACCTTCATTGTACAGGTAACCACTGACTGTTTTATTAGTCAATCTAAAATGGTGTGCGAGGCAGTAGCAAGGTAGGCTTTTATTTTCTCCATAACTTCACTGTAGGGTGCTAATCATAAATTTGAGAGGTAAGCACTCTTGTACTGCTTGCATTTAACAAATCCTGTATGACAGGTTGACCAGTTTATGAAGTCTGTTTTATCAAGTTGAGGCAATGGTTAAACTTCTAAAGAAATTTCCATACTTTTAATACTTTTCACTTTCAGCAAATCTATATAGATGCAAAATTTGTTAACAAGGGAGAGGAAGGGTGAGGGGGATGGAGTGAACATAAGGTTGAAGCATTACCAACAGTTTACATACTAATCCATTCAGCTTACTTTAAAAGAGATGGGTTATACAAGGAGAATGTTCTCAGTTCCACAATAAAAAGGTATGAAATATAAGAGAACTTGGGCTGGTTTACAGCTTTCAAGAAAAAGAACATGCCTTTAAACTCACTACACATACACTATGCAAGTTTGAGTCAGTTTCTTGGACAACTACCAAACCAATGGACCTTACCCTGGATGGCTCCTTCTGATCCCTCCAATAACTACCCCAAAAAATTACCATCTGCACAATTCCCACCCTGGGCAATTTCACACTTTCCTGTGGGGAAAGTTGACCTAGGGTGTTTGTCATGGCTGGGGTATTCTCTAGAGTGGGGATTCTCCAGTTGTCCAGGAGGGAATTTTCCTAGGAGAGTTGTTGGGGGGGGGGGGGAGGGGAGATGTCCTTGGAAAATTGGGTGAAAATTGTCCATGGGGGTTGTCCAGTCATGCAACTCTACTGCCATGTCTGTCGAAACCATGAAGTTTTCATGCCAGAGTGAAGTCATATCAGATGAAGTTGATAAAACTGGATATGCTCAGTGTTTTTGACAAGTGTCTGCAACAGTCTTACAGGTTTAAAGCAACTAAACCTATCAGGTCTCAGCAATTGTACATAGGGTTATTTTACACTGATAAGAGGGCATAGGAGGGTTCTTCAATACCACAAACCTACCACAAAAAGGTAGATTAGGTGGCTACATGGGGCAAGTTGATCAGTGATTCCACTCTGTATTGTAATGATGATTCAAAACTATGTAATGACAGGTGAGTGGAGTTGCATACATGTGCAGAGCCTTGAAGTGTGCAACTACCAAGTAACATTGATCTCCAGTTAACTCACATCATCTTTGGTCATGTCCTTAATCCCAGGTGGTATCACCAAGTCACCAGGAATCACTTTAAAGCCATGTTCAGCAATTCGCTGGGATGCCATATGGTTCCAGACCAGACTAGTGAAACTGTGAATGTACAACTGCCTCATGTGGTGAGGGATACCCAACAGGGCCTTGCGACAGCCTGTCAAACGAAATATCACAAACCACAACAAGTAAATCATGGGGGATTCTTTGTTTTCAATTCTACATCAAAATGGCCACGATTATAAAATTTAAGGATCATTCTACACACCTGAAGAATGATGCCAGCTCCATACGTGAACATTGCAAAGTCATGCTTACTTCAAGTGTACCATGATTTAATAACACAAAAATCTTATGCCACTAATCTTAAAAATAAGACTGAAAATCTTTCTTCCAGATGGGAAAGCATGCAAGAAACAAAAGAAAATAATACTCTCTAACACCTGTAATAAGCAACAATAGTCTGGCAACAAACAGTCCAGTTGTCCACCTACTATATCCCCATACTGAGGGGTCCTTTGGACCCTTCTTGCCTACATCCTGTATTCCTGACACACCTGCCCCCCCCCCCCCCAACTCACTCTAATATACACCCGCCTCTACAAAACTTATCAAACATACTCTCCTTTTGACGAGCAGGACTGAAACATTCAAAAGTAGAACATACCACAAAAGTGTTAGCATTTCTCAAATATAAATTTCCGTGATATTTCCCTGGTGATTTTTCAAATTCCAGGACAAATATTTCAACTCTAACTTGGGAGTTGTCAGTTGCTAAAGAAAATGAGTGGTAGACACCAGTGTATTAATTAAACTGTCCTACCTGCTTCCTGCAGAGCCATCAATGTTTTATTCTCATGGTGGAAAGAGGTTTATCACTATAACACTTCACACTTAGCATAATGCCTTTAAATTTGCTCTTTACATGTATACTAGCTGCAGCATACATTGTATGTACTCACAGGGCATTGACTGCCTTAGACAGCCACTTCCTCAACTAGGCAGCCAGTATAAAAATACTGTTTAAATTGCACTAAAATTCATGGACACAAAATTGCTTTTATCACTATTTCACTATTAAGTCCTTCCAGCAATATCTGGCAATAACTGTTATTCCAAAACATCATAATTCACACGAGTTGTGAATGTTGCATCATTTGAAAATTTGAAAGTTCGAGTGAACAAATTATTCATGAGTTGTACAAAACAATGAATTTCTATGAGAACGTTATTTCTTGACCATGAGGTTACCCAGCTACCTTGTTTAAAATTGCCTATCATTCTATAGCTATAAACCATAGTTTGGGGATAAGTTTATGTACTTACCTCATCTAACTAACTTGACAGAGTTGCAAATGCAAAATTTTTCTTCAAGTGTTATACTCATGCAGGATGCTCTGAAGAACTAGTATACCTTAATATGAATATCTTTTTAAATTTAAAGGGGAATTTTCATGATCCCAGACAGTTCCAATTCTCCCAACTATGCATCTTCTAGCTCCTCCCATTACTGTATGAGGCTCTTCCTTGTGCAAGAATAAACCTGTTTTATTGCTTAAGGCCATGTTCTGGTGAGCATACAAGGCTATAAAATGTAATAAAAGTACTCTCTCTGCCTTGTGTGGAATGTGAGCTACTCTGCATCTTTCAAATTTTCAAACTTTGATGTCAATCAAAGAGCAGTCACCAACTGAGAATTTTGATATACATACACTAAAAATATACTTTGGGGTGATGACTGTCTGTCTTTAAGCTTCAGCAGGCCTATAAAATTACTAAAGAATAAAGTTTCTTGTAGTAATGGCAAGTGGGATTTTATATTATCTGACACACTGTTATGCAGGCACCAGGCTTTTCTTTTCTTCAAAATAAAAATGCTCATTTTAAGTTTTTCAAAGGAGTTATTCAAAAAAAACTTACTATGATTAGCCAAAAATATACATGCAGTATTCAAGGTTTGTTTCCAAAGTAAAACAATGGAATACACTGCATACTTCATTGATGGTGCTTGTATGGCATCCTAGAATATTGTGAAATTTAGTTTTCTATGAAGATGGTAGGTACTAAGTGTACTATATTCCATTTAACTCAATGGATGCTCCTAAGGGAAATCATTACTTGTGTTTAATGACTGGTTCTTTCGATGGCTGTGGATCACAGGATTGAAGCTTGCAAGCCAAAATGCCACCATGCTTCATGTAAAAATGAAGGAAACCCCTATCAACAATTTGCTATCACACTGACATCGGGTGTTGGCCCAATTGGTTGGATTGAGGATGAGTACTATTTCTAGGTTGGTCCACAGTAGGACTGAAATCTCTTCAACACACAAAACAATTTTTAAATTTAATATGATGTCTAAAGCACTTTGCACAAAACATATTTCTTGGATACATTTCTGAAAAAATCTTGCAATTTTCTCGGGCAAAACCAGCCTGAGAATAAGCCTATGTCCAACTCTAAATGAACGTTCTAAATGTGAAACTCGAAAAGCTTAAAGACAAAATCTAGAAACTAACACCTGTTTCTCAGGCAAGTTCTCGCACAAAATGAAGAAATTTTCTCTAGGAATACAAGTTTTCTCAGGCAAAAACTGCTTAGCTTTCCTGGGAACAAATATGTCATACACCTATGGCCAACTGTTAACTAAGATTCTTAATGTAAAATCTGAAAGCATAAAAAACAAATTCTAGAGAAAAAAAAGACTTACTATACCTTCTTGTTCCACACCATGTCTGTGCAATGCTTTAAGAAGCATACACTCTCTTGCTTTGAATGTAGGCATCATTTTCAAAGCAGCCTTTACATCAGATGTTTCTTGAAATAATTTCTTAGCAATGTTTACAGCATCTGTCTTCTTTGGATCAGGTGAAAGGATCAGTTTCACAGCCTTTATCTGCAAAAATGACAAGGCAAAATTCTGCAATTTTACGGTCTCTTCATCTAGACCAGGGTGTCCAAACCATTAGATGGCAACTGACTGGTCCATTATTGACTGTTTCCCAGTCAGACTGGATATTTATTTTATATCATATTGTAGACACTGCAGGGAGATGTATCCCCCATTTTTTGGAGATGCTCCAACTGAGCTCAGGGGAACAGCAGCAGGGGAACTGCTCCCCCTCCCTGCCCCCCCCCCCCACACACACTTTTCTAAGATGCTCCCACTGGCTTTCCCTATTTCCTTCCCACTGTGGATTTTGCTTCAAGGGCCCTTATTCCACCACTCTTCAAGACCCTTATTCCACCACTATTATGATTGTTTCCCAGTTGGACTGGATTATTTTTATCATGTGGTAGACACTGCAACATTGCAGGGAGATGTATCCCATTTTTTGGAGATGCTCCAACTAAGCCCAGGGAAACAGCAGCAGGGGAAAAGCTCCCCCTCCCTGCTGCCACCCCCCCCCCCCCCCCCCACGTTTCAAGATGCTCCCACTGACTTTCACTACTTCAAACAGTGGATTTTGCTTCAAGGGCCCTCATTCCACCACTTTTTCACACAAATCTCCACTACATATCTTTAATAATTCCAGTCTTGAATTGCTGCTATTTTACAAAATTAGAGAATGCAATTTTGCAGGAAGCTTAAAGTTTCTGCATTAAAACTTCAAGTCTCTTGAAGATCAGTTAAGACAGGGAAACTGCAGATTGCTCTTGGATGAAAAACCCATGTTACTTTGACCTGGCTGGGGGTCAAACCATGACTGTCCCAGCAGAGAAGCTTCACTGCTTTGAATATGCCACTGCCTTTATTTATCCTTGGGGTTGACAAAGGTACTATTATGAGGCCCAAAAGAAACTGCAAGTTTGGAACAGACACAAAATAATGGAATCATAATTGCAAAAATTGAAATCATGTAATGTGGTCACTGAACCCATCATTGAAAAGTTCTCTCAATGTACAGTTTCCATACTGGTAATGTGCAATACACTGTAACTAGTAAACTACTGATACGAAGTGATAAGAAGGTGTCAAACAAATTTATGAAGCAGACAGGCTTGGTAATTTTGCATGTATTAATTTGCTTAATGTATCAGAGAGATGTAGAATGCTGAAATTCTCCATACAGTTGCTGCCAAAAATTGACACTTATGTAAGTTTGACAAATATTGCAATAAACTTCAAAAAATGCAGCTTAAGTCACAAAAAATGCATATTTGGTTTTCAAAATGGTCTATTCGTTCAATCCACCCCCTAATTGCTCAACCACAGCACCTGTTTGCCATTTGCATATGAAATATGTTTGTCATCATTTACCTAATTTCTATATTTACTGTCAGATCTCATCACACTGTCAACTGGTATAGTAGATACTGGTTCTAAAAAAAGTTGAACTAACACCTTTGACATAGAGAATCCTAATCAAATACACACCAAACACTACCACAAGTCAACAATAACCTGTTCCAGAGACAATTCCACCATGTAGCTGCAGTTATATGTTGGACTTCACAGGTGCCAATTTTACAGCTGGGTGGAAAGCGGCAATTACCATAAAACAAAATGCCGAAGGACACAACGTACTATAGTCAACTAGGTAAGTATCGCACTACAATTAGAAACATTACATAAGAGAAATATTCGTGTCAGTAACATGCAAACGTAACGTTTACTCACATAATCATTTTGCAACATTGCTAACCCAACATCAGCAGATAGACTTCTTGATGGGGAGGACCATTCTTCACCAAATCTCTGTTTCCCAAAGTAATTAATGAATCCATTTTTCTACCACGAGAAAAGAATAAGAAGTTTACAGCTCTTCAAAGGACATAATACAGTCAACCCAAGCTTATTTTGACATATACTATTGAGCCAAGCCTACGGCAATCATTTTATCCACTTGCCAGTACCATACTTCCTGTAATTCTCCAAATCAAGGAAATCATTCAAATAATTTTTTCTTCAAAGTTAAATTGCAGCACCTAGCAAAATATATTATGTACACCCAATAGAAAGTCTTTTAAGGATAGCCTGTCTTAACTTAAGAGCAGGAAACAAAAGTTTGCAAAACCAGCAAAAGATATTATGAGTGGTATTTCAGACACCATTTTACAAGACTGAGTTTAACAGTTCCAAATCTTTCTACATTTTACAAAACCCTCTAATCAACAATCCAGATAACAGTATAAAGTTACGTTTTGCTGCAAACACTGACAAATACGAGGTATTGCAATACAAAATGTTGAGCTTTCAGGAAATGCAACTGGACTCAGTTGTACAAATTTGCAAACAATCTCCTCACATAGTTTAAAGGCTGTATGCAGTCACCCCAATCAGAGTGAGTGTATCCTGTCACTCTAGATCATGATTGGCCCATTCTGATCATGTGACAATATTTTTGTTGGTAAATTGTGAAATTCAAGGAGAATTTCTCCTTGCTTTACCTATTGTTTGTAATAGTTATGTTCAAAACATCTTTAGAGGTGCTTGTAACGCAATAAGACGAGATTTGCAAGAATTTGCCGATTTTTCAAAGAAAATTTTGGGGCCACTGCCTATTGCCTTTAAGATGAGATGTTTTTGCTATTGAATTTTATACTCAAAATTAGGCAAACATAAATACTACTGAATTTCTCAAAAAAAAAAGGCTTTTCGAGGAATCTCTATAGTAGTACAGAAAATGATACATGATCCTATAAATCATGCATTCTTAAACAGACTTCACCATCAAAAAGAAAAAGAAAAAAAATCACCCTATAGATTATTTCAACTACCATACAGTGTTTGTCAACAGTCACTTATTGCCCTTCTCCAAGTCTTTGAAATCACGAGCAAAGTCAAATCAAGTAAAGCCCATGGAGAACACATAGCTCATGACCAGTCTCCACAGCTTCTTACGTTTTACAACCTTTTCCATGTCATCGATGTACTCCTATACCCCTTCCTAGATTTCATTTTCAAAGTCATTACTTCCAGCCTGGCTCATGAACATTTCCCCCTTTGTAGGTAACTTTTTTTTTCAATTTGAAGACAGTGAGGCCACTGACATCAGAAAAAACTAGAAATGACACAGCTTTATTCCCGACAGAAATCTAATGTGACTTGTGCCACTTTATATGACACATCAAGAAGCGAAAATAGGAGAAATATTGGCTTCCCACATTATCTGAAGTACATAGTCGAGGATAAAAATAGGACAATATGATGTCAATGTCCCCTAACCTCACCTTTAAGTGTTCTGCTGTCTGCATGAAATGTTTTTCCAAAATGCACTTTTTACATATTGGACATTTATTTGCATACAATTTTTCATTTCCTGGAAGCCAGATGTTTCGTAGTGTAATTTTGAAGTCATTTCCCCAGAGTTCTCCTGTCGTAATTGGACCTGTTCTCTTACGAAGATTCCCCACAGTGATGCCCTTTGCCTTAAGGTTGCAGAGGAGGCCCTCTACTCTACAAACAAATGTCAAAAAAAAATAGAATGTAGCCTCAAGTTAGATTTGATGTGGGCCCGTTCTTCAATACTGACAAGGACACAGAAGATAATCTGGTTTAGGGGATCACTGATCACATAGTTGTATCATATATTAAAATGAATCGGTGCATGCACAGTATAACTGTCAAACTCAAAGACACTCGAAGCAATTAACTCCCAGCCGAAGGTTTGGGGGCTAAGGTGTGATCATTGCTGTGCTAACAAAAAACAGACCTTATGCATTGATGTAATGCAACGCCATTTTGGAGGGTAAACAATGAAGCACACTGCATGTACAACGTTGACTTTGTAGGCGCACATAGATTTACACATGCATCCGATTGGCACACAAATCAGCTGACTGCATTTGTAGGTGTATGTTACAATGACTCAAGCTTACCTCCACCGGGAAGGGGGGGGTGCACTTTCTGTTTCGTAATGTCATATGCATAAGGTCTGTTCTAGGTGGGCAATTCTGAGACAAGCTGCAAAAAATGCCAAAGGGTATATAGATTCATCAATTTTAGTCACCATTAATTAAAAGATGGAAAAATATTGTCAACAGTGTAAGTCATTGCATGGCCAATGACTTTGAATATTAGGCAAAATGCTGTAAAGGGTGTAAAGAGTACAGTCCGGGACCACTTGAAAAAGGTAGGTGCAAATGAGGATTATTACCACCGGCAGCATTATGTGTGCATATTTCAATTATTGGGCGTGTAGGTAGGGGGTGAGAAAGTCTGATTGCTGGTTAAAACTATATTGACATAGAAAAATTATTGGTTGTTGGAAGCAGGCAGATCCCATGGAGCCCTACCCTTTCTCTTCCTTGACCTGTACTTGCTATATTTCATGTCAAGAGAAAAGACCAAGGAGGAAAAGGATACATGCATATAGTAGTCTGCAAACTGTGGGTGCTTGGCCCACATCCCCAAAATAATTCCAAAGATGGTTTAAATTTCAAACTCTCAGCAATTCTTGAAATTTCAGTACAATGGTATACAATGTCCCTTAAGACCTGGGCAGCTAGTCAGGGTGCAGGGTCAAGGACTCAAGGGACTTCCTTGACAATGCTGACTGGGTCCATAACTAGCATGTCAATTTTCAAGGTGCAAACTGATGGTTAAGAGGGGCAACATTTTTCTTTAGGCGCATAATTTGCATGGGTACCTGCTATTAAACCATAGGTTTGTTTTAAGGGGCATAACCATTGGGGGGGATTACCCCAAAGCACCCTTACACTAATTCTCAGGGGACTTCCCCCATACACCCCTCCTCCGTGGGGGATACTTGTGCACTATACACTGGTTTTAGATGGTATGTTGCACATTTAAGGAGTGGTACATATGAACCTTTCCTTCTTACAATACTTTGGCTCTTTGGCTACCGCCATGGAAGGTTCATTCCATACGCTGTCTCAAAAGAAACCGAGGAATTTGCTTAAACCCATCTTAACAACTATGTATAAAGAGTGCTCACACACATTAATGAACATACACATCCCTTCATGATTATCATTACAGAACTTCACTTAAAATCAGATATGTCCCTACATGTGTAGATCTATAGAGGGCAAGGGGAAGAAGCAAAGTAAGGGAAAAATCACATTCCAAAACTTATGGAAAAAGCAATTTTAAAATCTTCCTTTGCTATCAAAGACTATCAGACACATTTGAAGGGGTTTCAAAATACAAATTGAGACTATTTTCCCACATTTATTTACTCCACCTTCTGTGCTCACTGCAGTTTAGCATGGGTACCGCATACATACAGTACCTTTAGATGTAAATACAGATGGAGTGTGATAACTTTGAAGAGTCGACTCTTTAAAGTGAAAAAAGTTCAGAAGAAAACTGTTCAGCTTTTTCAATCATCATTTTCACCTTACAGTAATGAATGAAATTATCCCCAAATTGGCAAAATTTCTTGTATATTTGGGGTCTAGACTGGTCAATATAGGTCTAGCTAGTGTTGCAATGCCAACTTAAAAAATCTACTGACAGTTTAAAAAACATGCAAAGCACCATGCACATTAGGGCATGGCAATGTCAAATTTTTCCTGAAAGTTGGGAAAACAGGCAGACCTTCCTTAGTGGAATGGATGACTGAAATGGTAATGGGCTATATTTGGCCTACTTATGACCAGGAGGAAGATGTACCATGCTAGGTACTTACCTTTGAAGGGACAGGCTGACAGCCATTGCCTGTACTGTCACAGCCCTCTTGTCCTTAATTCCGGCATAACTGATGTCTGATGGCCGAACCCTCAATGCCTTGGCAATGGCTTGAACAGCTTCAAATGTTTCTAAGTTTTCCTTTTGCAAAGTAAAACCTTTTAGGGGTGAATTAAAAAAGCATGAATGTTGCCTGAAGATAATGCAATTGCAATGCTTTTTAATAAACACAACTTACAATGTTAATTACTGTGTTATAATCTTCACAGGGGTGTGAGCCAAGGGGCTAAGGGATGCAGCCCCCACCCCCTCCCCTTCCTTGAAATTCAGAAAAGACCAATTATTCAGGCAAACCGAATCAGTGCTACTGTTCCCCACTACTTTTCACCCCCCAAGTGCTAACGATAGTCCTGATCTTATGCTTGAAAAAAGTCATTTCACTGGTATCACACAGAACAAGGTATCACTCAGTCGGCAGTGTGAAGTTGACATGCAGATGTAGCATGACTATAAGTTGGGAAAACAGGGGACAACCTTTCACTACCGTTGCTCTTCATCAAATGTGACTTTTTGAAGGTTGCCTACATAAAGTAAAACACTTCAAAATATTTCTTTTAAAGCCTGTGTGATAATGCATACTGCTCAGTCCATAGTTCACCAATGGAAAGGATATGAGGACAAATTTTATGTGGTAAGTTAGAGGAAATACCAGATATGAATTTGAAAAATCCTAGTATACCTTCCTCAAGCAATGAATTTCCTATACTCTTTGCCTGAACCTTCCATGGTTTTGTCTTCACTTTTTATTCTTTTCAATGTTCAATTTTTTGTGGCTTTCCTGTCCAGAAAATTGCTTTTTCAATATTTGAAGCCTTTTCTAAAAATTTGCAGGTTTTCTGTAGCAACCAGTTTACCCTGCTTGGTATGTCCCGTAGAGTTCATGTACGTGTTCAATGACTTGTCAACTTACGATTCCATAAAATACAAAATATCGAACAAAGGGATCATAATTCTTATTACCTGTGTAACACACTTGCTGTTGACTGCAGCCATCTAGCCTCCTTTTCTGTCCTCGTGACCTTTCTTTGACCCTTAATTGGATGTATATCTCTGAAGTGCCACCTGGGTTTTCACTCGTGAAAGTCTTACTTTCAAGAAATGATCCATAATGCTGGTTAATGAGTCTATGAACTTGTGTCCGGACTGACTTGCTTGGCATGCCACTCAGATCTAATTTCTCATGTATTTTTCGTCTCGACACAAAACGTTGCAAATTATTTGCATCTTCTTCAATCAGCAATGATCTGAATGTTGCATACATCTCATCCTGACAAATCTTCATTTCATGATTGTCTGACACACATGCTTTCAAATGTGGAAACAAATATTTAATGGCAGCATACAAATCTGTCCTTTGAGATTTGTCATAAAAAGTACCCAGGTGAAGGGGAGATATCTTGGCCTCTGTAGTAGATACTTCATCATTGTGGAAAGACTCTTCTTTACACCTATCAGCATACTCTGATATCCTATCACAAAATGTTTCATTTAAGCCATCCAAGAGGCCCTTATAATGCTTGGTCAAGTCCAGTGAAGGAGAGAAATTCTCTACACGTTCACTTAATACAGGGTCAAGCTGTTTTCCAAGATTTATACTTTCTTTAAATGCTAATTCTGACAACTGACACTTTCCACTTTTAGCATCTTCATCTTTTTCATACGTGCCAACTGTTTCTTCTTTAGAGTTCAACTTGACAAGTTTTCCTTTCAGGTCAACCTCTGTTACCTTAAAGTCCAAAGGTGTGCTTTTGATAGCTCCTCCTATACTGGCAACATCAGAGCAGAAACACTTCATTCCAAACATTATGGTCACTACTTTTGGAAGAGTTTCATCAAAATTCACCAAAAGCTGTCATTTCTTGAGATTCCATACCAGATATACCTCTGTAATGAGTGGAAGATATGTATCGTTTATTTCATGCCACCTTAATGTCCTGCATTGCCTGGTCAATACTGAATACACCAATGCATGGATCAGTTAGGATACCACTCCCTAGAGCTTCCTAAACCTCCCTTTATCAGGGTTTGCACACTTTTTTTTGGGGGGGGGAGTCAAACACTTATGGAACAAAATATTGAGAAATATCCACAGTATATTCAATGCTGTCTGTGTGGCATTTGGTCTTTTTTTAGCAATGACCTTAAATGACCCCCTAGCAGACCTGTCAACACAAAAATAGGGAGATTCAGAGGAAAACAGGGGTGTAGCAAATTTCCAACTGAAATTATGGAGAACTAAATGCATTATGAAATCAATCATGTCACTATAGGTGGCATTAGCCATATGCTGCTCCTCTGCAGCACTCTCCACCTGTCCACAGAGTTGTAGTCTTTAATTTCAATCTCTTGAGCAAACAAGCTTCCAAGACACAATTGACTACAAGTTCCTTTATCCACAAGTTGTTAGAACTACTTGCAAGCCATCACTACGGAGTCTTTTCTTTAAGAATAGACACGCATCACTGCACAACTGATTCATAGTCTAATAAACTAAGTCAGAAACCCACCCAGACAGCCATAAAGATGGGACTTTGATTTTTCAGAGGATTCAGCATAATACAGTATAATGGCAACATTAGCGGCATGGTATTACTTGTTTAGGTTATGGCGGCTGCTTTGCCTAAACTATTTTGGTAATTTGAGAATTATTGTGGGAACACACTGTAATAAGTACATCCGGTAGCCAATGTTAAGTATGTAAAAAGTGAGCATGGCCTGACTCTCAAGAAGGCTAACACTGATATGTTGTGGTATGCTGAACTTACCTGGCATTACTTCACAAATGTGAAGTTGACAGAACTGTTTAAAAATTAGAGAAAAATGGGAGGATGGGGCATGAAACTGGGAGGCCGGGCGATACAGTATGATGAAAAACTAGGAGGCTCTCAGTAAACCAGGAGAGTTGACAGGTCTGCTTAAGTGGCATTCTAAATGCCGTACATGAGCCACTTCTTGGGATACTGTGGTCGACATTCTAGAATATTTAAGACCGTGGTACCTACAAAGGAGCACAGGTTTTATACATATGCTTTCACTTTTAATGATCTTGAATGATCCCTGATGACATTAATTTAAAAGGTTTTTGCCAGGAACTAAATTCCATGACTTCAAAAAATACAGAAAAATTTTCTATTTTAGCAGGTGAAATCCTCGACTTGATAGCATGTAGCATGTAGAAGATATAAATTTTCAAATTAATGTAATTGTTTCCAGAGACACAGTGCATTATAGGAAATCTGTAAAGTAATCTCAGCACATTCTTTGAGACATCATATCTTATTTCTTTCTTTATGAAGTTGAAACTGCTGCATGGAATATTTAAAAGTTTTGTTTGCTGCATAAATTTACCCTACATATAGCATAAATTTACCCTACATATAGCATAGTTTTATGCTACATCTACATGGAAAGACATTCAAACATTCCAACAGAATCAAATTTCAAGGTCAAGTAGCAAATTAAATGATAAAAAATGACAGAAGGATTCTGAAGCAATGTGCCTACTTAAGTAAGATAACATCCTGTGCCCTTGATAAGAGCTGGAGGTGTTTTTTGAAAAAAGTAAGCAATCTTTAAAGTGGGTTACCTTGAGTTAAAAATGAGGTACTGCTACAGAGTTGGAGGGCATGTACTTTATCTTTTTTTTCACATAGGACACTTGCAAAATGCCACCAGAAAATGTCTTTTATTATTAATTCCTGAATACCCTACAAGTTAAGCTGCCACCCAGGGATCTAGAAGTTGGTATAATCAACTGACTGCTTTTAACTACTTTTGTAAATTTGTAGGTCCTACTCTAACAAATTTTGGTGATTTTGACAAAAACTAGTCTCATCTGAATGTACACCCTACCCCTCCCTGGCACTTTAGTATTGTGAAGTATGTGCCGTTCCATAAATTCCAGTTATTTCATCCTGTTACTTCATCCTATTGATGCCACTCCAACTCTGAGTTTATGGAAACTGACGTGATGAAAACAAAATTCAATAACAAAATGCATCCCTGCATCTCTCATACTCACAAAGACAAACACATAAAGTGATAGCTTTCACCACATAGTGATTTCATCACCTAATGACAGACTCTATACCTCACCATACAGTGGCTTTATTGACCAATGAAAATCCTCATGCTAACAATATCTGCTTTCACATCCCCGTACATTTCATTAAAGCTGAGAAAATTTAAAGCTCTGGTTTTCAACACCAAGCATTAGCCAGTCCAAATCCCAATAGGCCAAAGTAAACCATTACTGTACACTTCCTGTAATTACAATTAAGCTTTGCTTTTACAGAAAACAATAAAATACTCTCTTATCAACATTGATGGTCAAGCATTAAAGAGCTCAGCTCTTAAAACTGTACTGTGCATCTGCCAGACCTACAGAACTCAACCTTACAACTTCTATAAAGCAAATTCAAATGGAATTTGCAAAACTGCAATTTATGTTGATTGACATGGTGGCTTGAGACAGACCTATGTAAAATCACAAACAAACCACATGTGAACATTTTTACCAAGGGATAAAGTATGTAAAGACAACGTCAGTAGTTACAGTAGAGCAGTGACACAGTTTTTGGCCCCAAAAGCAGGGCTTGATTTCAACAGTTGTCTGGGCACCCGTGACCACCAACATTTGTGAAGGACAACCAAAATATGGTGGGATGGTTGTCCACGGGACAACCAAAGTTCATGCAACAAGGGTTTATACTGCAAATTTCTTTTTTCTAATTACAAACGTAATTATTCGAAACCTTCCCGAGTCAAGTAGTTGTGATGATAGTAGTACCAGTAGTGCTGGCAGATCTCTTTTGTCAGATTCAGGTGAAGGAAATGACCTCAAAGAATTTGACTGTATGCTGGAAGTCATGGGTCTTTCCGATGTGGAGGTTGTAGAGGCAGTACGACTAGGGAAAGAGGCTTGCATACATGAAGCTGGAGCTAGACCACTTAAGATTTCTCTGAAGACAGGTTTCATGAGAAGGAAAGTTCTACAGAATGCCAAATATTTGAGTAGGGGAGAAAGCCGTTTTAAGATAGTTTTTATATCCCCGGACAGAACACCCAGGCAACAGGAACATGACAAGTCACTAAAATTTGAACTTTAAAAAAGAAGAAACAAAGGGGAAAAAAAACTTAATTTTTGTAATGTACAGAGGACAGGGAATAGCACTGCCAGCAAATCCCCTCCAGTAGCCCAAATGTAGGAGTGGATTATGCACCTGTAAATAGTGTAAATACTGTAAATAGTACTAGTGAGGGATCTAGAATTAACCAAATTGAAACTGATATGTTTATTGAAAGTAAACTAAAAGGTATTTTTTGTTAATGCACAATGTATAATCAGGAAAATGTCATTTTTAGAGGTTCAAGTTAGTTTAATGTACAGGATGGACAGAAAGCATAGAACAAAAACGAGAGGTGGTGGATGTATTTTTTATGTGAAAGATTGTTTTAACTGTGTCTTAAGGGATGACTTAACAAACCAGGATGGAGTTGACTCTGTTTGGTGCAATTTGTACACATCACAAGGGAGTAAACTGTCGATAGGATTGTGTTATAGAATTCCCTCAAACAATGATTATGAGAATCAGACTTTGTACAATATTATCAAAACTGCTTCCACTGAACAAGTTCTTATTATGGGAGACTTTAATCATCCTAGCACAGACTGGGACAACTTGTGTGCTATCACAACTGACTGTGTTTATCTTGATTTTATACAGGATGCTTTCTCACTCAGCATGTAAATGAACCTTCACATAAGTTAAGCAACATTTTAGACTTGGTCCTTACTTCTGAGTCTGGTATGATTGAGAATATGGTTGTTGGTGATTGCCTATCTACCAGTGATCATATAATTTTAAATTTGATTTAGTAGTGAATGTTGAACTAAAGAAGCGTAGTTACATTCATTATGATTACAAGATAGGTGACTATAATGCAATGAGGGAGTACCTATGACAACCTTATACAAATGGTCGGAGGAGTGGCAAATGTTATTTAATGTTGATAAATGTAAAGTACTTCACACTGGTAGGAGTGGTCCTGGTTCTTCATATTCCATGGGAGGAAAGGTGTTACAGGCAATTGATGAAGGACCTTGGTGTTTTCATATATACTGTAAGTCCTTGAAACCAAGTAAGCATGTTTCAAAGATAGTTAAGAAAGCAAACAAAACACAAGGTATTTATAGTAGAACTCTTTATTTTTAAGGAGAGGGAGATCCTGCTGCCACTCTATAAGTCTTTAGTTCACCCTGTCTTGGAGTACTGCAGTTCAGTATGGAATCCGCACTTAAGTCCATATTTATCTGATTGAAAGGGTTCAGAGGAGGTTTACACGTATCATACCTGACATAGAGCATTTGTCTTCTGAGCAGAGACACGATGATCTGGGACTTATGTCTTTACAAATGAGAAGGTTTAGGGTGGATCGTATCCAAAGGTTTCGAGGATATAGAGTCTGAAAGTCTTTTTGAAATGAGGTGCGGATTCACCAGAGGGCACAGCCACATGACATACAAAGGTCAAGTTGTAGACTGAATACAAGGAACTTTTTTACACAGCAGGTCATCAATGCTTGGAATCAGCTGCCATCTAAAGCTGTTGTCTACAATTCAATCAATACCTTCAAGTCCTTCCTCACCAAAGACTGTTTGAGGAGACTAATGGGGGATTACAGGAGTCTCTGACTCCCTTCCCCATCAACCACCTGCTAGTCAGGTGGCATACAGGTGAATTAATAACACGAAGATTCTCCAACAAAATTTGGGGGTACCACAAACTTAGAGTGGGGTTCATCAAAGCTTGGAACCAACAGCTACAGAATGTCAAGCTTACATGGCTTCAATTCAACTTTTTACCTCTGGTGAATAGATATCACCTTTGATCTCACCCAAAATCAATAGCAGCTAAGAACTACATGGTGCATCTTAATCACATGCAAGATTTCAAGTCTTGACTTCCACCAACAACATGGGCATTTTTTCTACTAATATGGGGCCTGTGCAAAATAAGACATTCCATATAGGCCTAGCTATAAACTAAGCCTAAGGCTTCATGAGATACTGTACATATCAGTAACATGGTTGTCAATGTTTGTTGTCTGTACTGCATGCCACATCAAAACCAGTAGCAGTCAAGAACTCAATATGGTGCATCCTAAATGCATGTAGCCTAGGCTAAGCTTGAATTCCATCCATCTTTATACTTTAGCAGTAATATTTTGAGTAGGCTTCTCCCACATTTGTGGTCGATTAGCATCATAAAACAACTGCCCTTTAAGGCCTGCATTATTATTATATTACTTTAGGCCTAGGCCTAGTTATGGTTTGGAGCCAACTACTGCCAGACTCACGGAGACACCCACATTCCATGCACTCTGATCTGAAGATCTTCGGCATGGAGTTGGCATCTTCCTTATGTTTTCTACTGTTTTTCTTGGCATAACTTTGGCGTGGGCCTGACAAGTGACATGGAATGTGCTGTGGATAAACAGCACCTTGACCATTGACATCCCCATAGGCCTAGCCTAGGCCTACTTCCAGTATTACAACCAAACCAAATCCAGCCTCTGCAGAGTGAGCTACAATCTGCAATAGGCTATGTGAAATGTGACTACTGTATTTCAATCATTCAGTCACTACTCATTGGCAACTCTGTTACTAACAGTAGGCTAACAGTTAGTGAGTTACTGGCCTAGGCCTAGGCCAGGAGACTGCTGGGTAAGTCTTCGGTAAAGAAAGGCACCTGCATAGCAGAAAGCCCATTAGGCCTACAATTTAAAGCCTTAGGCCTAACGTTACCCACACAAGTGACAGTGAGCTCTTGCAGTCTCGGTGCGATATTTCTCAGTTTCTCAAGACATACAGGACCCTAGCTACTAGTAGGCTACTGGATCTTGTCAGCGATCTTGTTGTGGTCGGTAGTACTGTATACAGTACATACACAGTACAGCAAACCTTAAGCCGGTACAAGTTGCTTACCGAACATGCAACTTACTGTATGATGGCTATCATACAGTGTTGCCACTCAACGAAAACGAAAAACCCCAGATTTGAGTCCTAAAAAACCCAGATTGCCAAATAAAAACCCAGATCAGCTATAACTTCTGCAAAGTCCGACAGAGGACGTAATTACAGGATCATGATTTCCTTCACAGGATGGATAAAATCAAAAGTAAACGGGCGGGTTTTTATTGCTGCGGAAAATATGCAATTTTCTTTTTCCTTTTTTTTTTATTGGCTGAATAGGAGCAGTGCAGTCCTGTTGTGTGGATTAGCTGCATGGAGGGAAAGTCACGGTTATTTGGGGTGCGTGCATACATTCGTAACATAAGGTTAAATAAAAGGGCAAAGGAGGCCCTGGAGACCAACCCTTTATTAAAAACAGCCAACCAGACCAACATCAAGCGAGTCCAGTAAAATCAGAAACTTGTCAATGATGAACTGCAAGTTCTTCCATGATTGTGGTTGAATCATCCCTAATTTTACTGGGCTCGCTTAGTACTCTGGTTGGCTGTTTCTGGTAAGGAGCGGAGTTAACTACCCTCTCTGGCAGGAAGATAGGCCCCCTTCGTTACAGGGATGCATTGTATAGGCTGATGTAAGTCGGCTTCTCAATAAGGTTATTTTTCTATAACACTTAGGTGTTGGCATGAAGTTACCTAAAACACAGGCATGTAACTCATTTGTACTGGGTAACCGCATGTTTTATCCAACATCCACCCCCTACCCTCAGAGTCAGAATCACGCATGGACGGGCACATGGACAGAATCACGCATAGACGGGCACATGGACTTGACCTGTACTGTTCCAGGGCAGCATATATTAAAGTGCAACCAATCACCGTATAGATATTCAGGTACTACATGTTTATGGACCGTGGTTTCAAAAATGTGTAGGCCTATTGTCTTGTGATGGAAGTGCGCATACATTTACCCAATGTACAATAGACACGGAAGTATGTATAGCCCTCGATCGGGGTGGTGTGTTACGTTACATGCCTTGCCCATGTGCTACAACACGCAGCCCTGCTCGAGGTCATGAATACGAAATATGAACTGATTGAGAAACTGTCTTCCTCTTCCAGAATTAGGCCTTTTCAGCATATTTCAGATATTTTACGAACGTTTATTCACATGGAACTTGTGAAATGCAATGAAATGTTCGAGTTTCAACTACAAACTGTAAAAAACCCAGATTTGTACCTTTCTGAAAAAAATAAACCCAGAAACCCAGATGAACCCCAAAAAACATAGATCTAGTGAAAAAAACCTAGGAGTGGCAACACTGCTATCATATATACGTTACTGGGTATGGTACGTGTAGTGCATGGGCGTACAAGAACACATTTTCATCTTAAAAATTGAATTAGTAGTAAAATGCACTGGGTAACAATTCACTACTGCATCTTTGGAATATTTTCACTCTCTAAAAATGACAATATCTTGAAGTGGTATCAAATGTTTAACAGGATGTTTCTGATATTGAAAATGTGATTTCAGAAAATTCATACAAATTAATTCAGCCATTGTAAAATTTCATATCGCAAGGATTTCGTTACATTATCTCCCTGTGTACTTGTTTAGGTTGATTGTGGTCGCTAGCTTCAACTGGCTTTTCAATCATAGAAGGATTCATTAAATATGGGGGAATCACAGTTACTTTTTGTATTTGAAAGTTGTTAAAGCAATATTACAAGTATTTCTGCAAATAAAATTATCTATTAAGAGCTATAAATAATATTTTCTGCGTAATTTGAAATTTATGATACCACAAATATTACTTGTGAAATGTAAAACTTGGGTACATCTCTAAACAAAAATAAACCGCACGCGTAGCAACCAAACGCACCCTCAAGATGGCTGCTACCTTGCAGGCTAGGGCTGCACTTTCTGTTAAAAAGCCATCGTCTACATTCTACGACGATGATAAAAATCCTGTATTTAATGCGTTTGTTGAGGAGTGTAAACTTTTCATCCAGTACATGCAACGCAGAGTTTCAGGTAGTTTTCGGAAAAAAGACGACGAACCTTTTTCGCGAGGGTAAGGTCAACATAATTTGGTGAACCTAACGTGAGGCGCTAGACTAACGGCTTACCAGTGAAAACGTCCCCTGACCAAAACGTCCCCGTACCAAAACGTCCCCGCTATTGGTCAAAACGTCCCCGTGCAAAAACGTCCCCGGATTTGGTAGCCTTTATCTTCCCTTACCTTACGCCAAATAGAAAGAGGGCGCTTCAAAACTGCATTCTGGGAATGATTATTCCATGATCAGACAGCAAAAGTAGATCGTTACCATGGAGAAGGTTGATCGTCACAATGCTCAAGCTCGCCATTTTGGAATTATCCTTCCCATGGTGCTTCACGATCTGCTATTTGGCATAAGGTCTTAGACCTTATGCCAAATAGCAGATCGTGAAGCACCATGGGAAGGATAATTCCAAAATGGCGAGCTTGAGCATTGTGACGATCAACCTTCTCCATGGTAACGATCTACTTTTGCTGTCTGATCATGGAATAATCATTCCCAGAATGCAGTTTTGAAGCGCCCTCTTTCTATTTGGCATAAGGTCTATGCCTACTCTGAAGTTCAAATAATTTTTTAAAGTACAGTTATTGGAATGAAATGGAAATTTTCTGGAAAATTTAACCTTTTATGTTAAATTCCAAAGTGTTTGTGGTAATCATTCTACGTTCGTCTGTTGTAAAACTAACAGTTAGGCCTAACAGTTAGGCCTAACGTTAGTCGGATAGCATCTCAGTTCTCAGTTCTAACGTTAGTAAGTTCTAACGTTATCGTAGGCCTAGGCCTGCCTAACTTTATCGTAATCGATCCTCATACACTCAATTTTTTTAACATGTCTCAAGTTTTCTTCAAGTTTCCAACCGATAGTTTTAATTTGGATTCCTAAAATCATGTTCAAAGTCTCTATGACGGGGACGTTTTGACTTCCCATATATAATAGTACGGGGACGTTTTGGTAAAAAGCGGGGACGTTTTGGTAGCGAAAATGCGGGGACGTTTTGGTCTGGGGACGTTTTGACTGGATACCGACTAACGACATGTTAAGCGTAGGCCTAAGCTAACTTGAACATGATAGGGACATGACCTAATAAGGCGACTTTCGAAGGTCGTGCATCCATACAGTCAAAAAAGCGCGTCAAAACTGTCACAATCAGTGCGTCAATTTTTGATGCAGCACGCCCATAGCAAATTCCCTTGCAAATGCGTGTGAACCTGTTTAATATTTCAAGCACGCGCACACTAAGATATGCAGCTCAAACTGAATGCACAAACTGCCTAGACTACACTGAACCCGTACATGTATATAGCTCTGTACAAAAATTGTAAACAGCGCCTGCTGGCCTTGTTAGGTTACTTCTGATGTTAGGCTTGAGCTGGAAATGCTGAACTTGTCATAATGGTATCTCTTAAAAAGAAAAATCTGCGGTAAAGATTTATAGCTCTTAAATAAGGTCAAGTCCAGCAAAAGATTTTCAGGTAGCCTAGCCTAGGCCTATACAAACAGATTCATTCTTTTGTCTTGTTTTACAAAAACTAAAACTTTCTTAGAGTGGCCTTATAAGGTGGTGCCATCATACTAGCCTAGCCTAGACCACAGGCGCCCCTTAACATTGTATAGTATACCCTATACTATGTATTATATAGACAGAAAGGTATGTCACAAATCTCCTAGCTCGAACAAACAACTTACGTTTCTGGCACAATTACTGCACTTTTCTCGCCAAATTTGTCTGTGTCGAAACTTTTGATCATAAGGTACCTCAAGGCAGCTCTTTTTCCCGAATAATTTCACTTGGCATTGTCTGAAGGATGAAATTTTGATGGAGTAACAGTTTGAGGATGGTAGCTGCTGATAGAGAGCATTCAGCACTTCCACACTGTATAATAAAATACTCCTAAAATATTCTGTAAAGTTCTCTTAACTTTCTGAATTTCTTCCAAAATTTGTTTAATTATGGTTCACTTTTTATTATTGCAAATCTTGCAGATATATATTAGCATCAATATGAACAATTTTTGAACATTTAATTTCATAAAATTTGAAAACCTTTTGAAAAGTGGAAGGTCTAGCATTTTCTACAAGCACTTGTGACAGTTGAACTGTAACTGTTTTACAGTCTTCAACTGCCACAAATGCTCATGGTAAATGCAAACCCTTCCACTTTTCAAAAGGTTTTCAAATTTTATGAAATTTAATGTTCAAAAATTGTTCATATTGATGCTAATATATATCTGCAAGATTTGCAATAATAAAAAGTGAACCATAATTAAACAAATTTTGGAAGAAATTCAGAAAGTTAAGAGAACTCTACAGAATATTTTAGGAGTATTTTATTATACAGTGTGGAAGTGCTGAATACTCTCTATCAGCAGCTACCATCCTCAAACTGTTGCTCCATCAAAATTTCATCCTTCAGACAATGCCAAGTGAAATTATTCGGGAAAAAGAGCTGCCTTGAGGTACCTTATGATCAAAAGTTTGGCGAGAAAAGTGCAGTAATTGTGCCAGAAACGTAAGTTGTTTGTTCGAGCTAGGAGATTTGTGACATACCTTTCCGTCTATATAATACATAGTATATGGTACACTATACAATGTTAAGGGGCGCCTGTGGCCTAGACTATAGTAGAGTGAGATAGGGGGTTTTCATCCACCTGGGTATTTCCGTCCACCATTCTTCTCGTATAGTGGCAGGGCTCTAAAAAAGGGTACCTAGGCCAGAGCATATAAGCCAGAGATACATGTGTGGGGAGGGTATGTATAAATCAAAATGTAAGTTAGCTAGGCCCTAGGCCTAAGTTGAATCATGTTAGGCCTAATACTGGTTGCACTGACAGCCCAGCCACTAATTTCACCCTTCAAGTTGACTAGCCTAGGCCTACTTTTAAGACTTTGACGGAATATAATTTTGCCGATATGGTAACAATCACCAGGGCTGGAAAAAATGTTTATTTCCTGGGAAGAGAGTCAAATTTTCCTCAGTTCCTGCCATACTTTTATACACATTAAAGGTGTAAATTTCCCTCCAGTGACCAAAATTTCCCTCCAAATGCCCAAATTTCCCGAGAAGGAGCCTCCCAGCTTCCCAACTTTTTCCACCCAGGACAATCACAGTAATTTGGTGAAACTGTACAGGTATTGTTGTGTGTGTTTGCATGACGAGGTGAAGGTACAAACGCATACTGTACATGAACTGTCAACAATAGCGATGAGCACATTCAGTAAGCCCCACATGGCATGGAACTCTCAATAGGTTCTTGTGTTGCACATCTGTGCATCGGTGCAGTACAGGGCACAATCGAAATTCGAACCATAGGGGCAATTAGTATTACAGGTATAGGACAAAAACCCCAAAATTCAAGATATTTACCTCAAATCAGAATCAAATCAGAAATCCTTCCTATGTGTTCTACCTTTTCACAAAACTAGCAAGATTATACAAAAAAACCACAAAATAACACTACCTAGCTTGAAAGTAGGATGATTTTCGCAATGTCTGAGCGCTCGGAAGTGTTCGTTAGAAAAAGATGATTGCGCAATAAAATCACAGTGTTAGCCTTGTGCCAGTCGTTTTTTATGTCTTGAATGTGCTATACATATAATATATATTTACGAGAAAGAAATGACTGGCGTAAGGCTAACAAGTTGATTTTATTGCGCAATCATCTTTTTCTAACAAACACTTCCGAGCACTCAGACATGGCAGAAATTCATCTTATTTTCAAGCTAGGTAGTGTTATTTTGTGATTTTTTTTTTTGCATAATCTAACTAGTTTTGTGAAAAGGAAGAACATATTGGAAGAATTTTCGATATGATTCCGATTTGTAGTAAATATCATGAATTTTCTGGTTTTTGCCCTATACCTGTAACACTAATTGTCCCTATGGTTCGAATTTGGGTTGTGCCCTATACAATATGTGCAGTGTGCTAAATGCGATGCCCAGTACATTGCATTGACAGACGGTCAGGCCATTAACACAAACTTTGTTTTTCATGATACATATTGAAAGATTTTGGAACATTTCTTTGGTGTAATTGGAAACTTACATGCAGGGAACTTTTCTGTGATTTTGAGGTTGTTTGCCTCATGCACCTGGCGCTATTTTTAGTGCCAGACAAACACCCACTTTTTCGTTTTTCTGGCGCAATCACGGTGGTCTCTAGCGCTTTTGTGCCAGAGTGCCAGTCTATTTTTGAGCCCTGCACCTCACAAAATATGGCATGCTGGGGTTTTTGGCCGTAGCCCTTTAAAGGTCCTATATAGTATAATCTCCCCCTAAACTGTAAAAAGTCATCCTGCTAACTTTAGGCTACTTCTAGCCCTTCCAATTTAAACAAAAACACCAGTCTAGTACACCTTCAAGACAGAGCCACAGAAGTCTGCACTGAGTTTCCATTCCTCAAGGCCATACTGACACACAGCTGTGTGTAATTGGGACTGAAGTGGACTGTACAAGCCATCACTGACCAACCACAGTCAAGCTATCATTTGAATAAAAATCAATCAAAGTGCAGTAACCAATTTTATTTAGTACTATAAGGCTATTCCTAATTTTGTCCGGGGGGGGATGCCACAATCCCTACAATTTTTTGACCATGGTGGCCGAAAACCCCCTTCCATATGGCCGAAAACCCCATCGTATGTGGCCGAAAACCACAGCAGCAAATTTCCTGATTGTTTTGTGAAAAGCATACTTTTTCCTTTATGACAACCATCAAAAATATAGGGATAAGAAAAGGTATTGAAAGCATCCATTAAACCCATACAAGAGTAATAATAATTATAGTTCATACCCCTGATATAACTGATATTGTCCTTAAGTGGCGGAAAACCCCCTCATTTACCCTATGTTACAATTGAACAGCAATGCATGCTTTTTAGCATAAAATGGTGTGAATGCCCTAAAAAACAAGATTTAGCAGTTTCATAGAATGCGTAAAAAACAAAACAGGACTGTTTGTGTAAATCAAAATTTTTGGCTCTTTTTGGACACGTAAGTGCAAATATTCTTACAATGAAGGGTCGTAAACATGTATCCATAGAGGTCAATTACCTAGGAGTATATGGGAGTTTGAGAAAGATCGAGATCATTCAAAATATTCGAAGGTGCGGTAGCCCAATTTTGTAAATGGTGATATTGTTAACCTAGTATGGGAAGCCCCAAAGCGACCCAAATACTAGGTCTCCAGGTTGTGGACTAGGCCTAACCTACAGCATGCTATAGGCCTAGGCCCAGCTAGGCCTATTGCTAATCTCCATTGCAAGGCATTGTGGGAAGGGGGAAGCAGCACCACACATTCAACGCTACTCGGTTCTCCCACAAAAATATAGCCTAGGCTATACCTAGAACTGGCTTTATCCAGATTGGCGCTGCATTCACAAGCAATAGCTTACACAGCTGTTTTGCATTGAATGTGAATGCTAGGCCTCACCTAGCCCTCAGGAAAGGCATGTGTATAGCCGGTCACAGGCGAACGACCACAGTCCTCTACTGAGGACTAGGCCGCACCTCAAATTACAGGAATTTGCTTTTCCTCAGTTAACAAAGAGGCCTTTGACTTTAATTTGGAAGAGCTCTTTCAGTTTTCTTCAGTTGTTATTATTAATATGCTAGGATTCTAGGAAGTTATATTTTTTATTTATATACTTGTACAAGGAGTCAAAGTAAGGGTGCTAGACAAACAGTGGCACATCCCGTCTGCCATCTGGATGCTAGGAGGTGGCAAAGAGCCAGTCTGTAAAGTTTTGCCTGGGCCAGGAACATGATCCCATAGCCAATTTCTGTCCATGCAATTTCCTTTACTGTCCTCAAATCTGTGCAAAAATTCAACTTACATGGCATTTCCCAAGCAAAGGAGAAGCTTCCTTGCTTTATGTACAACATCAATACAAAGCTGTCAATTGAAGGCACAGAAATTTCCCCACATATTCACTGTCTGTGATTTGCATTCCCCTCATATAAACCACCCTTTAAACATTTTTCTGTTCCCCATGCAAGAAAAAACTACACAGTATGGTTCAAGAGTGGCCCAGTGTTCTCTGTGTCTTCCTCAGTGTGGCAAATGTTGGGTGTCAACATCTGATTGGTAAATCTTGAATGATAGGTATTTAGAGTAGCTACTGTACTTTCTAGAATACAAATTTTCCTATGGAGCCTCACCCATTCGGACTTTTTCTTTTTTTTACATTTTAGTAACAACAGCCTTTGTATCTTTTTTTTTTTTGGGGGGGGGGGGTGGAAGGGGAGGGGGATATGACTCATTCACTAGGCCTGCAACTCTTTACAAAATTTCTTTTCCTTGTCCATGTTTCCAGAGCAACAAACTTGGCCCAATGCCTAGGCTAAGGTATTCCAAATGTAGTGATATTCACTTGTCTACTCTTTCAAATCGTTGCTCCTTTGCATACAGTACCAACTTTAATTAATAACCCAGATCTTCAAGTTATTGTATGATCAAGCCACTGCACCCTTGTAAGAAGTATTCATTGAGCAGGTCATTGTGTACTTAAGTAACATGTGTGCATTTTTTTGCATTCATTTCATTTTGTCTCAGGGGCTGAGATTTCTGACCCAAATTGTCCGGACATTCTTCATACAACTTTACATACTGCATTTGTTCTGTTGTTTTCCCTTTTCAAAAGAAAAATTTGAACAGCAGCCAAGTTTTTAAGTTCTACCATTAGTATAAACCAAAGTGTTGATGAAATGAATGACTCATAGTACCCCCAATATTCATAACATGGAACCTTGAGTCAATCATTACAAAGTGTGCTGCATAAAGAGCAGTTCAGGAACTATTATCACCAGAGTTAAGAATTAAAATATTTAAAACAGTGAGAATATTGTGCTTGCTTACAAAAGTTTGAATGAACGTTTTACCAAACATTCTGACCGTCATATTTTGTTAAGATTCATGATAAAATTCTAGTTTATTAAAATTTATTCCCAAACTTGAAAATTGTGTGAGTCATTGTGTTTGCTTTTCGATTGGAAGAACAACTGATCAAATTTAGTTTTTGTATCACAACATAGATAGATCAAGGATACAATTACACCTAGGCCGAGCAAGTCTTACTGTTAGGCTTACCAGTAATAAAGGCTTAAGTGGTCCCCACCTTCACCAGCAACCTCTCCCTTGATGTAGAACTCAATGAACATAATCACAAGCAGGTGCTGTGATGTCCAAGCTGAGCAAGAGAGTCTGGGGCAACAACTAATTGATCTTGAGAATTAAGCAGAAGGTCAAGCAAGCATGTGTCTTCACAGACCAAATCCTTATTTTGATGCTTTATCCTCAATTTTATCTCTTTCAAGCTTCATGTGAACCAAGAATGTCATCAAGAAAGTGACATGAATTCTCAGCAAAATATCTCTTAGCTCTTGGCCAGTACAAGTACGGGTAGGCTTGTACAAAGTGCCCATCTTTCTGTTAGCCTGAGATTGATGACTCCTTGAACCCATTTAGATTTTCATCTGCAAGGCTTCTTATGTCAGGTTCCATCAGGGGTAAAGAGCCTTTTGCTGGGAACAATTTTACCTTGAAAGAGTTTTTGGAAAATGTGATAAAGCAATCTTACCCTCCAATCTGGAAATAAGACATCATGAGGGCAAGGCTATTTTCATACTAGCTTTGACAGCATATATTTATTTGTTTCAAAGGGCACCAAGGCCAACAGAAGATTTTGTTTTATCTGGTGTATGTTTGGTTGTATGTTGTTAGGAGGGTCATGAAGGCCAAGGTAGCCTTGGAAAGTATTCCATTTTGTAGGGCACTAATGCCATTAACAAAAACATGAAGGACATGGCCTCTGTGGCCTCATTTATTTCCAGCCCTGTTACGTACAGTAATAGTCCTAATCCTAGACTGTAGTGTAGGCCTTTGCAAGGGTCCAGAATCACGGTGTAGGCTAAAGTGGTATTCTTGTTGATGGTTTATGTGGTTGTCCACTTGTGTGTGGCATTCACATAAAATTCTTTTAAGACAGAACAGAATATAGCCATTTCCTTTTAGAATGAGTCATATAGTAATATGTGATTGTTATTTATTTCCTTACAGTTCCAATACATTGTTTACCCTATGGAACAGTTACCAGGCCCGCCTTCCAGAGGCATACTTTCAGCAGAAAGTCATCGAAATGGGAGATTTCCTTGTTACCATAGAGGTACAGTACTGTACTTAGTGAAAACATGTTGAAGCGTATGCAGTTACTATGATATAGCTAAAATGACTGGCAGTACTTGTAACATAATATTGGATGATTTTGCTTCAGTGAGAAGTTTGCAAAGATTAAAGCTTACTTTAAATTTGAAAATGAAAAAGGGCACTTATAATATTTAAATATGGTCTTCAAAGAAATGATGTATTTTTGTTTTCACAATGTTATTCAATCTTTTTACAACTAAAGTGGTAACCATCCAGTAATGAGTATATTAAAGTCTATTTGCATTTTACAATGCCTTGTAACTTTTTTTTTCAAACTAAAAGGAATTAGCTTTATAGAATGATCCCCCAGACACATTTAACTTTGAAGCTGTTTGTTCTTATCCAGGAGTATAACCTTGCTGTATGGCAGTGTTATGGAAGATACTTGGATCAGTTTGGAGACCAACACATTGAAGACATAACAGACATAAACACTGTTATGGAAATATTCTTCCCTGGTGGTCTTGAAACTCAAAAAGCAAGCTTAACAGTGAGTACTATGTTACAGCTTTTCTTACATTAAGCAAGCTCAGGGTTCCTGTTTATTGGAAAAGTCATGAAATTTTATAGACGTGACAGAAGTTATGGAAATGTCTTGGAGCTTTTGTAAAGACTGTGTAACATCTGTCTAATGATTTTACAGGACATATTTTTATCCCATATTTTTATTTTGGGGTGGGGGGTGGGGTTGTATCTGCTGATGAACTAGTTGGTGAACTTTTCATTCATAATTTTTATGTTCAAGTCCCTTCAGCTGGATGCAGGAGGGCAAAAACTAAATATTATCCCCACATAGGTTCTGCTCCCAGGTGCTACATCTCCTGGTGAGACACTATGACATGATGTTAACATCCTGTTAGCTGTCAGACCCTTACATCATAGATGAGTCATTGGCAACCACATTTTAAACTGGCTGAAAAAACAGATACCTCAGAAGTGCCTTAGATGTATCAACTTTTCATAATTTTTACATGGAAAAGTCATGGGATTTGATTGCCTTTAAGATGTAGGAACCCTGCAAATAGCTTTATGTGGTTCTTCCATTCTAAGGTCAAGTAGTTAAAGGAGAAACCCGGACAGTTTCCCCCTTCACAACTCCCCTCACGACAATTTGCTACTGGACAAAAAATTCCCCCCCAGGACAATTCCAAATTTTCTGGTAGGGGAAGATGTCTGTGGGGTAATTGTCATGGCAGGAGTTGCCCGGTGAGGGGGGGGGGGGAGGTCACATTGGGAATTAACTGGGTGGGAATTGTTCAGGGAGAAGGTGTCAGATCATGCTGTTTCTTTCCTTCAAGTTTCAACATAATTGTTGTAGGAAATATGCTAATTGGTAGATTGCCTTTCCTTCCAACAGTTCAGAGCATTGTATGGGAAGAGTATTTGCAATTACCAATTGGTTCTTCAGACAGACCAGAAATTACAGAATTCAGAGTCTGTGACCAAATGTCTGAAAATACTAGCTTTTCTTCGACTGATCACACAAGTAGTCTTACCTAAGGAGCCACTGTGTTGGTTAGTCTACAATGGTAAGTGGAAGGTTTCTCTTGATTGTTCATAAGTCTTTGAGTTGAAAATATAAGCCTCTGTTAATTTATTGGAAGATGTCTTTTTGGCAAGATGTCTCATTCAAATTTTTTCTGTGGGGAAATTCAAGATTAAGACAAAGATTAAGGTTGAGAATTGGCATCTAATGTTTAGGAATGATTTCTTCCTTGGAAACTAACCATTAATGTTTCTGTGTTTTTAAAAATTAATAACAAAAAAGTATAAAACACCAGCTGCTGGATGTTTCCAGTTAAACAAATGATGAGGTGAAGCTTTGACCATACTTTGCACTGGAGTATAAAATCAAGATACTTTTTCCGTGTAAACGTGGGCAATTGTGCTATTTATTCATGCACAAAGGAGACCCTTTATTCAACCATACCATACACGTTGATGATGTGTTGAGTTTCTCCCTTTGAAATAGCAGCTCAACAAAATAAGCTGACACCAGGATTTATTAGATGAACATAAATTGTTTACAAAAGTGTTTCTGTGGCATTACTTTAATCTCTGAGTGATATTGTTCTTTAAATCATTACATATTTTATGTCAGGTATTTCTTCACTTGCACAATTTGGCATTCACACTGTAGTTTTTCTTAGATGTTTAGCTTGTTTTAAACAGTTATTAGTCACAGCTACTTTTGTATAACATTTAGAGTAGTTCAGATTTAAGTTGGCCCAGATGTAAGATGAAAATTAAACCTTTTGGTATATATGTTGATTGTAGCTGTTCACAGTTATAAAGGTTCTCTAATCTCACCCCAGAGAGAAAAATTCTCCCTACTAAGTTACCTTTTAGCCCCCTACTCTAATTTAAACAAAAACACCTGTCTAGTACACCTCCAAGACAGAGGCACAGAACCTAGCCTGCACTGAGTTTTATAGTTTTCTTGAGGCCATATATGTTGACACACAATGACTGTGTGTGAGCTTAATTGGGAACACAACTGATAATACAAGTCATTGCTGACCAACCAGAGTGAAGCTTGTTTGAATGAATGTCAATCAAAGTGCAGTCATCAACTGTATTTAGAACTCTAGGGCTATCCCTAAATATGTTTGGGCAGGGAGTTGCCAGCAACTTCCTGATTTGAGGGATGCCATATCCCCTTAAAAATGCATTTGCCCAAAGTTTGTCTACTTCAGGGTTCTAGCTAGAGCATATTTAGTGCCAGGCGGCAGTTGGTTTCTGAAACACCATCCTGGGGAGGAGTCTGAGAAACTTTTGTGTCTTTAAGGGGCCTTAGATTCAAAATGATGCTACCTTTTGCAATTTTTTGACTTAGTTGTATATGCAATTCATTCAGTTTTTTAGTTGATGTTTAATTATTTTTATGTTTTTGCTATTTTTCCATTTTTTAGTTGTAATTATCATCTGAAGATGCAGTAGAGAAATGGCTAAAAACTGTTTTGTTAACTCATTATTAGATAAGTTTGTTTCTTTTATTCAGCATTTCCATTTTCATATTGCAAAATTATAAACACCTATGCTTAGAATACGATCAAAATAGCGCATTTTCAGCAAAGTTTCATTTTTTTTCGGAAAATCTGTGCCGGGCGGGACAGCGCATTTGACCGTGAGTGCCGGGCACAAATAAGGAATGCTGGGCGGCCCCTCCCAGCGCCGCCCATTGTAGCTAGAACCCTGGTCTGCTTATAACTAACTCTGAACTCTGTAATGTGATGTGTTCTTCTGCATTCATTTTGCTCCTCCTTCCAGTACAGTTAGGGTTACATTGATACAGTGTTCCTTTGCTTATTTTGTTTAATTTCCATAGGCACAATCCACATATATAGTGTGTCAAGACATCTGATGACACTTGGACATTCAGCAAAGGTGAGACAGCCCAAAGTTATGAAACTCATTATTCTGGTTCAGTTTGCTGATTTGAGGTGATTGAGCTACATTCCGTTCTAAAAATTGCATCTGTTTCAAAAAGTCAAAAAGAAATGTGTGGAGGTTTAATACTTAATAGCCAAGATTGTTATTACTAATTGCTAATAGTGCACTTTGTGCTTGCTCAGTTTGTTTCTAAGTTAATGTTGAAAAATGTAAATGAGGCATTGAATGCAAATGACAGTTTAACTTGTAACTGCCTAGAGGAGGGTATTTACCACTATCAATCCTTGACATCACAAAGTACATTTTATAGTTTGTTTACCAGCCCCATGTTAACTGTTTCAACCGTTTTCATATCTTAGCCTTACCACCACTTTCAAACACTTTTTTCACCCATTATATTTTCAGATTCTTGTGCTTAATTGCTTTACAATCTTGCCTTTTACAGGTTCTTGAGTTCCTGTTATGGGCATGTATGTGCATTGAGAATTCAGTGCCATTAATGTCTGTTAGATACCTTCAGTGGCAAACAACACTATACACTGCTGTCTGTCAGTGCTACTATGACTGCAAAGCACCACAACATGCAGAGGTACTGTATTAGCTGAGTTCAACTAGGGTAATGTTGCATCAATTTGTAGGTTATGGAGAGTATGCAGAATGATGTGATTATTGTTAGTCTTACCCATTTTGATTTGTAAAAGATTATAGGTATGGGAAATATATATTTAAAGATGTTATGATTGAGTTGGCATTCTGATATGTACTTGTAGTGGCCACCTGGATGACAAAGGGACTTCCAGGTTTCCCCCAAGGGTAGGGGGTACAGGTGGAGATTGGTCCCATATATCCAGAGGCAGAGGTAAAATCTCCCTTGCATGTTTTTGCAGTGAACAATATAACTGACAATGTCATGATTTGCTTCTAGAGTAGAGAATATGTCTGTGGTAATATTTTGAAGTTACACCAGTAATTAGCCTTTCAGACCATCCAAAATGCAGCTTGAAGGGGCTCTGAAAGAAGCTACTCCTCCCCTCCCCCCCCCCCCCACCCCCCAATGTGCGTTTGGCCCAGGACAGCTTCCATTTGGAATCATGTTTTAGTAGTAGTGAAATCTCACCCTTTACTTTGTGGGGAATCCTAGTGCTGCAGTACTAGTCATGTCTCTTAGTCTCTTCAGCCTTTCCAGAGTCATTCCCTCCCTCCAGCCAAAGCAACACCCCAGCCATACACCTTTTGGGGTTGGGGGCTTTTATGATGTGAATTTGCATGTACCATATTATCTTACCCTTCAGATCACTCTGAAGTTTCTCTTAACTATCTTTCCAGACATTTGCTAGGAGGGCATTGGCAAAAGTGAATGAACTAAGCCAGCTTGAAAAGATAAGTTCATCAACACTAACTGCTGAGACAGAAGCCAAGTTCCGCCAGGCAGCTGTGAGGGTAGGTCATTTGTAATGGACCTCTGGGTTGCATATGTTTTAGAAGGGTTGACAGAGCTGCTGAATTTTTTCATTGTGCAAGGGATAAATTAGGAGTTTGTTTCCTGAGGTCATACTGTGAAGGGAAGGTCATGATGGAGCTACCTGTAACAATAGTACAAGAATGCCACAGAGAAGAAACAAAAGCAGAGAATAACTTATCATCTCATTTTACTACACAATCTGTTCTAATTGCTACACATGTATGCAGATATGTAGCAATGTATTCTTGCCAAAAGGTTGTCAATAATTTGGGGCTAACTAATGGGAGATACCTTCAAACAGCTGTGAGAAATAAGAATGCTAAATTAGACAATGTAAGACTTCTATGTTTTTACATAATGGTTACACATGTTCACTGATATGAACTTTCCTGGTGCTATTTGGTGCTCACCTTTAGTTACTGTACTAATCTTTAATGAAATAGTAAAGCAAAAAAATGAGGCAGAGTAGCCTAGCGTAGTGCTTGTGACTCTCGATTGAAAAGTGCAATGGCTTCCTGGGTTACTAGGGTTTCTTGTGTAACAAAACACCTCACTCTGCCTCACTCTTCTCAGTCTTGTCCACCAAGTTGAAAATGGGTCAAAAGCTTTGGCTAGGGATTACCCAGCCATTGACGCATATCTCATTTCATTGACGTATCATACTTTCATCCACTTCATTTCATGGACTTATACACTGGCCTTTGAGCCCCAAGGGCTCAGGTTTCCTTTGCTTACAGATAATCTAACCTTACAGAAAAATAGGTAAGTAGTATAATTTGTAGACTGTGGAATTAAAAACGAGTTAAACACATGTTCTGAAAGGAAAAAAGGAAACCAACCATTTCAATTGCAATATGCAAAATTTTACATGTGTAATTACATGCTTGATTTTATTCCTCCTTTTCCATTCTGTTTCTTCAGTTGGGAATTATGGTTTTCAAGCGGTCAGTGTTTGATGCCAGAAAAAGAACAAAAGGATTGCTACGACCAAAGACCCGAAGTAACTTGAAGGATTCACAGTCTGTAAGTTGAACACTGCAAGTTTAAGGTTTCTTCTGTCTTGAAATGGAGGTCATTGAAAGGGATGAGATCAGCATATTTATCAGCGAGATTCAGAATCTTGAAATCTTTTTGTTCTCATTTCCTTTTACAAGTGATTTTAATCAAGTTAAAGTAGTGAAATGAAAAGGTAGAATTTGTGGTAAAGAATGCAGGTATAGAGGTTTTTCACGTGACGTCAGCGCGTTTCACTGGCCGTCACTGCTCATGCTCAAAAGACTGCAGGATCTTAGTTACGATTGTTATACACTGGACGCCTGGCCGTCAAAATAGAGAGACGCGCGAACGCGGTGATGTCAGTGAAAAACCTCTATAGCTAATGAAGAGTAAGATTTGTGTGTGATTATTGAGCTCACTGTAATTAAAGCAGCTTGAGGTAAAATTAACTTCAGTTAGTGTCTGTTTCCACTGGAAAGTACAAGATTTAAACAGAAGTCATCTTGATGGAGCATGATGAGATCATTTTTTTCATACATTGAGTCTTGATGTTGACCTATATTCTTTTTATTTACAAGCATGTAACAAGTTACCAGGGTCTCCTGCATGCCCTTCTCATATTTTAGTGTAACTTCTCATGCATGGAATGTGTGTATTTAAGTGTTTCCCCCATCAGCATGTGTTCTAAATTACATTTTTGAAGACTTGCCATTTAATGGTAGGTTCTGTATAGTACTTCCTGTTGTCTCTCTGTAGATGAGTATGTAGTATTACTAGTTAGGAACTCTTCAATGTGGTAATGTTCGTCCCTTCAAAATGACAAAACTTGTCAACTTTTATAGTTTATTAATTCCTTGCACAATATAATGGTTAAAATTAGCTGGAAGTCAGAGGCCAGTAAGTTTCTCACAAGACGGGAAAAAAAATTGTAAGAAGTAGGCTCTGTGCAGGTGGTTTGTGCATAGGCAACATATATTGAAAGAGACAGGCTTGTCAGTTTCTGACAATGTCGTACTAGCTTTACATTCTTACTTGTCCAGCTGGCCAGTAGAAAACTTGTACGGTCAGAAAAATTCAATAGTTAAATATGTCTTAAAGTGTGCTGAAAGTATGAAAAGTCGAAAGAGGAAAGTTGATGCTGCCCAAACTGAAAATGTGAAAGAATGAAAGCAAAGGAAAGAACACAAGAAGATTTGTAGCTTGCAGGAAGGTCTTTCAAGATATTACATCATTTGTAGCCACTCTTTTGAGCACTTGGGCATAATTGGGAAACTTTTAACCGATTTCAGCTACCTTTCTTCTGCTGTATGTATAAACACATCAAATGTCATGTACAGACATTAGTATTCCACATTAAATGCATACAATCAACTGTCATATTGGGCTCTCAAAATTTAAAAGAACTCTGATTCTTTAGTCAAAGGGAAAAAACTGCCACTTAATTTATGGCATATTTAAGCTTTTATAAATATTGGTTCCTTCTATATTTCTGTATCACCTTTTGAAATTATTGCTCCAATTTTAAGTACTCTAGCTTTTCCCCTGCTTTAAATGATAGCCCACAGAAGGTCGGACTGTTACTATTGTTGCTAGTGATGGTCGGCTGATCTGGCACAAAACCACAAAACAAAGGCTAGATGAGTTGAACAAAAAGCATGGCTCTGTGAGTATATTAGAGGTTGCAGTGGTTTCCATCCCATCTGGATACAGTTTTAGTCCTATCATCTACCTGCTATCAGTCTGATTTTATCCAATCATTCAACTAACACCCTTAATAACACATCATTGTTAACTTTTATCAAACAATCATGTATAAAATGTGGTGAGCATTTATAGGCTGGTTTGCTTTGGGAGAGATGAATAGGGGGCTAATGCCATCTCCCTGCAAAGTATGTGTTGCAGGGTTTCCTACCTGTGTTTTCAGTATGCTTATTAACATTAACTTTTAGTTCTGTGAATTAAAAAATGGAAAGCTGTTTAATGTATTTCTTGAACTTAAGTGTATTCCAGATTTTGCTTATAATTGTAATCTATACATGTTATCTAACAGTGGCTCTAAACCCTCCTTTGAAGAAAGTTAGATGTGGTTTGAAACAGGAAGTTGGAATTTTGTTTTAAAATGGTAAATCTAGTGTTCTGATAGTGACAGGGAAACACTATGAACACTACAGAATTTACTGCTTTGATGGGAATCAGGCTTTAAATAGAAAATGTTTATGTTTATGTTGGGGCAACCTGTCTGCCTTTTCTGGTTGTCCAAAAGAACATTTGGTTATCTGGAATTACATTTCAAACTTGCCTTTGATGCCATTCATTTGTTCATGTTTGAAATTTGGTTGTCTTTGGACAACCATGTAACTATTGTAATTTAGCCCTGTGGATTATGTACTTTAAAATTAACAATTGTGCCTTCTAAGCACCAAATCATTCAAATCATTATTCAAACCATCACTGTACATTCAAAAAAAAAAAAAAAATGGTGAGGTGAAAGACATCAGTTTATACAATGGTAACAATGTTATCATCTGTTAATCTCATCACCATTACAAAAAGTGCTGGACATTATCACTCAGTGATGATAGAATTACGTATGAAGTCAAAACTAGGGTTTTTCCTCAAAGCCATGCACACCAGACATATTGTCACAGAATCGAACTTTCGCACACTTTCTCGAAGGGTATAATAGTCTGTCTTACAATGTGAGGTGCAGTGATGTCTTTTGCCTTGTTTCTCTTCTTTTAACTAGCATTAGTAGTAGTGTTTAGACGTAGCACAAGTATTAGCATACTTTGCTGTGTTTTGTGTGATATTTCTTCTATTTTTCACACCAATTCATCTGTTTGCCTTTCATAGAGACTTAGATCCTTTCACAATCCACTAAGTCTACCTGCAGATAATCCCTGGTGTGACTTTTCTTTAAAATGAGAAAGCGCCATTCAGTTCACAAATTATAGAATTCACCACAGCTACTTTTAAATTAAGTAAGTCACATTAGTTGTTCATTTTGAAAGAATGTGGTCATTTTTCACAACACCATTCTTTCTTCTTGGTTACAAAACACTACATCTTTAGCAAAAAAAAAAATTGAAGCTGTCTCTACCTCAACCACATGTTCAATATTCAATGGCATTTTTGTTTTTATTTCTTTGACATTGTGTTTTTAGTGACTGCTGCTCAAATGAAAAGAAGTAAGGTCATTGTGGTTAGGCACCATGATAAAACACCAGGCTGTAACTGCCTCAGCAAAGCTGCAGCCATGCTTTGTTACTATACACATTACAGTAACAGGATAAATGTGATGTGCAAAATTTGACATACCTGGTACATTCATAGCATAAATCACTCATACAGGAGTACTAGTAATGGTTAATACTGGTAGTCATGAAGGAACAGAACTCCTTTGGGAGTAACGTTTGGTTTTCACCCTTTGGCTCTTTGTTAGAGAGTCAATGGGACTCTGGTAAAAGGTAGTTATGATGCAAGTCAGCATTGTAGAAGTTGTTACAGGTTCCTTAATACCTAATCTTGTCTCACTGGTTTAGATGCAATTGCTGCTCATTGTCTGGCAGCTGATAGCACTAGAAAAATTTTACTGACCAGTTCCACTGAAGCAGATGTACCTTCATTTACATTGTATGAACAGGCATTCCCAAATTCCAAGTTCCATCTTTTCATACGCCAGATAGAGCATGTGTGGCAGATCTTGTATGATGATCATTTTTAAATTTTCCACCTTTTTTTACATAAACAGTTTGGAACATTTACAAAAATTCAGGCTGTTCTTCATGCCAGTCACATATCAAAACTCTGTTATTACTCATTCAAGTTTTTTCTTTTATACTGTCTGAGTAATCCACTAAATATACCAAGTGACATGAAATAGGGATTGTTTATGTGTAATTAATATGTTATGTGACATTTTTAAGCCCTTGCTTTGGATACAGAAAAGGTTGAGAGGTAGGGGGCCATGCCCCCCTTCTCATTGGGGAAGGCTGACACCATTGGTGGAATTTTCCAGTTTTGTTGGGGAGCTTTAAATAGGCATGGTAAAATAAGTAGTCCCCAATGACATCTAATCATTTACTTTATTTTGCTCTAAAGAAGGGCAGATTCTTCAATGAAAAAAGTTAAAAAATGCCAGTTGTCCAGAAATATTCCAATTTCCTTTAATCATTACCTAAAATGTTCATCAGAAGGAACCCAAACTTTTTGGTGTTCATCCTATGCAGAAAAGCTTGCATTTGACATCCTTTCAGTAACCTGTCGCCTTTGTCAAGGCTTCAAGTCACAGGCCCCTCCATCAGGGAGTAAGCCTGTCACCTTATCTCAAAGAGTTGTGTACTACAAGGATAATACATGGAGAAATCCCTTATGTATATCGTAATACATTTCTAGCAACCCTGGCCTCGAACAGCAGTGGAAAAACTCTTGGCTGAGATGTTTGAAGGAAGTGCTGCTCAGTTTCTGGCTATTCTGGAGACTTTAGCTGATAGCACGAGGAGGACTTTACTAACCAGTCCTGCTGCTGCAGATACGGAGGATCACATCTTGGATACATTCTCAGAGCTCTTTTTTGCAGGATTGGAAATTATATCAGGTGAGAGAAGAGTCATTGAAATCTATTACACAGACAATCAATTTTCCTTTCATTCGTATCTCTTAAACCAAAAAAAAAGAAAAATTTGCTGAATGATGCTGATAGTGAAAGTTTTTTGTTATTTTGATGATCGATTCTAAAGCTAACTGCCTGTCGTCTGATAGCATCTTAGTTATGTTAATGTATAGGCTACTGTGTAGATACTTGTGTTGAAAAGTGTATAGCCATCTGTTCACCTGTTCATGATCAATGGAATTTGAATTAAGATGTGATCATGGTGAGAGTTCACAAGCTCGTGGGGAATCAAACATTGGCATAAGATCAAGATCTAACCACAACCCTTCATTTCTAGGTACAGACCTCACATGTTGCTGTGGGCTGTTAAAGGGCAAATGCAGCTACCACATTTGCATTATTACACCCTGGTGCCCTAATTCATGCATGGCTCATTTAACCATGTGACAATATTTTGTCACATGCAGTATTTATGCTCTGAAACATCTTGAAAAATACTTATGAGGATCATGACTTAAAGACTGATTGGATGAGCAAGATTTACCAGATCTATATTTCAAAACAAGGAGGGCACCCCCTTATTCCATAAATCTCAGTTATCCATTACAATTTGTGAATGGGCAGATTGTTTGTTAGAATTTATTGACACTCCTGACTATTCTTATAAAACCAGAATTCAAATTGATTGTAGTAAAGTTGTAATTTTTTAAGAACTATAAGTCTGGCAGTGAAATTTAAAGTTTTGTGCTTTGTACATTGAAAGCATGTAGTGCTCATTCTTTTCATAATTTTGTTGCAGGTGGTGGGGGACACAACCCTCGTGCTCCTCAGTCAGTGTCCAGCATCAGCTTAGCTGGTGTGGTCAGGGGCTCTAGCCTCATGGAGAGGGCTACCAGTTCAGAAGATGGGGTGCCAATATCAGCTGTGGTCAAATTTCTCAAGTGTGCTTATAACTATGAACAGTGGGAAGTTTATGATATGGTGGTTCAACATGCTATGGATTACATCAAGGTATAGAAAGGAAAAACAAATTTTTAGCTTAATGCTAAGACTAGAATCCTCCCAAATTACATTCTTAGTAGCATACCTCAAATTTGTCACTGGTCACAGTACCTTGATTGACACAAAAAAAGGGAAAATGCTCTGCATAAAGATACTCTGATTGGTCAGTGGCAATGAAGAGATCAGTGAGTTGTAATGATCAGTGGATATTTCCCAAACTCAACAGGGGGAATTTCGTATTACCAAGGTGTATAGTAGATTGTTTAGAAAGGGTTAGCAAGCTACTGTGGTGTCTTCACTAGCAGAGAAATGAGACTGTATTGTTGGAGGTTCTAAAGGATTTAAAGTAACCTTTGTAGAAAAGAATCAGTCATTTGGGTGATAGGAGACTTCCTTGAAGTTGATAGAACCAAAATTTTTACTGAAAGTTAGCACAGTATGACATGTCATCCCTAAAGGAAAGTCAACAAAAGTGACTTTCTTTTATTTATTTTTTTTTTTTTATTTTTGTCCCTTATTTTTGGTCCCTTTGTTTGTTTTCCAGAATGACAGCGACCCTCAGTTGGCTGGAGACCTCAAATCACTAGAAATTCTTGAGGTTATGGAGCCGCTCAATTCCAAACGTAAATCTAAGAGATCAACTGGTCCAAATGATGATGGTACAGTGTACAGTGAACCAACTACCCTTCCATTGCCTCCATCAGGTAGGGTCATAGAGACCTCATTGTTTCCAATCTTTCAGTGCAAGCTTTGTTACTTGGCGTTGGTGTATTTTCTGGTTAAGTACTCCATACCAGTAGCTAGCCATAGCAGCAATTTTTATTCCTTCAGATTTCTGCTTTTCACTCGTATTAAAAGTTTATTGACTAGTTGTGCCATTTGTTCTCCCCTGTTGAAAATTTTATCCCAAAGTATCATTTTTGAATGGATTTGTACAATGTAAAGTTGTATCAAGATTTGCAAAGTAAATGAAAAATGCCTCTTTTATGGTATTTAAGGGTCAGATAATTCTTTCACCTGATTATATATATATATGACAATCTTTCCTGCTTGTATTCAGATAATTTAACAATCTGTTACATCTGCTTTTGCCTAAGTAGCAGGCTGTGGCATATTCCTTGTCCAGTCATGCCCCCAATGCCTGCACAAATTGACACAGAACAAATGCTTTGGATATTCTGAGAAATGTATGGCTCCAAGACAGGTTGATTGTTTGTGTGAATATTTCAAACCATTCAATATCTGGTCCCATTTAAATTATGCCGTATCCTGTGCTACTCACAGTTTCATGTGTTTAGTGCCCACTCCCTGGTAGTACTCACTGTGCAGGTGGTTATGTAACACAGAATGCTCAAGCTACTAAGGGTTCAGTCTAGGCTTTCATTTTCACAACTACCAGAGTACACACACTCACAAGTGAAATGTATTCCGTCAATTAAAAACAACAGCATGTATAATCAGGTAGTACATTAACATGTCAAATTGTGGTAATGAAGTCTGCATCTAAAACTGACGCAGTCTTCTTTGCTTGAGCAGATGTTTGTTTGGGAAGCCTTATAGAGGGACCAAGCAAACAGAGTCCACTCTGCCGGGTACATCTGCTTTGGATGTGCTAATGCTCTTTATTCATCGATTTCATCACTACACAGTATCAACTGAAGTTGATGAAAGTTTATGAAAGCATTGTTGATGCTATTTTTTTTCTTCTTTTCTGATTAACAGCTCAAAACATATCTGCAGATAATCTGGTTACTCTTGCTGAAATCATCTTTGCTTGCTCAAGAAGTCCTGCAGCCGTGAGTTTTACCTGCATTTCTTCTTTCCTTCCATGCATTATATTTACAAGGCAATGCGATTATAACTGGGCCAGAAAAAGTTTAATGAGCTATATTGTAGGATGAAGACAGTTGTGTGATAGGTGATGACATGAATAGAATAAAAGTAATCTACTCTTTTATTTAAAAAGTTGCAATAAACAGTGTTCATTATTAGACTGGGAAAAAGATCCCTGTTTTAGAGGACTTGCTTCAATTGTTTCATTTATAGATAACAAGAAAGACAAGACATGGACCTTGAGATCCAGCCCCAAGAGATATGTCTTAAAATGTGCAGAAAATGCAATTAATATGTGTATTGTTTTTTCATTCAAAAGGATATGATGGATAAGGACATGATTGTGGATGCTACTCTGTTTCTTTGGTCCAAATGTAAAGCTGTCTTTCAGAAGTTTCAGACTGGAGCAATTGACAGCACCAAGTACCTTCAGAGAATGGACAATCCCAGCAAGGTAAAAGCACACTGTAATGTGTGTACTGTTAAACACTTGTAAATGGACTTACATGTAAATCTTGCATTATTTATTACTCTGGAGTATGAAACAAGCAGCAGCTCCATCTTTGAATTTCTGGAAGAGGAGGAGAGGGGGGGTCTCAGAGGTACAAATTTTTTCTTAGAAAAATTCTGACTTGGACTCACAGATATTTCGTTACTATACGTAATAGCAGCAATTTCTGACAAGTAGCAGACTTTACATCAGCACTGCAGACAAAATCCCTGCTCCTCCCACATGACAATGAGATGACAAGTCTCTGCAAGTTCTGTGAATAGTTTTTTAGTGTTGTTTGTACTCCTGTTTGTTTTCAGTGGATCCATGTATTGAGCATTGTGCAAGAGGTGATGTACTGGTGTGGGATTGGTTCGGTGGATCCTAGTGTAACAGCAGAGGTGGCCATCAGGTTGGCATTGGTCCTGGAGAGTAATGCTACCAACATCTTGAACAATAAAGATGCAAGTAAGTGGACAGACTTTTTGCTATATTTATACTAGCGTAGCAAGTAGATGTTATACCTATACTTATATTTTAATTAAGGAATAAATCGTATTTGGCGGACTATTACTGGCAAATAAACCGTCGAGACTCCAAATTTGATAAAATAACGGGTGAAGCAAAGCCAAGTCAGTTATTTTGCAAATTGGAGTAGAGACAGTTTATGAGACAATAATAGTCCGACAAATGTGGTTTATTCCTATTCTGCCACTGAAAATGTCTGAAAAACTTCATTTTTATTACTGTTCACGTTTACTGACCGTATGTTGTGGAAAAACAGGTCAGTGTTTAACCAATCAGAATGCAGGGTTCTCAGTAATGGATGGCTAGAGGTGGTAGAACTCTCAATATCAGGCGATACAGACTTGATACCAATACTTGGATAAATAAGCATTCTGTATACTTACCATAGGCTACCGGGCACAACAACCAAGTGTTGTTTCATCATGATGAGGTAAAATATTTGAACTTGAATTGAAAATTACTCAAATAGTGTACCATTTTCATGACTTACAGGACGATAAATATCAGTAAGCTAATATGGGCATTTAAGGTAAATTTTACCAATACCCATTCAGGATAAAAATGGGGAATATTGGCTGATACTGATGTTGAATACTAATCTGTCCAACACTAATTTATATATACCACCAAGTGAGTTTGATCAATGCAATTCTTAGTATCTTGTGTAACTAATTGTGTAGGTAATAATCTTGTAGAATTGCTTCAAGCATTTTAAAGTTTTAGGTGCCTTAAAATCATGAAAATCTTCACATCTTTTAGAGCTATATCTTGTAGTAAATCAAATCTTGTATGGATGTAACTGTGCAGTGGAGTTTGATATGTCAGTAGATTGTCATGTGCTGTTTTGGTTGGTACCTCAATATTTGTAATTGTATAGTTACTGTGGCTTTGGCCTGGAATGATTTTTGACTTAAAAAAATTAACTGACTCTTTTGGGATGGAATCAGTAACTCTTACATATTTTGCATTTGCAGGTAAGCTGATTGAAAAAGTAAAGGATGCAGATCTACAGTCTGAATCAACTAAATGTGAGTTGACAGATTAAAGCAGTGATTCCCAATTTGTGGTAGGCATATTCCTTAGGGATGCCATACTGATGTTTGGGATGCAAATAGTAGTATAAAATTTTGGTTTGAGAGTTGATTTTTAATGTCATTGATGAGTGCTGGAAAGAGAAAGGGAATGATGGACTTAAGGAAGGTCATGGGAACTGTTTTGATCACATTTAAGTTGTTATTATACGAATGCAATTGATGCAGTCTGATGTGGGATTCTGTACTCATAATGCCATGTAATTGCTATGCCATTGTACAGAAAATACAGTTGGACTTATGGACAGTTAGATAGATTGATCTGTTTGTTTGTTTTCTTGTTTGTATGTGTGTTGTTTTCTGTTCGTGACTTAAAAATGAGGAGTAGGTTGGTTAGATTTATGAGAGTTACAACAAATGAAGTTCAAGTTAATTATGTTAGCTTTTACGGTATGATATCTCAGGTTGACTGATAATAATTTCTCAGATTTTATTTTTTGATTTTACAGAATAAACAGTTACAGTATAGCAATCTACCATTTATTTATTTTCCTTTAATGATAAGTATTCTGTGATTCTATGGGATCCATTTTGTACTGTGACATAACTAGGGATTTTTTATACTTATTAAATGTCAAAATTTAGATACTAATAGTTTAAATGAAATAGGTCCAATGCTAGTTTTGATTGTATTGTGCATGTATTGTTTACTTCCTTTTGTGTTGTCATTAAAATTCCTTCTACATAACATAAAAAAAATGAAACAAAATCAATTTTTTTCTTCACTACAGTAGATTCACCTGGGCCAAGGTCAGGTAAGATCTCAGTCACCAGCATAAGTGGACGTGACACTGCACTCACTGGGGGACAGGCTGGTGCCACACTGTACACTACCACAGTTCTTAATCAGGGACCTGAAGACCAGCTCTTGTTGGCTAGGGAGTTTCTGGACAGAGCTCTGCAGGGTATGTCAGCTGCTAGGAGTGCTGTGGCTACAACAGATGGTGACTCCATTGCTGATGTCAGCTGGATTAAGGTCAGGATTAAAAGTTTGTGTTTTTTAATGCTTTTCTCAGAAAGTGATAGAAAGTGACATACAAAGGTCGGTGGTATTTGCTCAAGTTCTCACTTCATTCAAAATGTTAGCTCTCAGGCAGAGCTACTTTTGAATTTAAATTCTGAGTATGTACTTCTTGAATTGTATAAAGTGATATCTGTGTATATTTTGGGACAGATATCAACAGGGGTACTCATTCTTGACCATCAAAGGAACAGATCAGTTAAGGAGTTCACTAATTATAAAGAGAACATCACATCTTCTCTACTGTTATTACTCTTTTTAAATTTCTGTTAACAAAATGGTTTTCTCTTTTCATTGAATCTGTTAATCAGTGATTTCCAAAAGTAGGAGATACCTTACTTTTGGGAGATGGGGCACTGGGAGGATCTGAGTGGACAATAATGAAAAGGAGGGTCACAGGTTTGCCTTCAATGATAAGCTGTAGCAGCAAGGTGAATCAAAATTCTTGATAGTCTTTATGAGATTCAAGGATAGTGAGGAGGTGATTGATATTTGCTTTGGAACTGCGGGAACAGTAACCTGAGAAACGTCTAAAATCGTTGCTCTAGATTCAATTTTAATACTTTTCTCTAACAAAGACCATAACATTTTATATGGAACTTTATCCCATTCTTTTTTTTAGTGTTGTTTCCTACAAGTTGATTTCTCACAAATGATTCTATAATTTTCACTTTTTCCCCTAAAATTTTTCAGGACCAGAAGATGACAGATGTTCCAGTGTCAAACCTCCAAGATAATACAGAGAGCAGTGAGGCTGTGCACCATACCATTATGGACCTTCATTTAGAACTGCTATACATGTTTCACAGAGTTTGTCTCAAGCTGGCAGGGCTCTTAAACAGCAAGAAGAATAAGAAAGCAAACAGAGACATCTCAGCAAGAACAGGCCAGAGAATGTCTGCCTCATCAGGCTTGAGATCTGTAAGGATAGCAGATAGTGTCATATACTTAGTTGTAAAATGGTCCTCTTCTTGGCAAGGAATAAGTAAAACGTGTGTCTGATGGTGTTACAAATATGCCGTTGAAAAAACAATTTAAGATTTATCCCTAGACTAAATATGGATATTGCCTTTTGGTCAGTATGTCACAGAGAGAACTAGGTGCTTGTTTTTGTGATAAAGCTGTTTTACAGAAATAATCAAGGTAATATGGATGGACTTTCAATGTGACCTTTTAGGTTTAAGAAAAGGAGAAGCCTTTACAGATGGGTGTTGTAAGGGCTTATCTTGTGAACACAGTATCTCAAAATGTTAAACCTGCGAAATGTGAAATACCTGGTGGAGGTACTTGTTTGTATTTTTTTTTTTTGCAAAGATTGCAGGTCAAATGAGACCACCACAGTTTGGTGTCAAAGCCTTGGAAAAGTAATTTCTTAAGGAACTACAAATTCTTCACAAAAATTGAAACCATTATAATCATAATTGTCCTCTTCTTGGCAAGGAATAAGTAAAACGTGTGTCTGATGGTGTTACAAATATGCCATTGAAAAAACAATTTAAGATTTATCCCTAGACTAAATATGGATATTGCCTTTTTGTCAGTATGTTACAGAGGGGACTAGGTGCTTGTTTTTGTGATAAAACTGTTTTTCAAAAATAATCAAGGTAATATGGAATGGATTTTTAATGTGACCTTTTGGGTTTAAGGAAAGGAGAAACCTATACAGATGTGTGTTTGTAAGGGCTTATCTTGTGAGCACAATATTTCCAAAGGTTTAAACTGTGAAATGTGAAATACTTGATGGAGGTACATATTTGTATTGTTTTTTTTTTTTTTTTTTGCAAAGATTGCAGGTCAATTGAGACCACCACAGGTTAGTGTCAAAACCTTGGAAAAGCAATTTCTCAAGAAACTGCAAATTCTTCACAAAAATGTAACCTTTATAATCATAATCTTCAAAGCCTGAAACTTTCTGTTCTCATTCTTGTTACATGTACCTCAGTGACTTCCATTGGGTGTTTACATTGAGAATTTTATGTGCATATTTTTAGCCTTAAGTTCTTCAGAACCATTTATGGATGCTAGGCTAATTATTAGAATTCTCTGATTCCATTACAGAGCAGAGCAGACACTTCTGCCCTTTTATCTGCAGTGGATACCAGTGAAGAGCTGGTCTCTGCCTGTGGTAAAAACTTACTGTCCAGGGCACTATTTAACATGCAGAGGGCCTTGCAGAAAGGAAGCGGTAGTTCCCCCACGGCTGACCAAAAACAAGATATGGAGGTATAGTGTTGTAAAACACTTCTTGTTGAAACAATATAACACAACAGTTTATAAATGCCCTCTGAGGACCCTCATATTCAAAACTGTGGAAAGGTTTTCTCAAATCACACTCAGCTCTAAGCCCTTAAAAGGGCATTCAAATTCTTCCACTTAAAAGTGACGTATACCTTTTGCATAGTTATCAGTGAGGACTTGCAGGAATGTAGCAAAGAAGCATGTGACCATTGCAGCAAAACTCTAGATGAGTGACCTCTTGTACTTGGTGTGTCCTCAGTTGTGTGTGCTGTATGGTCATCATGATCTGCTATGCAGAATGTACTAACTGGAATCCTGGGGCTTGTTTCATAAAGGGTTAAGATTGATCTTAAGTTTGATATCAGTAGGATGATTGCATGGCAGATCAAACTTAAGATCGATTGTAGCTCTTTGTGAAATAGGACCCTGGATGACTCATTTATGAGGTTACCAGAATTTTGTAAAGGTTATTCACTGGGGATTGAAGCTTCCCCTGTCAGGAAACCTAAAAGAAAGAAAGCAAGTATTTTGTACCCTGCTACACTCTCCAGAGAACATATTCAAAGTACTCAAAAGCCCGTTGATGCTTTATGGACATCAAAGATTCAGGCATTTATTCAGATATGTAGGCAACTTCAGTTATCACCCTTATGAAGGGGAATAATACTCCAACTGCAACACAATTTCTTCTTTCTTTTTATTTTTATGTTTGTAAGTTAAAGCTAGTCATATTCCTTCTTAATATAATGCTCCAGTACAGCCTAGTTTTTAACCCTGTCAGTTGATTTGCCCTGATGACACAACTGAAAATGTCAAAAAGATTTTTCCAAGGTCTTTATTATCACATATCATTAAGTAATGAAAAGTTTGAATTTTTTGTGTTTCTTTGATCCATTCAGGAAGCCCTGTCATTCATCACAAAAGCTCAAGACCAAGAGCAAAAGTTATATGTTACCAACACTCAGAAGAAAGCAGAAAGTGCCCGGATTACTGGGGTTCCCCCTCCTCCATTGCTGGTGTGCCGGACAGACAACACAATGGTCTTTAAACCAGCACCATTTACTCCTTCCCAAAAGGTAATTTAGATGAAACATACTTTAATAATATAGTGTGTGCAGAATCAGTAGAACTCACTTCATATTGTTCAAAGTTTCTAACTCAGCATTTCTTTAGAGTGCAGTCCATTGGACCAGGAAGTTAGCCAGGAAAAATTGGATAAATGTTTATTTCTGTTATTTTTATATAGTTTATCTCGTCCCACACAGATGATATTTAGCAGTATCACCTGCCTAGTGTTGAAACTTGTCTGGTATGGTTGAGTTACATTTCTAGAATATCGTTTTCAGTTAATTGTGTAAGGTGGTCCTCTGGTAATTTCAGCAAGAAAAAGTGGGCCTTCAGTTACAAAAGGTTTAGAACCCCTGATGTAAATGAGCCAAAAGAGTACTCCCCCCCCCCCTCACCCTTTTTCAAGGCAGTGAAGGGCTATGGAAGAAATATGCAGTGCAACCAGTTCATGTAAAACTCATGGGATAAACCTTACAGGTCACAAATTTGTAGGCAGCAGCAGGAGCAAAAATATTGACCTAATTTAAAGTAGGGGGTGAAGGGGTTAAGGGGTTGGGAGGAGGGTTGTAAGTCTGAGTGGATGTCATGTGTACAAACTTTTTTCTTATGGAGGTTTAGCATTTTCTTAATCAGATCTTTGTTTGTTTCGTTTATTATATCAGTGCCATTACTGAAGGCATGGTAGTAGATACTTGGGGATGATATTGAATGTATGATTCTAGGATTACTGCTTTAATTCCTGCCTGGTTTATTATGTAGAGGTTTTGGGAAAGTTGCTTTATCTGAGTTGTATTTCCCCACTCAGGGGTCAATGTAAATGGGTATGTGAATCATAACTTTTCACTTGGGGGCAGCATTTAACTGCAGCTATCTGGAAGGGTTATCTCAGTGACAGGGGTTGAAGACAGTGGGTATTATTTGTGAAGCTGGTGAAAAGCACTGTTTGAAACCAAATATTAGTACTTTTCATAAATTCCTCTTTGTATGTCATTTCTGCAGGTCGCTTGGTATCGTATATTTGCAAGACCTTTTGTCGGAAGTAATGTCAAAGTTCGTCTGAACGACCACAACCTACCTGGAACTGGTGATGATGTAAGGAAACATTTCGTATTTATTGAGTGAAATAATATACAGATTTGCGTACCTAAGTGAGAAGAAAAATTCAGAGGTTGTGCATAATATACATATTTCAGCCCTTAACAGATACAAATTATAGCAATGGGATAACCTTTAGGTACCGTAATAAGTACATGAAACTTATCAAGTGGTCATACTGTACAAGTTTGGTAGTAGAGCTTTTTCACTGTCAGCTTACTAGCAGCTATGAAACACCATCATTAAGCAAGTAAGAAATGCTTTTTGCAGAGGAAAACAGGTGACATGATTGAAGCTATTAATAGACAATATGAGCAAAATACCACATAAATTGACTTAGTCTAAATGACACTTGGAAACTTAATTGGGAAGAAATATTTCAAACATTTATCTAACATAGTGTTTAAAAAATTTCTAATTTTTAGAGACTAATTCCACCGAAGCATCTGAATTTTCAAAAAATCTCAGCTAATGAAGCTAAACTTGTGTGAAATGTATGGTAGAGGTATTTTAATGTGAAAGGAATTGCAAACATTTTGACAACTCTTTAAAGGTCCAATGGATGCATATGTGGGGTTCTCAAATGTGGGTCGTAATCCATAGTTTGAGAAGCACTGGTGTAGGAGATATAAGATAGAAACCACAATTGACATTACCAGAGGGATGCCCCTGAAATGGTTGGACAATTCTGAGCAGAGTGGTCTTCTGTAATTCCTTCTTTAAGATATTTAACTGCTATCAATTTCATGTTTACTGTAATTTTTCAGATTCCTGCTTATGATTGTGAGCTGAAGGTATCTGGCTTGACCACCAATGAACGTTACGTTTTTGCTGTTGCTGCTTATGCTGCCACTGGAGAGCTGATAGGTGGAACCATCGGTGACACAAGCAAACCGATTCTTGTGTCACACCCCCTCCCTATCCTCATGGTCTGGGCATTTCTGAGTCAGGTGGGAAATTAAAGAATTGCCATTCACAAAAGGATGAAAACTTGTAACCTTTTATGACCTTGTCCATTCTGGAACACTTTTCCTACCAGATACCATTTTTTGCATTGTGCTTTTAAGTATACTTGGTATATTGCTTGATGCTTTCTTATGTGGCTCTTAAAGAAGCATGGCTTTTTGAATTTCATTCAACAATGCACTGACAGAAAATAGCTTTAAACAGTATTTAACCATTGAGTCTGGCCAGTGAATTCATGCAAAAGCTTTACTTTCCAAAATATCACATTATAGGAGTTATGAATATTGTATCATTTGAAAATTGGCAAACAAACTTTTCATGAGCAACAGTGAAATCAATTTCTTTCTGTGACAACCTTTCTGCTGGAAAGTAAAGTCACACAGATACCCAATATTGAATTGCTCATCTTTCCATAGATAAGTTAAAGTTGCAAGGTATGAAAATGCACTAAATATCTAATGTTCCTCTTAAGTGAATTTTTTTTTTTTTTTTGCAGGCTGCTTACCAGGTTGGCTGTTACAGTATTGGGTTGCATGCAAGTCGTGTTCTCTGGAATCACTTTGTGGCAGACATACCACCCCCTGAATCTGACACTGATAACCTGATGGCTAAAGAAGATTATAAACTTATACTGAAGAGGTAGGTCAGGAGATGGAAGGGATTTTGTGAAGAGTTGAAGTTGAGTTTCTTGTGTAGGTAGTAGAGTTCATGCCATGTAACATGTAGAAATTTCACAAATGAAAATACTGTGTAATGTACAAATGTGATGTATTGTGTTACAATAATGATGTTACAAGACTTTGAAAAATAATGCTGTAAGCAATAAATAATACTGAAAAGGCAATTTTATTTACTTGTTGCAATAAGGAAAGGTTTAAATTCATTGACATGAAAATGGTTGAACTTGGTGATGAGAGTGATTTGTATCGGGTATTGAGTATTGTCAGCAACTGCTCTACTATGTGTGTTCATCCCAATAGTGTACATGTTGCACCTTAACATCAAGGAGGTGTTTGCACATCTCACTGATCTGCACATATCATTGGTCAGTCAAAATGTACTGTGTGCATTTGAAGGTACAGTGTGCATGTTTCTTTCTGCCTTATTTTGTTTTGCATTATTCTCTCTGATTGCAAACGCAAATAAAATTTCAGCAGGAAATGTAAAACAGTTACTCCCTCAAGTGATTGCCCCATTCATACATATATTGACTTTTGTACTTTCCACTCGTTTTTGTAGATTGAATCCATCCACAGCTAGTGTCGCATCTCCTCTTCTCCTAAGAATGTTCTTGAGTAGCATCTTTATCAATGTTGATGTCAGCATCAGAGAGGGCAGTATTTACTGTGATAAACTATGTGATGAAGGACCTTACTACAGTGGACAGGTAAATATGCCTCCTCCCAATGAGATTAAAAAAAAGGTATGTTGTGATGTCATAATTGGGCAGATATTCACCATAGAAATAAGACTGATTTCCTTCTTTTTTGTGCAAATTGAAGGAAGAAAGATTTTTGTAACAGAAAGAAAGTGTTAAAGCAAGTTGAGAAAATATTTTTTCTTACATAGCTCTTGTTTGGCCATTGTAATTGACCAAGGAGTAACCATGGTAACATGAGCAGCAAGGGTCACAAACAAAGAAAATTGTCGTAAAAGGTGCAAGGATTTTAGATGTTCTGGTGCAATTGAACTTTCCCAGTCAGTAGCCTTCTGCATTTTTCAAAGTCTCTCTTCCTTTAATACTTGTGTGTGCTTGTTTGTTCCTTTGTGTGTATCTTTTTCTTTTGTTAACTGCTCTTTCATGGCCTCCCGGACTTCATTTTCTTGTTTTGACCTGCACCTGTCTTGCATGTGAGTTCTTAATATGTTTATGAATATGCATGAAGTCCCCTGTACAATGCTTTCAACACCACCCTCATCATCAGTTGAAGTTTCCCTGTCAGTGAGTGACCTTCTTCCTTTTTGCAAGTCTGTCTTTCTTTTAATACTTGTGTGTGCATGTTCATTCCTTTGTGTATATCTTTTTCTTATGTAAATTGCTCTTTCATGGCCTTCCTGGCTTCATTTTTCTGGTTTTGAACTGCACCTGTCTTGCATGTGAGTTCTTAGTGTGGTGATGAATATGCACAAAGTCCCTGTGTAATACCTTCAACTCCATGCTCATCATCAGTGGATGTCATTCATACCTAATAACACAGATTCCTCTTTCCATCATTAGACATGTGTATTATCAGACTTTGATACATAATGAGGTTGACCTTATTCAAGTTACAAAACACCTGGCTTGTCACCTTTATTCTCAATTATCCTCTTTGTTTCCCTGCTGACCTAAATCTATTTATAGTCTTTACATTGAAGTAATTCTATTGTTAACATTACCCCCTGGGTGGTTTCTTAGTACATCTTTTGTTGTTTTATCCTGTATGCTGTTGGAAAGAGCAAGTGTGCTTGTGTTCAAACACCTGTGCCTGCAAATAGAAACACCTGTTGTGTCAATGGCTATGAAAATTAATTTGTAAAGTATCAGACACACTAAGGATAGAAAGGTCAACAAACTTTGGAGTGATATAATAAGTTGTATACTGTTGTTTTTCTAAAGTGCACTTTTTAACTGTTACTGTATATAGTATGGCTTACAAGGCTCTTAACACATTTTTTGGGGGGGTGGGGGGTTCTGTTGCAATGGAATGCTGTAGATGCAGTTATGATTGTGTTTGTGTGTGTGTGTATTTAGATATGCATGCATAGTGATACTGCAGGCTTTCAAGCATGATTATGTCAAAAAAAGAATCTTGGACATATTTTATACATGAGTTGTGGATGCCCTGTATTGGGTAGAAGCAAATTTCCAACTATCCTTGGTTGACAGGGACTGTCCTGCTTTGGACTATGCCATCCTGGTGTCTTGGTTTGCCCACTTATTGCCCCGGTTTAAAAAAATGGTGCTGTACAACTATAACAGGGAGAGTGGGGGTAACTGGGACAGTACTGGTACTCTTCCATACAGAATGTGGCCTGTTGACAAGGGACTGCAGAATGACCTCCCTTAATCATAATTTTGTGTGATTGTAGGCAAAAAGTAGGACACAAAAATAAAGTTGTCAATACAGTTACACTCATTTGTTAACAAACAGAGGCATGTAATTTTGATGTCATTGAAAACTTAATGTAAGTTTGCATTCTGGTTTGAAGATGTAATTCACTGACACAACTGAAATAGGCAAAAAGACCAACTGTCCAAAATTTAGCATCAACACTGGCTTGCTGCTGACTTAAAATGCACAATCCCCCCTCCACACAACCCCCCCCCCCTGCATTCACCTGTTTGCCTTCCCAATATGTCACTCTTATGTCACTGATAACAATATTGGAAAAAGACAAATTGCTCTTACAAAAGATAAGATTTATGGCAGGCAACAGCTCATACAGGGTGTCTTTTATTTGGTGTATCTTTTTATTTAGATCCAGCGTCTTGGAGAGTGCGAGAGGATGTTGGTGGCTTTAGAGCTAGCTGGCTGGTTAAATGAAAGCAACCTAGCCTTACAAGCAGTGGTTCAGTGTTATGGACTCTTAGCACCTTTGATATACTACAAAATACCTTCTGCTCCTGTTGTCCAGGTAAACTGAAATAGAAGCTCCTTTTGGTGTTTTGGACATTCTGAATAAAGGGAAAATGCATTCACCCCAATTTGAATTTGTGTACCCAGATATATTCTTTTTCATGAATGGCTCTGTTAGCATGTGACAAAACTTTTGTTACCAAATTGTTAAATTTATACAGAATAAATCCTTGTTTTACCTTAAATATCATGAAAGATACTTAAAAGTGAAAACTCAGAGGAAATAGCAAAGATTTAGCTGATGTTTCAAAATGAATTTGGGGCAACTGCTCATTCCTTTTAAGAATGATTTTTGCTTCCTTTTCATCCAATAAAAGTAAATTTTTACTGTAGACTATTAAATTTCTTTAGATTTTGTTGATGAGTAAGTTGCATAGCAGTAGTCTTCTGTCAAATGAAAGTAAACTTATTTATATGTTAACAGAAGTTTTTTAGCAAACATGTACTTTTGATGTGTTAAAGAGGAACTTAATATAAGCATTCTGGTAAAATTTGCATTCACTTGCTGTTTGACAGGTTCTTGATATATCTGCATAATAGAAAGTAATCCCTAGGTGAACTTGAAGCAAGTAGAGGTGACATACTGGCACAGAAAATTTCACCAGAATTCTTATCTTCAATCACTGTTTAACATATCTGTGCTATGTTTTGGCTGAAACTTTTCCTTCATATCCAAATGATGATTCCATACTTTTGGGGAAAATAAAACATTACTTTTGGTCTACCTTGTCAGTGAAAAACTTTCTTTGGTTCATTTGTTGCAATTTTTTGACAGGGTTTCCACATAGTAGGGCAAATGCAAGAAGTCTGAAAAAAATCTTGAATATGTCTATGACCTTGGAAGTCTTGGAATTTTGGCTATTTGGTCTTGTAAAATAGGTGTATGGTCTGGAAAACTGTAAACTCAACACTTCTTGTGCTTTAGATCATGTTGGTATTTGTCTTCCAAATTGTGCAAGTATAAAAACAATTGCATTTTTTTTTTTGTTCTTACCACAGTAATTCTTTATTCTTGATCTTGAAGAGTCTTGAATTAAAGTATCTTCAAAGTAAGGGAACTCTACCAAATGTCTATGGTTTTTACCCAGCTTTAAACATCTGTTGTAGTAACTCTCCCCAGCTGCAATTACCTATGATAAAATTTTGCATCAACAGCATTTGCTAGGATGAATCAACTCTGTTTACTATTTTTACACCTGCTGTGACAGATACTTATACGCTGTTATGCAGTGTTGCAGGAAACTCCAATCAACCTGTTACAGAGGAGACAACAGTCCACCACAGACAGCCTGCATCATATGCTTGCCTCCGTCACATTTTATTTGGCTAAGGTGTTACGTATCTGGAAGCAGCGTAACCTCAGCAACTATCTCACAGATTCAGGGAAGAAAATGTTGGCTGTGGAGAGGGTAATACTGTTATCACTTTTAATGTTTTCAAGCTTTTTAGCAAAAAATTTTAAAATTGCTGATAAATGTCAACTAAAAAGAGAGAAGACAGAGAACTTTGTCTTCTTGCACTAAGAGCTCCTAGTGGTTTCTCAACCAAATTTTGGGAAAATTTAGGGAATTAAAAAAAAATGACAGAATGAGGGGAGTACTCAGGAAATTTGAATGATCCAAGAGGGAAAATATTTTTGCTTCTTTGGTATGTTTACATTTGTCTTGCATTTATTAAGTTTTCTTTATGGATTGACTATGTTTTTTGGTAACATCTAAAAGAGTGGAAATATTTGTCCTGGGCCCTGTTTTATAAAGAGTTATGATGGATCTTACATTTGATGTGCCATGCAATCATCCTATTGAAATCAAACTTAAGTCTGATCTTAACCCTTTATGAAACAGCCCAGGTCTTTGGGAAATCTGTTAGGGAAATGTCAGGAAAATAAAGGGAAAGGGTGTTATGAATATGAGGAAAACTCACAATAAAGTAATTTGCAGTCTGTTGTTTTTGTTTTATCCTTCTTCTTTTTCTTCAAATGCCTACATTCCCCTTATCTACAGGAAATGGATAAGGCCAAGCCAGACTCATCACAGGTTGACTTTATTGAGGAGGCAGACTCTGGTCAGGTGATTGGTCAAACTGGGCTACAAGCAAACCGTCGCAAAAGGGCAAAGCGTCCTGGAGGTCACGCAAACCTGAACCTGGAAGGAACACAGAATGAAGAACTTAGGGCATTGGAAGCTCATATCTTGAAGCTCTCAAAGCTAGGTTAGGCTCTACACTTTATGTTCGTAAGCTGTGCATGCATAATTCTGCAGTATTTGTCTGTTACACATGCCATACTAGTTTTTGCACGTTGGAAAAAAAAGGGCTTTAAGAGTAGGTGTTTATATGTGAATAATTGACCACAATGTTGAAGAAGCCTGTGAGGGCTTTAGTATAAAAAATGCCCTAACACCCTAATACAGGGTGGCTTCCTATACAGTGGTTTGGATACTATGTGAACTTTTTTTTTTCTTGTTCATCTAGATAGCTAAGCAGTATGTTACTCTTGGATGAATAACAGTACACACTTACTCATCCTATCATCTCAAGTATAGATCTTATGATTTCTAAGACTCTTTGATCAATATGCTAAGGCTGGTATCGGATAGAACCATGATTTACAGAGCAGTATGTGATGTTACTAATCAACTCATCGATTGCTCAGACTCATTTTCTTGAACCCTCTGCTTGGAAGTATCGCTGTAACATGGACTGATAGTGTTTGCAGTATGCATAGAAAATACTCTGTCAACAGAAACCAGCAGTGACATGCATAATGTCTTAAAAGAGTTTTTAGAAATGTTAACAGAGATTAAATGCACTGTGCAGTTCTGTGATAGGCATGGCAATTCATATTTTGCACAATAGAAAGCTGTTTATTTCGTATAATCTTACCAGTTTGAGACAAGTCCTAGTCAAACTATTATTGTGCAATACCATTATATACATACCTGCCAGCCATTCTGATTTTGGCAGAATTTTTCCTATTTCTACATCATGATTCGGCTTACTGATTTTCTCTCACCAAATTCCGATTTTTCTCAATAATTATATGATAAATGAAGGGAAAAAATAAAAAAAAAAATAATTAAAAAGTAGGAATGCTTGGAGATATATTCAAATCAAATGTAGCACCATTTTGCTTCTAGCCCTCTCTCCAAAAGTCAAAATTTTCCACAGACACCCCCTCCCCTTAGAACCCTTCCCCAGGACGGTGATCAGTCAACATTTCATCCGCCCCTCCCCTTGATTGGGATACTGATTTTTTTTATATCTGAGGTTGGCAGGTAGTTAAATATTCCTGCTTCTCACCATGTAGCAGTGTCATCAATACATTTAATGTTTTTGTTTCTGTTTATCTCCAGCTCACAACACTGATGAATTGACTGGTTCTGAAGACCCTAACATCCTTCATGCCTTCATTGCCACTCTCCCAAGCAGATATGCCTACAAGGAAGGTATGTGGTTTACTTGGTGGGCACTTATGTGATACAAGGTAGCTATTTATCGTCGCAGATATTCCTCAAATCCATGATTGTTATTAGCATTTGGTCATGAGCACTTTGCTCAGTTGTCTCCACTTTTTCTTGTCCCTGGTGGGAGATATAAAAGTACTAAAATGTTTGAAATATGAAGTAAAATGGTCTTCCTTTCTTGATGACATTGTATTATGTTGAATCTTTTCAATAGACCTTATGCACATTACATCACAGGGTCATAAAAACTGCACATGTACACAATTTTTTGCACTCAGTAGTGCAGCATGTCCTATGAGATGGCAGTTAACATGTAGGTGATGACATCAATGCATTAGGTCAGTTCAAATATTTCTGAGCTTTATACATGTTTGATCAGTTATACTATACCGAAGCTTACACACTAATTACTAATGAATTTCTCATTTGCTTCTCTGTAAAAGTTGTGAAGTTCCGCAGACGTGCCAGGTACCTGGAATTCTTTGTCCAAGTTGTCCAGAAGGCTCTGAGTGAAGGACTGGTGGACATTGCCACTGAATGGTGTGATGAGACTGTGAATTGGCTTATAAGGTTTGTCAGTGTGCTGCTAATTTCTTTAAAACAGTATATTTTAAAAAAGTTAAATAATTCACATGAGTTTCATGACAAAGCAACTAGCAATGAACTTTGTAAAAATTGTTCATGTGAAACATGGAGCAGATTGTACCTCAGGAAACACCATCAACATTAGGATTTAACAGTGGAAAGTGTTTTGAAGTTTTCTGTGGAATTTAGGACCTGTCCGTTGTCCGCCTTTTCAGACCTACCATCATAACCAAGAGAATACAAGAAAATGTGCCCTAGTCAATTGTTTTGTTTGTGAGATGATATTTTGGGAGGAAACAACATGTGGGCTTTTGCATAATCCTGTAGCTAGGTCTTAGTTGTTGGGGACAGGTACATATGCTTTTTGAAGAAACTGATCTTTTATTATGAGAAACTAGGTATGGATCTTCTTGAAAGATAGCTAACATTCTGTGTTCTCATGAAGTAAATCAAATGCTATGAAGCAAAAATAAAAGATGAAGCCAAAAATTGAAAGTCTGCTTGTTAACTGGTCTGCCTAAGGGTTTTTCAGTCTGACTGACAACCAGCATTTTCGGCTGGACTATTGACTGGCAAGTGGTGATATGTTGAAGGAAAGCCTGAGTTCCTGGAGAATATCCACATACCTGAAGCACAGACCACTCTGCCAGCCAATGACCCCTAGCAAAGAAGAAGAGGTATCCTCATACTACAGTAAAACTAGAGCATTGTGTTCTTTTATACTTTGAATCTTTAGGAGAAATGAGCAGTTGTCAGCAGTAAAGGCTACTATCACCAAACAGGCTGGTGGGATGACTCTAGCTGGGGATGATACCAAGAAGTATGCAGCTGCAGTGGTGGAATTCTCAAAGGTAACTGAATCATTTGTCTGATATGTGTAGCTATGAAGACATTATCTGTGGATCCTCAGTTAAAAGGGAGAGGAGATTGTTTCTACTTTTCAGCTAATTATGTACAGTTATCAAAGGGAATACCAATAATTATTTAAAAAAGAGAGAAGGAAAATCTCTGTGGTTGGTAAATTTTAAGTGCTTACCATATTATACAAATATGACAAGTAAATAATCTGTGGGGGGAGGGAGGGGGGGGGGTAAGTGGTATGTAGTGTTCTTTGAATGAGGCTCCTTACAAACGTCCATGCAACACACTCTTAGTAATCCATAATTGTTTCAGTAATTTGTCTGAAAACTGTTGCATACAAAAGTTCCGTGTATTTTGCTTACATTAGAATAAGCCATCAGAGCAGGCTAAACCATCAACTGATGTCAAACCCAGTCCCCGCAGGAGGAAGAAGAAGGTACAGCTCTTGGTTCATCTCCGCTCTCATCTCAAGTTGAGTGATGCGGCTCGTGAAGAGCAAGAGGCGAGGGAGTTACAGGTATGAGAAAAGGGATTTGGACATACTCATTTAAAGTTTAAGTATAGCAAATGTCTGGGTTAGAAGGGGTTCAGGGTTCAGACATACTCTTGTGTTTCTTGATTCTCTTACCCATACTCATGTTCAGAAGTGATTAAGGTTGTATTAAATTTCATGGCATTTTGCCATACAAAGGCTGGTCATACTGTAACACAATTACAAAACTGTGTTACATTGTGTTAGAATGTTTCACAAGATAAAAGAATTTAAGTGAGGTGTATTCTGAAGATGCATAAAATGTGTGATCCTATTTCACAGGCTTTTGAGAAGCTGGAGGTTTTCTTTGGGGACTTCTATCGAACAATGCGACGCAAACAAAGGCTTCGGAAAATCTGCTCTGATGAGATGCCGTGGAGGTCACATGTAAGTTTAAGTGCTGTAAACCAGAGAAATAGTAAGATCAACAAGAATTTTTGCAAAGGAACTATAACCTAGCATAGTGAGTGTAACATGGAATAGTCTTATCTGTTGTAATGATGTTAAAGTTTACTTACTGAAATGCATGATTGGCTGCATATCCCTTGTTTTAATGGCAGGTGATGTATTATGTAATGGATGAGCTGAACCATTTAGCCTTGTGAATTGTTCTAGGCTAAGGAGGAGTCAAAAATTGGACAGAACTTGCATTTAATGACAGACTCTCTTCATCCGCAAATACACAAGCACTAAGGTTCATAAAGTTTGTGATTGGTTACCTTTCGTTGAATGACATAAAAAGAGGGTAAATTGAAACTATGCTCCAAATGTATTGTGTGCATACGACACTCTGATTGGTCAATTGCAGACAACAGTGAAATGTAAAATGCACTGCAGTGGGGCAACACATTCAAATTTTCAAATTAATAGAAGGGATAAATAAGGTAGCTTAGATAGGGTTGGCAAGCTGTTGTAGTGTCTTCAGCAATGGAGAATTTGCCTGGGGCAAGGAACTGCTTTCTGAGAGGTGCAGAACCAGTTGTTGAGATTAAAGGAGAAGCTGAAAGTAACCTCCTTGTGATAGTTTGCATCATTTGGAAAAAGACAATATGTCTTTAAATGGGAGATCCCTTTGGTTCAAATTGTCACCACTTATTCATTGTGAGCTTTGTATGTCACAAAGTAAATTGATCAAGCTGCCACATATTTAAAGATTATCCAATGTACACTGTTATCTGTGATGTCACAAATTTGAAAAAATTACATGTGGCATGAAACCAAACCAATATGGTCTCTTCTTGTGTATCTGTTGCAAAGCAGTAGTGAGTATACCTGCCAGAAAATTTAAGAAAAAGGCTTTGTTGTTTTATATAAAATGGCCAAAAGGTTAAATGGAACTTTTAGGCAATGCTACAGAGAGAGATTCATTATTAAAATGAATCTGAGTTGAACGTGTATGGATTACGGTTCTTCTGAAGGTGGTAAACCGTCCATGAAGGCCAGTATAAGCCACTCAGGATACAAAATATTAGCTTGTTTTCATGCCAAACAGAATTTATGGGTATGTCTGATATTATGCCATGCTGAACAGTAGCAATAGCAATGTGGAAAATATATTCCTTCTTAATTTGTCTTTTCATCCCCAGATGAATATTCTCCAGGGTTTGTGCCACTTTGCTCAGTTTTTAGGAAAAATTGAAAAAAGGAACAAACTTCTGGGACCAACAGCTGGAGATATTTACAGGTGAGAAGCCTGATGTGATTCCATATCTTAAAAGTTAAAAGCAGAAGTGTTATAAGAGTTTCTGACAGTTTTTTAAGACTTGGCATCATCTGGCTTTGAAACAGACTTTCATTCTATTGCTGATTTTTTAGAACTGAAATATTACTCTAATGATTTTTAAAAGCCCTTGGCATATATATCTCGGTTACATTTCACAGGTCCTCATATTTGGATAATGACTGGTTCACCTTTGACACTGTGGGTACCTTGCTTGTGGGTTGGGATGGTGGACCATCACGGTCCCCTACTCGTCAAGGAGACAGTGGCCACCCCCAGCAGCATGACCCCATCATAGCTCAGTTACAGCAGCTTGATGCAGATGAGGTTGGGAAAGCTGTTACTACTGCCATAGAGGTGGCTGCCCTAGCTACAGTTGGTAAGATAACTATTGTGAGACCATTGTTCTACCATTAATTTGAAACACTAGCTAAATCTTACAAATCTCATCTCATTTCCTTCCCAAGTATCTGTCATGATGTTTCAAAACAAATATTGTGTATTGTCCTTATGCATATGACGTCACAGAACAGAAAGTGCGCCCTCCAATGGAGGCAAGCGCGTATCATTGCAACTTACACCAACAAATGCAGACAACTGATTTGTGCACTGGTGGGGTAAGTTCTTAGGCTTCTATGAGCGCGTGCAAAGTCTACGTTGTGTGTGCAGTGTTTCATTGTTTTGCCGCCAAAATGATGTCCTGTGACGTCAATGGATGATGTCCATTAAAGGGAAACCAAAATGTTGTCTTGCATGAATATTACAGTTCAATGAAAAAATATTGTTCGGTGATTAAATAGAACCATGCATGAAGTTGATATGCCAAGTCAAATTGGGATGACTGAATTTGCCTTTAAGTATTTTTTTTCTCTGGAAATTTAAGTAGCACATCATTCATGCTTTTATCGGGTAACTTGGGAAGTAAGAAAGTGATTTCTGTAATTTTGAAGCTTTTGCATTTAGAAACTATGATGTTCTTTAAGTCATTTGAAATGCGCATACAACAGATACATTTTATTAATCCCATCTAACCAACTAACTTCATTCAAGGACTGCTTTAGAGTAAAAGTATGAACATCTGAAAAGTTGATGTTTTTCCCTCAAGATTGTACATGGTGGATGTGAGTGATACTTTTTCCAACACATTGTTATTTTATATTTTCATACAATGGAACTTCTTTGGTCATAAAGATTTCCATGATATATGAGACATTCTTTAAAGTGGCAAAGGGTTGATACTACCAGTGACAGGTTTATTTACGTGAGTGGAGTTCAAATAGTAAATTAGAGAAAGAGATTGTAAGTTAGAGACACTTCCTGAAAAGATCGTGTTTAACTTGTCTAATATAATAGTAGATGTTTTCTCTCTCATACAGGAGAGCCAGTCCTTCGTATACCACCACCCCCAGATGATAAGGTATCAGACACTTTGCAGACCTACCATTCCAGTGAGAGCGAGAAAGATGCCAAGGGGGCACAACCCCCTCACGATATCAGCGGTCTCTCCTCACCAGCGACCTTGGACAGTCTTGCAAAAAGCTTTGATTATCTGAAGAAAGCTGTGGTAATGAAGTTTTACTCAGACTTTTTATTCCAGTGTGATGTCTAATACCATTAAATGTTTCATAATTAGGTCATGCCACAGCACACACTACAACTACTATTTCTTTACCACAGTATGTCAAAGGCTGTAGTGGTGTGTTGTCACTTACAGTGCCATGGTGATTGATGAATGGGTCAGTTTGCCGAATTAAACATTGTTTTTTTGATACAAAGGATTCCTAGCAATACAGGTAATAAGCGAGTTAGAAGATACTTCAAGGAGCAGTTTGGGGCAGTAGGTCAAAAGTTCAAACAGTAACACTTTCCTGTGTTTTAATGATTGACCGTGACATAATCCTAAACTATGATGATTTGCATGTAAAGTATCATGTTAGCTACGTAAATCACCGTGACGATAGCGATATGAGCTCTGATAATTCTAGTTTATCTGTCTTAACAGTTGTTTCAGAACTTATTATAGATCTAGAGTTCATTATCATTCAGTGATATTCAACTGTAAAATGTTTTTAAATTGTTTCTAAATTGGGGCAGAAGCATACTTCTGCCCCACCACATTTTTGACTGCGGGGGCCCTCCACTCTCCTGTTTATGCCCTTGACAAAGGTTAAACCTTTGACAAACTTTAAAGAGGATTTTGCATCACCCCAAGTGTGACTTTTACTTGGTGGTAAGCCCCGCCCATAATTGTCTTTACTGCTGCTCCTTGTGCAGACACAAACATAGTTCACTGCTCAAGGCCACATCCTGGTGAGTATGAAAGACCCCATATGTAATCAAAACATTCTCTGTGTGTGCTGTGTAATATGAGCTGCTCTACATCTTTTGAATTTTGTAACTCTGATGTAAATCAAAGAGTAGTCACCAATAAAGACTTTTGCTCACCCCTGTGTAGAAGTCATACTTGGGGTGATGCAAATCTGTCTTAAATGCAAACCTTAATGCTAGGCCTATAGGCCTTTATACGAGACTATGGTAAACTGCATGTATAAGTGGCATGTATTCACTCAAAATGTACAATTGATTTGATCATTTGGAAAAATTGGGTGAAAGACATTTGTTTTCCTTTTGGAATCCTACCTTAGTTTGGTGCTCAGCATAAGCAGTAGAGTAAGGGAAAACAATCCAGTGCCTGACAACTGGAAAAAAGGCTGTGGGCGCCACTAGATTAAACCAAGAGGTTATAAGTTGAGGCGTTAAACCCTATCTTACCAACTGACCTACCTAAGTTTTAGTTCTCACAAATGCAGAATGTGATCTGTATTAACTGGTAACCTGCAGTATTACAGGCTACAGCCATCCTCATTCTTGACCTATGCAATATACTGCATTACTGCATCTTGGGTATGAGTCTTATGGGGAGATGTTGCAAGGGGTAACTTGACTGGCCCCGTGTTATACATTTATGCATTGTGTATGTTAGGCTATGGATACCTTCTGTAAATACAGCTGTATGTATGGTTGCTTACAGACCATACCTCATAGGCATCAACAATGTGATGGCTCTAAAGTAAGCATAGGCTAGAATTTGGATAAAAATATGTTCATACCACCATTAAATATTTGTAGTTAAAAATGTATACATTGTAGCATAATATTGAACACCTAGCATGATATTATTCAAGGAAGTCTGTTTTGTCTGACGTGTGATTCTTTTTTCGCAATTTCTACTCAGACAGGCCTCAGTCCATGTGCTGTAACACATATGTTATGGGGAAGTATGCATGTGTCCATGCTTCTGATGTTAGTTGACCTCAACAGAAAGGTCACCAATGCTGGGAACTGGCTTATAGCCTTCTGATACTTACTGAGGTCTAGTTTTTGTTCTTTTTCATGTTTTACCACACAGATCTGTCTGTATGCAAGTAATAGGGCTGCTAGATTAATGAGGGTTAAACAGGAATACTTCCCACTGAGCACAAATTTCTCAGTATTCATGGTACTTAAGCTTCATTGTTTCTCACTCTCTCTATCTTCCAGGTTCTGGCCCATCGAGGGTGCCACTGGAATCTTCTTCAGAATGCCTGCAGGGCCATGTGGAACTGCGCTCACACTGCACTGTTGCATTGCTTCTCAGAGGGCTATGACAATAGCCTGGTGACAGTAGATGCATTGAGGGGTATCATGTGGAAGCCATTCTATATGGCAGTGGACTGTCTCTTGGATATGCTGATAAGACTGCAGAAAGATGATGATTCTCAAAAGAAGGTTAGTGATTGGGTGGGAATAACAAGGTCAAAAATTAGGGCCTACCAGGAGTTCCATTAATGTAAAAGTGGACGTGTGAACTAGAATGTCTTGAAGGTATGAGGAGCTACCAGTATGCCAAGTCAACTGGGCAGTTGTTTTGGAAATTTTAATGTCCATATCTTGTAAACAAGTAAGTGCTAAATCCATGCAGATTCCACCACTTAATTGTACCTGTTAACAGTGAAAATGAATGTTATACACAAGGACTGTTAGCTAAAAATTCGTAACATTTATTTTGTCGTTGGCCTTAGGTTGCTAATTTCAGCGCTCTTAAATCTCAACTCATCTGAAACTATCTCTCCCACAAAGTTTGCAAACACACTGAGGAGCTGGAGTTGAGTATATTTCTTCACATTTTGAATGTCCACCTTGAACAATTGCCCATCCTGTTGCAAGAGATTGCCATAGTTATGAAAACAGATCAATATACTAGTACATCAAATGACCTACTGTAGTGTAATGGGACATTACTCATCACTCAATAGGTCAACTGGAAACACGCTTTATCTGGACCAAGTGGCAGGTTTTGTCAAGCTTTCTGTAGTTAATGGACCAATTTACAACATTTCCTTCAGCACCATTGCTTGCCACAAAAATACTGAATTTGTGTGAACTTAAAAAAAACCTCACTGTTAGATTGCTGAACTAGAAATTGTAGGACTGGTTCAAATCCAGTAATGTATGGGCATATTTATCACTGAGTTACAATTATTTTTGTCTTCTCATTTTAACACAATTAAGATGAAAAAGGGCCCTGTGGAGGAAAAGCGTCAAGCCTGGGTAGGGGACATTTCAGATGAGAAAGGGGGAGCAAGCCTCAAGTTTGAGCCACTTCTGGATGATACCAGTTTCATAGATTCCCGTTGGACAAGACGACTTGTAGTTCGTGTCATGGAGATGCTCTACTATGAGCAGCAGTGGGAGAGACTGGCAGATGTTGCCATGAAATTTAATATGCTTACAAAGTAAGTTGATGAAATGTTCAAGGTTTTGTTCCATACCTTGTAGCCAGTATGCAAGTATGACATGGATTTGGTTGCGACCAGGTTTATAGCTGATGGGTGGGGGGGGGAGGCTGGGGCTTACTGCCCATGACTGCTCTCAAGAGCCAGAGGCTAATAGTCGTTTAGGGTGGTACTTCCCCTTTCTGTTTTCACTACCAACTGTAGTAAGTATTATGCTTTGAACTGGTTTTTAATGAACTTGGAAGGAAAAACTTAATTTTGGGGGTATTTTTCACGTTTTGTTCATATAGTAACCAATGAAGGGACACTAGATCAAGAATATACTCTTACCCCCACATTCTTTGGCAGTTAGATGTTTAACCACACTTTATTTGGCTCTTTACTTTGAGCCCACCATTTAAATTGTTTTAGCTGCAACCCTGTTGGACACCTTTTTGTAAACTGATGTAAGCTGCAAAATGTGCGTCTTTAAACATGTGACGATGTTGTAGGTACACAAGTGTTTTGTTTTTCAGTAAGTTGAGGTGGAAGCCTCGCTCTTGAGGAAAACAGGCTGATATTAAACCTGTCACCTCTGTGTTTTGCTAGCATTAGTAAGTTAACAAGGAGTCTCAGGTGGTTTTCTTTTTCTAGAATAGCTGATTTCTTCCAAGCTTAGTATTATCTCCCATGTTCATTCAACAATAAGACTAGCTCGCCTGACTATTATCATGTGCAGTTTGGTGTTTGTAATGAGAGATAAAAAAGACATTCGTTTGCTAACAGTAGTATTAGCTTCAGAAACCTGTTGCTGTGAAAGAAATTTTTGGATTTAGTGTTGGGCTTGTTTATAGAGGTTCTTCACTGATGTCACAAATACATGTGACAACATCAAAGCCAGCCATATTGGAGGTCAAACTTATCGTGCATTGATCAAAGAATAAATGTTTAGCATATTCTTTGTAAAGAATGTTTCCCAGATGATAGCCAAAGTTTGTTGCATAATTGCCATGGAAAAGCATAGTGCCAACAGTTTTATTATCGATTTCCAACAAATGAACAACGTAGTGCTAGATGAGCTTCTGAAATTCTTCAAAAGAATGTGAACTCAGCAGTCCACATTCTAAATTGCCTATAGTGCTTCACTTCATATCTGGGTGAGTGACAAAAGATATTATGATAGAGTTTTTTGTTGTGACAGTTAGGAAGCATTTAAGCCATATACATGCAGCCCACACGCAGGCCTACACGTACATGTAAGTACAATGAATCGTTAATAGTTTAATTAAGAAAAGATTCATTGAAAAAGAGAAACAAGACATTTCAAGTATTGGCTTATACTGTGTACACACAGTGAAGGTCTTGCACATGCACTAAGTTTGACGTCCAAAATGGCAGTACATATAAAATGAAGACCATTATGACGTCACGTGAAGAAGCTCTACAGTGGCATGTATGACACAGTGACACATCTGCAGCACATTGACCTGGTATACGATCTTCTATGTGTCCAAGTGGCTACTTGACTACAAATTCCTTAAATTTAATTATTACAGTAATATCACTGTTGCTTTTGAGTGGAATGAATCACCAGCCCATTGAGATTAAACACTTTAGTCTCCTCTCTAACTCTCTTCCATAGGGAACGCTATTCAGAGCATGTAAGTCCAGTTTTGGTCCAGGCACAGAGAAAGCTGATGTCAAGGGTCCATGCTTATGGGGGCCCACCACCAGTACAGCCTCACTTTCGAGGAGCCTCAGCTACCTATAATGGTGAACCTATCACATCAGAGAATTATATGTACTGTCAGCTGAAGATGGAGGTGAACACATCCATGTTTCCCCCCATTGAGACTGGGGGTCGAATTGACCCTGAGGGACACAATGTCTATGACAGTAAGTTAAATTGCCATATTATTTTCCCAGCTACTGCCATGGTGTGCATGGAATATCATGTGGGTACGCACCAGTGTCCAATAAACAAGGGGAATGGAGTGAGGTTTTACCATGGTGACCTCAAAAGGAGCTTTCAAAATGACATTACATGCAGACAAAATTTGATGATAAAATGGTGAAAATTGGCGCTTAACATCTTGTCTAGCTAGAGCATGCAGACACTAACACCCAAAAAGAAGCACCTGAAATGAAATATTAAGGGCCAAATTTTCGTCATAATACCACTTTAAAAGTACAATGTATTTGAGACACTGGTAAAGAGGCATGAGACTTGAGGATCTGAAGAAAGTTTGTTTGTACTTGAAATGGTAAAGTTGGACATTGTGTACCTCAATTTCTTGTCTCTGTTGTATGTATGAGTTGAATTTTGAGAGTATTTCAAGGCATTCTCCTGATAAGGATTTTAAAATGCCAGTTGAGAGTTGTTATTGGGTAAGTTAGCAATCTCTTCACATCATGGGGGGATAGAACACACTTTTCATTTAGTTTGTGTACTAGGTACTTCAAGGCACTACAGTAAATTTCAAGAAATTGGTGACTGAAATACCCTTATAAAAAACCATGACCTGTAATACCCAATTTGACAAGGTTGTTGACCCATGTGGTATTTCCAAAGAAGCTTGAGGTAACTTTTCAAGAGGTTTATGTCATCTCACATTAGTCCTGGTAACAACATTATTTCCTCCTTATTGAATCGTGCAGGTGCTTCAGATGCTTTTAAGTTGGTGTCTGTACCATTGGATATAAGTAGCAGTTTGTCCAGTTTCAGGGAAGTACTTGACCAATCCAGCTATACCTCCAGGGCCTTACAGCACAGCAGAAAATTGTTAGTTCTCTACTTGGCATCCCAACAGAATGGTATGATGGCCTAAGGGTAACTTTTGCTTCAGTAGTTTAATAGTCACATATTTTTATGTTTTAATAGTCAAGTGTTGACTTAAAAGAAACAAAAGTGAGGCTGTTTTAATTTCTAAGGGAGTAAAATGAAAGTTCCATTCAAGGTTTAGATGTTCCCTTTTATTCCTGGATATCTCCACCCTGCCCTGACAATACCCCATACAATTTCCACCCAAGCAAGTCCAACTTTGTTAGTGGGGTTAGTTGTGTGAGGGGTAATTTTCATGATTGGAAATTGTCCAGGGTGGAAATCAGGTGGGAATTGTGGGGTCGGGGGGTTCTGGTCAAGGTTACTTTCCATGTATTTGATCAGGTTTTGTTGTCAGTCTTGTACACAAGAAGTCAAGCTTGCCAGATTCATGTCAAGGTAACAATTATTGCTTATCAGTGTTGTTCTTTTCACTTGGTAACACTGATTTCACCGAAGCAAACTAGCCTGACACCACTTGACTTCAAGCAATGTAACTCAACTGTCATGTTTCCTATAGTGTTGTTGTGTGTGTGTCAATGACCAAGCCATACACTAAGGGGGCACCAGGGGATGTTTAGTCCATGGCCCCCAAGATATAGCTCCTGGTTTGTTTAGAAAACATATGATTAAGCAACTTCTATTTTTTGTACAGAGTGCCTAGCCATTACCCCAATTATCAATTCCAAAGCTGAGATTAGTGTTTCAATTACTGAGTGAGCATTTTCTTGATTTCTGCACGCTAACAGGGTTTGTGAGCTCATTTTCCATATTTTGTACCTGTAGAAGCTTGTTATACTAGGGTATTCCCAGAGTTTTGGTGGTGCATTGCAAAACGTGGATTAAACTGACGTGGCCGAGGCCTGCACAATGTACACCTTGTCTAGTTTGAAGACCTGTTTTAAGTCACATCACCTTCAGTCAGGAAAAAATAAGATGTTCAACTTAGTTTTTTTCCCAGCTGGAGTCTGCCAGAGTTGTATGGTTGAAACAGTTTGACCAATCAGGTACCAGCGATTGTGCATAAAGCATAAAGAAGGGTGTCATATGCAATAGTGCTGCCTCGCCAGCATGGGCTTGCCAGCTGTGTAGTATGCATTATCAATCATGCAAATGAAATTAGAGCCAACCATAGGAAGGTAGGTCATGACAGTCAATTAGAGTTGGGTCACACAAAGTTGTGTAGTGTGCTGCTAGCTTTTGGTAGCAGTCAAACTGGTTTTAGAAAGTTAGAAGCAAAATGGAGACAGAAGGTATTCTTCTCAAGATGTGTGATGGAGATACCTTGGTATTTAAGGAATGATGAATGCATACAAAGATTAAACTACTGCCAGTGCATATAGTTATTGTAATTGTAACAACAGCAATTTCCCTTTACCAAGACTAGAGAATGTGATTTAAGTATTTGAAAGTGTTGAAATTCTGTTGTAAGGGACTTGCAGATATATCATTTAGCATGAAAGTATCACTAGTATATTAAGAAATTTAATCTTAATGATGGAAATGGAAATAGTATGAATTTGACAGGTGACAATGTCATTATGATACAATTATTGAAAAGATATGAACTATATTAACTTAAATGGCAACCTCATGACACATCTAACAATGTTACCTTAGACTAAGTTTGTAAACATAGTAGCTAGTTCTATTGGTTGTTACCTATGAATGAAGAGCAAATATGAGACATCCAACCAGAAGAAACTGTAGCTAGGTTAGTTGTCAGACTACCCTGCAGAGCAAAACGAGATTTTCAGTCACCTCTTGACAAGAAAAGTGAAGGGTGGGGGGCAGTAGCCTGTGTGTGTCTGTTTGACAGGGAAGTTGGTCAGATTGGACATAAAGTCAGTGTTTTACCTAGGAAATCAGTAGAGGTGACAGAAATTCTTGGGGGAAGTGATTAAAGTAGGTACTTTTGCAGAGGAATTTATCCTCCATAATTATTGTCTTGGCAAAAATGGTCTTATGATACCTCTTAGCAGACTATTTCCCTTGTCACACCTACAACCATACAGAGTCACTACATATGCCACTTACTATCATACGGAAGAAGTGGGGACAACTTTGGCTGCATCATAGACTTCACTTGAAAATTATGTCATTCTGACAGGAAGTAAAATCATAATGTGCTCCCACTACACTAACGTGTCTGACTTTTCTCTATAATATCTTTTATTTTACCTTTTTCTATTCATTCTTTTCATGTAACAGTCATTAGATTTCCCATCAGTAAGGTTATCTCTTACAAGAAGTTGATGTTCAAGAACATTACTTTAGTTTATAGTCCCAGCGGTATTGTACCATCAAATCATTACAGTAATTGCAGTGTGTTTCAATGATGTGTCTTTTCCTCCATCACAAAAGTTTATTCCAGTCATTTTATCTTCTGCAGCTACCACTTCTACTACCGTGGGTAACCACAGTACCCACAGTCATGTGGGGTTCTCAGAAACTGATGACAACCCTCAAGTGCCGACACCACCAGACTTGACCAAAGCAGAATTCAAGACTGTTCAAGAAGTCCAGATTCCTGCCTTACCAAAATCACAACTTGGTGTAGTTGTCTCATCATATGATAAAACAATTGGTACATGGTTTCATGTTTTCAAAGTTGTGTAATTATTAAAAATTTCTTTAACTTTTGGAGTAAAATAAAATAGAGTTCTGTAAAAGTCAGTAGTGTGTAAAGTCAGATGAAAAGATCGTGATGGCGTATTAGTTAAGCACTGAGTTAGCTGCAGCTGTCTAGAAGGATTATCTCTAGGATAGGTTACTGCTGGTTAGGGGTAATATTTGTGAAGGCTTTGATACCTCAGTGATAAAGTACTATATAAAAAAACTGAATATTTTAAAAGGCAGTATTACTCTTAAAGAGGCTACTAGTAAAGTGATTAAATGTTTGAGCTATTGCACAGTTAAAATGCAATAAGTCGACCAAATGTAAATCAGTATACCACATTCTCCTAATTCACATATGGCTCTTTTTAATCATGTAATTTTTTTGTTGTCAAAATGTTAAATTCATGCTAAATAGTTTAGTAGCATTCATTATAAGGTAGTAGTAGTAGTAACATACCTTGCCATTGACAGATGCTGGAGGAAATTTATGTAAAAACTCATTTAGTACATGATTACATGATTTCCTTGAGTGTCTGTCAACTGCAATATATGTTACTACTAGTACCTTATAATGAAGCCTACTAAATTATAAGGAAAAATGTTGGCCTCAATCTGCCAACAACCCAACCCTGAGGGTTACACTCTTGCTAAATAAATTCTTAATTTATCAGTATGCAATAGTTAGGTGCCAAAAAGCTACTTGTATGGAAATAAAGGGAAGATTTGTAAGATTTACTTAACATGTCAAAATAATTGGTTTACTCTTTGCAAGTAGTGAATGACATACTAAATGAGAGGCATGTGGTATAAAATTAATAGTTTATAAAATTTCAGTTGTATTGGGTACAGAAATTATCAATGTCCCTGCCAAGAACTTTCACCACACTTGTATAATACTATGATAGTCAAGTACTTTGACTTGCTTATTAAAACTGAAAAGGCTGCAGTAAAGACAAAAAAGCCTAAAGAGCACAATTTTACACCAGGTGTCCTTAATAATCAGACTATTTAAGGAAAAAGCACGATATCATATAGTAAAATTTTAAAATGTGGATGGAAGGCTTAAGGCAGTCACTATGTCACATCATGAAGGTACTGTTCAGGATTTACTAACAGGTAATTCAGTTAAGACTGTAAAATACAAGGTATTGACACATTCATCATTGTGCCTAAAATCTATCTTTCCTACGAATTGAAATTGCAGTCTGACATTCACAGTAATTTATTTCTCTGTTTTCAGAAATATTATTGGGTCGGAAACAAAATAACCTTGCTGCCCAAGCCATGCATGAACTTGGTAACATACACTACCATTCTGGAAATATTAGGTATGTCTTTTTCCTTCATTTTTCAGTCATTTTAGGTCAATTGCAATTGTTGGCTATTATACTGAAAGATGTCCCTCACCCCTCCCCATTGTTCCTGTCTTGTCTGTAGACACCACTAAGGATGAAAAATGATCAGCCTGGTATGTGGCTGTCTATTTCCCGACTCAGTTCAAATTTACAAAAGGTATCATGCAGCTTGCATCTTTGTAAATAGGTACAGTGCTTGATGTGCTGTCAACTGTATGATGTGGTTCTTTTTGTGTCATTCCAGAGTGGCCTACAGGTGGTGGTCTGGGGCCTTGGATCTAATCATGAACACTGATGATACCCTGCACTCTTGGAGGGAACTGGTAAGAGGGAAGAAGCAACAAGACATCAGCAACTACTTCTTATCAAGGTGTGGCATCTGGGGCTGTGTCCTGGGAGCTGTACTGGCTGCAAAAATTGCACAGTAAGTACAATCCATGGTTAAAGGGAAAGAACTTACAACAGGAAATGTTGAGGGAACCTGTGACTGTTGAAAACAAGTTTTATGTTAGGTGGCTAGCTTACTAAAGAATTTGCATTATATTTGGAGTTTATTTGTTTAAGAGATCAATTCAGGTTGGCAAATAGAAGATTGCTCTGGAATGAAAAAAATACACCTTACTGTGGGCTGGCATGGGATGGAACCCCAAACCATCGTTGCTTGGTCTCTTTGGTCCAGATGGCACCATCTTCATTCAAACAGCTACAGTAGTATATTTAGGATAGTTGGCTCTTGGGACAGATCCTTCTCTTGTCACCCTTTGCAGGGAGTGTCCTGGGGAAGGATGTTTTGTTGATAAAAGATGGCTACGATGCAAAATGATGATACAACTGGCAAAGCTTTGGAATGATCATATGCTGAAAACTGATCTCATTATGTACTAAATATTTGTTATTTGGCTGGGTGTAGGGGCAGGAATGCTGTGTACCCCTCCTCTTGCAAAGTTTGTATTAACTGAATGTGACCTGCATTCAAAATGGTGCTATCTTAAGCCAAACTTTTGACCTGATTATTATATGTTTAGAAATTCTCTTGTTGACTGTGGCACATGTGCCTCCTGTGGGTCCCCTTCGCCATCTTTAGTGGGCCACTGCTCCAGCTAGAGCACTTGTGTTGTGGCACATTTCTGCTAACTTCATGTATCATAGTTTCTCTGTAAGGTATAGTAAGCATATTCTTGCTGTTAGGGTATTAGGAGTGTGAGATGGGAACGTAATATCATTTCGCTTATAAAATAGAAATGATTCTTTCTATCTTTCTTAAAATACATAAACTTTTTATCATCCTTGTTTTTATGTGGAAAATAATGGCATTCCACTGCAGCCTCTTAGTTGGAAAACAAAACGTTATTTCTTCTCTCTAAAGATACGTACTGACTTCAGACCTGGGTCTTCGTCAAGATAGCTGTTTCCTTGCAGCATACCTCTTCAAGGCCCTCTTCCGCACCACTTTACCTCATCCTACAGCTGATAGGGACTATGCCCTCTATGACATTGGTGAAGGTTGTGAAGTGCAGTACCTGGTCCCAGGGGTGGATTTGCTCTCAGATAAATTCAGATGTGATGGGAGAACCCTGGTTGCTGCCTTGCGATGGGTGACAGAAGAACTCTCAAGAGGGCGTCACAACCTAATGGTATCATTAGAATATTTCTTTTCCAAATTTCCTTAAACTCTTAAAATTTTTTGTTTTCTCGGTGGTAACTCCCATTGAACTAATGCTTTTCATGTGGAGAATTTTTTACAGTGTCATGTCATAAGAAGCATTGTGTCACTTTGAGAGGAAGAGTTTGTACATTGTTGTAAATAAATAGTACTTCAAACCACCATTGCCTACAGGGAGTATTGATCAAAAATTTCTATGACCGTAGAATGCATGCAAAATTTTGGTTTTGATAATTCACTGATGACTCTGCTGGTGACCAACAATTTTGGACTTGTGTACTTTCAGCTAAGTACACCATGCACAATGCACTTTTAAACTACCACACTGTAGGATAAGGGGGCATGGGGATAAATGTGTGCTCTTTGAAAGATGTTACAAAAGTTCTCTCTTTTGCAAGGACAAACAAAACAATGTGTACAAAGTGCAACTCCACAGTTGTGCCCCCTTCCCCCTTCCCTTCATGGACACACTGCCATGTTCCTCATAATAGGTTTATTATAAAATGTGGAAACATTAGCAGATAGAGTAATTACATTTCCAATTCTAAGTGAACTTGAAGGAAGCACAGGTGCCTCAAATGATATAATACCTCACATTAGCCTAACTATGTTTTTCTTCTGTAAACTGCATAATCAGTTTTATCCTATATGATTCTTATACCCCATAGGTAAACATGCATCTTTATCTGTTTCATGGCCACAACATGAGATTGAATCAAAACCACAGTTATGTATGTTTCCTGAAAGGATACTTGTGGGAGATGACCTTTTGTCCTAAAAAAGTTGAAAGATGTGGAGAAACACAATCTTTACAACAAGTAATCCCAACATGGCAGTCTATATAAGTAGTAGTGATAGTTAGCGAGCTGGTCTCAAGCAGTTTAGTTGTGCGGTGTTGTGAAGTTAGTACCCAGCTCCAAGGAAATACTATTTCAGTAACTGCAGTAACCGACCGAATGTGATTGTTTATACACATAAGGAGCTCATTGTACCTGTTTTGCAAATTTTCAAGGTACGCGACCTCTGTAGGTCATACTTTCGAAGCGAAAATTTTGATAAGAGCTCACTGACTTACACCTATAATTTGCCTATAAAATTTTAGACTTGATCAACACCAAAACTGAGTACACCTTAAAAAAATTGTATTTCTACCACATTACTTGCTCTGTGAAGCATCTAGCACGATTCCAGTCAATTTCATTGTCGCTGTTTAGGTTGCATGTGTTGCGATACCCCTACCTGCATAATGACACGAACCTTTAAAGAATCAGGAAGTAGCTATTGTCGAATAGAAACTTCCCTGGAAGAATGTAAGATTCGTTGACTGAGAAACGGGTTTTAAAAAGACGTGGAAAATTCAATACAGGCTGATATACAAACATTCAGTCTTTCAAATACTTATTTTCAATTCGAAGTTATTATTTATCTGATAAACTAAATTGCAGTACTGCCTAATTGTCATAAACTTCTAAGCAGAATTATGTCTGCAGTTAAAAGCACCCCTAGCAACATAATAGCAATGACTAATTAGCAGGAAGACAGTTCTTCGACTGTAAAGTAATGCAAAATAAAAAGAAGATACGTTTGTAAATTCGGTAAAGAAGTAGTAAAGATCACATGCTATGAAATGTCGCAACTAAATTAGAGCATATTTTTAAGCACTCAAGTCTGTGCATACTTTTCATAATGTATTCTATGGTGTAAAAGTATCTACATATTTACAATTCCTCCACTAGAATAATAGTAACAACTACCTTTGATATAGTCGTAAAGCAGAATGAATTCCTCCATCTTCGACTTACATGCTTATGGCTTCAGTTGAGCCAAAGACAAGCACACAGAACATCCTTACAATTGCAGTCAATTACGACTTTGTACATTATTAAACATCTGGTGACCCCAAGATTTACCTACCAAAAATGACATTCGCTTTCTCTTTGTAAAGACAATGCATCAAGCAACAGTGACTGCTCATTCGTACAAGTTTGTGATAGTCAATTTCGACTTGACAATTCCCAGTCCCTCTCAAGTTTTTGCAGGTCGAGGAGAGTGACTCCAAAGATTTCCCTTTTGGGAAACCAAACATAAGGAAAACAAAACATTGTTTATTATTGTGAGGAGATGGCATCACTCCTGTTTGTCATAGGCGTACGGTCAATATTTCTGGGGGGTCAGGGAAAATTTTTGCCCGAATTTAGAATTTTGGACCAAGTTGCCCGAATTTTGATACCGTTGTGTCGGTTCCAAAAAGGCATAATTTGTTTTCTCGGCTGTCTCATTTGCCCGAATGGATCCACTATTTTTGCCCGAATTTAGGAGGGCATATGCCCCCCCCCCTCCCGCCTCGTATGCTTATGCTGTTTGTATCAAGTTCACTTTGGGAAGCAAATGCAACAAATTTGCCAATATCTCCAGACCCTCATATAGAAATTTTTGGAAAGAACCCTTCACCTGGATCCTTTTATTAATCCCCCCCCCCCCCAAAAAAAAAGAAACTTGTTCATTGTGTTCATACTTTAGCTTTCTTTTTTTCTTCTTCTTTGTTCTCAGGTTTTGCCACTTCTTACTTTGTACCAGTATCTGACTACATATGTTTGTAGGGATTTACAGAGAGCTGTAGATGGTCGCATTTTGAAGGTAAGAATTGAAAGAATTCGTGTTCTAGAGGTTATTCACAGTGTTTGAAATTTAAATGTACTCATTGTGAATTGTGCCATGAAGATACTAGAAATTCATGAAAAATTAGGTTTATGTGAGGTAGGTATTTGTGTGACTAGGTCTACATCTTCAATTTTCTGGTTGACTTACTCTCTATCAGAAGTGACAAGTTTGGTATCATGTTCATGTCATGAGCATGTTTGACTGTCAGTATTGATGGTTAGTGCCATTCTCTTATTGATAAGTAGCCCCTCAGGTGCCATTTTAATTTCTGTTTTTTTGGTCTCTGTTGACAGGTACGCATTCTGACCGACCTCGGTCTGTACAGCGAAGCTTTCACAGTTCTGTCAAGGTTACTCCATGGAGAGAGATTGCCTCAGACTGCTGACAACAACTTCAGACAGGTGGAATCAAAAATGGTAGAAAACTGTGTCAATTGAATACATATTTTCATATTTTGGAGTATTTGTAGATGTTATTGGTATTTGAGGGACAAGTTTGAAGAAAAGTATGCCCACGGCAGATGTGCTGTGACATTTACCTTAATGGGTGTTTGAATAAATAGTTAAGAAAGGTTGTGTATGTGTGGGAATGTGGACTTGAATTGTCAGGGTTCTCGCAATTCGAGAAGAAAGTAGGTAGCAAAGGTGTGATCAATGTAACTTTGTTTATGGCTCAAGCAATTCTATCCAAATGCTCAGTTCCACTTATATAAAGGTGTTAGCAATCTGGGGTTTCACAGAATTATCTCTTTATACCCTTTGAAGTTGTGCCTCTTGCCTGTAAATTATCTGAAAATGTGCATTGTATTATTATTCCACTAAGACAACATTGGCATTTAGTGATAACCAACAAAGAATTTATCATTATGTTGAGCACAATGAAATATGAAGTGTAATATGTAAAAGTATTCTTGTCCAGAATGTCTAATAAGAAGGGTCTAAGCTCAAATCAAGTTTTGATATGTTAGAGGAGTACTTATTCTAAGCATTCTGGTGAAATTTGAATTGAAATCGTGTGGTTCTCAAGATATTAGGAGTTAAAGTCGTCACATTTTCAACACAAAGTGAACTTGAAGCAAGCACATATGACATCATAGTCTCTCATTAATGAGCAGTCTTTTGTTTTTTTTAAACTTTACAACCAGTTTTCTCCTCCACAATGCCATGTGTTTCGGAATGTTATTGCATGAGAGGCATGGGAATTTTACAAACTTCACATTTCCCATGGGGAAGTCCTATCTCTATTAACTTCAAGGTCAGCACAATAGACTGAAAACAACAAAGGAAACAAAGCATTTCTCATCAACGTGAAAAAGTGATATAACCCCTGCTTGCCTCAAGCACACTTTGGGTCACAAATGTAGTAACTTCATTTGCTGATATTGCGAGTACTACATGTTTGATTTGAATGGAAGTTTCACCAAATGGCATAGATTTAGTTCCTTTTTCACATATGAAAATTAAATTTTTGCTTAAACCCTTCCTTTAGGTATAGGTTACTTAAGTTTCAACCCGTTGTGATTTGATACCATGAAATAGCCACCTTTTATACAGTAGGGACAAAATTCAGTGGCACAGAAATGTTAAAGGAGACTTCAGTATCATGCCATGAAGGTTATGGAAACTTCAAGAGAGTGTATTTTGTCTTCATTTGCAGCCTACTCAAAAGTTTAACACTGGAAAACCACTTTTGGAACCAATTAACTTAAAGGTATGTCATGCTATTGACAGTTGTGAGTGTATGCATTTGTATTTTCGAAAGGGTAACCCTGTTAGCTCATAGAACTTGTCTTTCCAGAGGTTCTGATAGTTCTTCATTGTTGACTGTAGGGTGAAATTTGTTGAATCATACAAACATTCTCTTAATCTTCTTAGCAGAGATCAGTGTAAGTTTTTACCTCTCTTCACAAGTCAACCGACAATGCCTAAATCAGAGAGTTGCTATTTGGATGGAGAAACATCGAAAAGTTTAATTGATTCCTTGTCGAAGGCAGGCAAGGAATCTATGTGATGGTGATGTTGTGTGTGTGTGCACTCCCCAACAAGGCCTTAGTGGGTTCCAGGGCAGCCGGCGAGAGCTCTGCTTTCGCATGTCTTTCCTAGCTCTCGCGCAGCTTGAAACTGGCGTAGCTGCCCGAACATTCTGCCACTGCGAAAAGAAGTCACACGTGGCTGCACGTGCCTGCCTTGGAACGCAACCTGCCCTCAAGTATGTATGTCTACTCGCCTCGTTTGCGGGCAGCAAGACTGCTGGGAAATTCCAATGCATTCCCTGCCGGGTCCTTGCCCAGTACCCTGTACATGGATTGTGCGTATGTGTGTATGTGATGCTTAGCTTGTAAACACGATATCTCCAGTTAGCAATGACCGACCGAGACTTTTCATATTTGGTATATAGATATGTCATGTTGAGAGGAAGAACCCTGTTGTTTTTGGTGGAAGTCAAAGGTCATTTGAGGTCACCAGAGGTCAAAAATGGAAAACCATGTAAACACAATATCTACAGATAGCAATGACCGATACTTCATATTTAGTATACAGATTTTTTATGTCAAAAGAAAGAATTTCTATTGTTTTTGGTTGAGGTCTAAGGTCATCTGAGGTAACCGGAGGTTAAACTGCAAAAACTTCACAAACGGCTTGTAAACACGAAATCTCAAGATGGCAATGACTGACACTTTTCATGTTTGATATATAGATTTTACATGTTGAGAAGTAGAACCGTATCGTTTGTGGTAGAGGCCAAATGTCATCTGAGGCCACTGGAGGTAAAACTGCGAAAACCTTGTAAATCGCTTGTAAACATATCTCAAGTTAGCAATAATAGACACTTTTCATATTTGGTATGTAGATTTGTCATGTGGAGAGGAAGACCCCTGGTGTTTTTGGTGAAGGTCAAATGTCATTTGAGGTGTCTGGAGGTCAAAGACTGAAAACCCTGTAATCACAATATCTCAAGGTAGGAATGAAGGACACTTTTCATACATGGGTATATTGATTTGTCATATTGACAGAAGAACCCCATTGTTTTTGGTAGAGGTCAGAGATCACAGGAGGTCAAAAACAAAATGTTGCAGGAATTTCTAATATTGTCATATGGGGTCACCAGAGGTCAAAAAGCAAAATTTCCCAACAATTCCCATGATCGTCATCTGGGGTCACCAGAGGTCAAAAAGCAAAAGTTCCCAAGAATCCCCAAGATCATCATATGGGGTCACCAGAGGTCAAAAAGCAAAATTTCCCAAGAATTCCCAAGATTGTCATATGGGGTCACAGAGGTCAAGCGGCAAAATTCCCCAAGAATTCCCAAGATTGTCATCTGGGGTCACCAGAGGTCAAAAAGCAAAATTTCCCAAGAATTTTCAAGATCCAAGATCCATTGGAGGTCAGAGGTCATTTGAGGTCATCAGAGGTCAAAGACCAAATGCATTGAAAAACACGATATTTCAAGACAGGGGTGTTGGATACTTGTAATTCTTGTAAATTTGAGGGATAAACCTCAGTGCAACAAAGCATCCCCATTCGGCAAGGAATCACTAAGCCTTTCTGGTTTATGTTAATATATCAACGATAAGCTGCTTCTTTCCTTTGTTGGTGGCTCCAGTTTGATATCATTCACCTAGCAGCATCATTCAATTCACGTAATCCTTGAACAAGTGGCTTGCGCAGAACAATACTTTGACGTGTAGGTTTGGCCCACCAACACTTTCAGAGAAGATGCTATTAAACTTGAAACGACTGTTTAATTTAAACAGAAAAAATACAAAAAGCCCCTTCCGTTACAAGGCACTGCATGCAGATGAGCTGGCTCGGTAGAAATCTTATTTTTGCTACAATATGAAAAGTTTCTGGAAGTTCCCTGAAATGACCAGATGTAGATTCAAGTTCATATTCTAACATAAAACCTAACTGACATACTGTCATGCACATCACTGAGTGTCAAAAGATGGAATAATGTTTTTATTACCCTGATGACTGGCAATGTTGTGGCAGTGGAGGAAAATCCCCAGTCTTACTACAGATGTAGCAGATGACAAATCCCTTTTGTGTTAACTTCTTAATCCAGTGTTAGTCTTATAGAAATGTCAAGAAAGATACAAGCGATGGATTACTGAGTGACCTTGGTGGTACAAACCTCACTTCAAAGCGATGTATCTTCAGCCACATAACAACTTCCTACCCAAATCATTTTTTGTGTCATTGTAAACATTGTATGAGTCTTGATTCTTTCAACTTTTGGGCTCATTTCATTCACAAAAGGATGGAAGCTTTATTTAATGTATTTCGCGTGTCACCACAATCCGTGTTTTGCATTTTGCTTGTAAATACAATTCTAACAAGTTGAGAATAATTATATTGGAAATAAGCAAAACATGTTATTTTACAATATGTAACACCACTAAGTTTTATTAGCTAGAAAGTTTTGGTCTGAATACTGAAAGCGTGTGTTTTATATGAAAGAAATATACATGTGTTCGTTATTTTACAGATGCTAGAATATTTGCTTGACAAGCGACTGTCTCCATCTCTGGGGACACTCTATGGCCCTCATTTGACTTGCCATTTATCACTGGTTCAAGCCCACCTGATGGTGTCCTTGGCAGGGACCATTCATGTTCTTCCTGACCAAGAAGATGTGACATTGTAAGTAAATCACAACAGCTATATGAAAGGTTTTACCATCAAAACAGTGTCATGCAACTCATTGTCAGCAGAGATGAAGTTTAGGGCCAAAAAGTATTGGTGGTCCTATGCTATGCTGGGGCTATTTACAGGTGTAATGCCAAATACTTGATGGGTTAGGAAGTTGCACCTGGGCCAAACATTGAGCAACAGTGGAATAAGCAAAGCTCCAATAATGCCTTGCTGTTTTCCACTGATGGTTAAGATGATCCTGTCATATAACAATTAAATGAAGATTTTCGGACTGTCACAAAAGTACCATGAGATCAAAAAGCAAAACTCTAGGTGACCTTTTGCAGGAAAAGTGTCCTTGGCTTTATGTACTCTGTGTTGTGAAGAGTGTGCTAATTAGAGTCCCTGATGACAATGTACTGCTTCCTGGACAACTGCCACCCAGACTTTCTGACTAGGCAGTACCCACCCATAACAATTCCAAAATTTTTTTCTGGTTGGGAGGAGGGGTCTAAGGGGTATCTATCATGGTTGGGAGTTGTACAAGGTGGGGAACATTTGGGGAGTTGTTTGAGGGAAAGTTTCTCAGTCATGAAGAAGCTACCAATGGTTTGTAAAGGGTACCAAGGGTGCAGCTTCCAAATTTTGGGGCACCAAAAAGTATCATCATCTATTAACTTTTCTAATTGTTCTGATTTTGTAGCTGTTGTCTGGAGTTAGGGACTATGGATAATATTTTTCCTCAAAAGTATAAAGTTTGCTGCAGTACCACACCCAGCTGGTTGTCAGTAGTGTGATATGAGGAATTGATGTTATACAGGAGAACCTTTCTTCTTATTGGATGAGAAAAATAATATGCACCAATCATAGTTGTATATCCTAACTTTTGATATTTGGGAGTCTTGGTACTGGTGGGATTTAAAAAATGCAGATTTGAGCTAAAATGTTGGATTGGTAAATTACCATCACCACCACTCTACCATGAATTTGTATGTGCAATCCCCTATGGGTTCCTCAAACATGCTTGGTTGCTGAGCAAAATTACTGCCCTTCCAAGGCCAAGCTTTGCAGAATGGCTAAAGAAAGTATCAGAATCACCCCATGTCCTCAACCTTTACCTCTCCCATTGTGTGTGTGTGTGTGTGTGTGTGTGTGTGAATGTATCTCACTCTTGCCCACCATCAAGTGAAGGTTTCAATCAGTTTGCACCTATGACACTTCTCAATATTTTCTGACAGTACTCCTCAAGCTCCACAGAAGAAACCTCCAAGTCCGACATCAGTCAGCACTCACAGCAGGGCTCCAACATCTGTCATATCTAAGAAAGACAAGCAAAATACACCAAGGGTCACCCTCAGGGATTGTGTAGGTGAGTTATAGAAAATCCTGTTGTTTTTTTTTTCTTTTTGATTCCTTGCCGAAGGCAGGCAAGGAATCTATGCGATGGTGATGTCGTGTGTGTGTGTGTGTGTGTGTGTGTGTGTGTGCGTATGTGACGGCTTAGCTTGTTTACACGATATCTCAAGAAGGGAAAGTTGGACAGTTCTCAAACTTGGTACATAGATGGCCCATATTGAGAGGAAGAACCCTATTGTTTTTGGTGGAGGTCAAAGGTCATCTGGGGTCACTGGGGGTCAAAATCTGAAAACCTTGTTTACACAATATCTCAAGTTAGAAAGCTTGGATAGATTTCATGCTTGGTATGTAGATGCATTGTGGTGAGAGGAAGAACCCTATCATTTTTGGTGGAGGTCAAAGGTTATCTGGGGTCACCGGGGGTCAAAATCTGAAAACCTTCTTTACACGATATCTCAAGTTAGAAAACTTGGATAGATTTCATGCTTGGTATGTAGATGCGTTGTGGTGAGAGGAAGAACCCTATTGTTTTTGGTGGAGGTAAAAGGTCATCTGGGGTCACTGGGGGTCAAAATCTGAAAACCTTGTTTACACAATATCTCAAGTTAGAAAGCTTGGATAGATTTCATGCTTGGTATGTAGATGCGTTGTGGTGAGAGGAAGAACCCTATCATTTTTGGTGGAGGTCAAAGGTTATCTGGGGTCACCGGGGGTCAAAATCTGAAAACCTTGTTTACACGATATCTCAAGTTAGAAAGCTTGGATAGATTTCATGCTTCGTATGTAGATGCGTTGTGGTGAGAGGAAGAACCCTATCATTTTTGGTGGAGGTCAAAGGTCATCTGGGGTCACCGGGGGTCAAAATCTGAAAACCTTGTTTACACGATATCTCAAGTTAGAAAGCTTGGATAGATTTCATGCTTGGTATGTAAATGCGTTGTGGTGAGAGGAAGAACCGTATCATTTTTGGTGGAGGTCAAAGGTCATCTGGGGTCACCAGGGGTCAAAATCTGAAAACCTTGTTTACACAATATCTCAAGTTAGAAAGCTTGGATAGATTTCGTGCGTGGTATGTAAATGCGTTGTGGTGAGAGGAAGAACCCTATCATTTTTGGTGGAGGTCAAAGGTCATCTGGGGTCACCAGGGGTCAAAATCTGAAAACCTTGTTTACACGATATCTCAAGTTAGAAAGCTTGGATAGATTTCATGCATGGTATGTAGATGCGTTGTGGTGAGAGGAAGAACCCTATTGTTTTTGGTGGAGGTCAAAGGTCATCTGGGGTCACTGGGGGTCAAAATCTGAAAACCTTGTTTACACGATATCTCAAGTTAGAAAGCTTGGATAGATTTCATGCTTGGTATGTAGATACGTTGTGGTGAGAGGAAGAACCCTATTGTTTTTGGTGGAGGTCAAAGGTCATCTGGGGTCATCGGAGTTAAAATCTGAAAACCTTGTTTACACGATATCTCAAGTTTGAAAGCTTGGATAGATTTCATGCTTGGTATGTAGATGTGTTATGGTAAGAGGAAGAACCCTGTTGTTTTTGGTGGAGGTCAAAGGTCATCTGGGGTCACCGGGGGTCAAAGTCTGAAGACCTTGTTTACATGATATTTCAAGGTAGGAAGCTTGGATAGATTTCATACCAAGTATGTGGATGTGGTATGGTGAGAGGAAGATTTCTGTTATTTTTGGTGGAGGTCAAAGGTCATCTGGGATCACCAGGGGTCAAACTCTGAAAACCTTTTTTATACCATATCGCAAGGTAGGAAGCTTGGATTGATTTCATATTAAGTATGTGGATGCGTTATGGTGCGAGGAAGAAGCGTATAGTTTTTGGTGGAGGTCAAAGGTCATTTGGGGTCACCAGGGGTCAAAGTCTGAAAACCTTGTTTACACAGTATCTCAAGTTAGAAAGCTTGGATAGATTTCGTGCTTGGTATGTAAATGCGTTGTGGTGAGAGGAAGAACCCTATCGTTTTTGGTGGAGGTCAAAGGTCATCTGGGGTCACCGGGGGTCAAAATCTGAAAACCTTGTTTACACAATATCTCAAGTTAGAAAGCTTGGATAGATTTCATGCTTGGTATGTAAATGCGTTGTGGTGAGAGGAAGAACCCTATCATTTTTGGTGGAGGTCAAAGGTCATCTGGGGTCACCAGGGGTCAAAATCTGAAAACCTTGTTTACACGATATCTCAAGTTAGAAAGCTTGGATAGATTTCATGCTTGGTATGTAGATGCGTTGTGGTGAGAGGAAGAACCCTATTGTTTTTGGTGGAGGTCAAAGGTCATCTGGGGTCACTGGGGGTCAAAATCTGAAAACCTTGTTAACACGATATCTCAAGTTAGAAAACTTGGATAGATTTCATGCTTGGTATGTAGATACGTTGTGGTGAGAGGAAGAACCCTATTGTTTTTGGTGGAGGTCAAAGGTCATCTGGGGTCATCGGGGTTAAAATCTGAAAACCTTGTTTACACGATATCTCAAGTTAGAAAGCTTGGATAGATTTCATGCTTGGTATGTAGATGTGTTATGGTAAGAGGAAGAACCCTGTTGTTTTTGGTGGAGGTCAAAGGTCATCTGGGGTCACCGGGGGTCAAAGTCTGAAGACCTTGTTTACATGATATTTCAAGGTAGGAAGCTTGGATAGATTTCATACCAAGTATGTGGATGTGGTATGGTGAGAGGAAGATTTCTGTTATTTTTGGTGGAGGTCAAAGGTCATCTGGGATCACCAGGGGTCAAACTCTGAAAACCTTTTAAATACCATATCGCAAGGTAGGAAGCTTGGATTGATTTCATATTAAGTATGTGGATGCGTTATGGTGCGAGGAAGAAGCGTATAGTTTTTGGTGGAGGTCAAAGGTCATTTGGGGTCACCAGGGGTCAAAGTCTGAAACTTGTAAACATGTCATTACAAGGGAGGAAGCACAGATAAATCCCTTCTCATACGTTTTATTTTTTTTTTTTTCATTTTTTTGTGGTTATTCAAGTTTCGGTTTAAAGGTCATGTGACATGAGCTGATGTGAGCAGGGGTCAAATTGTGACCACATCGTAAAAAATGATGTAGAAGAGAAGTATAAATTTGATGGATGAACCTCAGTGTAACAAAGCACCCCCTTTCGGCAAGGAATCACTAAGCCTTTTGGCTTTCTGGTTAATTCTGGGTAATAATAGCAACAACAAAAACAAAGAATAGATAGTATTATCATTGGTGGAGATGTACTTCTCATTTGTATCCATCTTAAATATGTGCTTTTTTGCATACCATAAAGTGACTACAAGTTCTTTCTCAGGTGACATGAGCTTATACAGCTTGGATGCTGGCAAGCAGGGAGAAAATAGTAATCAAAATTTTGTTGTCAAAATGGCCCAGCTGTGTCAACTGTTTAAATCTTGTTAGATGTCTTTTTTGTAATATACTGTTTTGTACAATATAAGTGCTATTTTGTGCAACATGGTTTTGACCAAATTTATTTTGTTCTCTCCTGGCACAAACTTGCACATTGTACTTTTATACTTAGTGCAGACTCTAATGCTGAGCAAGAAGTGAAAGAGTAACATGTTCCACTGTAAATGATGTTATTCAGGAATGTAGTTGATCCTTCTAGCTCAGAAGTGACTGTAGAGTTATACCTCTAGGCCAAATTTATACCAAGAGAATCTTTGAGGGTCTTAGAGTAGCAGGATTGTGCCCCAGTGTGTTCCAAGAGGAAGCCTTACAACAAGAGGGCACCAAGCAATATTTGCCCCATGGTTTCCAAGATGTAGCACTTGTTTTGCTTCAAAATATATGACCAGGCAACTTCTAATTTTGTACAAAGCACCTGTCATAAAATAAACTCCATCTTATTAAATCCAGTACTGAGACTGGTATTGTAATCTATAGTGCAGGGTCGCCAGACTTCCGGCAGTAGCCGGAATTCCGGCTTTCGTCCGACTTTCAGTATGGCTCCGGCCCCACACATTGCTTCCGTCCCCGATTGGAAGTAAAGCCAAAGCCAACGTGCCGGCCAGGGGGGACTTTCCCCGATGTAAAAATACAGAACAGACGTTCATACTATTGGTCATACTATTGTATTTTGCAAGCCCTACGATGCTTGTATATACGTTTAATATAAGTAATAAAAGCGACTGGTCAAATGAGGCTAGATTAGCAGTTACCCAGCTACGTGTGTAACGTAACGGCACTGCACTGTACTGTATTTACGCACAAGTAAGTGTTTTGCTCATTCTACGTGCATAGGTGTTGCACAGTGCACAGGCTAGGGCAATGCACGTTAGTGCAAACAAACGGCAGCCTAACAGGGCGGTGGTGTGTGTGACGACTGTGTGCCAGTGCTAGTGCGATGACAAATTGTCGTTAGCGACTTAAGTTATTACTATACTACATGTACGCTACACGAGACTAGTAGTGTGATCGTAATCATTCAAAATGGATGTGGAAAGAAAGTAATTGACGTAGGAGTCAAGAATACAGTAGATTTAGGACTTATTAGAAGTGGCTGGAAAATGAAGATTACCCGGGAGTTTATCTCTCTGAATATGTACGGAAAATAGATGTCACAGGAATAGCATAGGCCTAGTGTTAGGCCTTATGTTAATCCTAACGTTTAACGGTAATAGAAACAGACAAAAAATAGCAAGTATTAGGTAGGAGCTAAATTTGACTCTTCCTACCCCATTATGCCTTCATACAGTATTTGTATTTGTTTGTGTGTGTGTTGGTCCTTTCATCCTTTTGAAACTTCCTCCATAGCTTTAGGCCCAGAGGCCTAGGGCATAGGCTAGGCTTACAGCCTAGGCTTGTGTTACTAACCCATCAGTTGAGTTCAAGGATAGAGACCCCTTATTTGTTCACCTTAAAAAACTCAAAAATCTTGCAGGGATTTCCTTAAAAATTCACACAGTAGTTGCACTAAATTGCATCTGAGGACCCTCAAATATTCAAAATTTTTCCAAAGTGGAGGGGGACCCCCTCCCAGGCCGCAGTCGAAAAATTTTTCAGGCCCTGTGGACAAACCCTGCTGGCAACCCTGATAGTGAGTAAGCATCTTTCTTTATTTGTGCACATAAAATTTCCCTGATTTGTGCACATTGGATGAAGTTCATGATCTCATTTTTCATGTTTATGCATGTTGCAGCCTGTAATAACAGGGTATTTCTGGAGTCTTGGCCTTACATTGTAACATGTCAAACATGTATAATATACACTTTCAATGGCTTAAAAGATAATGGAAACACTGCAACTGGTTCTGCCAAAATCTGGAAGCCCAGAAGCCAAAGTGGTTAGAATGGCACCTGTTCCAAGCCTTCGTAATGTAAGGCTTGTCCACGAGTACATGATTTCAAAGTTCAACTTAAGGTGTACTGGGTCTCTCTCCATCCAGGTAGCCTACTCTTGCTTTTCTCCCATTTGTCTGATCAGCTTAACCGACTTGCAGCAAGTCCGATATTTCCTGTTGTGTACAGTACAGCCAGCTAGATTAACACAGTTCTTGACAATATCAGCCATCTATTTGAGATGTAACATAACTTTATACCTAAACAGAATTCAAAGTTGACCTGAATATGAAATATGTAGAAAGTACATGTCTCTATCAGTAAAGGTTCTGTAAAATTCAAATCCATACAAACAAATTCAGAATGGCTGCCCATTGCCTAGATTCACAGAACTGGTCCCTGTACTGATGCATGATCTTGATGCAACTGGAGACTGCAAATTTTGCCGTGGAAAAGCATCCTAGCTATTGACAGAGTCCTACTTAAGATCCAGTCTGTTCGGGGACATATCATTTGAATAAATTTAACAGCCTTTTTCTTTGGGGCCATCATAAATTCCTATGCTGGTTCACAAATATGCATTGCTAGGCCTGACTTGCTCTTGAATGCCGCCATTTTGTTTGTGCTGTATATTGTCACTAGTTCAAGGTATTGAAAAATTTCCAATTGCGCCACCCTTACAACCAATTGCGCCACCCTTACAAATTACGAGTAGGAGCTATTCAGGAAGCTGCACCAACTTCTGGGTGTATATGTTCATAGCTTGCCAGGTTGTTTCAAGCATGGTAGGATCAATACGTAATAGTAAGCGGCCGTGAACAGTAGCATGGTGAGCCCGAAATTGATGCACCTAAGCAGTTTCAAAGCTGATATTTGGAATAAAATAAATCCAAACACTCTCCTGTTTGCCTTTTCCAAATGTGCAGTAACTTACGGATGCATTGCTACCCACAGTTCTCCTACTCTGATCCAAAAAATTAGTAAAAGAAAGCGTGATTTGACTCGAAATTTTCTTCGATGTCAGTCTCTTAAACGGCACCAAAATTGACGCATTTTCCGTATGTGTAGTGTGCAACCATTTTCGTTGACTTTGTACAGTTACGTACAGATGCCTACATAGCAAGCTGTATGGCTTAGTCCTTGTAGTAGAGGTGCTGAGCAACAGAGTCTGCTCCACGGGGAAGACGCTTAGTAGCCTCACATACAGTATCATGCAAAACTTGTTTAACTTGCTGACCTAACCTGCCTAAGAAAGACGGGAAGTTTGGTCAAGTTACAAACAGAGTATAATAACCTTATAACCTAGGTTATGCACTCAGCACATAGTACAGGCGTAAATACGTCAGATGAAGCAGTACTTCGGGACAGTGCACACCGGGGCGAGGTAATTTTCATTGTTTTTGGAGAGTTTATTTCTAGATATTAAAAGTACACACAAGGGTGGGATGCAGTTATAAAATGCTTGAAAAATAATCATATTTAGGTATGCACACACCTGAAATGAATTCATTATCGTGAAAAACAAAAGACCTGATAGGTTCAAAAAAGTTAGGCTTGCTACAGTAACGTTGCTTCAGTGATAGCTAGTAATTTTTTATGGTGCGCTTATTACGGAGCGGCGCCAATTACGGAGCCGCACCAATTTAAGTGCCTTTACCATACATTAGCCTGATAAGTAATGTTACGTATCTGGCTGTGAAAGGGTTAAATGTGAAAATCACTTACTGGTACATTTGCAACCAAAGTTGGTAGCATACTAGATTGTAGCACTTTCAGGCAGACCAGTTATTAACCAGCCAACTTTGCTGTTTGACTTTGCACACATTTTGACCTATGCAATTGATTATACTTACATGTGTGACTGAAGAGTGAAATAGGAACTGTTTAAAAATGATTCTTATAAGCTATAAATGATTTCCATGATAGCATCTGATGATGAAGCCTCTCAGGAGAGTGTTGCTTTAACAGAGGACACCACCAAGAAGTTTACAGGGGGAAAGAAACCACTGACACTGGAACGCATCAAGGTGAGAACAGAAGGGGATCGTTTCAAAGTTTTTAAAGCTACAGATCAGCAATTTCAGAGAGTATGCAATGGCAGATGCACTTTTATCCCCTAGTAATAAACAGCCAAAAGCTGTAACTGACAAAGTTTCAGCAGAAATTTTAATACGACTTGTTTGATTAATATGAAAATTGCTGGATATGTAAAGCATGCCTTAAAATTATTTGAATCCAAATGGGTCACTTTAAAGGCCTAGAAAAGTGCTGGAATAATTTTATTTCCATTGTAGTAGTCTGCATGCTCTAAAAGCTAGGAAAATTACTTTAGATGTTATCAATTTATGATGTGCCTGAGAAAAGGTTTTGATCATCAAGAAAGGCATAAAGTTGCTTTGGAATTCTGGGATATTGTAGGGGAAAGGGACTGGAGTTTAACTCGGTGCTAGTAGTTTTATCATATGAAAATGTGCAATCTTCTTCCAGTTGTAGGGGAACTTTTACATCAAAGTAGAAGGAGGGTGTTGTAGCTATGATTTTCCACCATTTTTTGAGTTGTTTGTATATTTCACTTTGCAGGGAGTATTACTGAAGTCTGCTGAGGATATGTTAAAGCTGATGGTGGAGGTGTTGCATGGACAGTGTAAGTGATCCATCATCAAATACAGAAGTCTGGAAATTAGTGGCCTCCTAGAATTTTCTTAGGAGGGGAGGAGACAGTGCAGGAGGAAGCTGGAATATGAGAAATGCAAGGGTTAGGGGGTTGGGGGCTGCAGTATTGTTAATACTCTGTGTTGGGGGCTACCACATGAACAGATTCTGGCCCCCTGATATAATTTGTCTTGCTCTGTCAAATTTTTTGTTATTTTGCTACTGTTCTATTGTGTATGCTCTTGTTATTTCATAACATCAATAGTTTATAGGTACGATTTATCTGGGGCAGTCAGGTAAACACCCAATGTCCTACAAACACTTCTCAAATGATGAGCACACCCACACATTCAGTTTGAGCATAAATTGTACCATTTGAGTCATTAAAAAGTGAACAGAGATGTTTTTTGCATAAATACCTGGAAATAATGGAGAAAAACAAACGATGGGATTGGTGTAAGTGTTGGCTTACGGGTCAAATAATTATAATGATTCCCTCTGCTCAATCTGGCCGCAGGCTGCCTATTGTGCCTGCTTGGTAGCAGGGAGCAAATTCAGTGGAATTGCATAACAGTTCATATATCAATGTGCTGGCCATTCTATGCACAAAACAGTATCTGTAAATAGTACGCAGATCTGTCATGTTTTCCATGCAGCTAGACAGTTCTGCTATTTCAAAGTTTTCAGTGTTAAGTTTATTCCCTGTCTACTATATGCATTCTTCCGTCTAAAGTGGGGCCAAATTTCTCCAACACTTCTTCAAAGAAGGTAACCCAAATTGGCACACCCTGTGTTTATTCTTTCCTGATGCTTACTGCTTCCATTCTGAATTAAGTCCATGTCCCTTTATCCATTCATCCTGCAGCATTTGGAAACATTTCAGCAGCAGAGCTGGAACTGATCACCCTAGCAAAGCTGGAAATATCTGCAATATTTCAACAGCGCCACCTATCTGTCTCAGCAGCTGATATTGTTGTAACTGCCATGCAGTCTCTTCAAGAAAGTGAACTATTTAAAGAAGTTAAAAAGCAGCAAGTTGTAAGGAGGTAAGGGTTTTGGTATCTGTGGTACGTTTTAGCATTCTGTGGCCATTTTCTATAATTTTACATTCCATTGTCTCTTTGGTAGTTTTTTTGTCTTAGATTGTCATTGTCAATGTCCTGTGATACATGAGTTGGAATCATTGAAAATTTGTATAAATTATGTATGCAGGCAATCATTATCGCCACCAAAGACTCAGAGCTTAAGATTCTAGCAAAATTGGTATATGTTGGGGGAGAGACATTTACAGGTGCTTTTAAGGGTGGATGTTATACCGGTTAAGCCTTCAGAGGTTTGTAAGGTAAGAGACAAGAGGGAAGATTAAAGGCATTTTCCAGTGGCTTTTCACAAGGGTCCCATGTGAAAGGAAAAAAAAATCAGTTCATACCCTCTAAACCCCGTAGCAATACTCTTTTCCTAACTCGAGTTATCTAATATCAAAGACCACTTACTTTTGTCGAAAAATACCTCCAGTTCTCATCAAGGTCACAGAATGTTATGTAAAGTGGGCACTTTTCCTCAGATTTCTTTTGTTTTCCTTTATAATTGAATGTCCTGTTGTCCTTGAAATTTGATACTGTTGGAATGTTTGAATATCTTTCCATGTAGGTTTAGCATAAATCTACACCATATGTATGGCATGACAAAGTTGCTAAATATTCCCTACAACAGTGTCAATATCATAAAGAAATTCAATGCTTTGTCAAATTAATGTGCCGCGATGACATCACAGATTTCCCATAATGCACTTCACCTTGAAAAAAATTGCGTTTCTTTAAAAATTAGTATCTTCCAAATGCTACAAGCTATTGAGATGTGCTTTTCACCTCCTAGAAAAGAAAAATTTTTTGCATTTTTTGAAGTCATTGATTTTTGTCACTGGCAAATCCCTTTAATTTATGTTATCCACAACCACATTTGGAATGGTCTGTAGCAAAATGTACAAATTAAAGGGGATGACAACAATAACCATTTCAGTAACGTAATTGAAAAGTAAACAAAATTCTCAACAAAGTGCAAAAACCCCATCTTTACAGCTTATTCGGTTCTTGAGATATCGCCATTCTTATCATTTACATTGGAGTTGCCATTTTCCAAACAAACTGACTTGTAGCAAGTTGATTTTGACCTTTCAGGTTCACTTTGTAATTGAGATGTTTTTGTTTTCCTTTGTATTTTATTTCATTGTTTCTGTCCTCACAGTTTTAGCATGTTCTTGTTGGTATCAGATTTCAAAATTACAGGACTCGCTCTCTGCATTTCTGAAATGATCTTTTAAATGGTAGCTGGACCTTTGAAAAAAATTGAATTTAATTATAAAGAAATACATAACTTTTGAAAATAAAGTGAGCCTGTGACATCATAATAGACTTGCTACAAGTTTGGTATGGCAGTGCCCCTGTAAGGAATGAGAATTGTGATATCTCGAGAACCAAATAAGCTATGAAGATGGGGTTTTTTGCATTGGGTTCAGAATGTTATATACTTTCTGGTTTTGTTCCTGAAATGGCCATTATTGTCATCTAGTTTACGGAGATAGCATTTGCCTCTGGGATATTCAGATGCACTTTTTTATCAGTTGTGCCATTTGAAAGAATATGTAATTTGTACCTTTTGTAATAGCTACAGAATAAAAGTGTGAATCATGCAGTGTTATACAGTCACATAGACTGTTACCCATGTCATCATAATAAATTGTGTCTCCTCATTACCCTGGAAGGATTCCATCCAGGATTTAAGGAGGCCTTATTCTTCTTGATTATTGAGCTTTTGTAGGAAAGTTACATGTGATATTTTTTCCTTCAGACCCTCATCGATGAGAGGAAGCCGACAGAAATTACTCTCAGATGCTGAGTTGAATCTCAATTCAGATGACAGTCCAAGCCAGTTTCAGTACCAGAATTTTCAGAGTCGTTCAAGATTAGACGGTAGACTCTGGCTGAGCTGTCGACTCTGTCTGGTCAAGAGTTTGATGGGTCAAGTTAGAGGAATGGGGACACTGGGTGAGATACCTCTTTAAGTATACATGTCAGGACTTTCTTTTTTACATTTTCTTTAGAGGGTAGACTGTCCTGAGGAGAGCTTTCAAGGGAGGGGGGCTCCTCTTTGCCAACTTCTTCTTTTTGCAGTTGCATTCATTGTATGCAAAATGGTAATGTCATGGCAAATGTCTCAACTTTTAAAAAAGTTTCAAAGACTATCCAAAATCCAATCTTTTAGTAAACTTTGAAGGGGTACGAACCCATCTCGGGGTAGCTAGGGTGGCCTACGGGAAAAAGCCCGGCATGTTATGGTACCTTTTGTGGCAACATTACTCTAGAACTGAGGCAGGCACCAAAATAGCCAGAAGAACAAAAATTTTGGAATGGAGGGGGGGGGGGGGGTGGCTCAGGTAAATTTGCAAATAATTTGCTTTGTATTATCTACTTTTGTATTGAATTTAACATTAGAGTAGTTATACTACAATATGACATAAGAGATTTTGTATGTGTATGAAGAAAATTTATTGCTGGTGCTGGTGGAGTTTTCCAAAGTTTGACTAACAGGCTTCATGTATAGGGTTTTCAAAGATACTTTAAAAAAGGAGCATTGGGCCCGGGGGTGTCCCAGAGGCTGCTCTTTGCCCCTCTGTCCTGTAAAAATAAGCAAAAATATTTGTGGCAATGGGAGATCTTGATTGAAAGCGTGTTTTCCCAGTTAGCTTTGAAAGATAGAAAAGGACATAAACACAAGAAGGAAAGTCGTACATTATTCATTAACACTGTGTAATCTAGTATCATATTTTAGTAAAGTTATGTTGGAATAGATGACAAGTCTGTTCATTTCTTTGTTTCTTTTGAAACAGGTGGCAGCAGCCAGAGAAGTGGTGTACCCGACTGTCGTACCATGTGCATGGAGGGTCTTGCCGAGGCAGATGCCTGTGGGGATGCTGAGATGCAGGCAGAGTTTTTCATGCAGGGAGCACTTCTGGATCTGCAGGAAGGAAGAGATGTGGAAGACATTAAAGACACACTTATGGTAGACAGATAAGACCTGATTTATATGTTGGTTACATGCCATGTCAGGTTGCAGTGGATGATTGGGAGGCTAACAAGGGCTGTACAGAAGAAACAAAAATAATTGGCTCTCATTTCAAATTCTTAATGCACAGAGATCAAAAAAGTCTTTTCTCTACTGTATTGCATCAAATTCCAAAATATTCACAATGAAAGGAAACATCCCAAATGCATAGAAACATGACATTTTAATAGGATCTCACAAGGTTTTCTCTAATGCCTATATGAAATTATCTTGTAACCTTCATTCTATCAAGGCAGTATTCCTCTTTTGATTGTGATATTGGACAGCCACATTGAAATGGAATTTATAGTAGAACATAAATATATCAGGAATTGTACTATCATATTTGCAAGAGTTTATGTTTTGCATAAAGGATGAGGAATTTTATAACATGATTAATATTGATAAAATGACCAAAGCAGATACTTGAAATGGAAAAAAATCTGACTATTGCTAAGAATTGCTGAATACTTATTCCCACAACTTTTTGACCTAGTTACACTCGTAAATAAGCATAAGCAGGTTTCCTCTTCAGTATTACAGAAACTACATTGCAGACCAGACCACTTAATTAAATGAAACAAATGGTTAACCCAAATCCAAAAATGATTTACTAATTGGATTTATTTTGTCAAATGGTAATTATAAAGCTGATTGGATTGTAGCATATGGGTCATGTTTGGTCTGTCAGTTCAAAGGGGACAGTGTGCTCTTGGTTCGGTTCTGTCCATCCCCTTGTTTATGCGCTGTTATCTCACAACCAGACCCAGTTTGTTTTGCACATACCAGTATTCAAACTTGTTTAACTATAACATAGCATTATCTTACCACTCATGTTGTAATGGTACAATTTGTACAGGTGCTGATCCACTAAAAGTATATTAAGTGTTTAAGTTGCATAACTGTGCAACTTTATGAACAAAAGTGTTCGAAAGCAAGTTTCACCAATTGGGAAGAAATTTTGGCAGTAAAATATTGGATTTTTCTGTTTGAAAGAGAAACAGATGTTGCCTGTGACCAGTGAAATGTTCATTAGTTGCATGTATTTCCAACCAGTTTTTTTTTTTCTCCTTATCTTTTTGAATTCAGGAGGTAATGAACCTGCTTGATAGTCAACAGACATTGTCACCCCCTGGAGGTCTGCTCCATGCTTTGGCTAAGATTCAGTTTACAGACCTGAATGCCATTTCAGGTCAAGAAAATGATGCCACACTTCAGGCTTACCTAGAAACTCACAAGGTCCTTCTTGAACAGGTATACAATACTTAGTTGTTTTGTCCTTTAGATCAGTGTAACACAACCGTTGGTGCACTAAAGAATAATGGTGGTCAGGCAAACCCTGTGGGTCTGGCAAAAGTGGTATGTGGGGTGGTGTGGGGCACAATTTTTTGTTGGGTAGGAAGTGGTCTCCTGGACCAAAAAAGGTTGAATAAAATCTGTTTGCTAAACTTAATCCTCATCTGCTATTTAAGGATATTAATCTTTCAATGTATCTCTTCCTAAAATGATTTACTCTGCCATTTGTTTTAATTCAGATTGAAATGTGTGCTTTTTAAGGATAGTAAGTAACCATATAAGTGTCAGATGAATAGTTGTAGATGATAACATACATAGGTTGGCTAACCTTATGCAATGCCCTAGCTTTGTTCTTTCACAGGTGCAGTCCCTCTGTTCCTTACCGTACTTTTCGTAATGTTTTGAAAATTTCCTTGTGCAATTTTTAGGAATTAGTGCATAGTTATTGAAGAACATACTACACTAGATCATGGTCTATAGATCAACCACAGGGTTTATACAGGTTCAGTACATGTAAAGACAAAGTCATGTTTGCCCTGCACACTGCAAAACAAGGAGCTCAGTTTTCCATGCACACATGTGTCCCATTATTTATTCTCCACCTGCCCCATTTTCAATGAAGATAAGGGTTTGCTTATAATATACTTTGACCTAAGTATGGATGAATTGCAACACATCTTATTTACATCAAAATCATGAAGGTTGGAAGGTCAAGTCAAGGTTTGGCACCGAGTCTATTTTGGGTCATAACACCAATCAATAGTAGCTACTTTGTTTTTGCTGTTCTTTCTTGGTTATTGGGACCCAGTCTGTTGTTTGGTTAAGTGGCTAAAGACTGAGGATGCATTATCATCTATCAGATGAGGATGTCGATTAGCTGTCCCAAGAGAAACAGTACAGCTTTTGTGCATCTCCCTCTCAGCTTTGGTGGAGGAGAAGGCAAAGCTCCCTGGTGCCTATCAACAGTCAACTTGGTATAGGGTCCTAAATCAGCCAAAGTGGCTTAAATTAAACATCAACAGTTTCTTCACATTGAAATGACTGTATGGATAACTTTGCTTTGGCAGATCACAAGTGAGGTGTTGAGAGGACCTTTTGTCTTACAACAAAGTTGAAATGCCCTTATTAAGGAAAGTTATACTAGGTCTGGCTCAATTGCTACGTAAGTTCTTTAAGTACCAGTCACCTCAACCTTATTTTAAACATCAGCTTAATGCAGTATCATGTTTTAAAATCTCCTCATGTTTCCAGTTCCATATTACTAAATATTTCATTTGAAGGTTAAACAATTTAGTCAAAGAAAGAGTGTCACATGATTACAAGGAGCCATACATGAGTAAATTCAATTGAGTGATTGCATCTGCCCTCTAAGTGCCTCCCACAAAATTGCTTCTTTAAGTCATCTTACTAACAGTGGATTACTGCTAGATTTGTGATCAAAATATAGCAAGTAGAATCTGATGTACATTACATTTGTGAATCAAAAGGACTTGGCATGATATTCACATCTATCAATTATGCAGATACTGTGAGATTACAATTCTTTGTCTAAAAACCTGTATCAATTTGGGATTTTTTAATTTTTTTATTCATTTGTTTCTTTTTTCTTTTTTTTTTTGGAAAATGGAGGGTTGTTTGCCAAGGTTAAGCAAAATTCAAATTATATAGCATCTTACTGATGGTATTTTATACTTGGGAAATTCCTTGTAAATATTTTAGGAGGAATGTGCTATAACTTATCTTGAGCACATCTCTAGAGAATTGTCTGACAAATGTTGTCTGTAAATTGGGATAAAGTATTTTTGCTAAGATCTTTGATACAGTGCAAGAAGTGAAAAATTTGTGCACATATTAATTTAAGCCTTTAAGGGAGAATTATTTTGTGATGGTAAGTGAGCACAAATGTGATAAATACACACAAAGGTAGTCTTTCTTGAAGATGATCAAGACAAGTTTCCTTGCACTTTATGGGATTGCTTGATCATGCATGGTAGGTCTTCTTGTCAGCCAGTCCAGAATGAGGCCACGCATGACAGATCTAGGATTTAAGGACATAACAACAGAGAGAATGATCATGTTTAATCATTAGGTCACATCAGGATACATACCTCCTTTTGAAAGCCGAATCCCTTTGGGGTAACGTTTGGTTTTCATCATCTGTCATCCAGCCGAAGGGTCATACAGGAAAAAGAGGGAAAAATGTGCAGAGGCTTGTTGATTGAGGTGGGTTGAGATGCTTTCAAAGTGTGTGGAAAGCTTCTCTGGATCTTTAATAAAGAAAAGGTCATAGTGATAGATCCATAACAAAACTTTAATGATGGTTAATAGTTTTGTGCAATCACTCTGAACACTTGATCACAACTGAACAACTGGTGGTTGTGGACTGCTGTATTTGAGTGCAGTCTCTTGGTGTAGAATAGTAGGAGAGCCTTCCTCTGACTTGATATAGACTCTCAGGTGGCTTCCACTTTTATATTTTAGCTCAAATCTGAAATCTTTTGATTTAGAAGATCATTTCAGGTTGGAAAGCTGCATAGGTTGCTCTTGAATGTAAACCCATCTTACTATAACCCAGCCAGGTCTCAAAACCCTGATCTTTACACTGCTTAGCTTCATTTGTATAAATGCCTGCATCTAGACTCTATCACAGACTTCTTATACATATGGACAGAGGACTGAGTGACCAACACCGTCGCCACAGTTCGAACAAATTTACATTTACCAGGATGGCTGCCGGGCTACTGTGACTGTCATTTGCATAATTTGACAATGAATCTGCAACATTTCAGACAAAATACAAATGTGAATGGATTAGCAGTATTACAGTCCATCATTCTGTTTGTTCAGTTTGACCTAAACTTGCATTCTTTCGAAAACATTACAAGTTTCTCGCAGTATCTGTCTAAACTGAACCATGTGAGAAGTCCAAACTTTTCCACACAAGTCCATAGCAGGCAGACATATCGGTAATCCTAAACGTGCACGTACGATGGCGACAATATATGCACAGGACATTTTTGCAGTATGCTCTTTCCATATATTTAAGAAGTCTGTCTCTATCCACTGGCCTGTACCACTGCTTTACTAATAAATGTTTATGAATGTTTTCATATCATGATGTTCTGATTATTACTGTTGGCAATGTAAATTCATATGCATGTTTATTGTGGAATGATGTTACTGTTTTCCTTAGATGATGTACCTTGGTGAGAAAATTGACCAGCACAAGACAAATAGTTTTCTATCAGCCCCCTCTTCACCTTTGGCAAACCTTTATCTGCCTCACATACCATACCTGGTTAAGAACAAGATGCGTATTGGACACACCTTGGCTAGAAAAGCAGCTCTCATTTCAAAGCCTTCTTCATCTTCAAAGTGAGTAGCTTTACCCCTATTACCCACCTGCAGATGTGTCTGAGTAAAAATTATATCCATTAGGAGGAATCTTACCTTTGGTCACATAAAGGCCCTTTCACACTAGGTGTGTCACGATGCACTGGACAATATGGTACAATTACAAAGTTTGAAATAATGTTACTCCTTAGACCATGTCAAACAAGGACGAAACAGCGTGATACAATGCATTGGGATGCAATGCAATAAAATTGAGTTGAAAAAATTTCGAATTTTATTGCTTGTTGCCAAGCCATGTTTTCATTTGACCAATCATGAATTGTCATCTGTAGTGTGAATGGCGAGGTGACATTTATACTGCACTGCATTTGTTGTCATACGTGTGAAAGGGGCTTAAATGATTTAGCTTAAGTTTATTGATTTTGTCTTTTGCCCAATTTTACCTACCTTTCTAGTCATAACAAGCCAAAAGAAAAAGAATAGAAAAATGTATTTGAAATGAGCTTTTTGTTCAGATCAGGTAAACTGCCCATCATGTATGACTTAATTAATATGCTCTTGCCTATTTGGTTTTGAATGATTTTATCCTTGTAGCAAATTTGCTTCTATAGTTAATTTTAGGTATCAAAAGAAGGAAACTTTGTCAGATGTGCTTCTTTGTAACTGGTGTTTCAAATCTGCCACAGTGGTTAAATAAAGATATAAACTGAAAAAATTTACTCTTTCAAACTGTTTTCCTGAAACTTCACCTCACTGAGGTTTACAAATGAGTCATTAACATAATACAATATCACCATCACAAATCATTACATGTTTTTTTTTTGTTTTTGTTTTTGTTTTTTTTTCCTACTGAAGATTGACACTTTGTGATCTGTGTTCCACTCTTTTTTATCAGATTACCAAGTCAGAAGCTTACTGATATGTGGTTGACAAGTGCATCTGTCCTTGGTACAGCTCTAGAGCTGGCCAGCATCCTAGCCAGTAAGGATCACACCCTTATAGCTGAGATTATGCTACACCTTGGCAAGGTACAATGTCAACTTTGCCACCACAACCTTGGTTTTCCATGTCGGTTAGCAGTCAAGACCCTGCTGGATGCCATTGAGACCAGTCTGAAGGCTGATCAGGATTTAGGGTAGGTGGTTCATGAATGGATATTTACAGCACTAATGAAGGTAGTGATTCTGTCAGTGAGAATTAAAGAATTATGATTTAGCATGAGTTGAAAAATATTTCACTTAAAACCTTTACATGGTACTGAAGAAGGGTAGAATTTATAGTGTGGCAGTCTATCAAACAACTTCTTATTACTCAGCTTTGTGAAATTTGTGTTATGCTTCTCAAGCCCATGTCCTGTTCAAGAAAGATTTCTTTGTCTCCTCTATTTTCAGCCTGGTGTATTTGGAGAATTTGCAAAAACTCAGTTTACACTCAGTATTGAATGGCAACTAATAATCTGTGGCTTAGTTTCAATGCTTGTAAGCAAATTGACAACTCTGTCAGTCTTGATAGAAGTGAGTTCTGTTGAAGTGATGCAAAGAAACTTTGATCTTTTTCTTATACACAGACTCATCAGACAAGCTTACACTGAGATAGCACTAGCTTATCTGGCAAGTTCATCAGAACGTCAGCCTGTAGAAACTCCTGAAAGTATAGATATACAGCTGGAAGTTAAGCAGGAGAAGAAAAAGGTGAGTAGGAAGGGTCATAGTCATGGTCACCCTGATGTGCTGGGACATGTTTGCATTTGATCTTTTCACTTACCCCTCAATGTCAGGTTACCCTGACTAGAAGGGGTCATGGAAAAATAATGGCAAAGCAATGCATTGTAGGAGCATAAGTTGAGTGTCAGGGGTTTTCATGTGTTTTGGGCTTAGGGCCACATAGACTTCAGTTCTTACTCTATAATTATTGCAATCACCAGAACACAACTGAATAGTATGTTGTCTTATTTAAATGGTTTGGAGGCTGCCTCTTGAGAGCGAAAGTATTAACTCAGTGAACAAATGTTTTCACTACTCGTGCTGTGGTGAGACTTGGTAAATGTGATCTTGGCTTTAGAAGTAAATTTGATGCATTCACATATAGGGGAATATCGTATGTTCCAACCATCAGACAAATCCATTTCAAAAAAGGCTAGTCACAGCTCATATCTGTTGTGCAAGAAAAGCCTCACAGTGAAAAGGATGTAAAAATTCATGATACAAATTTTGGCATCTTTAGTGTATAGTTATAATTCAGGCCTTGAAGGATATTTGTTTTAAATGCTAAATGACTACAAATGTGGAAAAACTTATGGTTTGTAAATTGCAATTGCATGTGTGATGGCTTACCAGTTTTACAATCTAAGTCAAATGTGGTTTGCTTTTGAATGGTCAGCACAGATTGAAAAATGGTAGACTACTCTGCGATGAAAACCCACCTTACTGAGACCCCACTAGGGATGGAACTCAAACATCCTAGTTGCTAAGCTTCATTGCTTCAGATGCCACAGCCTTTATTCACTTGGTCACAGCACCAATTGAAAGTACATTACTGGTGGTTTTTCTGTGACATCTGTGAGACATTAAACTTCTCAACTCCTAATTAAATTTCAATGAACTAAGAACAAGCCCTTATTTTATTTTCTGTAATTCCTAATCAGCACAATGTTTATAGTCTACAGTAAACACTGAATTATAGTTGAGGGACATTAGGGATGGCAATGGTGAGTATTTTTTGTATCACATGTTGGATAAGATGAAACACAGAGCATAGGTAGTCGTATACTTGTAGAGTGACCAGATCTGACCTTTCAATATAATCTGACCTGCCTTGCTTGTTCTTGCAGAAAACTGGTTCTGCTAAGAAGGGTTCCAGAGGTAAAGTCCAAAAAGATGTTGACGAGAGTGAATTCTCAAGAGAGAGGAAGAAAGAGCAGTATGCTGCCTGGGTTGCTCTACGGGCAGCCACATGTGTAGGGGATGCACTGAGGAGCCAGAGTCTTCTTATTGGCGACCCTCAGCTCACGTCATCCTCACTAAAAGAAAAGGTTCTGAACAAATTACCAGAGTTTGCTCAACAAGATCTGTTGGGCAATAGTCCAGGTGAGGGTTCTCTTTGTATTGTTTTAAAGGGATAAGCAGTTTTCTCTTCCTTGTTTTGATACATAATCTTACAAATTTCCTATGTTCATTTCAAGTGTCTTGGATGATGTTTCAAAACAATTATTTAATGTGAAAGGAAAACCAGGTGTTTCCTTACATAAATTTAACAATTCAGTAATGAAACTTTTGTAAATAATTAAAAAGAGCTATACTCTAGTAGGATACTAGGGTATACACTAATTCAAATTGGGGTCACTGCATGTACCCTTTATGAGCCAATGAAGTTGTCCACTTGCGTAGGTTTTAAAGTTCATATTTATTTATAATACATTTAGAAGTTCAGTCCAAAGTGATTTTCAGGAAAAACCAGTCACCAATATTCTTTGTTTCTTTCTAGTTCCTAAAGCCCCTCCTACCCCACACCCCAGCCCCATCATGTCACAGTTAGAACCTGTGGAGGAGGTACTCCTAGACAACAAGAGTGAAGGAGTAGCTAGTGACATCAGTCCCACCATCCCTGGACCCAGGCAGGCACCAATCACATGGATTCACCTGGTGGGATACACAGCTGTTCTCCAGAGAATGTGTAACCTTGGAACCGTTGCTGTTGGAGACAGTGGTGTAAGTAACATTTTGTATTGATTTACACCAGTCATTGTTTATAGAGGTTGTGTGTAACCAAGTCACTTCTACAGATCTTTGTATAAAAGTGGAAAATGTACTACACGGGGTTCATATAGATCTTGAAAAAATGTGGAAAGCCCCTGGATGTGATTGATTCATTTTTAAAGCCCCGAAAGTCCTTAAATCTGCTCTGTTTTCTGGCATGTTCAAAAAAAAAAAAAAATGGAAAATTTTTCATCTCATCTCATGAAAGTAAAGTTGTTCAAACTGTTGGGCCTATTTGAAATGTGTGGTAAGCAAATGTGATAAAAATGTCAAATTTGTTGTTTGTTTTGATTCTTTTGAAAATTTGACATTGAAATTTTTTATAAAATATGTAGAAAATAGATCTTGGAGGGTCCAGGAGGCTGGAGATTGTAATCCATGACCTGAAAAAGGCCTCAAAAGTCCTGGAAAACGTTACAGCAAAATGGGTACCAATCCTGCGTATTCTTTCCCATCACTAACAAAACCCATGCCTAACTGATTTTACATATCTGTACAACTTAATACCTGGAGGAGGGGGGGGGGATAGAGAGAGGTGATTAGTTCACTTCAGATTTATAGATTATTAGCAAATAATATGTGCTATTAAAGTGTTATTTTTTTGTTTGTTTCAGGAATCTACTAACAATAATGGCTTTGAGGAGGCAGAGTTGGTAGAGCACAGCTTCAGTCGGGACATTGTCCATAGTCCACTTTTCAGCAGCACCACATCCCTGCGTCTCCAGAGTATGACCCAGTTCTTGATTGCCCACCTTCCATACTACCAGTCATGTCTTGCTGTGCCACCCCCATCCCTCCTGAATCTTCCCCCTCAGGAGACTCCCTCTGCTAAGCTGCTGATACAGAGTTACCATGGCAACAGAAGTAACATACCACAAATAAGCCTCCCAAAGAGGATGCCATCATTGAAAGTGTCTGAGAAGAATCTTACAACATGTAGTGAAAATGAGATCTGTGTGCAGTGGTACCAGCCATCATTCAGGGTTGTAACCAAGAATGCCCACGCTGGCATTTTACTCTTGTATGCAGTTGGGAAGCCACCACCTAAGACGTCCTCCAAGTCCGCTGGGAAAACCCCTTATGTCATTCATAAGATTGAGATGTCACTGTCAGACGTGGTTGATCTTCATGACCATCTAGCCATCCTCAGGCAGTGGGCTGACATGTCATTGAGTGACACCCCTAAGCCTGTGTCTGCTGTGACAATGTCGCCCTCTAGTGGTGGGTCAGCTGGGGGCTCAACAAGGACTCCAAGCAAGAAGTCAAGGCGAACTGCTCGTATTGCACAACTGTCTGCCAAGGTCAAAAAAGATGAAAACTTAGAGGTAAGAAACTAGCATTTAGAGTATGGTTTGATGACCATATTAGTTTCAGAGATTCCTGTGTATCTGTTGCTTCAGAATCTTTCATGCAAGTCAGGGTTGGAAATTTTGCGAAAAAAATCTGGTAAGCGATGTTGACTTAAGTGCTTACCAACAAGTACCAGTTTCCAGATTTTGTAAGCTTGGCCAAGTTTTTGGTGAGCACTCGCTGCCCATTTACATTTGAAGAAAACACCACTCACAACCGGAAAATTTTCTGTTTCTTAAAATCAAAAACAAACAGTGTAAGAATGATAGGTACTGATTTGAAATACATTTTGTTACATAGGTTTGTAGGATTAGTATCTGGCATACGGAACAGCTTGACAATGGTAGGCCACTCATAGTACCGTGGGTATATATGGCAGTGGTTTTAGTTTGCCATGATTATTTTTGGTAAGCTGGTGTACCACGAATTTTCAACCCTGATGCAAGTAGAGGACAACTAATTTAGGAGAATTCCTCATCTTTATCTAAAGGTTACCATTTAGTCCCTAAACATTTATGGAGTTACAGTTGGGACCATGTTGCTGAGGGAATTTGCATAATGTGATGGAGATGTAATGAATGAGTTAGATTACTCATTATGAAAAACCAGGAAAATGGAAAGTGTTTTATGATGCACCTTGCATAATATCCTTCCACGTGTGAAAAACATGTTTGGAGTGAAGCATTGAAGTAGGGCCTGCCACCCTGCTTATTGTACTGTAGAAGCCATTATAGTTCAAATGGCAATGGTCATGGTGTAGAAATTTAAAAACAGTGTAAAAGGACTAATTGTAAGCTTAAGCTTATAATAGAAGGTAAGAGAAAAATTAAAGGTTAAAAGAAAGTTACTATAAAGAGAGCTTGAATAAAAGTTATCAGTTTCAAAAAAAAAAAAAAAAAAAAAACCCTTGTCAGGAATATATTACACAGGAGATATGTTAATTGAGATGGTAGGTAGGACAAAATTGGAGCATGTGCTAGTGCAGGCATGGCAAGCTTATTTTGAAGCACTATATGGCCTATGTAGACTATTTTGCTCTCAGTGTTTAAGATGATTGAAATCATATGCTAGAGAGAAGCCAGACTCATCCAATGTTTAATGTCACAAATTTATGGAAGAACCAGTTTTCACAGAGTTTGGATAGTTCTTATTTTTTAACTCTTTCACTATGTGTGGTTGTGCATGACCCTGCATTCATATTTGTGGATCATAGAAATAAAATAAGGGAGAATGAAGTCAGGCAATCTGTACTGAAGCCACTCATTTGGCTCTCTGTACAGCAACAAAGGAATGGCGCATAGTACACTACATTACATTGTTGCTTTGCCCAAGTTTTTGGCAGAGAAACTACACGTTTTCAAGTAAGGAGTATAAAATAAAACACTTAAGGTACAATGACTTATCTCTGTTGTGAAAATTGCTCCAAATCTTTCAAAAAATGGAGAAAATGTCATTTAACTTCTGAAGTTGAATGCTTGCTCTACATATGGAGACTCATCAATCAACAAGCTTTTTGCCATACAGCAAAAGTGCCCTCGCTAATTTTGTAGCTTCACTAGGTAAACACAGAGCAATGCACTGTGTCAGTGTTCTCCCTTACTTTAATTTCTATGGTGTGGATTCACTGGGAAACTGAACCAATCAGGCTCTTAAAAGGTTCCATGTGGGGTGACAGTGTCCTATCATGTTTTATGGATGGTGAGGCTTGTTTGTGAATGTTTTACATATATAGACCTACTGAGGCAGGTTAATTCAAATAATATGGCACCCTACACAGCCACATCACAAAACTGGTGCAAAGGTTAGGATAGGAGCCAAATATGTTGGTGAATTAAACTTGTTAATTTGTAATATGTGAAGAAGATGCTAAAATTTCATGAAAAATTGAGATTGCTCATCATCCAAAGGTGCATGCATGCATTCTTTCCGTATGGTTCAGAATGGGTAGTAGTTGGATCCCTGGCCGCAGTAAAAAGGATAAGTTGTCTACTTCATCAGTCTGCAGAAAAGAGTGGCTTGGAAATCTTTTCCTGATAACTTCAATGGTGGATCCAAAACTCTGGTAATCAGTGAGTGGTATGAGTCCTCCCATGGAAAAGGAATTTTCTAAATTTTCAACTGCAGAAGTGAGCAGTTTTGAAGCAGGTAGGGTGAAAAATAACAAAAATAACTCTCATTGTCAAGATAGTGTAATATGGTTGTGCCCTGAAAATTCAAGGCACCCCCCTCTCCCCTACCACATCCCCTTCTGAATATGTGAATGGAGTTCCTTTTATGTTTTTTAAATCAAAACAGACGTTGAATTTGTCACCCTGTACATTTTCCCCCTACCAGGCTTTGTTGAGACAGTGTATTCAGAGTGTGGAAGAGATGTTGAAAACTCAGACAGCAGAGCAAGACAGAGTGTCATCATCAGCTGAAGTAAGTTGACTTAACACTTTACATCCCAACTGAAATAAATACAAGTGTCAAATTTATATTTTATTGTTTGCTTTCCTTCATGTCAAACTATATTAATCTGCTACAGTTTCAAGTTTACACAGTTAAATTAGCTCATTTATTGTCTTCTTAGACGGTTGGTAAATACCTGTGTTTGTGCACTAACACTGTGTACATAAAGGCTTGCTGCTTTCACGTAAATGAATGAACATTGTTGCTGTAGTGTTGAGGTAAAGAACCTTTTTACAATAGTTTTTGTGAAGTCTGGCATTTTGTTTTATGAGAAAGACCTTTTTATTGTTTAGTACATGGAGAATGGAGGGGATGTGGGATATTAAAGTTCATCACTTGCTCTTTCAGTACAAGTAACAGTTGAAATGTGCATCCTCCCATTAAACATTACATGGGCAAAACTTCTGCCTTTTCCCCACCACAGAGCAAATAAAAATTATGGGAGAAACCCTTTTTTTGTCTAAATGTGACTTTTCAAGCCCCATGTATCACTGATTACACAGTCTTTTAAGTATTATGTATAAGATGAAGTATTTTCCAATTTTGCAATAGGTAAGTTTTATTAAATTTTCAATACACACATCGAATTCTCTAATCTAGCCACTGATTTGACATTTCTGTTTTCTTTTTTTTTTTAAATTCAGTTACATTTCTTGTCATCTTTGTTTATGTCTGTGTAACAGCTACCAAGTATTCATCAGCCTGCAATTGCATATTTCGGCTTCAAACCTTGTGTATTCAACTTAGTAAAAGATGTGATTTTGATGAAAGAATTAAAATTAGCAAAGGATATTTTGGTAGGATATCTGTCGCGGATTTCTTACGCTTTTTTTTTAGCTGGTCATGAAAAAGGTGATAGCTTTTAACTGCAAAAGGTATACTGCAATCTAAAATTTGAAATCATTTTCTAACAGAAAGTTATAAATGGGTGGAATACTTTGACTGAGTCAGCTCTTTTGGCATAGCGTGGGAAAAGTTTAAAGAGTGCTGCATCAGATCACAGCTTTTCAAACTATAGGTTTACAAGCATCAGGCTTATTGGTTACAGGCTGCATTGAAGGAAACAACGAATAAAAGTGGAGTAAAACTTTTGAAATTTGTATTTTTCCTTTTGCAGTAGGAATTCCTCATACATTAGATCTTTGCCACTACATGCCTTGAGAAATACTTTTTCTGGCAGTTTGGGCAGTTTTCTTGCCAAAAACTTTCTTGGGCGGACCAAAAGTCAAAATAATTGGGGTTATATGTAGTACGTATTTGCTATTACCTTTGTGCAAACTATTTTGTCCTTTATTAACAACTAACAATGGTCAAAGGTAAAAGCAAGTACATGTGGTATCTTTCCAACACTACTGTACATAGAGTCCTGATAGAGCATTCATGACTTCACCTCGCAATTCAAACTGACAAAACTTTACAATACTTTCTTGTTTTCTTTCAGATGCCATTTGAAGTCAGTTTGTCCAACATTCATCAGTTTGAGCAGCTGTTTGATCCTAGCTTTGGCGATTGGCTCAAGGGTTCCAAACTCTTTGACTGGCTCATCTCATTGCTTGAAGCAGCAGTAGCGTAACCAGAATATTTGTCCTGGCCATATAAGATTTATTTTTGCAGTGTTTGTAAAACAATAACTTTAATAGCAAGTTACTTCCTTAAAGGCTGTAATGCTGATATTATTCCGTCCAGAAGGCCAAAATTTCTATGTGAAGTCTTTCATTCATGTAGAGATTTACCTCTTCAGACCTCCCAGTAACTCGTCTTTCAAAAAAGCCTTGATGTCCCTTACAAAGAAGCCTTGATATAGTCCTCTCCTTAGCTTAAATTTCCAAATAACTTTTGTGATACTTCATCTTATCACAATGGGTCATTGTTACACATTTTTATCAATAGAAGCAAATACATCTTCTATTATTCCATCCTGTCATGCTAGAATTTTATCAAAAGAACATTGATTGAAATGTCCTAAAATAGGGCCCTGTTTCATAAATAATTACTATCAGTGTTAAGTTTGATTTACCATGAACTAGTCCTCTTGAAATCAAACTTGAGATCAAGGGTGACTCTTTATGAAACTTGGTCCATGTCTCTTTATTCACTTCAGAGTATGTGTGTGGGGTGAGGTTTTGTAATAAAAGATTTGTTCTAAGACCAGAACGTAATGTTTAAATGAAGTTACATTATTTCAGGGCACTGGTGGGGCTTATTATTCACGTCTTGTTTTATTGTAGTTTCAAATGCTTTTATTCCATTTGACTGTTTCACTGTGGACATGTGCATTTTAACAAAATTCTTCTGTATTTGAAGTGCAAAATCTACCTCCAAAGGTCCATCCAAAATTAGATACCTTGAGTTTCTTAGTTGGCTTCAGATCAGCTGTTATTTGTTTTCTTGTGTCTCTTACAGTCGTTTTACTAATTTCAAGCTGAAAAAGGAAACTTTTGAGTAAAGGAAATAAAAAAGCATGTGCTATCCACCAATCGAATCCCTTTAGTCCATGTAATGTATGTACATAATTTTACGTAAATACAATCATTTGATTTCTTCTCACCTCTTGGGAATGTCTTGTGATCTTTGACTAAGCTTTATGAAGTTTACACTCAGTGTTTATAGGAAAATCTGCTGCAGTGTTGTATGGATTCTTTTAAAGGTCTCCCAGTTAACCATGGAACAGACATTCCTTATTCTCAAATCCTTGCCTGTCCCCACTTTTAACAAGTGTCATGCTTTCAGTACCACTTAATTGGGAAGAAGTTGTCAAAGATTTCATTCAAATGCAAGTAATTGTTTATTTATTGGAACACTGCTACCAGTCTCAAAATTAAATAGTAGATCATTTGGAAGAACGTCAGAACACAATCTCGGGAGATTCCTTTCTTCACTTGTTTGCATGTTAAAGCATCTAGCTTATGAAAAAAATGTACTTATGAAACACCAACATATTTTTTTAATATCGCAAATCCCCAAAATATCCCTGCCGGCAGGAGCAGAGATTTGTGTGAAAAAGTGGGAGGATAATGGGCCCTTTGGGCAAAAGTTACTCTGTGAAAAAGTTAAATTCAATGGGAACATTTCCAAAAAGTGGGGGGATTATATCCCCCATCCCCCAGGATTTCTGCCTATACCTTACAGACTATGTATGTGTAAGGTAAAACTGTTTCTGAATGAGAATATTCTTGTGAAGAGAGGAGAGTTTTCACAGCCCTTGATGAATAAGAAATACTGTTACATTCAAATGTAAGTAAGGAATGCAGTCACCTCATTTCTGAAATGTTTTCACATTTATTAGTCAATAAGAAATATTTTCACACCCGTATTTTAATTAGGAATATATTCACCTGTTTTCATTTTTATGTGAATGAGAGATATTTTATTTAAATGAGAATATATTCACAAAGTTTCTGGAATATGTTTCTCTTCATAAGTGAATGATTAATGTCACACTCATATACTGATAAGGAATCTATGCACATTATTTGTGGAATGTTTTACATTCACATGTGAATGACAATTATTTTCTGGTCCATATGTCAATGAGGAATGTCTCCACTTTCAAATTTTCAAGAGAGAGGAATGTATCCACATACTTTCTTATAATCAGTTTACATTAGGTTTAGTGTGGTCTGTTTTCATATTAATGAAGTGTGCATTCACATCTTTTCTGGAATGAGTTTAGACTTCATTTACATATGAATTGAATAAAGAACTTTATCATATTTATTTGTGAAAGAGAGTACATTCACATTTATTTGTAAGTAACGAATATTTCGCATTCATTTGTAAATAAGGATTACTTCCACATTCCTAAAGTTCTTTGTCTTTGTCATGACATCATTTCTTGCTTTATTTCTCCTACTCTGCCTACAATGATTCAGATGATGTTGTTCCATGAAGTAATTTGCGGTGCCTCTTACATTTCACAGTAAAGTTGAAATAAACTCAAAATTGACACTTCTCGAAACAATGGTCATTGACTTCATAAATTTACATGTCTTGAATTTAGTTTGAAATTGTGTCGATATTGTAGTAAGTTTATTACAGGTGTATTCGCTCTGATCATGTGAATTTCCGAAATTTAGCACTACCCCACTTGACAGTTGGCACTCACGAGTGGTCATGGCCTTGTATCACAAGTCTAGACGGTTAATAAAGTAACCTTCTTTCACAATCTTTTCTTTAAGACAATAAACATGACCTTCGGTATTAATAGAACTCTTCCAATTGCCTTCTGAGTGGACCTCAGCTGCAGACGGAATAAAGTTCCTTCAATGATGTATCAAATATCTTATCGTATCAAATAATCCCTGCTGTAATATGGTTCGCCTCTCAATAAATTTGTAGAACTCTTTCAATCGTTCTGTTTCGTGGAAGGCGTAGTGGAGTGACTTTGTGTTTGAGATTGCTCAGTCGGAGATATGACTCACCTACTATCGTCCTCAAGATGGCCATTTACTCACGGGATGAGTCTTCCCCTGCAAGTATCAAACTATTAAGTCAAGAGACAGACTGATAGCAATTGTCATGGGAAGGCAACTCCAAATGTTCTCTTATTAGTAGAATAACGCCATATATTAGTTTCAGTCGCGAGACAATGTTACCCTACACTGGCCAGCTGGACATCGTCTCGTGAGGTTCGTCTAACAATTCATTTTCCCCCGGCCTCTGTCTGACGGCAACTAGACTATTGTGAAACGAGACGGTATCCCTTTGAGCGATAGCCAAGGCCACTTAATATTACTCATGGTCTGTACGTAAAGTAGGTGGTAGGGGCAATATTACATACTTATACATAAACTGTTAGTGTTGCGAAATTAAAAAAGTAACGACTTAAAAACGTCACTGATCTGTTAGTTGAACGTCGGATAATGAGAGCTTACAAGTGGAAGGAATCATATCAGTGTGTACGTTCTTATGATAATTATCACCAATTGCATGCATAATAGGTGTATAAGGTTTTCTGTTCATTGGCCATTGCATGATAGTGATGCGGTCTGCCAAATATTTGATTCTAAGAGCAGATGGATTAGCTTTCAAAAGTCTCATTGCACAAGTTTTGCTTCTAGTAAATGAAGAACACCCACTATTATCGATTTGCGGCCCTAAAATCCCTAAAGCTTGCAAAACCTGACAAGTATAGGGGTCAGTGAAGTTTACTGGAAAACCCAATTGATAAGCAATCTGGGCCACTTCATCCAGGATAACTGACTAAAGCTCGACTATTTCAAGACCTTCGACGGCGTACTCGTTCAAATCATCTTACTAGTATGGATTCCCGTCGTGAAAGCCTTTCTACTTAACCAGGATAACTGTGTTCGATGTGCGAAGTAACTTGGTGACGCATGTTACTTTAATGGGTCTGACGTCATGGCCGTCCCACTTTTATGCCAAGGGAAAGAACAAATGGCTTGACAACATCTTTGCAAAGTTGCCTGTTTCGTCTAAATCTGGAAACCATGGCCCGTCGGATCTCGCCATCATCAGTTTCAATACAAAAGAAAGTCCCCAGTTACAACGGGATTAATAGTAAGATGTTATTTCGAGACAGTTATCTGTCGGAAAATTTGGGCAATTACCTCTCCACACAGCATGTTTATCTCAGGGGTGTAGCCAGGATTGATCCGTGGGAGGGGTAAGTTCAGCCACACTAACGCAATGACAGTGAGTTTCCTCGGAGGGGCACGCAAGAATGTAGGATTAAGCAGCGTCAGAGACACTATCAACGGTGTGTGGTAAAGAGACCCTCCTTGGGTCCCCTGGTGGGATCCAGGGTCAACGCCACGATGCGGAGCAGGGGTGAAGCCCCCTCCCCGGAAGCTGTGGGGTTTACGAATATTGAACATAAGAATAAAGCATTTCACTGTCTTGAAATGGCATTGGATGCGCGCTAAATGGACCACAGAAATCACAATTTGACCATTTCATTACTACAGCCTATCTCGGACTAACGTCCGAAAGATTTGATTGTGCGGAGGGTGGGAACGGACGATGGATGATGTTACGGGTTGCATGAGACTATGAAAAATAACTCCATTTAAGCCGCCCGGCAGGAATTATTAATGATACAACTATTTGCGATGGGTGCGCACAATAGGTGTTCGCAAAGATCTCCCAAAAATGACACTTTTAAAGACATTCTGTTAGTGTTTTTGCTCACTTTACATTTCAAGAGTTATCATATTAAAAGAGAGTCATATTCACTGGCGTAAACGGGGGGCACAGGGGGCCATGGTCCCCTGTTCATCTTCCCCCCCCCCCCCCCAAAGAAGTAAATTACGACAGTAAAAAGTACGTACGTCGGCCTGGCCAAGGCTGGCCTGAGGCACTGTATGAATAATAAACATTTTCCAGGGTACGTTTCTGCATACCTAGCGACGTCCAACGGTGCACGCACGCGGCACGCATGCAGCCCATCAATATAGTAAGTACTATAGCCAACCCAATATCGATAATTGATCGATCGCTCGTCGACATTCATCAATCAAATGACACAGTATTGATGCGTCATAATTACTTACATGCAATGATCCAGCTGTGCATGTAGAAATGTTCACCGAGCTGAATCTTTTTCAACAGTTAATCATAATCCCCACTAATCGTCATAAAGTACCGTAGTCAACATTTACCCACATAGAAACCACACTTATGCCTTGTGCACAGCAGGATCGTTTTGAGCAAGATTTAGGACCTAAGTTTAAATGCAATCGTGAACTGATGAAAAATGAGAACAGATTTTAACACCCAAAGAGGCTCAAAAATTTGTTCATTATGTATTAGTGTACTGCTATCATATTTAACCCTTTCTTTTTCACTCGTTTCCTCCACTAATTTTGCAAAAGGTGCGTTCTAACACTGGCATCAAAACAACCTTTTTCTCGATTCATATATATCATATATACATTTTAGCCCTTTTTTTGACAAATTAAAGACGATGCGAACAGTGGCGCCGGCACGGGGGGCATGGGGGCGCGTACCTCCGACTCGATTTCAGATTTTTTTATTTGAAAATTTTAAAATGATCCCAAAAGGCGTTTAAGCTATACACTGTAAACACAAATTAGTCAAAACGGTGTCTGAGTCGACTAATCACGTTAGTCAATAACATTTGACTAATTTTTGACCAACTGACTTAGTTTCTGACCAATTTGAAGCCTCGTTGACAAATATTTGACGAATTTTTGACTAATAATTTTATCGTGACTAATTTGTGTTTACAGTGTAGATTTCTATAGGGGGGGGGGGGAGGATTAGGTGTGTTTTCGACCTAGTGATGGATCTATTGTAACCATTTTTTTTATCACAATTGGTTCTCACACAATCAGAATTATCCCAAATCCTTCGCAAGCTATCAACATTTTCGCGCGCTCGGCGCGCTTAAAACCTTACCTCAATATCGTCCTTATTATCGATAATTTCCGGTAACAACTCCCGCAGAAGCACAGCAACATAAGTTGAAAGCATTACGAATTCTCAGGTAAAAGACTGGCTTTGTGATTGGCAAATAGGTTTATTGGGGGAATTGAAAGTGTCTCGATGCAGAGCATGAATGCAGGTTTTTTCATGGTTATCTTATTTAATGAAAAATTTCGGAGCGCTTCGCCCGCATTCCTCACGGTTTGCACTCCATCTTATGACCATTATTAAGGTTATAATACAGGCAACTATTCTGATCACAACACTTTTCCGAAAAACAGAAGTAAATCCCCAACCTCTGTAAGGGCCTATGGGATCTTTCAGTTTAATTTGTAGTATGATGTGGGAGGTTGAAAGTACGTATTTGCCGTTATACATTTTTCCAAAAAAATTTCCGAGCGTTTCGCGCCCAGTCATTACCGGTATAGATGGTGATTGTTAATACAGTTACGATGTAAAAACATTCTGAAACGCGCTAGTCCGTAACCCCTTTTGCTTCACCTGTCAGGGAGGTCTAATATCACCTCCCCGCACCTATACTCTCCCTCCCATTCCCCATTGCTGGAAGCTGTTCGTCTGGATTTTCGTTCAAACTTAGTAAAAGTACGATAGTTGTAAGGTGCTCGGCATTATACTATCAAATGGGTGTCAGGTAATAATCATCATATCAGTGCCCCATTATTAATCCAGAGCTTTCAGGAGGCACTATACCGGTGTCTACCAGCTTTAGATACCCTTTTATAACGCACAATGAAGGAAACGAAAATTTTCCTAATAGGCCAAGAATGTTTCTGTGGACTCCACGCACGTACTTTTACGTACAAACTTCCCCCGAATAGAAGGCATTAAAGTAGCCAAAAGGGGGGGGGGGGCTTCAGGAGGTTTGTTGACAGCATACCCTTCTCTAAGACAACATACTTTCCTCTTTCACCAAACCAAAAATTAGAATTCACTAAATTATGCATATTTTCCAGCCATATATGATCAGTTCCAAAAATATCCCAAAGATAGCATCATTTTGCATCTAAGCAACCTTAAATTAACGAAAATTTCTCAAAAGGGGCCCTAAGACCCCTTCCCCAGAACAGTATCTTTATATTGTGACAAAGGAAGGATTCCACATTGCTGTGTACTATCACAGGGACGCACACTCTCCGCTTTCACCTAACCAAAATTAGAATCTACTAAATAAGGATATTTTCCAGCCATATATCATGGGCGGATCTGGGGGGGGGCGACCCGGCCCCGGCCCCCCCCCCTCCCTTTTTGAAAATGCAAAAAAAATGAAAGGGGAAAAGAGAGAAAAAAAACGGAAAGGAGAAGAGATAGAGAGAAGGACAGAGAGTGGAGTGATAGATAATAAAGCTGCAATTAGCAACCTCGAAGCATGGGAGTCATAGCGCACAGCAGATCAGTTTGAACGTCGATTGGGACGTTCACACGCATGCTATCTTACTACACATGATTGGATACAATCAATACGATACAATACCGATACAATACCATCAGCCAATCGAAAAATACTTTACGAGACAGTGAGCATCAGTTGGGATGGGCTGCTATCAAGCCTGGCAAGTGCCATTTCCGGGCATCTGGGGTGTATTAAAACCTCAAATTTTCTTGGAACCCTTTGCGCCAACCTATGGTGGTGCTCCGCTTAGACAGTAAACGCAGTGGCGTACACTGGGGGGAGGCCATTGGGCCATGCCCCCCTCTCTGATGCCGATTTTTAGTTCCTAAAAATACGTAAGTTTTTTAACACAAATTTTACTTCAAAAGGTAGCATATGTGGCACCAGATTGCATGTAAGGACACCTAATTTTTCAAAAATTTTCAAAAGGGAGGGGGACACCCCCTCCCCTTAGACCCCTACCCAGGCCGGCGGTCGCACAACATCCGGCACCCCCCCCCCCCCCGTGAGAGAAATCCTGGGTACGCCACTGCGTAAAACGGGATTCAAACTTGCAACCCTTGGACAAAAAGTCCCACCACTGAGCTGAGCTGATCCGTCCTCACAGAAATGTGTAATAAAATAACATCAAACTTTACATTTTGTTCACAAAAATTGCACTTCTTGATGGCTGCTTTCAAGCCTGGCAAGTGTCATTTCCGGCCATCTGGGGTGTATTTAAACCTCAAATTTTCTTGGTACGGACCACGCCAACTCATGGTGGCGCTCCGCTTAGATAGTAAACGGGAGCCCCGCCCCCCAGCCCAAACAAAAAATCCTAGCTACGCCACTGCAAAGAGAATTAAATGGAAAATCATGCGAATTACAAGCCTTTGGAGTGTCTTTTCCGGCTATCTGGGATGTGCTTTTACCAAAATTTTCTGGTATGCTACGCACAGGCGGCAGAAAGCGGGGGAACGGGGGGGGGGGAGGACACGTCCCTCCCTAAAATTTTCGGTGAGGGGGACGTCCCTCCATAAAAAATTCCTAAGGAGAAAAATGAGGAATTATAAATTAAGTAAAAATCAGCAATCAACAAGTATACCATAATCAATGACAAACTAAATGGCCAAATGCTGTTCTGTCAGTTAATTAATCCCTCGATTTTTCTCTGAAAGAGGTTAAGATTGGCCTACAGTGCACGTCACCAACAAAATTTTATTTAGAAATATAGTGGTCGGAATCATTACAATTAGGTAATTCAGTTTTGATACTATGTAAGGCCCACAATAATACCATGATTACACTGCCTGGACGTACCCCCAAAGCAATGACAGGGCTCAAGTCTCGTGCATTTTGGGTCATTTTCACTTTCTCACTGAGTCCACGCAAAACAAGAAATTAGGCAGAGGGGAACATGCACGTGATAAAACGTACATTTACGCTCACATGTCAATGCAAGGTACCTGGGTCCTGGCATAAAGTCGAACTAAGATGTGGGTCACAAATTTCTCAAGAAAGTCCCTCAATATTCACCAAGTTAGAACATGACTACTAAAGATCTGATTAGACGCCTTGAACAGGATGCATTAATTGTAGTACGGCACTGTGCCTTTGGTAACTGTCTTCTGTTAATAACTTGTGGAAAAATTAATGTATTGAGAGTTGAGACATGAAATTATATGAAGCAGAAAATGCCAAAATAAGACATGGGAAGTGCCATTTCCGGCGATCTGGGAGGTCTATTTTGTCAAAAATTTTCTTGTACGCTCCGCGCCAACTGATGGTGGCGCTCCGCTTAGATGGTATAGTTCCGTCAATCACAGGTCGAACAACTTCGCCCCCCCCCCCACCTTTTCAGAAATCCTGGATCCGCCCCTGATATATGACCAGTTTCAAAAATACCTCAAAGATATCACCATTTTGCATCTAAGCAACCTTAAATTAACAAAAATTTCTCAAAAGGGGAGGGGAAACCCTTCCTTTAGACCCCTCCCCCAGGGTGTCGCCTTTATGAAGTGACAAAAAGGATTCCACACTGCTGTATAAAAACGTAGGGACGCACAAAAAGGTACAACTTACGCAGACTTGGCGGGGACTGAGTTGGCATTACGACGTCATCTGTTCTGCCCCCCCCCCCCCATTACCAAATCCTGGCGGCGCCACTGCTAGCATTACCCGACTCATCGCACAAAACACCTCTTTTTATGAGTTATTTTGGTCACGCGTGTACACAGCAATATATTTTCCCCCTCCCCGGCTTAGCCCTCGGCCTCTATATGCTCCTTTATGCCCCCCCCCCCCCTGTTGAATTATCCTGGCTACGTCACTGGTCATACTGAAACATTTTCCCAAGAAATGAGTGATATTTGGCATTAATTTTTCGCTCTTGACCCCACCCACACATTCAAGGGGATTTCGGGCATTTCACTGGGTGATATCCGCCGAGCAAGAACCGCTCAGGTAGCGCCCTATCCATGAAGCCCTTGTGGAAACATATGAACATATTGGGTTTCATGACGTGAGATCTGAAGCATCTGCTAACTTGGACACAAAAGGGTGGCGTTTCAGACAATGAATTCTGTCACTTCCATTGTACAAAGAAATACTACAAATTTGCGCAGGGTATGGAATACTGAATTGCTTAAAACTGGACTATTCTCAAACGGTCAATGTACACTCAGGTGTTTTTACTTGGGTCCCAAAGTCCATAGCTTTCGTTCGACAGAATTACCTCGTATTAGTGACGTTTACCGGCAAATAACAGTGGTCAGATACAAATACACCGTACACTAAAAGAAAGCCTCAAGTCATAGACCCTAGGGGTTTGTTGTATCCGACCGACATCAATCTTACTAAAAGACTTCAAGTGAAGCTTTCAAGATGCGGGACTGGGGCCAAAATATCAACCGCAGCCGGGTTGAGGTTACAGAGGTTGCAATCGAAAGATAATTAGTCCCACAAGATCCACCAACTTTTTGTGAGCACCAGTTTGGTGTGGGGTCAGAGACTCACGATGATGGGAGCATGAACCAAGAGGGGATATTCTGAAAGCTGTGCCATTTTCTTAAAACCTGAACAATAAAGTAATACGAAGGCCGTAAAGGAGCAGGGTTGAACTATTGGGTACATCCCTTCCCGGGCCTTTCACAGAGTTTGACATGGTTCTTTTCTAGTGGGTGGTCAAAAGACGTTCCCACGCACGAGTCTTCAAAAACCATCGACGAAGACCTACTTTGTTGGTAGGTAGTTGTGTTTTAGTGGGAAACAATACGGTGCAGGCACGTACGTTTGCAATTAATCACACAGAAACGTAAGACTCCGTTAAGTTCATAGTTACCTATATCAGTTAAGAAAAAATAGGGACTTGTGACTTAGCCTATATGAAAAGAAAATGACTTGTCATTCGAGAAAAATAATTTGTATACAGCTCTGGAAGGGGGGATACTTAAAGTGGAAACATGTTGTGGTCAGTGCGGCTCTTTCTTCTGTTAGACCATGAGCATGAGCAACTTGAGAATGAAAAATTCGGACAATAGTTACGTAAAGATTTATTTTTTAAATATATTGTAGCTACCGTTAGCGGCCGTTGATTCAAGGGGTGTGCGGTTCCTCCCCCAGTCCATTCTTACCCTACTTCATATTTGAAACGATCCCTACGTTGCACTTAAACAGGGGCGTCCCTAAGGATCGATGAGTGGGGGTGGGTGTTGAACTTCCCCTACAAAAAAGGTTTTCATTCCCGACAAAATCTACCTTCAAGAACTGCTAACTCATATCCCTCGTTTTAAGGAAATCTTTGCAAAAAGTACAAGATGGAAATTTTAAGTATACCGGGAGGACAAGATAAGCAAAAAGAAAAAACTACCTGAAAAACGAAGTTTAACATTTGGCAATGTCAGTTTGACCTTGGCGCAACTTGTCTGCTACTACGGTAAGGTCGATTTGGTCATTAAGTACAGCCTCCGAGGTAGTAGGCTACTTCCGTGGTAGGAGCATAAGATCGTCTTTGGCATGGGGCTTAGTTGCTAGCATGGCGCTCAGTTGTCCGCCTGAGGGGTAATTTCAGTAATGTCCCTCTGTTACGGTGGGGCCCAGGAGACGAATCCCCCGGAAGCTCCCAAGCAGTTGCACGATTGTGACACTAGAATAAAGCATTTTACTGTCTACAAATGACAATGACACGAACTAAACAAACCACAGAGTCGCAGTCTGTCTATATCTTTTCAAAATAGCGTAATCAGGTAATTCGGACTTACCGCCGGTCGATTTGTTCACGAGGCAGCGGGACTGGTGGTGGGGTGGGTGGAGTGTCATAGATTTTCTACGGAGTTTTGCAATAACTACACTGTGACTTCGTTCTATGGGAGGTTATGATATATGATATGAAAAATAAACTTCTGCAGACATTTTAGTAACGTTAGCCTTCATTTTACATAGCAATGATCCATTTACAAATAACACTGAATACGCACTAAACAGTGGCGGATCCAGAGGGGGGGTCGCCGACGTCTGGACCCCCCCCCCCCCTCAAATTTCCCAATTTGCCCTTTTTCAAAATTGTTTTTTTTTTTCACACTAGCCTAACAAAATAAAAAATAAAAAAAAAACCACGACAGTTTGACAGGTAATGACAGTTGCCCAGTTCCGAGGAAATTTTGGTTACCCCCATCCAGTATCGATCAATCCACCCGTAAAAGTCTAGCCATGTATCGCAGAAACTTTCAGCAATATATTTGACTATGGTAGCCTGCATTGCCCGCCCCGAAACACGAACATCGCAATCGTTTTATAGAGGATGTGACTACAGTATGTCTTACTGCCTGCAATGGAATAGGGAAAAACAAGCCAGTGAGCCACAACTGCAAAAAAAGGCCGCGGCCGGCCCGACTTAAACCAGTTGGTTAGAAACTGAGCCGTAAAACCTCATCTAACTCTAACTCTTACTGCCTGCGTTACAGTCAGGCATTCTAATCACTTTTTCGCTTGGAACCACGTGTGGCGTGCTTGGGCTTTCAAAGTAATATAGTAAAACGCGCAGATATTACGTCATACTCACTAGCTAGCGCTTTATGCAACGTATTACTACTGCATTCTAATATTGATTCCAAAAGGTCACTGCTAGTCTTTTGGTCTAACAAAATAATGTTCACACTGTTCACACTCCTTAAACGCTACATCTACGAAACCTTCCCTCTACCCGCTAGTATCCCTTCTCTCATGAACACGATATGCTATTCATGGTCTGGAATTACTCTCTTCATTTATTAGTGTTGCCCTAGTGATGGGAATAAAAAGCCAATCTTAGTTTAAAGTCCACAGCCAAGAGTTGAGCAGAAGTCGCAATGGACGAATCGGTGTTTGTTTCATTTTAAAAATACTATATGAAATCACCACCAGGTCAAATAACGCAATGTTACTCGGTTCAATTTTTTGACGTCTTTGGACCGATGACAAGTCTGCTGTCGCAAATAAAAAGCAAACATTCGACTTCAATCATCTGTTTTGACAGAGTATTTTTGACAGTCGCGCCGCAACTATATAGGGAACACAACATACAGTATTTTAACCCCCTGCCCCAGTCGAGATAGCGGTGGCGCCAGGTGGGGGAAGGGTTCATGCCCCAAGGCTGACCAACTATCGGGGAAGTTTTACAGGTTCGTCGGGAGTCCTAGTCGAAAGTATGCAGTCCCCGACGACAACTAGTCGCCCCGACGTCTTACCTGTTTTTGCCCTTAAGAGGATAATTCCTCTAATAAGAACCAAAAATTTTCGGCGCGCTACGCGCGCTTTAGAGTCACTCTATTTTCTTCAATAGTTCCATTCCGCAAAGCAGGATAGCACAAGTCCTGTCCACCTTACCAAGTAACATATAGGGCAGAGTACATAGTTTATGTAAAGTTCGTAACTTTCATCCCATATCGCAAAGCCTAGTTGGTGTTCTCTTGTGTGTGTGTGTGTCATGCGGTAGAGTCAGTTGGTGAGTGACTTACGGAGCAAAGTTTGGCTATTTCATCTTGTAGTCCAGGTGGTTTCGATAGAAATGTATGTTACACCCGGTACGGTCTACAAACCCACAGTTCGTTTTTCGTTTCGTCATATGTTTTATGTGTTAGCCTATCAAACATGTTCCCCCGCTTAGCGCGCTTTTCAATTTCACGATCCAGATTCAAAGAACACTATCAGTGCGCAACTCGGATCTTGAAGTATTAACTGATATGATGCAAAATATGCCGGCAATAGCATGGGATAATGAGGCTCCTCCATTTGCCCTTCTCATCATCCCCTCGAAATAGGGAATGTCGGAACTAATTCGGGTAGCTGACATGGCCCGGCCCCCTGTTGGAAAATTCTGCCGCCACACATGGTCGATTTACTTATTTTGGCTTTCATAAGGGTAATTTCTGGGATAAAACCCAAAATTTTCTGTACGCTTTGTCCACTCTTCCTCAGTTCCGTTATACTTATAGCTAAATGTAGTACAAACCCTTTCCACCTTTTCAAGTTAATAAGTAGGAATACATGGATTTATGTTCACATGGATTTATGTAAATGTCAGAAATTGAATCGCATTTCGCTAAACCTGGTTAACGTTCACTTGCGTCTGCCGTACGGTACGGCTAGTGACTCGAGGAGGGAAGTACAATTAAGTTATGCCCCATAGGGCCTAACTGTCCAGACAATTGTTCTATATAAGCTTTAAATTAGTACAAATTCTTATCAGTGTAGGCTTACCCCAAAAATTTTCGCGCGCTTCGCGCGCTTTGCATTTTCACCGTTTAGATTCCAGGTTTTGATTCCAGTTTTTGCATGTCTCTTGGTTTATCCTTTCTTTGTCAATATGCTGTAAATTGTATAATCGCTGACGTTTATGGGAACCAAAATTAAAAAAAAAAATGAATGTGCCATTTTTATGTTGGACCCCCCTCAGAGAAGACCCTAGATCCGCCCCTGCAATGCTCAATCTGTGATAACTTTCCTACCAATATATAATTATTTCCCGACAAACAGAATAATTTCCCAATACAGTAACATCTGGGAGGGGGTTGGTATCTGGTTAAATGTATCCAAACCAATATTTCCACCCGACAATAATTCACTTGAGTAAAACGTAGTGATCATCAAATTTCCCGACATTTCTGTAGCCCTACATAAAAGATTTTTTTCCTGACAACTTAGAAGTAAATTAATTGCAAAAGAAAGTGGCATATTGTCCGGGCGAACCGCAAAATTTTCCGGACGGACCGCACTTTAAAAATTTCCGGGGGTGTAGCACCCCGCACCCCCGGTAGTGACGACCCCTGCACTCAAGAAGATATACCGTACTCCTACTGATCGCGAGATGTCAGAAAATTGTATTTAATAGCGTTTAATTTCAAAAACCTTCCGCGGTTCAACTGTTCAACTTAAAGCTTCAGGAAGACCAACCCGCCTGCAGTGCCAGGCAAAAGCCATATAAAGAGGCGCTGCACAGACTAAGCAATGAATGAAATTTTTCTCAAACCTAAGGATGGTGGAGGAGGGGCTGAAAAAAGTCAAAGGCGCCCAAGGCACTACGGACCTACCCGAAGCTCTCCAGAAGGCCCAGCGTAAGCCCACCAGCGACCAACGAAACTTCATGTTCAGACCACCGAAGCCGAACAGTCGTTAGTTTGGCGGTTTGATGGTATGCCTAACTACACAAAACCGACGAAGCCCTTAGACCACCCGAAACCAACCCCAAAACAACGAAGTAAGGTTGCATGGCACGAAAAGTATAATACCTAGTTTATAGGATCTTCGTGATAAGAATTTAATCCTCCGGTACACGGAGACTATATAAGCCTATTCTACTGTTTATGACAATGTGGCACGGCGATGGGTGGTAATTTGTGCCAAGGCATTAAATTTATACCAATTTAATCGTCTGTTTTTCGGTTTTTATCGGTTTTTGTAAAAGCCGGACAGACCACCTGAGACCAAAATGACGTCGTTCCCATGGTTAGTCAGCCTGGACCACCTATCCGTCAGCATAAGATGACCGAGATTCTCATCCCAAACCAACTTTGGCTTCGGGTGGTCTCAGATTTGGTCCCGGCTTCGATAGTCTATGCCCACCTTTAGACTTTGTGACCAAGCATAGCTTGTAAGACATGACACAGATCTTTTTGTTGGTAACGTCTATTTTTTTTGACATATCATGTCGGCATTTCCTCACACATAAAATAAGCTTTGGATTGCCCAGAAAAGCTATTATCACGGAGAAAGTTGACAACTGAAGTCGGACTTCCCGCCAGAAATCGTATCATGTGTGCCTTACATACGTTTAAAGACATTTTAACGTAGAAGTCAAGTTCCATTTCAGCATGCTCCTACTAAGAGGAATTGTCCTACTCGTAAACACACAAGCTAAAAATGCAAAACAAACCTAGACTTTGCCAGCTAAGAGCACAATTCTGATCAAATACGCGTTATTCACCATCTGTTCTTCGAAATAAACATTCTGCTAAGTGCTCTTTACTCAAAATACACACCTCTCGAGTCTGCAGTTATTAGCAAATCAAGTGATTCTGTGTCGAAATCGCGGCCTTTTATGACTCAAATATCAAACGATTGAGTCACCAGAAAAACAAACATCTCCAGGGCGCCCTCACACAGTCAAGGGAAAATCCTAACATCCCCGGCCCCCTCTCTGCCTTTTGAGGTCATGCGAATGCGCGAAACAATAGGAAGATGGAGAAAAATGGGTTGGGTGTATATTCAGGGATTGTAACAAGAATGGACGGTAAAACTAACGTTCATGTCGTATGTTTCTTCTTTCTTCTAAAGGATTATTGGTGAAATTGTCATTTCTTCGAAATTTAGCCTTATTACGGCAACTGCACAGAGGGGGCAAGTGTATATATAAATGTCTTGACTCCAAAATTCCTCTTCACAATGCATGGGCGGCGGTCCGTACCCGAAAGTGGGAAGGGGGCTTGGGGGTCGGGCCAGCTGACCAGTTGGAATGAGCCAACGATGTCTGAAGTACCAGAAAGGATTGCGCTCGAAGCCCCCGCCCCACCCCCCCATAAGCTTTAGACATTTCACAGCAATTCAGAGTCTAACACATTTGCACTGGCGGCTTCTTCTAATACAAACGATTACTGAGCTTAGCGCTGCATATTTTGGAAAAGTACTAGGTCTCGTGGGGGACAAGTGAGGTAAAGAGGAAAACTGGGGGGGGGGATGCCTCCCAAGTAGAGCTACCACTGATTCTAGGCCTATGTCAAGGAAAAAGAAATGAATAAAGTGAAATTTTGTTTGTCTGTGCCTCTGTTTGAGTTACAAGCGAAACATCTTGCACAAATAACGCCGCCTTACTAGACGGAAGAAAGTGACAGACTCAATCGCAAAATATCGTTTCCAGTCTTTCGGTATACTTTCTGCCGACTCGGTAACCCCACGAAATGACGATCTGAGTTCGAGGGGCGCAAGAAGTTTTGGCTGCTATGTGTTATCTTTTCTAAAGATATCCTAAGCTTTAGCTATAGAGCTTGGGATTTTTCTGGATCTTTGCTTGGAAAACAATTTAACAAACAGTGTATTCTATCCCAATAACGCTGCAAGACAAGTCTTTGCCGGTTACTGGTAACCATAACACATGGGCAGGATTTCTTTAACGGTGGCCCTATAAAGGGGATATGGCATCCCCAAACCAGGGAGCTGCGAGGTAACTCCCTGCTTATACATATTAAGGAATAGCCGTAGAGTTGTAAACACAGGTGATGACCGCACTTGGATTAACATTCATTAAAACAATATTGTTTCTCTCTGGCTGGTCAACGATGACTTGTATAGTGAGTTGTGTTCCTGATTAAGCTCACCCACAGTTCCTGCGTGTCAGTATATACATGACCCGAGCAAATTAAACACAGTGCAGGCAAGGTACTGTGCCTATGTGTTGGAGGAGACAGGTGTTTTTGTTTAAATTGGAGGAGGGGCTAACAGTAAATTAAGTAGGGAGAATTTTACTGTCTGGGGTGAGATTAGATAGCCTTTAAGGGGTGATGAGCACCTTTCCTGGATTTCGTACAAAGCTGTCGGGTTGGGTCTTGGCAAGGAAAACGACTGAGAGGTGGGGGTGGGAAGAATGTAAAGAAAACTACAACATAATAAGCTAGCTCGTCAGTCAAGGTCCAGGGGGCGCCTTCACTCTAGAAAAAAATTTTCCCCATGGAAACTAAAAATTACCATTTTGGAATATCTATCTCCTAAAAATCCCCCCCCCCCCCGCCCAAGCTGTCTCGTCCTCTTAAGTTTCTTGCTTGGCTACGGGCCTGCATAACATATTTGACACAATATAAATACTTGATGTACCGTGTTTACAGGTTTATATTTATAATCATAATATAAGCGAAAGATTTGAAAAGTTGGATGCAGAGAAGGATATGTAATCATTGAGGAGACAAACAGTTCAACTATTTGGGAGGATGACCTCCTATTGGAGCTAACTTGCATTGTATTGTATCCATCGTCTACTGCCAAGATGATCGAATCTCTCGGATACTTACCATGGATCGAATAGAAGAAAACAACTATCCGATTGAGGATGAATTTCCCATTTCCCAACTTTAACAGAAACTGTGTAGGCTACGTATGTTATGGTTATTTGGTAGTTCTCTATTTTTCTGTGTGAATCCAAGCTAAGACAGAAGACCACACGGTCCTTTAAGCGCGCAGAAAATTTTTGGCGAAATTTCGCACAAAATGTGTAAGACAAACAATGCCCTCGTCCAAATTTATTGTAGGGGGGATATGTTTTACATACCCCATCCACCCATTTTGGTGTGGGATACATCCCACAGGATCGCCGCCCCTGTAACAAAGAGGTGACGGGGGGTCGAGACCGTCTTGACATGCTTGAAGTGGGTTTTGGGGCCCATGATTCTCAGTTTTTGGTATGAAAGTTAATAAAGGGTTTCACAGAATTTCAACCTAGAAAACGAGCAAGAACTGCAGTACTATTCGATGACAGTGCATGCAACCGGCCCCGCTAAAATTGAGATTTGGAACCACCCCCGTCCTCGCCACTTCTGGAAAGTCTGCCCTCACCTTCCTTCGATCGAGGAAAGTTCCCAATTTCGTCTAGGAGCCTTACTTGGTATGATAAAGTATGTATGCAATCCCGACGGTAATCATGAGCTATGACAATTTACCAGTTTTTGCTAATTTTCAAATTCTCTTAAAAATGCCATATTTTGTTCAGCGAAAACCCCAAATATTCTTCGACTTAAATCCCAAATACTCATTTTTTTTTTCAATTAAAATCCCAAATTTAAATTTTGGTTTCGCAGTTCTTCCGGTAACCCTCGCTGTTTTCGTAGCTTCTGGATGCTGGTCTCTCGATCCCCCTCCCGTCGGGAGTTTGCCCCCCCCCCACACCATCGGGCAAAGTCAGGAGCCACCACTGTCTGGATGCATTTTGCAGAACGATTAATGAAATAAACTCATCATGAAAAACCAAATACATGTGTGTCAGATATGTTCCCTGTATATGCCATTGAGTTAAACAGAAATATTTCCCGATAAGGCACTTTCATCACGGTAGCTTCCTTCTGGGTAACTATAAATCTGCGTTGTAAACAGGTAAAGTAATTAATGGAGTAACTCAGAATAAACTAAGTGATGGACAAGTTCATTGCGAACTCACACAGTTACCCTATACCATTGGCTGTCGTGCCGCCACTCCGGAACCTATAGGAGGGCCGATACTAACAAAGTATACAATTTAAAAGAACTCATCCCTCTTGGAGAATGCCATCCTCCAGAACAAGATCGCCTTATCCTGTGATCCTATCACGGAAGTACTATCTCCCATAGTCGGAGGTAGTACTTCCATGGTCATAGCAAAACCCTGCCTATGTAACAGGCTGTACGGTGCGGCATATTCCTTCTTCAGTCATATCCTTAACGATCCGCTGCGCTGGGTAAGCAAAACCGGTTTTTGTCAGGGACCGCGGAGACGGGGAGGGGGGGGGGAGCTACGGGGGCTTTAGCCCCAGCACTTTTTCTGCCGTGGGCATTTTGGGCCGCCTCAAAAGGCTTTTGTTTTCTTCAACATATTGGGCGGCTTCGATGATTACCCCCCCCCCCCCCCACTTCAAAATTGGCTCCGCAGTCCCTGTTTGAAGCTTCCGTTTGCTAAAGTCACTAGGTAAATTGCTTGTTCGTCGACTAACTGAAGAGAAGGATCTGCACCTTCCGTCATGCAGAGGCACGTTCGCCAAGCTGCACTCTGTTTCAAGTGCCCATGGTCGGCACAGAGCCGCACACAGGGCAGTACTGATTGTCTGACAATAGAATGCCCTACCCTCTATAGTCTACTGCATAGGCAGGATGGATTTTCAGGGACCCTACAGGTTGCCCACCCGGCGGACGTGTATTACCCCTGCACCTATATTGGCTGCACTCGATAGAGTATGTACGCCAAAGAGGTAAGTACATATTCGACACCTGCTATGAAGGTAACCCTACAGGTGGCTTGTCGATGCCTGCGAGTACAACTTATTCCCTTTTATCAAAACCTTTGGGGTCTGAGCGATGAGTATACAATGGTGCCTCTTACGGTTCACCCAGGCCATACCCCGGACAATTCCCCTTGGATAACTACCGATGAGACAATTCGTCCCCAGACAATTAACAACCCAAACAATTTCACCCTCAGACACTTCCCACCCATTTTTTTGGTGGGGGAATTGTCCAAGGGGTATTTGTCATGGGCGGGAATTGTCCGGAGGGAAAAATTATCCGGGTTAGCGGTACCGCCTACTTTATTTTCAACGTTTTGCGCTTGTTCCAAGATGACACAATGTGGGGTTGCTCTTGGGTCACTGTGTGTGTGATAGCATATGTGAAGCGTTTGAATGCTCACATTGTGTGCATAAATTGCTTCAGTTTAAAGGGGAATTTTCATCATCCCAGAGTTTCAACTCTCCCAAATATGCAACTTCTAGCTCCTCCCACGGCTGTATGAAGCTCCTCAGTGTGCAGGAATAAACCTGTTTTATTACTTAAGGCCATGTCCTGGTGAGCATACAAGGCTATAAAATGTAATAAAAGCACTCTCTCTGCCTTGTGTGGAATGTGAGCTACTCTGCATCTTTCAGATATTCAAACTTTGATGTCAATCAAAGAGCAGTCACCAACTGAGAATTTTGATACCCTCACACTAAAAATATACTTTGGGGTGATGACTGTCTGTCTTTAATCTGTGCAGTTCCATAGTTTTAACATCTAGCAGGGCCGGATCCAGGAATATGAGAAAGGGGGACAGGGGCGTAAGTCATGATGGAAAGCTGATTGAGAAAAGATTTGCCAGATGCAAAATTCTTATAGTTGCTGACATTTGGTTGAACTTGTTTTTATGTATTCTGTTAGGATTTCTTCTGATCATACCTTTTTCATGGGATTAGAGATGAAAAATTCTGGTTACAAAAATCAATTTGAGGAAAGTGTGTGGAGGGGGGGGGGGGGGGGAAGGCCCCTTACACAATCCCTTGGATCTGGTCCTGATCTAAGACCTTTCATTTACAAAGGACAGTGTACCAGCTCTAAGCATGTGAAAATTAAACAGCACCTAAAATATGATGCGATGCTGGGCCTTCATTTTCCTTTCCATCTGATGAACTGACAACTACCCAAATAGTGGTCGTTTGAACAACTACCTGAATATTGGTCATTCGACAAACTATGCAAATGGTGGTCATTTGACAACTACCCGAATATTAGTCATTTGGTAGCTACCCAAATGATGGTCATTTGACAACTACCCAAATAGTGGCCAGTTGACAACTACCCAAATGGTGGTCAATCTCATAGTTTCAATTTCCTATATTCTTACATATAAATACATAAATGGGAAAATGCAGTCACCCCAATGTCTAGTAGTGTACCCAAATATCCTATTTCATGAATGGCTCTGAAGAGTCATATGACAATATTTTTCTCACTCAAATGTGAAATCATGCAGAGTAATGCCTTGGTTTAACTAGAAAATACAATATTTATGTTCTGAAATATCATGAAATATACTTGAAGGGAAATAAGAGGATATTCGTCAGATTAGGCTGTTGTTTCAAAATAAACTTGGGGTGGCTGGGTACACCCTTTAAGTAATGAACAACATAGTGATCACCAGAGCGAGTTATATTTTAAAACATAAAAGAGTGATCGGTTTGAAAGAATATTCTGAAGGCACTTGAAACAGATAATTGAAGTTCAGAAGAGGTCGATCACACAAAATATAATTACCATCAATGCCAAATACAATGTGACTGATGATATGAACAGTTCGAAAGGTAATACATTAAAACTTTAAAATGGAACTGAAAGGAGGTCTTAAGTTTGATTGGTTTCATTCATGGTAACTTTTTCCTTCCCTTTTATTTTTCTTATTTCTGAGGGTTTCATGATACTCTTGATTAGTTCTCTTTCCAGGTTTTCTCATAATTAAAAGTAAGCAGCTGGAGGGGTAAAATCAAGAAGACAAGAAATGACAAAGGACACAAAATTTCTAATCACTTTGGAAAAGTTCTAATTACGTCTACCACATTGTCAACGCTTAGTACAAAATGCAGTTTGCAAAAGAGGGTTGGCTGTATGCGTATGGGCTAAAATACAATACAAAGTCATTAATTTAAGTGCATTTCTAAAAATCAGTACAATGGGACTGGTTCCCTAAAAATTGACCCTCCATTCATAAAACTGAAGGTAAACTGTGCAGTGGACATGGCATGCTTGAACACAGCCGCTGGTCCAAAGGCAAGAACGTATTACCAGTCACTTAACCCAATTAGTGGAGGGCATCTTTTACAACAGTAATTATCTTTGGAATAACAACACTGCCAGATCTACCTGTTCATAGTAGTACCTACTGTCATATGATTACATACTATTAAGCACATACCACCCTCAAATCAATATTCAAAATTTACCTTGAAGGGTAATATTCCTACCAAACAGCCCTTACATATCTCCCTTGCCCCCTATCCCTCCCCTGCTAGGGTATTATTCTAACCAGGCAGCCTTACATACCCTTAAGTCCCCACCCATCCCTCCCCTGTTAAAGCCTCCATATCTCCCACCTCCTCTCACACGACATTCCTAACAGAATCTATTTCATGCAAATTGACCAAAACCACACCATAAATGAGCATTACAACTTTCTATGAGAAAAATGCCAAAAGGAAATAATTCCTACAAAGACAAGATCAGAATGGGTTCCAATTGCTTCAGAAGTTGATTAATGTGATGTCTTTTCCTACTCCACATCTACCATCAATAAATACAACGCAGGATACTGAATAACAATTACCTCTTCACTGGGAGGTCTTTGGCACCATCACAAAATAAGCAAGATTTAAAGATATGTTTTTTCAACATCCCCTTGACAGACCCTACCATTACCCCCTCCCTCCTGCCCTCCTCCCATTTATCCTTCTCTGATGATCCTAACCCTATATATGTAGCATTTACTGTTTTATACTCCACATCGCTAAATGAGAAGGGGATATTAATGCACAGAAATACTGAAATGGCTGGATAGCTTACCCAGTATTACTATTTCAAACACTTTTCAACTACTCTTATGCAGAGACCACTGATCAAGTCTCAGGGATAGTAAACACATGTGCTCTATACACCTTTCTTTTATACAATGAGAATTGTTAAATACTACGAAGAAGAAAAAAACTACAAAAAGATGTTAAACCTTCCAAAAAATTACAATAAAGTATTAAAGCTTTTATAGCTGAAGCGTTAGTAATGAATATTTGATGCCTAGCCAAAAAGCAAGGGTGAGCAACTACTATATACAGCTCGGCTACAAGAACACTATATGCTGGAAACACAAAGTTTTTTTTTATCAAATACTGCTGCTTACTAGAAAAATTTCTTAAATCTTGTTTCAAACTGTGGTCCCAAGTCAAGAAGGCCAATAGAGCATTGCTGCAAAGGAGACGATGACCTATTGTTACAAATCGAATGATCTTAAAACACGGAGCAAAAACAAGGAAGGAAAAGAGATTTAACAGCCACACTATTGCACAAGAAACCAAAGGAATCATTTATCAGTACGACTGGGAGGAGATCTTTTGCGATGTAGGCTTTTAGCGGTTTTGGCAGATCTCACAACTGATGTAATATTTGCAGATTGGAAACAAGAGGACCACATCTCCTTTGCACATAAGCCTTCTTCACTATTATGATGTAACCTACCCCCCCCCCCCCCACCTCCACACACCCATCTATCAACTTGGAAACCATTCCTCCCAATAAAGTGACCTACAGATTTGGCCCACAATCAGTTATGGTCTTTAACATTTGATATCAGAGCCGAACCAGCCTTGGAAAACAGCCTCTGAACTTGTTTTTCACCTTCTATCAAAATACTTTTACAAAAGTCTGGAATTGTTAGAAAAAATTTATTTTAGATAAGAAGGATAGGTAATCACAAAACATCTAACAATGGATTTGGACTAAAATCAATCAATCAATCAATCAATCAATCGATTAATCACTCAATCCAACCACTAATCAAGCAATATGATGACAGTGGTAGGCTGCAGGGGAAATCCCCATCAATTTCGTGACTGGGGAGGCTCTGCGGCTGCCAAGTGTTTTTTTACTCACTAGCTATTTCAGTGTTACGATGTAAGAGAAGTGAAATAAAGCAGCCCATTATACATGTTTGACGACTCCAAACCAAGAATACATACTAGATTGGTCACTCAACAGGTAAGAAAGGAATGTTTATATTTCTTTGTCTTCTCCTAGTATCTTTTCTTCTCCACTTTTTCTCAAAATTTGAATGGATGCATGCTATAAAAAAAAAAAAATGTGGCCTTTTGTTTTATCGATATAAAGTACAAGAAAAAGGTATAATTGTTGACACAATTCTAGTTAAGATGAAAACAAGAGTTTTTAATACTAAAATACAAAAGGTGCAAGACTTATCTTCACTTCGGATGGGAGCACACAATGCCTACTACAAACTTCTATTGAATACAAAGACTTGGTACTATTCTGTTACTAAGTTGCGATGCAATAAGTGACCCCAGTCATGGAATAATTTGGCACCAAACACTTCCATTACCTACTCAAATTTCACTCCCAGTTGGCCTTTTGGCTTCTAAGTGAGTCTGAACTACCTGACATTCTCTCCTCCACAAATTTCTGAGCCTACAAGCATCCCTCTCTCTTCAATTCTGCAGGCCAAACTTACAACTCAAGTTAAAAGGAATTGTGTCTTCAAACTAAAATGAGTACCAAACAGTTTTCTTTGAGGCCAAAGACCAAGCTGATACCTCCAGCTTTCATCCACCCCCTTAAAAGATACATTTAACTTTTAACATGTTACATGAGAAGAAAAGCAGTTCAACAACTCCACCATACAAAATACCCTACTCAAGGTGTTACTGATATGGACACTACATGGCTAGTGCACAAACCTACCCTAAACTAAATACAGCTGGGTAAATAACATGTGTCCGAAGCATAAAAAGGGAGAAGCTATTTCTTTTAAAGACTTGGCAATTTGGCAACTTTTCACACAAAGAAGAAAAAAAGTCTCTCACTTGGAAGGAGAAAAAAGTTATGAAAAAAAGCAAAAAAAAAAAAAAAAAACACAAAAAGTTAAGAAGAAATGTTGAAACTCACATCTACAAACTATATTTACAAAAAAAAAAAAAAAAAAAAAATAAAAACAGGAATACAATGTTTGAAGTTGATGAGCTATTGCCTCTAGGAACACACTATGTGACCCCATGCTATGAACTTTTATCCTCCTTCAATATGAAGAGAGTTCAATTACCCACAACCTACTCAGCCACCCTCTCCCCATCCCCCACCCCAAAGAAAAAAAAAGCTCATTTTTAATCTTTCATTTATTTCCTTAAATAGATAAGCTAGTACATACAGAAATCAAAGTCAAGGCAGTGAAATGGGTCACCTACTACCATGTGTTCCCCCCCCACCCCCACCCCCACCCCCCACCCTTGTATCTGATCTTTATTCCTGGTACCATTCTTCGAACAGCATAAATGGTACGTGGATAAAAATGTTGTAAAGAAACCAAAAGCAAATTTCGATCTGATTTTCGTAAGGACAACAGGAAGAAATTTACTTTCTCAATGGTACAAATGTGTAAGAAGTTGTAAAAATTTTGTGAGTTGAATTCAATGAGTTCATACAAAAAACTATCAAAATTTCATTGTTCACATGATGTGATCTGTTTTGATTTCTATACAATGCTGTTTTTTTCTGCAGCAAACAGGTACCCCTACAAGTGTAATGTCAGACCTTCATTATATATTTGCAATACCCTTGTCACTTACAAGTATTTATTTAACCAGGAAAATGAGGAATATTGGCTTTAAGTTTTAAAAATTATTCATTTTAATTCTTCACTTCATTTTTTTTTCCAAAGGCCATCAAAGAATTGATTAATGGGGTAAATTACCTGTCAATTAATTCTCACTACACTCTGAATGTTGGTCACAATAATAATTGCCTGGGGTCACATAACATTGAACATCACAACCGCAGATCCTAACATCATTTTGTAAAATGAACGAGCAACCTTCTCTTACACAAGCCCTTACACAGCACTAAATTTCTGCCCCACATAAAGGTCGACCCCAAAAGCAATGCAACACTACCCAGCAAGAAACATTTATTTACGTTTAGCATCTATTTTGAATAAAAAGACATAGAGAAACCACCCAATGTTAAGGGTTCTGTACAGTCAGGCAAATTCCACAAGCCTGGTTTTAAAAATTTATCCGATACATTTCTGTTTGGCAACCACATAGTGACTGTTACTTCATTCCTGAATCGATAGCAGAATCTTAGAAACTCCATTTTTTTACTTCTGTTTCTTCAAAAGTAATAAGAGATTCAAGTTCAGTCTTAAAAAGTTCGTAGTCAAACTAGTGCAAAACAATGGTTAGCAAATGGCTTCAAGGGTCACCAAGATGTTTACGCCAATGGGGCAAACGAGATTTCTGTCTTCTGCTAGCGACAGGTGGGCAAGTCTTAGAGCTTCCTCAGGATTCTGGACTCAGACACGACTAAACGTGGATGAAACAACCTACAGAATCAGACAACCATTTAGTATGGACTAACCAGGACATTCAAATGAGGCAATAGCGCCACCATTACTGGGGAAGGGTTGGGGGACAGATCTTACGCTTCTTCGTCATAGTCCTCCTCCTCGTACTCATCGTCATCGTAATCCTCCTGTTGCTGTTGCTGTTGATGGTGCTCCTGCCTGGCCATGCTGGCAGCCACCGCCTGCATCTGGTGCTGTTGTAGCAACATTTGTTGCATCTGCTGCATGCTGGCTGCATGGTTGTACCCACCTGCCAGGGCACCCATGGGTGCCATGTGGGAACCCATGGGGATCATCTGGGTGGGTGTCGGGGGGCTGACAGCATGGTGGGTTGGCCGTGATGATACAGCCTGGGCTGCTGCAGACTGCTGAGCTGCCACTACTTCTTGCACAGATTCTGGCACATGTGCCATGTTAACTGCACTGGCTGCGGACACGGTTGGACCAGGCTGCGATGCAGCTGATGTGGAGGATGACGGCTGGGCAGACACCTCACTAGTGCTGGGTTTCTTCACACTGGCAGTAGCAGCTTGCATTCCCTTCTGTAAGGACAACAGATGTGTGGAACCAAGTTGGACATAGCTTAATATTAAGTCAATTAATGTGGCCACAATGGCACACATTTATCTTGACCACATTTTTTTTCATCATAGCAAGGGGACACCGCCATCAACAATTTAATTTTTCTGCAGAGCTGACGGGAAAAGTTCCCAAAACATGACAAACCATCATATATACAATATACATAATTCTCCCTCTCTGCAAAGTTTGTGAAAGGTCTCCTAGATTCCTATTCTATCAAGTAATAAGTACACACTATAGCTATCATCAACAGACTCACTACTCCCTAAATAATGTCTATGTCTTTGGAGAAAGCACAGCAACGAAGAGAGAAAAGAGAGCGGGGACCAAGAAAATGCAGCAATAAAAGAAAACAAAAGAACAACAGGAACCAACAATACAACAATGAGGCGAGAAGAAGGAACAAAAGGATAAAAAATACATCAATGAAGTGAGAAATGGTAACAAAAGAACAAAACACAGCAATAAAGGGAGAAAAAAGAACAGGAATCATGAAAATGAGCAATGAAAGAAGAAAAGGAATATCACAGATTAAAAAACACGGCAATGGAGGGATAAAAGGGAACAACAGGCCTTACCTTTTTTCTCCATTCCTCCATAGCCTCCTGATATTTCTTGTATTCCACTGCAACACGATCAAGGTAAGGTCTCTTCTGGTCCTCTGTTAACTTGTTCCACTCTTCACCACAGATCTCCGTTAAACGTCTTCCCTTTTCAATAGGTTTCCCTTTCATCCTTGCACGAAAATCTGTCAGAAAATAGAAATACGCTGTGGGGGGCTTCTTTGGCTTGTCAGGGTCTCGCACCTTTCTGTACATAGCCATCTGATGAAAGAAAATACACAAGATGACCATTAGTAACAGCTGGGGTGGGGGAAGGGGGAAAGGAGGAATGACAACTAGTAAGTACTGTAATGTGTGATGATTTCTCTAAAAACATTTTCAAACAAAACTGTAAACTATTACATCAAACTTTTGAACACTTGATGAGGGATGAACAGTTCTAATCTGTAGAACTGTCTCCTGTACAGGGAAACCTCTACTTCCAAACATCTCCATTCATACAGTAGGGCCTACACCTTTTCAAAACTCACCTGAATACACTTGTCAACTAGGGTACCTAAGGGGTACAGAAGGTCATTACCAAAGGTGCACTGCTTTATGTGAAGACACTAAAGTGATTATTTATGAATACAGTATTAATGCTGTTTGACAAATTACCCAACAAAGAAAGCAATCTGGGCTGATAAAGAACATTTGTTACTACGTGTACAGTAACTAGAGCTCTTTCTTTTTCACCTACTTTACTCTTCCTTCAAATAATGCCCCCCCCCCCCCCCTCTGTTTGTCTGTTAAATGACCTTTCAACTCAAGGTCCTTAAAACTGGTCACAAATATTAAGGGTCATTACCATGGTGAGAATATAGCACCAACAGTATGTCAAAGAAGTGTTTTACTCACATTAATTAATATGAATTGACAGACAAACACATGAGTACATGGATGTATGCCAAACAAAAACAATGCAGGCCTTGAAGGTTTTTTTTTTTTTTTTTTTAAGACACTAAGTGACCACAAACGTGGAGAAAGGGTTTGCATTAAAAAGTTTATGTTTAACTTTATGTTGGGTGGTTGACCAACACAAAACACTTCCAGACCAAATATATGGTTTCTTTCCAAAGGTCAGTTCAGACAAGGTAGGGAAAACTTTAGATTGCTCTTGGATGAAAAACCCACCTTACTGTGACGTACAATTAAAGCCTCCATCCTCCCAGTTGCTTAACTTCATTGTTTTCAAAGCCACCATCTTCAGTAACTCTTTCACAGCTAAACTAAAGGGATGTGCCCATGCCAGGTGACACTATCTGGCTGCGCTTCACTCAAACTGAAAACTCATGATCCCCCCCGCCCTGCACTACTGTCTCATCAGGCACAGGCAAATCTCAAATATTTGAATCCTTAGACCATCAACCCCCACCCCCAGGATGCCAATCAATGCAACCACTAAAAGCAGTTCCAAGAGGAAGTTACTAGTTATGGCAGATCTTTTCACACTTGGCTACAGCTTATTAACTGGTTGTGTACAGACACATGCACCCAAAAGAGCTCTTTCACTCAACATGCAAAATAACAATCTTCTCACAAAAATCCCCATTATTTTAATACATCTTATACCAGTCTCAAGATACACATAGATCTTCAAAGTTTACCAATTTCTGAGATCATTAATTACATATGCAAAATTATGATGAGCAGTGTTGCACAGTATAAGAATTTCTTTCGTTAAACCGCTATAAATAATCTGTTGATTACTTGACAGTTAGTACGTCGTTTGGTGCACAATGTGGACATTTTGCAACAAGACAAGAAGTACAGTAGTACTTCCAAAATAAACCCCTCAGGACATATCAACTTTACAACTGTCCTTGGAATGAAGGTTAAATGAAGAAAAAAATGACAACATACAAAGATTGTGAGTGTAACTTTTCACATCACAGATTTACACGCACATATCACCCTCTTTGTGGCATATTGACAAATAGACAAAACCATTCTATGTGAAGTGAAGGATGTAATACTGAAAAAAACACCAGATTTATCACTATGTCAAAAAGGGGACAATTATTATGTGGCTCATGTTTATTCATGATGTAGATATATAACATGAAATTCCGAAATTTTCTAGTAAAATGTTCAGCATCTGATGGTTTTTAGGGGGAATTGCGTCTATTTGGCATGCAATGTTTTTTTTTTTCATCAAACGGTAAGATATGGCATTAACATGTCCATGTAGAACTTTACCTACACATGTTAACACAAACATTATTCAAAGAGGCTTCACATTTAAAACTTGATTATTAAATCACCAACAGAGTATAAGCAGAATTTGTAAACAATACTATAAAGGACCTGGGTTTACAATCTCATGTGACAAGCTTTCCTTGATTTGGTGTAATTGGTTCTTCACTTCATTTTTCTTTTCTTTGCACCTTGAGCACCCTGCAGGATGGATATGTGCTTTTGTTGTTGTTGTTGTTGTTATTATTATCATTTTTATTACAATATCTGAATGCACTGTGTTGGTGTTATAGATTTTGGAAATGGTCAAAATGCAATATGCGAACTCTGTCACTACTTCCCATCAGACGGTTTTACGACAACAAAACTATTTTTCAAACATCACTTAACAAAACTTACACAACGAATATCTGAATAATATGACCTTTCTCTTTCACATATACTTTCAACAACATTCACTTCTTTTCCTTTTTTGACTTTTCGCCGACCACCCATCTGTCTATTTTCTTGTTTCATTTTTTTTCTTCTTTGCGATATCTTCTCTAATAATTTCATTTCTTACAGCAAAACTCAAACTTTATCTGCAGATTATGCGACCAGGCACTCACTGTCAGTGTCAGTCATGCTGCTTAATGTCCCATAGAAGTATAACTAATTCACAATGTGAACACTAATAATGGCTTTAATCAAGTACATTGTGAGCTGCGGTAACATGCGCCACGGGCCTGCTGCATAATTAACACTTAAATTCCACCAAAATTCATACTCATTCTCAAAAAGCTGCAAATATCGGGTCCATTTCTCCTCATTAATACGTCAAAGAATACAAGTACTAACCGAAATGTCAGTAACCACCCTAGGACATGCGACAGCAAAATTCATAAATTATCATAAGAAAAAGAGCAGGCTCTATTCACAAGCACACAGTTCTTTAAGCTACAAAGATGGCTTTGATGTTAAGCAGTCTCTTAATCTGCCCAGCTTCTAAGAGCAAAGAAAGAATCACCTGCAAGTTTTCACTTGTTAATTATAGGACAGAACTGCAATAGCATCAGCGGCATGACAGATTATTTACTTTTGATCAGCAAAATGGTGGCGCACCAATATCACATTTTTTTTATCTCAGCAATTGTCAGTTGATGAATGACCTACATTTTCTTACTGTAGTTGATGGAATGAATGTCCTCTTATGCAAAGTGACAACTTCTTGGAATATTGTTAACCTCATATATACTAATACTAGTGTATACTGTAACTTCCTCGAATTCAAATTCAAAGGAATTGTAGGATTTTGAGCCAAGTTCAACAAAGTTGTATGATTTTTGGCAACTCTAGGATTCCTCTAAAATTCAAGGAAAAAGGTTCTGTGCAAATTTTTATAACAGTTTGCTCTTCTGAGATCAGTTGTTTGGCATACCATAACTCACAATATCATTGACACATTTATTAAGAGGCAAGATTAAAAAAAAAACTGTTTCTCATAGCACCACAGAACACTGCAGTCTAAGATACTCAAATAAATTGACATCTTTCTTTCCTAGAGGTGTATTAACAACAGAGTATAAAAACAGTGTGACAGAGCTAGCCCACTTTGTTGTCAGTATTTTGCAAAAAAAAAAAAAAAGAAAGGAAACTCGGGAACTAACCAAAAGGATTTGAAGGTACAACTAGAGCACCAATGGTGCTGAAGCTCATACCTTCAACCAATTAAGGGTCCCTGGCTTCTAGTCTTTGTTAGTAAAAGCATCATATGACTTTAAATGACGTCAAATGGCTTATGACCCCAAATCTCACATACCCTGATGGCACCCCACTGAATGTCACAAAAAATTTGTCGTGCTATCTTTGCTTTGTAAGTTGTTTCATGAATACAATTTAAGAAAGCAAAAGCCCCTAGGGCCCATCTTCGGCCTTGGACCCCATATTTCAAGTATCATTATGATAAACCATCAACATTGTACAAGAGAATCTGTAGCTGAAGATGCACTTTTGCACACTTCATAAAAGAGCCATAGGGTCCACATGGGCTTTTGGACCAAAATTCCACAAAACCAGAAACAGATCACTAGCCAAGCATCATTATAACAGACCGTCAACTCTGTTAAACATTAACTGGAGGAAAAGTTAATCACTTGCAATACTACTTAAAATGGACCCTATGGTCCATCTTGTACCTTGGACCCCAACTTGTTAGACACCCTGAAGGTACCACTACCCGAATATAATTATGACAAACCATCAACAGTGTACAAGAGAATGTGCAGGAGTAAGAAATTTGCAAAATGTCATAAAAAGGGCCATAGGGCCCATATGGGACCTTAGACCCAAACTTCCAAACACCATAAAAAGATCACTAACCAAGCATCATTATGACAGGCCTTCAACTCTGTTTAACATTAAATGGAGGAGGAATTGACCATTTTGCAATATTTCACAAAATGGACCCTAGGGTACATTGGGCCTTGGACCCAAAATTTCTGTACATCCTAAAAGAACCATTAACAGAGGATCACTACGACAAACTCACCCACGTGCTCTGACAATGCACACACAATGGAAATACCCAATGGAAATCCCATTAAGCAGCTCCCTTTAAACTAACCTAAACAACTGCACAGGATTGACCTCTTCTACACAGACAGTTTTAAAGAGGGTGCAGTCCATAGAAAAATAGGTAGTAAAGTGATTTTGTGAGACTGGTAAAATAGTGGGGTGGCACAAAATTGGTTAGAATGGTATCAAAAGTATTCCTCATTTCAAATTGGAGAAGTAGTTTGTAAGGACCATTAACAGAGCTTCATTATGACAAATCATCAACACTGTACAACACAATTTGTAGGAGAAAATGTATTTTGTAAAATTTCATAAAATGAGCCATTGGGACCCACATGGGACCTTAGACCAAAATTCAAGAACACCATAACAAGATCACTAACCAAGCATTATAATGAGACGCTGTTTCCTCTCTTTAAACATTAAATAGAGAAGAAATTAATTACTTTGCAATATTTCACAAAATGGACCCAACGGTCCATCTTGGGCCTTGGACCCAAAATTCCTGAACACCCCGAAGGGACCAATAACAGAGTAACATTATGGCAAACCATCACCATTGTACAAGAGAATCTGTAGGAGGAGAAGCATTTTGTATAATTTCATAAAATGGGCCCTAGGGTCCACATTGGACCTTGGACCAAAAATTCCTGAACACCCCAAATGGCCCACCACCCAAGGAACATTGTGCCCAAATTTCGAACAAATCCATGAAAGCATGTGGGAGGAGAAGCATTTTGAACAAGTGTGGACAGATAGATAGATAGATAGATAGAGTGACGCCGCGTGATCACAATAGCTCACACCAGCATGCTGGTATGAGCTAAAAACAGGACAAGAAAATGTTTTGCAAGAATATGAGCATTTCATACACATATTTGAATGTCAGAATTGATGTGAATTTTATCTGTAACCAGCATTTTAAATTTCTACATTTTCAAGGATCACACCACTGTAGGGATGTAAATGACTTTTACATTGGAAGGATGCTACCACCTTTTGAAGACATGCTAATGTTCAATTCTACCAAAATTTGTGCAAACTTTAAACAATACTGACAGTTTACATACACTCACATTGACATAATACTGTATTTCACAGGTGAAACATGTATGCAAAACGTAAAAAAGGAAGACCTTTTAGAATTTAAGGATTACTTTCACAATGCAAGGAAGCACAAGAGCTAAACCTTCAGGCACAACCTGAGTATACTCCAAATCCCAAACTCCATTCATAATTAACCAACTCCACTCAATATAAAACACATTGAATTCATTCCACAGAGTATTTGGCACCTGTACAAAGGTATGCCACAAATAAAATGAGCAAGTTCCACTGAAGACACAGACCATGGACAGACAAGTATTAGTACTCTCAATAATGACATACATAAGAGATGTACTGGAGTAGATAGTGTTATGTTGGCCTGCATGAAAATGAGCTACAGTAGACAAAACTTACATAAGTTCCTTGCTAAATTAGTTCTTTCAATTGGCTCATTTCAACTGCACCTTTCAAATGTACAGGTAACTAAAGAAAGCCTTACGCATGCTCTTTTCATTGTTACTGAAAACTAAACAAGGCCTTTAGCTGACAAAATACCTGGACTGTCATAGTGCCTCACATGCTGTATTGTTAAATACGAAACTATAATTTCAACGGCACTTTCGCCTCTTCCTAACATCAATTGAACTTACTCAAGTCTTTTCACAACCAAACGTTACCTGCCCATGGTGCCAGAAACCAACAACATACATGTCCAAGATTGAAAAGTTACATAAACATTGCAAACCCTGATTAAAGCAAACTTCCTTATGATGGAACTTTTCTAGAGCCACCAGTTAAGAAAGTCCCCCCCCCCCCCCCCACCTTTTAATCGAAGCTGCTGGCTATCAACCCAAGGGCATTTCCTGAAACTTCCACTTCCACAAGCTGCTCCACTGATCTTTTACAAATTCTGATCACAAGTTTGTACCAGAAACTGACGAACAACTCTGATAAAACTCCACCCTACCATAGCAACACCAATAAGATACTACTTACTTCTCCCTCGTATCGCTTCCTATCAGCCAAAGCCTTTTCAATGTGTGGTCTTTTCTCCTCCTCGTTCATCAAGCCCCATTTGGCACCACAAGCCTTTGTGATTTCACTTGCCTGAAACGAACAAAAGAAGTAAAGATACATTCAGGTATTTATGGGTATGTTTTGGTTGTATGTATACAACAAACTTTCTCTGTATGCTTTCACAGACAGGGAGAAAAGACGATAGGATATCACAACACATGTTTAACAGTGTGGCAATTAGTAACTTACAGAAAACCCCTGAAAGTTCAAAAAGGTCTGACCAAAGGAGAAGATTCAATTGGCAACAGTTAAAAAAAAGAACTAAAGAAAGCACAGAATTCACCATTCCTCTAGCAAAGAGGCAAGTGAGTGTAGTCTGCTCATGAGATGGATATAGCGCCACCTATGTAAGAATCTCACTGCCAGAGATCATTCCGCACTAGGTGGACTGTCCAATAGTAGTAATAGGGGAGGTAAGTAGGACAGAAATAGATTACTTAACCAGATTAACATATTCTATCCACATGGTTACAGCTACAGTCTATGACACTGGGTGGTACTGGGGATACTGCCAGGAAGCACCCAGGCAAAATAAGACAACACTACACCAAAACAGATGAAAGCAATGGGATACACACAGACAAAAAATGCTAACACATGAGTAATATTCCCCTCAGTACAAGTGTTGTTCCTCATAGGCACATAAAGCCAGATTTCATCTTGGCAAGTGATTTTCAGACCACACTAACCCAATGATGACAGAGATGGTACTGGACCCAAAGCCTTCCCTATGAGCATGGGTACCCAGATGCCTGGCTTAGGAAGTTTTTCATAGTAAGAACTGCAGGTCATGGGAAAGGGAGTCACATTGAAATGCAATTCGGGTGGGGGGGGGAGGGGCATCCCTTCTGTTTCACCCTCGAGTCACTGGGGTTTTGTACCCCCTTTGTCATTCCAGTCTAGTTTTCTACCATTTAAACTGCATTAATTTGAGAAAATGTTTTCCACATCTACTTCTTTTTTCTTACTTACAAGTACTACATGGAAATTGGATTCAGCCCTTCTGTGTCTTCAGAAAAGCTGAACGTACACGGACAACAGAAAACATGAAACATGAAACAGAAAACATGTTTCATGTTTTCTCATGCTGACGTCCGTGTGCGTTGGACAAAAAAATTGCGAAACACTTGTTGGCTAAACACTTGTTGGCTAAACACTTGTTGGCTAAACACTTGTTTACCCGTTTTCTGTTTTTGTCCAACACATACGGACGTCAGAAAAAAACGAAATCTTTTTTTCTCTTTCGTGTTTCGCATTTTCTGTCGTCCGTGTGAGTTCGGCTTAAGTACCTTCTACCATGGGTGTGGTGAGAACAAATCTGGAGAGCTACTTATGAGGAACTGTTACAGTAGTATTTGGAGGGGAATTTATGCAACTGGAGGGAAACCTAGCTTTTACTGTACCATACACAAAAATATGTAAAAATTCTGGGCAACTGTGACTTCTCTCAGAAAATGTTTTTACTAGCTCTGTCTGCACACTAGCATGCAAACACGATATAGCACATATGACTACGATTGTATACATGAGTGTGGCCTTGCAACCACACCTGTATGTGGTTTCTGGAAAAATTATTTTGCTGGTAATTGCAGATGTTTGTAATATACTAATTAAGAAGACCTTGCACAGCTTTCACAAATCTACTAGAGTCCATGACAAACTTGAAAGTACTGTACCTCTTACATCATTCATAACACTGACAAAGCCAAATGAGTAACATTATTAACATTATTTTGAGTAAATTGTGACTTGTGTATTAGTATAAATTTATGATGACAATTCCTTTTTTTTTATAATACTATTTTTAAGTTAAAGGGCAAATGAATTAAAGCTTAATCTGTGTTGGTATGCACTACAGTATGTGCATTTCCTAATTCTGAAAACTCTAAATCTGTAAAAGTTCTTCAAAATGTATCTTCCCAGAATCGATCAGGTAAAGGATCCTCAATGAGCCAAGTGGCTTCCTGACCCTCAAATGGTAAACTTATTAATTTATGGTTCTTTTCTCATTATTTGATAATTATTTTGATGCATAAACTGTTAAACTGATGCAGAATAACTTCTTGATTCACCTTTCACAGGCATGTTCTTATTCGGAAACATCATGAAAGATACTTACAGGAAAAAAGAGATCTTTAACATTTAGCTAACTAGATCAGGGCAACTGGTAATTTTTTGGGGGGGGTCCAACAAGTTTATGTAAATTTGATAACAAATAAAACATGTACAGTACAAATCATTCCATTTACATGTGATTAACATAGACAATGTAAACCCCAACTAAGCCCCTTTCTAAACTTCACATCATAAATGAGGGTAGTATATGTGTCAACATCTTTGAGTTTCTTGAAAAGTGAACGTGGATCATGGATACTGTGAAAGAATCCCAGTTTAAAGATTTGGAAGAAAAAGTAATTTTCCATGAGTCAGCCAGTCTCAGTGGGTTTCTTTTTTCATGACACTATTGCTTTAACAACCTTGTTTTATACAATTGTACCAAGAAGGACGGACCTTCGCAAGGGTCGTTGAAAATAATGAGGATATCTAGGTAACTATGCAAACAATGTGTAGACTACACCAACAAAAAAAGGTTTGAGCTTTCACCGTCAGGAAGTCACCTAAGCAGCACTCTAAACATAAAATGGACATATCAGGATGGCATTCACGCTCCTGACGACTTCCTCTTGATGTCTTTCACATTCTCACCGCTTTCATAAACTCATTAACCCTCCATCCAGGGCCGAGAGGATTTATGGCTGTTCATTCAACTTTCCTGTTTAACCGTCTCACTTGGAAGTGCGTAGGTCGCAATTTGAAAGATGCACTGGGATACCTCCAATTAAATATTTAAGGTACAATTTGTGATAAATTTAAATATTGCAGGATTAGGACTGAAATTGTTCATCTCTTAAATCATTTCTTCTTACTTCAAGAAGTAAAGGTTGACATAATTCTGTTATTTGAGCCAATGATAGCACCTGTTAATTCATCACTCCTACCTAAAATGAAATACTTGAAAAAACATGTAAGGCTTTGCACTGTTATTTGGAACTCTTAAACAAGTTTTAATTGGCCACTGTGTTTGAAAATAAGAAATTTTATCCCTCATGAGTTAATATTTTGCATGGTCTTCTACAGTGATAAAAGGCTTACACACTTCGTGGGGTCCTTGACAGATCGGCGTAAGAGCTTATAGAAAACAATCTAGAAACAAATCATACATATGGAACACTAAGACTATGGAACACTCCACCCTTCTCTCTCAAGAAGGGAAAACCCACTAGATCGAAGGTTCACAACATCAGACTTCAGTAGACTAAAACTCTGCACAACCCCAAACCTTCTTCCACTCAGAGCTAAGGTTAAAATTCTGGTGAGATCTGGTTTAGGATCAGGATAAAGATTAGCCTACAGTCAGATTAGGGTTTGGGTTAGAATTAGGGTTACAGTGGGGATCTTTGATCTAGTGAACCCTTGCTCTTTCATGTGGGGTTCAAGGGTAAGTTAAAAGGCCCTTAGGGTTCAAGGGGCTGACCAATTAAAATGTAAAATACTACAGTGGTGCTCACTCCCGTGTGAATTTTTTCCATGTATGCTGCTTATGTGATTTTTATTTTACTGGGTCCAACCACAGACTGAACCACTTCCTTCCAATTTTTTAAGCACTGTTTTCTTTTGCCACCCATGTGCAAGACCCACTTTGTTTCATTTCTTTTTTTTTCTTTTTCAATGTTTACTTCCAGATCAAAAGAAATCTGGAAAGTCCCATCAACTTTTCAAAAAAGCTACATTTCCATGTACTGTAAATCTGGAAAACTCATATCCCTGTTGACAGGAGTGGAAATGGAGATTCTGGCCCATTTGGTTCTTACCTCACTACTAATCCTTACAACAAGCTAGGTCTTGTGGGAGAAAAAAGGTGGCCCTCCATAAAAACACTACCAAGAAACGTTCTAAACCTTCACTTCTGTTTCAGAGTTTTCCAAATCCAATCTTTTTATCAATGTTTCTACTGTAATAATCCACCATGATCAACCTGAGACAATACTTCTAGGAGCTGATTACCCTGCTCCTCCATAAAAAAAAAATAAATAAAATGCACATTAATACTTTCAGAACGTCACCTTGAATTCAAAGCTAAGTGTTTTCCATGCATAAAGATTTGTAACACCCCATGTTTATATAACATTATACTATACTGCCACTCTTTTAATACTGAATGTAGAGTTTAGACCCATTTTATGTGACACATTCGTTCACATCCCCATGTTAATATAGATACAAAGGAAAATTTGTATGAGCTGTGTATATAAGTTGTGTGTACCATATGCACATTCAGGGAGTAAACAGCACTTCCTATACATCACTGCCTGGCTCTGATCAATTGGTCAGATCATGAGCACCAGTAAAGCTTTACATTGCACGAATCTTCAAGATGACAGCTACTTTATTGCCATTTAAAAATGTGATGTAAGGTGAAAGGGGTTTACAGTACATGCACTTTAATTTTAGTACAATGCTTGCATTCTACCGACAAGAAAATCCCCAATATTTTTCCAATAACTTACTCTTGGAATCTGATCGCCTTCCTTCACATAATTTTTGCGGAAAACCTCTAAGAAGAAAAAGTATGCAGTCTTGGCCCTCTTAACGTGAGAACCCGGACGATTGCGTTTTCTTCGTTTCTTCCCCTTCTCAGCGAGTGGTTTCCTTCCTCGTTTCTTCGGGAAGTAAACAGATGACATGGCAGGATCGGGGTAAGACAGATCAGTGGGAGCATGATGTAGCCCATGTTGAATGGAATAATCTAAGGAGAGAGTGGAAACAGATATGAGAGTTTTAAACAACCGTCCTTAATACTTGAAATACTTTACTGTACCATTAAAATTATGCATTTTGTAAAGAGCACCTCCTTTTAAGATCCTATCTTTTTTTGGAAGATGAGTGAAACAAGTAAATATTCCACAACTGTTGGAAAGGAAGGACAACAGATCCCACGATATGGCAGACATCACATATAATTGGCCTCATGGTGTCAAAACTCCTGTAACACACTTTCTCTCCACCATGGTTGGAAAAAGTTGGAAAGTCAGGAGTTACCTTCTCAGGATACCTTTAGAGTTGGAGGGAAATTGAAGCAATTGGTAAAATATGTTCCCTTTTTGTACATGAAAATTTAGAACCAAAATGTGGAAAATTTGGACTCCCTTCCTGGCAAATAAACATTCAATGGGTGGAAAAAGTTTGGAAGCTGGGAGCCTACTCCCCCAGAATTTTGGGTATCTGGAGGGAAATTTTGGCATCTAAGGAAAATTTTACCTTTTTTGTTGATGGAAAAATGCAGAGATTTATGAAAAGTTTGCCTCCTTTCCTAGGAAATGAACATTTTTTTTCCAGCGGCCTCCGCAAATGCAAATTACTTGACATACAAGGTGCAAGTTAAGGTCAGCAAAGAATAAAATAAAGTACAGTGACCTTTAATACTGTGGCTACAGTTACATGGACAAGGGATAAATTAACTTCCTGATTGTAAAATTGTAATAGTTTTAATAATCATGAGTGGTGCCTAAAGGGAACTATACAGTGTTAATAGGAAGTTGGCACAAGATTAAGAATTAGACTGTTTGCTCACCACAAGTACAACAGCTCTTTAATGAATGTCCACTATGTACTGTGTAAGTAAGAAACAGGTTATTCTACTGCAGTGACTGCACAGACCACTGGTCATTACCAACAAAAGCATTCTTATACTACTACTGTGGTGCATTACATATCAGAAGTAGTCACTTCTACAGTATCTTGAGATCTCACCTTCAATGCTTTCAGTCTAGAGTATTACCTCTGGTGACCTCAGATGACCTGTGACCTCCCACAAAAACAACGAGGTCATTTTACTCAATAAATTAAATACGTAGCATCAATACACCAATTACTAGAAGTGTTTTCATTTCTCCCCCTCAGACATTTTGTTTACAAGCTTGTTCAGAGTTTGGCAAATTACATTGGACTGTGTCAGACTTTATACCACTTACATAGTAATTAAAATAAAGTAAATGAACCACCTCAGATATGCAAAATGAAAACACTGGCCAAAAAGCAGGTTTGATCTAAGGTAGTTTAAAACAGAATAGGAGTAAAATATCCTTAAAGGTGTAATTAGCAGAAGAGTACTTAAAATGGTACTTGAATTAATATCTCTATTGTAAACATTGCATTCCAAACTCTCCATAGTAATTAAAGCAAGTTTTGAAAGTAAATGTGTAGCACAATTTAATGGAGGTAGTCAACTGATTCAATGCCATTCATTTCCAATTTTCCTTCTTTTTGGGACAATTCTTCAAATTTATTGTCTTAAGATGCAAGTAATTTCTATTTTTTACCATAATTTACAGTGTTGTGTCCAGAAATGATTGACACTCATCCAGAAATGTGTCAACAGGACCTCAGCTGGCATAGTGAGTTCAGGTCACCTTACCTGATGATGCTGGTCCCTTTTCTAGATATGGCCGTACACATGTCTGGTTTTAATGACTTCAAGTGCAATGTTTACACTGCAACTCTGTGACATTTTCAGTCAGAGACACTAATTTAAAAGTGAGCATGTAATTCCTTACAACATCTAGATGCAATCTCAACATTTATTATTCCTTAACATCATGCATAGTCAAACAAAAATCAAAGCCCCAAAGATATGCTCTTATACCGTCATTTGGGAGCGATCCCTATCTGTGTTAATATTTGTTTCAGTCTGGAAACAAGAGCAGTTTGTAAAAAAATACTTGTTTGCAACCCTCAAAGGTTTTAAAGATCTTTACACGAGTTGTAATTGGTCTTTCTACAGCAACAACGGAGATGAGAGAGACTAGCCTTTAACGTCACAAAAAACTATCACTGCTTTTCACTGCATTAAACTTCAGTTTTTCTTTTAAACTTTAATTGCTTAGCTGAATGTTGGAGCAAAATTTACAAACGATGATATGCAAAACTAAAATCAACTTAAAACAGGTTGGTACAATGTAGAAACAAAGTTGAATGATAATAAGTGGGTTTAATTATTTAAATTATACTTCTACCCTTTGGTTCCTTCTGCGGTTACATGCATGAACACCTGTAAGTCATGCACGAAGATGACTTGTGAATTTTAAAACAGTTTCTCTACTGTTTGCTCATGAATAAATGAAAGAATTTAAATAACATGTTGTACTGTGTAACCACATTTTACAATGCAAAGACTTATTAAAGGATGACCTTTCAGTGATAACATTGAACAGGTCTCTGCAGGTCGCTGGAACTTTTCATTTCTAAATTAAAATGAATCAAATGAGGTAACACCTTTTATAAAGCATATAACAGGAATACATAGATTAGTCAAAATTAAGCACAAATTTAAAAAGAGACAAAAAATGTAAAATAAATCAAACAAACAAGGGCGCAAAATTTAAAAATCAATATGATAGACAGTATTCACTCATCAGCAATGGCTCATCCAGATTTTTTATAATCTTTTTTGTTTGGGATTGGAGGAGGTATGTGTGTGTGTGTTTGTGGGGGGGTTCAGGATTTCAAACTACTTAAAATTATCTCCTTTAATCTAGAAATGGCACTCACAAAAGTAGCAGTGCCCAACAACCAATGGTCAGTGTACAGTACGCCCATTTATCAATACAGGTGTCAGATCAGACCGGTATCAACTGTTAAAACACCACTAAAAAGTTCTTTAAGTGTACTGTCTTTCTCATGCATTGTTTGATAGAACACAAGGCACAGAAGACAAGCTGAGTTTAATGAACACAATGAGCGTTCAAGGTAACAGTCTGGACAGTGGAGAACTCTGATTTAAGTTTTTGACATCTTCATTTGGAGCAGTTCTACATCTTCCCATACATGCAAAAACATTTCTCTATAAATTCCACAAGTATTCCATCAATGTGTGCTATTTGTAAACTTTTAAGAAATTTCATGATCTTCCATGACCACAGGGCCCTTTTTGTCCACTATTCGAGAATACCCACTTGGGATTAGACAAGAAAGACGATAAGAAACATCACTGTTTGGATGACAAGGTACATAACCAACAGGAACAGTAAGTAGCTTTAGGTAATCTTTGACATAATTCCATCAGAACCATATTCTTGTTCAACCATTGTTTAATTTTCAATTTTGTCAAGGGATAACTACCAATCACAATAAACCCTTTACTGGTAGTCTTAAAATTGTCTCCATCAACAATTCAACATATCACAGTTGAGTGGTATTAAAGGCTCTATAATCTCAGGTGCCCAGAAAGTAAAATTATTTAGTTTACTTCAAGCCCCTCCTCCAATTTAACAAAAACACCAGTCAAGAAAACTTCCAAGACAGAGCCACAATGACCTGCACTGTTTCAATTGCCCAAGGCCATATTGACACACAACTCTGTGAGCCACAATGACCTGCATTGTTTCAATTGCCCAAGGCCATGTTGACACACAACTGTGTGTGAGCTTTATTGGGAACACAACTGACTGTACAAGTCATCACTGACCAACCAGAATGGAGTCCCCCCACCTTCCTGGTGGCGTATTCACGAGCGACTATACTTACCCCTTGCTACATCTAATTTGCATTATTCGGAAAAGGGCTTAAAGGTAGTTTAGAATACTAGATATAAGAATAGTAAAACACTTAGCGTGAATCCGAGGTCAGAAGACTGAAAAAGCTTCAAGACTTTGAAGACCCAGAAACCTCCGAGGCAACAGCTTTGCAGCGGAAGGAGAATGAGGACGAGCCATCGGCCAAGATGGCAGACATAGAGGGCGTGGTGTCCGAACTGTCCCGAGCAGCGCGCGAGAATAATGCAAATTAGATGTAGCAAGGGGTAAGTATATGTCTGCGACGTGAATCTATTGTTTGAATGAATGTCAATCAAAGTGAAGCCACCAAACGTATTTAGAACTACAGGGCTATTCCAAATATATCTGAGGGATGCCACAGCCCCTTTAAGTTATTAACACCATAGATGAATTTCATGTAATGTCAGCATCCCCTTCCTATGCTGCTGGGCACTACTCATGGGCAGACAGTGCATTGAAGGGACATGGCAGCAGAATAACAAATGCAATTGAGCTTGACAATCAAAATGTCCACCACACAGAGATTCACTTGATACAGTGACAACAGTTCAAAGCTCTATTTTGCAACAATGTAAAAAATGGTAACCTCCTATGCCAGAATGACAGCACAATAAAAAGACTAAAGCTTTTCACAATTTATGAGTTAACTCTTGGTGAAAACCACGGTATACCATTCCTTGTTTTTTGTTTTTTGTTTCTTCTCATCCACACTTTATGCTAACCTTACATTACATGTACTTTCTACAGTTTGTAGTGCCCATTAAAAAATAGTTGCGTCCTGTCCCTGCATCATTCACATAAAAGCATAGCATAAATAACAATTTTTTACCGAACGAACAAATCTACCCTTGAATGACATGTAGCCCAACTGCCTATTGGATGCTGCTAACGACTAAGTGGAATGGTTGTCTCTTTCCTTTTAGTCGTCATAGTTTCACAACATAAAATTATTTTAATCAACATCACACACAAGACTGAAAGTGCCTGCCTGGCTTAGCGTAGGACATTCAACCTATTACCACAAATGGAAATTTTGGGGAAAAGTTCATATAAATAAACAACAACCAGTTATTAAAATTCATATTTCTTCCTTCTGTCTAACAGACAATAAGTTTACAGCCGATCTTTATTGTTCACTCCGCAATGCCTTAGCTACATTCACGTCAACAGCAACATTTTCAATATCAATGTTTCATGTTCAATGAATCAACTGAAATGATGTTTATATGTAGTCATTGCATAGGCACACAGACAGACATACAGACAGACATACTGTATTGTCTAAGCAAACAAAATTTGCATAACAATTGAAATGTAAAATGCAGAAACAGAGAATGCACTCAATAACTTGTTACTATAAAATTTGTTCTTTAAGTCTGCTGCACACGAGAGGAAATACATATTGTACATTCAGCAAATGCCTTTTGTGTAACTTTGCTAAAGCTAATTTCTCACATGTGCTGGTAAATTATTTTAAGATTTTCTCCTTCTAAGGCAGTTTTGAAGTATAATACAAGTAGCATTTTTCTCATTGTGTCTGAGGTGGACCAGAGCATTTGACTCATGTCTATGTATGGTTGTGAACATTTGAGTCAATGCAAACAGTAGAATAAATCTTAACATTTTTGGTTCTTAGCAAAGTTAGCATTCAATGTATGACAGCGAAATTATGTTTAGTAACCTGAATGATTATAAGAGTGTGTGTAGTGTATGACTACAAAGCTACATCTTGCCACTTACCCTGGGAATGCTTGGCACACTACATCAACAAAATAGTCTATATTTTCGACAGACATGCAAGTCATGAAAGCAACTGACAATATCCAAAAACTTCTTTCTTGAGTGTAACACTTGACCCACAATGAATTACCCCTGGATACACAAAGTGACTGACATCTGAGATGAGTGACCCATCTCTTAGCCACCAATTCTGGTACAATTATAATGTGAGTTACACTTCCATGTGTCAATGACCCACCTTGACTCATCATTCATATTTCTCCAGTAACATACATGTGAGTCACATTGTTACTGTCAATGACCCACAGGTCTATCACTGACCATGAATATTGGTACAGTATATACATGTGAGTCACATTGTTACTGTCGATGACCCACAGGTCTATCACTGACCATGAATATTGGTATGTACATGTGAGGTATATACTGTACATGTGAGTCACACTGTTACTGTCGATGACCCACCTTTGACTGACCATGCATATTGGATTAGGTACATGTGAATCACAATGTCATTGTCGATGACCCATCATTGACTGACCATGCCGAAGGTAAGTACAGTAAGTCACTCAGTTGAGCATATATACTGATGTGTAACACTGTGATACTGTAACATCAAGCAGATTTTTGAAACCAGTACATTGGATCACAAGTCCATTAAATACTGAACAACTGCTTGGCAGGGCCAAATCAAACAATCTGGCACCCTCTATTAATAAAATACGGTATCAATCGCAACATTAACTGATATATCTTACCCAACATCAATAGTGCGAACTCACTGTACTATCAAAGATGTTTCATGCATTATTTTCCAAAAAGGTAAAAAGTCCGAGGTTGCTTTTGTACTCAGTTTTCATAAAGTACCCAGTCTTTATCTAGACTTTGAGATCACTACTTTCTTAAGTCTAACAAAAATAATAAACTAAGACAAGAAAACACACACATACATCAAACATGCACACACACGGGCACACACACACACACACAAAAGCAAAACAGAAACTAGAAATATTAGTGATGGGATGTTCTGTCCACTTCTCTCTTTTGGGCACCATGACTGCAGCTACTTCAGCAATGCTGCAACTGCTTCTGCAAAGCCGCAGCTACCTAGGCAAAGCTGCAGCTACCTCAGCAATGCTGCAGCTGCATCAGCAAAGATGTAGCTATTTCAGCAATGCTGCAGCTGCCTCAGCAAAGCTGCAGCTACCTCAGCAATGCTGCAGCTGCCTCAGTAATGATACAGCTGTCTCAGCAAAGCTGTAACTCTCTCAGATGCATTCTTGGAAACAGTATATACATTCCCATAGCAAGATTAATAACTCAGCTTTGTAATGAGTGTAACAACCAAATTTGGCTGCAGCTCCTGCAGCTTTGCTGAGGCAGGTGTAGCTGAGGTTTTGATATAGCGCCTTTATAACCACTTCTGACACATCATCAAGTGCTGGACAGTACAACAGTTACACACTACCTTGCAAAGAAAAAATGTTTGTAAAAGCACTACAACCAGTCAAATTATGTGAAAGTGGTGGAAGACAAATTTTGTGTGGTAATTATCTACAAAACTATGAGACCAATCATAAGCTAGAAAACACTGGAGGCAAAGACTGGAAGAGAAATATGCAGGCCTGCTGTTTCCCCTTTTCCCGCTGCCCCTAAACTGTACTGTTGTCTACCTCTTTGCCCATGATGTTTGACCAAAATTCAAGCTCAAATTTTATCACCGTCTCCTAAGTACATCTTCTTCAATATTCAGCTGTACACCAACACCAATAGTCCCATATACTAGGCTACGTAAATGCGTAGTAGCAAGTTTTTCCCTAGCTGGTTATCTTCCATGAAAAGCGCATTCATAATTATGGCCAGGTGCTGCCTTCTTTCTTAGAACTGACTACCAGCATTTTATGCTGTGCCTTAATACCGACTGCATTTTTCTTTTACCAAACAGCTGGTGAGAATTATTGATTTCAATTCTGCGAGTCTATATGAACATCTTTCTCATTTTTTTGGACTGCTTTCTGCTCTCATCCAACAAAATTTCATGCCGACATGAAATCACCGATACGACTCCTGCCCCCCACTCCCAAGTGAAACTTTTTGTTTCGTCCAATTATTTTTAACTCCATATCCGGCCTACCACCACCACACTGCAAACATGACATTGCCATGCATTGCAGTGGTAATTAAAATAATCCAGTTCCTTGCCAGGGATTTCTTCTTCAAATGTCAGCTCGTTAATAGCCGTCTTGAGTGCGTTACAGCAAGTGTGACATAAGCATTGCTGGAAAATGAAATGAGTTGTCGGAAGAGTATCATCTTACACACTCAGGACACAATTTAATCCTCTTCTTGCAATCCTTTCAATTGCCAATCTGAATATAGCATTTGCAAATCCAAGCTTCTGCCAGGGCTACACTTCATTAATATACCCCGAAATGAAATGAATACCACACCAAGGCAATTAATGCATTGCTGAACGTGACATTGTGTGTAAATTCAATATTTTTCTCTTGCGTGGCAGGGCTCTAGTAATGTTCATGTTCTCAGCTGCCACAGACTGAATAGCTAATGAGCTTCTTACATTCTCTCTCTCTGTTTCTCTCTCTTTATCTTCCCACACTTGATATCAACAATTCATCTCAACATTTAATGAAGGAAAACTTTTAGGATGTGCAAGTCCAGGATTTGCGCGGAGTAATTAGCTGGCTCCTGAATGCTAAAGTAACTGTGGGACGTTCCACATTGGAATGGAAAAAAAAAAAAAAATTTAAAATGGCAACTAAACATGGGTATTAATTCACACTGATATCAATACAGTCTGTTCTTATATTTATCTATTAGGGTGGTGGGTGGATTTGTTACATTATATTTTGTACAATGACAATAAAAATGTGACTGAAGACAACTCAGTACCCATAAATTTAAAACTAAACATTTAAAAAGGCCAGACTGTAAAAATTCAGTTTTAGAATGAAATTATTCTTCACCATATGAGTATACAAGGGACTACTTCAAATTGGGTGGGGGGTGGTGGGGTGGGAGGGAGAGGAGAGAAATGACCACCTTTGCCAAAAATTTAATGCAGAAACTGTCACAAGTTTGCCCCAAAAGAGTGTGCATTCTGCAGCCCCACATTCCCCTCCCATGTACATTCTGTGGCCTCAAACTGGCCTCACATTCCACCCCCTACTCCTCTCCCCTTCTCCAGCAAGTGCATCTAATGTACTAGCAAAAAACTGCTATAGAATCCAAACTGTCTCCATGTATAACCAGTACTCTCTTCTTTCTCTGAAATGGCTTTGTTCTTGTTCATAATGTTCCATATCCTGTTTGTGACAAAGCATGGCCAGACATACAACCACAGGAAGTGAAATGATTCTGACAAAGGCAAAGATTAATTATAGCCACTATAGTACACTCGTTTATTCACACTTGCTGCAGTACAAGCTTGAACTTGCAGTATTTCACTTTTGAGCAAGTTTCTCCTCCCTCTAACATTTTACAGTCATACCTTGCTGTAGTTTCTGAGTTTTCTGAAAAACAGTTCTTACCGTCCCTACTGTACAAATATTCAACTGAGAGAATGTTCATTCCACAGTAACAATACACAATTCTAAAATCTCATAATTTTACCTTCTAACTGTTAATGAGTTTGTACTATCAGCATTTTATTTCCCTTTTAGCCTCTGTTTTTGAAATTACTTCACAAGCACTTTTACTTTTCAGTCAGGCTCGGTTTCATTCTTTTTCTGCTTACGTGCACCACGGAAAAGATCATAGTTAAGATTTTGTCCACGACGAAACCTGAATTTCAAACACTGAACTTTCCCACAGATGGAAAGTACCATGACTCAGTCGTCATCAAACTAAGAAACAGACTTCAAGAGGCCTTCCGTTTTGAAAGGCAACCTAAACTTTAACTCAGTGACCACAGATGTTCATTAAGCCAGAAGCTGACAAAAGATGTACAAATGATGATCACATTTCTCTCCTCCCTTTCCTTAGTTTTGTTAGACTGCATAAAAGTAGTTTTAGCTTCAAGATGCAACAAAATTTATACAATAGTGCTTCTTAATATTCCTTTGTTTACAAGGTAAAATGTGTTTCACAGAAAACTTACCTAGTCCTACAAGTATGAACTTGATTGAAGTTTCCTGCATTGAACTATCATAGTGCATGTAACATTTTCACATTGAAGAGCATACATTGTACATTGGATAATTGTTCAAAACAGTTCTACATCCCTCAAATTTTTCTTAACACAACCCCTCCCACCTGTGTCCCTAACACCTGCCCAAATCACACACACCTCCCACCCCCTCCCTTCCCTTCGCCCTCCCCACTCCCACATACAACATCAACTCTTTGCACATCTCATTTCTCCGTTAGACTGGCTTCTGTAGCATTTCATATCATTGGCACTTTCAAAGCAGTAAGACATTCTCTGTTACCTTGATAAACCATCCATTGATTCTACAGGGAGGATGAATAAACAATTAAATGCCACATTTTAGCTTTAAAACCCACTGCAGCAAGAAAGAATGTCAGCTCAATGCCATTTCAAAATTTCTCATCTCTGAGGGACATGCCACTTAGCGATAAAAGCAGATGCAGCAAAGGAAGGAAAGGCTTCCTTCAAAGGTAATAGTAATGATTACCTCACCTATGCTTTCTTAAAAACCTGTTATAACACTGATGACACTGGTCATAACGGTTTCTACTGATCTATTTCATATCAGTGATTCTCAAGAAATCACAGAAAAATGAATAATAGTATGAACAATAAATAATTAACCTGAAATTGAAAATAAAAAGCAAAACTAAACCAAATTTGATATATTAGGAGTTGTGAGTACCTGTCAATTAAAGTAGATTCACCAAACTCATACCATCAATTGCACTCCTAGAACTTCTAAACATTCAGTGTCTGAACAATTGCATGGTCAACATCAATGAAATACGACTGAGTTGCCAAATGATTTAGCTGCATGACTTTCACATATTCTAAGTACATGAAGTGGAAAAAATTAGCAATGTGGGAAGCTCCTTGCAGGAAAATTTTGGTATTTCAAGGGAAATGGGCATTTGGATGGAAATTTGGCTAGTTTTGTACATGCTAACATGTAAAAATTGTGGGAAATATGACTTGTTTGTTAGGAAATAACCATTTTTTTCCAACCCTGGCAAAGTATGTAGAAAAATAGTTCTGGCTGAATTACAATATTATGGGTCCAATTCTATGGGTCCCATTAGAATACTGGTTATTCTACAGTACCCTCCTCCTTCAGTCCTTCAAAGCTTAACCTCACCTTAATGCAACATTACTGTAACTACGAACAGAGGGAACCAATATAGGACAAACACTTCTGGCAATCATTTTGCAGTCTTATTTATGGGTGGGAAATTGGGTCCTTTCTAGAGTCCATGGATTCAGTGAATTTGGCAACACATTCCACTAGTCATTTCTCAAAGCCATGTAATGTGTACCCAATGTACAGTTCCTTGACAACTCCCTGGGGACAATGCTCCTTGAAAAACTCTCTGGGACAAGTCCCACCTGAGGGGTAACTGTCATGGATGGGAGATGTCTGAGGGGAAAATCCTCCAGGGCGGAAATTGCCTGGATTAGGATTGTCTCATGAGAGTTGTCCTGGGGAAATTTCCACCTGGGAACATTCCAAGGGAATGTCCTGTCACATCTATATACAACTATTGCTTAAAGTGATGCCGTGAGTTTGCAAAAAGGAAAAACATAAGAATTTGCTTCTTCTTATGTCTTTCTTTATTTTTAAAAATGCCACGAGTGCTTCACAGAGTTGAAGAATACAATTTGAAAGCTCAAAATGATAGTGATAGTCTCGGGAAGTAACCTAAACAGCATAAAATCGGTAAATTTTTGAAGGCCTTTTCCAAAAATCGGTCCTTATTATACGGCATTAAACCACGCCTAAAACGAACCTGATTTGAATATGCAATGTTATTGAGGTGTCACCATGTTAAAAAGACGTACCATACCACTCCAGCCTGACTAGCTCTACGGTAGCCTACAGCTGTTCGCTCACGACAACTGATCTTATATAACAGTGCTCACGACCAGAGAATGCATGTTCTTGCATAATTGCTTCATAACACTAACTTACTTGTATCAGGGAGCTGGGTCTTCCAGCTCCCTGCATGTATACACTCAATGTAGCTTCCTCTTACCACAGGCCACAGTCTTTCACTCTTTGGCACGCGTTACAGTACCGATTTGAATTTGGACGTTACAGGTTTACAACAAAAGTTACACCAATACTATCTCTTTTATTGCCATGAGTAAGAATGTCAAAGACGATGGTAAGTGCACATAAAAGGCACAGCATCTAACGTTAGCCTAAATTAGGCTAAATTTACACAGAGGTACCACTAGCCAGTATACTATAGCCTAAGTTAGGCTACTATGTCTTCCAGCTACCTGGGCTACTACAGTAAAACGGGATAGCACCACCTTAGTGGTATTACCATGCACTCTGTACATTGCAATATCAACGTTCAAGATCCACACACACACGTCTTGTTCACTTGTGTTGTTGTGCTAAATCGATCAGCTGTTTACACCTAGTGAATATGCATCGTACTTCGTTCAAATTGGTCCGCTCAACTGATGTTCGTTAGGAGACTGAATAGTGTTTGTCCGCAGCACATTTTTGATTTCCTCGAGTTGAGTCGTTATTTTTACGAAAATTTGAAGGCTGTTGCCGGAATTCGCACGACAGGCCTTGTTTTTTCTCCCTTGCTGTTCATATGGGTCACTCAAAGGAATCACTGAAATTTTAAACTCGATTTTTTAATGTTTTTTACTTTTTGCAATCTCACGGCATCACTTTAAAGGGGAATTTTCATCATCCCAGACAGTTCCAATTCTCCCAACTATGCAACTTCTAGCTCCTCCCATAACTGTATGAAGCTCCTCCTTGTGCAGGAATAAACCTGTTTTATTGCTTAAGGCCATGTCCTAGTGAGCATACAAGGCTATAAAATGTAATAAAAGCCCTCTCTCTGCTTTGTGTGGGATGTGAGCTACTCTGCATCTTTCAAATTTTCAACCTTTGATGTCAATCAAAGAGCAGTCACCAACTGAGAATTCTGATACCCCCACACTAAAAATATACTTTGGAGTGATGACTGTCTGTCTTTAATACAGTATTGTGGTACATAAGTGCCTTTACCACAATTGTATTCAGCATTACTACTTATTTACAGTATATTAAACTCCACTATTCCTTTCAAAACTTTTGGAATATCCATGTTACATTTGGTACAGATTACACAGTGGCTACTCTGGTTCTTAGTGATGAACTCAATTGTATACTTCACCAACATGAAAGATGACAGGACAAACCATATCCCCTTTTACGTACGAGATGCAATTAAGTTACCTAAAAACAAGGGAATAAGTAGTTTTTTCCACTTTGGTTTGACACATCAGCTAAATCTTAAAATCTCTCTATCCCCGGTTCCCTTACCACATGTCTTTTTCATGCTGCTTCAGAACACAAACTATTTAACATACATATCAAGTGAAGACCAAGGAATTATCCTCCCAAAATTCAACAAGTCAGCCATAACAAAATTTATCACATAAAAAACAAGAGCCAGTCACGACTGAGTATACCCAGGCATACAAAATCATTCTGGGAAGGCTGACTGTGCCTTTAAAGTTCTGCATTCTGCATTCCAACAGGTAATGACAAATTTGTAATGGTTTTAAGTATGTTTCCCTACCTACATATTTTGCTTAAAAAAGAAAAGAGACTGGGGGAGGGCGAGCTAATGGTGAGATAGAGTTTGTACTCCGAGTGTCCTACCATCTGGCAAAGTATAATGCTAACCCCACTCCTAAAGAACGGTACAACCTATTGTTACTGCTGTTATTTTGAGTTTTCTGCATCTCTACCATATACTTTACCATATGATACAGTACTACAGGGTACTGCAGTAACAGAAAGCGTCATACAGTACCCTGTCAATAACGCTCCGAACTGTCATCTAGAGGGGGTCCTATTAGTGGTCCCACCAGATTTAAAATACTTGTTCCACCTTGAGATACCCACCACCAATTACCCTGTAACTGATGTGCCTGTGATCACTACTGACTCATAGAGTTTAATTATGGCATGAGTCACTGAAACCGTATGCTTCTCGAGCTGCTTCTAGTCTAATTAGGGAAAAAGAAAAACGAAGAGACGGGATGAAGACCAGGAATGGAACATGACGCAAAGCAGTTTTTACTCCAAGACAGGAGATGAATTAATGTGAATACCATGTAAACTCTGTGTGGCACTTACCGCCTGCCAACATGAAATATTTATCGGGCAAATTATGCAGAACTTGATACAAAATTGAACATTTCAAGTTTTCTTTGCAAAAAGATATTGATCAACACTCTGAGCTGTCACGACAGGCAGAGAAGGAAGAGACCGTTCCTTCTTCGTTAATTTCCTGTTTCATTTCATACCATATTTCACCTGGAGGTGCGTTACTGCCACTTAGCACAAGATGTGCGATGCAGAGGTGCAGAGTCATGTAAAGACCAACTGCGTCATAACTAATTTAACATGCCAAGCTGATGTTAAAAAATTTTTTCTGGAAAAGTATGTAATCAGTGACAACTGATCCTTGATTCAGAATCAGATAAACTAACAATGGCCGACCTGATTATGACTACTGATTCAATCACGAAGTACAGTACCTGTTTCCATCTCAAAGATTTGTGACATACAAATGTCATATATGACTGTTTGCACATAGTAAGTCAAAGAAACACAAGAAAGATAGCCTTAATTCCCTTCAAAATGCATGAAATATTGACCATATTGCCCACTGCATTATAAATAAGTATTAACTAAATATGCAAATCTGTGGCACTGAAAAATGGACTCATATGATCCGGGATGCACCGGATCCAAATTTTTAGATCCGGCAGGAACTGGATTTTACTGGATAGAAATTCAAATCCGGCCGAGTCCAGCCGAAGCCAGATTTTTCACTCATAAAGAGAAACGTTAAAACAAACGGCACTGTAGGCAGGTGAGGAAGGGGGAGGTTGCGTGTGTGAAGGCAGTGGAGCTGCATGATGGTGGTTAGCTTTGTGACAGTACTATCTAGAGTAAGCCACTAAGCTGGTGTGATCTTGTAGGGTTTGACTGTAGAATGGTGCAGATAGAAAAGTAAAATTACTTAAATACACTACACCTTTTAAACAACAAAAAGTCATTAGAAAGTCAGAGAGGCAGTAACTGTTAATGGAAGCATGTTCTTACTTGAACAGCAATGCTACAGTGGCTCACCCCTTTCAAATGGCTTCATAAATGCATGGGCTACACCATTCAGGTTTCAGTATGCAAGTTTTCTGGATATATATTTTTCTATTTTGGAATTCCATGGAAGGGGGAGGTCTTGTGGAGGAGATGAATGATTGTTACGAGGCTTTTGCTCTCAGTAGCCATCATTTCCCCTTCTAGCTTGATGGATTCAAATCCACAAATGTGTGGTCAATTCTGAACAAATGTGAAATGATGAATGTTGGGATGAATGTTTTTCGTTATCCGGCCAGACAGGATATCCAGTGCATCCCTACATAAGATGTTTTCTGTGTTACCCTGGATGTTCACTGGACCTTCAATTCAAGGACAACTTTAAATGTTGATATGCCCTAAGAAGTTTATTTTGAAAGTAACTGTTGTCTTCTTGAAGAATGTCAATGTCCGATATCAAACTGCATTCTAACTGAAAAGTAATTAACACAATTTATATTGGATTCACAAAAGAACTACCAGTCACTGACGTACAACTCTGTGCATCATCCAAAATAATTCTTTTTCCATACTTAATAACTAATCTCAGGAATCCTCAATTATTAAAAAGGTGCATACAGCTTGAAATGGTAAAAGGACATTAAAACACTTCCAATGGATTTTCCACTCGGGGATCACAATTTGTATTTCGAACGGCTATTTCGGTTCATACATGTTCACATGCTCTCTAGGTGTCCCACAAAAGTAATTGATAATAAACAAACTATAATCAATAGTTCCCCACAAGGAACTGTATGCCAAACTCCTACCAAGCTGTCTTTTTAACACTACAGGATTTACACCAACCTACAGTGGATAGACCTTAAGCATATGATGTCACAGAACACGGGCAGAGGTAAGGATGTATCATTACAATTCAGACCAACACAAATGCAGACAGCTGATTTGTGAACAGGTCGCATACACCACCTATAACTCTACTACGCATGTGTGCAAAGTCTGCATTGTTTGTACAGTGTGCTCTGTGTTTGCCCTCCAAAATGGCCTCTGCATGACATCAATGCATAAGGTCTATTTACATAGATTCTTCTTAGACCCATAAGTGCTACAAAAGTTTGGGGTTAAATATTCCTGGTTTTAAAGTGTGACATAATTTCCAAGCTTTGCGACAAGCATATGTGTGCAAACAAAGAACAGCTTGATCAAGGCTTAATTCTCTTTATGAGCAAACTCTTAAAACTCTAGATAACTTTTTCATATCACTTTGTAGATGTTATCACAGACAGTTTTCAAAAGTTCTTGAAATTGCCAAATATTCTGTAACACTTGATGTGACATCATGGTTTTCAATGTAACTCCTGGAAGCTAAAAATATGACTTCCTAGCACTGGTAATTATGAAGTAATGCACTGGCAACATAAAATAAACAAAGCTGGAAGGTTTAATGAGACGGAAGGAACAATTCTATGAGACCCTTGCCCCACACATATAGTAATTCAAAACAACTTATGGCATGTGTACAGGGAACACACAAATGTAGCAATTTACTCCAAAATGTTAGAAATATTGTGAAAGAATTTACCAAGTACAGTCTTTCGCTCTGTAGGCTGAGACTCTAACACAGCTTCCATACACACACAATACATCAGCAAAATAACATTATCTTTGAATCTCTTAAAGGTCTAGTGACATGAAAATGACATGGTTGGATATTTGATGTAAAAAGCAGGAAAAAGCAAGAAAATAGCCACACTTCCTATCAAAATCCATCAAATATTGACTATTTTGTAGGGTTAATTCTATTTTACACTTCATGATATCATGAATATACATAAGCTAAATTATGCATATTTGTAATGTCAAAAGAAGGACTTACAAAACATAACTGATTGTTATCCTTTGTTTTTTCAACCTTCATTTCAACTTTTCAAGGACAGTTTTAAAATTGGTATGACCTGAGGGATCTAAATTTTGGAAGTTTAAAATTGTCTCCTTGAAAAATACCAATATCACTTGCCGAACTCTTAAGTATCTGACAAGTAATTTAGTGATAAAATGCATAGCATTAACAAGAGAATGCTAGCACTGTGCAACACTATACATCAGTATTTTTGCATAGGCAATAAGTTACTTCAGAAAAAAATCAAAATTTGAAGAGGTATATCTTGAAAACAATAAGAGATACTGAAATAATTCAAGTTACGATCTTTCTTTTGGGGATTTGACTCTTTTCACTGCTGAGTAAAATCAGGCCCTTTTGGTGGCATGCACCACAACTTTAACTCACATAATCCTAATCATAACCTAACCCAAGAATAAAATTTTCTTTCAAACATGAATATTCAAAAGGTCAAAATCAAAATGATTCCACAATTTTCCTAACTTTGGAGACATGGGCATAACACAAAAACATGGGAGTAACCTGGCCCACAATACCGTTTTTTAATGAACAAAATACTTGGAACAGATTAAAAAGGATATCTTAGATATTTGTCAAACTTGTTGTCACTTTGTAACATTGTACTACCTTACTACAAGTCATCAGTCAAAGCTGTCAGAAAGCTTCCAAGATGGGGAAGGGGTGGGAGGGGGTGGGAGGGATAGGGAGCATCTGACAACTTTTAGCTCTTGCGGTTTGGCATTTACTAAGGTAGTTAAGTTTTGGCCAACTGTGGGCACAGCTTATAGTTAATTTTGAAGAAAGATTACACACTGAAAATTATTAGAAAGGGGATCATAGCCTCCTCCCTAACCCCCCCCCTTTCCTTCCAACCACCCTGCTAACTAAATGCAAAAGGTTCAGCCCCAGTTCTAGCATACAACATACACATGGTTGCATCTTGTTAGTGGAACATGTCATGATGTTACTGTTCCTACAAACTGCTTTAATATTTGAGCTGCATTATTCATAACTTTAACATAAAACTTTGGATTTATCTTCTCTTTTTACATGTTCGATTCCTAAACCTGTTAAAAGCTAAGACCAGGAAGCCATTTCCTCAAATTTGAATGAATATGTCTTCATGAGACATGAGAGCCTTAGTGACCAAACATTTGAAATGGGCTACAGCATACAAAACAGATGCACTCATACTTTAAGTGAGGTAATCTATTTAACTGATGCTGACACAACAATTTTGAAAAAAAAAAAGAGAATCGAAACAGGCTCAACAATTCCAGGTGAGTATTAAAAAAAAGAAAATACTAAAAAAAACTTACATAAGTGCAACAACTATTGTGACAATTGGCAAAGTTTTAAAGAGATTATACAGTGTGATACTTGCAGTAACTGTAACAAGTTAAGATCTAATTTTTGACCTTCTTCCCCTTTAAAACGTTTTGAACGTAAAAAAATATGAACTGAGAAACAAACAGGTCTTTAAACTTGATCCAATGTCATTTTTTTTTTGAGCCAGTCGACATAAAAGATAGGCAGGGTTAACCTGCTGGTAGTATAATACGATAGGGAAAAGAGTATATGTCCCTACTGGTACTATCTATGTCTTATGTCTTTCTAAGAAAGCTAATCTATAGGAATGGGCAGGCTCCTAGTGTGGTGTATCAGCATTATCAGGGAAGTTAAATGGATGGACCGAACTCACAATGTTTAAAAGAGACAGAATATGGGAATAAGTTATTTCCATGCAAGGCACAAATAATGCTTATCTTTGTGTCTTTGTATTTTGCAAAAGGCTATTAATTTTTGGGCCTAGAGCTATTAAAACAAAACAACCATTTCCATTTGTTTGAAGTGATTATTCCTTGCTGAAAAGGACAGAGGGACTTTTTTGCTATAATTCCTGGCAGCATGTTTTATCACAAATATACATGCTTTGAATAGGTCTTAAAAAAAAAAAAAAAAAACATAAGCTTCCACCACAACAGGACTGAAAAAAGAGACTTTCATAAAGGCATTATTGCTGCTCTTGACAATCTCAACCTTGTCAGTTAAATACTAGTTTCAGTCACATTTAAAATGTGCTTCCTCTATATTATACCATGTTCAACCATTTCCCATGGGTTACAAAGAAAGTCATATACATGGCACATACAGTTATACACAGCAACGTTAAATTTTCCAGTACTTTCCCAGTCAACTCTGAAATAGACCCTGGGAGATGAACCAAACTGGATAAGAATCCAATTACATAATTGATGGGCATGGTTTTACGCTTCCAAGAACTGGATGAATGGTGCATTATTAAGACAAGTTTACTGATTCTACACTGAATTCTATCATGAAGAACTGTCCCTGCCCCCCACCCCCACCCCTACCCCCACTCCCACCCACAGGCAGTTCTAGCGTTATATAGTACATACATATATATAAATAGACAAGGTAGCGCACTTCTTCCACACCAAGGCGTTCAGTAGCCAGATTTGGCTGCAATGCACTAATATGGCCAAATCCTCAAATGCTTTGGCCAAACTGGCAAATTTTTTACTAACTTGGCCATGTACTCGTGCATATATGGCCAAATAGGCCAAATCTGGCTACTGAACGCCTTTGTGTGGAAGAAGTGCGCTACCTTGTCTATTTATATATATGTATGTACTATATAACGCTAGAACTGCCTGTGCTCCCACCCCTTCCCCCACCCCCAATGAACTTTCCAAAGAAACCCATCCAAAGACATCCTAGACATCCTGTGCATAAATTACTGGTCATCTTAAGTTACGAAGAGCCATTCTCATTCAACAATTTGAATTCCCCCCTATTGAAAGATCTGCTGGGATTATTTTGAATTTTCTTTACCATTCTCTGGATACACTTAGTCAATGTTTGACCATTTCTAAGATAACTTATTTACATATCATGTATAAATAATAATGTGGAGTGTTGTACGGAGTCAGGCCTACTTATTGCAAACCCTGTGTTACTTTCATGTTAATTTCTAATCACTAGGCACACAGTTCACTGTGTATTAATATTTCTGAAGGAGAGACCTCACACCTGCAAACAACAACAAGCCCCTCAGGGCATATCAATTTTAAAATTGTCCTTGAAATAAAGGTTGAATGAACAAAAGATATTACAAAAGGAATATTTCCAAGGGAGGGGGGGGGGGGAAGAGCCTCTCCTCAAATCCAGATATTTTGAAAAAAATAATGGCCCTCAAGTTTATTCATACTGTGGGTGTTAAACAAATTTTTTTCTTAATGGTCAATTTTTTATGTATTTTGATGGCAATTAATGCTATTTTTCAAAATAGCACACTTCTTACATCAAAATGACATTTCCATATCACAAGACTTTTAATGATTATCCTGAAATTGAGAAATGATTAAAATCATGCGGTTAAATAGAAATCATCTTAGACATGTCAACCTGCCATTTCATGCAAAATTTTTACCTCCAACTTATATATCCCTCAAAGTTTTTTTTTTTTTTACTGAACAGAATGAGATGAAAACAACATTGAAGTTATCAGAATTCCAATTTAAAAGCAATGTTTAATGGACCATACAACACATGAGCACCATGGATGTTTTTTGACTAAATACGGCTCATGGGTACAATTTTGACAACCAAAGAGTGTTTGTCAAGTGACTTACTTTTTATTGAGCTTGTGTGCAAAACTGTACCTAGAAAATTAAAATATGTTAAGTTTTGGAATGGTATCTATGTGCTAGACTAACTTGTGCAGGTGTGCACATGTCTGTATGTTTTTTTGGTGGGAAATAAGACAACACAGGTCATACAGTAATCCAAGTTTCACTGGAATTTATGACCTTCATGAATCCAGGGATGTGAAAATCCTCTTAATAACTGCACTTAAAGGAAACAGGAGAACATAAAATAGGATAGGAATGGTTTAAAGAAGACAATGTCTTCCTCTTTAAGTGGAAATCAAGAGTACTTTAGACTACTTCCCTTTTTTATTCACTACAACTTTTAGAAGGTCATGTGAGAGCTTGACCTCACAAGTCTATGGTGATGACAAAAGTTTTATTTAAATGGTCAAAATTATCAAAGTGTAAAGATCTATTGACATGAAAAATTACTTCTTTTGGTGTTTCATGTTGAAGGCACTGAAATGTTGAAAACAAATAACTTCCATCAAAAATCAATCAAATAATGACCATTTTCAGCAATAATTTCCAATTTAGGTCTGCATCATGAATAAACAGTAGTTAAATATATGGATTTGTTATGTAAAAGGAGGAATTCCTATGATATATCTTACAGTACATTATTCACTGTTTGTACAACCTTCATTTCAAGGACAACTGTAATATAATGATGTGCTCTAGGGGTTTATTTTGGAGGTAAATGCTGTGTACTTTAAAAATACCAATAGCACTCACCAACTTGTGAACTAGCTAGCCGGCAAATAACAATGAGAATTTATGAAGGGAAAACAAAAGTTCTAAATATTCATGCTTTGCAACACTTCATATTATCATTTTGCATAGAAAAGAGTCCTTTCAGAAACCATCACACTTTGAAAAGCATACATCTTGAAAACACATAATGATGTTGAAATAACTCTGACTTGTATTTCATTCAGGGATTTTACTCCATACTTGTTGATGAGTGAAGGCAGTTCTTTTTGGATGATGCAAGTCACCATACCTTTATACCACAACAGAAATCAACTAATGCTTTAAGTTTCTATGTCTGCCATTGTCATGTACACCCTTAACAAAGCTATTATTCTACAAACTTTTGTTCTGGGCCCTGCAGCAAGCCTATTGTGGAAAAGCACACCTGTTTGGAGGAGCATGAACCAAAGACATGAATGCAGTTATAGGTTAGAAATACAGTTTGTCAAAGACAATTCAAATACGGATTTCGTAATCATGTTAAAAGTAATCCATTAATGCAGAAGCTCTTTCCACCACTAATATGAAGGAATTTAGCCTGATAACACTGAGTAAACCACACTACCAGTTTACTAAATTATTCTTGCATTTATACCATAATTTACTATTTCTTTGTTGCAAAAACTATATGTCTTCTTCATTCAAGGCCTTCTGACTTAAAATTCATTTTCTAGCCCCACCCCCCACACCTCCCTCCTCACCATGTAATGTAGGTTCTTAATCTATACCTTTACATATAACATATACACCTTTACCACAGAATGTATGCATATACCTGGATGCATTTAAAGCTAACACTAATATGCAATGCTGTGTTACAACCCCACTATTCCTTTATCCTTGGCAAAGGCTGACAAAATTATTCATATCCTTATTATGTGTCTCTTGGGATATTCCTCATCAGAGTCTGAACTGTGCATCAACAAGACGGAATGATTAACACAGTAAATATGCAAACTTATGACATGAATGGTAAACACAACCACAGCAAGGTAAGCTCAGCAGGTATTGGAAAGGATAACAAATATTACATAAACATTGAAAGTCTTTAGCAAAATTCAAACGGGAGAATCTTCTAAATTATGGAATATTTAATGCATTTGTACTAAAAGTCAACTACTTAAAATGTTTTTATCAAAGATTTTAACTGGCACATTACATGCAGCACTGGCAAGATTTTTTTTCTTTTTAGCTTTTTATCAAGATCAACAGAATGACAAAAGATTGCATTTACTATAAACAAAGCTACAAACATTATCAGCAATACAAAAAAAGTTTGCCTGATGTAATTATGCCCATGTATTCAGATATGGATCATGCCAGATTAACATGCCTTGTGTTAGAGTACAAATTTGGGCAAAAATGATTTTTATTCCAAATTTTGCTGAAATGTACAAATGATTCATTTTCTTGTGTTTTTCCAAGAAAAAATTGGTCTTGCAAAATTTTGTCACACCATCATATCTGTACATTTTACAATAAGTTGTGATGCTGTATGTGTGTGCATACTATACAGTAGCATAAACTGTGGAAAAGAAATTGGATCCTAACTGTAGCTAACTTCTTAATTTAACCAAGCTTAATGAGTTGAAGTGACAATGTTTAACATTTCTCAAAAGAAGCTCTATAATCTCAAGCTATGCAACAGTTATACATCACCTTCTCTTTCTCATCTTGGTATACCATTTTCCCCAATTCCTGCATGAGACAGCTCTTACCAATGTTATGGCTATCTCCATCTTTAAATGTTTACAATACAAGGAAACCTTATTCTGAGCTTAATGCTATCGAAAGATGCCAATAAATTAATACGGTTAAGCATGTTCTGCATGTACCCGTAACTGCCAAAATACATTGATAGGGGCATAAACTCCAGTCTTGAGTTTTTACGCTGAGAAAATTATGAGAAGTGGTGATATCACCCAGAACATGAAAGTTTTAGCTGGATACTATAGGCAAGGTTCCTAGTACAGGATTCCTTAATAAAAAATTGTCACTTTTTTGCCGGGAATAAGTTTACAAATCATTTTAATATTATTTTACAGAAGTGTAGAATACAATCTAGCTCATAACCACTCTTGGCACTCGTGGTATATCCATAATGCTAAACTTTTTGTACCACTTTTGCAACATGTTTCAAGGTTTGGAGGGAAAAAGGGCAGTCCGCATCAGTATTCGTCTCTCCTAACACAAATTATACTACATCTCTTTGCAGAAAATGTTCTGCCCACTTATTTCTGACCGTCTACTTCCTTGACAAGATTCAAGACTTCCCCAGTGCTGGCAAATACAGTTCCAAATTCCATGGACTTTTATGAGAATTTCCCTGACTGAGGGATCCCTGCTACTTTAAAAAATGCCAAATTACATACAGTGAGTGTTGTCAGTTTCAAAGTAACTTTTACATGTCACAAGGGTCGTATCTTCAAGCCACATAGGTATGGGAAACATGGCTCTGTGATGTCAGAAAGCTGAAAAACTTTAATGTTGGATATCATCAAGCAGTGGCACGGTTGAAGGCACTGCCAGGTTACATTCATGAAGCATAGCCAGGCAATTTGTGGTGCACTAGATTTACCATCATGTCTGTGTAACACTTCTATTATAATATGAACTCGTTAAAATGACGACAAATTTACTGTTTTGTATATGCTAAATTGTTCGGTATCTGTTTTCTATATTTATAGAGACTTCCAATTTGTATAACTACACTTCCATTGTGCAAAGCTGGTTCCATACTGTAAAAATAGTATAATATGTCATGTGTTGTTAGTTACTGTAATCTGCAAACAGAATTTGCGGAAGTACTGTATAGCAGAGTTTAACGATTACGTCACACATACAAAGGAGCATGGGAACTGGGAGTAAAACAGTACAGAATTAGCACTAAGTTAGCAGGCACTCCATTTAGCATGTTTATACTCACAGTTCCCATCATGCATTGCAATCATTAAAGTCTGCTACTGAGCGTTTACACTTTTAGTGGGTACCCAACCCCTCTCCCAATGGAAAAACAGAAAAGCAGCATGTCCAACACTGAAACTCTCATTCCTGGATCATTATTTGGTGTGGGAGCAAAGTGGTTCAAAATTGTAATTTTTTTAGCCAAAGACAAGCACCCCTCCTTGGAGCCACTGAATGTGGACTCCCTCACATGAAGTCCTGGATAGGTCCCTGTGCTATATTAAAAAACAAACCGACATTCCAACATTCTCTTTTAAAGTTTGTTTTAAAAGGATTGCCCTAGTTACTAGTGGTGTCCTTGACTATTATACAGAGCTAAAGTATGTTGAAATTATTAAACTAGAACTAACACATTGTAGAGAAGCTTAAAAGCCTTTGCTGGAGACTCAATTTGATACTTTTAACAGTGCAGAAAAATGTCCTGTTTAAGGCAGTGAAAACTACATCTCCATAGCATGTAGCATTTGGAGGATGCTACTTTTCACTTTTTTTGACAGCGATGCAGAGCACAATGGGAAATAATGGATGTCCATCAAGGCACAGTGATAAGGCATAGCTTTTATATTCCTTTACGATATCAACGGTGCTGTATGGAATATTTGATAACTTTTTATCCTGCAATACCCTACATACGGCACATTTTTGCACTAGATCTACATTCAAACATTCCAACTGTATCTAATTTCAAGGATATAAATCAGGAGGTATTTAATTATAAAGAATAACTGAAGGACTTGGGGTAATTTACCCACTTTTAGGGCACTTCACACAATGCCATTCAAGAGACCTTTTGATGTCCACAAAAAAAGCAAAGGGTTTAAAATCCTCAAAATTTACAAAGTAGTTCATCTTTTTCATTTCCCAAAATTTACCAGAAACAGTTCATAGATTTTACTTGTTTCCAACTGATAAAAATTTAAGAATAATCTTTGCATTTCTCCAAGAAGTAAACTATAATTACTGACTGTAACTACAGTAGCAGACCCATTCCTACATGAAGTCCATCATTCTGTAATCCTCTTTCAAAATTACAATTCTTTTGGACTATTAAAAATATCCAATTTTCAACATTATAGTTTACATCTACCTGTAGATACACAGTACCCTCTTCTTTTTTTTTTAATAATTCCTTAATTTTGGCAAGAAAAAATGGGACACTCTGTACCAAATTTGGCATGTAAAGGCTTCAAAAGTTCTTCACTGGACAAGAAACCTTACATTACTCATTTAAAATAAAACTAAGCCTTGACAATGAATGCTATGTCAGACTTTGTCCATGAGTCATCATCACAAAGAATTTTCTTAGTCATATCAACAAACGTGTTGACAAACATCTCATTATCACTGACAAGGGACTTGATGGAACTGTCACTGCTGGATACTAGCAAAACAAGGCCAGGATTAACTTGGCTAAGTTCACTTCACATACTTTATTCTATTTGGGATAATAGAATTAATTTAGATTTATAGTAGTGATGAACTTAACATGATATCAGGTCCCAAAATGATGGAAGTTTAAGGGAATTATTTTATCTGTGAGAAAAAATTTTACACTTTCAAAACCATGATTATGGTATGTGTAAAGAATGATAGATAATTTTAAATTAGGTAACTGGGTTAGGGCAACTTTATTTCCAGAAACTGGACAACTTTATTTCCAGAAATTAAGTTTCAAACAACAAGAAAGTCACTGCCATATAGCCATAGTATTTGCTCATCAAGCCTTCAATTTTCAAATGATGCAACATTCAGAACTCCTGTAATGAGCAATATTTTGTGGAATTAAAAGTTATTGTCAGACTTTATTGGTGAGATTGAATGGTTAAAAGCTTTGATGGGGAAATCTCCTCATTCCAGACAGTTCCAATTCTCCCACCTGAGTTAGTTCTAGCCCCGCCTATTACTGTCATTAGCTTCTCCAAATTGTGCAGACACAAATATCGTTTACTACTATAAGGCCATATCCTGGTGAGCATAAAAGGCCCAAATGTGTAATGAGTACACTCTCTGTACATGCTGTGTAATATGAGCTACTCTATATCTTTTGAATTTTGTAACTCTGATGTCAATCAAAGAGCAGTCACCAGTTGAGACTTTTGCTTACCCCCAAGTAAAAGTCATACTTGTGATGGCGAGTATCTGTCTTTAAGTCTCTTAAATGATTTGCCTTTTTTATCTTATAAAAGTATAATCTTGACCAAAGTAACTTTTCTGCTGGTACCACTTTAGTGTTAGAACCAATCCATTGGCCTTGCTGCCTTATGATATTTACTAACAGACCTTATGCATATGACGTCACAGAACAGACAGTGTGCCCCCTGGTGAAGATAAGTGCATATCATTATAACTTACACCAACAAATGCAGATACCTGATCTGTGTACCGGTGGGATATACTAAGTCTGCTACATGCACATGCTAAGTCTATGGCACGCCTGCAGTGTGCTTCACTGTTTACACTCCAAAATGACTTCATATGACGTCAACACATAAGGTCTTTTCTCCATCATATTTAACAATAACAGACGAGTTGGGAAATGTTTCCACGCAATGCAATATGAGAATGGGTGAAAGGTGAAGTGTACCACACTTACAGTGTTCCAGCAGGGGTGTTGCATGCTGAGCATGCAGAGCTACACACATTGCCTGTTGTCATGGTACATTTGACCTTGTGACCCAACCGGAAGTATCGAATTTCCCAACTTGTCTATTCAAAAATCTAAAAAAAAATGCATGTGAGCAGTTAAGTAAAGAATAAACAGCAAAGTAAGAGAGCAACTTTAAGATGAAGCTTTGTAACTGAAAAAGTGGGTGATGTAATGTATTATAATGAAAGACAAAACTATGCCTGCAAATTACACAAACACTATAAAAATAGACACATGAAAGTCAGAAAGAAAGTGATTTAGGAATGGTAACACATGAGCAAACTCACCAAGGAAAAACTAAAAAGATCAATACTGCCACCACAAAAACATTCATGACAGGGTCACACAATATGGGAGGATCCACAATATACTTCCAAAATCACCAACAATGGAGAAAAAAAAAAAACATGCTTGACAAGAGAACAATGTTACAAACCAGCAAAGGCATTTAAAAGTCACTAAAACTTATAAGAAACTCAGTCCAAAATGGACAATGCATGAGTTAGTTTTTCTCCCTTAATCTGAATTTATAATTTGAAAAGTTATTGTAGTGACTTGTAAAATTGTTAAAAATAAGAAGTTACGAACATAACTTTGCAAAATGGAAAAAAAAAACAGAAATTACAGTACAAATAAAAATAAAAAAAAAAATGGAATGTACAGTATGAGTGCAAAGGAAGGATTTGGTTAGTTTGTTTGAAAGAGAAAACTAAATATCACAGACACCAGTGTGTGCAAGAAGTGGTTGAACTAATAGTAATACGGATTAAGAGAATTTCAAAATCATACATGCATTTTGTCTGGCACTGGTGAAGTCAGGAGGGCTGGAAGGGCCGGCAGTGTGTCTGTCTGTTAAATATGCTGAATGAAAGAGTTAAGAAAAAGCAACATTATCATGAGACACTGCAGATGCTGTTTTTACAAAATTCTCTAAGAAATCAAAAAGGAGAAAAAAATTGCTGAATCATGAATTTTAATTCAAGTTAAAATTTCCACTAATGGTAATTCTTGGTTGTGTATTTTATATATTTTTTTTTTTTTTGGAATTTGAAGTCTTCTACTTGATAAAAATCTTATGAATATTTTTCATATATAATACTGAAACCAATTTTATATTAATTTTTCCAGTACAGCATCTTAAAATTGTTTCAGACCTGATAGTAATGAATATTTATCATAGTAAATCCCTTCCAAATATTGCATAAATAAAATATATCCTTCCTTAAAACAAGTTGCAAATAGAATTGAAGATAGGCAATATTAACATCCCTAAAATTCTGCCAAGAAATTTTTTTTTTTTTTTTTTTTGAATTTGAAGTCTTCTACTTGATAAAAACCTTATGAATATTTTTCATATAATACTGAAACCAATGTTATATTAATTTTTCCAGTACAGCATCCTAAAATTGTTTCAGACCTGATAGTAATGAATATTCATCATAGTAAATCCCTTCCAAATATTGCATAAATAAAATATATCCTTCCTTAAAACAAGTTGCAAATAGAATTGAAGATAGGCAATATTAACATCCCTGAAATTCTGCCAAGAATTTTTTTTTTTTTTTGTGGTAAACACATCCCACATCTCATGGTATATCAGACTGAGGTGCATACTTCCAAACTGCAAAGCTTTCAACTGCCCTAAAATTTTTTAATATTTTGAAAGACAACTATTAAATCCCACCAGCAAATATTATACACTAGATACCATTTGTAAAAAAGAATATTACGACTATTTTGTCAGACGTGAATCATAAAAGCATTTTAAAGAGAAGCTGAATATAGATATCCCAATTCATTCCTTTGTTCTATCACACGTGGTTATTGACCTACGTTTAAATTTTCTGTTTAACCTTGCCTTTGCATCTGAACACTTATACAAACTGTTAACATGAACATATAACATAGACAAGCAAATGGTTACAATATACTAACATCTGTATCACTGCACTACTGTACATACAATATAAATCATGTCTGCAAGCCAAGGTTGGGTATACTACATGTCTTTCTATATAGTGTCAATGAAATCGGCAGTAATTCTAAATCTCAAGAAAACGTTGTTAATATCTATGAATGCTAACACTATAATCATTAACTTGAATAAATTAAAGAAAAATTGTAGCATACTTGATAAAACAAGCAGAGAAACCCAAGAAAAAGTCTAGATAGAACCATTTACCCAGGTTAATACACAGCCCAACACTGAACCTGTCTTGAAATCCTTCGATGAATGTCATACTTAGAGGAAATGAAATTTTAAGGAAAACTGAACATTTTAACAATTGTAGGAAACAAAAATTTAGAAAAATCATGTACAATAAAGCAAAAGAGAGACATTGTTTTGAAAAGCATGGTTTGTTTGTCAGGCTGGCTAATTCTAATTGATTCATGATGTGCATGATTTCTTTGGCCAATGACATCTCGTCACAAAATCTGTTTGGAAGTACTGTACTAAATGATTTCATGCTACTTTATGCCATCTAACTCTCCTCAGTCAGACAGTAGTGCTCACAAAGACATCCATGCCTTATTCAAATAAGGAATGGCTTAGTGATAACTGATATTTCCAGCAAAATGGAAAGAAAAGAACATCTGCAGAATTCTCTTCTTTTTTTTTTTTTTGTCCGTGTGATTGTGCCAATAAAAGCAAAAACAAGTTTCCAATAACTTTCCATAATAACTAAGAAGAAGAAAGAAATGGTTTACATTCCAAAATACCAACTCACAAATATGTTGGAAAGGCTAACGATGCAGCTGTTTATTAAATTAACCAGTGGTGGTTTCTAACAATTCAATAGACATTATAATTATGGTAATTTTGTATCATATTTACTAGTTCTACCACAAAGAAATTTTGAAAATTTTCTGAAAAGTCATGAAATGACACTACATGCATAATAAATACAGCTTGTGACGTTTGCACCTTTCTTTGAGAATGGAGACTAATGTTTAATCCTTTTTTTTTCTTTATTCCTTTTTTTTTTTTTTTTTTTTATTTTTGCTACAAGACTTGTAAAGTGCTTCTTTTTCAACTGCAGCTTTGCAAGGCTTTTTCCAAAGGCATTGGGAGGATAAAGTAAGATATCCTCCCAAGGCTTTCATCCCTTCACTTCACCTTAAAAACATTGTACAGGTTTGAATTTATTTTGAATAGTCACGTAATCGGTTCAAAGCTTTTTAATACCAAAAATAGCACCATCCTGCATCTAAAGCCACCTTTACAGAAACAAATACTTTGATATACTCAACTCAGGACAGTCTACCCCAAAGACGAACCTGAAAAGCCCTGCGTTAGGTCAGTTTGGTATATGACAAGATGGGTGTTATGGATGCCTTACTGTTTCACAATTGTCTGTCACAGATCATTTTGATGTTCAAAAATGCACTTCATAAATAAAGGCTAACTTTACTTTGACATTCAAGTGTTTTCTGGAAGCTTTCTTCCATTGCAAGATGGGATAAAACTTAAGGAGAACCAAACCTTTTTATTTCTTACTTTGAGTGTATTCAAAAGAACTATAAATAATGCTGACATTTTTTTTTTTTTTAATTTTTTAAACTCTATCTTCATTTCACTGCATTGCATTCATGTATCTACTAGAAGATTTCGTTATGATGAATAGACTTCTTAATATCACCCAACCTATTTACAAATGGTGCTGACCACTTGTATTCAGTACTATGATCAAAACACTTAAATAGAGTGGGATATATGTTAAGCAGGCAAGCCTGAATTTAGGAATACAGAATGAATGTTTTGGACTTATCATGCTGAACATGCACAAAAGTCATTGTAAGCACGTTTTTCTAAGCACAAGACAAAGAAACAAAAGTTAATGAGAATGATCTTAAAAAGTTGGTGTGAAAAGTCTGCAGAGGTCACTTGGGTCTCTCAACATGATGGCAATGAACACAACTTTCAAGAACTCTGGAACTTGGAACACTGAATACTTATGGACCTTGAAATACTGTAAGCTTCATTTAAGAAGTACTGCCTTTTACAACTCAAGACTGGTCATCTGTCATGAATATGCATGAAATTCTGTCATGAATATGCATGAAATTCATAACATACAGCAGGTGGCATACAACTTAGGCCTACTCAAACACAAAAAGTATAAAACAAAGTATGATGCACCACCTTAAAAACATCAAATTTAAGTTTTTTCACCTAAAAAACATTTTAGGTGATGCAGAAGGGTAACATGTTGTCCATGAGATGAAAATAAATGTCATAAAAGTTATTCTGCAGTTACATCAAAATATGTATGCAAACAAGTGAATATGTTTGTTTACAATATATACATACAAATAACCTTTCTTTTGTCTCAAAAACTGAACCTGCTGTTTCCATCCCCAAAAGGAGTAGTCACTAATACAGAAGAAGTGCAGCACTGATGTTCCTTGTTTCTGACTATAGAGAAATTATTACTTTAAAGTTTTCTTAACAAAAATGAACTGAAAAAAATTAGTTTAACTCAAAACAGCATAAGCCAGAATGTACTGTACGTAGTTACTTCAGAAGAGACTCACAGCTCACTCCTTTTTTCCACTGCATACACTGTACTGAAATTCATAATGATCGATCTTGAAGTAAATTAATTGATGATGGAAAGGCTTTACTAGCTTTGCATCGCTTATAGCTCTTTTGCTAAGCATTTTTTTTTTCTGTTTCAAGATTAATTTGTAACAGGCCTTGACTTTGTTTACAAAGATTCAAGTACTGTTGAAGAGTTGCCTGCAGTTTCTGACGCCAGCATATTTTTTGTGAAGTTGTCTTAGGACCGGGTGTTTATCTTGGGGTCATCACTTTCAATAAAGGAGACATTTTATGGTTACCAGAGCAAACATACTACACAATAACATTTACATATAAAGGATGCCAATTTGTCAGACATGATGGGTAGGAAAATAACTGCCTTTAATTCATAAATATCACTAAAATACAGTTCTGCATATTACAAAGTTGTATGACTTAAGAAACAACCTTAATCATTTTTAGTGGGACTTTATTACTATCACAAACTCAAAAGAATCCCTTCTCTTTTCTTGCCTTTAACATCACATCAATAAGTAAAATGAGTTGTGTCATAAAAAATCCATTATGAAAAGCTCAATTTTTCTTCAAAATGAAGCATTTCGTGCAAACCACCATGTACACGCAAAAAGGGAGATTAATTTTCATAATTAATGCATACTTGGAATACTCTGAAAAGCCCTAATTGGTTGAAGATAGTAATAATTTTTCTTCCAGGGACAGGCCTGCATAAATATGTACATCTTCCTTGGGAGGTAACATTTGATTGCAGAAAACACAATGTTGGCCTTGTTTGGTAACACCTACTGAAAATGGACAAGGCATTTTGTTTAGCATTGGAGACAGCTTTTCTTGTAGCATAATGATTTTTTTTTTTTCAAAAAAAAAGACCAAAAAATAACAAAAATGGAAACAAGTTTATTTCTGATCTTTGAAAATAAAAGACTACATATAACTGCAAAAATACACCATACGAAAAATTTGGGCAATGTAAAAGCATAAAAGAGGAAATGTTTAATTTGTATAACAAAATCAACAGATTGATTCTGTCGCCCCTCCACCAGCCAAGCTGTTTCTCTTTGCAAATCTAGCAGTAATGTAAGCACCCATAGTATATGTACATACTTTACCTTTGAAATTAGAGGAAAGGTCTAAGATAAAGAAGATCAGTGAACCATGGCCGTACGGACGGGATGGGAGGGGGGGGCTGGGGGCCCCAAATGTCAGAAACCTGACTAAATCAGGCACATATTTTGTCTCAGTCCGGCAGAAAATGGGGCAGAAAATTGGGCAGAAAATTGGGCAGTTAAATTAGTCCTGGAGTCGGGCAAAACTCACCGCCCTCCCTGAGAAAAACAGTCCCGTACGGCCATGTAGTGAACTGCACAAAGAGTGGAAGCACCATGATATGAAAACAAAAGACCTACAGTCATTACAGAAATGTTTTTGGGATATTTTTCCCTTTTGTCTACAAAAAAGCCAAGCAAGCACTGACAATGTGGAAAGCAAAGTATAGTGTTCCAAACTGTAGCATTTGTATACACGAGACCATGCCCTGTCCCAATCTACCCACAACCGGTTGGTTCTTCACAACTATTCTTTCTACACAGTTCAGTGCACTCTGATCACTGTAATGTTCTGTTTCTTAATGTTCTTTTTCTCAAGGACTCTTGTAGGAACTTCCTCATTTTGCAGACATTCTAGTGAAAAACACATCAAGGAATTGTTGTTTCTTGGATAATGTACTCTGAAATGTGACATCTTAGACATCCACTATGTTTTTGAGATTTTTATGAAATGTCTCATAAACCTTAGAACCAGGAAGTTTGGCACAACCAATATTTTCAATCATTCAAAAACTACTTTTTCACTCAAAAATCAGAGGAAAGCATGGAACATCCAGCCACAAACATCTACGTACTGTAGAACAAATGCTATACTGAACTTTGAGGTGCTCAAAACAACTCAGGACTCTTGTGGGTGTTGAGATGTACAAATTTTGACTAACCAGTGTGCATACAGTTATATAGAATGGTGCTAGTGAGAAAAGACTGGATACCAAAATAATAAGAACTTAAAAATGCAAAAAGGTGAAGCAGAGTCAACTTGAAGAAGTTGAACATAAAAAAAATGATAAAAAAAACTAAAAACAAAATTAGATACATTTAAAACATGAAAACTTGTGGTAACTAAAAAATATGTCAACAAGCTGCTCATTTTAAAACTTTTTTTTAATCAAACGTCAAAAATTCTGCTTTAAAGAAATTCAAGTATGTACAGCTACTTTTCATTTCTTACTCTGACTTCAGTAATGAGATCCTTTTTCGAATGAGAGCACCTCATTAATTCTTTTAATTTTGTCAGCGTTTCGAGTTATGCCTAAAAGCAACTCATTTTGCAAGTTGCTCCTATTTCCTTCGTCAGTGCTGGAATATATATGGATAATTATCATCTGCCTCATCTTCATAATGTGATCACATGACATCATCAGATACTGATAACTATCTCTCCGTCGTTCAACTTCTCCGCTACGAAAAAGCAAAAAAACATGAAAGCATCCCCATCCCGATCACCAGAGGAAGAGAAAGAGAAGAACTGTGCAGATTACCACTTACCACAGGCAAAATATAGAAACACAAAAATACAATGTCTTAAAAACATACCATGAGGGACTGAATAATTTTGTCCGGTATTATTCTTCCATACTTGGGGATGTACTGCATGCAAGGAACAAATAGACAACACAATGTATTTTAATATTTTTGCATAGATCTATTGTATACATCGTTTCAAGGGTAAACTACCAACATCTCCTGGAAACAAACTGTTTAACTTTCTACGGCAAGTCCTGCCATAGTTCCCTACCACTAAGCATTACAGTTGATACTGTTGGAAATACCTTAAATGGTTTGGATATCAAAGTTTGCAACAGAGGATATTTTTCCTCTTCCTTTTTCCTTTTTTTTTTCATTTTCTTTTTTTTTTTAAACAAATTGTTGAGTAAACAACCCAAGAAAGATTCTCTTTGTCAAATGCAGTCACATTAAAAAACCAACCAATTTGATTAGAAATTATTATTTGGCAGTGAACAGATGTTTAATATCTATCAATCAAACTTGTCACAAAGCTGTTATCTACCTTATAATACAGTTAAAAGATTTGGACTTTGGCCCTGTGCTATCTCCAATCGGAGGTAACAAATGATTAATGAATGTATTTAAGACAGGCTAATCTACTCATTCTGCTTCCTTCAATTTTTTCCTTTTAGCAGGAAGTTGAATGTTTGTCAGAATAGATATATTACACAGATTTTAGAGTTAACTCTGACAACCTGACAGTGTCTTATTATACACACATAACACAAGATTTGGAGTACATGTCATTCTATAAATTACTTTTAGTTTTGGTTTTAATTTCACCCAGAAACTAACTTGAAAGTACAGTATTCATATCTTTTTTAAACTAACTGAATTCATGAATATTCTCCTATGTATCAAATCAATTTGAAAAACATACTGAGAAGAAAGAACGTGGACTTCAAACTTTGTCTGATGAGCAGTTATTGATTTGCCAACAATGTTGTAAAGAGTGACTGACTGAAACTTTAAGACGTGTAGTAAGCCTTTATTGAGATTCACAATGTTTCTGTATATGTATAAACCCAAACTGAGTTCAGTACTCTACTTCCAATTCTTAACAAGATTTAAAGTACATTTACAACACTCGACACATACTCAGTCCTTGAGTTTTAGATTTTCCAGGTGTGCTACTAATCACACTCCTAAGGAAATTAAGGAGTGTGGTAGGTGAGCTGTTTTATTAAACTTTAATAGATTTATCTGAGTTCCCATTCTTTATCTAGGTGTGCAAAAAAATCGCACTCCTCACAGAGATATGCGGCCAGTGGTGGTGTGCGATCGCACTCACATGCCTCAAAACTCAAGGTCTAAATACTGCATTCACTATTCATGGTTCCTTTATATTCAACATTCATAGACCCTTCTTTTTCTACTACAATACTGTACAGGTTGTTGATTTTAACCTTTAATTCCAATATAAACCTCTTTGAACCTTTCTCATTTCTTGTTTTAAAATTCACTGCTGTGCTTCAATACACTCCCACATTTGAAATGCCCATCATGATTTAATCATATATGTAATACAATACAGTGCATTTAAAACTACATGCTGAGAACAACTGCCTACATTTTATTCGGAACTTTTTTCCCTTTCTCTTATATGCATGGAAAGATAAGCATATATTTTCCCTATAAGGCCTGGACCAAATGCATATACAACGTCACAGAACAGAAAGTGCGCCACCTGGTGGATGTAAACATTGCAGCTTACACTGGTCACCAAATGCAGACATCTGATTTGTGTACTGAGTGGAAATGCATGTAAGTCTACTACACGCGCATGCGAAGTCTACAGTATGTCATGTGCGGTATTCTTCATTGTTTACCCTCCAAAATGATGTTGTGCAACGTCAATGCATAAGGTCTATAACTTTTTCAGATCCAGGCTGGAGCTGCTATCAAGTACAACCTCAGATAATAACACAAAGGTATGTCACAACTACTTCTGAATACTGTAGGTTCATACCCTTTATAAGTGCATTGGCTTGAGCACTATTTACACTACCAGGATAAATAATGTATGCATATTCTGCAAGTTCATTTACACAGTTACACCATCATTAACATTTGTTTATTCCACATGCTCTCATTTGTGGAAATATTTGAAATCTGAACAATAATGAACTACTGCACTCCACATTCTACCATTGTCTGTCTGCACTGTTGATTACATATACTGAATCAAAGGAACACAGCACTTAAATATTATTCAAGTTTTATTAGTGAGGGACACTTATCCTGAATTATACCATTGAAGTAATACTGTACTTGTAAGGTACCTCCTGTCTAAAACCACCTTTCCTCTTTTCCAATTTCTTATTTATCACAGTCCATCTATAAGCTGGCCATGCAAGAATTACTACACAAACTATGGACAAACTTTTAAAAGGTACCAACAATTAAGAGAAGCTTGATCTACGCAAGTAAGGATTCAAAGACCGTATCCATTTACGTGCAAGCCACCATCCCGAATTTTTCCCCGATTTTTTTTTCCCCTGCAAAGTATTCAATCTTATTATTCTTATTTTTTATCAAAAACCAAGTTACGGCTGCCAGCATCCTTCCTATCATTTTCATGTGAACAATAGATATTGAATTTAATTTTTAAACTTAGCTTCTTTGTACCTGAGAGATTTTATTACAGGGTCACTGGAAAATTTACCAATCATAAAACACATTGCTGAAACTGAGTACAACAGATTAAAGGAACACATTGCAAAACCCGAGTATCAGCTTAAAAGGAATATCAATGACACAATTTTACTTATTTAATGGTACCCCAACTCATATCACTGTAGCAGTAAGTCAAAATAAAAGAACCAATTCTTTACACTCTAAATGACCTCCAGGGTCAATATTGCTCCTCATCATAACCCTTGACTTTATCAAACCAAGTGTTATCTAAAAAGTCTGAGATTTACACCTGTCATTAGCTGTTGGGAATATTTTTGATGGCAAATTCTAAACATCAAACACACAGCAAGTGTCCCACCCCACCCCCACAAATAACATCATTCTGACCATCCCTTGCAGCCTCTTGAAAATTATCAGCAGCCCCAAAGGAGCCGAGGGCCAACGGTTTCTGAGCAAAAAACCATGTAATGACACACTGAATTCCACATAAATTATACTAATTAATGCTGGTGTTATTGAAGGGAGGATTTAAAAAATAATTCAACCTTAATATGTATAAGAGGACCTAAATTTTGGCATTTTGTGAAATTTTCATTCATTTCTGATACATTCTTCTAGAGATACTAGCAGATGAAGTTACGACATATGCAACCTGAAGTAAGCTTAAAGCAAGCAAAATGAGGTCACTTCCTAAAAATAGGCAATGCTTGTTTTCTCTGTTTTCTAATTTATTGATAGATAGGGAATCTCCTTTGGTAGATGTAAAAATGGCAAAACAAACAGTTTTTTTATGCATTCACATTATGTAAAATTATGGTTGAGAAAATTGATTGCAAAGTTTTATGAAATACAAAACAGTGTTGATTAATGTTAGACTATGATCGATGTGCCTGGGTCAAGACCATTTTGGGTGGAAACGGTGATAACTTCATCTACTTGTAACTCGGAAACCAGAAAAAGGAACTGAAAGTAAGTTTCACAATAATGCTATGACTGAGTAAACCTCTAACATAAAGTATTAAAATTAACTTTAACCTTACATCCTTCTTTTAATAAATTTTAACTTCTACCAGTTGTTCACTTTCCAATACAAGTATATGCAAACCCTTTTCCATGTACACCTGTGATCAACAATCCTCTAAGTTAACACTGCACATAGTTACATATATATTAGATATCACAAGATACTTACAACAAAAAGCAGATTCACCTTCTTCCAAGCACAAAACACTGCAGACATATTGTTTATTACAATGAAATAATGATATGATGACAATAGACTATTTACATACCTCACACGTACATCTCTGCCCACGAGATTCTATTCTTTATTCAAAGTGTGCATATTTCTCTGCATTACACTGTACATATATCATCACAGTCACAGTGTGGAATCTTTGTCTTTAACTCTTAAGCACTTTACTAACATTATTACCTCAATTTCTGAACTACTATTATGCAAAAAAGATCATAATATACATTCTGAAGATTACAGTACAGAACGGCAAACAGTCATAGAAATTTTTAAAACACGAAAAGAAGATGAGAATGGCAACCAACAAAACTTAAAAAAACACACACACATTTAAGACAAGAATGAAAAAAATAAATACTCAAAAATGTAAATGAAAAAAAAAAAATAATCCTAACAACTCTGATCCTGAAGCCTAGCTTATGCTTCAACAAATTGACAACTTTTAACTGACAACTTTGAAAACCCACAAAGTGAAAGAGTTAAAAAGTTTACGATCTGACTGGAAGCTGTGACTCTGCTGCATGACACCAGCAGCGTACACAGCTTGCCAATATTGAAACACCAAACAGCTTTGACATGTATGTACGTCATGTATATTCTATTCAAAAGGCATCCCCATCCGTCCGTACTGTGCACAGTCGCAGCGGCACAGTGGTGCGGTTTGATAATGTTATGAATTTGGCTTTAATCAGTGTGTGTGCCACTTCATCAAATTCATAAGTAATGAGAAGACTCCGAAAAAGCCTGCAGCCAGAAAATACAGCACACATATCAATATGCATGTCAAAAATGATTTGTCCCCATCATAAATATCATGTGCAGATGTCAAACCAGTTCATGAAGCTGTTTTTTGGCAGCATGGTCATTGACCAGGAAGGAGTTTGCAGGTAATGGGGAAGGAAAGAGAAGGATCCCAGCTATGGGTTAACGGTGCAAACGATAACGAATAGGGTTCAGACTTGTTAGACCATGGGGGTTTAACATGTCCTAGGAAATGGTCACCGATGTTCAAGTTATGAAATTTAAATATTTTTGTGAAACTACATGTATCACAAGAGGTAGTTAACTTCCTTTAACAAACTAACATTACATGACAAGAACTGATTTTCTGGATGCCCAAGAGCGTTTTAAGAATACTTGATTTATGGATAAAATAGATCTAAGTTTGATATCAATTTTTTCAGTTGTTTTTAATTCATAATTGAAGAGACGAGTCTAATCATGCAGAAGTTTCCCAGTCAACATATGTGCTAGAAATACATTGTAAATAGATAACCTGATAAAAAAAAATCCAGACATCTGATAGACCTTTCAACTTTAATAGATGAAAAATAAATGCATGAATGAATTTTTTACATAATTTAAAAGTCTAAACTTGCTTCAATCAAAGCAGTTGTACAGTACAGCCTCTGAAAGATATACTGTATAAAACAGATTTTCACTTTGCTGGTACCATGTGCTCCATGAATCGTCCACACCAGATGGTCATACTATATTACATGACTGTGGACAGCAGATGCAGGGATAGGGGCTGTTTAATTCGACTCTTAAAAAAACAGAAAATCAAAACATTTTGATGCATGCCACATGATAAGAATCAACCATTTGGCCATTTTTGACTTTTCTGGAGACAACCCATAGCAAGAGTTCTTTCAGTCCAATCTTTCGGTATGATTTGCAGCTACCACTAACAAGATGACAACAAACCTTACTGAATAAGTTGCAAGAGCTGTTTACACATGAGATGACTAAACTCTGTCTGTGCATTCAATCTAATGCAACTTTTTTACTCTATCCCTTCACACACAGATGGTTTTTGTGGCCCATCCCTTCACACCATCAAGCCTCCTGACCTACAGTATCCCTTCACCCTTATGGACTTTTACAGCCTACCACTTCAGACCAAGAATACTTTCCAGCCTACCCCTGCAGATGGCCTTTGTAGCCTGTGTTTCACCATGAGTTAACTAGCCTATCCCTTTTGACTAAGATGACTAAATGCAGCCTGACCCTTCAGCCTTACATGACCTCTTCAGATTCATAGTAAGATCATTTTTGTAGACCACAACTTCTGACCAAGATGACTTTTGCAGAACATCCTTTCAGATGACATTTGCAGCTTCTTCTCTCACAGCAAAATGAGTTGAGCAGCCTATCCTTGACTAAGACTAAGATCACTTTTGTAGCCTACCTCTTCTGACAAAGATAGCTTTTGCACCTATCCCTTTCAGATGAACTTTGTAATCTATCCTTTCATGGTATAAAAGTGACCTGTCCTTTCAGACTAAGATGACATCTGATGTTTACCTCTTCAGACTAACATGACCTTTGAATCCTATCCACCCATCTAAGATGACACATAGCCTATCCCTTTAGCCTTAGCTGTCTTTTGTAGCCCTAGTCTTACTACGTGGGTCTGTCTGCCCTCCAGACTCAAAGATGACTTTTCTAGCCAACCACTACTGACCAAGATGGTTTGTGCAGCCTTGTCTTGTGTAGCCTATCCTTTCGTAGGATGATGACTGAAGTACTCTATGCCTTCAGACTAAGATGACACATTAAGATGGCTTAACAAGCCCTCTCTTTAGGCTAAGATAATTTTTGCAGTCTTTCCCTCAGACTATGGTTAGCGTTTTCCTTCAGTGACTGAGATGGATAGTTTTTCAGTCATGTCCATAGAACACTTTTTTCCTTTCTACCAGGAGCCACTGATAAAATCTCTCATGCAAGAAAGTGGCCACGTAACAACAACACATTTTATACTAGATTTTCAAAGTTCAAGGTGCAAAACTTGAAAAACTCAAGTTTACCTTTCCTTCCAACCTCAGATGAAGCTTATGACTATCTGTCCTTTAAGACTCTGATAACTTTTCCTTCTCTGTCCCTTCACCCTTAGATGACCTTTATACCTTTCTCTTAAGCCTCCCAAGTTTTTTTTTTCCATTTTTTGGTTTTGCCTGGACATTGTGTCTGTCCATTAAGCTATTCCACAACAGCTTTGTGATCTGTACCTTCCTTTCAGCCTTATATATTTCATTTTTCAAATCTGATTTCAATTTCACAAATTAGTTCAAAAAACACACATTGATGTACCAAACAAAATAGTAAGAGATCATTTAAAGGGCACTAGAAAATAGAACACTGTAAACTATTACTGTAGCTAGTGACCGAAGCAAACATTTTGAATGGAATGACTTTCGTTTGACTTTCCTTCCTTTCCTCTTTTGATACAGACTACTACTCAAGGTTAATTTTGCTTCTCGGGTCTTTCAGTACTAGATGACTTTTATTTAGCTGTCCCTTTAGCCTCAAAAAATGGGTTGTTTATCCCTGTCAGACTGAGCTGAATTCATGCTGTTTCCCCCTTCACAGGGAAACTCTGTCTGAGATGAGTTTTTCCTTTGTCCTATCAAATATACAAGCAATCATATGTGATTTTTTTTCTCCTCTATCACTTTACAGTTCACACATCTTTCCTCTGAAGCATTCTTCATGCAAGGAGTTTTTAAATGGTGCGCAGATGGTTCTGCAGGCTTTTTGGTCAGAAACACGAGTTCATTCATACCTACGTGAAAAGCTGACACTTTGGGGATTCCCATTTCGTGTCAAATCCAGGCTGTATAGTGACAGTATTAACCATGAATGAGGCTAAATATTCTACCCATATGTCACACACTGCCTTTGACTAGATCTGACTTTTATCCTTGCCCTTCAGCATAGAAACTTGAAGAGTTTATTCCAAGCACCCCTTGCAGTTGATTTCAGAAATTTCCAACAATTACAGGGATACTAATTTAGATTAGGAACAAAAACTGTATCTTCTCTCATGTTATTGCCATTTATGTCTTTTTATTCTCTCCTCAGCCTTCTTTTTCGAGGCCAACAGTATCTTCAATACATGACTACATCATCACTTAAGAAACTCGTTAATCACCTCCACTCTTCCATCAAGACCAACTACAATGCAATACTGTACCATTGTTATCAGAAGGATACCCAATTCTCAAAGTTTGAAACCACGATCTTTAGCTTATCAACTGCACTGTGCACTATAATGCAAGAGTGAAAACGCAACCACCCGAAAAAAGCACCACCTGTGTAATACCTAATAAACATTGTTTTTATTCCAATGCATTTGTTACAACTGAGCCAAAATGAGTCCAGTGACACTCATCCAACCCTAAGCATTATGGGATTCATGTTCTGCAAGAATCCTACAAAAAATATACCACTACTGTATGTATGCAATCTTTGCTTAGAATTCAATTCTATAGCTTAAATTACTCATACAAGGAAACAAAAATGCTTTAAAAATCATGCCCAAATTTGAAAAATTCAAAAGGAAACTTTTGAAGGGAGAAGATCTCCTCTGAATTTATTGTATTTCCACTGCACTATATAAATTTAACATAAAACAATCGCAAAGCACTGATCTCCTTTATGTCTGGTGAACACTGTAGAAAAGTACACACAATTTTGAGATATAAATCTCCGATGAAAGTGGAAAAAGCAATATGGTACAGTAAATGACCACAACATTTTTCCTAGATCAAAAGCTAAGGTGAGTGGACAATGGATGACACATGCCAGCACCACCTTGTTGACTAGGGTTAAGGGACCAGCCACAGGGCCCCTGTGACAAACCAACAGTAAAATAGCAGTTCTCACCCTGTATGAATTTCCTCCAATACTGTACATTGTTCATGTGACTTCTATCTTACCAGTATCACCATAGGCTAAACCAATTTCACTTCACTCTTGGCTGTGCTATTTTATTTTGCCAAATATATGGAATATACTATTTTCCCTTTTATTTCACTTCAAAAATAAAAGTCTGACCAGTATATTAATTCACTTTCTGCAGAATGATCTGGATTTCCACAAAAAGGTGGAAAACTTTCATCCATGTACAATTTTTGTACACTAAAATATTACAAGTTTTAATTGAACCAGTTGCTCTTGAATATTTACGAAGATACAGGTATACAAGATGACCATAAAGACAGCATCCTAGCCCACGACGATATTTTCACAAAATGTCAGCACGACACTGTCACACTTGAAGCATTTCTGCTTTTGCTATGATGAATATGCATACATGTACACCAAACCCAATAGCGTTACTTCCATAAAAATCAATGTTAATAAAGATATAAAGCTATGTAAAGAGAAGCTACAGGATTCAGATAAATGATCCATTTAATGCATTGTGTTTATAATGGGGAAAGACTTGGGAAGATTACAGCTGATGCTATCTGGTTCTAATGAATATGCATAGAAAATTTTGTAGCTAACCTTATCTATCCCTCATGAATATAACAGTAACACCTACTGAAAAACCTTGCTACAGAGCTAGAATCACACTTGCACCAATTTTGAGATCAACTGCTCTTACCATTGCTGAGAAATACAAGCTGTTTGTTTGCTTTATACATTAAGCCCCACATGCATATTATTATTAACGGGAGGGGAAACAAAAGTCCAGCTTGACGGCTTAAGATTATCTTTGGGGCTCTAAATACATATTTGATAAGCATGTAGGAAATTTGGTTCACATACAGGTGATCACAAACACATAACCAGCATGCATGTTTTAATGAATTCATAAACAGATGTCCCTAATATAATCCAGCTAAATCTGAAAAAGAAATAAATTATACACTGCCAAAAAACAATCACTTTCCTGCAAGAAAAGTATAGACTATTTAAGTCTATCAAAAAGGTCTTAAATGCACTGTTTCAACAGCTGTACAATAAAAATGAGATGACTTCATGCACAAAATATCATTTAAAAAAGTAATTTCTTCAATTTCCATTTTTGTCAAAATTTTGTCAAAATTTCAAAGGTAATTATGTAAAGTAAGAGTGGTATCTACAACTCTTTTGGTTTGAATTTTATGTACTTTGTTTAAATTTCGTATTCTAATATCTCATCCTATCTGACTTAATTCTTTAATGACTTGCAAATATCCACATCTCAACAGGAACAACGAGAACTTTACTAGTTCACGGCCTTTCACAAAGAGGTATTTAAAAGGTATTTTTACCTAAATATCTGAGCAACTATCTGTCTTCAGCTTCTTTAATCTAAGATAATATCTAACATTTACATCTTAAAAGACCTAAGACATCAAGAATTCTTTTCTTTCATTTTTCAAAGAGCAAACAATATTTGTTTTGCACTCTCCATGAAAAATCCCATGTGAAAAATAATCTACCGCATCCAGGGGAGAAACAGATTACAAAACATCATCATAGCCATTTCTCTGGTTAATCAAAAAAACCAAAAAAAGAAAAACATTCATCCACTAGACACTGGGTCGTCTAATTCTTCTAAACTTGCAAACAAGAGTGAAAAGGAAATACCATTTTGGAATCAAAATTTTTTAACATTTGCATTCCTTCTGAGTCCATTGTTTTTAATCTTTTGGTCTTTGGTGGCCTGAAACTTCTGGAGGTAACCATGTATGACCGTACGACTGCATCTAACAGGCTATGAGAACTGAGAAAAGTACAACAGCCCTTGGGAAGGCAGTTCATGAAACCATCACAAGAAATTGAAACCAACTTACGTTTTGTGTCATTCTGTAACAGTGCCTGGTACACAGATCGGTCTGAAAACACAATTTAATTCATTAATCAAACATAAAATAGATTTCTTTTTCACTGTTTCATTTCATTATGTAATAAAAATACAGAAGCACTCATTTACGAATGATAGAAATGACAGGGTTCGAAAGAAGGCTGCAGTATGTCAAAGACTACATTAATTATCATACAGTTGTCCCAACAGGGTGCCTAGAATGGAGTGCATCATAAACATTGTAACAAACATGCTTAACCTTTTTCAATAATTCTTTGCACTGCATTGCCTTTCAGTGTGCTTCGTGCAAGTGCGCTCATGCTGTTGTGAACTATTCCGCACAGAACTCCTATCACACAATACCATACATTTCACACCAATGGTGTTTCAAAGTTTTTTTTTATACAAATAAACAATTACAGTATGTATTGCACTCAAATGATAAATACATAAATAAGTCACATTTCCCACAATTCCACAGCAAACTTGTCATCAAATTGATGGAACTGACAAGTAACTTGTACCCCATACAACTTGTAACTGAGGAATGCATTTCAAAGTTGAACAACAATTACAATTACATTTTCAAACTGTTTCTGAAACATTCATACCAAAGATATTCTACTTAATGCACCTTTAAAGCACACACTTTATCCAAACCCTAAAAAAAAATGCACATTCTGAACAAATTTTCACTGATGTAACTGCTTCATTTGAAGGTGAGTCACCAAAAATTTCCCATGGATATTAAATAATTTCAATCCTCTGTTCAAACATTTTAGGTTCATGTGATAGCAAAGTGAAAATTATAAACAGAAGTTATTTATGGAAAATTGCAGTGATATATACAAAGCATCAAAATATAGTCTTAGTGTTTCTCAAATGTTACATCAAACCTTTTCCCAGGTTAGGATATTAAAATAACAGACCAATTTTAACAACTCGGCATTCATGGTGCTGCGGCCTTTTTCGTTAAATCTCTCCCCTTACACTGGCAGAGCAAGAAGTTTACTTGGGTTCAGTACCAATGGCAATTTATTGTTGTGTACACAACAATTGTTTAGATTTTGAAAGTCAAACACATCACATCAAGAAAGCAGTTTCACACAAAGATGAAAATTGAACCCTGCTTTTAGAGCTGAGAAATATTTAGACAAAAAATGTGACGAAAAAAATTGATGCACCATGGTGTATATTATGACAAGTAATTTCAATGTCAGTTTCTCATTTATAGTCTCCCTTGATACATTTTTACTTTCAAGATGAAATTTCATTTCATATTCAGCATCTTCCTTTCAATGTATGGAAGCCTTAAAAAGCCACCACCTCTATTCCCTAACATAAATTGACATATGAACATTACATAAATACCATTCATATTTATGCACATGAGGAGTATACGATAATACTGTACATAATTGGGTACATGTATCCGAAGTTTGGAATATGTGTGTACATAACTGGCAGAATTAAATAACACTTTTTTTCAAGCACTGACTTAAATTTGATTCAGTTAAGTCACATCTGGATTTTATAACTTGAAGATATAGATGAAACAATTCCAACTAGAAAAAGCTTCAAAATTTTTCCTTAGCCCACATAAGAATTCCCTTTTCTTCACTGAAGACCTGATTTACCCTAGGCTTTACATGGTGGAACCACCTATCAATGCTACGGTATGTGAATTTACTGTTACCACTGGACACAGTATACTGCACGAAACAAATGTCTTTGGTCCATGGTACACACAGCCCTTGTTTATGGGTACTGTATATTGTACTTTAGACTAGAAGATGAAATTTGCAGCAGTGTCAAATAAGTTGATAACATGTAGACCTAGTATCCAGTAATCATGTATGATGCCACGGAACACAGTGTAACCTCATACTCTTTGACAGAAATCCCCTTTTGTCACTTTACATTCAGAAAGTGATAAATTTAAGATTAACAGATGACAAAACATTCATTATTGTATTCAAAACATAAAACAAATTTCTATAGGAGCTTCTATAACTGTTTCAAAAAAGTCAAATAATGACTTATAAGCCAATTTCTCACAATGACCAAAAGATATCTACTGTACTGTAATGCCCTGCTGCTGTTCCTAGATTTTTAGGAAATGACAACCACTTCACAAAATAAGTTAGTTTTTGCACATCTAAAAAAGCGAAATTACGTATTCTGGCAATACATCAAAGCTAACATATTCAGGCTAAAAAAGGTTTATTGCACGTAAGTTCAAAGTCATTGAATGCGAAATTTTCAATTAATCAATTAAAAAAAAAATAGGATTTAACCAAATAAATCCAAGTTTTTATTCTTTTTTAAAACAAAAATATCACGAACCCTGATTGGGTAGCATCTCAAAAAGTTGTTTACTGTAAGCCCCTAGAAATGAAAAGAACATTCAGTGTAGAAAGAAGAATAAATTGGCACGCTTGAATTGTAGTTACATAAATGAAAGTGATTTGCTTATATTCAGGTTTAATTTGGAAAATTAAAAGCAGAGGGCTCCTACTGTATTATAAAAAGATGTGCTTCAGATTAGACTTAAAAGGAAAATATCTTACTCACAAATTGGTGTGATTTCCCATTTCTTAAAGTGAGGACTTTTTAACTTCAATTTGTTTCTCTATTGGTCTTCATTATGCAAAACATGTAAATGTATACATGCACTGCATATATCTACATTGAATGTTTGGAAAAAGGTCACTTTAACAGTCACTTTTAACATGTGTCATCTACTGTACATTCAGTTCAGTTAGCTTTCTACATTGGTAATCTTGAGCCAATGAACTATGTACATAAACAAATGCCTGCAATTCTGAATAACATATGCCACACAAAGTTACCATTTCCATAAAAAGTGGGGCTTTCTGTCAAGATATGGAATATTAATACTGCCAGTTGCAATGAGCATACACCACCATGCTATTGCATAAGATTCTGCATTGGATGAATTGCATTATTACCCATGGGATGACAGATTCTGTGCGAGATAATAATTTTGGTAGGAAGAGTTACCCTTAACATTGTACAACAGTGTATATTGTGATGTGAAGAAACAACTTATTTGAGGAACGTTTATCCTTACAACTTTTCAAGACTGACAAATTTCCCTTCTATTGACTCAGTGTATTCATGATGGGTGCAAGGGTGCTGCCCTTTATTTGCTTGAATCAATGATCATGACAACTGGGTGATCAATACTTTTGGAGTCATCTAACCCCAGTTGTATTACTCATGACTCTGAAAATTTGACTTATCACTCCTACAATGACTCCATTACTGATGCAGTAACATAAATGACAACTGCTACAAACTGTTGATTACTAGCTATTTGCCTACACTACAGGCACCTGAACAGTTTAGGTACTTAACTATAAATGTCAGAGATTTTCAAAGGTCCAACAAGAGAAAACTTATGATCAAGAACTAGGAAAAGACTGAAGCCAGTTGTGTGTAAACAAAACTCATTAAAACCTGTGACAAAATGCTACTTCAATTCCAAAATATGATTTTCATGCACATTTTTTGACAGTACTGAAAATTTCCTGCGTGTTGCGATTCCAGGGAAAAAGACTCAATACTCAACTCCCTGCAGGGGTAACCTGCTCAAGCCTAATTATCAAATGGCTTTGAGGGGTCATTGCCTCTGGCTGGCCATTTAAGCTCTCCAGAAGGGACTGACAAGTATCTCATGCATTTGGTCCTCAGTTTTACAAATATTTAGGATGGAAAACTGATGATAAGCTGTCTTGCCACCCTCCTGCAGACAAAGTCTTGCATGGCCCACTAACTTCACAAAATGAATAATGCTGTTTAAGACATGAGGAAGCACTGGAAAAAGTTTTACTTCATTCTGATAAACGCATCACTTCTTCATGCCTCAGTGGTCAAAAGTTTTTCCGTCTGAACGAACTTCACAGCCATTGTGTGTTGTCCAAGCTCCATACTTTTGGTTTCTAGGCAGTTAGTTCGCACGCCAAGTTTTAGTCATCAACACAGTAAAACGTAGATTGAATGCTTATATAAACCTGTACAAAGGGTCCAAAGATGTAAGGATTGGTTCATGATGGTGACACAGGAATTGAGGAAGAGTTTCCCCATAACACTGGCAACTGTCCTGCAAAGCCGTCTTCCAGGTGTTCCAATACTTCATTCAAGACAACTGTCCTTCCATGCTACAGTCGTTTTAACAAGTTGGCAATTTCCAGCTTTGCAGATGGGCCAGTATCATAACAGACATGCCTTTATAACAGAAAATCAAGGAGAGTACTTCAAATGCTCTCTGGGAAAATAAATAGCTCTCCTGGACACTTCAAATTTTGCTTTCCTGAGGGTGACCAGGAGCAAAAAAATTGCTCTCCTAAGCATTTATAAAAATTTAAGGACAACAGTTCCAAGTCTGATTATTCTGTATGAGCAAGGAGTGTGATACTCCACGGCATTAGTACACAGTTGTGTACTATCGGAATTTCGGACACAGTCAATGCCGAACTGACAATGTGGGTTTCCTTTGTGAGTTGTGCTCTGACTTGCTGCCCTGAATTTTGGTGTTCCACTCTCCTTGACCCCTCTTTGGACAAGTTCACAAAGAGTAACACATCCTAGCAATGACTCCTGATGGTTCTAAAGCTGATAAGTGCCTTCTTTTTTAGTTTCTATTCATTACATAATACCTGATGTACACATTTTGTAATTTCTTCAAGTACCAACCAATAGTCCATTACTTTCTAGGCAATTAGTTTTTAAGAGCTGTTTAAAATAGAATGTTCTACCAAGTGCAAAATTGTGCAACGAGTTCTCTACTTCATGATCTTTGAGTGAAAGAAACAGAAGACATCCTGATTGTTGTTTCAAATGTTCGAAGGCTAAATGTCTGTGGCTGTGGTAACCCATTCATAGAACTGATCAACACAATTAAAAGTACATAAAAATTCTAGTGGATTATTGTAAAAAGTCAAAAACTATCAAATCTGGCAAAATTCTAGAGCTGAAAATCCATGATCCATCTGCAAATATACATACTGATGCCATTGCTCTAATTTAATAATTGTCCAGGTTGCCCTTTACAAAGACTTTGTGACAGACCACCAAAAGTAACAGGGTGGTTGTCTTATGAAAACACCCAAATTTCATGGAAGAAAACATATAATGCACCCAGGACAACTCAAAAATTTCCTCTTGGACAACAAAATTTTCATTTGGATCCCCAAAACTCTCTGGTTTGGGAATCTACAAGCCCGATACTTACCTCCTATTTACACCTGTAATCCATTCTTACCCACAATAAGTCCCTGGCAAACTTTTAGTAGCAAAGTGGTCCTGGGCAGCCTTCCGATAGAGGGAGCCCAGTCTACGTAGTCCTCCGCTTGCTTGTGTAAATAGGAGGTAATGAGGGGTGAAGTAGATTGGCTTAACTTTCTTTTTAATGTCCAAAATGGGAAGACAGGTTGTTCGATGCATGAGCATAGAAGTTTGTTCAAATTAGGGCCAGTCTGCTCTACAGTCCTCTTAATACCACCTGTGGCTGCAAAGAGGTTCATATTCATATCGAAAATGGAAACTAAACATAACTGACAGGTACAGATTGCTACATTAGAGGAATGGTATAGATACCTTTGTACTACACCATCTTTATAAATGGACAGAAATGCCATTTCCTTTAACTTATATAGCAACTTAACTGCCTTACTCTTTTGCTGTCAGATAATTTACATGATGCACAGCAAAGTATTTCAGATGGTTACTGATGCATAAAAAATTATGAGGCTTGCTGCTTAACACTTAGGTTAAACTCAAGGTGCAAGGTATGAATACAGTATGTTCAAGGGTCTATAAAAATACTACAAAAATACAAAATTATACTATACACCTTGGACTAAGCACATTATTGCAGTATAACAAGAAAAACCAATATTGTGAGATGAATAAAAGGAACAGTTCACAGCTGATTCCATCTGTATTCTTAAATATTTAAGTTAAGTAGTACATAGCCTTCAATTTGATACCCTAGGAAATATTTCTTTCTGGCTGGTAATCTGTCAAGGAAGTGATAATTTGTAGTGTTGGCAGGTTGATATAGATCTGTGTGTTTGTATGTGTATAGTTTAAAATTTTACTGCAATGTGAACATGATGTGTTTATAGTACACAGGGCAACACTTCTTCAATTGAAGACAGCATTTAACTTCTAGTTATATTTATAAACCTACTACAGTATAAAAACATGAGCCAAAGGGCAATAATTATGAAACATGAAACAATAATTATGGTAACTTATTAGAAAGATAAGGTCGTTGATTCATTAAGTTTCCAATATTTTCATAAAGCAGCTCCATTATACATTATAGCAACTGACACAATCTCCTCCCTCCTCTTGACCATCTAGTTTAAGTTTTGCCCCCTCTTCTATAGATTTTTCATTCTAGTTTGATTTTCATGACAACAAACAAACACCCTATATATTCATGATTCAATTTGTCAAAAATTTTTGAACTTCGCATAAAAAGTCACTTGCAAACGTGAAGTTGTTTACCGTACAATCAAATACAAAGTGCTGCCTATAAATAGCAAACAAGTTGACCTTAAAATGCATTTAATGGATTTAACCATTTACCACTTGGAATATATCCTTACACTCACGCTCTTCACGATTTTACCATGTGACAACCTCCTCTTCCTCAGTCTTCTCAAATACTCTTGGTGTTAATTTCATGCAAAAGACTACACTTTTTTTCGCTGGAAAAGATTAATATAGTCAAGTAGAGAACAAAAGTAATTTCACATAAAATTATACATTATGAAATGTAATGAAATTTGACATACCAGGGGTGCCAGTATAATTGTGGCCTGCAGCGTTACTGGTCCATATGGGAGGAACTGCATGCAGAGAAAGTAAATTGAGAGAGAAAAAAAAGAAAGAGAGAAAGAGAGGAGAGTTAATGCTTGCAACAGTCAGGATTCATAGGATAGAAAGCACTTTGCTAAAAGAAAAACCCAATTCATGTAGTTTAAGTGACTATTCACAAAGACCCACATTATACACATCTCTTCAAGCTATAAAAACACTAGATACCAATCTATCACTTAATCCAAATTTAATTTGAAAATTTTGCACGATATAAGACAGTAGAGCAAATGAACATATTGGACACTTCACAGTCCTGGTTTGGTATTACAGTAGTTCAACATCAGACATTCCAAAGTTTAGCATAACCAAAGTATGAAATGAAAATCATACATTGCTACCTACATGTAGTCCTGTAGTGTGTGCCATAATTACACATTTACATCCTAATAACTTCAACTATTAAATAGGTCTCTCTTCACTCACACAGAAAAGGTTAAAATTTCACACTAATAAAACTCTCTTTTTTTTTGGGGGGGGGGGGGGTTTGTTAAGTAGTCCATCAGTCACTTTTAAACTTTTTGGGCATACTGATTAAAAGACAAACCTGTGTTTGGGCAAAGTGAAAAGTGTGATAGATTAGAAAAGATCACTCAGAATCTTCACTATGCCAAACACAGGTTTTGCCATTTCATCACATTTCTTCACAGTATACTCCAAAAAGCGTCCATTTAGTTTAAAATTTGGTCCACTGACTTTGGTTGAGAAGAGGCTTCAGGGAATAACTGAGCCGGTATCGCATCAGATTTTGCTATGTACACAAGATGGACAAATTGCTGCACAATTGCAAAATTGTGTAGCAGATGTGTATACAACATTTAATGACTTTGTGATAGAGAAGCCCAGAAACCTCAAAAGATGCAAATTCTGAACACTTAATTATTCCCAGGACTTTGCATTGGATATGCAGATAGGCATACTGTAAACCTGTATTTGGTACAAAGATCTTTAATAATATATCCAGACCGTTTTCCAAATAGCAATTACAAAGGATTGCAGATTAGAGTTTTGGTGTGCACTGTTTATGGCCACAGTATTAAATGCCATCGACAAAAATTATGCACACAAAATCTCTACCCCACAATCCTTCCTAATTGCTACTGTAATTGCAAAAGGTCTATGGACAAACACAAAATATGATCCATAACATTATGATAACTTCCATTCAGTTGTTAAGCCAGCCTGTATTTGTGCAACAAATTTTGCACAAGTATACACAAAGGAATGTCCCACAAAAAATAAGAAGAGCAATCTCTGAGTAGGTGTTTATTTCAAAGAAACCATCTTAATTCACTTTTGCAAAGTATCGGTCATTACAAACTGTACTTCTAACCTAATTTCAAGGTGGATTTGGGTAAAATATACCACCACTTGCCATCTAGGCACCATTCAAATTGAGAATTTTTCTAAAGGGGAGGGGGATACCTCCTCCACATGGACTTCTCCCCTAGGCCATCCATTCAGAATGTTGCATAGGAAAATTGACCTGGCTTCATCACTGATTCCATTGAACAATTAGCATCTGACATGCAAGTATAGATCATGAATATAAAATAAAAAAAAAAAATTAATTAGTCCTGCACTGATGCTGTACATACTGTAGTACTTTTCACATGTACACCACTGAAAGATGACCTAAGCTTCCAAGAAAATTCCTGCCTAGCACATAAAACATTCTTAATAGCATCAAACTATGACTGGTATGGAGCCAAAAACAAATATACATGAAAAGAACACTTAACATCCGAGTAGAAGCTTTGTACATGTGGAAGCTGTAAGGTAACCCGAATGAGTGGAAGTCAAAACTCTTCACTTTCACTACACCAAACATCAAGTACTTCCTAAGGGTTGGATCAAACTTACAGGAGGACTACTTTGCATAATGTTTTAAGTACTGGTACATGTAACTGAGTATTTACGTAAGAAATTTTCTCCATCTACTCAAAAGGCTTTTTAAATAGTATGCTTAAAAGCCTGTTACACTATTCACAATATTCTTAAGTTAATGTGAAGCTTATTCCCGACTTTACCAATTTTGATGTAATGTATACTGTAAGTTGTATGATGAAGTACTATACCTGTTCCCATGTTGTAGTCATTCCTGAAGTCAAAGTTTGGATTCTCTGTCACAAAAGACATTTTGCTTAATTTGTTCACATAGACCTGCTCTTATATAGTGAACATCCAGTAAAACACACTACCCTGCTTGTATGCCATTACGAGGCTATCAAATTGCCTTCTGCTCAATCTTGGCTGGTTGAAGTTTGTTCAACAAAGAACCACTTTCACAGTTGAATGGTTCAATCCCCAGTCCAGGTCACAAAATCTTTTGTTCACTTTCAAAAATGGGTGCAATACCAATGAATGGTCCCAATAGCCAAACAGGGAGTAATTGGTTGACCAATTGTCTTTGTAATACTTAACATCTGTTTAAAAAGACCAGTGTGCCACCTTAAGCAGTGTAAACCACTACACACTTACTTAACACCCTCACACCACTCCTACTCAATATACTGGTCACAAAAGCCAACAAACCAGCAAAACTCAACATTGAACTGGAGATTCAAACTTTAACACACTTGCTACAAGTATTTCACAGCAAAATCACACATCGTTTTCAATGAATTGTCCAGTCCTGGGTCCTACGATTTACTGTAATGACTTTTCCTTTCAATAAACACATGTATGAAAAATACAGAGAGCACTATTTCACTTAATCACGAATCCATATTGTTCAATTTATTTACATTTTGTACGAAAACATTTTTTTTAGATTGAAAGGACGTCAAATGTGCTGTAACAAGGATAATTCTTTTTCCATCAGTGATTAATCCCTTTCCTTGCGAAATTCCATGACTTTTCTTTTTTTCACATGCTTTGAGTAATTCCATCATCTTTCCAGATCAGATGCCTTGACTAATCCCATCATATTTCCAGACTTGGGAATTTCATTGTCAAACATAACTTCTTGCATTTTTCTTTTTTTGAAGAACAGGAACCTGTTGCTGCATGTACCAATAGGCACTTACTTAATGAGGTGGGGGGGAGTGAGGGGAGTGAGGGAGGATCAAACCAATGGGTTATTATTTGGAGGGGGCATACAAAAGTTAACGAAGTGTCCTTACATTTTCATCATAAGAGACCCAGTCCAAAAAAGGAAAGGTGAGTTATTAGGCAGGAACTTTCACACACAACAGATTACTTTTACAATGTTAAATGAAGTAAAACATTTTTGTTATTTTTCTCCTAGTATGCACTATAAATCTGAAGTCCTGTTACTAGCTGCTTGACAAGTAGGGTGGAATTCCAGTTCAAAGCCCCATGGGACGATCCCCTAATTTCATCAGTCCACCTGACAAACCCTCTACATCTTTGCACTGACTGGCTGATAGTCCAAGATGGGCAATACACATCTTTATGTCATGTTTCTTTCTCATGGCCATAATTTCTATTCATGCAATGAACAATCTTAGGCACACTTCTCATATCGTGACATGATGTGTTCAATGTTTCTCGATGAGCAGATTCACACAGTGGGCTGAAGTTGATATAGACCTGTTTCAGATGATGATGGAAATGGGAACAAAGCTTGGTCACCAATTCTGGTTGCAATTTGGCGGTAAAATCCCTACTAGTGCTGCAGCAAACTTTGTTTTCTTATGTTCTGCTTACAGTAACCACCCTGAGCAAGTTGAGGTTTCCACGACGCACGTTGCTGCATTCTTGGATAAATGATGATCATCATGACATGACTCTTTCATTTAATGTTTCTTGATTCACATAGCATATTTAAGGCTGAAGTTGATACCCCAGTTTCAGGTAATGATGGAGACAGGAAAGAAACTTGGTCACCAGTTTTGGTAGCAATTTGGTGCTAAAATCGCTACTAGAACTGTAAATTTTAGGTAATCGTTTGTTTTGCTTACAGTAACCTACTTGAGCAAGTCAAGCATTACATGACACAAGTTACTGCATTCTTGACTAGATGATGATCATCACGAAAGACATGTGCACAATGAGAGTATTCTTGCTGGATGTAACCAAATACAGTACTTGCAAGTTTGAGAAGGTGACGACTGGTTTAGATCAGGGTGTTGTCAGAGAAAATTGTCACTTGGACCACTCAGTAGGACCTTACAGTTTGCCTACGTTAAAATAATGCATTGATCAGGCACTAAGATACACAGCATGCCCTGGTGACAAAGTTGGCTTTTTGTACAGACCTTACTTCATGCACAAGTGATGAAAGTAAATGGATTACTAGATACAAAGGTTTCAATTAGCACAGGAACCCAAAACACAGGAGGCAAAGAAGTTGATTTTCTCTATAGAATGAGGGATGATCTTTTTTTAAAAGTTTGTCCAGATTAATGATTGAGTTCCCTCAAGGGATGTCATTTATTTGGTCTTCACAAGGTTAAGTTTTAAGATACTTTTGTAAAAGAAGAATATATAAGGAAAATAACAGGAATGAGACAAACTGTAAATTAAGACAGGAACCTGGTGAAACAGTTATTTTTAAATTCTGTGAGACAACATAAAAAATTGTGACTTTCACTCAAATATTTGACTCAAGATCACCTTTAAGTAGACTTTTGACTGAATCCTCCCTTCTCTGAATGAAAGCAGTCCCATGGGCTTAAATCTGGCATCTCAATACATGTCAAAAAGTTGGACGAAGCTCAGTCAATTGCAATGACGGAAAATCATCTGCATGAACAGTGTAGTGTGGCGATGATTTCCATAGCCACATTTTCCAGTTTTGCATCATTGATAATGACCAGTTCCACAGAGTTACAAGGCTGTGTTGCCCCAAAACATGAGCGCAGCATTTTATATGTGCACATGTGCCCACTATGTCATTCTCCATCCCAACCTGGCCTTTTCAGTAAAGGTAGGAGTCTGCACTACACACTACCATCCACTGAGGTAAAAACCCCCACTAGCACAGGAATGCAAATACATCTGCTTCACTTCCTGGAGAAATCAACAGTTTGGTATAATGTTGTGATAGAAATCTTGGGAGCCCTACATATGGTATCATGTTTTATAAAATATGAGTCTTAAAATCAGGGTAATAGCCATTTACAGTCATTGCCTACAAGCTACTGTAGTGCACTTAATTAATCCAAAGTCAGATCATGGCCATTGCTATGGACTTTCCTTTAAAGGCAATGGGCAGTCGCCCCAAAATTTTCTTTGAAAAATCAGCAAATTTTTGCAAATCTCGTCTTATTGCTTTACAAGCAACTCCGAAGATGTTTTGAACATAACTATTACAAACAATAGGTAAAGCAAGGAGAAATTCTCCTTGAATTTCACAATTTACCAACAAAAATATTGTCACATGATCAGAATGGGCCAATCATGAACTAGAGTGACAGGATACACTCACTCTGATTGGGGTGACTGCATACTGCCTTTAAACACTGCACACATTATGCCTCACATCCACTTCAATTGGACATTCCAGCTTTTATTGGGTTTGGAGAGATGAACCATCAATACTTATCAAAGATCTACAACTTAACACCACAATGTTCTCAGTTCTTATAAATGCAAATTCACACTCTTTCAGTAGCTATGACATATAATTCTTTGCATCACCAATTTTAAAAATCTGATGCATAGAATGGTGTATATAGGATGGACTTGTGTAGGCAGTGTCATATGAAGGGTTTTCAAGCAAAAGAGTATTTTTGATATGTGAGAAAGGAACTTAATGTAAACATTCTGGTGAAGGTTTCAATCAATTCCTGTGTGTGGTTAGAGTCTGAAATACTTCTGGCTGGGAGCTGAGTAGCAACTCCACTTTCCTTGGAATTGCAACTCCTGAGTTACTTTCAGTCCTGCAAAAAATATGCAAAAATATATTTTGGCGCTAACATTTCTGTCATTTCACAGGTTTTAAATCATGGCGAGTTTTCTCTTCCGTTACCCACTACAATTCTCCAACACTGTCAGTTATGCACCTCAGCCCTTGAGGAGCCTATTGTGTAAGACTACTGGTGCATAAATTTATACTCACTGGTATTGCTAGTAGTCTACAGTTTACAGCTGCTGAGGTTTATGTGCCTATCTCAGTTATGATGTCATTGTATGAGTCATGTGACTAATAGGGCCATGGGCACCCTACTCCAAAAATATTAGTCATTCAAGCCCAGTCCGCAACCAGTAGTCTGCAGGTGTCCTCTTCACTTTTTTGCCCCCAATTTTCAATTTTGCCATTCTTTGATGTAACATATTCTACAAACTGACTCTTCTGCTTCCATACCAGTAACCAGGTCACACCTTTCTGATTTGTATGACAAAAAATAAAATACAATAAAATGAAGGGATAGGGAAGTATATATTTGTTTTGTTCAAGGAGGAAGGGAGAAAGAACAGACATCCATATGACAACTACAGCAATTTTATCTCTGGCTAAAAGACTGGGATAACATGAACATCATATATTGATAAATGAATGTTGAAATCACAAAAAACACTTTTGTGACTGTATTGATTTTACGGAGGCCTGATCAAGTTTGCCACAAGATTGCAAGGTATGTGATCACAGATCAGTACCAATTTTCATCCGTCAAGCTAATTTGTATTGTGACAATATTCCACACTTACTTTTTGGGTTTATGCTCAAAATAACAAAAACAATAACCATTTGTAACAACTTCATGTCAGTATATTGCAGTACTTAATTCCTTCAAGTTTTCTTTATGTGTTGTCTTGTTCTAAAGCCCTTGTTCTATTCATGTGTTACATTCATGGCTTACATTCATGTGTTATTCATGTGTACTCATTTGCAAAACTATTCAACCCCACAAGCAACTTGCTAATACACTCAACAATTCAACAATAAAGATAAGTACTGTAGCATACAACAACTTCAAGTCCCTATAGTCCACAGACATTTCAACTCACACACACACACTGGTGCACTTCAAACCACACAGACTAATGAACAACATACAACTGAATTACCCTTGGGAGACTTGGCCCTCTTAAAACAAATTCAGTAGTGACCTTGCTAACCTGCAACATTCAACTGGTAAATTTAGGATGTTGACATTGGAAAATGTTCAGGAAATGGTTTGTGTTTTCAATGCCACCTACTGTATCTACATACTGTACATAGCAGAAACGTCAGCTGTGAACTTTGTGACAGCGAGACACACACAGGGAATCCTACAGCCCTTGCTGTTACAAGAGCTCTCCACATTCAGAAAGAACATAACTTTTGTGGTCAATCTTCTCATGCCACTCTGGGCTGAAATCTCCCACTTATAGTAGTAGAGGGAGTTGTCACAAAATACTGACCATGCAGACATCTGAAAAGTACTATATGTAGTCACTGAAGCAGAGACGGATGTTGTCTAAATGTTTACTTTGCTGCAGGTGATATGGTAGTGTATAGTTAACAGGTATTGACATTTTTGTTGATTGATTTTCCTATAATTGTTTCAAAACATTTCAATTCAAACATTTACAGAGCAACAAAAGCTAACTGAAATAACACATTGATCATGACTGATCCTACATGTTGAACTAAAACCATCCATGATTAAAAACTGTGGCAAAAGTTTCCCATGAACGTTTATCTCATATTTATTTTATGCTTGGAAAATTCGGTCTATTTACAGACCACAGTGTTACAGAAGAAATGCATACAGGACTGAGCTGCCAAATGTTGATCAATACTGTGACAAATCAAACAAACATAGGGTCATTTGAGGGGCCAAACCAACATGCTGGAAAGATCCAGCAAATGATAAAAATGCAATACAACTCATTGGAAGAATAAACTTAGCTGAGAAAGTGTCAGACATAGTAAATAGTAGCACTTCAGGAATAATACAAATTGTGAAAGAAAAACACATTAATTCTCTCAAAATTATTTACCTAACGATCACATAATAGTTTCCATGACTCTCTCTAAAGGCAGATTTACAAATTACTGTATAATGCCACATAAAACTGGATGATTTTGGCAACATAGTGAGTGGTTAAGCTACAGTACTGGATGTTTGTACATGACCTCCTAAGTGATATACATACCAGTACTCACTTCTTGAAATCCACACACAAGCTAATGTTAGGCAAAAAGCCTAACCATGCTAGTTCTCGACGAGAAGACTACCAACACCCTGCCAAAAACTAACTAGACGGAAACCACCCTAAACGATAAAATATACTCATCAAACTTCCACAAATGGAGGTTGACGAGGTCTTCTCCCAGAAAATTGGTTGAAAAAGCCAAAAGGCGCCGGGGAAGGTGATGTAAAAACACGAAATTTTCAGAGCTAAGCAAAACACGTAGTAAGTCATTCTGATGGCAATGAAGCAAGGGCGACTTATAGCAAGCAGGATAGGAGGTGAGCATAGCGCCATCAATTGGGGATTTATTCATTGCCAAGGTGTTCCACAGTAAATGGCTGTCCAATTGTAGTAATAGGGAAGGTAAGTAGGAGCGAAATAGATTGAGTCCTATTATTCAAAAGTATCGATTCTGTGAAAGGACCAAAATGAGAAACTTTCACTTCTCAAGAATTTTTCAAAGCACAATTTTCTAAGAATTGTAAACTTGATATTTGCATTTTTTAACTTGCTTCATCTTTTATTTCTTTTTTTAAAGATGGGTAATCACAAGAAAACTACTCCGGGTAGTGTGGTAAGTCCTATTTCCTTTCAAAATTAATAAAAAGACAAAAAAAAAAAAATCTGGAAGGTTGAAAAAATAAGCAACACATTCACTAAATAAGGCTGGTGGTTGGTTTCCATTTCAAACCACACGACCCAAAGTCCTCCCTTTGAATAAATAACACACTACATATCACTCTCCAGGCTTAAAGGATGATAGGGCAATAGCTATGATCAATATTTTCTTAAAATGAGAAGTATGCATGTAACATACAGTGTCAGCATCCAAAATTACAATGGTCCATTTTGGCCTATTCTGGTACGTATGCAAGTAAGGTCCAAGTAGCATTTCAAGAATTTTACAGAACAGTAGGGACCTTTCCCCTCAACTATAACAAACACTGCAGAAATAAATGTAGGCCTAGTTTATAAACATCTACATAATTATGAACCAATGAAACACTCAAGAGTACAATATTACCGGTATACTGATTACTGACCTTCACAAATCACTAGATGACATGTGCAAAGCCCTGCAGTTCAAAGTTCAAACTACATGCACTGTATTTATGACATTCAATCAATCTTCAGTATACATGTATTTAGAAATTATACTTTAAACATTTCTGACCTCCTGTAAATCTACAGTACTTGCCAAGTGGCTCTTCAGTTATACGGTACATATACAACTTTCACAATCCTCTGTAAATTGAGTGTTTTACGGTCCACTTCAATATTTCAATGAATCAGCCACTTCCTACTATACAAAAACTACATCGATGAGTGTATTTATCATGTCTCACCTCTTTCATTGATAGAACTTGAAGACAACATATGAAAGTCCTAGTCAATTACAAGGTTGCTACTGTACAGCATACCTGTACACCTGCCAGCTTCCCATTCAATATTTCTTGCATATAGTATTGGTTTCAACCACTTTTCAACTTATGAAACTTCCATGAAAAAGTGCTCCCTCCAAAACCAGCACCAATAAAAATTTTGAGGGCAACCAACTCCCTGTGTTCTAACATGTCCATTGTTCATAAATTTGCTATGCCAGTGTGGGTTAGTACCTCACCCACAGGTCCCTAACTACCACATAAGCCAACTACTACAGATATACTATACAGTGTAGACTACTGTACACAGTTACACAATAGATCTTCCTGCTGTTTGATCTCTCTTGCGGCTCAAAGGCAGCAAAGAAAGATTAAATGGAATCTTCAGCAAACAGACACCAGCTCCTGAAAACAAAAATGTGGGCGTGTAAAATATGGTATTACATTTTTATTACCTTTCAGTTAGAAATTGAGAAAGGCTCCTACAGATAAATTATGTATCCCCAATGACTAATCTTTCACAACAGTGCCAATCACACAATTCACCTTGCAATGTTTAAAAGAGAACTATACAATCTATATTGTAATAATGAATGGTAATTAGTCTCAGTGTTATGTGTAGTACAGGAGTGCTCACAAGCTCAGTGTTTTAGCACACACTTTGAGAAAGACAAGTAAATGTAGAAACTGTCTTTTTAAACTAGTGGGATCACCTGGGGGAGGGGGGGGGGGTGGAATAACAAAGGGTGATAGGGTACACCATATTCTACCATTTCAAATGTGGATAAATTACCCTGTGTCGCCATTCTACATGAAAATTTCTTCTACTATTCTTTCCATATGTGATAACATGTATACCATATGTCAACAAAACCAAAGGCAGATCTGCAAATAAAGATAAATTATTGAAATATTACAAGAAGTTACAGCAGTGAATTTAAAAAAGTCTTTCAATATGGCAGAAGTAGAGAGAACATCGAGGCAAAGTTTTTTGAAAAACACACCATTCAATCTCTTCCTTTTGTTTTCACCTTGCTATATAAGAATCACCACTTCAAACTGTGATCAAGTACAATGCTATAGAGTACTGTGCCTGGCTTGGCCTGAGCTTCTTTTACGGTATGCCTGCCACAAAATACAACCTGGAACTACTCCAAAAAGGAGTAATGACCATGTACGTAGGGACACCAGACTCATCAAGAAGCTCTCTGGCAGCCTTGAAACCAAGCAAGAGCTATCTTGGATGGCTTCAATGAACTGAAAGGAATATTCCAGTGACAATTTAAGATCCTAAATGGAAGAGAATCTTTATCACATGCCCTTCAGCACCAACACTGATACCTAGTTCATAAACAAAGGATAGTCGTATTCTTGTCAAGAAAGACTTTTATGGTGCTTCAAGATTACAAAATGTTATACGTATTATTGACAGATTGCTTCTGAAATCTTCTGAAGTTTTTCAAATATTAAAATAACTTTCAATCTGTCCTTGAAACTTGACTCCAATGAATCACTAATAGTATTAATTTCAGGTGAATGGAAACATCAACTCCAATACAGACATGCAAAAGATAGCAACACAAACTATATTCAATTAGTCTGCCTGTACGACATCACCTGGTTTCCCATAATGCATTTGCACTAGGTGAAATAAAATACTTGCTTGAAAATTTATTAAACACAACATGCTATTGAGATAGGGTTAGCACCGATGAGAGAAAGATTTCCTGACTACATAAAAAGTTGGAACATTTATCCTTTATTACATGCATGGCAGATGAAATGTATGGATGACCCTGCACTCTAGCTTGTTCCAACCAATTGGTTGGAAACTGGGACGTTAAACCTCATCTAACTAACTAACCCACCTGACTGACTAGTGACTACCATTGCAGAGATAGCCAAGTCTGGCAATCTACCTACCAATGCCATCTTTAAGCCATCCACAGAAATAAAATGAAACCAGACTCTAACTAAATGAGTTTGTATAGTAAAATATAGTTCTTTCCAAGTGGCTACACTTAGTATTCTGAAACTGTTAATACTGTCTATTGGGACTGTTACTTCCTACCGTACATGCATAAATGGTGATGCAGTGGAGAGGCAGTTAATTACTGCATCCTCTCAAAATAACGCATAACACATAAAACTGTTAATTACATGTCTCACAGATTTTTTTTTTTTCTTTTTCAAAACAGTACAAATATATATCAACAGCAGATTAAATATTTTCTTGCTAAAGTAGCCACATCGTAAAATGTTTAAATTCGTTCCCAGCTCTGAATATTAAAAATATGTCATCAATATAGCCATTTATTATAGACACAACATTTGCCAGATGTATGAAATGTTAAACTCACTGAAGTAAGCATAACGACAAAACGTTTTACGACCCTTTTAAGTAGCATTGTGTAATTAGTGTACATCTGTAAGTGGTAATGTTTTATCACTTTCTTATGAGGCAAAATCAATTAGCTGAGGAAAGTACTGTATCTGCATTTGTGATGCCTTGCTGAGAAAAAAAAAATATTTCAATCTTGTCAGGATACCAAGAAGTACTCAGAACTGGTATAGCCCATACCCAGGGCCAGAAAAAATGGTTATTTCCCAGGAAGGAATAAAATTTTCCACAATTCTTCTTGTATATTTCATGCACAAAAAAGCAAAATTTCCTTCCAAATACTGAAATTTCCCAGAAAACAGCCTCCCAGTTTCCCAACTTTTTCCACCCATGCCCATACCTTCCACAATTCACCCCTGTTCTATAAAAATGAAAAAAAAAAAGTCCTAAAGAAATTTTCTGCATAGACTGCAGTATTAAGAAGAATGTGATGAAAAGATTCTTGCTGAGAATGTATTTGAACAATTATTAAGCCCCTATTATGAAACATCCATTGCAGCTGGTCAAGTAACTGTTAACTCTTTCTTAAATTCTTTGAAGAAACACCTCCTTCTACACTGGACAGAATAATTCACAATACAAGCTATTCAACTAGAACAACAGAGTTAAATGATTACAATGCATGATGGGAACTGGCAGTACGGTGTAAGCAACCAGCCTCATGTGAAATGGAGTGCCTGCTAACTTAGCGTTAGCGCTACTACTGTATTGTTTTACTCCCAGTTCCTGTGCTCCTTTTTCCTTCCTGGTTATTTCCAAGGAAGGAACAAAATTTTCCACAATTCTTCTTGTATATTTCATGCACAAAAAAGCAAAATTTCCTTCCAAATACTGAAATTTCCCAGAAAACAGCCTCCCAGCTTCCCAACTTTTTCCACCCATGCCCATACCTTCCACAATTCACCCCTGTTCTATAACTAGAACAGCAATGCTGTTGTGTAGCTCACACAATTTCTCTTGTCTGTTAAAAATAGGAACTCAAAAGAACGAAATTTTATCATTTATTCATCAACTTCCACAAAACCTCCTTACCTTGCAAAGGCAAAACGTAAGAAAAGAGCATAATAATAAATGAACTCAAAACCCGACTGAAAAATCACAAGCACGTTTAGGCATGTAAACACTGCAACTGACACTGTTTGATGACAGATCTACAAAATCACTGCATATTTTCTAAAATCAAGAAGGCCTGTAAAGGTTACATACTTGAATTAGCAGCAAGACTGAAATTAAACTGATGTTATTAAACTGTTCAAGTTTGCAAGTACATGTAGTTGCACCTACAACACCACAAGCAAACACTGCATAGGTTTGCACTCAATCAAAACAAACCACAGACTCAAAAAGCTGCTACTGAAGTTGAACTCAAAACAGTTATAGTATTGCAATTACTTGACTTGACCATCTCAATTGATCCAGGAACAAAATGGGACACATCCTCACAGCAGGTTAAACCATTTTCCTTTCTTGTAAGCCAAACTGACCACAGAGTTGCTTCAGATTTTGTTATCATGAATCAAGTAGCTGCTCAATGCAGGGAGTTTCCATGGAACTTCTTGCTTAATGAATCATGATAATACAATTAGTTATCCCGAAGGCATTGTGATTGCATGGGCCACTTGATGAACAAAGACTGATGTGTGTGAATGGATCAAATTTCAAAACAAACCTGCACAGGCAGTTGCGAGATAGCAACTGAACACACAACCAAGTACACTGCTATAAGTGCAATGAATAAACAGCTACCGGTTCAGCAGGCACAGTGAACTCAGCCCTACAAAAATTGCTTATAAACCAAATTTAACTTTTGTATATCAAAATGCAAATAGGCAAGTATTATTGCCCTGTGGACAAACAATCGTGTCCCAAAATTTCAGCTCAAAATCTCCACACATCAAAAGGCTGAAAACTTTTGTAGAAAAGTTGACGACATCTGCCCCATTTTATAACCTCACACATGTACTATGTACAATGTGTGAGCTAAAAATGAAAAAAAAAAAGTCCTAAAGAAATTTTCTGCATAGACTGCAGTATTAAGAAGAATGTGATGAAAAGATTCTTGCTGAGAATGTATTTGAACAATTATTAAGCCCCTATTATGAAACATCCATTGCAGCTGGTCAAGTAACTGTTAACTCTTTCTTAAATTCTTTGAAGAAACACCTCCTTCTACACTGGACAGAATAATTCACAATACAAGCTATTCAACTAGAACAACAGAGTTAAATGATTACAATGCATGATGGGAACTGGCAGTACGGTGTAAGCAACCAGCCTCATGTGAAATGGAGTGCCTGCTAACTTAGCGTTAGCGCTACTACTGTATTGTTTTACTCCCAGTTCCTGTGCTCCTTTTGTATGCATGATGAAATCATTCAAGTCTGCTATGGGGTCAGTCGGTCTTCCGGTTACCCTAGAAACTTTGGAGTGAAAACAACAACTGACTACATTATGACCATATATGAGAACACTTTACGCGCTATACTGCTGTAGTGTAAACAATTCCTAGACTACACTACGTACTGAATACACGCAATAAATTGTTTTCACTCCAACACATTGTTGTCGTGCGGAAGTGACATGTCACCGACCGACCCCATACTCAGAGATGCCAACATTTGCATCCAGAAATCAGGGAGGTTTCACACAGAAATCAGGGAGGTTTTTAGGAATTACATGCAACTTAATAGGGAAAAGTCCTTCTTGAATCAGGGAGGTTGTCATATTTGTTAGTCAGAATGGACAGAAATCCATGAATTTTCAGGGAGCCTCCCTGAGAATCAGGGAGGGTTCGCATCTCTGCATACTGAATTTTGGGCAAGAATAACTTCTACAAAATACCATCCAATCACCTTGCTCATTTGAATATTTAATTTTAATATTCAGTGTGTTGGACTTTGTAAATTCCTGTGTTGCTTCTGGAAGGCCTAAAAATCCAGTATCAACCAACAGTATGTAAACTTACGAAGTTATATTTGTTTCGTCACAGACAGGGTTTATAATCAAGGCGATAAATATACAGTAAGTCCTGCAGATACTGTAAACTGTACAAGTCATTATTTAGGTAATAACAAGTCATTCCACAACATTAACAGATGACTAACCCATAAAATAAATTTAAAAAATGTCATCACCTGTTGAGAGTGACAAAGCTGGTGGATTCAAAAGATAATGCAGAGCCATCACCCTCCTGTCACTCATAAAGTCAACCCAAGTTTTTGATAGTAACTACAGTATGTTGTCATGTCATATTTTAAGCTGGTACAGTTTTCCTAATCAAGATTTTTCAACTAATGAGAATAAATTTGTTATTAACACCAGTTTGATTGGATTACATACATTCAATGATACATGAATGGGATTTATTTTCCACTCCTGTGTACAGTAGCAGTCAAGGTTGCAGTTACCATGGACATGGCCATTCCCTTGAGCCCGAGGGTAGCTTACTGTGTACTGATATGATTTATAATGCTTACAGACCTACAGTACAGTAAAAGCCTGTTTCACTTCATAATGCAGCTCTTTGTAACTTCAAGATGACTCCGTACTACAGTATGACAGACTTGAAGAGACAAGTCTTATGCATTTTTGCCAAGGATTCTGGGAAATCATGAGCATTTCCTTTCATAGCGAGCCTCAGGTCATCCTAAAATCAGCCTCAAGGCGCCAGCCTTGTCTTGGTACCTCCAACACTGTATAGTTCCATTACGGGAGGGAAGGGGGGGGGTGGGACCTTCATGCTTCACTGCAATGAAACCTCAAAGAATTTGCTTCAGAGTGTGGACTGCACTTTAGTTTGACCTTTTTATCTTTATATGTGAAAAACCCCTAGGTAAAAGAGTTATATGCAAAAAGCCCAAGGATATTAATTTCTATATTTGTGTGCCTTTCTGACCAGCTTTTATACCAAAATGCTATGCAATACCAGAGTTTCAGTTATTCCCTCTGTCGAACAGGAAATGCAAGACAATGCAATTACAGTAGGTCTAAACAGAGGAATCAAGTACAGTGTATACTCATACAAAACATGGGTACACATAAGCTGTAATATACAAGTATCACCTTCTTTTATCTTGTCTGGAGGTCATTAACTTCTATATTTATTCAACATTTAAATGATGCAGAAACAGCCTCCTCTGATTCTCATCTTTAAGTGCTACATTGACATTCAAGAGCTTAAAGAAAACCACAGCTGCTTCTCAAGGTCACAAATTCTTTTCCTCTTTTCTTGATTAGGGCATGCTAAGTAACTCGAAAAAAATTCAAGAGGCAATTAGTCGGTTCTGATCAACTAATGTGTAAAATTGTCAACAAATGTCTCAATTGAGACTAGTTTGGGCAGGTTTTACAAGGGTGAACATTGCTGTGCCTTGGCTGCAGTGCTGGTTTATGAAGTAGTTTAAATATAGCAATGTAAGTACAGCAAATACTACACCTCAAAACATTATATACTTCCACAAAATGACTCAGAGAGTAGGGTCTAAACCATCTTTACTAATTTGGAAAACAGTTCTCAATGAGAGCAGTATTGTGATAAATTACTTTGTTCTTGGCAGAGAAGACTGCATATTATACAAGGTCTCATACAAGCATGAGAACTTAATTTCCTGGTCTTTAAAAAATTTGAGATTTTAATGGTTTTAGTCCAAATAACACAAGAATATAAACAAGTCTTCAACTGCTAAATTGTAATACGCTGCAAACGAAGTTAACCCTTGGCATATCCTGTGAAAATGTAGGAACACCAGGTACCCGATACTCCAAGCAACATGCAGCAAAATGGACTGCCAATCACATGCCCCAACTTGAAACTGAGTGGAAAGATGCTTATCATGCAGGTCAAGAAATATTTCAGGGACAATGTCAGTATTTTAACCATTGAACAGCAGGATACTAAGACCAATGAAATCAACAGTGAACTTGTTCAACAATTTGAAATTTCTTTATGAAGGTAAAATGTCACTCATTGTGTACATAAACATGTATTCCACTTTAAACTTGCCACGTAAGTTAGTTACTAATTTCTTTTTTTCCCCTCCCATCTTCTCCTTCAAAGCGTGTGTATAATTACCAAGGAATAATATCATGTTTCCCTTGTAAATCCATGTCTCATAATTCTTTCACACATATTTATCTAATGCATAAAAACATGGAATGATATTTAAATATATATTCCTTGCACTTTTCATAGGAAACCTAATGTCCAGTCTAGATGAACTATGAGAGAGATGAAAATCAAGAGACAACATAGATCTACAGGCAGGCTCTCATCAAAATTATAATCAAAACCCCTTCTTATCAGGCTGTCATTAAAATGCCAGGGTTCGAAATAAGCTTGAAAAGGGCATAGCCAAAATGAGCAAATTGGCTGTCGGTCTATGTTACTTCATAGGACACTGACTGATGGCACCACAGCCATCAGTAAGGGCCCAACAGCCATGGCTATCAGTGCTGCCGGTTATTTCAAGTCCTGAAATACTATCAATGCCCCTTCCTTCACAACACGAATACTAGGTATTTCTTTCTGGATACAAGAGCCAAGTCACAACCAATGTTCAAAGTAGTGCTCCCAACCCCTTATCTAACGACATACTTTCACTTTATATTTCCACCGAGAATCACATTCTTTTTTAAAGGAAATGACGTACAGTAAAGTTTACTGCAATTACTTGCAACTGACTATTCTGTACTTTCTCCCGATAACTTGGGCTAAAAATTTGCATTTGTTTAGACAACCTGGATGCATCTTTCATCCAAACAAAATTATTTCTTTCACTACCTCAAAAACCCCAGTTCTTTCAAGAAAAGTTTTAAATATCTTGACCACTAGAGCATTTAAGTGTATAAACAGGTTAACACTTCTTTTAAGACAAAGATATTGAAGATAAATTTGTACTATGTAAAGATCCATTAAAGCACTTTAGAAAATTCAAAAATTGATATTTTCTGTGATGGCCAGTTGACCACAAGTGAGTCACAAATTTCCAAAAGTCACCACTTGTATTTGATTGACATTTTGGTTCAGTGAAAGTGGTTACTACATTGTAATTATCAAAACTTTTTCTCCTGGAGGAAAATTGTCAAATCAATCAGAATATGCATTGCTTTTCATGCTTAATTGTTATGTGGCAAAATCCCCATACAACTTTGGTTCCCCCTACATGCATATGCTGACCAAATTTTTATGAATATTATTCTGGTTTTCAAAACACTAAAGATGTATGGAACATCCATAAAATGAGGTACGAAAAGAAGGTTACACTTCTTTAATCTAGAAAGTAAATCTCTGTTAGACTTCATAGGCAGTGAACTTTTGGGAATGAAATTCCAGCAATTTATTCAACAATAACATAAAATGGTACTGTACCTCACTATTGCACACTATGAGCTCTAATAAACTTTCAGTCCTGTTTGATTTATACGTTTGAATGAGCTTCATGGGATTCTAATACTGTGTGGGCAAACTGAAAATTTCAGTTTACATCAGCACTCCAGCAAAGTTATCTGCAAGGACTATCTTGTACAGGTCTTCATTAAAATTGTCATGCTAACATGTCTGTGTTTTGTTAATATGAGAAGAACATGGGAAAATGATGGGCATCCACTGTGGCATCTACACAATGGTACAGGCCAGGGTGGAAAAAGTTGGGAAGCTGGGAGGCTCCTTCCCAGGAAATTTGGTTATGTGAAGGGAAATTTTGGTCATTGGAGGGAAATTTACACCTTATATGTACATGAAAGTATAGGAGGAATTATGGAAAATTTGACTCCCTTCCCAGGAAATAAACATTTTTTTCAGCCCTGGGTACAGGTTCTATATTGCTGGTTAATAACTACTGCAGACTTGAGCAACAGGTCTGTTTCTGGAGTCACGGTGGTACTCACATCCCTATTAGTACTTTCTCTGAATCAAGCCACAGCTCCTACGATGACTTCATTACTGATGCTGGAAAATATTCCACAACAGCTATAAACTGTCCATTACTAGCCTTCCATAAAAGCCAACACCACAAGTATCTCAATGACCTAGGAGCTGAACTGCCCATGCTGGAGATTCATAGTGATCAGCCAAAGGAGAAACTTGTGATTGAGTACAGGAACAAGCTAAAAGCCAGTTGTGTTACAAATGTGCAATTGCTTTATTACACCCTGTGACAGAACACAAACTTCCAAAATATAATTTTTGTGCATATTTTTTGCAGTGCTGAATATTCTCCAGAAGTCACGATTCAAACAGAAGTGGAGGCTCTAGTCAACTCCTGGCAAGGATTCCAAGCTATGAAGTAGAGTGGGTAACCCACCCAACCTATTCATTGCCAGTAGCAAAGCAGTTCACCTGTTCCACTTGTCAATGTGGTTAGTCACAACAACATGTGGAGCCTTCCACTGTTACATACCTCTGGGGACAGCTGCCTTCAACCCCCCAAGGCCCCCATCTCCCTGCTTTCCCACATCACTAACACCACTGAGAATTTCTCTACTACTCTATGCACTGTTCACATGTCCAGTAGGAAGAGTGGGTATTGTAAAATAAATGTTGGTAGCTTGTGCTATGTTTTTCTAACTAAATTAAGAATGTGATGTACTCATAGAAAATCGGAATTTCACTACTAAAACTGCCATACATGATGCTTTGAGATTTTATAAACTGCACTTTTCAATGCAATGACCTCTGGCAAATATCTTGCACTGTATTCTGACTAATGAGCTGACTAGTGACTACATTACTACATGAGAAGACCACACAGCCATATAAACATCCTAATTTTCACACTAATTGCCATAGCACAGGAGGTTGCCTAAGTCTTGTACAATCGATTTGCCTGAAAATGGCCAACTCAGAACAAAAAGTTGTTAACTGAGGACACAGCTTTAGACTGCCAATCTGTCTCTTAATGGAACCTACCAAGCATTAGAATATTTAGAATAGTTATGACTCATGAATAACATAAACAGAGCTTTAGATACATATATACATCTCCCCAGAGTAGAGTCAGTAGAACAACCAAATGACAAAGGCAACTAACACAGAAACCTACTGTACTATAGTAGATATCTAATGGTTGAAGTAGGGTTTTTTTTTTTTTTTTTGAAAGCCAGTGGGGATAGCCACCCACAAGACTGGCTTCTACTGTAACTGCTCCTTCTCCCCTCTTCAAAAAGAGAAATAATCTCTTAAAATTGTTCTCCAAAATAAGCGTAATTTTGCATCAAAGCCAAAGTACTGTACATTAAAATTTCAAATGGGGTGGGGGTGGGGGGTTTTCCTCCCATAAGATCCACCACCAACAAACATAGCCCCCTCCCCCCTCTCCCCTGAAAAAAACTGCAAAGAAAAAGGGTTTCTGAGTAGAGATCATGTACTCATGGATCCACAAATATGTACTCAGGGCTTTACAAAAGCCTCAAGCACAACAAAGTTGATTATGAATGACAAGGGGCACAACTCTGACCACTTTACCTGGATGGTCTTTTAGAGGGGCATCATATAACAAACATCAAGGGCACAACAGCTTCTTCTACCAGTGCCTTTTTTATGTCCAGCCTTGCAGTTGTAAACTCAGTAATTATCTTTTTAGTTTTGTCAGGTGCTACTAATGCTGATTACCATTGAGCAATGCATATCCAGCACAACACAACTGGTATAATGTGCAGCATGCACAACAGAGCTCCTAGATTGCTATCAAGTTTTCCATTGTTATATTTTGAAAGCATTATGCAGCAAGCTCAATTATCAATCAACATTGTTTAGTTTAATTTGGTTTGCAACCACCTAAAAATTGTCATAAAGAGAGTACAGATATACCCTTTTCATGCATGATCGACTGTTTGACAATGTGAGCCTTAAAGAATACAATAAGCTGGGGTTCTGTACCTCCAGGTACCTAAAAATGCATGAGCCAGAACACTGTTAAGTACATTATTTATTGAAGGGCAAATTATGCATCTCACCCAATTTCAATTAGCATAAGTACGTTCATTCATGTACCGTATAGTTGTTTTTTTTTTAATCATGTGACAATTATTTCGATACTGACTTTAAAAGCACTTGTATCCAAGATACTCCTTGGTTTAACTTTTACCTTAAAAACTGAACATGAATGTTCTGGACATTATGAAAGATAGCGTATTTGTAATTTGACAAAAGTACAAGACTGAAAGATGGCTGTCAGTTCAAAGGAATGCTGGGGTGTGCCCATGGCCTTTAATGCTCACCATTCATTGAGAACACTACCATGGCTGAAGCTTCATGGAGTACAAGTTATGCAAAATTGCAGTACTGTGCAACTATGAAATTGAGTCCACCATACTGTACATGGCCACTTCAAGTAATATCAAGGTAGCCCACACTTTTTACACACATTCATGACAATGATATCTAATATTCTTTTCTTAACCACATCCTGTTTATTGCAACAACTTTCTCTGGTTTTTGTGATAAGGTCTTACTCACAAAAGACTCACAAAATGTATGTGCAGTAGTTTTGATTCAACAAAGTGCTGTAGTCATTCATAAGATGTGAGACAATGCTCACTTTTATCATTCTCTCTTATGGGCCTACAAATATTTACTAAATGGCAGGCCTTTTGACACCAAGTTTAAAGGGACAATGCTGTTACCCATTTTGATTTGTATGTATACCTTAGTAAGTACTGGTAAATTCATGCAGACTTACACCTTGATTTACCTTTTATGCAATACTTACACTCTGAAAAATCATGCAAGATACAAGTAAGAAAAGAAGATCTGGAAGATTAAACTTACGTTTCAAAATAGGGATGGGGAGGGAGAGTATATTCCCTTTAAAGCTACTTTCAGATATAGTTGTTTTCTTTATCTAACTAGACTGACTTGCATGGATTCAAACCAGTTTCCAGATAAAATTAAAATGTGTTGATCAGCTTTTGTCCTACAATGCGTATGTACTCTAGATGTAAGCAAAAATCAAAGAAATCCCTGGCTCTGGGATCAAGCCTGACCAGAACGATATTAGCATAATTTCACAAGACAAAACATTTACACCAGCTTAGGTCAAAAAGATTATGTAATATTATGTCTAGAGTAAAAATGCTGGCAAAAAATTCTCTCACAACTGATGCAAAGAATACAGACTTCCTCTAATGGACTGAAAAAAACAAACACCCTCAATACTGGGGTGAATGTAGGGTTAACATTTTGACCAAACTATGGGTCCACCTGTTTGAAGGATATTTGAATGTTTGTTACAGCACTACTCTAGGTGACCCTGTTTCCACATAACTTTTAACAACTGAAGCATACTTTTGGTAATGGTCATGAGAAGACTTGCAGAGTACTTCAATACATTTTTGGGCACTCGACCTCGTACTCATTGCTTTGTACTTGTACTGTACTCATACTCAGCCAATTTGAAAATCACGTACTTGTTGTACTCATGCCTTTGTACTCATTCTCATACTTGTACTCTGGACCTTGTACTCATACTCCTACCCATAATTTTGTACTCTCACTACGAGTCTGGTTGTAAGTATGTAAATGGCAGGTGTGAAAAATGCCCACTTTGGCATAAAACTTCAATACTGAGTACACTTGAAAGCCTGTAACTTAATTTTGAGCTCATAGTTCAAAAGCATACAAAGATATCAAGACGCCAGAATGAGTATTTGTTTGGACATCACAGTCTCCAAAACTTTGTAGCTAAACCACCTTATATGCTGCAACTACTACAGGGAATAACTTAAAAGAGCATGATAAGTTTGCATCCAGGACACTAACTACAATGACTTCTCAATCAGTAAACAGTGCAAACCTTAGAGGTTACACACATATAAATTCTTAATGAACAAAAATGAGAAAGTGTTAACATTTTTAGCAATTTGTAATACACGGCAACTTTGCAGAATGGCTCTTTCCCAAAATGACACACAGAACTTGAAAAATTATTTCCTTTATCACAGAATGTTAATGAGCTTTCTCCAACCCAGTAACTTCCAATATGAGAGAAACTTGATATATTTTGTAAGTTCAAAAGCTGATATTACAAAGCGTTGACCTGCGTTTAAGGTTCTTGGCACTTTTGAAGGAAACGATTCAACAACATTGTTGACCTATTTCAAGACAGACAGATCATGGTATATTTTTTCACCTGCAAATTTCTCTTCACGAACAAAAGATTATTGTAGGAAAGAAATTTACACACATTTGCAAATTTTGATGTTTTGAATGACATGATGAAAACAATGCTGCTAATTGCACTTCAACCTGTTCTTCCATACAAGCCTTTAAAATTTGTTTACTTTCAGTGTCTAGAGACATAAAAGTGTTGTAACAGCTTATTTGAAAGAACAGGTATTGCTGATGTCTAAAATAGCCGCAGTGCAGCTTGTTATTCTTAAAAATTGACTCTTTACAAGATTATGTCCTTCATACACAGAATGCAAGTAACATTTCAACTAAATTTTATGAATCTGTCACAAATTCTTTAATATCCCTTGTATAGTCAACCCCAATTTCAAAACCACTTGTTATATTGATATACCCTAAGGAATTTTCTTTGGAAGAAATTGCTGTCAACTTGAAAGATGTCACCATTCAACTCCTACATTAATACAAGTGCTCACAAGCAACTACAGTAGTTAACAAACTTAACAGATATTTATAGGGTTGCCAAAAATATGCAGTATTTGCCAGTGCAAACTTCCAAACTTTGAACAGTTTACTGAGACTGGGCACTGTATTTGTATAGTTATGTACCTCTAAAGTCCTGACATTTTGCAAAGTCTGTAGTAATGATGACGTCATAAACTGTTAAGTCTTTGTCTATGTAATGACATCTGACCTGCTTATATTGACAACTTTCATTTTGGTCAAAATTTCAAAATGGCAATCAGGGTCTGATAAAATGTAGCAGAACTGGTATGTGTACAATCATTGCCAGAGTAAGGCCACTGGTAGCATACTGAATGCTATTGTAGTATACAAATTTCTCAGTGACATCAGTTTCTGCTAGCACTGATACGCCAGTATCTACTGTACCAGCTGACATTATGGTACAAAGGTGATGACCAAAGCAAATCATACTGAGAGAATAAGACTTTGGGCATAAAGGCTTTAAAGTACAAATATCCTCATTGTAAACAGTTCCAATTGTCCCACCTAAGACACTTCTAGCCCCTCCCAAAACTGTTTTTAGCTCTTCCTTGTGCAGACATAAACCTAGTTTAGGCCTTTTGCTTAAGGCCACATCCTGGTGAGAAAATAAGGCCCTAAGTGTGCAATCAGAACACTCTCTGTACATGCTGTGTATGTGAGCAACCCTGCATCTTTTGAATTTTCTGACTCTGATGTCAATCAAAGAGCAGTGACCTCTTGTCTTGCAGATTTGGGCAGAACCATGTTCAGTTCAAGACCAGGAGCTTTGTTTTAAAATCAAGAAACATTGGAAATGAAAATTAAGCATGACGTATAACTTCAAGATAATGAACTTTTGAATAAAAGTTTTGATATATGTGTACACGACCATGTGAAATTAAGTTAAATGTCAGAGTTTTGAGTACATCAAGAGAAATTTATGCTAAAAATCTACTAATTAAAACACTAACTTCAGTTTTGAAGGTACATTAATAAAGCTGGGCCATAGAAATGACCAGGCACTTTGCTCAAAAATTAAGCATTCCCTGGTCATTTTTGGAGCAAACCAGTGGCTTAATAGGAAAGGGGTGGGGCATGAGTAACTGGTTTTCATGAGTACCTGGTTTGCTGATTTGCTTGATACACTGTTATTCTGGTACAAACAACACTGTTCATACTGGTGACTGCATGACACCCTCCACCACCAAATGCCAACAAAAGACAGCAAGAAGGCCTTTTTAACTTTTGACTTCTGTAAAACCAGCATGCCTAGATGGTAGTCAACCTGCTTTTTAAACTGGCAGGTTTACAAACATTTTGTAAAGATTTCTACCCATCTGCAAATTAATATCCATATTACCCATACAACCATTCCATAAATTTGGCAAAATGCCCAATGTATCTTAAAAGCAAGGCCACTGTGTCTATCTAATCTATCTAATCTTTAAGTATGACATTGTATGCATATAATGCTATTTACAGTATGAAGCCGAAAGTATTAACAAGGTACTTTACTGGAAACATGCTCTCAACATGTATCTGACCAGTTCATGAGAAATTTTGGTAAAAACCGACAAAAATTTATCACTTTATGCATGCACCTGATAATTTTCCTTTTTTTTTTTTGGTAATGGCTCCTCATTTTTACATGCACAAGTTCACATACTTGCTGTACATCAGATTTTGCAAAAATGGGTACAGCAGTTTTCCAAATATAACCCTGAGTTGCACTGCACTGTGGTAACAGAAATCCAGAAACCTTCGAACTGCACTACTGCCATTGTGCTTGGTGCTCAGCATATAAGCAATGGTACTTAGGGAAAACAAGCCAGTGAACGACAACTGGGAAAAAAGGCACTGGCCAGCCCGACTTCAACCAATTGGTTAGAAACTGAGCCGTAAAACCTCATCTAACTCTACACACCTGGGCACTGCTGTACATTATACCTATATTGACCAAATGTTTGATTTGAGACAATGGATAAAGTACCTACACTGAGCCATGTATGGCACGCACCTACAGTATCTATATCTGTTTACTAAACCCTATGCTGTACCAATGGGGGACTTGCTCTCTTCCCACATCTCTAATTCAGACAAGTCTACACTGAGGTGACAGTGTTAGGATCAGGGCTGGAAAAAATGTTTATTTCCTAGGAAGGGAGTCAAAATTTCCACAATTCCTCCCATATTTTCATGTAAATCAAAGGTGTAAATTTCCTTCCAATGACCAAAATTTCCCGGGAAGGTGCCTCCCAGCTTCCCAACTTTTTCCACCCAGGGTTAAGATAAGAGTTTGGTTAGGGTTAGGGTACTGCACTTTACATCTCTATGTTCCGAAGTCTCTGTGTTCAGACAAACCTAGCCCTATACTCTCATCCTTAAATCCAATGGAAACTTATTGGAATACACTGGAACAAAGAGATGCCAGAACATACAGGTGTTTAACCGTCACATACTGTATAAACATGCCTACGGTGTATAACACATGAATGACTTACTACCAACACTAAGCTGCCAAAAGTAGTACTTGAATATAAATGAGTACAAGGGTACAAAGTCATTAGCCCATACTTCAATAGACATGCCAGTATTGTTCTGTACTATGTATTTTACACAATGTAGGTTAACCATGATTCATGAAAGTATCAATATTGGTTTAAACATAACCGTGGGCTGGATGGACCTAATAAAACAAGAGAATGAACTAAACCACAGTACCAGACATTTTTGCAACACTGTGTGAGTACCCATGCATTGTAATGGCCTGTGAGTTGACTAATAGCCCTGTAGTACTTTCTTAACATTAATGACCAAAATATTGACTGAGGGGGACTTTTGTTCAGTCTAATTTAACTCACCTTTCTGCTTTCTCTGTAATGTAGAATTTTTCAAAATTTCAGTTTCCTATGATGTCCACTATAACTGCCACTAAATGGACACTAAACTAGATACAAACTTGACTCAAGTGTTCTTTAATATGTACGTGTGTTAGTCCACAAATGTGGTACAACTTTTTCATTATAAATGCAACTTTCCTTTTTCTCCAATTAGAGCAATATGTTACAGTTATGTTGGAGTTCAACTTTATCAAAGCATGGTCACCACCACATTGATTCGTGGTGAATCAATGTCCAATGTCCCTGTGGACGTCTCACCGTATTTTAAAAGAAGAGGAAGAGACCACTTATCCTGAATTCCCGCATTTTTCTACAAAAATCTATTCTCTACAAATTATACAACAGAAGTGCGTGGACTAGCCCTAGTTCACTGCCCTGAGTACCAATCTCACTATAGGTCTTAATGGGCCTATCCTGATGAATCTATGAAGGCTTCACAATTTCATTGTTTTTTCTTAACCATACTCTACAAACTTACCTGCAGTTTACCTCATACCTTACCTTTCTTTTTATACACTTAATGATGTTAATGTACCATACAAACACTTCTTATAATTTTTCAAGTTCAGAAGCTGAATCTCCAGCATTTCTTCCAAAGCAAGTGCTCCAAGCTAATGAGCATAAAAATAGGTATATGATTCCTGTAGCAACAACAAACCTTCATAAGCTGAGAAAAATTCAGAAGGACCCATTTTGATTATCCTTGTGATGACTGCAGACTGCAAGTACAAATTATTTGTCAAGTTTTTCTGCTTGGAAGCTTGAAGCATGAAAGGTCAACTTTTCACTTTATACTCTATGTACGTATTCACACAATATGTACCAATGCAGCATATGATGGCAATAAATTCATACTGAGATCAAACTGACACACATAGAGGACACAACCATATTTACAGTAGGAGTTGGCCACAGGTAAGCATTGACAAAGGCCTACAGAAAATATTCCAGCAGACTGCAATTATGAAATAAATTCAGCAATCCCTGCATGCCACACACCCGGCCTGCTTCCATGGTATTTGGACCATAACTATGAATAAATGACCAGCTATGACTAAAAATATGCAATCACCCAGCCTAGCCCTTCATGCTAGGTCTGGCCCACTCTGCTACTGCCAAGTATTGCTATTGCCTACAATCACTAAGTTATTGGTTAGGCCTATGCCTGCTATGAAGTACAATATTCACCCCTAAAATGGTCCCTTAAGTCACTTGCTATTAGGACTGAAGGTACTGGACAGTCCCACTGCTGAGATTGTTGAGAACAACACTAAATCAGCCTCCCTAAGTTAGTATTATATTGTACAATACTCCTGCAATCATTCCCTAAATAAATTCACCCTTTAAAACCTAGCCTTTCTGCAATCCAGCTCAACTTCAAGCTTCTATAGCCTATCATTATCTGAATATTTCACAGTGTTACGTTGGTACAAATTACCACTGTACATCACAGCATTCGTGAATTACTCATTGTTTTACTACATTATTGCACACACGTTCATTATTTGCTATGCCAAGCCAAGCAGCAGCCATTTTCCTCTGATGGCCTCCCATTGATAACACACATCGCTTCTGCGCACACACAAACGCGCAACTAAACAAAGGAATAAAAAGACATCCTATTTTTCTTCTTATTTCTAACAATCTAATGTTTTCCTTTATCCTTCTATTTTGATCCCACGTGTTCCGCGGGAGTTTGAACTTCGAAAAGATAGAAGAAAATTTTATTCAGAAATGGGTAGAAAAGACATTGAGGATTGAATTTTGGAGGTATGTTGCCGCAAATTAGGATGGATTTCAGCGGAGCTGGGAGCAAGTTGCGGCCATTGAAGACAAGAACAAAGTGCAACAAGGACCAAAATGCTCAGAAATAAAGGAAAACATACCATAATTACATCTTTAAATAACACTTAAACTTACCGATAGGCATGGACGACATGGTGGATTTCAACCGTACAACAGTTTTCAGGAACTATCTGGCTGTATTTGGCAGGTTTTGGAGCTCTAGACCGCTCAAATGGAGCGATTCTTTGTGTAAAGAGAAATAAAGACCTAAAGCCTCATCAGCGCCTGCACACAGAGCACTGCTACATGAATAATGAGGGCAAGAGCGCCCTCTGTTTACCTGCTTTGGCCTTTGTCAGCTCATTATAGGCCAATCTCTAGGGCGAACATATTAATAAAAGGCGGGATTTCAGAAAAATTGGGGCTCACAACAGGGATAGTTTTGTAAGCTCAAAAACTTTACATGAGAGGCAGAACTTTGGCAAAAGATGTCTATTGGATAAAACTTATTTCAACGTTAGGAGCTTCTACGAGCTGTTTTCAGCTGGAAAAAAGCTTCTTTCAGACAATTCAGCTCGCGACTGTTAGTACCGTCCCATGAAAATTCCACATTACAAGTTCGAAAATGGGATTACTTATTCCTTGAATACATTGTTTCTCTTTTATCAACTGCATGTTTTTCTTTTTATTGTTTAGTGTGATGCTCACGAGAGATTTTTACATTTCATACAATTGAATTTCGTTTCCTTTCTCTTCTACACTTGGGGAGTGCACCAGATAATGTAGAAAAGATTGTAAATAGTTCCATGCATGACCATGATGACCGGAGGGCATTTCGCAATAAGTTAGCTCTGTTGAGTGCCAAGGGGCAAACTAAATCACTATGGCGGACAAGGACCGGTACGACAAGAACACAACTCTTCAGTTGTAACGTCAACCCATCATTTTTATTTCGTTTTTATCGGTTGATCAGGAAGCCATGCATACTCATGTAAGACACTGTTGAAGATTATCAGCCTGCTGTAGGTGTCAAGGCCCGGCCTGATCGAGAAGAGTTCGGCCTCGATCTATTCCCTCTGGACTGATTCTGTATCATGATCAAGGCCAATAGCCTCCAGATTTCTCTGTTTGACGGTGGCAAATGAAACCTACTGATTGTCTGACAGATCTCGTGAAAACTCTATATTTTCTCATGTGGTCATTTCATCGTAACAAATGTTTATGAGTGTGTTTCGTGCAGTCGAAGGCTATCATAACACAAACTAAAATGGTTGGGATCAGGTCTAGTATCACTGGCGTACGGAGCCGGGGGGATGGGGGCGGCCTTCCCCCAAATGTCAGAAACCTGACTAAATCGGGCAGATATTTTGTCTCAGTCGGGCGGAAAATTGGACAATTAAATTAGGTCTGGAGTCGGGCAAAAATCACCGCCTTCCTGAGAAAACAGTCCCGTACGGCCATGACGTCTATATTCAGTAGCTTAGATTTGAGTGAAAAAGTGGGGGTGATGGGCTCTTGGGGGAAAAAGTTTCTGTGTGAAAAAGTGAAAGTCAATGGGGGCATTTCCAAACAGGTGATACAATGGGATATCCCCTATAGCCGGGATACCGCCTAAGGGTATATTGCATTGTTACCGTAATCATTTTGATACCACAATAATCATGATTAGCTGGCCTCAGCATCGGCGCCGCACCAAGAGGGATCGAGACATGAGGGGAGGGAGCATTTGCCTCCAGTCAAGGCCTTTTCCCCCACTTGTCCCCTGTCCGCTCCTGAACAAAGGTATACAGTGTTCAGAGCAATTGCGCACACGAATTTTTTTGCCACCCCACCCCACGCTTTTTAAATCCTGGCCCTCCCAAAGATAATACCATTTTGCATCTAAGTAACCTTAAATAAACAATAATTTCTCAAAGGAGAAGAGTGTACAAGGCCCTCCCCAAGGACGGCACCTTTATGTAGTGAAAAGGAGGGATCCCCACTGCTGTATACAAACACATGGCGTATAAAAAAGTGCAATTTAGGAGCCGGCATTCAGTTGGAAAGAACATCCAGCCTGTCGGAAAATTAGAATTCACTTAATTATGGACATGTTCCGGCCATATATGATCAACTCCAAAAATATCCTAAAGATAGCACCATTTTGCATCTGAAGCAACCTTAAGTTAACAATATCTCAAAGGGGATGGGTTAGGTTAGGTTAGATGAGGTTTAACGTCCCAGTTTCCAACCAATTGGTTCAAGTCGAGACGACCACGGCCTTTTTTTCCAGTTGTGGCTCACTGGCTTGTTTTCCCTACTCCATTGTTTATGCTGAGCACCAAGCACAAAGGCAGAAGGTTCCATTTTTAAAGTCTTCGGTATGACCCGGCCAGTAGTTGTACTTATAATGTTTATAAGTGATACAACGTGGATAGTGAGGACTGCGCGCAGGGCGCGACGAAATTTTGGGGTAAACTTCAATGCCAAAAGGGGGCCAGCTACTCTAAGCTCCGACAGATGCAATGGGTTGCTAAACTCGAAATATAAGGCCCTCGAAGTGCGCCGAAAAATTTGGGGTTATATTGAAAAAGATTTCACATTTTTGTTTTCATCAAGAAAGTTGAAAAAGTTTGGGTTTTTATTGAAGAATCTGCCCTACCGAAGAGCAAAAGCAAGAAATTTGTTGGGGTGACTGCATGGTCGTCGTCGGGGATTACATACTTTATCTTACCCATAAAGGCTCCCCTACGAAACTGAAAAATCATTTTTCTTACAAATTATGTTTGCCACGATGGCGAGGCTGAAAAAAAGTCTTCCAAAAGTTAGGAAAAAGAGAGGATAGAACTTCGCAACCATGCATTTTCCTGTTTCTCTAGAATCACGCCTACACGGAAGAACGATATTTGTGGAAACGTTGAACAAATTCAATATGTTTGAAAGGGGGGCGTTATCACAAGATAGAACTGAATATGTAAGCGCGCGTAGAGCGATAAATTTTTTGAAGTTATACTTATAGAAAGAATCATTACAGAACTTACTGGCTACAGACATCTAATGAATAGCCATTTGGAATATTTTCTGAGCATATCTATGTCTTCACCACTGCTAATCTATGTAAAAAAAATTTGCACAATTTTGGGAAACTATTAAAAATTTGAGGGCTAAAGAGCCCTAGCCCCCAGAAGAACCGCGCCTGGTATAATTACCTTAATAATGGTCATGATATGGAGTGCAAATCGTGACGCATGCGTGAGAAGTGCCCCGAATTTTTTCATAAATAAGGTTTCCATGACAAAAATCTGCATTCATCTGCATCGAGACACTTACAATTGCCTTGCAAACCTACATGCAGTAAAAAATCTAGTACTTTACCTGGTAATTCGTAAACAGCTTTCAACTTCTGATGCTGTGCTTCTCCGAAAGTTGCTGACGGAAGATATTGGTAATAAGAACAACACTGAGTTAAGGTTTGAAGCGAGCCAAGCGCGCAAAAAATTTGATAGTTTCAGAAGGATTTGCAAAAATTCTGATAGTTTGAGGAACATTTGTGATAGAAAATGAGTGGCAATAGATAAATAACATACATAATGCACACATATTTCGTGACAAAGGACAGTTTTGATTTGATTTAACGTGAGGAAAATAACGTTTGGTATTATTCACACTTGATCTAGTTGGAAAATATATACAAAGTTGACATAGGCTCAGTCGGAGAATGTGCAAGACTGAGATATTAGAAATTTCAACTGGTATTTCAGATTGCCGACTTTCGTCGCTCTGACGAACTTTTGGGGTGAGATACCCCCACACCCCCGGTCGCGACGGCCCTGTATATCACGAGCGTTTACTGACTCGTTTGCGTGAAGGCTTACAGAAACATGACAGAATTTGGGAGTCACACATGCACAGCCCTAAAAACCCTTCAACCTGGCGAGGTTGAACAGTGGCGTCACTAAGAGAAGGCGAACACCCCAAAAAAGTTTGTCGCTCCCCCATGCGCTCCAGTGAAATGTTAATGTTCACTTAATGAGTGCAGTATACGTATGTAATCCCCGTCTGGGGTCAGTCGCCCTGACGGTATACATATTTTGCTTCCAAGAAGGCAGATTCTTCTATAAATCTTCCAAATTTTCAAATTTTCTTTGATAGTTACTCAAAGTTTCCGAAAATTTTGCAATAAAACCCCTTATTTTTTAAATTCTCTTCAATAAAGACTCAAAGTTTTCGGCGCACATCTCCGGCCAAAATTTTTGGTTTGCCATTCTTCCTTCAACCAGTGGCGTAGTCAGAATTTCTTTGTTAGGGGGGCAAGGCTTTTTTCAAGGGGACAACCAAAATAAGCATTTTATGCACTTACTGAACTGAAGCCTGGTGCAGCGTGCAGCGGCATGTACAATGTACATTGTACATGGTACGGTATATGTTGATACTGCATGCATGCGGTTAAGCTATGCTTTGACAAATTAGACCAGGGTGCCATCATTTCTTGTTATTGTTTTCAGTTAAGATCGTACCTGCCAACTGGCCGAATTAATTGCCAAGCTGGTCATGTTTATCAAAGTTTGTATGTAATGTAAATGTCCCATTTTCGTCTGTCTAAGGACTCTTCCCGTTTTTTTTTTCTTTTAAACGCATCGCTTGAAATTATTTGGGGGGACAAGAATGTGTTACAAAATAATTTGGGGGCAGTGCACCCTGGCCTCCCATGGCTACGCCACTGCCCTCAACTAGTCAACTTTGTCAGGGCTTTAATTTGGGTTGCTGTCCTCCCCTCGGCAGGTCATTATTTGTACTACCCCTGATATATAAATTGGACAAGAGGACCCACCGTCATTCATCGGTCTATTAGGGGATTAAAGTTTTAGAAAATATCCATCGCTCTCTAAGCTCCCTTAGTCGTACACTAACCACAAATGCTCATTTGTCACTCTTATGAGAGGGTCACTTTGCCCTCTGTGTGCAAGGGCGTATATACATGAATTCGCAGGGGGTGAGCTATTTTTGGACCGACTACATTTCACTTTTTCACTTCAAATGTTGTTCCGAATTTTCTAGGACCTTTTTTCTTTTTTTTTGTTTTTTTTTTTTTGTTTTTGTTTTTTGTTTATTTGTTTGTATTTTGCTTTTTTGCACTTCAGACGTTATTCATGTCTGGTCTACTGTTATAGAGGCACACTGAACTGGATTTGAGACCCACTTTTTGGCGCTCAGAGACCGACTTTTCATTTTCACCCCCACATCCCCAGTTTACGCCCCTGTCTATACGTGGCGTATTGCTCCTAGGAAGTGTTCTTATTGAGCAACTTGAATGGAATTACTGTTTTAAAGTTCACTCCAACCACTGACATAACGAGTCGTCCCTAACCTCATTCTCCATGTATCAGTGAGTCGTAAGTCCTACTTTGACTAAAATGAAAAATTAAGTAAAACTGGTCGAATATTAATTTTGGTTGTCTGTTTAGCGCCCTGAAAAATGTTACTTGAAAATACTAAAAAGTTTCATTCTAATGGCCATTATTTTTATTTGTAAAAAAAAAAAATAAAACAGAGATCCGGGGACTTCGTCTCCTCGTTCCCAACTGAGAGTTACCATTTGGACTAAACGGAGTCCAACGGCAAGCCCCAGGACCACAAAGCCGCACCGGAAAGCTTCGTTCTCCTGGGGAGCTGTCGGCGCCACCCATTCTTACATAACGGCATCCCTCGGTGTAACGATGTGCTCTTTCATTTGGCCCATTAGAAAGTCTGGCGACGCTACTGCGGGCGAAACCAGCCTCAGTTGAGTTAAAAGGATTTGCCAGGGCCTAAATTCCATGACTTAAAAAATGCAGAAAGTTTTTCTGTTTTAGGAGGTGAAACCACATCTCAATAGCATGTAACCTTTACAAGATACTAATTTTCAAAGAAGTGTCATTTTTTCTAGAGATATGTTACTTTATGGGAAATCTGTTATGCCTCATTGCGGCACATTAATGAGACAGAGCATTTCATTTCTTTTTGATATTGACACCGCTGTAGGAAATATTCAAATTTGTTTTCTATATAGCCTACATATGGTGTAGCTTTATGCTAGGATTTACATGGAAAGATATTCATGCATTCCACCAGTACCAAATTTCAAGGACAAACAGGACATCCAATTATAGAGAACACAAAAGGAATCTGAGGCAATGTGTCCACTTTACTTCACATTATGTGACCTTGATGAGAACTGGAGGTATTTTTGACAAAAGTAACTACTCTTTACAATAAAATATAATGAGTTGAGAAAAGAGTATTTCTACAGGGTTTGAATGACCGTGACATGAATTGGAATTTTTTTCTTTTTCATATGAGACCCTCGTGAAATGCCTGTAGCTAAGCAAAGTGTGAAGGGTGAGGCAATTTCCATGGGAGGAGGTATTTTTTCAGGGAGAGAATATGTTAAGGACTTAAGGCACATGGAGGCAATAGTAATGTTTGTTCTCAGAAATTTCAGAGGGCGAAAATGGGGTCAAGGAGGCGCCACATTGAGATTCGGTTTAAGTCCCGTTTAATGTTTTTTAATGCTTATTATTTAGGCACATATATGTTGTCAAGTTACGATATGTCGGGCAAGATAAAACGTACAAGTCTGCCCCTAGTACCGACCTCACAACACAAATATCCTGCCGGCATTACTTAAAATCTGTTTCCTGCAATTTCACTGTTATTATCGGGCCCATATAGGTATAGAAACTCAGATTTAGGAAATGGGAGGGTTATCTATTTGTGGAAAAAATAGTTTGCATTTATCATTTTGAGCGGGAAGAATGTTTTTTCTTTTTTGGAGGAACAGAAGTTTTGTTCCCGAGACATTACATACATCCATAATGGAGGTCGGTCTTTGATATACCATAGATGTGAAACAAGAACTGGGTGGAGGTATAACCGAACTTAGGGGGATTTGTACATAATGCCCGGTTTTGATGATCTTTAGAAGTGAAGCTTCCAGAGGCAAATGGTGATGTTAAGTGAAATGTTAAGGGTCATTACCACTCTAAAAATGTTGGGTAAAAAATTTCACCAACGCTATAGGAACGTATTTGAAAATACTGGAATTAGGTAAAGTTTGCCCAATAATTGGTGGGTAATGGGTTTAACGATGGTATGGTTACTACTAGATTGGGCATTCAACGTCCGGGTAAATCCATTATGAACAAAAATTGGGCAAATTTGGCACCCACTTTCAGTATTTTCACATGAGTGCCCAGTGTTGGTGAAATTTTTACCCAACTTTTTCTTAGAGTGCCATTGTCTCAGTATGCTCTACATCCGTAAAGGAAAATGTGCGATCCTCAAGAACTTAAGCTTCCTTACCTAAACTTCTTGTCTCATTTCTCATAATCTAATTTTGGCTGCAACTATCCATTGCCAGGAAGGAAAGAGGCATCTCCACAAGCACATGTAAGCCTTGGCGACTTTAGAAATGGCGCCACGATTTTCCCTCGGTCTGGAGGAAAGCACCGCGACGAAAGGCAACCCTGGGGAAGGAGCTGCTGTCCAGAACCCCAACTCATACACATACGCCTTCTGTGAAAATCACTCTGATGATCTTTGTAACACCCGAAGTTGTTGCCAGGCTCGTAGCCAGGATTTCGTCGAGGAAGGAGAGGTGTTCACTCTTACTTTAATGGAAGTGCATAGATTTCACCGGAGGGGTTCGCCAATTTGTAGGATTTAGCAGCATCAGAGGCATCAATTTGGGTTTGGGGCCCAAGAACCCTCCTCAGGGTCCCTGTCGGAGTCCAGGGACCAGGGATGAAGCCTCCGGAAGCTCTGGACTTTCTATAAACTTCTAGGCACAAGAATGAGGCATTGTTATACTACTGTTCTATCTTTAAATGGCATTACATGCGCACTTCAAGGTCCCAAAACAGCTATTTCGACCTTTTTCATAATTAGTCTATTACCTTGCTTGAATTAATGTCCGAACGATATGATAATGCAAAGGATTGGTGGGTGAGGGTTATGGATGATGTTAGGTGTTACATTCACTTCGAACTGTAGTTCTATTCAAGCTGTACAATAGAGGAATTAACAATGATACAAATCTGTGCTATAGGGGCTCGAGAAAGGTGCTGAAAAATTGTATTAAGTTAAAAGACATTTTGGTAATTTTTACCTCGTTTGACATTTCAAAAGTTATCTCCAATATTAAAAGAGAGTTTATTTATAGCTGGAACCAAGCAAAGCCTCCTATAAAGCTCCCGAAACTAAATCTTACAGTAGGCGATACTGTCAAATTGAACCATCCTGTAACATACGTAGTCTAGGGGTTTTCTTTGATTCTATGTCCATGACCAGCAACATGAGCGTCCGCAGAAAAAAAATCGGGGGTGGCGGGCAAAATTTTTTTGGGGCCAAACTTTTTTCATGGGAAATATTTTACTCCCAGGAAAGAGTTTACATGTTACTTTTCACACAGTGTTGACAAAGGCGAAGCCAGGAATTTGTCAAGTGGGGGGGGGGCGAAGCCCATAGACAGACTCTCAGCGCTCCGCGCCACCATTGGTTGGCGCGGGGCGCAACTGAAAATTTTGGCCCAAAATGCTTCCCAGATCGCTGAAAATGGCACTTGCAAGGCCTGTTTACTGCATATTAAAAGGGGAAACACTAGCAATACCGTAAATATAAACTTTTAAAAATACCAAAAATATGCTCGGGAGTGGGGGTGGGGACTGCTGGGTGTTGATATTTTTATTCAATTCCTGTTTTCAGAGTAGAAATTACTGAGTGAACTGTTAAGAAATGTTGATGTTATATTTTCTTCGTTTCTTTTTCTTTATTTTTTCTTCGATTTTTTCAAGTTTTTTATTTTCCAGGGGGGCAAGTGCCCCCCTCCGGACGCCCATGACCTCAAACAAATAAAAAGTCTCATATCAGCTGGAAATTTTCAACTCCGTAATATTCGTCGTATTTGCAGTTTTCTTGATCAGGACACACGGTCATCTCATTGTCCATACATTTGTACTTTCTAGATTAGATTATGGCAATACCCTGCTATATGGCGCTAATGCTCTAGACCTCAACCGTCTCTAGTCGTTTCAAAACAGAGCTGCTAAATTTGTTTTTTTTTTTTTTCTACCTCTAGACTCGATATTCCTTTACCTTTCATGACAAAGCTTTACTAGCTTCCTGTCGAAAAACGCATTAAATTTAAAATAGCCTTTGTCTTCAATTTTACAAATGCCTCAATAACTGCGGACCAATTTATCTTACAAACTCTTTGATACAGAAACTACTGCCTTCTATAAGCCCGGCCCGGTTACGAGGTCTGCCACAGACACAACCCTTCTATGAAGAAAATTACTGGTGACAAAGCTTTCTCGGTAGCTATCCCTTCACTTTGAAACACACTCACAGTATCAGGGGAGCTCAGACAGTCTCTACTTTTAAGAAGCTCATCAAATCTCACCTGTTCTAACTGTACTTTTGTTTCTTTTTCTGTTTTTCAGCGCTTTGATTTTTTTGGAGTTATCGCTTTATAAATATCGTATGTATGTAAATTGGATTTAATTTTCAAAGAGAAATGTGATTGTGAGGATCATTTTCGCTCGTGGGTTTGGGGGCTGAACTTCACCCGTTTCCCCTTGGCTACTCCCATTCCCCTGAGTAAGCGCCCCCTAATTGTTCCGTACTAACTAAAAGTTGAACACTTTAGACCTATCCACGCATCAGACCCTACCTCACCAATTGATAGACTGTCATTCTGATATAATTGTTCCAAATAAATGTAAAATTCATTTCAAATTAACAACAACAAAAACCCTAAGTTCAACAATAAAGTTTTGTTCGTATTCCACGCATCCGCGTAAAAGTTTCCTCGTTGACTTTACCTTGGGGCTAAAGGTGAGTCCCTGGACCCTAGGCCAGTAAGTTCGTTTCATCTGTGGGAAAGCCCCATCAGGACTCTTCTTAAAACCTGAAGCAATACGTTGCTTTGCTGTAAACCATGTATAAGACAATGGGTTTGCCCATTCATATTTTAAAAAATCTGCTATCGGTGTGTATGAAGACGAAGTTCCATTAGTATTATTCTTTCTTTGCCATCGACTACGGTGCATCATACGGCCATCGATGACATAGTTGGCTATATGCATGCTGAAATAACGGTTGGGGTTGCGGGCGTGCAAGACACAGCTTCCGGCGGCCCAAAAGACGTGCATGAATTCCTGCCCAGTAGGGCCACCTTAAATAAATTATTACTCTACTGGTAGTTTTTTTTAATCAAGAGCACTTCTAATTTTATATTGTCCACACCACTTAGCCATTTTTCTGCTATTACATCTTAAGGTTGCATGTTCTGTTTTTAAGCATACTAAGCCGTATTAACCAGTAAACAGTATAGCCTATATGTACCACGCAGGTGGCCTGTAATTTGCACGGGGATGAGGGCTCACACCACACTACCTCCATACCTCCAGAGGCTTTGCCGGTCCACAAAGCTCTCCCTAGGGGATTGGGATCCAGGGGCCACTTCAGGGCCAGGAGTTTCTTCATCATCTGATCATGACGATTACAGGTCAGGCTGCAGAAACTCACATCAGAATATTGAAACAGGTGAGTTTTAGACATATTTTTTCACTCAGTTAAGGAGGATTAACACATCCTTCCCCGTGACTATGTGCTTGACATACACGCAGAAAATGACATTCTAAACAGCAGATGCCAAGGCTGATACCGTAATAAAACATTTATTTACCTGTAAGTTAGAACCAATGACTGATTCGATTTTTTATGTAGCCTCCACCTTCTCTCTACAGGCCCACGATTTCTTCGTAGGCCATGTAGGTACATCATCCACTGGATCTGGATTACCCGCGGCCCGCTGGCGTACCGCCGTTCACTATAGGTAGCCCACTTACTATAGGTCCTACATCTTTCATTCATCTCAGCCAAGGTGAAACGGATAAATGTAACCTAAGGTGGTTTTATTCTCCAAAGAGTGAGTGATAAGTTATTTACATCTTCCTTCTGAAAACATGATAACCAACAGTTATTTCTCTTTGAAGACCCGTGGATATTTTTACGTGCCCCTCCCCATTTTTAAAACCCCAAGGACCTACTTTCTTTTATGATTCACGCTTGTCACCCAGCCTAAGCTTTCATTTTTATGTGCATTGTATATGTCTTTGTTACTGTTATTTTATTATTTATGTATTTGTGGCAGGAGAAATGAGTATAAATGCAGTGTTCCATGCAAGAATGAACAATTTTGTCTTAAAATCAAGATTAGGGTTATGGGTTGGGTTGTGCAAGCAAGAAGAATCAATATAGTCTTTTCTAATCCGAGGTCAAAACTTGAAAAAATGGCTCAGGCTCAGAACGTCGTTTTCGAAATATAGGCAACAGTGATTGGTTTTTAAGGATTCCATTGTTCGTATTTGGTTATCCTGCAGACACTGGGACAGGTGGCGCAGGTGAAATGTCCCAGCTCAGGTACATAAAGGGGACCATGCATGTTGCTCGAGCCCGGCAGGTTACGCCATTCCCAGTGAAAAGTAACCCACTTTTCTCATTGTCTCTCCATTCTTGTGCATCTGGAAATCAGTTAGGTATATTACCCCAAAATTCTGAAAAGGGGCGGGCCCAGTACTGAGGGTGACCATCGACAAGAATGACTCTCTGAAGGCAAAGCCCACTTGGCAATTGACTATCCAAATGGGGGAAGGGGAAACTTAAGCATCAGGCCTGAAAAGATTGCAGGGTTATAAAGGTTGTATACAAGAAGTTTTGAAACCGTATTAGAGTTCCCAAACTATGATCAGGGGTGTAGCTAGGGGTGGACAAGATGGGAGAGTTGCCCAAAATGGGGGTGGATGAAGGCACACAATGTAATACTTTGAGGCACGCTTTTCTCAATTTTTTTCTCAATTTGTATTTCCAAGGGGTAAATTTGTCCGTCCTTGAGGAAAATGTTTTCAACTTTGTCCACCGCCCAATTTGAATAGTAGGTGACTTCTTTAACTTGGGGTGTGGGGCTGCAAGACTTTTGCCAGAAATTTCCTGAATGTTTTCCCAAAAATAGCATATTGTTGCCCCAGAATGGTAAATTTTCTGCCCAAATGGGAGATGATTCACCAGCCACCCCTTCCCCCTCCCCGTCTAGTGCGCCTAAGAATAAGAGGGTAGGCTGCATCCCAGAATATGATCGATGAACTGAAATTGAAAAAGTGAGACCGAAAGAAAAGATTGTCATGATTTACAGAATTTCGCCATACTTGGCAAATCCTGAACTTTCTTATCGCTATGCATTCAAGCTGCGAAAGCGAAACTGTTATTTTCACCCTCGCGTCCCTTTGTATCCATCGCATACACAAACGTTGTGCTCTGCACCTTATGTAAACAATGCATCTTTTTTCATTTTTTGAATTTATTTCCTTGTATAAACGCTAGTTTCCTTTTTAAAAATGGCAAAAATGCAAACCCAGAAAGGGATTTGATGTTTCTTTAGCTAGTTCCTTTTCATCGGTGTATCCCCAAACTAGCCGGTATCCAGGTGACACTTTTGTGAAGTGAACAATTGTACAGGGAAATTCCCTGAGTCATAAGCATTGCCGAATTCTTTTCATACGAGCAAGCTAAATATATTGTGTTAAATATAGAGACTGAATAATTGGAATTCCCCGTTATCGTCTAGCAGTTAGTTAGTTAGATGAGGTTTAAAGGCCCAGTTTCCAACCAACTGATTCAAGTCGAACCGGCCACGGCCTTTTTTCCAGTTGTGGCTCACTGGCTTGTTTTCCCTTACTCCATTGCTTATGCGGAGCATCACGCACAACGGCAGAAGGTTCCATTTTTAAAGTCTTTGGTATGACTCGACCTGGGAATCGAACCCGTCTAGCAAGTCGAATTTTCTCGCTTGTGTCCATTGAAGCTGATAGAGACTGCTAAATCTTACATCTCCTCACTTTTGAATGTGGGGTGGATATCAAATCATCTCTCCCCCTTCCACTTTTTCCCACAACCCAAAGAAGATTGCAGTCACGTATTTTGATACCTTACAATAGCTCATTCAACGAAATCAAACTCAAATGAAAATAGTGGAAGCCATCATTTAATGGACTGAAATCGCGGAAAATCATGAAATGCTTCAGATTTTACCACAGACCGTCTGGAATTCAACATTTTCTAGGGCCCTTAAGTAGATGCCAGGATACCACGTGCTAGGACTTCGCAATTTGCGCATGAATAAGTTCTAGTCCATGTCATGTCCTCCCACTTTGAAATCTGTAAGTTGCCTGCACTCTAAAACACCCCGGTCAGAAGGGAATTACTCAAGTTTGCATTCCCATATCATTATTCAACCCAAATTAACGTAAATTTGAGACATGTTGACACTTATCTGGGTCATTTAATTATTTGGCTCATACTTCGAGCTAGTTCCATCGTGGCCCTTTGGGGGTGAAAATGACGCACGTGTTCTAAAGTCTATGCATGGTCATAGCTTCTGACGAGCCAGCTTTTGGTTTGGGGGTAAAGTAAACTACATCACACACACTTCGGAGTTAGCCTACATATATAGTCGGCACCGGAGGCTTCACGATAGCCGTACACAGTATAGGGTCCAAAAAGGCTTGGATCCAAAAGCCCAGTCTAGGACATGTGTGGCTCTAATGATTTAGCCCTAATGGGGGTCTATCGGGTGCAAATCTGTATACCCGAGGGTACAAATTTGCAGAATTTGGCGCCAGAATTTGTCCGACTGGGGGTAAGCTTTACGACAGAGGAAGGGGCACAAAGGCCACGCTTTTTAACGCGTGGGCGGGACTTGTGTTTTGACAACTGCCGGGGTATAGAACGTTTTTCGTTTTACAACTCGTGACGCGCCCCAACCCCCCCCCCCCCGATAGGCGCCTAAACTCGTTGGCGGTGTCGGAGCACGAAGCTCATCGCATGTATTTTCTAAAAGAACAGACACTTAGCCAGGATTTTGTCTTGGTGAGGATTACAGATGGTACTTACCGAATAATTCCAGGGGCACCACCTGACCGCAAAGTCCTGCTCATGAACGTGGGGCCCAGGGACACGCCTCATGGCCCCTGTTTGGCTTCAAGGACATTGCCCCAGTGAAGAATCGAGGGAAAGCCCCGAAGAATCGTATGGGGACATTATCTTTAGCCCACTTGAGTCTTTTGGGCTGCACCCCCTGAACCCTCCCCTTGGCTACGCTCCTGTTACAAAACATGCAAATATTTCCCAGACGAAAATCAAAGTTTTCTATAGTAGCAGTGGTCAATTAAAATCGCTTGAGTATCGCCAATTGTCGCCCTGTCTCTCAACTCGTCCTGCCATGGATTAGTCTACAGCTGTAGTACGCAATTGTGGTGTATGTATCTTGTCATAGCTGCGTGACTGAAGACTGTCGTGCCATGTCCCATAGCTATAACGTAGATACCCTAGTGACATCTCTCAGTTCAAACAACCCCTTCTTGAAGAGGTTCTGTATAAAACTGCCTCTAACTTCTGGCATAACGAGCACAAGACAAGGTGTAAAAGCATATACTTAGTGGGGTAGTATGTGGGTTAACCACTTACAAAACTTTGGACCTCAATGTCCCCCACTGAACATTCCCGACAGAATAAAAATCACATGTTTCTCAATGTTATATTTACAGGGCCAACACCCCGACCAAGCTATCTCTTACAGCCCCCATGATCCGCCCCTGCGCCCTCCCTTGAAGAAAATCTGGCTACGCTAGTGATGGAGGCAAATGACAAAAACATTACCGGTTACACACTGTGTTTGTTATAAATTCTTATAAAGTGGAAATTTCACTAAGGTACAGACAAACGATTTAGTGTTCAAATGCATTGTAACCATTGGTACAAGAAGAGAGTATCATCGTTGGTAAAATTCTAGACTATGAATTTACACAGACAACAAGCAGACAAACAGACAGACAGTCAAAAACCCAGCTCAGTCATGGTCTGAAATTGAACAATCAGCTTGATTGAATTACTGCTCGTAATGCATTTAACTGGTGGCGCTTGACTCATCTGCCCCAGCTTCAACATGTATGTATTTATTTGCTAATCCACATTATAATTGTGCATGGGATGTAGTGACTTGAGGGGTTGACAGATCCCATGAAGCCTGATTAAATGTCCTCTTTCACCATACCGACGCCTCATACAAGGTACAAGCAGAACTGCGCTCACAATTTTGTGTTTTAGCGTGTAATTTGCTGCAATGGGAATAAGGACCGGTATCTCTGCAGTGCTAAATTTCCTGACCTCAACCCAATCGTTATGGAATGAAGTACGTTGACTTCGGTCCCGCACGGCGGCCCTCTTCAGAAACAGCCCCCTGTGGAAAATTTCAGGGTCCACTACTGGTGGAGTGTACCCAAGGGTGGTGGCTCGTTGTTTTTAACAGACGGTAATTCCGATGTCTTTGTAAAAATATGATGCCGGGTTGTGGTCAATTTAACTCCGTTTAGCAATGCTGTCAACTGAGGATCAATGCATTATTTATTGTCTCAGCATGCATGGGTCGGCTTACCCATACCCAGTGCAGGCCCGTTGCCAGAAATTCTGATATAGGGCGAGGCACCGGCACCGCATAGGGCACAGAAGAAGATTGTGTTTGTAGTCAGTATTGCCACCATATGATAACAGTTTGCGGGAACCACAGGGGATGATATCTCAAGCTTACCACAGATGGCTTACTATAAAAGGTGTCGGCTTTACGTGTGCACATACGAGAGAAGCGCGCGTAAATTTCGCTCTTCTGGTGGGAATTTTCCCCTTTTGCAATACAGAGACGGAGAAAATCTCAATGAGTGTAGGGAACAAGCTCCTTCAGCTCCGCAAGCGCAGGTGAAGAGTTGAGTACTTTGCGAACGGTAAGGGGACCAGGGACTGCTATTACGCAAGCTGGGTGTGGTCCAGTACGATTTTGGTATAGGATCCAGAGGGAAATTGTCCGAATATCTGAGGAATTAGCAAAATGGGAACACTAGCATGGAACTTTGAGCAGGACTTTTAATGACAGGGAGAGCACACCAAGCTCTTCACAGTTCACAATTCAGATGGTAATTATCGTATTTCTTCTTTTAACGAAATTTTGCATGAACAGAAAAAGTAATGTTTTGAATAAATTTGTCGAGCAAGTAAATTTAGCTTCAACCATATAGTCATCACGTTACGAATGTTACTCAAGGCATTAAATCATATGACATGAAAACCCCTTGATGCCCGGCATGTGACTGTGAGCCCTCACCAAGCTTTGGCTAGAATAGTTCACTGGAATTTTTGTGTTAATAATTGGTAGGTGAGACAACGGCTATCGTGAGAATTGCGGGCGAAGCGCGCCGAAGTTTTGTAGGAAAATTATTTACCGTGGTAAAACCTGCATTCAGATTCAGCAAGGGGTGGTAAAAAGTTAAGCCATACGAGGGGACCAAGATCCCCTAAGGGGTCCGGCAACCCGAAGCCCCCTCCCGAAGCGATGGCCGTTGCGAAATGGATGCCAGACGCGAAATTTTGGGCGGGCGAAGCACTCCGAAAAATGTAGCGTTCTGTTGAAGAAAAATTGAAAATATTTCTCTCTTATGAGGGAAAGTTAGAAACTTGGTATTTCTATTGAAGAATCTGTCCCCCTCCTCATCCTGGACAATTCCAATTCTCCCAACTAAGTAATTAGTCCTAGCCCCTTCCAAAACTGTCTAGAGCCCCAACTTGTCCTGACACAAACCTAGTTTATCTGTTTATTGCTTAGGGTCATATCCTGGTGGGTATACAAGGCCATAATATGTAATCAGAACATTCTCTGTGCATGCTGTGGACTCATCTTTTGACTTTGATGTCAATCAAAGAGTATTTACCAATGACCAATTGAGAATTTTGCCCTCTCCCAACCAAGAATGTATTTGGGTGATGAGTGTTTGTCTTTTCTTTAAGAGCAAAACTAAGACGCCGGGAGATTGGTCGCGGGGAGATGCCCCCTTCGACCACCCCTGGACTCAGCATTGAAACACTTTCCGTTTCTTACAAAACAAGTTTACAGTTTATATAACGTGATGCTGAGTCTGAATTAACAATCTTCCAAATGTTAAGAGAAACAGGACAGAACTTCTGAGGGATTCAATTTTGTGTTTTTTTCCCAGAATCTCACCTACAAGGAAGAACAATAGCCTAATTGTGGAACCTTTACCTTTATAAAGTCAACATGTCTGAAATGGTTGTATAAGTTATATGTAACTGAACGTGAAAGAGCCCGTAGCTCGCGAACATTTTTGTAATTCTAGAAAAAATGTTACAGAAAACAAAATACGTCATTATTAAAAGCCTTTTGGATCATTTTTGGTCAAAAATCGCCTGGTGTCATGCCGGGGCTACCGTTTACAGGTATTAAAATTTTATTTTCGATCGATTTTCCATATGGGGGCACAGTGATCCGCATGGGGGCACGTCCCTCGTGCCCCTGCCTGGCTACGGACCTGACCCAATGACTTTTTCTATTTTTTTTCCAACGAAAATCTGGTCCACCAACAAAATAATAAAGAGCCCTTGGTTTACGGCAAGATTGTGGAAGGTTGAAAAGTTTGGTCATCAACCCTATATAGCCAAATGGGCGAGGGGGCGCGCCTGGCAGAAAAATTTTCGGCCCTGGAGAATTCAAAATTACTATTGCTTTAATACAGTTTAGCATATCTCGCTAACTGTAGAATAGTGTCGCCACCATTCACACGATACTGAAATATGCAACTAAGTAGCAAACTTTAAGCTTCACAGGAAAATATTCCAAATTCGTTTCTCTGCAAAGGGCAAAAAGTAGTCCGGGCCAAAATGAAAGGGAAGTTAAGAATTCTAGTATAACCAATTAAGGAGTTGTTATTCGTATTCATATTCAGATAACAACTATCTGGCATGATCCTCTTCAAGTTGTTTTTACAGGAGTTTTTGAAATTGGACAATGGGTAGCCTACGTCATTGTGAATCAATGGTGAGACATTGACTCTTAGACAATTACCCCTCTCCTTCCCAGGACAATCTCTGCCCTTGACCATTCCGAATTTGTTGGTAGGGGAGTTACGCAGGGGGTAATTATGATGGTTGGTAATTGTCCAACTGTTAATCGTCCTGGGGTAGTCAACTGGGGAATCATCTGGATTCGGCTTGTCCAGTTGTGATCAAATTAACATGGGCTTACTGGGCGGAGGTTTGACTCAACTGGGAGGAGTTACCTCAAGATTGTGTCATTTACTGGTAATTGCCATGCAACGCAATTTCTTTATTTTTATAGGAAGGTTCATGAATACTTTCCTATCGGCGCTGGATTCTGTTTATACCAGTACTCCTAGCTTTTCCCTAGAGTCTGCCAAAGGTGTTTCTAATTATTAATGGCAGAGTCACAGGCCTACACGCCAGGGGCTGAGAGGATGCTTGAGCCCCGTCTCTGGGTCCCCTCCTAAGTTCGGAAAGACCTATTTTGTAGCAGGTTTTTGGAAAGCCGGATCGGGTAATTTTCTCGGACAGCACGGGTTTTTCTCGGGAAAAAGCGGCCCAGCCCACAAAAAATATCCCGTATATAAGCCTAAGGGGAGAGTGTGAGAATTTTTAAGTATTTTGTCACTGTAGTTTCATGAAAAATTTATTTTGATAACTCTTTCTAAAACGGCTACGTTATACCGAAGTGGCAGGTAAGTCATCAAATCTGTCAATGTCAGTATATTGTGAGGTTTTGCAAACGCAAATTCGGCTGGTTATAGACTGGTCCACCAGAGAGCGCTTCAGCTCGTCCCACAACAGACTTTGTCGGAGTTGGACAACTGCTTTTGACAGCAAGCCTACGCCACGTGGGTGAAAGGTCACAGGGCCCGGAGAAACTCCCCGTTGTTCGGGCGGGATTCGAACCCCACGGTACAGTACTTTTAAATTACATTGGGTCATGGAGAAGCAAACCACCCTGCAACTTGCCCGCCTGGCGGACGTGTATTACTCCTGCACCTATATTAGCTGCAGTTGTAATAGGCCTACTGTACGTGAAAAAGAGGCGGATATACATACTCGACACCTGCTACGAAGGTAACCCTGCAACCCGAGGACAGCAGTTCTACACATTTTTTTTTTTCATGATAGGCTATAATCTGTATACGCGTCTTCAGAATTGAAAAAAGGTCATGCTTTGGGCGCTGTAACGAGGCACACTACGGTAAGTACATATTGTCAAATGGAAACTCAGCCAGACTCAACATCGTCATAGTAAGCACAGTACATTATATAACAATGCAAATGAGTTCCGTTATATCTGGACGTGAAAAATAAAATGTAGATAACGGTTGTAAATTTTTATTTGTACAATTCTTGCAGTATCTTATCTATCTCTGTCATCTTATGTTAATAGGAATGTTAATAAAAATTCTTATATTACAAAGTAATAAAAGCTTTTGTGACATGACATAAACATATTTAACTTTTCAAATTCCAATTCATGTCTGGCTGTACAGAAAGGTCATTTGCGTGACATGCATATTTAAAGCAGTGAGGTCAGTCCCAATTGAGAAGTGGGGAAGGGTTTGGGAATCATGAAGGAACATGCAATAAAGTGACTATGTGTGGACTTTTTCATTAACTTCAAAAGTGGTGAGGACATGCCCACCTCCCCCCCCACCCCCTGGATTGACACCCAGAGTACAAAGAATGGGGTGGCATAAGCTGTGATAGTCCAATGAAGAAAAACTTTCACCTACACTTAAAAATAAAGAGGACACCGAGTGCATAGCTAACATTTAGCTTCTATGTATTGATTTCAAAATTATATTCTATTTACATAAATAGGCTTTTTCTATGATGCCCCAATGGAATAATATCCTAAAATCAATTGAAACAGGCCATTTTCCCAACTTCCACACTTTATGGCTAATTGAATGAAATCAAGTTGAATTATTTATAGCCGACTTGAGCTTTTCATTTTTCAACTTTGTACAGAAATCTTTAAAAACAGATTGAAGCAAAAAACTATTGTAAGAGACTCGTAGAATACAATATAACCAGTAACTCCCTATACATCATTGAAGTGTCGCCATAAAATGAAAAAGAACTGTCAATTGCTTTTAAGACAGAAAAATGAAAGTGTAATGGTGAAACTGATGGCTCCAAATTTCTTATCATTCAGCCTCAGATTTGGAAATGGAGAATCTGAGATCTATTTTACCAATATCAGTGGGTGGTACCATGACTTTGAAAGAAGAGGTGTAGGATGGGGCTAGAGAAATTATTGGGGTTGGAGGAGGCAGAAAACATTGGCAGCTGCATACTTTTAATATTCAGAGAATAACTGAGGCAAACTGGGTGAGTGTCATCCAACCCCAAGTTCCCCCTTCCCCTTAGGGCCAGCACTGATTAGTACAGACAGGATGGGAGGTCTTTGTCCCAGTTGACTGGGAAGTTAATATTTTCCAATCAGCATAAAAGATGGGGCCTTACTTCACTTAAATAACTGGAAAAGCATTGACAAGTAAATTTATTCTGAAAACTTTATTCAATCTACAACATTTTTATTTTGGACACATTGATCACTGGATGCTCGTGGACATATTAAAGGGAGAAGGCAGTCGCCACAATTTTATTTTGAAAATTTGCTAAATCTTACAGATCTCCCCTTACTTCTCTCACAATTATTTTCTTTAATGTTCCTGTATAAAATTATTGAATATTGAAGGTAAAAAAGGACTTATTTTGCATAAATTAAAGAAATAAGAAACAAAACTATTGTCACATGATTGAGAGGAGCCATTCCTGAACTAGTGTAATGGACTAATGGTACACTAATTCAAATTGGGGGGCCCCTGAATTTTCCCTTCAAATGTATCTCCAGTGGGACAACTTTTAACTGCCACTAATTTTGGCACTAATTTACAACCTTGGGTGATAGTATGTACTTCCAAAACGTGGTCACTTTCACCTTTCACTCAAGGGGTGCATTAAAGGGAAAATGCAGTTACCCCTGTATGAATGAGTGTACCCTGGTACCCTCATTTATCATTATGAATGATTCTTTCTCATTATGAGCCAGATTTTATGTGTACTTTGCTATGAAATTCCTGCAGAATAATTCCATGGTTTAATGAGCAATGCTGTTCTGGAAACATCACAAAGGGTATCTGTATGAGAAGTGCAAGATTTGTAAGATAATGCTGTTTCATAATTGGGATAAATTAGGATACTCAGCATAGGCCTACCAGCCAAGAAAGACCCCCTCCCCCAGAGTTGCTCCAAAACCAATTTCTAAAGCAAAATATTTGAAAAACTCTGGCACATGAAAAAAATTGTGTTAATTCCAGCAACTTTCCCCGCCTAGAAAAAGATGTCCTGTGCGCCTATGATACTCGAGATACTTATTCATACATGGTTCTTTTTAACAATATGAAACAGTTTTGTCGCTCAGGCTGAACAGCTAACTTCATGTAGACAAAATCATTGGTTTCATCTAAGCAATAATGGTTCTGAAATGTCATGAAAGCACTTGTATGAGAAATACAAGATTTGTCAGATTATGACTGAGTTTCTCAAAATGAATGTTAGGGTGACTGGTCACTCACTCCCTTAAACATATGCAGCATCAAAATGCACCAATTTGTATAAACATCCTTCTCAAATGTCCAGAGTCAAGCCTGTAGCTGAGGGGGAAGGGCAGGGGGTGCAGAGTGAGAGCAGGGGATGGGGTGGTACCCCTGGAAAAATTTTTGTCTCCTACAAAATTCCAACTTACCATTGCCTAGATGCAGTTTGGTATGTCTCACCCCGTAAGAAAATCTTTTCCCCCTGGAAGCTATTTTACCAACCCCACCCCCCTCCTGTACCTTGTCTGGCTTCGGGCTGCCCAGAATAAGGCCATGTAAGAAAAATTACTTGCTTTTCACCTGGTGGGGAGGGAGGGAGTTGTCCCATAATGCAAGATGTGTACTCAACATTACATCTACATGCAACTTTCATGAACTTGTCCTCAATAAATTGAGTACATGTGTTGCGTACATACTCATCCTAAAAAACTGGTACCTAAAGGCATTTCAGCCAAATTTTCTTTTACTGAGTGAGAAAGGGACTTACTGCATTCTGGTGAAATTTTTGTTTGTTCCCCATGTTAAATTCTTTCAATATTAGCAGTTTAAGTTGACAGATTATCTACTCACAAAGTGAACTTGAAGCAAGCAGGATTGATGTCACATTCTCACATTGCTTACAAATGATTGTTTTCTCTGCTTTTCAATCTATAGTTTTGACCTTGAATTCAGCAAAGGGTGTTAGTTTACCTTCAGGCTACGAGAAGATGCTAAAATTTTGATCCTTCACGCTCACACAATCACATCATAAAAGCATCAGCCTGAGTTTATGAAGGAGGAATATGAATGAAAATTTTAAACAAAAACAAAAGATAGAGAGGCTATGATGTCACTCCTGGTTACTCTTTAAACTTTGGGAAGAAAATGTGATAATTTTAACTGACAACTGCTAATACGTCACCAACTGCACAAAGGAACTGATGTAAATTCCATCAGAATGCTTAGAATGACTTTCTCAAATTACATATCAAAAATAATTTGGGCTTTAACCAGTCTTTTTTGTTTTTCATTATGCAAATAAACTCATATATTATATACATGTACAAACAGGTGACATAATTAACTAAAAATATCCCATTGAAAGTGGAGCATAGAATAACACAGTAATTCTTTTAACGTGACAAACCACATTAGAACAAAAATGGAGGATATTTCAAACATGCACCTTTTGAAAACCCTCCTTGTTTACATTTCTCAAAATTTTTGACAATCTGGAGGAAACATTTATTTTATTCAGGGTAAATTGCTTTGGCTTTCAACATGCAGAAATATGGATATACATAAAAGGAAAGCCCTTGTGATGCTCAATTATTTACCAAAAAAGAATGCATTATTTTGAAAAGTTCAAAATTTAAACTTTGTTTCACATTTTCTGAAAGCACCATACATGGACTTTTAATCATTTTCTCTCTACCATTAAAAAAGTCCTTTTTAAGACACCTTTTTAGTTTTATATATCTCTTGCAAATAATGTTTGCAATCGCCCAATATGTTACATCCACTGCCAGCAAGAGCAAAAAGATTTCTAATAGTACTGTACAATAACTCGCATCTTAGTATCTAAAAGACATCTTCCATAATGTACAGCTTGATACACTATGACAAAACATAACACAGCTTGCCTTTTGGAAGGCATAAACAAAACCGGCAACTAAAAATAAAAAGTTCTGTTACATCATCTGACATACCTAACCAAAACTTGACAGAATCCAACATTCCTCAAAGACTAAGATCCCCCCAGTTCTAACCACAACCCCACCCCCATCCCCTACCCCCAACCCCCTCCAAATACAACATTGGTATATACAACAGTTTACTAACTAATCTCTGTGAGGTAACAGGTTTCTATTTGCTTTCAAAAATAATCTTCCTTTCTGTAGCATAAACATCAGTTGCATTTAATATTATTTGGAAGCACACACATAAGTCTCATATAATACTGGTTTTGAGGCACAAGTACATTTCATGTACAGATGCTTCAAATGACAGTATTGTAAGAAAATGACTTACATTTGTTGTGAAACACAGCCATGACTCTGTTATCAACAACCTGCCTTAATCTTTTATCATAATTACACAAACTGTTTGCTTACTTGGAAATTATTCATACCGATCAATACATAATAAGTCTTAAAATGGTTACTATGGCAACCTGTCAATGCATGCCACTGTAGCAATACAGTACATACAATCTTAACACTCTCAGTTATCCACTTCTTAGGTAGTTAAAACAATTAACTTTAACAATCTTTTTCTGCAACGTAGTCCACTACTACACCATGAAGGAAAGGCTAATTGTGACACAGCATGACATGACAAAACTCCTGTCATGATCCTTGCTTGTAGATCTGTGGTAACTGTAAAAATGAGGGGGCATAGTTATAACTTGGGCTGATTGCCCCTGATACCCCTCCCTCAACAGTTCCTTTGTGGCTATACATCTAAGCATTCCCAGGCCACATAGATTCTTACAAAATGGAGGAAGGAATTCGACACTAGGGACTTTACCACATGCAGCCGGCTACTCTTAATCACGGGTTCCCAACCTTTTTCTATGGGGGGTACCATTTCATATTTTTGTGGTGCCACAAAGTACCACTGTACCGATATTCAACTATCAAAGTGTTTATGCGTTAACACTGATATCAAATAGCTGTCAGTGTACAGCCACCTGAGGGATGCATGAGGGAGAATAAAAGAAAACGACACAAAAAACCTACCACGCTGTGTACCACGCCTTGCACCACAGAGAAAGTCCAAATGTACCATTAAAGATACATATACCACAGGCTGGGAACCCCAGCTCTTAATATGCAACCAATCATGTATACTGTGAATACTTAAAAAGTGCTCAAAGGCAAGAAAGTATAAAAAGGAACTATGAAGTGTTTTTTGTACATTCCAATAAAAGTTGATGTGAACAATCACAATGTATATGTGCTTGAGCCTGAAGATATGCATTATATATGAATTCTTAAAGGAGAAGATGTAGAAATATTAAAACAATATATTATTAACAGGTCACAACTTAAGACAGTTTTGTTTTAGACATAGGGCTGTTTTTTGTAAAAACTTGAAGCTATTGCTAAGAAAAGTGATGACCTGTGATTAAATCTGTTCTGATATAATACCGTCACAGCATCTTCGAAGTAATTCTTTAAAGGTCTGTGACAGGTAAATACCGCACCTGTCTATTTCATGTAAAAAACATTGACAACTTTAAAAATAGCTGCGATTCTCATCAAAATCCATCATGAAATGACCATTTTACAAGACAATCACTGTTTTTGTGCTTATACGATGCATAAACATCAGCTACATATTCAAATTTGTGACAAAGAAAGAGGGATTTATGAGATAAAGGTTATGTTATCCTTTGTTTGTTTAAACTTCATTCTAAACAGAGTTGAAATATTGGTATGCCCTAGGGGTTTTATTTTGGAAATAGCTATTTACTACTTTGAAAAGGTCCACATTAAAATCCAAACTAGAGACTAGCTGCTAAGTAATTAACAGATGATTTATTAAGGAAAAATAAAAGAAATACAGTCACTTTGCACCACTCCACAACCACAATTTTTGCATAGCTAATGAGAAATCTCAGAAATGGTAAAACTTTGGAGCAGAATATCTTGAGAACGGTAAAAGATATTCAAATATTTTCAATGGATTTTTCATCATGGAATCATAATCTACCACTGTTGAGTGAAACAACTGTTTGGTTACATTTCCACATACCTTTCATAATCTATCTCATTAATTTTGCATGACAGAGGCAATATTGTGATGGACTGATGGTTTTCTCCCTCCACCCACCCACCACTCAATTATGTATTTTTGAGTTTGAAAATTATGAGAAATGATAAGTCAATCCCAAAATATCTTAATTTCTATAAAATTTAAATATTACTCAAAGTAAACAAACAAATACATTGCATCTTGGCCTTATTGTGGTTCTGTTATCACTTTTTAGACTTGTATCAAGTTCTTCCCAGAAATCGATCAATAGACCAACATCTTGATAACTACTGAACCAAATACAAGAAGACTGGCATAACAGTATCCAAAGTATGCTAATTATGATAACAGAAATTCTGGTTTGACCTCATAGCTCCACAAAGTACACAAAATGCAGAAAATACATGTACAGTATTTCAAAATCAGAATCTGGAAATAAATTGAGTCAAAATGATATCCATGTTGTCATCTTACACAAAGTGAAAATAAAATGGCTTTGTCCACAAAAGAAAGATAAATGAATTTGATTGTTTTAAAAGGAAAACTTCTAAGAAGGGTATTTTTGATAAATTCAAACATAGAATGCCCCATTAAACAACAGGTGAATCTGAAACTGACTGAAGCTTTAACTTCTTCGACAGGCATAATTTTGTTCTGCGTCAAGGAAAATTGTTTCTCCTTTTTTTGGAATTTTTCCAATCAGAATCTTCCCATTGAAAATTTATTCTTTGCTAAACAAGTACCAAATTCTTAAAACAAAAACTATACAAAAATGTAATTTATGCTTGCACTTAGGAGCATAGAGCTGCAGCAGTGGCGAACAGAAATGAATTACATTTATAAAATTATTACATACATCTTCAATTCTTTTTTAGTGAGTTTAATTCTCATTACATTAAAGACTGCTTAACTAAAAGAGACACTTTACACTTTAGTGAGTCAAACTTAAAAACTAAATCTTTCTCAGCCTTTACTATATGTTTATAAAATAAGGTAGTTTCTCAAGTTTTAGCCTGTACATTGGTAGCCTCAGGTTTTGTGGCAGGTTGAACCTTTACAAACACTGAGAGCAATGAGTCGGTTACTGAGGTCATCCAGGTATGCAGGATCTAGGGAGGATACGTCATTGGTCAGCTGATAAGGATCTGCCGTCATGTTGTAGAACTCTTGAAAATTCTGAAAGGAAAGATTTACAGAATTACAAATCACTGGAAACTGCTTTTTCCTATTGGTTTGCTTTTGTGGGTGACAGAAATGGAGGTGGTATGGTCTAGACTTGAGCAACTCCAAGACATTTGGAGTTAAGTACCCTTAGTCCTACTAGCCATGACCATGAATGAAGTCCCGTCATAACTTCTGAAATGATGTTATGTCTGACACAGGAATATAAGGCAGCAGCTGCAAACTGCCAACTAATAGCCTACCAATGAGAAGTAATGTACACCAATAGGCTTTAGGCATCTGATTGGCTGTGGTGCCAAACTGACGTCAGCAAAACATATTCATCCACCAAAGAGACACCTTGTGTTTGAATAAGGAGAAATAAGTCAGTTTTCTTACAATACTTTGTTAACACCAGAAAAAGAAGGCAGTATTAAAAATTCCCAAGAGTTGCAATTCCAAGGAAAGTGAAGTCATTACTTCACTACTGGCCAGGAGTCATGACTCTGAAGCAGTAAAGTGTAATCTGCCTGATCCTAGTATGGTTCCTCCACTTTTACAGAATGTTTGTTATTGTCTCCCCTATCACCATTTTTACCTCAGATGTAGCTGTTCTATAGGGATGCCCACCCTCCCTTGCTCCCCCCCCCCAACACACACACATACACAAATTTCAACAGTTTTCAGCACCTTGATTACTGTACATAAACAGATGTGACTCTGTTTTCAAGTAAACAATATAAATGGAACTTTTGAGAGGAGTCTTATCAATCAGCAGAACAAAACTTCACAAAAGATCTGTGGCAAGTAACTGAAAGCTACACTTGGCTGACTTCAATATTTTTTGAAGTAAGGTACCCATGGTCTAATAAGTGGCAACTCCAAATAAGTTGCTGCTCCTACAATGACACCCTAACAGATGCAGGATCATGTAGGTAGAGTTGGCTTAGAGGGTTGGAGTTGGCTGGATGGGTACATGGGTGGAGTTGGCTTGGTGGTTTGAGGATACTGCCTTGCATATCAAATCCCAGTGGAACCACTTGGAAATTTTCTGGGGGCTAAAATTTACTTTTGTTCAGCATTGCTGTTCGCAGTGAAGATGAGCAAGTTTAAATTGGTGAATTTAAATTGGGTTCCTCTGGTTGTCTGTTTCAGGAAGTCTTCACACTCAGGAAGTTGTCCCATTCAGGGAGTCATCCATTTTGCTCAGTTCAGGTATCAAGCAGTGGCAAAGCAAGGATCCTCCATCATCTTCCACCCCTCCCAGCCTTTGGGGAAAGTGACTAAAGGCTGGGGCTACACTCACATCCGTTGGAGGGGATGTTTAATGGTGGTCCAAGGAGCAGAACTGGGAGCAATTAGCACGTCTACCCTACCTTATTAACCTATGAGCACTAATTGAAAGAGAAGGTGAATCTCGCCAGTGCTCATCCATGATCAATGTGGTATGGGGTCCTCGATGAGCCAAGTGGCTTCCTGACCCTCAGTGAAACTAAACTAAACATATTTCAGAACAGCTTTTAACTGTCAATTACTTGCCTTACAGGCCCACACAACAGGCTTTTCAGGGGCTGAGGTACCAAACTGGTCATGTCAGAGTGAGAGAAACATAATGTTCACCTAAAGGGTAAACTTGTAATCAAATAAAGAACTAAACCAAAATAGCCAGTAGCATTGCCATACTTCAATAAAAGTAGCTACAGAACACAAATGTTAACTCCAAAATATGATTTTTGTGCATATTTTAACATTAATACCAAATATTCTCCAAGAGTTGCAATACAGTGAAAAGTGAAGTAATTTCTTGACTCTCGGCCAGGAGTCCTGACTAGCACAGAGTCGGGTGCCTTCACACCTTTTAAAATTTGTATGGCACAGATAGCACAGAGAGTGGAGGTTGATGAAGGGGGTCTCTACAGTACATAGTATTCTGACTTGAAAGAGGCCAATCCACATTTTTGTCCATAAGGCTATAAAGCTAACAATCCAGTTTTGACACAATTTCTGAGCATTCCTCCTACCATCATCGAACAACTCCATAACAGCTACATATGCTTCAATAGGCTATTTAGACAATGCTGTAGCAGCTCATGTTTTTTTTTTTTTTTTTTTTTCTGGCATTTACTTCCTTCGCTTTAAGGAAAATAACATTCTACAACTTTTCAACCTATGACTTTTTAACCTTTTCAGGACCAACTCATGAAAAATTCATCATTGCGGGCTTTTTCTTGGGTACAAAAATCTGGGGAATAAATATGCATTGTACAGATATACCAATGAAGTTAACCTCCTCAATATTCTGTGACTTTTCCACAACCTCTACAATTTCTTTTTTTTTAATAACGTTCCGATAACCCTGAGTTTAGCACAAAGTTTCCAATGTAGCAACCATCATGAACAACTTAAATTTGTCACGAATGATGATTCAGGTAAGAAGTATGAGCTAAAAGAATACCGAGCTTACAAATGTTAAGAAATATCATTTTAATAAAAAAGTGCACTATTAAAACATCTTGTACACACATTAACATTGGAAAAGACTTTACTAAGAGCAAAAAAATATAACTTTCTGTGCAAAACTGGTTTAAAATACGAAATAAAAACTGCTAACAAAGAAAATGGTTGCACAAGTGTTACTTTATATAAAGCATCTGCAATGGTAACATCCAACATACACACACAAAAGGCAGTCAGAATTAGAGAAAATCAAACTACCCCAGACATCTGCCATAGTAAAATATGTCCCAACTGACTGCACTTTACCACCAGAATCCTTTATAATTGTAGGTAGTTATTCTTTATGGTACTTTTTATTGTTTATTTGATGTTTCTAAGGGTTTGTGAAATGTTGAGGGAAATGATGAAGCCATTTAATGGGTTTGTTGCAGTTGTGGAATATAGAAAAATCACAAAAGTGGAATGGATAAATGATGGCTTGTTTCAAAATGTCTGGTAGAGGGAATCAACACTTCCAACTGGTAGAAACCAAGGGGCAACAGGTTAGGTCAGTTGCATAGCCAACTTTCCCAGTGGGGGGGGGGTTAGGACAACTTTCTTCCTGATTTCGACGTTTCGTCCCGGACTTCCCGGAGCCTCAGTTTCAGGATCGCAGAGTGTTGGTGTATTTGGTTGAGGCCTTGTGCCGGTACTGGCAGCCTTAGGTGAATTAATTTTTCTTCCCCTTTCTATTCCTACTTCTTTTTCCTTTTCTCCTCTCTACTTTTCCTCCTTCCCTCCTCTTTCATTGCCTTTTCCTCGATCCCCTTCCTGATTTTCCTTCTGGATTTTTCCAGGGGGGCATTTTGCCCCCTGCAGCCCCACCCCCACCCCCCTATACTACTGGATTAGGTAGGATGAAAGAGCAAAATTTAAGTACGTATACAGGAGATACCAAACAGTTAAGTATATGTGCAGTTTATCTCAGTGGGAGCTGAAGAAAAAATAGCCTATGGTGGGAGGGAAAGTGACATGGGGAAGGTGGGGGATTAATACATACTGCTGCATAGAAGGTGACCTTGCTAATAGTATACCAAAAGTGGAACCTTAATTTTAAAAAATATAAACACAGAGGGCAGACTAGTATCCCTTGCCCTTACATTGAAATGTCAAACACCTATTAATTGGAGAAGGCAAACATATATATCTAATTATAAACACAGAGGATTAGACACCGTAAACATTAAAGGGATTTGCCAGAATTCAATGAGTTCAAAACATGCAGAAAAATTTTCTCTCTTAGGAAGTGACAACCGCATCTCAACAGCTTGTAGCATTTGGAAGATATTAATTTTCAAAGAAATGCACTTTTTTTCTCAAGATAAAGTTCATTGTGGGAAATCTGTGATGTCATCGCAGCACATTAATTTGACATAAAATTGAATTTCTTTATGATGTTATTGACACCGCTGTATGGAATATTTAGTGACTTACTTTGTTATGCCCTCATATATGGTGTAGATTTGTGCTAAATCTACATGGAAACATATTCAAACATCCCAACAGTATCAAATATCAAGGACAAACAGGACACTCGCTTATAAAGAAAAACAAAAGGAATCTGAGGCAATGTGCCCACTTTACACAACATTCTGTGACCTTGATGAGAACTGGAGGTATTTTTTGACAAAAATAAGTACTCTTTAATGTGAGATATCTCGAGTTAGGAAAAGAGTATTGCTACGGGGTTTGGAGGACATTAACTGGAATTTTTTCTCTTTCACATGAGACCCTTGTGAAAAGCCACTGGAAAATACCTTTAACTACCCTTCCCCCCCCCCCTCCCCCTCTCCCCATCCGAAAACAAGCATGACATGGAAGCCGTAACTACAATTAGAGCTGTACATAGTAGTTTGTAATGCCTCTTCAATACTGAATATTGCTCAATAACCATGCAACATTTTTGTACTCGTCTACATAAATTGAAGGTAGCTGATTATCATTACTCAGAACAACAAAGTACTTGGTTTACACCTTTCTCTTCACCTCTGAATCTACTGTAAATGATTCATAGAGATATTTTACCACCACCAATGTAGGCTTACCTATGAGCTTAAAGCCTGGGGGTGGGGTTTAGATTAGGAGGATATATTTCCCCCTCCCCAAAATTTTTCCAAATCTTTTTATTGACTATTCCACACAGTAGCTTTTGCTTCAAGTGTTATTTTATCCCCCCCCCCCACTTTTTCAAGCAAGTTCCCACCACTGGCAGGTGAACCTTTGGGTACACTTACACACCATGTGTTATCATAATTGTAATATAAACCAGCCCTCACTCTCCTGTCTTGCATGTTAAATGCGCTGGCAAGTTTTTTCTTGTAGAACAATGCATTACAGCTTCTACAATACACGCTGCAACGTGCTACAACTCACTGTATATTTAGACAAATTCACTACCAGCTATTAATCTGGTGTGCACCTGGTTTCAAGGAAACTTGATATATAAGAACCAGCTAGCAGATCTGTTTGTCGAAGTCCTACAGAGAGAAGGAATGATGGAGCTTAATGACCAAAGTATCAGGACACAAACCAGTTAAAATTCTGGGAAAGATATACCAGTAGAACTAGAATGGAAAGAAGGATTCTGGAGCATTTTTAAACTACTTATACAGTTGTGAGTGTCTTAGCAGATGGCAAATGCATATTCCATGTGTGTGTAAGGTAGAATGATTGTCAATGAAGACTAGAAATTGCCTGGATTTGAGCAAACCTTGATAAAGCCCATCATTATCAAAAGCCAAATTGATTTATCAAGACACCCAAATGACAAAACTATTGAAAACACAGACTGCAAAATTTCAATGACACTGCGTCAAAAACAAAGACTTTGAGTTTAAAACAATGCAACCACCAAAGCAACTGACCCTAACTGCTTACAGTTATCATGAAATGCAAGTCATTGACCTAGGTAATAATCAGCTACATGGACAGCCTTGGAGAATAAACCCACTTGATTTCAATTTTTAGTCTACCATAAGATTCAATATAGTGTGAAAGGCATATTTTATATTAAAGGTCAAGAGCAGTCGCCCCAAACTTATTTTGAAGCAACAGCTAAATCTCACGATTTTCTTCTTATTTCTCTTCAAAGTATCTTTCATAATATTTTAGGACTTCAATATTTCATATTCAAGGTAAACCAATCAGTTACTTCTAGTAAATTTCACATTTGAGGAGAAAAAATATTGTCACATGACTCTAAAGAGCCAATCATGAAACAGGACAGTCTACTACACTACTTCAAGTTGGGGTGACTGCATTTCCCCTTTAAAGGGGCTACAGCAACATCCCAAACATATTTAAGAATATGACCATATGTGTAAATACAATTGGTGACTGCACTCTCACTGACATTAATTCAAACAGTAGCTTCATTCTGGTTCATCATCAAGGAACTTGTGCAGTCAGTTGTGTTTGAAGTGCAGTGTTTTATTGACATGACCTTGAGCAATTTAAACTCAAAGCAGGATACTGTAGCTTTGATAGGGAAGTGCACGGGATAGGTGTTTTTTGTTTGAATTGGGGGAGGGGCTGGACATAAACTGAGTAGGGAGAATTATTTACTGTACATGCCAATGTCTAGGGCAAGATTTGTTGAGCTTTCATTTATTAAGAATGAGCTCATTTGGAGTACAGGGGTGTTCACTAACATAAATGCATTTAGTTCTTGAACAAGTCAAAGAACTTCCACACTGCATAAGAACTTTCTTAAGGTTATGGTGACATGCCACCAAAAAGAGCTGTTTTCATGTGGCAGTCAAAGAACAAAATCCCCCAATGATGTATCCATTGGAATTATTTCAATATCTTTTATTGTTCACAGGATATACCTCTTAAAAGTTTGATAGTTTTTGAAATAAGTCATATGCAAAAATAATGATGTGGAGTGTTGCACAGTGTTAAGGTTTCTTATGTTAACCCTTTTTAAATTATCTCTTAATTACTGATCAGATAGTTTCCAATTTGGTGAGTGATACCAATATTTTACAAGGGAACAATTTTTTAACTGCCATAACAAATCCCTCAGGGGACAACAATGTTACAAGTGGCCTTGAAATAAAGGTTGATAAAACAAAGGCTCACATTAGCCAAATTTGGTATGTTCACCTTTTGACATCACAAATTTGCATATTTAGCTCATGTTTATTCATGACAAAACAGTGAAATAGACATTGTGCTGTAAAATTGTCCATATTTGATTATTTTTTATGGGAATTGTGGCAATTTTCTGGATTTTTAATACTTTTACATCAAATATCCAATTATATAATTTTCATGTCACCGGACCTTTAAGTGGTATTAACTAACACAACTTACCCAGTTTGTAATGATACGTAGCATAAGTGATCATGTGCCAATTGTGTGTTCAGCTGTATCTTGCTTTACACATGCTGAGCCAACCACATTGACTCTTATTGTTAAAACGATGCACGTGACTTTCTGTGGTTACACGGGTGGTCCTGAGTGTGAACAACTATCCCCCCCCCCATCCCCCATCCCCAGCCCTCGTATGCATACTGACTCCATACAAGCTTGTTCCACACTGAATGAATATGTAGTTTCTACTGAATATAATTTCCAATCAGCTTTGCATAATTAGCTTGAAGATGTAGACCATACCAATCTCACAGAAGGAGGAATGCAGTTGCTAGGCAAAAGGTCATGACATTATCTAATTATTCTAATAAACAACAGTGTCATGTACTATTGGTTTTGGTTCCTATCTGCTTCATTACATTGTGTCCTGTGAAGAGGTACTTCCCCTCATTTGCCTGTCTCCACAAAGGGGTTTAATGGGTATACATACAGACATACCTGTGATAAACTTGCCATGGGGTGTACTGAAAGAGCTGCTGCCCCATGAAGGGATTGACTCTGGGGCAGTTAATCCCTGAGAAGGGCTAATCCATGTTGTTGTACCTTTGATTAAGATTTCCTAAACATCAGCTCAATGTAAGCAAATGCTATTTTATCAATGTCATTCCCCAGTAGCATGTTTCACTTTGCCTATAAAATTGCCGATATACCCACTGACTTTAAAAATAAGGTTCAGTAGTATGATCATGTTACACGTTGTTACATGCAAGGTACTAAAAAAGGGAAACATTATCCAATGACAATAATGAGAAAATAAAAATTTCCTCGAAATATTCTCAATCAACAACAATGCTAGAGAGTTACATATCCATGAATGATTTAGTGATACTGCTAAATCCAGAAAGACATTACTCGTTAAAGGCAAGGTTTTTCCACAGATCCCTGCTTACATCTTGTGTTACACACCATTGACCTACATAAAACATGTAAACTAGTATGCAAGTAGGTTTGTAGAGCATGGTATCTATGTCTTCATGTTGTAACTTATGAAATGCAAAGAACATCTATTACTTCATGATGGATTATAAATTAGTTGTCCATGAGGGTAGTTTGCATAAAACGTGTACTGTTTTATGCATTAACAGAACTTGATAGAAGTATCATGCGAACGTCACACCAAGAGTCAGAAATACTAACTGCATTAGAACTGCCATGTATATCTTCTGTGCAAAGCATATCACCAACTTTTGAAAGTGCAAATGTATCGTTGAAACTGACTTCTGACACCGTTTGAGAGAAAGTAAAAAAAAAGAAGAAAAAAAGTGAGGACGGAAAAGTCTTGATGCTAAGTGTGTCTATGCACAAGGCTCTCATTATACAGTAATGTCTTTTTGCTCACTGTAAGCAGTATCTATGTTAAAATAAGTATCAATCAGACTTGCAATGAGTATACACTCATACTCACACTTTAGCACATTTACCTTTATTCATACTAGGATCCTGTTGACTTGTAGTGAGTATGTACTCATACTGACACTTTGGCACATTAACCTGTACTCATACTAGGATCTTACTGACTTGTAGTGAGTATGTACTCGTACTCACACTTTGGCACATTTACCTGTACTCATACTAGGATCCTACTGACTTGTAGTGAGTATGTACTCATACTCACACTTTGGCACATTTACCTGTACTCATACTAGGATCCTACTAACTTGTAGTGAGTATGTACTAATACTCACACTTAAGCACATTTACCTGTACTCATACTAGGATCTTACTGACTTGTAGTGAGTATATACTCATACTCACACTTTAGCACATTTACCTGTACTCATACTAGCTAGGATCTTCCAGACTTGTAGAGAGTATGTACTAATACTCACACTTAAGCACATTTACCTGTACTCATACTAGGATCTTACTGACTTTAGTGAGTATATACTCATACTCACACTTTAGCACATTTACCTGTACTCGTACTAGGATCCTACTGTCTTGAAGTGAGTATGTACTAATACTCACACTTAAGCACATTTACCTGTACTCATACTAGGATCTTACTGACTTGTAGTGAGTATATACTTATACTCACACTTTGGTACACTTACCTGTACTTGTGAGAATGAATCTGTTATCATAATCATACTAACAGATCTTTGAAATTGAGCACTGGTGTCAATGAAAAATTTTATACCTTAAACGGGCAACCTGTCTCATCCCATGCACTTGACTGCATGGTCAAGTAAGTGGTTAGAGCATCTGACTTACAGACAGAAGGTCTGGGGTTCGATTCCTGGCAGGGTCATACCAATGACTTTAACATTGGAACCTACTGCCATTGTGCTTGGTGCTCAGCATAAGCAATGTAGTAGGAAAAACAAGCCAGTGAGCCACAACTGGAAAAAAGGCTGTGGCCAGCCCAACTTAAACCAACTGGTTAGAAACTGAGCCATAAAACCTCATCTAACCCTAACCCAAGCAGTAAAAATTCTCCCTATAATCAGTTTACTTATAGACCCCACCTTCAATTAAACAAAAAACCATTGTTTAATGCACTTCCCAATCAAATCTACAGTAGCTTGAACTAAGCTTGAATTGCTCAAGACCATATGCACACAATTCTTTGAGTGAGCTTAATTGGGAACACAGCTGACTGCACAAGTCATCACATACCAGTTGACCAGAGTGAAGCTACTGTTTGATTAATGTCAATCAAAGTGCAATCACCAATTGTATTTAGCAATATGATCATATTTCTAAATATGTTTGGGGTGATGCAATATCCCCTTTAACTCAAAAAAAAAATGTGCACTAACACTCAAAGAAACAATAAACATTATTCATACTCATTATACTGTATTCACACTCAAGTCTAGTCAGGCCCATAGCCAGAATAACCAATTGGGGGGGGGGGGGGCACATTGATGTTGGAGGTTCGCTGGCCTGATGGAGGAGTCAAAGGAGGGGGTTTCCCCCTCCCCTTTGAAACTTTTTGCCTATTTCAAGGACTCTTGATGGAAAATGGTACGAGATCTTCCATTTTTTTTTCCTATATTTGTATTTCAAAAATGCTGGTCTTGTAATAAATTTTTCCTCCTTCAGTGCAAGACCTTGCACTGAAAAATGTTTTTTTTTGGGGGGGGGACACATTCCCCCCGTGCCCCCACCCCCAGCTCCGTGGCTATGTGCCTGAGTCTAGTACCCATCACAGTTGACTATGGACCTATAACAGGTTTAGAAGCTAGTAATGGAGATACTCCAAGACATGGACAACTGTACAGTCCATCAATTCACCTCTTTTGCTGCCAGCCAGGCAGGAGTGTATTTTTCCTGTATCAACAATACCAATGTCAATGAATTTTCCTAGGAATTCAAAATTAACTTGCCCATAGATTGTAAGCTATTAAAATTTATACATGAACATCAACAAAAAACAAGATATTCACCAAAAGATTGCTTGAAGCAAGTCTGATTACCATTCAATTTCATGGAACATGTTCAATGGCATTTTAGTAACTGTTGACTTCCCTTGCTTAAAATTCGCTCAAGGAATTGGATAAAATTTGAAACATTCCCTGACATGGAGTCCGCCTTCTTCAACAGGGTGTCATGGCCCCCTTCCTCCTACTAGGCACCACCTGTTTCCATCTCATTCTGCAACCCACTGAGAAAGGAACCAAAAAGCATCAGATGGCCTTTTAAAGTTGTGCCCCCCCCCCAACCTACCCTTATAGGCTCACATTAGACTTCACATTCCTAACCTACAAACAAGTTAAACACTATGGATTATTTGACATCAGTTTGTAGGTTGCTTCTAACACATGCTACACTTTTATCAGTCTGAAAGATAACCTTGTCACCTACTATAGAGTTTGTAATCACACTAGTTTCACCACTGCACCTGTTCAACCATGCAGGTCATCATGTGTTCACTGGTCTATGGTCTTCCCTGCATATCACATAACTATACACCTCTAGTACCAGTACACAACTGAATCAGTCACTTGACAGAATCGTAGAGGGTCAGAGAGGTTGCACCCCCTCCTCCCCCAGAAAAGTTTCTCTCTGGGCAACTCTTGGACATATTCTGACTTCAAAATTTACAAAATGTTGTTCAAGTTAGCATCTTAGCACTAACTGTTATTCAGAAAATTCTCACTGTAAACTCCGGTAAGACAACACCCCACCCCATTTGTTAATGTATTCATGTTACCAATGCTACCCCCAATTCACTTTCAAAAGTGACCCCCCCTTAAAAAGCCAAATTACTGGCCTGCTTGATGAGTCATAAACACTCACAGTCATGTGACACTGAAACATATGTAAAGATCTGCATCAGATATGCCAGTCTATGATCTGTTCCAAATATAAATATTGCTCATTTTATTCACTTTTCAAAACAAACTTCCCCAAAATTACTATAAACGCTTCATAATATGCAGACAAAGGAAAATCCTAAATATAACACCAATTGTCCCCCCAAAAAGTAATTTAAATGAACAAAGAAGGATGTACTTTTTTCTGTCAGACTGCCAAAATTGTCAGAATAGAATTATTGGACGACTGAAATGCCACCTGGGGTTACATATGTAATTGTGATACCATGGTATAGCTGTTATGAAAAGAATCAGAAGGAAGTCCAACAAGGTTACTGTAATTCTACCACTATCTTGGTGAATTGAAAAGTTTGGAAAAGTGAAAGTGAATGTTTGGATCATGTAGATGGTTGAGATACAGATCTTTACACATCCAGTTTGTGGTACTGCATTCTGTAAAGTTTGCCACACACTGCCCAACTGAATGTGACACAACCCAACCCAACAGCTGCTTTTATTGAAAGTCATCAATGTTTTTGTCCAGTTTTAAGTGGCATCAGCGTAAGTTTAGCTGATTCAACAATGCTCCCAGATTGGTTTACTTTTTAGCCCCTCCTCCAACCTAAGCAACCATGTCTGCACATTCAACGATTGGGCTGGGCCAAGCTCCTAAAAAACTTGGGAGACTCCCTACATTTTTGGAGTCAGGTACGGGCGGCCCTATTAGTCATGACTCTGAAGGAGTTGCAACTTCTGCAATGACATCATAACTGATGCAGGAACATAATACTTCATCAGCCATAAACTGTCAACTACTAGCCTACCAATGAGTATTAATACACCAATAGGCTTACACTACAGGCTTCTCATTGGTTGAGGTGCCTAACTGGCAATGTCTGCGAATTGTTGTGGCCAGCATACGGAAAAACTTGTGACTGAATGGAGAAAAAGATAAAAAAAGCCAGTGACGTTGTAATACTTCATTAAAACCTGTGAAATAACACAAATCTACCTCCAAAATACAATTTTAGGTCATGTATTTGGCAGTACAGAAAATTATCCATGAGTCGCTATGCTAGGCAAAATAGTTACTACTCGACTCCTGCAGCTGGAATAGACCACTCTGCCACTTGATGGCCCTAATCCGATTGGCTTACATACAATCTGGTGCTGTGGCTGAGAGGATAAGGCGGTGGCATTTGGAGCAATGAAGCTGAGCAACCGGGAGGTTTGGGGTTCAATCCCTGGCCTGGGAAAAGCAAGGTGGGTTTTTCATCCACGTGAAATCTATGGTTTTCCTATCTAAAATGGTCATTGAAAAGAAACCAAATCTGATTTAACTTGTTGAGTTGGCTGCCACCCGATGTGAAGTTGTAATTCATGAGTCATAGGTTTCCTCCATGTCTGTGGTTGCTTAGTGTCGTTAAACAATTGCCCTTCAAGGCCAGAATTTAAGTACTGCTTGAATATGCCCTCTTTTCAGGTCAAGGCTTGTTACTGTGAATGCATTTTTTGGGGGTGACAAAAGCCTGCCATTACACATGCAAGGTAAAGGTACATCATACAGTTTAAACGCATGTTAAGTATGCAATGTATCTACAAACTATGAATGTATGCATGTCTGACTGCTAAAAATGCAATATAAAACATGCACAATTCAAAAACAAATTATAAAATTCTGTATATTTTAGAATAATGTTTCAAATCCAAATAAATTCAGTGATGAGTAACACCTATCCACGCTTGAACATGAATTTCATTTTACCATTGTGTATGTCATATTATATTTGCGTATGTTTGTTTAAACTTCTCAATTATTCACACTTTGTTCACCTAGTCTGCTAGGTGAACATATTATGTTTGTGTTGTATCTTGTTGCAATTTTAACATACTGTTTTCTTGTCATTTTTGAAAGTATGAATCAACAAAAATAAACCACAAGTAGCTTTATGTTACTTATGGTTCACTGTGTAAATCGCACCACATTTGCATATGTTCGTTTAAGCTACTCAATTATTCAAACTCCATATTTGCCTAGAGTCTGCAGGTTGAAAATATTATGCTCCTATTATATTACAATGTAACTTTAGGATATTTTATTCTTGTCTTTACTGAAAGTATGAATCGCTGACAATAAGACACAATGTATGTTATTACCTTTATCACACATCTGAACATTAGTTCCACTTTGAAAGGGCAGGTGGCGGGGAAGGGGGGAGGGGGGCAAGAGGGCAATTTGAATTGGCCCTGCAAGATTTCCAAGGTTTCCTCTTACCCCCACATTTTCCCCACCTTTCCATCACCAACTTCTTCCCCAATAATTCTGCCCATTGCCCTCTGCCTCACCCCCCCCCCCATGCTTTCATTATGATGGTATGTCCACAGCATTTGAAGGAAAGTTTAAAAAATCGACAGATATGGCACTCACAGAACAATGCCACAAGAAGGGGGCATGAGGAGGCATTTCTCCCCCACCCCATTCTAATTCCTATGTTCCCTCTTCCCCCATCTAGTTATAACCTCAACAGTTAAAAACAACAATTAAAAAATACCAGCCAGTATGCTTTGATCAATCCAATAAGTTTTGGGGGTCCCACTTTTAACCTCCTCAGCTCCCAACCCCTACTTTCAAAATCCTGGTATGCACTTCAAAAAAGACTGGTTCTGAAACTCAAAATAGCATAACCAAGCAGAGTACAGTACTTCCATCAACCAGACTTGACCTGCACAGTACAGATGTATCAATTACAAGTTTGATCAAGGCCAAGCTTTTAAGTTCATGCTACTGTGTGGCAAAAGCAGCAACTTCAAGGTTCCTACTCTTTTCTGAAGAAGGAAATTCCCCAAACATTTTTTAAGTCCTCTTGAGATGAAAACATTTTACCTAAATATTTTACCTGCGATACATCTCGGTAGATCAGGGTGTTTTGCTTGCCCATATGTAAACCAGTTACAGTCTATTTAAAGGTCTGGTACAGTGTTTGCAATAGGCAAGGGGATTAAATGATTACCCCACTTTTCTCAACAATCCCATAGGTTTTAAATCTAAGTGTGGGAATATCCCTCACCTGCTCGGGAAATGTTGACTTTTATGTCGCAACTTACCCAGATTCCCCCCCCTCCCCATTCTGACACTAAGTGCCAACTCGAGTCTCGAATTATAGCCAGTGTTGTTCTGACATGACAAACATTACAGATTTCCACATTCTGATTCTCATTAGCAGCAGATATTGATCCAAGATACAACTGATCACAACTCCAAAAAAGCTGGTTGTGGACTGCTGCATTTCAGTGTTGTCTCCATGTGAAAAATGTGAGGAGAGCCCTCTATTCTTCCACTAAAGGAGTGTACCTCAATGTACTTGCAGGCTACTAAAAGAGTGTACCTCAATCTACTTGCAGGCTTCCAGGGGGCTGGAGCACTCTTTTTTTAGTGGAATAGAGGGCTCTCTTCACATTTTTCACCTGAAAACTACACTGAAATAGAGCAGCCAACAACCACCTGCTGTTCAGTTGTGATTAAGTGCTCAGAGTAATTGCACAAAACAAGGAATATTCAAAGTTTTTTGAAAGGACCCATCATTATAAACTTTTCTTTAATACCTCTGCTATCTTAGCCATCATTGACATAGTAATTATGTATATTTTCATTTTTTACATTATCAGTTCAGTTTCATAAACTTTATTTCAGGCTCTTTCATCTGGTGATGAGAGTCATATGATATATATGTACATAAATTCAAACTGAAAGAAAGTGACTGTTGGGTGATTACAAAACGCTTGCGAAAACACCCCAAGAGAACACAAAGCAGAACAACATATAGACCACATAAAAAACACAACACTGGAAAAACACAAAAACTAACAGAAAATCAAAACGAAAGTTCTAAAGGAGAAAAGGCAAATACTATAGGTATGTGACATTACTGCAAATGAATAAAATACTCTTTAAGCTTACGTTTAAAAGTATAAATAGATCTACTATCTTTCACATCGTCGGGGAGTGAGTTCCAAAGCTTGACACCAAGATATCGAACATTACAATGGGAAGAATGGAGTCTATACAGTGGGGTGGAAAGATCATGCGAGTAGTGCGTATCGGGGGTCATGGGGTCATCATGCTGTCATATGACAGCATACCAAAGGAAATCATATATCATCACAGCCATGTTCACTCAATACCAGACTGGTTAGTTAGTTAGATGGAGTTTAACGACACACCAACATGAACGTGTTATACAGTGTCAACTAGAACGGGGAGTTAAAATTCAACTGAAAAAAGTAAAGATGGGGTAGAGTTTAACAAAAAAGTCTAGGCAAATGCAAATGCGGGAGTCATGTCAAAAATTTGTACACAGGCCACTTTCCTTCAGAAAGCCCAGAATGAGAGAAGGGTCTGTGTGCTCAAATAATGTCTTCAGGTTTGGTATAGTGTAGTACTTCTGACGAATATGGGAGTATTCATAACAGTCAATGAGAATGTGACTGACAGTGACAGCACAATCACAGGGGATGCAATATGGTATCTCATCCCCGTGAAGTAAACAGGCATGGGTAAGGTAAGTGTGGCCAATGTGAACTCTAGTCAGGACTAAATCATCTCTCCAGAGTGGTACTTGTGAGAATAGATATATATAATCATACTCACAAATTTTGGAAATTAAAGTATAAGCAAGTGCCACAATCTTATTTTGAAAAACAGCTTATTTTTTACTATTCTCCTCTTATTTCCATTACAAGTACCTTTCATGTTTTTGAATAAAAAGACATTGCATGTTAATTGTAAATCACGATGTTTCACTGCATAAATATAACTCCTCAGCAACAAAACTTTTGCTTTGCATTAAAAAGCCATTCATCTAAAAGAATATGATGGTATAATACTTCAAAATGGCATGACCCCATTTTCCCCTTAAGTGCAGATGTTATGCAAAGTATGAACTAATATTTAATGAAATTATATACATGTACTGGTACTAACAAACTAGAGACACTCCACTTGGTGCTGTGGCCAAGTGGATGATGGCAGTGGCACTTGAAATGAAGCTTGGCAACCGGGAGGTTTGGGGTTCAATCCCCGGCCTGGTCAAAGTAAGGTGGGTTTTTCATCCAAGAGCAATCTACGGTTTTCCCATCTGAACTGGCCTTTCAAAAGAAACCAAATTTGATCTTAATTCTTGAGTAGGTTAGCCTCCTAGTGTGAAGTTGTAATTTATACACCACAGGCTTTTCTCACATTCGTGGTCGCTTAGCATCAGAAAACAACTGCCCTTCAAAGCCTTAATTACGATTAATATTATCTAGGTTTCAGGTGAATGTGAATTTCCTTCCCTGCACAAACAACTGGAACTATTTTGGTCTGGGAACTGGTTTTTTGTTTTTTCTACTTTAATAATAGCACCATTAAATGCTATAACATCATTAATTTAAGGAAAGTTTAAGTTCAGAGGAGCTAACATTCCAATGTGATCAAATGTTCCGATTAAACTAAGTAGGCTAAGTTGTACTATGGCTATTAACTTACACGTACAAGTCTGCTAAATACCGTAAATTGCACACCAACATGACACACTTGCATCTACTGCAACTGCCACAAGGAACTGAAATTCAGGGAATAATTCAGTGTGCAAAATTTGAATAGCAATTTTGAAGTTTCTGGGCTTCTCGTTCGCAAAACCATTAAAAACCCTAATGTTTTACGTACAAAATCTGCTACATAACTTTGCATTTTTGTAGCAATTTGTCCATCTTGTGTAGCAAACTGCAATGCGATACCAGATAATTTTATTCCCTGAAATTTGACTGAGACACAATTCAACCATAGATGTCGACAGCATTGTGAATAAGATGCCCTCTGAAAATGAGTATCATTTTCCTATAAGCTACTGAATGGTAGCTACTTGGGATGCTTAGAATGAAATTTCCATCAATCATATGATTCCTACAGTTCACCTTAAAGGGGTTTATTGAGTTGGTTCATGAAATTCATCATTTTTTGCCACCCCTGCTGAGTTTTACTCACATCTTGATAGTAAATGGTCAAACTAAGAGATTCTGCACATCTGACACACAACTGAAACGGCCATGCTAGTGTAATTAATGATTAAAAAAATTTAATAGAGTTCATGACCAGACACTATTTACCATTAATCATATGCAACCCCTGTTCAAAGACAACCAATGAGGCTTTAAACCAATCTGATTGACAGGCTCTTACCTGTAACCAACAGCTGTGGTGATCAAGCAAGGCTTCAGTTGTAAACACATGTTGTATATTCAAGAGAGGCTGGTCTATCAAGGGCTTTGACAAGCATCATGAAATACAAGCTCTTAAGCCCATAAAAACTACAATCTATCACATTTTTGGTAAATGTAGGAAGTGATACATGAGTAATGCGGCTAGTTAGAAGCATTATCACGCAATGATTACAAACTCATCGCAAAATAATTGATATCAACTCGATGAGCCCCTTTTAAACTACACAATGTAGGTCACTGAAAATGTTGGGATATATGTAACTGACAGACCCAAGGCCCAAACGGAAAAGAATACCAGAAAGGTTAGAAAGCCACAAGTTTACTGATGCCTTGCCTAGAGAAGTTGTTTCTCTCTGCTGGTGGTACCAGACAGTCCTGGGCAATGTGTCTTTACTTTTGTTTTAATAAAGCTAAAGCAATTTTTGTTTTTGTCTGAACCAACCAAAATTTAATACTAAACAAGTGTGGGGCATCTTCATGGCAAATATGCTATTCACCCAAGTTTCCTATCTTGAGATATCTCACACTTACAACATTAACATGTTCAGTCTGACCTCTCTTGACACCAAATGACCTGTGACCTCCGGGGAATATAATAGAAGTCTTCCACTGGGGGCACCAACATGCCACGTATAAGACCCATCACAGTTACCCTTCTTGATATACCATGTTTACAAGCAAGTGTCATATACATATGCACATATATAATATAACCACACAAGTACAGCATCATCATTACAAAGTTTCCTGCTTCCATTGCCAATCCTTCCTCAATAAATCAAGTCATTATCTTTTTCATGCATATTCAAATAGAGAAAGACTGACCCAGTTGTCCAGTCCAATGAAAAAAGAAGTTCACAGGACAAATGGAGTTACTCTAATTTGAATAACAACACCCTGGTTTCCCAGTTCATGTACCATTAAATCATGTGACTTCTTTACCAAATACCTCTAGTTAGATTCATGCCTGTAGCCAGAAAGGTATTAAGGGTTGCGATAGTTTCCAGGGAAGTGAAACATTTTTCAAGGAGGTGGGATGCATTAAAACAGGAGTGGGGAACCTCTGGCCTGCAGGCAGTATGCGGCCCGCAAAAACTTTTATCCGGCCTGAGAGGCTGCAACTCATAAATGTAAATTCAGAATAACTTTAAAGGTAATTGACAATGACCTTTTAGCCCATGGTACCTATCGTTTTTCCTGCTTTTAAGTCTTTATGCATATTTCATGTAAAACTGCTGCGAAACGCTACTAGTTTATTACTAAAAACCTGAGGATCCACAATGCAACATCCCCACCGTTTGGTTAGACACAAACCAGGTGCAGAATCTTTGTACATTTGGTGGTATCGGAAGTTTTGCGTGGAAGGCTACATAGCAATGGACAGAAGTGCACTAACAGGTGTGTAGGCCTATCTATTACATTGATTACTAAACTCGGTGGGTACTTTATTTATTCCGGTAGACTGGGTGGAGGGTAAGAACTGTCCCTCCGAAGAGTGACTTAGATGTCAAAAAGTGGAATAAAGTAGGTTTCAAGATACGTGTTTTTTCAGCCCACTTCAGACTCCTTTTCATATGTGCTCATTCATTATTACTTCTAAGTCAAATGGTTATGTTGTGATACTTCTGGTCTGTGTAGCCTTTGGGATTCAATGTCATTTAAAGACAGTGGATGAACATTCTATTACCTAAAAATTTGTATGAACTCCAAAACCTTTTGAGGCTTCAGCCCACTAGGGCCTGTTTAGTGCCCCTTGGCCTGCGCCCCATGGGAAAAACTTGAAGCACCCTCACTTCTGCAGCCTACAAGTGGCTTACGACTATCACATTGGCCCGCCAGAGGTAAAAGGTTCCCCACCCCTGCATTAAAATGTATTAAGGCAACATTAAGTTTTGCTCTCAAAAACTCTAGGGGGCACATGTTTTTTTTAATAGGGGGCACTACTTCCCACCCCCAGCGCCCCTTGGCTATGAGCCTGGTTAAATTCATACCTGATAACTGTTTGGTTAATCTTAAGTAAGCAATATTTATATCCTGAACACTGAAAGCTACACGTAAGGGAAATGAAGATCTGAAACATGTAGTTCTATAAAGACAGGTCGAGGCAACTTCTTGTTTCTCTTTGACACTATCATTCCAGCAAGAGACTAAAATGAAACTAAATGGTATTACCTTGAACTGATCAAAAGGTAATTCTCTCATGAGATTGAGGCTATGGATGACATTACTTTTGGCTGATTAAATCATGGAAAATAGAAACACACTCGATGGTTTCTCAATCCTTTCTCAACACACTCACATTTCACACACACTGCAAGGCCTTGAAATACGAAACAAAGGATACCCCTCAACCTCAAGGATTTATAAGCAAGCTACAAATCCTATCATTACTCCAACAATGGTGGGATAAATCTGGAGGGAACTTAAAAAGGTGTGAACACTATTTGGAAAGGACAATTGTAAGGGGAAGAAAAATCAATAGTGCTGTATATTAGGACTTGAAAAAAATGTCTGAAAATAAAAGGACATTGTGAGAAATTGAATCACAGGTAAGCAGATTATTGGGATGGGATATAGTTACAGAGGCTGGATACAAAACAAGAATAACTTATCTACCAATAGGTGGCATTTTAACCAAGTAATACTGCAGGTCTAGGTAGTGATTACAGTAAAACCCCGTTTATCCGAACACATCAGGACCGAAGGTTGTTCGGATAACGAAAAAATTCGGATAAACAGGGTTCCAAGGTTTTGCCTCAAGTACGGTACACTGGGTCCATAAGACAGTGTGTCAACACATTTCCAAAATAATTCCGAAAAGGCTAAAAATTACCGACAAAATCCCCCGAAATATTTCGTTACTATTTTTTGTGACCGATGATATGACAAATAAATTTCAAGACTTCTAAACCAGAGAGATTTTATTCGTAAAATTCGAGCCTTCGCTCGTCTGAATGACCAATGCTTTCTACACACTAAATGAGTGTGTGGACTAAAGAAAGGCTGTAACGATCTGGGGAGGTATCTAGAGTATAAATTCTGCATAAATTTCCAAAAATGTTAGAGACACATGTGTAGAAGACTCTCAAACAGCAGTTCGCAATATTTTTGTAAGGTCTGGTTTCGTTATTTTTAGGTATGAACTCACTAATTTAGTGGAACTAGGACTTACGCTAGCCTAACGTATTTTTGTATTAGAGGATATTGAGCCTATACCGACTCATGGCTCCTAAGAAGAATTTCAAAGCAAATACGTACGATATTTCTTCCAAATTTGACAAAGAGATAACAGATTGTTTTCTATGTCCACATGTTGGCTGTTTTAGCCATCGTGACATCTTTCCATGACTTTTCAAGTCCCGATAAAATTAGTGCATTTCTGCAAAAATTTACATTGAATTTTGCCTTGTAAAGCACTGAAAACTTGGTGGATACTATCGTAATTGTGTTGACTATTATTGTTGTTAAACCTGACGGCTAGTTCGGATAAACGGGGTTCGGATAAACGGGGTTTTACTGTACTTAAGAAAATGAGGTTGATGGATGAGTATTTTAGGCAGTGACCAGGCAGCATTGCCCAGGAATGTCTGTAATTGCCCTGCACTGCTGAGTACTTTGTTTACTACTAAATGTAGAAAATATGAATACTTTAATTGGTTTTGAAGGAAACTAGAAATTCATCTTTTTTGTTGTATTTGCCAAGTTTTGCTGAAATAATACACCAACACAGGGCTAATAAATCAAAAGCACCCCACCACAGGTCACACTCTATTCAACTTTAAGACATTTCACTCAATACCCTATATATATGAACTCTGTGCTCAGAACCCGCCACTAAAACTGTTGTAGCTACAGTCCAGATGATGAGATTAAATAATCAGTACATGTGCAAGTAATATCCATCTTGACTCACTTATCTTTCAGATTGTGTGATTACTGACATACAGTCTTAATCCCTTGACAAAAATTATTGAATAAGCTCAAAGGAAGCCTGCTCCTTGTTAAACCTGCCTAATGACAAAGCTTCAAGTGTAAAACTGGATACATGGTCCTTGCACCTTGACAATAACTTTCTATGACTTTTCCATGACATTTTCCTGACAAAGTTACAAAAATCTATGACACAGTCCACCTGCCATTACAAAATTCAATGGCCTTACTCTAGTGTCTGGCACTCTTATGAAATTCATGACTTTTCCAGGCCTGGAGAGTGAAAATGAAATTTCATGACTCAACAACATTTCACAGCATTTCACTAACTCCTGTCACTTTTACAAAAGTCCATGACTTTTTGAGGCCTGGAGAGTGAAAATGAAATTCCATGACTCAACAACATTCAACAGCCTTTCACTAACTCCTGTCATTTTTGTAACATAAGTCCACTGCTGTTCCAGGCCTGGAGAGTGAAAATGAAATCCTATGACTTTTCCAGGTGCTGTTGAATAGTTTTACAGGAGGTCAGCAGTTATAACAAGTATCCTTCTGTGTTATCTTTGACAGAGTAAGAAATCTAAACAGAATAGCAAGTTTATCCCACTACAACAAGTATTGCTCATCCTTGGTTCTTTTATTTACTGCAAGGGAAAAAATGAATTTTCCAAAAAAAAAAATCATTATAAAATGCCCAAAGGCAAGTCTCCTGATAATAGGGACATTTTCAGGATTAAAAATTCTTTACTATGTAAATTTTTTAATTGTAGTTTTCATTAGTGCTGAGGTATTGCTATTTTTCATTATCTGAGTGGTTAGGTTTAATTAAAAGCAGGGAGAAATTTAATGGCAGCCTCTGGTCCATAACTACTATTGAAAGCCTCCCAAAAGAATTTTAATGAGAGGGAAGGTGAATGGAATAGGGAGGAGAAAAGATTAGATACAATGTTGAGAAAGAGCAGAACAGGGAAGGGATAGTAGAGGATGGGGAGGAGTGGAAAGGGTTATTCATTTGTAAAATGTGGAAACACTGGACTGTGTGACCTTAACAGTTTTAACTTCTTTCAAGTTGAGTTCCAATTTACTATGTAGAATGCAGTTTAAATTCTGGTTTGTCTACAGGGATATTAAAGGTAATGGGGAGTAGAAAACTACCAACACCAAACAAGAAAATATTACAAAAGTTGAAAGATAACATCCATCCAAAATTGTTGGCAAATTAAATGGGGGGTGGGGGGTGGCATGAGGGGTGTTTTCCCCCTTGTGTAACTGTACAGTGGACATCAATTTGTGGTGCTATGAATGTATTTGTCATATTTCCATTTTGTTTCATGTTGACCTGTGGGGTTGCCATAAGTATGCCCCTCTGCAAAGACAACACTCAATACACCACTGGTCCTACTCCTATCTTAATCCTTTTGTTTCAACTTACCAGTACTTTAATTCTACTTAAATTAAAATGCAAAGATAACCTTGAACAATGACTGGAGGCACACAAATAAAGGCAAGCTGCCAGTTGCTTTGCAGAAAAAGAAAATGAAACTTGCGTAAACATGTACTCAACAAAAGGAATTCAACGTGAATTTTAACATTTAATACCTCAACAAAAGAAATGTTTTTGAAGATGGAAATTGAGCCAATCACTTTCATTTTGTATTTCCTGTAATAGATATGAATTTAAGACCAGACACCCACAATGTTTTTGCTGTTGACAGTAAAAAAGTTTAGCACGTCAGGCAAGACCCTTTTTGAAGGTAAAAATCAGGACAAGAGGACCAAAATGAAACAGCCATGAGGTAGCATTCACAACATGTGTTACATTTATTATGAGTATTTTATGTTGTGATGAACTTTACAAAAATAGTCACTCCTCTGTCAATGAGATAAGTGCTTTTACCAGGGTTGAAACTTTGCCAAAAATTTCAATGGAACATTTCATAATTTTTAGGATGTTCTTTTACGACTGATTTTGCTTTGTGATCCAAAGTTACAGACCACTGTCTTAAATGCTGTCTTTTAAGATACATGTAAGAAAAAGAAACATCAATGTACAATGTTTTAACAACTGACAAAGGACATAATGTTCTAACTATGATTATGGTGTTCTGACATGGAACACAATGTCTAAAGAGACAAATATAAAACACTTCCAGAAGCATCTGAAAACTGCCAAAGAAAATAAGGGTTCTAACTGGGAACACTGTATTCTGACACAGAACACAATGTTTATAAAGACAAACATAAACACCACTTTACAGCAACATCGGAGAACTACCATAGAACATAGTGTTCTGACTATGAACACAGTGTTCTGACACAGAACACAATGTTTATAAAGACAAACATAAACACCACGTTATAGCAACATCGAAGAACTAACATAGAACATAGTGTTCTGACTATGAACATAGTGTTCTGACACAGAACACAATGTTTATAAAGACAAAAATAAACGCCACTTCACAGCAACATCGGAGAACTGACACAGTACACAGTGTTCTGACTATGAATACAGTGTTCTGACACAGAACACAATGTTTATAAAGACAAACATAAACACCACTTTACAGCACCATCGGAGAACTAACGTAGAACATAGTGTTCTGACTATGAACATTGTGTTCTCACACAGAACACAATGTCTACAAAAACAGACATACACGTCACTTGCAGCAGCATCTGAGAACTGGCATAGAGTATAGTGTCCTGACTATGAAAATAGTGTTCTGACACAGAATACAATGTCTACAAGACACATCACTTGCAGCAGCAATCTGCAGAGAACTGGCATTGAGCATACTGTTCTATGAACATGGTGTTCTGACACAGAACAAAATGTCTACAAAGACAGACATAAACATTACATGCAGCAGCATCTAAAAGTGACAAAGAACATGGTGTTCTAATATTCTACCAAAGAACATGTTCTAATGTTCTGACAAAAAACATAGTGATAATAGAGGAACTTAGGAGACAATCAAACATCACTTACAGCTGCATCTGAAAACTGACAAAGGACATAGTTATCTTTTCCTGAGATGGTTCGAAGACAAGAATATGTGTTGTTGTAGGAATCCTCACATATGCAGAAAGGCCAACATTCCTGTAGAAAGGAAAGGCACAACAACATGAGATAAATGAGCAGTAACTTCAGTTGAAGATTTTTCTAATAAGGTTGGGGGAGGGTAGTTTACTATTTTATTAAGAGTAATAGGCTGCCTAAAATAAGCAAAAAACAGGTCTTTGCTGGAAATAATTCTAAGCAAAGGAAATTTGGTATCAATGGAATCGGCATAATGTGTACAATATCGTGATATAATGCCTTCAGTCACACATGTTGTGGGTTTTGAGTAATTTGCATAAGTTCAAAATGGCCGCCATTCTTAACTTTGAGAGCCTGTATCTCCTTACGGGTTGATGTTATCGCCCATAAATGTATTACCGATGGATAGAAACATGATACCAAATTAGCAAATTATCATGTTAAAAATAATTTATGACGTATCTATGACGTCACATGGGTAAAATCACGTGATGTTAGGTCATAAGGACTCGAAATGGCGTATAGACCATGGGCCAGAGGGCACTTCACGTGCACTCCCACCCCATCAATCTCCAACCGATCTTTTCTTTAGGATACCTTATGGTTCCCTGTACACAAAATCAAGTAATAGGAGTAAATATTTTGGGTCTCACTCATTCAAAATGGCTGCCAAATACGAAATGGCGGTAAAAATTATGAATATTTTGTGTTAAATAAAAATAAAGAAAATATTCTTAAAAAATATTTTTGAGGCATTGACTCTTAAAATTTGGTCATATTTTATGACATAAATTCCAAATTAATTTTTGGGACTGTATTGGTGAGATTCAGGTCAACCAAGATGGAGGTAAAACAAAATGGCCACCAATGAAACCATCATAATGTATGAAAATAATATGAAAAAGAATCATTAAAAATACTTTTGACAACAGTTGCCCTTAACATCTGGCCATATTTTGTGAGAAATAATCCAAAATTATTTTACAGAATATATTCAGGTCAACCAAGATGGCGGAAAAAGTAATATGGCCGCCAATGCAATGATTATGCCATTACATTATAATAATGAGAAAAATAATCATTAAAAATACTTTTCAAACAAGTACATCTATCCTGTGCCCATATTCTGTTGTAAATATTCCCAAAGTATTTTTCTGGACACTTTTGCAGGATCCGGGTCAACCAAGATGGCGGAAATATCAAAATGGCCGCTAATGTTAAAATTTCAATATATTATGATAATAGGGAAAGTAATATTTAAAAACTGTATTTGTGACCTACTGCTATTTAGATTTGGCTGTCTTTTGAGCCGAATAATCCAAATGTATTTTCAAAACATTTTTGTTGAAATTCAGGTTAACCAAGATGGCGGAAAAAGCAAAATGGCCGCCATTTTGAATGAGAGAGACCCAAAATATTTACTCCTACTACTTGATTTTGTGTACAGGGAACCATAAGGTATCCTAAAGAAAAGATCAGTTGGAGAGCGGTGGGGTGGGAGTGCACGTGAAGTGCCCTCTGGCCCATGGTCTATATGCATTTCGAGTCCTTATGACCTAACATCACATGATTTTACCCATGTGACGTCATAGATACGTCATAAATTATTTTTAACATGATAACTTGCTAATTTGGTATCATGCTTCTATCCATCGGTAATACATTTGTGGGCGATAACATCAACCCGTAAGGAGATACAGGCTCTCAAAGTTAAGAATGGCGGCCATTTTGAACTTATGCAAATTACTCAAAACCCACAACATGTGTGACTGGAGGCATTATATCACGATATTGTACACGTGATGCCGATTCCATTGATACCAAATTTCCTTTGATTAGAATTATTTCCGACAAAAAACTTATTTTAGGCTGTGGGCTAAAATAATTAACAGATCAATGACAGTAAATAATAAGACTCTGGACTCACCCACGGAAGTCACAACTTCTTCCTGGCGCTGAAACGGGCCTTGACGATGGCCGATCCTTCTGCACTCACACAAGCTACGTTTAGTTTTTAATTAATAACTGTCGAAAATCCTATATGTGCTTTTAATACTAAATACTGCCTATAAGCGGCGCGTGCACGTGCAAATTATATACAAAGGTACTCTACACTAATTAAACTACTAAAGCTACTAGATTCTACGCTGCCCGGTTTGGGTGGCTGTATTACTACTGCCTGCCCGAAACCGGTATCTATTTGCTGTCCATAAGACAATGAAATACTCGTAGCTTTCTCTCAGGAACAGTCCATAATATATACAATTAATTGCAGAAACCAAACTCTGATGCTGCTAATACTTCCAAGATGTCGTTGTTGTTTTTACCGCTCTACGTAAGGCCTGGCCCGTGTGTGTGTGGTGTCTACAATAGTACACGCGAGCAGCACACGAGAAAAGCTATACAGGTGCATGTACTAAAAATTTGCTTAACAATGGCCTTTTAAATTCCGCGGTGAAGAACGATTCTATTTACAGTGGGTGAGCTTGAAGCAACAACTTTACAAATAAGAAATAGCGCCACTACATCTAGCTCCCCCCTAGATTGCGCTAAATAATGAAGCAATCGATAATAACATATACAGTCTCAACCACTATCTATAAACTGAATGTACTTCTTGGGCCAACGCACGCGCCTACCTGAACGTGTCTGACGTGGAATGGCAGCGGGTGCTGGTGACGTTGTCCGTAGGTTGGTCGTCTTAGGGAGTTTGTTGGCTGATGGTTGAGTTGGAGGACTAGGCAGAGTTGAGTTGACTTCCTGCTGGCTTTCCCAACTGTCATCCAAATGAGCTACTTTTAATCGGTCAATACTGACATTATCTTGTCGACCATTGACCTCTAAGGTGTAGAATTTGTCGGAACGTTTGAGAACCTTGTATGGGCCTTTGTAAGGTGGTTGAAGTGGCTTTCTAACAGCGTCTGTACGAACCCATACGTGAGTGCACGATGATAGCTCTTTGGGTATGTGAGATGATCTTGTTGTTGGCCTGGTGATTAGTGGTCGCATATTGGACATGTGTTGCCGGAGCCTATCTACATAGTCACAAGGATCAGGAATAGTATCTCCAGTCGTCGTAACTAAGTCGGAAGGTAAGGCAAGTGTAACACCAAAAACCATCTCTGCTACGCTGCAATTAGTATCTACTCTTGGTGCAGAACGAATGCCTAAAAGAACCATGGGTAGAGCTTCTGTCCATGAGTTTGGATTGGTTTGAGCTTTTAGTGCCCCCTTTAATTGACGATGAAACCGTTCTACTAAACCATTTGCTGCAGGATGATAAGCAGTTGTTCTGATTCTTTTTGCACCAAAAATTTCAGTTAAACGTCTGAATAGATTTGCCTCAAATTGGGAACCTCTGTCTGTTGTAATGTATGCAGGAACACCAAAAATAGCTACCCATCTTTGAACAAATGTTTTGGCAACAGTCTCAGCAGAGATATCAGGGATGGGAATGGCTTCTGGCCACCTAGTAAATCGATCAATGATTGTTAATAAGTAAGTACAGCCATTCGATGGTGGTAAAGGTCCTACAATGTCTATATGAACATGACAAAAACGTGATGAAGGTGGAGCAAAATTTCCTATAGGTGTAACTGTATGACGTTGGATCTTGGACTTTTGACATTGTAGACATGATCTTGTCCATTGACGAACATCTTTGTTAATACTTGGCCATATAAACCGTTGTTGAACTAACTTCTGGGAAGCCCTAATCCCTGGATGAGCCAATGAATGTAATGCTTCGAAGACTTGACGTCTGTAATGTTTAGGCACAAATGGTCTAGGTGTACCAGTTGATAAATCACATACAATAGTTCCGGGAACAGTGGTCAGCGGAACATCAGCAAATTGTAGTGAAGATGATTCTCGTAAGTTGATTAACTCCTCATCATCACGTTGAGCTGCTGAGATTTTCTCCAAATCAATTGAAGGTGTAACAGGCTCTACTGAAAATGCATTAAGATCTGGTCGAGAAAGAGCATCGGCAACGACATTTTCTTTGCCTTGGATATGGCGGATGTCGGTGGTGAATTGTGAAATATAATCTAAGTGACGTACTTCTCTCGGTGAGTAACGGTCTGGAGTAGCATTAAATGCATATGTCAACGGCTTATGATCAGTGAAAATGCAGAATTGTCTCCCTTCTAGGAAATGTCTAAAGTGTCGAATAGCGAGATAAATTGCCAACAGTTCTCTGCCAAAAGTACTGTACCTCGTTTCGGCTGGTTGAAGTCGTTTGGAGAAAAAAGCTATAGGTTGCCAGGAATCTTCGACAAGTTGTTGTAAAGCACCGCCAACAGCTACATCAGAGGCGTCGACCATAATACATAGAGGTGCATCAGGAACTGGATGAACTAATAACATGGCCGAAACCAAGTCCATCTTTACTTTTTGAAAGGCCGCCTCTTGGGACTCGTTCAAACATAATGGTGCATTTTTGGCTTTAGTCGATAGGAGATCTGTGAGTGGCTGAATTGTCTTGGCACAATTTGGAATAAACCTTCTATAGAAATTAATTAGACCAAGAAATTTACGTAGGCTACGTAGTGACGTTGGTGCTGGATAATCTTGAATGTCCTTTACTTTTGATTCTAAAGGTCGTACACCATTACAGTCAACATGATGACCCAGGAACTCAATGGATGGTACTCCAAAAACACATTTCTCTGGATTGATAACAATACCATGTTCATGTAGTCGTTGAAATAATTGTTGAAGGTGAGAGTAGTGTTCTTCAGGAGTGGTACTAGCTACAAGCAGGTCATCAATATAAGCGTAAACGAATGGTAAACCTCTTAAAACTTGATCAATAAACCTTTGAAATGATTGAGCTGCGTTTCGAAGGCCAAAGGGCATGCGCAGAAACTCAAATAATCCAAATGGTGTAGTGATAGCGGTCTTGGGAATGTCGTCAGGTTCTACAGGTATGTGATGATAAGCCCTTACTAAGTCCAACTTGGAAAAAATCTGTTTTCCATGTAAGGATGATGAAAAATCGTGGATATGAGGAATAGGATAGTTATCTGGAATAGTTGCATTGTTAAGAGCACGGTAATCTCCACAAGGACGCCAGTCTCCAGATTTCTTTGGTACTAAGTGTAATGGTGATGCCCAATTACTCTTTGATGGTTGTATGATGCCTAATTGGAGCATGTGTTCAAATTCATCCTTGGCAGCTTTTAAACGGTCTGGAGCTAAACGGCGTGGACGACAAGTAACAGGTTGTCCCTTGGTGGTAATGTGATGGGTAACATTATGTTTAATGGCAGATGGCTGATAAGATGGTCTCTGTATGTCGGGATATTCTTTCAATAATGCAGTGTATCTGGGGTCACCATCAGGAATGCTGAATGTAGGACTTAATGGTTGTGCTGGTGATTCAATACCGTCGACAAATAAGGATGTCTCTGAATCAATCAGCCTACGATGCTTGACATCTACTAATAGTGCAAAATTGCCTAAGAAATCGGCACCTATAATTGGTGAAGCTACATCAGCTATGATAAAAACCCATTGATAAGCACGACGCAATCCCAAATCTAATGTGAGTAAACGTTGACCATGTGTAGTGATGACAGTTTTGTTAGCAGCCTGTAAGGTTGAGTAAGTTTTACTTTTCCTCTCTGAAGGTGAAGCAGGGTAGACGCTAATATCTGCACCAGTGTCAATTAAAAATCGATTACCTGTCTTACGGTCTGATACAAAAAATTGACGACATGTAGTTTTTGCGCCAGACGAGTGGGTCGCCGCTAATCGCTGGCTCTGTTGTTTCCCTGTTCACCAGACTTGTTATAACTACAGGGAGAAATGCATTTTCCAGCCTTTTTACCGAACGTGAAATGATACCAACAATAACCTCCTGGTTTTTCATAATAACGGGGCCTGGACTTTGACCTAGATCTTGAAAATCGACGTCTGTCTCGATAACTTCGATCTCTAGAACGTCCCCTATAACGATGCTCTGCCAATTGATCAGTTAAGGCATCAACTTTGGTTGTTAATTTTGAAACTAGTGAACGTAGTTCATCTACCTCTGAAGAAGAGCCAGTTGAAGAGGTTGAGTAATTTGCAGATACATTTGAAGGCATTGGTGTAGATTTGACCGTTGAAACAGTAGGTACATTAGGAGTAACTTCTAAAATCTTGTCAGCTAGAAGTGACAACTGTTCAATGTCTACAGTATCTCTGGTAGATGCAAGAATTAATTGTACGTTTGTTGGTAAACGTTGTAAGAATAAAGTCTTAAAAATGCTGTCTTCTAATTGGCGTTGGCCTAATAGCTGATGCATACGCCTTAATAGTTGTGAAGGTTTGCGATCGCCTAATTCCTCTGAGATGAGTAACTGATGCAATCGTTTTTGTTCAGATGTTTGGGTACGTTCAATCAGCTTTGTTTTGATTTTATCATACGGATCTTCAGTGGGTGGAGTAATAAGTAAATCACGAACCTCCTCGGCGATCTCAGGTTGTAAGGATGCCACGACATACGCAAATTTTGTACTCTGTGATGTAATTCCCCTAGTAGTAAACTGGGCTTCAACCTGAGCAAACCATATAGTTGGGTCCTTAGGCCAAAATGGTGGCAGCTTAATAGACACGGCAGCTAATTGTGAGTTGGCACCCTGTTCTTGTTTCTTACTCGTTTCCTGATCATCGTCAGCCATGTTGAAAAAAAATTTAGACTAGTAAGATGTGTAGACCTGACTTAAATTAGGAGTTGAAGGTCCTTAGTAAATAATGAATGCAATAATGTGAACCAACGCTGTTTTGTAGTAGATTTGGCATGTAGTCCGTCATACAGGGATGAAAAATCATTACGTATAGTTCTGGTATGGCGACCTGATCTGCTTTTACGTTTTGTGGGTTTGCGAATAGTTGTATGCCAGCATAACGTTGTAAAAACTAAACCGTGTTGGGCTTCTTGGTTAAGAGATTTGATAGCTGAATTAACAGTGTCTAAAGTAGAATCCAAGTCTGCTTGATTTTGTTTTAACTGTTCCTCGGATAAAATTGGATGATTAAGGCCTTTACTTTGCTGAAATCTTGCAAATGATGCCGGAGGAATAGTAGTAATAATGATGATAGACTTGGTGTGTACCCTCAAACAAGCAGATCTAAAATGATTAAATTCAACTAACAGGTCACCTGAGGTTACGGTGGAACGACGTAGCACCCTCTTGTTGTGTTGAGGTGTAGAAAATAATTCAGTTAGGTCGTTAATACCAGCTGCGACCCTCACAATAACAAAATCTTCCTGTTGAAACTGCCTCAATTTACTCAGGGTTGGTTCAATTAAATCTCTAACACGAGCTCCTCTTTTAATAATATAGTGAACTTTTCTTGAACCCTCTCCTGGGAGTGACGGTTGTGTATAACGGTCGAAAGAATAGGCCCTTGAATCTGCTACAAACACCAAATGCTTGCCACTCCTACGACCAGACACATTCGTGGACATAGCCTACACTATACAAATTTCTAAATATACACGAAGTTTACTAGAGAACAAGCTACTGTTGCCGTGAGCTTAAGTACTATATTAATACACAATGCATAGGCTACCTAATGCAGCAATAGAATGAACGTATGACGTCAGTAACGATAACAGTATAGGCTAGCGGTAAATTGTAATGACGCCATAACATACAAAATTTACAAGGACCGTAGTACTGCGTGACTAATAACAACCTATAAATACAGCCAGAAAGAACTAACAAAAGAGTCTACGATCACGTCGGGGTCACCAATTTGTGGGCTAAAATAATTAACAGATCAATGACAGTAAATAATAAGACTCTGGACTCACCCACGGAAGTCACAACTTCTTCCTGGCGCTGAAACGGGCCTTGACGATGGCCGATCCTTCTGCACTCACACAAGCTACGTTTAGTTTTTAATTAATAACTGTCGAAAATCCTATATGTGCTTTTAATACTAAATACTGCCTATAAGCGGCGCGTGCACGTGCAAATTATATACAAAGGTACTCTACACTAATTAAACTACTAAAGCTACTAGATTCTACGCTGCCCGGTTTGGGTGGCTGTATTACTACTGCCTGCCCGAAACCGGTATCTATTTGCTGTCCATAAGACAATGAAATACTCGTAGCTTTCTCTCAGGAACAGTCCATAATATATACAATTAATTGCAGAAACCAAACTCTGATGCTGCTAATACTTCCAAGATGTCGTTGTTGTTTTTACCGCTCTACGTAAGGCCTGGCCCGTGTGTGTGTGGTGTCTACAATAGTACACGCGAGCAGCACACGAGAAAAGCTATACAGGTGCATGTACTAAAAATTTGCTTAACAATGGCCTTTTAAATTCCGCGGTGAAGAACGATTCTATTTACAGTGGGTGAGCTTGAAGCAACAACTTTACAAATAAGAAATAGCGCCACTACAAGGCATCCTGTAAACTCCTTTACCATGAAAGCTCTAGTAGGATGATAAATGCTTTTGCTAATTAGGTGTTAGTGAAAAGCGTCAAAACAGCCTGTAGTCAGCTTGACAATTTTGGACATTGGGTTGGGTGGTATGGGTTGGGCATGCTCATTCAAGGGGAAAGGGGTGGCATTCACATGCAGTCATATCCTTCCATAACTAAAACTAATGACTGGACATTTGAGAGGGACATAACCCCATGTGCCATTCCCATTCTCACCCCTTCCCAATCTTTGCTAAGATTATATTCAAAGAACAATTATGTAGAATGTTTAGTAGCTGCTTCTAATTAGTGCGACCATGACAACCACTATAAGTCCCCATCTGACTAGTAAGCATGTAACCCTTGTTTAAAACCACTTTCCAAGAGGCTGGGCAAGGTTTTACACTGATCTTCGAGAACTGCGCTGAACAATGCCTTAGGCCTAGGTGGACAAATGGCACTTCCTCACATTCAACTTACATTTAAATACTCTGTATGGGTACAGTTTTCTGTTCCATGTACAAGATATTCCCCTTGGTGTTCAATCAACATATCTTTCCTCCATGTCACTGAAGTAAACTGTTTAGGTGTCTAAAATAGAAAGGAGATAAAAAAAAAATTGAAGACATATTTGAACCTTTCTAAAATTCCAAAAGAAAGGCGCAGCTTCATAAATGAAAGAGCTAATGCAGTCTCCCTGATCTGAATATAAAGTAAACACCCCTTTGACTATTTTATGTACGGTTTGTTTCTCAATCATTTCATAACATTTTTGTTACCCCATTGATAAACTTTTAAAGACCAGGAACCAAGTTTGTGTAATTATGGCAGAATCAAGTCAACTTCAGAGGTACGAATTAAACCAAGTTAGAAAAATATTTTTAATGGAGACTTAAATTATCACTTGAAAGGTCAAGAGTTGTATCTTTTTGTGACACCATTTTCGGCTTTTTATGATACTATTTGGGCTTAATTACATGCAAATCTCTGCAATGTTAGTATTTCTAAATTTTTTGTTTGTCTTTTAGTTTTCCTCATTTTTTCTGAGGAAGAGGTAATGGTATAATATTTTTATTAATTGTACTCTACTTATTATTCTCTTTTTATTGATACCAAATTTGTCCCAATGGGATTACAATGGCTGAGATATAGCCAGTTGTATGTTATGAAACAGTAAAATATAATAGACAAGTTGGGAAACTTCGGGCTACAATGCATGCTGGGAAGGAAAGTGTACCACAACAGAGACTGCATGTGCAAGACAGATATTCTGTGTAATCACGCACAATTTTCCAGTGTTATACTATGGTTTTCTAGACATCAATCACGAGTCAAAGAGAATTTTCTTTACAGGAAAAGTTCTTTCCGAAGTAAATGTCCTTAATTAGGACCAAAAGGGTTGGGTAGTATGACAGTAACTTGTGAAAGACAAAAAACAGTTTCTCAAAGCCTTCGTCTGTGCGCAGTTATCCTTGGCCTTGATCTGTGGTAGTACAATGGTACAGCAAAATCTAATTTCCCAACTCGTCTATTACAGGGAAAATGAGTTGTGTAACATGTAACTGGTGTTACACATAAGGGTCAGATAAATGCTTAAGCTCTTTTTAAAGGTAATTATGGCACCATTTTATGTGCACTTTTTTGATAATTTCTCTTTTTTTTCTGACCTGTAAAGTGTTATGTTTTATGAGGTTACAACCAAATTTTATTTCCTTGCAAAACCTACATATTTTCCCTTGAATGTGCATTTCAATTTGGAACCATGACTTTTTCTAATTTAAAGAACTGCAGCAACTTTGCACAAAGTGATCATTAAATCTGCAACACTACTTCATAGCCAAGTACTGAAAGAGAATTCAAGAAACAAGGGCTTAAGATGCAATGTACTTTTGATTATGTTTAAGAACTTAAAGGAATTTATTGTGTTGGTTCATGAATTTCATGATTTTTTGTCATGCCTTTTGAGTTTTACTCACATCTTGAAGGTAAAGGGTCAAACTAAGAGGTTCTAAACATCTAATGCACAACTAAAGCAGCAATGATTGGGTAATTAATGATTAAAATCATTCATTACAAATTTGTGACCGGACACTTTTTGCCATTAGGTATTGACCATATGCTACCCCTATTTAAATAAAACCAATGAGTGAAGCTTATACCAACTTCATTGAAAGGCTCTCAACTCTTTTTTTATGAACAACTGTTGTTATCAAGTCTTCAGTTCAAAATACATGTTGTATTTTCCTGAGAACCTGGTCTATCAAGGGCTTGGATGAGCATCACAAACTACAAGCTCTTACGCCCATAAAAACTACAATTTTTCATGCTTTCGGTAACTATAGGAAGTGATAAATTGCTAATGAGGCTACTTATAGAAGCATTGTCACGCAATAATTTCCTTCAAACCTTGTCACAAAATATTCAGTATCAACTCATTGAGCCCCTTTAATACAAGCATCCTGGTGCAAGCTCCATGTATGGTTTTGCTCTACAATCAGATAAAATTATCAAGTGTTCTAGCAAACTTGAAGTATGCAGAATTGATGCCATAACTTCACAATTAACAAATCAGTACTACTTTATTTTCTTTCAATTTTACCACCAATTTTCTCCTTCATAACCTCGTGTTTTAGATATATGTGACTGCATGGGTGGCATGGGAATTTTACAAACTTCACATTCCCTACAGGTGAACTCAAATCCAAACCAGCTTCACTTCAAAATAAAAATTTGAAAGAAATGAAAAAGTAACGTTGTGAGATGATGTCTTTGCTGATTGCTTCAAGTTTACTGTGGGCAGCAAATATGATAATTTCATCTGTTAATTAAATCTTGAAGAATCATACACTCACATGTAATGAAAATTTTACCAAAATGCTGACATTAAATTCATCTGTAAAATATCAAAAATTTGTGGCTTAAACCCTTCTTGGACAATCACTTTACTTGTGAGGTAAACTTACCAGTAATGGAACCAAAGACTGCCCATCAACATTGGATGGGGCAGTTCCACTGGCCAGATGGACAAAGGTTGGCATAAGGTCAATTGTCATAACTGGTTGCGTACTTTTGGAGTTGGCTTTTATACCAGGTCCTCTGACCACCAATGGTACCCTAATATCAAAGTCATACATTTGTCTTTTGTCGTTAGGAAGAGAAAATTGGCCTAAAATAACAAAGAGAAAAAACACAAAACCTCTGTTTATATTGGAAACTATCTTTTTTTATCTTTATTATTTGGAAATAAGACTGAGCTCTTTCTCAACTCATAAAAAAGATGAAGAAAACTTTGCATACAGTTTCTGTTTCAAATATTAACAATTTACCCCCTCAAGAAGATTCTACTAGGATCAGGGGCTAGGTTCACATAGAATAATTGCACACAAAAGTTGTACAATTCCTTCTGTATACTACGTGCTGCATGGCAACATCTAATAATTCTGTACTGTTACGTTTGACTAAATGCAAGCAAAATGCTGCCCGATGCCCTTCTTCATGTAGCCTGTGTGCTACGATATTTTGAAACCACTACTTGTGCTGCCTGAAAGGCTCTGACAGCAAATACAGCGTCTGATTCCATTTGTTTCTGTAAGCCAAATTTTTTAAATCTCCAGCAACACAAACTGCAAGTTTTCATCAACACACCAATAATTTCTTTTCATGTCCCATTGTTATATATATCATAATTATTCCTACTCCAATTATTACATAATACAATCTACAATCCTGGACAAAGTTGTAACTACACTTTAAGACCCGTCACTTATCTGCAGCATATCTTCTCCTCCACCCCTAACTCACTGTTAGAAAATGAAGGGCATGCTTTTTTCTCCAGCACGCAACTTTCATTCACCTTTAAAATCAACACTGATGAGGGGAGCGGGGATTTTGTGCCAGATAATTTTGTCCTGGATTGTGGGTCTACAGGCAGTTGTCTCACACCTACAATATAGTTGGGAACTTTGAGCTATTTTGGTGCTAACCCTTGTGTTGTACTTATCTACAAATTTTAGGAAGATTACATTCCATGTGCAAGTAAAATTGTACACTTTCAGGACTTTTGTATTACATTTTGCATTACTAATGCAAATTCTGAAAAGTTTTCCAGGAAAGAAATTAAACTTACCAAGGTGAAAGCCATTATCAGAAGCAAAGAATATATATGTGGAATCGAGTAACTTCAACTTATCTAGGGTATTAACAATGTCTTCAACCATGTCATCCACTGAGAGTAGGGTCCTCCATCTGAAAAAGATAATTTGACACCATGGATTGATAGGACTGAAAATTTCACATACCACTTTTTTGAGTAACGTTAATCTGGGCCAACTTTACAAGTGAACATCTTGAGTTGATCTTTTGAGTGTCAGGGATCATTCCTCGACAAGAGTAAATGAAATAAGAGTGAAAGCTTACCAAAGCAAGGTGAGAATGTGAACAACAGTGCAGTTAAATTCTACGGTGGATATTTCTTCTCTGAGTAGGGAAATGACCTTGAAACTACTGCTTGTGACTGTGTTCAATGTACTTACTTTACATCAGGAAAACCAACCAGACTTTATTTTGCTGGACTCCAGAATGTTTTCAATCTGTTTGGAACTATTTCCCAAGCTAGCCAGCTGCTGTTCACATCCATTCCCTGACTCAGTGCAGGGTCATTCACTCTTCAGTTTCAATACTTGTATTGTACCACATGGACACAACTATTGAAGGCATTCATTCCAAACAAGAAAGTCAACTTTTACATACAGGTACACTGACATCCCATGCCCCCCCCCCCAAAAAAAAATTCAATATGATTAAGCATCATTTTGAAATGTGCTCGTGTTGTACCTTTGTAATCTACCCTAGTTCTACAGGATAATGTCACAGTTCATACTGAAAGGGGCTTATTGAGTTGGTTCATGAATTTCATGATTTTTTTGTCACACCTGTTGAAATTTGCTCATATCTTCAAGACAAATGGTCAAACAAAGAGATTCTGCACATCTAACACACAACTGAAATGGTAATGATAGGGTAATTAATGATTAAAATCATATGTAACAAATCTGTGACAGACACTTTTTACCTTTAGGTATTAATCATATGCAACCCCTCTTCAAATACAACCAATGAGTGAAGCTTTTTTCCAACTTTGATTGACAGGCTTCCAACTCCTATTACGAACAACTGTTGTGATCAAGGCTTCAGTTGTAAATTACAAGATGTATTTTCCAGAGAGGACGGTCTATCAAGGGCTTGGATGAGCATCACAAACTAGAAGCTCTTAAGCCCATAAAAACTACAATTTTTCACATTTTTGGTAACATAGGAAGTGATAAATGACTTAATGAGGCTAATTAGAAGCACTGTCATGCAACAATTTCTTACAAACTTGTCACAAAATATTCACTATCAACTCAATGAGCCCCATTAAGTAATCTGTTGCAGTAACCACTCTTTGTACCTCACAGCTATTGCAGGGATTTATCAGATATCAATCTTTTCATACGCATGTTACCATTATTGTATGGATGATGTGTAACTTGTTTTCACAAATGGGTGTTTACAATAGTAGACTCATAAAAACTTTTGTAATTGAATGGTTCATGTGCAAAACATCAGAGCAAATGGTTTGAATACAATCTGCATCATACATCTAACAATTACCAGTCTGCACTGTTCACATATCCAGTATGCTAAACTTTTATTGCTATGTCTTAACATGGAATGTCTGTACAAAGGTCTACCACAGAATTAGCAACATGGGCTCCATGCCAGAGTGAACATCCTAAATTTCTGAGTACAAATGGCTGTTGGTACCTTCGAAAGAAGGGTACCAACTTAAAACCAAAAATCATTCATTTCATTACCACAATCTTAGCTAAGAATATGGGTGGTGACAGGCTATCCTTACGAGCGTAGGAAGCTCATATGCATCAATTTTTGCTTGGAACAAGTGTAACTATACCATGTGCAAAAGAAATGTGTAAAGACATGATCATAAGATGCATTTCTGAGCAGTTGATCTTAGACAATATCCCATTTGGTAATGTTCTGGGAATCTGTGCAGAGGAGGGCAGGGAAGAGGCAATTCCAATGTCCGAAAAGGTGACCATCTATGTCTAAGCAAAAGCTATTTCTTTAGAGGAGTCATCTGTTTTTATAGCAGAGTAGGGAAACAGGTGTTTCGTGTTGTACTGTATCTTGTTGTGTAATCTGTGTGTTTCTGTTTGATGTAAATTTTGCCTGTGGTTTGTTATCATTTCTATTTTATTATTATAGGGGTTCCCTTCCCCACAAGTTTTGTTTTTAAACTTTCTTTGGGAACTCCTCAATCAATGCTCTTGTATATTTGTTATGTCAAGCTCACCATATATGTTATTCGAATTTTATATGCATTGATTGGAATAAAGTGAATTGAATTGAATTGAATCTGCTTCCTTCCTCAGAAGAAATTTTGATGGCAATGTATTATAAAGGATAACAGGACATGGAAATGTAATGCGGGGTACTATTTAATGTCTTTGGCTTATAAAAGATCCTGTATAACCAAAGCCATCAGTGGGGGGGGGGGGGGGTGTCCATGTAAGGGCAGGGCAAGTTGAACACTATTTTAAACACCTAGTGGATACAGACCTACTTTGTATGTTGTAAGTGTACAACAGTAAGAGGGCTTCACCCCTTAATTTAACCCTAGCAATAACACCTGCTCAACTTTTGATAGGTCATTGTACTTTGATTATCATAAATGAAGGACAAATTCAAACTGCACCTCCACATGCATGAAAGTCACTAGGATTGGTCTATGGCCTGCAGTTTAGAGAAAAGTCATTCACCATTGTACAGAAGGACGCCTGCCCAGAAAGCCAAGACACATTCAGATTCTCAGTAACTTGAATGATTACGTAGTGCTGAATGACAGACATGTTGGTGTTTTCAATTAATGGAGAGTTGCCCTTCAGGCAATGCAGCTGAACGTAGGGAGGACACTTACTATAACAGGAGTTAAAATAACACCTGGGTAAAAAACATAAAAAGTTTGGGCTGGAAATATTGGTCATTCTGCAATGCCACTCACTATTAAAGGAAACTTTCCTCTCTTCTGATTTTTCTTCCTTTTCACCCTCTTTGCATATAGTTATTCATATGCAGTAAACAATTGCATTGTTTATGTGTAAATCTGTCATGTAACTGGGTGAACATAACCAAATGACCACATGAAGCTTTCTATGCTGTCAGCCTGAGGTAATCTCTTTTACTTGGTAATGGTCATCTACACCAAGTGGTGCTCCCTGGATTTTCAAAGTGCGGGGGGGGGGGGGGGGTGACCGAGGCAGGGGGAAGCAGAAATGTTGGGGATGTTCACACTGCTCCTAGAACCTGTGTACCTTTGTACAGGAGCAGATGGGGGCAAGTAGGCAAAGGCACTGACAAGCGGAAATGCCTTCCATGCCCCCTCCCCTTGGCCGCACCTCTGTCCATGCCACCCTTTAAGTAAGGGTAATGTAAATGCTATGAAAAACAACCAAAGGACTGCAAATTCACTGTTTTAATGGTACAATGCTTTACTATGCACTTCATATCCCTGTACAACTTCCTCTTCTAATATTATTACCTTTATCTTGATTCTGTTTGAGGATGGCTAATATTCATCCCCAATGTAAATGGCATAGCCCAATTTTACCTTTGTGAAAAAAATTCTTATCTTTTCGATTCACCCCACCTACAGTTACTGTGTGACAATAGATGCAAAATCATTACGTTATTATTTATTTCAGTAGAAATAAAAACATACTTCAAAGGGTCTGGGGATATCTTTTTAAGTTTATACAATTATCCACTTGTACCTTCCTCCTACCCACCCCCTTTTTATTTGTGGCTTTGAATTCTTTTAATTCCTTGTGCAAATGATCGTATGTAAGTCTATTGTACCTCAAACAAGGATAAAACCAGACTAAACAGAAACTTGTTTGATGATGCTTATTTATTCCTTGTAAACACTTAAAGTATGGTACAGGAACTTAAACAAGTCATAAACTTTTCAGGCAGTCGCACTTGTGAGCATACTGCATTATAGTGAGTTTGCTTTGTGTTCTGACTTGGGACAAAGGTTGTATGCCTGTTTACATCTTGTCTCCTCTCTTTGGTTTTAATGGATTCAGTGTCACATGCACACAGACAATTTTAAGGAGCTAAGGCAAAAAGACTGGTTCTTTGGTTTTAATGGATTCAGTGTCACATGCACACAAACAATTTTAAGAAGCTAAGGGAAAAAGACTGGTTGTATCCAGATCAAAAATGTTGACAATGAAAGAAATACCAACAAAAGTCAATTTACATTAAGTGTTGTTGGCAAAACCTGTAAGAAGAAACATGGATACTGGCCTACACAGGTTGAACTACAATTTTAGACCATTGTACAACTTGATTTTGTACAACTTCCGGCCTCATTTCATGACTTTTGACCTCAGTAATATATGAGAATACACATACCTCTACAAAAGATCTTAAACTTTTCACCTGAGACCAATTTAACATTCTTAGGCTTTTTAACAATGGGGCCACTTAAGACCTTTTGACCTCTGTAAAAAAAATGAGGGTACCCATGTTGCATCTGTGATCCAACTTTAATTGGTATACATCATTGGACCAAAGAGATACCGACAAATAAAAAAGTGGCAAAGAAAGGTTAACACATACAGACTCACAGACAAACACAGACACAAATGCTGCTTGCATTCATATGCATGAAGATTTAACCCATCTAAGGCTTTGCTGCAGGTGTAAACATGTGAATGTATTGAGTCAGTTAGATACATGTATTCCCCTCGACAGCAGTGCACTGGAGTGAAAACACAGTCGTGCAGTCCAGTTCTTGTTTTCCACTTCAGGGACTAACCATGCAATGGGTTGCGTCGGTTGTTAACACTGAGACGTATTTCCTAACAGACTCAATACTGACTGAAAACTTGTCACATGTGAAGCCTTCATCAATCTATGATCTTGCTGAAGGTGTTAATGTGTGTGTGTGTGTGTGTGTGGGGCATGAATCGGGGATACATACAGGAAAACTTACTAGTGAACTGGGAATACACCGTGAAATGGGGATATCCCCGTTTCTAGAATGTCTAAAATAATGCAAAGTGGGGTGTCAGATAAGTGCCTACAACTTTACATACTGATCTGAGGTAATGCCCCAATTGCATGTTTTAAGTCTTCATTCATGTGTAAATGTGTGTAGTTTTTTCGGTATCCCCAGCTTCCTGGTGTGCAAACCTGTAATTGTCCCGATTCACTAGGAGGAAGAGGATGTCCCCACTTTGCACATTATTTGTGTATGTCCCCAATCAGCACCGTAAACTGGTATGTGTGCATGGGCGTGTGTGTGTGTTTGTGCATGTGGGTGTGTGTTGTGTTTACTGACTGACAACTTGTCCAACTTACATAAGATGGTGTGACATGATAACTTTCAGTGAAGAACCTCTGTGTAGTCGGTCAGAAGATGTGTCCCTTGGTGGCCAACTATGGTAAATCATTGTGCGCTATACCACTGAAGTGCAGCATGTGTATCAGATGAACTACATGTACAAGACATTGTTTTCACTTGAACGACACATTGTCACAGGGGGGTGACCTGAATCCAACCTACTCGAAACCATGCACCAGCGCCTACTGGCTGAGTACTCAGAGTCTGGTGAACTGAAATCTGCTAAACTGTAGACAGATTTATTTTGACATGAAAACAAGTTTCGTCAATAGTCACTGATGAGATTGCAGCTTAATAGCACACAGGGATTCCAACTGGTACCTGCGGTTGCATTATAGGCAAACATACAGCTGCACATCAACTACTTTAGGTTAGTTAGATGAGGTTCTACAGCTCAGTTTCTAACCAAATGGTTTAAGTCAGGCCTTTTTTTTTCAGTCAACTACTGTAGGGAACTGCATGTTTCAAGTTGAGTTTTACACAAAATACATTATAAATAATGTGGTAATTAACAGGGGAAAAGGTTAATAAGGGAATTTCAAAGCCATTGACAAATTTTCCATTAGCAAGATTGGAAATTTTTAGATTAGGAACAGAACAGGTAAAGTCATACTCCAAAATTTCATGTTTGAAAAGCTATCAAGAACTTGAACTATAAATGGTCAAACTGTATATAATCAAACTACATATTGGTTGTTGCAATCTCCAACTTGGCTCCAAGTTGATCTTTTTCAACTTTTCAGCTTTTAAGCATGACATACTGGTTACACATCACTGAACCAAGACTACCAAGGTGAGAACAATGGCAGATCAGTACCTGGATAAGTATACGTACCGTACATGGCTTTTGTGTGAAGGCTTCCACAGACACACTATGTTGTGCACATTCCACTGTGGTACTGCAGAGGCTTAGCCAAGCAAGAAACACATTAAACAGTAAAGTAAGAATGAATGTTTATCCATGCAGTGCACCCCACTGAACGTTTTTGAATGCAGCTTTTAAGTCCTTCACTGAAGTATAAAGGCTAATATGAGTAAAAGGTCATTATAATGAAAGCCTGATGTGAAGGATATTTTGCACACTACCTTTTTTGGAAAGCATCATCTACGTACGCCAGGGATTCATCAGACATTGGATGAGGTGCTTGCTGAATCAGCCAATGTTTGTTCTGAGAGGAAAAGAGAGGCAAATAAGAAGCAAAATGTGGGACAGCTGCATTACTATCACCTCTATGAGGGAGATGACTGCTAATACTTAACACTACAAGAAAATGCTTTGTGAGCGACAGGACTATAGATTCATTTTATTTATGTCACATTCCTACAAACAATACTTGAAAAGAGCTGATATGTTGGAATAATGCGAACATAATTGTACACTCACACACTCAGAGTGATCAATTACACAAGGTGAGGGAAAAATGATACGCAGGTACAACATATCATGTGTATGCACTGCTGCAATGTAAAGGTAGCAGCACTTCACTCTTTCCTATGTTTTCCAAAATTTGACACATTCCAGTGTTCTTAAGGTAATGCTCCACAAAGATTGGTAGCTATTTTTCAGGAATTTTTGCTTAATTGTGGAAACATTGAAAGGTTAGTAGAACAATGACATTACATACCACAAGCTCCCTGTGCATTCTTCCAACAAGGCAGTGTTAATAAAAGATGACTCAAATAAAAGAAGTTACATGATATGGGTCTTTTCTACAAATAATTGCAATGAGCATTAATAAAGCTTTCCTGTTTAAGAAATATGGTGTACTAAATGTTTTCTGCAATCTAATGAGCAAAGTTAAAATTATACACTATGGATAATGTACACAAAAATTCATTGCTACTTTTTACAACCAGATTTAAGTAAATTGTATGACATTCAAGACCCATATGAATGTGAACACATAATTAAGGAATCAACAGGAATTTGGGGGAAGGGAAGCTGAGCACTTTTACCAAACATCTGTTAGTGACTTTGTGGTCAAAGTTTAACAGTGAAGGGCACTCATTCTGCATGCACCAGCACCCATCCCCCCACTCCTTCCCCTTAGCTAGCCCACTGACCCCCACTCCTTCCCCTTAGTCTCTACAGTAGCTACTTAACTTTTCTTCTGTTATCACTGAAGTGCAAGACTAGAATTTCCAATTTGATAAAATGGTCACTCACACTAAACTAACCTCTTCAGCAAAGCTCCATTTTAACAGTAGTCACATTGCCTGTGACAACCACAGTTTGTGACAGACACCAAAAGTAGCATGTTGGTTGTCCAACAGGCAATGTAATTTCCCAAAAGAAAACAGAATGCAGCCAGGGCGACTGTCAGTTTCTTTTTTGGACAACACAAGTTGTTGTCACACAACCAACAAAAGGCAGACAGGTAGTCTGATGGCCAACCAAAGAATTTTCTTGAAAGCGAGGCCTGCTTCAGTGACAATAAATTGTTTACTGTGTCTGTCAAATTCAACTTGAACTAATGCCTTTGTATTTTTAACACTGACACAAAATATCACAGCCACAAAACTTGGAAGATATGTAGCTGTCACAGACATCTTATGGACAGAAATCCTGCACTAACGTCCTATGCATACAGTGTCCCATGTATGTAAACATTTACGCTTACCAATATGACTGCATGCCTCCTATCTCTTGTGTGTAAAGTTTGGACTTGATCATGTGGTTCAGTATTGGCACACTATGCAAGAAACTTGGAAAATTTTTGAGAAAATACATGTTTTGGTCAGAACCAATGAACAGAATGAAGGACTGGGATATTTTTCCTACCATTCATGTTTGTGTTTTATCTGTAATGTTGCAGCTTCATCATCAAATTATGCAAATGACAGTAGTGTGTCAGCCAACTTGGTAAGCCTCATTTCTTGCACTCAATAGACCCTTTTCCAAATAGCAATTGCAGTGGATTGTGGGATAGAGTTCTGGTAGGCGATATTGTTGTCAATGGCATTTTGCTATGGCAAAAAACACCAAAATTCTATCCCACAATCCTTTGTAATTCCTATTGGGAAAAGAGTCTATGGTGACATCTTCGGTCATGTGACCCTTTGTCCATATATAAGAGGTCCGTAGTACATGCACACTAAACTGGAATAAACTGGCGCAGCAACTTTCCCCCCTCTGACAAAATGTTACAGCAAAATTACAATCTATTCTAAGATGGATACCTCAGATGATGAGTATTTTAGGGGTTCTACTTTCTAATTATCTCCAGGTGTTAAAAACACGACATTCACTAACAAAGACAAGTGAGAGATTATTGTGACATCAGTTCAGCATCAAAGGAAACTATGACCGTGCTGATTCTCCCTGGTAAACACCTTTGTCCTGTTTGAGTATTTATTCGTCACAAGTAGGCCTGGATGACACAAATATTTTTGAATTTAGGTGCCTGCAGCCCTAGCTTTAAGTCACTAGTCTGAATGAAGTTGCAACTCTTACAATGATGTCATAGCTAACACAGTAACATATACCTCAGCAACAATGTCTCCTTTACTTGTCTAACAATGAGTATCACTACACCAGAAGGGATACACAACTGGCTTTTCTACATATGAGGTACCACAAACAATAAGCAGCACAGGTACTGAATTGAACTGAAATTGGAGGTTGTACAAAATGACCACAATGTTAGATCGACAGAACAGTCCCAGCTTGTCAGTTCTATATGTCTAAATCAGAATGAAGAAACTTGTTTGTACATTATGTAATGACTGATTGGTTATTGGTCTGTATTGTCTAACCTTCTATGATTATGGCATTATACTTGCAGATGAGAACTAAGACACAGAGACAGGTTTGGATAGGCTTGAAGGATGATTCAGGACTGGACTTGAACCACTGCCTACACTATTTCATGCTAAACTGTGAGCTATGCTAAAATGTTTCACAGATTGTTGGACCAATTATAAGTTTTCAGTATCGCTATCAGCTAAGATCCATCATATTCTTCCTGTATGGGTGAAATTAAACTACAATGGCAGTATGTCCAACTGATATTATTTGGCCCATACTTCATACAAAGGTACACAATTTTTCATGTTTTACTGTAGGTCCCAACATTTTGCATCATGTCATTAAAATTTCACTTTGTGTTAGAGCAGAACAGTCTCTGATTTTACACACAGCATGTAAAACTATGGAACATTGCTGTCAGATATGTATCAGCTTTTGCTAAGAATTAAAATACTGGATATCGGGTATTTGTAATATCAGCACAACATTGGTTTCATACCATGAACTGAAACAGCCATTACAACAGCAGAAAAAAGTCAAACCAGACTGACAGACAGAGAGACAGACAGACAGACAATTTACTGACCGAGAGGCAAACATGTAAGAAATGTTTTTGAATTCATAGGTCTTACCTTTGCTTGTGTGTTAAAGGCTTTGTCTCTTGGTGCCTTTTTTGTAGTGAAATTTTTCATATACTGTGGGGCGGAGTCAAACGGACGATGGCAAGCAGGTGTGGAGAGCATCATGAAGAAAGGAGATTCTTTTTTACTGACACAGTTTAAATAGTCTATAGATCTATTATGCTGAAAGAAAGAAGATTGAATGATATGTACTCACAGCCATCAACAAGAATACCAGTCCAATATTATGTTAAGATGTCTTTACATTTTGGATGAGTATTAATTTTAGGTTTGTTATCATATCAGTTCAATGCTATGAGCAATTTCAATCACCTAATTCAAAAATGTATGCACAATTTGATGAATGAAAGTTTAAAGGGAAATATTGCATTTGTTTTCCACTAAATTTTCACTATTTTTAAACTAATATCAATAGATGCAGAATGATAGACAATTTAAAATAAGGCAGTAAGGTAGCTTTCTTTTCAAGAAATAAGGCCTTTACAGGAAGTAATTCCATTATTTGTTGCACAAAAGTAATTTGTTTACCCAAACTTTGAAAAATTCAAATGATGCAACATCCATTACTCTTGTAATGCATAGTATCTTGAGAAAACAAAGCTATTGCTAGAGTTTATTGGTGAGACTGAATGGTCTAATAATGACTTAAAAGTATGTTCTGGTGACCAAATTTGATGTTTTCAAAAAAAGCAGAAAAATTTTCTGAGTTAGGCAGTGAAAACCCCATGTCTATAGCATTTTGCATCTGGAAGATATGAATTTTTGAAGAAAGGCTTTATTTTCATGTTCAGCAGTGCATGATGGGAAATATGTGATGTCATCGGGGCAAATTGATTAGGTGTAGCTTTTGTATTTCTTTATAATGTCGATATCACTAAATTGATTATTTCATAACTTTATTTGCTGTGCGATAAGTATGTCACAGTTTTACACTATATATACACGGAAAAGCATCTAAACATTCCAACGGTATCAAATTTCAAGGACAAACAAGGTATCCAATCATAAAGAATAACAAAAGGAATCTGAGACAATTTGCCCACTTGGCTTCATGTTCTGTGACCTTGAGGAAATCTGGAGGCATTTGTCAAAAGTAACCAGTCTTTTGGAAGGGATATCTTGAGTTAGGAATGGAGTTTTGGTATGGGGTTTGGATGAAATGTAGTGAAAAATTTTATTCTTTCCTATAAGACCCCTACAAAATGCCACCAGACAATGCCTTTAAGGTTTTTCACACAATGATGGAAATGTGCATGTTTATGTGGAGGGGAGGGAAGGGGAGGGGGGTTGAGGGAGAGGGGGATAGGTGAAACTTCTACAAGCTACATTCACAACCACACCCTCTAATAAAAACTAATGAATCTGATACATAAATACAACATAACAAATGTTGCCATTAACTTCTGGTATACTCCACACAAATCTGATTAGTTGGGGAAAGGGAGGGGGACAATGACAGACCAACCTCTTAAAGTTTAATCTGAGACTTAGCTCAATAATATTATGATGTATGGTAATAGCACCAAAGACAAGCATAATACAGGAGCTCCCTAAAGCCTACATGTCATCCACGCATGTTACCTGCACATGTACCAGCCCATACTCACAAAATGAGTCAAAGGGAAACAAATATAGCTGTAGTCTATAATGTATTAGGGGAGGTTATTTATGCCATAGGTTCTGGAACCTAGCTAGTAGCTTTTTCACAATCTAAGAATTGGAAAGAATTCAACACATTACTCAGGAAGCCATACAATATTTATAAATAGAAAAGTATGCACTAGTTTTCAGCCTCCTTCTGTGACATGTCTAGCGATGAGGGAGCATAACTGCCAACCTCCCCTTTCTCCCTGCCCCTATCCCATCGATTATCAAAAATGTCAGTTTGTACAAAAACAACTTCCCATTGCTTTTCTTAAAGAGGACAAGGGTTACTAATAATATCTCATGAGATCTCTGAAACATGTGGCCAAACCTCTACCACAATGGACCTGACCTGCATGCTAGCTTGTTTAGCAAACTTGCCAAAAGTGTACGTCCCGATACTGGGTGCATGACAGGAAAGGGGTAGGGGGGGGGGGCGGGCATGGTGTACACACTGCCAAACATGTGTCTGTGGTCCTGTTTATCAGATCCAGACAAAATCTGCAGACAGTCCGGTCGAGTTATTGTGAAGCATCCTTGCAAAACTTTGTGGCAACTATATGGTAGGCTCCATAGCGGAGGTTCTACCGATATGTCGTACCTCCTTGCCCACCAAATCAGGACGTTTTGTTTTGTAAGGTGACACATTTGTGTCTCAAGACAGGTATATATGCATGATATCATGTCTCCAGTGGAACCTACTGCCTTTGTGCTGGTGCTCAGCATAAGCAATGGAGTAGGGAAAACAAGCCAGTGAGCCACAACTGGAAAAAAGGCCGTGGTTGTCTCAACTTGAACCAATTGGTTGGAAACTGGGACGTTAAACCTCATCTAACTAACTAACTAACTAACCAGGTTAGGTCAGGGTTAAAGCAATCAGGAAAGGTATAGGGTTAGAAGGATCAAGACTTCTTATTTGCCTGATATCATGTTATGGATTGGGTGCCTTGCCCCAATTATTACCATCCAAAATTTAAATTACATATACATGTAACACCAAGACAAAGATAAACATATATACCAGGTGTTTCAAGACCTTTTGGTACTAATGTGATTACTTACAATTAAATCTGTTAGATAATCCTTGTGGTAGTCTTTCTTGTGAACCTCCAGTTTACCATTCACTGATAAATTGTAGTTGTAGTAAACAGAATTATAGATCTGTGGAAGAAAAGACTGTTTCTTCAGCATAAATCAGATATAACCTTATCAAAATTAAAAAGGAAAAAAAACTCCGGAAGTTTTGAATCCAAACACTCTCTTCAATTATGGAAATTGAAAGACCAAGTTAACATTTCACAGACAGAATCCATTCATGCCAGAGGAGGGATGTTACGGAAGGAGATAAAGCAACTAATCCAATTTCATCTACCACACAGTATGTACTTAAGAGTAATTTAATCTTTTTTATTAGCAGATACTTTGATTGACAGGTCTTTTCAGTTCCTTTTCTAAATTTGTTTGACTTAACCTTCCCCATAGGAGTTTGATTCTTTCATACAAAGTAGTGTTTGCACCGGGTCCAAAATTTGGAACCGGGTACCCGAAGTCGATGGTCAGTTGGGTACCCAGGTACCCGAAAATATAACTTCTGTTAGGCTACAAGTTTGTTGTAAAGTCATAATAAGTAATTTTGCTCTGCATGTTGATATAATATAACACCAACGTATCTTACTTATGGCCATGGCAAGTGTTCTTAGGCGTGTGCATGATAAATTTTGCCAGGAAAAAGTAACATGTTAGGTGTTCTGTCACATGTGCAATCTATGTTAGTGAAACTTTGAATCCGGGTAGCAATTTCTGAGCTGGGTCCTGACATCGTCGGTTGGGTACCCAGTGCAAACACTAATACAAAGGTAATCTTCTAACAAAGACTTGATACGGACAATGCTTTGAAGTGATTTACGATGCCAACAAGTGTGGAACTTTCATCAACTCTCTAGTATAAATGACTGGAAATGCATTTGTAAGTGGTCAAATTCCTTTATTCTTCTAATTTCTTTCATTGGTTACTAAAATCTCTTTTTTTGGCAATGCATGTAAGTCTAACTTTTGTTTATGAAATTGAAAAGAGTCTGGATTGTTCCTGAAACAGAAACAAGTATCCATGTTCAAAAAGTTACTTGAAACTGTTCTGAACCCTTTTAAAAAGAAAGCACTGGCATACACAGACAGAATAAGTTTTGTTTTCCTTGATGACTGGCAATATTACTGCAATGGCTGCAAGTATCCGAAGAGATGTTAGAGATCTAGCAGACAACAAGAATAATTGTCATCACTTCCTCATCCTGATTACATCAGACATGTTGCTAGAGGACCCATCGCCCATATGTTGCACCTCTGCAGCTCTCTCCACATGTCCCCAGAGTTGTTATCTGTACTTTCATCTCCTGAGCAAACAAGCTTCCACGGCACTATTGACCACAACTCTCTTATCAACCACTTGGCTTGTAAGGTTTACCACAGAGACTTTTGTTTGAGATTAAACATGCATCACTGCACAATTTTGTCAGTGCAAAGAAGTGGGGAGAGCTAGGTGTGAAAGGATAACTCATGCTTTATTAAACTAAGTCAGAAAACCCGCCCAAACAGGCACACGACTGGGGGATTTTGAGTTCTTAGAAGATGCAACACATAAGTAATGGCAAAATTAGCAGCACGGACAGCTTTTCAAGAGCAAGACAATTGGCAGCTTACTTGTCAGTAAACCACAAAGCTTCAAAAAAGGAGCTAGTGCTTTATCTCCTTCCTAAAGCCTGCCACACACGAGGGGAAACTAGCTCAGCAAAATGCCTCGCATGCCACTTTGCTCAGCTAATTAATCACATGTGCGTGCGAGTTTTGGAAAGATTTCTGCCTCGCAAGGCAGATGACTCAAATACCAAACGTGTTTGATTCTTTCTGACACGAGTGCCACTTTTCTCACCGTGTGGGCCTAACCTGAGCATTTGGCTCACGTCTTTTACCCTCTGCACCTGCGTATTCTGAATGAATAGACCTAACTTTCGGCCTACTCATTCAGAATACGATTGCGCAGTGGGTTAAGGACGTAAGCCAAATGCTCAGGTCAGGCGCCCATGGTAAGAAAAGTGGCACTCGTGTCAGAAAGAATCAAACACATTTGATATTTGAGTATTCTGCCACGGAAGGCAGAAATCTCAACAAAACACGCCCGCACACGTGAGAAATTAGTTGAGCAATGTGGCACGCGAGGCATTTTGCTGAGCTAATTTCCCCTCGTGTGCATCAGGCTTTAACAGCTCCATATCTAGACCAACGCCAATGTTAATGAGGTTTGTTTTAAGGACACACAAAAAAAAGGTTTGTTTGATACAGTACCCTTCCAGCACTGGAAATGACAAACGACCCATATTTTGATACAAAGAAACCTTGGGACGACCTTAATTGATACTGTTTCTGTTTCACTTTAAAATGTTTGTGATATTTTGTATCGTTAGGCATTTGGAGATTCAGTATGCACCTTTTAAAATGAGTCCTCACATACAATTCCACAGATTCTAAAACATCAATAACTTCTAAGTTATCCTAGGCAGTCAACAAGCTTCATCCAGAGCCCAGAATGATTATTGCTTACAAAAAATTTTTCACAAATCAGATCCCAATACAGCCTACCTGTATTAATGACTGTAAAGCCTGCCAAACAGGATCCAACTTAAGATTCACACTGTGTGAAGTCTGGCAGTGAGTGCACATGCTACAACGAAATCACCTTCCTTTCCCCATGCAGTTCAAAATCATGTTAGCTGGGCCCATCCAAAATGTGAAATCTGCCTAACATGATTCAATTGGGCAGTGTGTCAGAACTAAACTTCAGAAAATCTAGGTCAGTCCCATGTTGGTTCTAAATATCTAAAGAGGGCTTTTGGTTTGAAAGGTATGTGAAAGAAAATGGCCCTGGATTTTTCATGTGACTGAGAAAGATATTTACCAAATTAAGAAGTGAATTTAACAGGGGCTTTTCATTGCTGTATGCTAGACATTTCTGTGAGAATAGGTTCAACCTCACATGACAATTATGAATATGCATCAAGTGTTGATTTTAATATTTTATACCCCATATTCCCAAACTTCTCGGTTTTCTTGTAACTGAAGACTTCCCTCAAAACTTTTTCAATACCAAGATGGCCATTTTCAAGACTAAAGTAAGCAGAGTTTCAATAAGTTTGGGGAGGATAAAAATTCACTTAGTCACTACAAATAACAGACAGTAGACACATGTAGCGACATTATTTTAAATACACATAACGTAAGGTCTACAGTTTTCAAAACCTCATAGCTAAAGATCACGTATCTGTTTTTTCAGCCATTCTAGAATGGGGCTATGTATGACAGACCCAAGAGGTTGGTCACATTAAGTCTTAATGTCCCTTGGAATGTCCTTTGGAATGTAGCTCCTTTGGGAGGCAGAACTCCTTCAGAATTAATGTTTGGTTTTCATCCTTTGGCTCTTCACCATAGAGTTGAGGGGACTATGGAAAAAGTACTTTTGAGACAATACAAAAATTCCAGACTTTTCACATTTTTGTTCCTGCATGGGAAAGTTCCTCCTAAAATATACACCAGAAAGCCCAAAGGCTTAGTGATTCCTTGCCGAATGGGGATGCTTTGTTGCACTGAGGTTTATCCCTCAAATTAATCTTTCTTGACTACATCATCTTATGTTTTAACAATTTGACCTCTGCTGACCTCACATGACCTTTGAACCCCACCAAATATAACAAAAAAGAAAATCTGAAGTGTCTTGAAAGGGATTCAACTCCAATGGATCTTGGATCTTGAAAATTCTTGGAAAATTTTGCTTTTAGACCTCTGGTGACCCTAGATGACAATCTTAGGAATACTTGGGATATTTTGCTGTTTGACCTCTGGTGACTCCTGATGACTATCTTGGGAATTCTTGGGAAATTTCACTTTTTGACCTCTGGTGACCCCATATCATGATCTTGGGATATTTTGCTTTTTGACCTCTGGTGACCCCATATAACAACCTTGGGATTTCTTGGGAAATTTTGCTTTTGCTTTTTGGCCTCTGATAACTCGAGATGATCTTGGGAATTCTTGGGAAATGTTGATTTTTGACCCCAGTGACGCCAGATTGCAATCTTGGGAATTCTTGGGATATTTTGCTTTTTGACCTCTGGTGACCCCATATAACAATCTTGGGAATTTTTGCTTTTTGACCTCTGGTGACCCCACATAACAATCTTGGGAATTCTTGGGAAATGATGCTTTTGACCCCAGTGATGCTAGATTACAATCTTGGGAAATCTTGGGAAATTTTGCTTTTTGACGTTTGGTAACCCAAGATGACCTTTGACCTCCACCAAAAACAATAGGGTTCTTCCTTACATCATGACAAATCTATATACAAAATATGAAAAGTGTCGGTCATTCCTATCTTGAGATATCATGATTATGAGCTTTTCAGCTTTTTACCTCCAGTGATCTCAAATGACCTTTGACCTTCAACAAAAACAAAAGGCTTCTTCCTGTCAACATGACAAATCTATGTACCAAATAAGAAAAGTGTCGGTCATTGCTATCTGGAGATAACGTGTTTACAAGCCATTTACAAGGTTTTTGCAGTTTAACCTCTGGTGACCTCAGATGACCTTTGACCTCTACCAAAAACAATAGGATTCTTCCTCTCAACATGACAAATCTATATAGCTATTCCCATCTTGACATATGGCGATTTCAAGGTTTTCGGTCTTTGACCTCTAGTGACCTCAACTGACCTTTGACCTCCACCAAAAACAATAGGATTCTTTCTCTCAACATAACAAGTCTATATACCAAATATGAAAAGTGTCTGTCATTCCCATCTTGAGATATCGTGATTGACACTTTACGGCTTTTTAACTCCGGTGACCCCAAGTGACCTTTCACCTTCACCAAAAACAACAGGGCTCTTCCTCTCAACATGACAAATCTACATACCAAATATGAAAAGTGTCGGTCATCCCTATCTCGAGATATCGCGATTACAAGGTTTTTTGGTTTTTGACCTCTGGTGACCTCAGATGACCTTTGACCTCTACCAAAAATAATCGGGTTCTTCCTCTCAACACGACAAATCCATACAGGCCACTCCTATCTTGAAATATCGTGATTTCAAGGTTTTCGGTCTTTCACCTCTGGTGACCTCAAATGACCTTTGAACTCCACCAAAAACCATAGGATTCTTTCTCTCAAAATGACAAACCTATATATCAAATATGAAAAGTGTCTGTCATTCCTATCTTGAGATATCGCGATTACGAGCTTTTCGGCTTTCTACCTCCGCTGACCTCAAATCACCTTTGACCTTCACCAAAAACAATAGGGTTCCTCCTCTCAACATGACAAATCTATATACCAAATATGAAAAGTGTCGGTCATCGCTAACTCAAGATAGCGCGATTACAAGCCATTTACGAGGTTTTCGCAGTTTAACCTATGGTGACCTCAGATGACCTTTGACCTCTACCAAAAACAATAGGGTTCTTCCTCTCAACATGACAAATCTATATACCAAATATGAAAAGTGTCGGTCATCCCTATCTCAAGATAACGCGATTACAAGGTTTTCGGTTTTTGACCTCTGGTGACCTCCGATGACCTTCGACCTCCTCCAAAAACAATAGGGTTCTTCCTCTCAACATGACAAATCTATATACCAAATATGAAAAGTGTTGGTCAATCCTATCTTGAGATATCGCGATTACAAGCAGCGTCACAAACACACATACACCCACACACACACCCACACACATACACACACACACACGACATCACCATCGCATAGATTCCTTGCCTGCCTACGGCAAGGAATCAACAACACATACGCACATATCACGAACCAATCATTTTACTACCTGGAATGGAAAGTGAGCAAATTGACTTGGTATAATTTTGCCGTTTACAATGTGAGTGAAAAAAGGCAAGTGGGTGATTACAACTTACCAACCCATTCCATTCATCCCAGCCTGGTGGAATGTGCTCTGGTCCTCCAACCTTTGGATCACCATACTGAGAACAGAAGATGAGACATAAGTTACTATTTACAACCAACACAAGAAAATATACTTCACTAAAGAAAAAGACAATGATCAATGGTAGTGTAATCAAATCTACAATGGACATGCAAGGGAGTGTTGGCTTTCAATAGACTTAGTCACTGAGATTGCAAAGACATGGCACAAGCATTTGTGCTTGCTGTAACTTTTGTTGTTGACATTTTTTTCTTTTCTTTTCTTGTATCATTACATTACACTTATATACCACACGTTCATTGACACGCATTCATTGCATTAAAGTTTCACCCAGGGTACTGCTTTAAACACATACTGTTAACTAGGCTTGGGCAGCTCCAAACTGATGGAGTTGCGATTCCAACAATGACCTCAAAACTGAAGCAGGAACATATTCCACAACAGCTGTAACCTGCCAATGTTACCAACGTTGAAGATTCACAGTGGTCAAATGAAGAGAAAACTTGTGATCGAGTAAACAACGTTATACCAAAAGCCAGTTATGTCATAATACTTTGTTAAAACCTGCCAAAGAAGGCAAACTTATAACTCCAAAATATAATGTTCAGCTTATTTTTAACATCACTGAATGTCCCGATAGTTCAAGTTAAAAGGAAAGGGGAGTTGCTACCTCATTCCCGGCCAGAAGTCGTGTCTTTGACATAGACTCAAGTGACCTGCCCCAGTGTACTTAAATACACCTACTACTCATGAGCAGTAACAAGCAGTATGACTGCTGGAAATGGGCTTAAGACATATGAGAAATCCTTCATCTACATATTCATTAGTGGGAGGAGCTATCTTCCGACATCTGCACCCTTCACAAGCGTGAATCTGTGAAAAGTGAAGTTAACAAGAGAAGAGCTGCACTTCCTCACACAATGTGCCCATATGGCAACAGTGTGAAAGCTTCTGCGCTTGGACAACGAGTCCTCTTTAGGGTGTTCAAGAATACTATTATAAACTTTTGTTTGTATAAAGAAATCTAAGGATACTGCTTCATTTTAAAGGGAAATATTGTGCTTATATTGTGCCAACAAGGCACAAACATAAAAATAGCTTTTGTCATTATGAAACCATTCACTCTAATCAATCATCTCTGGTTAAAATTTTCTTTCCAAATATATTATGCCTTACAAGTGTAATGGATTCTGCACTTTTTGAATTGCCTACCATTCTATACCTATAAACCATTGTTACAAAGGTATGCACACTTTCTGTACTACAAACTCAATACTTCCTTTATATAGTACATAAGAAATGCAAAATGCTGAAGTTTACTGAGCTGAGTGGGACTGTAGAGGCCATCTAAGCATTTTCCAAATAAAAATTCATAACTGAAACACAAAAACCTCTTATAATCAAGTTTTTATGCAAGTACACTAACTCTTTTGATAGCCAGACCACTTCAATAAAATATCACAATGGCATGGTTTCTTCTTGACGTGACTACACTTGACCTGTAAATTTTACAGGTAATGAAAAAAATTGTTAAAGTAAATGAAATCGAAACAGAAACAAAGAAGTAGCACCCTTACGTAAGCATATATACACAATGTGCTTGTCACTTTTATGACCAACTAATACATAAGAACATGCTAGACAACCTGATATAGAAACAGAAATCAGAATGCAAAAGAAGTTAAATTGGCACAACTTTTTATCCTATTGAAAAGAGAGAACTTTATAACCCTAGGTAACATTATATCCAATAGCACACACAGTGTAGGCTGGATTGTTCATGAATTGGGCAGCATTTGAAAGTAATGCTACACAGAGCATGCACACCAGTCCTTCCTGTAAGGTCCTCAGGTGGCAGAGTGGTTTACACGGGCTTCCATGCACTAATGTGTTTCACAGGTGTATAGGTTTTTTTCCAGGTACTCCAGCTTTCCTCCCACTTGGGATGCTTACAATCAAAACTGCTTGCCCAGCTGAAGAGGTTGCTTGCTTGCAGACTGCAACAGACCATTTGACTGTTTTACTGCTTTTTTTAGAACTTTATTTGATGTCATAAAACCTCTTCACAAGTAACATACAAGTCATAGGCAGATGTTAGGGGGTTGGGGATACCATTTCACAGCCAACCTAACTCATCAAAGAGAGAAACTCATAATGGATCCATGTATGATGCAAGTATCCTTTCAAATATAATCCATACCCCCTAAATATGAGTCACTGGCTGAGAGTCCTGTCATATGAGCAACAAAGTCTACACTGTTCCTTCTAAGAAGTTATCAAATGAGCCAATATGCCTAATATCTATGTTTGATCATCAACGCAAGGCAAATTGATAACTTATGTACATGTACATGAGTGCTCTTGTTCCAGGGGAATGGCTACCACAAGCCTTCAGTAGCTTTCTTGTGCTTCCCCCAACCAATGTTCTTAATTTTTTCTTTTTTCCTATCATGTGGATATTGCTTATTGCTGTTTTCATATTCATTATAAAAAAAAAACATTCAGACTTCATCCTGTGCCTCTTAACAGTGTCCAATTGGCAAGTGATGGCATCCAAATTAATGTCATAACAGTTCACCAGAAACACTGAAGCCCTCAAGAGAGTTAAAAAACCCACCTGGTTCAAATATTTCCCTGCAAAGAATGTCTTGTAACCCTGACTTTTCAGCTGCGTTGCAAATGTATTTTGCTCAGGCCCCTGCTGCCATGTGGTGCTACTACAGTTTCCACTAATAGAATTATTGTATGCTTCATGATTGTGGACATAGTTTCCCGTCAGAATACTGGAGCGGCTAGGACAACAGAGGGGACTCACTGTAAACTGGAAACAAAAGTGAAAAGACACTTAATTTTTGCATAATATACTTTTTTATGTAAACATTCATGATGCACCGAACTTATTGTAACACATGATAGTACATTTTAAAGTGAACTCGTGTCTGGGAAAAGTGTTTCCTTTTTCTGTGAAGCAAGTAAAAGTTTCCACAATATTTGCATTTTCATGTCCAAAAAGCCAAATTTCCCTCCAAGTGTCAACACATCTGCCCAAATACCAAAAATTCCAAGCAAGGGACTTCCCAGCTTCCTATATTTTCCACCCATGTGCAAACTTAATTTTTTTATTTTCTAATATAACATCAACCACGTAACAGCACATATTATATAATACCTTATTAATTTTTCTACATTTGATTGGAGGATTGGTGGCCACATGCCATGGGTGATTCGGCACTATCATCACGGTCATGTGTTATCCATCGTGCAATAGTCTAGTATAACACACGGCTGTGACATCACTATCACTGCGGAACGTACAAACTATGCTGCAACTCAATAAATCAATGCAGCTTTGGGATCGTACATTGCATATCGTACGGAACAGGCACGTAAATGTGTAGCTAGCAAATGACAAACCATGGAGCTACCACACGGACAAACACCAACCATACTGACCGCCAACGACTAGATCAAAGTTATAAGGTGTTATATAAAACAAATTTTTTCATTTCATGCGACAGTATGAATATCTTCATTCGTTAAAAGATTTAACGTTCTATTCAACTCCTCATTGAATAGAACATTCCATCTTTCAGCTCATGAAATAATTCATACTATCACACTCATAAACATTCATTATTTGTGTAATATGTTCCTTTAAACAGTTCGGCTGGTTTTTCTTTCATTGTTGAGAACTCTTTAGCTGCTCACAACAGTTTTCATTACAAAATTATTTAAAATACTGTCGAAAAGAAGAGTAAATCAGGTGCCTATACATAGTTGCGAACCAAAGGTAAAAAAATTTGGCAGCAAGAAATAGCACTCTAAAATGAATGTCACAATAGATCTGCATATTCTAACATGGTTCAAACATATCTGACATCATCAACATAGTCTGGAGTACAAAGCAGCCTTGTAGGGTTAGCCTAACTTCAATTGTAGTGTCCATATCATTTTGTCACTTACCATATTCTGGAAGGTCATTCCATTTTTACCAAGAAGGTCAAGTGTTTTTGTCATCGGAGTCTGTGGATAAAGAACACAAAAAAATCTATACGAGAGTGCAAAAATTGTGCAATATCTCCATGATATTAAGAAACTCTTGGTGTTCTTTTCATCTCACTCTTAGCATACGTACTTCTGTGACATATAAGGACATTTCTTTCTATAAATTAAATATTTCCACATCAAAACCTCTCTAAAAAGATGTATCACAACAGCATGGAATGTTAACAACATCCAGTGAGTGGTCATACTCATGGGAGGTCAACTGGACTCTCACCAGAATGTTTTTCTTGCAAGACAAAAATATGTCACAATTTTCTTTCATCCAAATTTGGACTGTCTCCACTTACAAACTTACTTCTCCAGGAAATTGAGCCAGAGAATGGGAATTATAAACTCCCTGCATAGTCTTCCGAAAACATTTGGGCACTGTGGTCAAAGCCATACTGAGGGCAATCTAGGGCTGTGCCATACAATGGTTGAACAGACTGACTGGTTCCTTAAACGTGGGCCACTAGTCTTGTTATTATGTTCTTTGGTTGCAAAATGGCAATTACTCTTTAGCTGCACCATAGCTTTGCACGTAAATTTTACAAGAACATCACAAAATAAACAGTGACAGTTTCTCACCAAAGATCACGTAACAATGGCTGTCGAAAAATCGGAAGAACACTTAAAGGGATTAGCAAGTGCACCATGGAACATGACATGTGGCGAGATTATTGTTATAACAAGCTTAACTGAGCTTATTGGATCAGCAAGTTATCTCAGTGATTCTTGTAATTCTGGTTTTCAGATGTACACACAGTTTCATTATTGACAACTGACTTATTCTTTTGGGATCTTAATGGTTTGTCAATGAACATGAAAGATTGTAGAATGGATAAAAGCAAACTTCATTTTAGAGCCTTTTCAATGGAAGTAAATATACCCACCAGTACACTATGCAATTGTTCAAAAGACTAATTAAGATTCAAAATGCCTCTCAAAGTATGAAATTCCTTCAAGCAGACAGGCCAGTCATCTGTGAAATGTAAATCTGCAGGGCCTGTTTAAAGTGTACAAGAAGCTCCACACGTTTCATGAGTGATAACCTCAAACTATGGTACCATATCATGATGGCAGCAGAGAGGACACAGTGTACTAGACTAGACACCTTCCTCTCCAAGACTGTCTGCAATCCACAGAAGACAAATATGCTGAATAATGGAATCTGCGAGGTGATCTTGGATGCTTCTCTTCCAATCAGTTCTGCAGAAGGAGGCTTCCAGGAACGGATGAAAATCATCAAGCCAATCTACACTGTTCCATCATGGAAGATTACATAAACCATACAATATGACAAATAATATGCACAAAAGAGACTGACATGAAGAGGCATTGGGAGAGACAGCATCAGTTACCCTAACCACACACTGTTGGATGACAAGGTCATTAGAAGGTACATAAGGGTGATGACACACAGCATCAACAATAAATGGGCTAACAAGAGGTTTGTCATGGACAAAATGCCACTTGCAGGAAGAGAGGGAGATGAAGAGGTTGTGCAATGTATGACAGAAGCCCTAACATGACAGGTGTCTGTAACTGTTGAAAAATGGGACCTGGAGGAGAAACTACACTCCATTATTCATGACAACACCAGCAACATTAAGAAGACTGGGCAACCCCTTGGAATAAGACAACATTCCTTGTGTCGAGCACACCCTTCAGGTGTGTGTTAAAAATAGACTGAAAGCTTACACCAATAATGGAAGACTGATTTCACATTGAAGAAAACCAGAGCCTGCAGATTTTAGATAAGAAAGAAATTGCCACTGAGGCTTTAGGTCTAAAACAGGAACAGTTAGGTGTTCCTAAGCACAAGCTTATTAAGAGTCATTGTACACAGTGGTATTCTGCTTCTGAGAAGTTGAACAGACTCCTAGAACAAAACTGGGCAGTTTTTGCAGTTTCGAGGGACCATCAATACTGTTCACACCATTGTCAGATGTGAGAACCCTGCAAATACACGATAAGAAAGAAAAGGCTCAGTCTCTTGAAATCACTACAGTATCTGGTATTGCTTGGACCGATACCTACAAGTACAATGACAAACAGTTCAACAATTTAAGCAGCTTAAATTCATTGGACATTTGAATCAATGTACATTTGTATTTTAATAACAAACATACTGTTAAAACACAATGGACAGCATCAACATTTTGACAAACACCCAACAAGCACAAGAAACACTTGTGGAACCATTTTGACTGAACTAAATTCCATTTCTGAAAGTAGTATTGCTCTTCCATGATGCTGACTTTATACGTTGTCAACCATTAACAACTTGGATAATGAAAATGGTTAAACAGTACATGATTTGACCAAAAATGCACATCCCTAGGGGGCACAGAGCTGTTGTATTTAGGCTTGTTTGACAGTTGATGTACAGAACAGCAAAGACTTCCTCTTCCTTTGTTTTTATAAAATATTCTTCTGGGTAACACAAGCTATTCAACACTGCAACCTATTCACTTAAAGCATGCCCAACCAGTGTTCGATTTTAAGGAATTAGCAATGGTTGTCCGAAGGACTACCACATTGTAAAATTTAATTGTCCTGCTCAAAATAAGGTAGTCCCAAGTGTAAACATTTATGCAAGTTCACAACCAAGGAATTGATAACGCCCCATTATTACCCGCCTTCCAAAGTGGCTTTCCCTTTAGACAACCCCCCCCCCCTCCTCTCCCAAAAAACCCAGAAACAGGAATCTACTGAATAAGAGCAGTGCTGTCTCATGGCGTGCATTAGTGTACATTGTGGACATAGTTTATGTTATGCTGTTCCCATTGCGGGTTAATAATTTAAACATCTCTAGACTGAAAGCACTGGTGTTGCAACATCAGCACTATGAATCTGTAGCTTGTACGAAGGAAATAAGGTTCTCTGTGTACAGTGCAGGCCTAGTGGCCTACTAGCCTACTAGTGGAGTTTGTACATGGCACATATTTTGGCTTGATAGTGCTATGCACATTTCGATAAAGTGACTGTGTGGGAAGTTGTGGTGAACGTGCGTAATCACCGCGTGCTGCAAATCTTTTGATGCAATTTTTAAAGTTCCTTGCTTGCGCAATTCATCAAGCTGCTAAATGTAAACATTACATCTTTTTCCTCAAAAGATTTGGTTGTCCCGACGGACAACCTTACACACCTGTTTTTGCAAAATCTGGTAGTCCTGCAGAATTTCTGGTTGTCTCGGGCGACAGGACTACCCTTAAAATCGAACACTGCCAACTTGTCACTTGCCAGGCAAGAATTTTGAATTTTTCTGCTTCCCCTGAGAGGGAGGATACTTTGAGTCACTTGTAAATGACCTCTGCAAGCAATGATAGCACTTACATTTACAAGTCATCAGAGACTCTCATTAGCACACTCACCAGTGCAGGCCATAGTACACAGAGTCAAAGGTGCTTTAACTTGATGAAGAGTTTGCTCAGATCAAGTTTTGCTGATCTGCATCTCTTGGTATTTGGTTACAACTCTACAATCCATTAAACACTGATTAATTTCCATGGTTACACAATATGTAAACATCACTTTTCAGAGAGGGAATGGCTACACACTTGTAACAGCTTTGGGAACAGGAATTCCTTTTGAGAAACATTCCACACTGCAGGTTTGGTTTCCTACATGTATATATTTGCTATCATGCAGAAGAAAGTCTCTCAGTAATTACATATGCCGTAAAGCCATTAAGAAGAAAGAAGTTACATGGAAGTTACAAACATAGGTTCAGATTGTAGCTGTTCAGTCCAGGTCTAAGTAACTGAAAGTACTTGCATGGATAGGTGTGATAAAAGACATGAAAGAGTAACAGGGAATCTCCCTTCCAACACAACAATGTATGGTACAAAAATAAATAAAAAGTATGTGTTACCCTCCACAGCCCTAAAATATAAACATCTTAATGTCCCAGGTATTTAGCAAATTGGGCACTTCTGTATTCACACACAGTCCTCACGGTCAAAATTTAATGTGTACACAACTGAAAGGTATTTGAGAGCCCTTATTTTATTGGTGGAAAAATTTCAAATAACTAAATTAACCACACCTGCTTTGAATCCAACAATCCCATTGGTCTAGGCCCAAAGAGTGTAAACCAAGTAGCTACTCCAACATGGTCATATGACTACAACAGAACAACAAACTGGGTGCTCTGTTCAAGACTTGCTTAAAACTAAATAACAGATATTACACACAATCACACTTGCCACTAAAATTTTTAAAATAAAAGTCTAACAAATAAAGTAAAGTTTTTACCATTCCCTGCAGTTGAACATCTTGGTCATCTGTTAAGATGAAAATGATGTTTGGTTTGCTTGCAGCAACTGCAGCAGAAACTTTCAGAAAAGTTGCAAAGAACACCAACAGGTAACCTGCATGGAAGACGAGTTTCGCCATCCTGGCCTGCGAAAATAAGATAATGAAGTGAAAACTTGTAACTCAGAGTTGCACTTATTAAATTTGCCATCTTAAAATCATGAAGGAGGGACATGATAAAAACAGTTATCTTTATGACGTCTCAACCATATCAAAGATAAGCTTTTCCATAATTTGTTTAGCAAATATTTTGCATATACATGTAAAGTAAAATTTCACGACGATGAAATATCAGGACAAAGACAGGCTCATGGCAAATAAAATCTTTCAGGGGGATGAAAAGTTTGGCCATGAGGTAAAAGGTAGCAGATTTCAGAGCCACATTGGATTGGTTCAATCAATGATAAACTGGTTTACATAAAAAATGTCTATTTTACCTTGCACTTCTTCCTGTCAATGATAAACTTTCATACTAAGATTTGCAATCTTGATGAACTCCTATAAATGTTTTTTACAATATTTGAATAGTTTTAGGGTGAGGGGTAAAATATTGGGGGTAAATACAAGTTTGGCCAATGTAGTCAGAAAAATAATGATATGCAAAATATGTGTTAAATGTCAGATGTGGATGTCATTGTTACAATTGATGATGTGATGCACAAAACATTGAATTTTTATCTTTAAACAAATTATGTGTACAAACATTTTTGTCAAAGATAAACTATAAAACATGAGATTTACATTTGCTATTTGCAAATGTCTTTTTTTTTAATGAACATTTCATCCCTACAAATCTTTACCACAAAGATAAGGGCCTTCCCATGAACTTGGTACACCATACACCAAACACAGGGTTACATTATTTTATTTCCTATCATATCTCTAAAATGTAATAATATATTTATTATTTTCATCTTGTACATTAAATTAGACACAGAAATACTTTTCACCTACATGCTTCATACAAAGTATGCCTCTAAATGAAGAAACTTTCATATCTCAGCACCAGCAGATATTTTTTTATTTTGTAACAAATTAGAAAGTAGGCTTGGGCAGGTTACCCAATGCTACTTTAGCTTTAGGACTAGGAATCGAGTAGCAACTTCCATTGCTTTGGAATCTTGACTCCTGTAAAATTTCAGTACCGCCACAAACATGCACAAAACCCATGATTTTGGAATTCACATTTGTGGTCTGTCACAGGTTTTAATGAAGAATTGTACCAAAACTGGCTCTTTTGGTCTCATTCTTTATTTGATAACAGCTTTTCTCTTCAGCTGACCACGCCGAATCTCTGACAATGGCACTGAGTTCATCACCTCAGCCACTGAGAAGCTGCAGTGTAAGCCTACTAGTGTACTAATACTCATCGGTAGCATACTAATGCAGGGTTCTCCACTGGTCTGTTTTCTGTCCGGGGGCTCTGTGATCGCCGTCCCGGGGGAGGAGTCTAATGTTGACAATTTAGGAGGGCTTAGATCGCAAATGGTGCAATCTACGGCCTTGTTCATAGCCTCCCCTATGTGTTAAAATCTGGGCATTTTGTGGTCTTTTTTTTTTTTTTTTTTTTTGCAAATTGCAATTTCTAAATATCTTTGACTTTACTTGCAGATCTGAAGCTCCAGTTTCCACTTGGACGTATTCAAGAATGAAGTAGTTCACTTTAATGGAAATTTCAGGTGAAAATCGGGAAATCTAGGGGACACTTCAATTGAATGGTTTCGTTTAATGCATGAGTTTGATGGTAACGGATTCATACTGTGGAAACATATGAAAGAAATGCAGAAGCCTAGGTGCATATTGAATGATATAAGAGCTCAGGTACTAGTGAGCTGGGTTTGCATCTCCGATGTTTTATTATACATTGCTTGTCATTAGTATTTGAAATCAAATATAAAAGGCAGTCAAATGACTAAGTTGTGGTGTTTGTGATTGAGTGTATGGACAACTTCTTGACCGGGTGGGTCAATTTTCTGTGCGGGCGGCAAAGTTTTGTCCGGGAGCTGAAGTAGTGTGGCAGATTTTGAACGGGCGGAGCCCCCGGACAAAACAGCTAGTGAAGAACACTGTAATGGACAATTGCTGCTACTTTATAAGTCTGCATCAGTGATGACATCATTGTAGGAGTTTTGCAACTCCATTCAGAGTGCCCGGTTTGGTGTAAATATTTCCAAAACTCTTCTTCACCTTTGCTAAATACAGCCTCCCCTCTCAATACTCCCCCTTGTAAAGTAGGCATAGGATGCAGAATGGGTACCAGGCATCTCCCCACTAGTCAAAAATAGGAGGTGTAAGGTTGAAGTCTTTTGCCCCCTTCCTGCCCCTTCACATTTCAAGGATGAAACTTCTACTACAGTGTATTCCATATTGTAACAGTGGTCTGGCTGAATGGAATCGGTTTGCATCAAGACATCAAGAACATCTTTTTCCCAAGAAATATTACTTTTAGAATTGTTCGGGAAAAAAGGACACCTTACTAATTGAGAAACAGTTCTGGAATACTCCAGTTGAGATCAAATTGAGAACAAGGTATTTGACTGTGCTAGGAATCTTGTTCTGCCAAGTTGGTACTTGAAAGCACACCATGACTTCACCTTGTTAGTATTTTATGCTCTTCAAAGTTCTGTGCCTTCCATTAACATTGCTATAACATCACACATCAGTTTGCAAAATGTACTGGCATGGCACAGAGTCAAAAACAAAATTGCCAGAATGCAAAAATATGGTCTGAATTCTTGAACAAACTTCTAACATCTTTAACTATTCATTAGGGTATGTACCTTTGAACCAGAGGAACATCACCCTACACCAAGGGTGGGAAACCCCCAATCCACACGCTGTATACAGCCCAAGAAGCCATTTCATCAGGTCCATGAAGCAACTCAGAAATATAATTTTTAAGATGCATGAAATATGAGGGATTACAAGTTTAACCTACCATTTATATTACTCATCATTTTCTGGAAATTTTTGGTAAATACACTTCACAATACTACTACCATAGAGTAGCTGTTTCAAGCTACTACTGGTGTAATTCTACACCCCCAAACCTTGCACAATGCAGCATCCAAGTAACAGCTCCCTGATTAGAGACTGTGTCAATATGCACAAGCCAGGCAGCTGAACTCTTTACACTACTCATGGGGGATACCATTGCAATTTTGCATGAAAGATGATCTACCAGGCATTGAACAGAACTTCACAAACACCTTTGATTTCCTGCATTCTGATTGGCTGAAAACCATTCCAGACTAGTCTCGAATGGCAGTTGATACTGGTCTTTCACAGTCAGGAGAATTACTTTTAAAGGGAAAATGCAGTCCCCCCAATTTGAATTAGTGTACCCTGCCATCCTAATTCAGGAATGGCTCACATCAATCATGTGGCAATATCTTGTTGCTTATTTGTTGAATTCATGCAAATAACTCCTTGGTGTACTTTCAACATTCAATGCCTTCATACAGAAACAGAATGAAAGATATTTGTGAGCAATATAAGGGGAGATTCGTAAGATTTAGCTGATGTTTGAAACTTAACTTGGGGTGACTGCCTTCTCCATTTAAGGTGAATTGAATTTGATAACTAGTTACCACTGTGCACAATGCTGTGCCTACAGGGGTTACCATAGCAACATAAACCATAACAATATCTGAGTAAGGATAACCTATACTATCTTGCTTGCCATATACAAGTTTCCATTATGCCTAAATCCAGGTAAGAAGCATTTACACTCTGTCAAGCCTGGCCTCCCTGTAGCTCTTACCACTCCAAAGCTTTATGCTCACATAAGGATCAATTGAATTGAATTGAGATTGCATCCAATGAATGAATGCTAGCCTAGCTAGCCAAGTGGTTAGAGCATCCGACTTGCAGCTGGAAGGTCAAGGGTTCAAATCCTGGCCGGGTCATACCAAAGACTTTAAAAATGGAACCTACTGCCTTTGTGCTTGGTGCTCAGCACAAGCAATGGAGTAGGGAAAATGAGCCAGTGAGCCACAACTGGAAAAAATGCAGTGGTCGTCTCGACTTGAACCAACAGTTGGAAACTGGGACGTTAAACCTCATCTAACTAACGAACTAACTAGCTAGCGTAACTATATTTTGGTCAGTCTGCCCATTACACTTAATAATCCACTCAGTTCAAGTGAACACTCAGTTCAAGTGGTCAAGTAAAAGTAATTTTGCTCTCCTTGTTGCTAATGCCAGCCTCGGACCTGTGGTATATTAACTTTATGACATCCATAGCAACGGTGCACGTAGGTCATACTGACAGCACCTGGTCTTAACTTTGAACCAATTACACTAAAAATTGAAAAAACATTATATAGGGCTAGCATGGTTGTCATTACTATGTACAAACTATTTTTTCTAGACAACCTTATATAGAGAGGCAACAGACTGAGGCCATAGTCCACACAGCCTCTGTAATGACCTCACTATCGGTCTCAAGTCACATGTGAGACCAGGCACCCTTGCATTATTTTATCCCCTTATTTCATGTCATATATCCTCATTAGAATCTTAGTGAAAAATATTTTCTTGGGAACTGTGTTCGTTTGAGTGGATTCTGCGGGTCAAAAAACCCTCACCCTTGAATGAATGGGATGAAAATTACAAAAAGTGGGAATCTTTGAAATGTTAAGTGAATAACACTAAAATTCCTTCATCCATGCTGTTTTTCACATGCTCCATGCACACTTTCATAGGTGTTTGTTCAACTTCATTACTTCATACATATTAAATCAGAAGACCAATGGTCAACATGAAACATAAACCTGTTTAGCAGTGCACATTAAATACTTTCTGAAGATATAATGTGGATGAATACTTATATCTAACGTCCTCAAATTTGTTACACATTTGGATCTTCCACAGTGATGGACTCAAACAGTCCTCCAGCCATCCCTGGCGACCATAATTAATGATGGACAACCAGAAAATCTGTCAAGGTAGTCCTCTGGAATACCAGATTTTTTGCCCTGTAAGCAAAGCTTACTAAGGGGTACATGTCAGCTATAAAGATGAAAGGGGAGAGATTTACGAACCAATTCACTGATTACGAAAGATCAGCCAGCAGACCACAGCACCAACTGCAGCTACTGTATGTGCAATCTAATGAACGACTTTTCACTTTATCTTTCAACCTAGAGAGGGTGTTTAAAAGGCTATAGTAATCCCAGCTGTAGGTAGCGTACCACTAATTATTTGTCCATTGACTTATACACTAATTTTGGTCCATTTTGTTGCCTCTGGACCCTTGTAGAAGTTTTCAACGGGCACAAGCTACCCCTCATATGAAAGCTCACAAGTAGGGCTTTCACAATAATTTCATACTTGTGTACCATGACCATTGAGTTTTTGAGCTAGGATAGCTTGCATTATAGGGTGATGTTCCCTGCCTTTTTACTTGATTCAAAATGCCATTTTGCATTGCAAAAGGATATATTGCAAAAAAGTGTCTAAAATATTTTCAGCTTTTCTTTATTTTTGCAGGATGAGTACTTCAATTCCTTTCCTATGACATACACATCACAAATAGAACATACTAATTCAGCAACATGTTCTTAACTGCCTCCAAAGTTTTTTTCTTGGGAGTTAAATTCATAGGGTAATATTCCTCCATGGGGATTCCCCTTCCACCCATAGGTGAAAGCAGAGGTGAAACAGGAAAACTGCCAGAATGATATTTTAATACTATGATGAGTGAGTGTTCACTTTAAAGAAAGTTAGAAGTCCTGAAGAAGTCAGAGCCACTTCTGATGAAAGCTTGATTAAACTTCAAGTCATTAATCTGATGGCATACTTGTTGAAACTCTTCTATTTTTATGGAATCCATTGCAAAAGCCCTTTCTACTTATTCACCCTAATTTGATTGACTTGAAATGAAAAAAATTCAACCTGTCAAAATTTCATACGTCAACTAGGAATGAAAACACATCAAGATGCTCCTTTCCTTTCCAATTGTTTCTCTTCAAGTTTCTCTTTCAGTAGAATAAATATTAGCTCACAACATGCTTTCATTTTTTATTCAGTTTCAGTTTTTAACTGTGAAGTATCATAAAAAACAAATGACTCTTAATCACACTTTGTGTTTTTTTTTGTAGGGTGACAACAAAATTTTGGGAAGGACAACCCAATTTTTGTTCCTGGCTGTCCTCTCAACAACCAATTTCATTAGCTTAAGGGTTATCACTGTTCCACAACTTTGCCATGGTCCCTCATCGGGTCTTTCCACTGGACCTTACCAGGGCCCACCGTGAGGCACGTGGGCGCTTGTCATATGAGGAAGCTTCAAGCTCCTTGGCCATATACAATGCCATTGGCCCCTGAGTAGACTATCAAAGTGGCCCCTCAAAGGAAAAAGGTTCTCCACCCCTGCCCTACACTGTTTTGAGATGTAATACCTCCACTTAAAATTACATTAATTTTGCAGGCAAATTGACTTACAACTCTTTTAGTTCCCCCAAAATATCCATGCCACATCAAAAAGGGCACCCTCTTTTAGCTTGTTGGATAAAGAATGTAACATACAGTGACTTCAAGGCAATAATTCAAACTTAACAACTACAGTGGTAACATACAACAAACCTTCTCAAGGGCCACTTAAGGCTAGGCCTGGGCCCTGACATAAACATGGACTAGGCCTAGTCCTCAGTAAAGGACTGTATGTTCTCCTTCAGCTCACTATACACAGTCCTTACCACAGGCAGAATTACTGGGGGAAGCAGGGCACTTGCCCTCCCACTTTTTTCCAGAGCTTATACAGCAAAAATGGTAAAAAAAAAGTAGCGAAAGTAAGCGAGACCAGAGAGATTATAAGAGAATTTTCAATATCCTATTATGATTAAATTTTGCAATGTTTAACGAAGGAAAATATTAGTATCAAAAACCATAACAATGGTAGGAAAATTTTTCTCGGCCTGCTTTGTGCACCTTTAAAGAAAACTGACTAATACAATTGAAAATTTTGTCTGGCACCACTCTTTCCTCCTACGTGCCACACTATTGTGACTTGAAGAGCTCTGAAATAAGGGTCACTGAAAGTACTAATGTACATCATAAAATGCACCACTGTCCTTGCAAACAAAGTCCAAAACCCTAACCATGTATAGAGAACCGCAATTCTCAAAAAAAAAATTGACGTGCTTCTCACATGAGCCTTATATAAATCAATGTCTCGTTAGTACTGCTGTACTGCTGTGGGTAGGAAAACTTTGGAGGTGGAATTGTCTCGTTATTACTTCCTGTATAAGACAGCTTGACTAAATTACCAAAAATTTCCAAAACCCTCGCTACATCTCTCGCTGTTTACTTTCCTCACCAACTACCACCATCCTCAGTAAATTGACGGTTACTATCTGAAATTTGCGATCATCCTATGGAAACTATTTCATTAGCATTTCAAATTACACAAATCCCACCCCTGGTACAATAACCTATAGAAATAGCAGGGTGATTGGCCGTCTGTATGCTGGTGGAAATTTACTTTCATCTCACATCAAATTTTGAAACTAAAATTTTAATTTACTACCATGACCTTTCTTCTTCAAATCTTGCAGGAGTAACTGCACACCTTTTTGATCACTGAGATCTCAAAAGTTTCAAAAATTTGAAATGAAATCAGCAACTTTTTCACGCCATAAAATTTTTACTGTGTGACTAAGGAGCTTTGTTTACATCATTATGCTCATAAGCTACAGTTATATCATCATGGAATGTTTGCAGAGTAACTTTCTTTGTGGTTGTATAGGAAATACAGAGATCAAATGTTCCGTGTGACATCACAATGTTACGCACACAGCATTCTGATATCAACAAATCTTTCAAACACTACACAGCAAATTTTACTAAGTGACAAAGTAGATGATTTCAGTTCAAATTTTTAGAGCTTTCCTGAGGGTGAAAGTGATAAAAAACAACTGCAACACTTGTGTAAAATTTGGAAAGGCGAAGTTATTGTAGTCCTGTACATTATGACTTAAGGTCCTAGCTTTCCCAGCAGAAGAAAATCAATTTCGGCCAGCACAGTGCTGGTTGAAGACCCCGGATGTTCAATGGGTCATTGTAAGGCTTACCAGTCAAAACGTCCCTTTACCAAAATGTCCCCGTACCAAAAGGTCCCTGTCATCGGTCAAAATGACCCCGTGCCAAAACATCCCCCCACCAAAACATCCCCGGGTTAAATCTTTGGTAGTTTTATGATAGATTTGTAACTATTTGGTCAGCTTCTTGTAATGCTTTTAACTTCAAGAAAAATGAAAATACAAATTACAATTTACAATTTACCGCCACGATTATACTTTTTAATGCAGTTTCACATGTTGTGTATATGCCTATGGAGGTAATGCAGTGAGAAAGTACAGTGGGCACAGGTAAGCTAAAGTTAGCATGGCTAAGTACACTTACTTTCCTTCGTGTCATAATATAACTGTTCTGAAAACCAAAAATCTGTCACTGATTTCCCTTATACCTACGACAAATTTATTAGGATGAAACTTCTCTTTAATAAACTTAAAAAGAGATTACAGGTATGTATATGTATCATTCATAGGTGGGGACGTTTTTGTATTACACATATAATACCACAGAGACGTTTATGGTAAAAAGCAGGGACATTTTGGTAGAGCTCTAAAAGGCGGGGACGTTTTGGTAAAGGGTCGTTTTAACTGGATACCATTGTAAGGACTGTGAACAGGAAGTTATTGGCAACCGGCTATAGCCTAAATGTACATTTACTGAGGACTATAGCCTCTAGAGGCTAGGTAGCCTTGGCTAAGCTACTGCATAGACTAGAGTCAGGCCTAAACTGTTAGGGCTTAACTTACTAGACCCCTACTAACTTACTGTACTCGTACTAGAAGTGTAGAGTGGGTGGTTCAGAGTTCAAACACCTGTTCCAAATGCCTGTTTATGCACTAATGAAATCAAAGTAGGCTATCAGTTGATTTGACCGTCAAGTACAAACTAATATTTCCTGATACAAATTAACTCATATTTGAGCAGATAGGCCTACTACAATATTTATCTTTCATGGAACCTTTTCATAAGGTGAACAACTGGGTCTGAGTCTGAAGACCAACCTCTCCATCTCAATCACCGAACATAATCTCAATGATCAACAATCCTGGGCATGGCTAATTAGCCGATTATTTGCATGACTTCTTCAGTGGAGAACCACAGTACATTCCATGTCAGGTCCACGCCAAAGTTAAGCCAACAAAAACAATAGAAAACATATGGAAAATGCCAACTCCACTCTGAAGATCTTCAGATCGGAGTGCATGGAATGCACCCTGGGTAGGCTTTGCGAAGGACATAGCGACCACTAGCACCAGCTCTGACTGCAGTCATTGTTAAATTGGTATTGCATGTCATTAATGGCATTACCCAAAGAAACTTGAGCAGCCATGTGGCCGGCCAAGCAAGCAAATCAATTAGCCTAGGCCTAGCACGCTTGAAAGGAAGCAAGTTGGACCACCCGGGCTTTCATATATCAAAGCCCAGGGAAGCATGTAACAACTAACATTTCCCTAACAGACTTGTATGCAACATGTTGAAAATTGGGAGTTCCTGGCACCCTAAAATTAGGAGCCAAGAACTTATAGGCCCTTCCACCATACATTATGGCTAACGTTAGGCTTAGGCTACTACTAAATACTAGGCTAAGTAGGCGTAACTAGCCTAGGCCTAACAGTTAACGTTACTTCCCTAAGTTAGGCCTAGCTGCTTCACTTGGGTTAGGCCTAACTTAGTATAAACGTTAACAAGGAGAAAGCGAGTCTTCGGCCTACATCTTCCTGGTTTCGATTTCTACTAAACATGAAAAATAACTATTCCGAATGTGTCACGCACAAACAAGCCCTGCGATGTGCCCGGTCGTCAGATGTCAGCCTTCCCTTTCTAGCTGCAGCAGAAATGTAAGTGGATGAAGACACCAGTTTGATCTATCTGCAGTGCAAGTACAGTGCAGTACCTCCTAAGTCCTAGATCCTACGGCTAGACCACGGTATGGATATGCCAAGCTTAGTTCAGCGGAATGACAGCCAGGTGCGTTGTTTACTGACTGCATGACATACCTGTAATGGATAGTAAACATTCAATTCACGTGAACATGTGCGTTTACCATGGGAACTGTGGGTGCTTCACGCGGAGATTTGTCACATGATAATCATTGACGTCAGTAAGTTATAAAGCGTAATTACTAAGTTGTTTAATATGGTTTTATCCACGGCCATTGTGCCCGAGGATTGGACGCTAGGTTTAATTCACCCAATTTATAAAGGTAAAGGGTCTCCTGAAGACTCTGATAATTACAGAGGTATCACGCTATTAAGTTCACTAGGTAAACTGTTCACCTCGATCTTAAACAATCGTATTAAAGATTTTTTGGATAATTCTGGGTTGCTAGGAGACGAACAGGCTGGCTTTAGGAGAGACCATTCCACAATTGATCACATTTTTATGCTCCATGCTATAATCGACTATTATTTAAGTAAACGTAAACGTATATATTGTGCTTTTGTTGACTATAAAAAGGCGTTTGACCTGGTTGATAGAACCTCCCTCTGGACTAAGCTGGTTGCGAGCAATATAAATGGTAATGTATTGAACGTAATTTACTCTATGTACAAAAATGCGAAATCATGTATTGTTAATATGGGAGAGAAATCATCCTTTTTTGACTGTAATGTAGGTGTCAGACAAGGGGAAAACTTGTCCCCAGTCCTCTTTGCTATTTATTTAAATGACTTCGGTAAATTTATTAGTAATTATTACGATGGTTTAAGTCATTTGGCTGACACAATGAGAGTTCATTTAAGCAATGATGATGTTGAAGTCTACCTTAAATTATTTACTTTGTTATATGCGGATGACACTGTTGTTTTAGCAGAGAACGAGACAGATTTACAAAGGGCTTTAAATGGTGTGAAAGATTATTGCGACACTTGGCACATGACTGTCAATACAAGTAAAACCAAAATTATGATCTTTTCTCGGGGCAAGGTCAGACGTATACCTTCATTCTATTTTGGTGATGATACCATCGACGTGGTTGATGATTATGTATATCTTGGTATTACGTTTAATTTTAATAATAAGTTTACTAAGGCAAAATGTAAACAAGTGAGTCAGGCAAAGAAAGCTCTTTTCAGTTTGCTTACTAAGTCATATTACCTTAAGCTCCCCGTTGATTTATTGCTCCAACTCTTTGATCAGCTTGTCATTCCAGTTTTACTTTATGGTAGTGAGGTTTGGGGTTTCGAAGATCTTAGGCAAGTCGAGGCTTTTCATCTTAGTTTCTGTAAACAAGTTCTTAAAGTAAAGAAATCTACGCCAAATTGTATGGTTTATGGGGAGCTTGGGAGATACAACATTACTAGAATTATTGAGGGAAGAATTGTAGCATACTGGGGTAGACTGATTAACAGTAAGGATAATAAATTGGCAGGTATGATGTATAAATTTCTAAGGATTTTGCACGACAATAATATTTACAAATCGCCTTGGATGAGTCGGATTAAAAGTATTTTTGAAAAAACTGGTATGCCCTTTATTTGGAATTATAATTATAACTCAATTGAAACAAACTGGCTCGACAAAACAATTGGATTAACATTAAATGATATTTATACTCAAGATTGGATTTCTGATGTTAACAATAATTCTCAGTGCAAAAATTATAGGATTTTTAAGCAAGACCTAAAGCTTGAAAAGTACCTTACCACTCTTCCTCTAAAATATAGGTTAGATCTTTGTAGGCTCCGTTGCAGTAATAGTAAAATCCCCACTGTAAGTGGTAGATACCATGGTATAGATCTCTGTGATCGAATATGCACGTTATGTAATCAAAGTAAATTAGGAGATGAATACCACTACTTGTTTGAATGCCCCTCATTTTCCAAAGAAAGGTCTAAATTCTTAAGGCCATACTATTATAGAAACCATAACACCCTTAAAATGTCAAATTTGTTTAATACAGGTAATAAGAAAATTTTACTTAATTTAAGTTATTTTAGTACAAAAATCATAAGTAAATTTTGATGAATAACGTACTTAAGGTGTGTTTCACTGCCTAATGGGCAGGTTGTTGCCATTTACAAGTTAAATTCTTTCCTTTCTGCTCTTCCTTCTTTTCTTTCTTCTTTCTCATCTATCTTTTCTCATTATCTTGATTCATTTCTATGTTTGTATATCCGATTTCCTAAGGTAATTTATGTTTATGTATAATTTATGTATTTTTGAGTCTCTTTAACCTCCTCGGAGGTGATATGGAGAATGACAATAAACAAACAAACAAACAAACAATGAAATCATGTCGATAGGGTTGATACAAATTTCCTGGATAAAACGTCAAGTAAAATAAATTAAGCCCATAACCAACAATGGCTTTTCGAAGTTGGGGGAGAAGACGGGGTGTGGGTGGAACAACGTTCCGCTCCGGAGGGGCCACCATCATGAACTGAACGGTGCCGCGGCGAAGTGCTTCCCCAGGAGCGACGATCTCTAATTAAAAGTATCGGTGGGACATCTGCTTGTGTGAACGCCTTAATTGCGCCTGCGACCAGGGGTACGGGGGACGGTCATAGATCCCCAGCTGGACACTTCGCTCCTGGAAGCGGAGCGATTGGGTGCATTCTAGAGGACATAGATCACATATTTTTGATCTTATGTTCTCCCAGCTGCCATTAATAGGCTAATATCACAATTGTTCATATCGAAAATGTGTTCAATATTTATTTTTTCTGCATAACCTCTAAATATTGGGGGACATTTGATATGTCCCCCAACTAAAAATATTGGGGGCACGTCCCCCGGATCGCCGCCCATGCACTTCCCTGAAGGCGTTGGGGTCTAGAGGCTCACCGTAGGGTCTCTGGTGGGGTCCAGGGACAACGCATCGGTGGGGGGGGGGCCAGGCGGACAAGCCCCGGGAGGTTTATTTATTTATTTATATATTTATTTATTCATAAACTTTCTTTAACCAGGGTAACCCGTTCAGTCCCAAGGGACTGTTCTTCCACGGGGCCCTGGGTACAAAGTAAAATAAAAATATGAAAAAGTACTAAACATATAAAATTGATGTAAGAACAAACTACAGAAGAAAGACGGAACTAAAACAATACCACAAAAGGCTTTGGGAACATAAAAACAATAAGACGAAATTAAACTGATAAAACACTAGATACCACAAAAGTAGGACGAGTAAAAGATTAGTAAGGGAATTAAACGAAATAACAAAATAAACAATAAACTAAAACAACACTATACAAGATCTTCATAGAAGGTGTAAAATCGTGCATACAAATAAATAATATAAACGTTCAAAAATAATGTGAGAGGCGTGACATAAAACAGAGGTAGGCTACCCTCCGAAATGAAACACTCTAAAATGAAGTGTTGCGCTAACAGGGGCAGGATTGAGTTAGTCTTTAATTTATGTTTAAAATTGGAAAGAGATTTACAGCACTTTATGTCCTGCTCTAGACTATTCCATATTTTGGTTTCTCTATAAACTGTAGAATCTTAAGAGGGGTGATGCAAGTAAATACAACCAACACTCCCCGACTTGGCTTATTAGAAGAGACGTCTGCAAAATGCATCCGTTCTCTTCAAATCCAAAACAAGCACTGATCTTGGCTATCCAATCCTGCAATCTCATGGAATTCCGTAATGAATGGAATAGGCTGGGTAGAATCCATATTTTGGTTCCTCTAAAAACAAAATACTTCCTGTACATACTTGTCTTACATCGTGGTAACATTAAAGTTTTACTTGTGCATTGTCTAGTACTGTAAATATTGATTATATTGTTGTCAAATAGAGTAAAACATTTGCAAAGATAATTTGGTGCTTGATCATTCATACATTTGAACAACATCTTACAATCATTTCCAACCAGTAATTCGGCCGGGTAATGGCATCCAATCAAGTATTGAGAAGAGATCTCTGGAGGGTGTCATTCCAGGGAGCATTACAAGTCATCCTTAGGCCCCTCTTTTGTAACTTAAAAAGCTTATCATGGTTTAGGCTATTTACAAACTTGTGACTTTTAGAAAACATTCAACTATCTCAATGACATTGCATGCGAACTAAGCAGACCAGGAAAATCACAATTTGGTTTTTGTTAGCCTTACTAGCACTAATTACGATTGAATGATTCGAAGGGGGTGCGTTAATGTGAATCCAGAGTTGCATTGGGCTTAAGAACGATCACTCTACACATACTGCTCAATAGGAATTGACGTGGGAAAACTACCAGTCAACTTGAGGTATGCTACTGAGGGGGGGGGGGGGGACTTCAGTGGATCTCAAACTATTACAGGGTTAGGGCCAAACAGAGAGGCAAGGTTAAGGTAAAGGGCCACATTATAAAAATAAACCGAAAAAAGGATCTAGAGTGACGGTACCAGTCATGTCTAAATTGATATATAAAGGTGTGCTTGTGAATTCAACTGTTTAATACCCAAAAGTTCATTTTGGCGAGCACACGGGGAGGGGCTCAGCAAATGTTCGATTGGCACGTGCCCTTGGCCCCCTGGTGAGGTTAGCCAAGGGGAAGGGACAGGGCGTTCCCCCTAGAAATTTATTGCCTTAGTTCATTTTAGTTTATTTCGTGCCCTTAAAACTACCCCCACCTGGAAGATATCTTGCCCCCCTGAAAATAGTCTTCATAGTTTCTTCCAAAAGACCGTCGAAATATTCCGAGTGTCCTGCACAATAAGTTCTAAACGTGATTCTCCTCTTTAAACTGCGCCAGGCAAGCATCGGCCTCAAAACCCGAATGGTATAGTCTCTTTTCACTAAGTGGGGATGAACTTAAATCTTGTTTGAAAGGTCGGGTGGTGGAGACAGGGGAGGGACTGGCCATACGATAAGCCTAACAACCGTCCTGCAACTTGTAAACTAGTAATCGACTCAATCGTTGTGCTTTCACGTAGCAAAATTGCTTGGGGTGGGATTGGTTGTTGGTTGGGTGAACACTTAGGTATCCAATTGGCCTGGGTTTTGGGAAGAGAGCACAGGGTTACAAGCTCTCCTTTGGGGTATTAACAAAATTATGAACGTTCATATGATGCAGAAATGGCGTTGTGTGTGAGCTTAAGTAAACAAACCAGGAGAAAAGAGAATATTATACAATCGATAAGAGGGAATCTTGAGGGTAATATCGAGGTCCCATGACTGTGGCGCTTCAAGTGTGCTGCAAAGTTTTAGGTAAAAAGTTACAATGATGTAGGCCTATGATACATCCGAATAGTAATCGTCAGTCAATAAATGAGTACAAGGGATCTGTGAGGGGGAAACGCACTGAAAAAAACCATGAGGAGCTTTGGTATAAATTTCATACATTACGAGATGTCTAAGAACTAGCTGGGGGATGAAGAAAACTGAGTTGACTTGCATGAAGCTGGATGTAAGGGAGAAATTAGGGGCGCAGTTAGGGGATAGGAAAGGTGGGCAACTTGCCCACCTTAATAAAATTTGGGGGAAATGTGTATACACGGTGCCACTATCTTTAGACACACTATCCTGCCATTTTTCCCTAGCAATTGGAGAAAATTTAATCACCCTGTCCACTACAGCCCGCCCGCATTATCGCTGGCTTCGCCTCGCCTTGACCGAAAGGGTCTCTGAGTTCTCCTATGTCACTGACAACAGCGCCAATAGCTTTTCAAAAGTGGGGGATGACCTTGACCCTGCAAAACTTATTCGAGCGTGCATTGCAAAGCCCTACTGAGTAGCGTGTGATCCGAGGCCCACTCAAGGGCCCTGGAAAACTTGGAATTGCTGATGATCTGTGGTACAGTCTGAGTCAGTGGCGTAGCTACGGGGGGGGGGGGGGGGAGGGGGCAATTGCCCCCTGGCTCTGGAAAATGAAATATTCGGAAATTTGCCATCTGTAACACGCAGAACGTTCCCTAAAGCAGCAATGCACTTTAAATAAAAAATCGGAAAATTTAGGTGCTTGTCCCCCCCCCCCCTGGAAAAAAGTCTAGCTACGCCACTGGTCTGAGTCATTTTCCCACTTTCAAGTTTGAATTCATTGGGCAGCTACTGTAAGCTTCCTATGGAATCCAACATATGTCCACTGTTTAGGGTTGTGGAAAAAGTAAGTCCGGGTGGGAAAAACGCTATACGCTATACATTTTGCCCATCCCCCAATTATTTTAGGAAAAGTGTCTCGTCATACAAAAATTAAACTTGAAAGGTACTGGAAATCAACAATCGTTATTGTATTTTTATTGTTTTATTATGACAAATTTTCAACAGTATAAGGTGTATATATAAGTAAAAATTCTCGGGTGCTTCGTGCGCGAATGTATCCTTAAAATTAAGTATAGCGCAAACAGTGGTGGCCGCGAACGACGGAATCACGAGGGGGAATGGGTGGTCACTTCAGATGCATCCTTGTATCCGCCTTTTCCCAAACAAAGTCTAGCACTTATCCAAAAATGCACATAGTTGTAGGTTCCTTGTTCAATTAGAAAGAGAATATGATAAATGCATTAGACTTTGGAAAATTACTAAGTTGTCTTAAAAAGACGTTTTTCGGTGACTTCCACACACACACACATACACACACACACACACACACACCCACACCCGTAGCAACTTCGTAGGTGTCCCATTATTACTTTTGGACAGCTTTTTGATAGTATTGTTCCAAAGCCTCATGCAACCCCTGGTGACCACCACTGATCTAGTCCCCCTTCACAATCCCCATGCATTATCAAACCGATCGGCCATAGTCTGGTTAGGGCTATGATAAAAAATAACCAAATTGTGACATTTGTATTCTAATAAGTGCACAATGATAAAGTATACAGTTTAATATATCTTCAATCGCCCCTGAACACATATCAAAGACCGGAGACGGACCTGCCGGTCATTCCATTTCTGTCCCCAACGGTTTGTTTTCTGACCCAGTACTGTACTAAGAGAAGGAATTCGCCAGGGCACCAGCCTTGGGAATGCAACACCATGGATAAAAATTCTCTTAAAGATAAAAAATTCTTAACTGTATAATCAGAGCAGTGAATTAATTGCTAGATAGCAACTTCCTGATCAGAGGTGAAACTATGAAACCTCGTAAACTAAATGGACAGTGGGTATTAATTTTAATTGTTTTATAAATTAATTGTCGTTTCGTGGTCACCGAAAAGTTAGGGCTGAATGTTTGTACCATTCCAAAGATGAAATTTTATGAACACCGTTCATTTTTCACAAGCATAAACAAATTGGTAATTCTAATTTTAATTACCTAATTACCTAAGGGGCCACTCATATTGACAAGGGAGTATCAAGCGTTACCAAAAATCCACGTAAATAGGGTATTTTTTTTTTTTTGAGAATAGACACGATAGGTACACAACGTGGAAAGGGTTTGAAAAAAACCACCAAAATGAAGAAAAAGGATTTATTTTAGTGTGCCCGGGTTTTTTACTAGGCGTTGTTTGGGAATTTTACAGAAGAAAGAATAAGTTTGGAAGTAGGAACATTTTCGGAAATTCAGCAATTGGAAGAAATTTTGTTGTTTTAGTCAAATATGAACCTTTTTATCCTTTTATTTGGTTAGCCCCTGATGAAACAGCGGCGAATAGCACACTGGTAGCGTTCTCGGAAGTTCAGGAAATAACCCCAAATTTCAGAGAATTTGTGACTCGGTACTGTGGAAGCACTGATCACAGCATGGTGGGGTGTATTTTGAGTCTCGGACAAATACATGTTTAGAGTGCTTTCAGAAAATCAATGGTCCAGCCTGATACCCCCTTGTCAATGAACAGTGCCCCCCTCCCCCGAGTCTAATTATGAACACGTATGAAAGATGATGTGACTATATCAGGGATTAGAGATACCATACCTATAACGAGTTTGCTGATGGTCACGGTAGTGGAAAGTGTTCCGGTTTCTCACACAAACGGCCTGGGCTTGAATCCCATCCAAGACAGTTTCTTTTTTCTTCATTTTTTTCTGTTATTTATTTTTTGGTGAAGTTCAAAGGTCATGTCAGGTCACCAGAGGTCAACTTGTGAAAAATTGTAAAACCTGATAACTCAAGAAGGATAAATTTGAGGGGTAATCTCAGTGTAACAAAGCATTTCCTTTCGGCAAGGCGCCACTAAGCCTTTGGGCATTCTGGTTTAATAATGTCATCGTTTTCCTTCTTTCTGATGTCTAAGTATTCGTGTTTTCTGCTATTCAGTAGTGTAACCCTTCTTGAGTCCATCTTAAGAAAGACACGGTCGTCAGAGATAACATAGCTGTTAAAAAACCTTGTAAACTCAGGTTTCCAAGGACGTACTCAAAGCTGTACTTTTGGGGGACAAAATAAGCTCTGACACTATTTAAGCGGAGCGCCACCACAGTGGCGCGGAACTTGTGCAGAAATTTTCACAAAACAGGTCTCTCATGATTGTTGGAAATGGCACTTCCTAGAGTTTTTAAGTTGCATTCAAGCATTCCAGATTTCGATATTTCATATTTTAGAAATCACCTAATAAGAAAATTTGATGCTGTCAATTCCTTTTCTAGGAAAACCATATCAATTTGTTTGTTACTTAAACCCATACAGCTCGTGTTAGCGTCTTCCATGCAACGAAAATGCGCTCTGTGGAAAACAGTACGGATACGATCTTTCGATCGCTCGTGCTCTGTTGCACAGCAAAATTACAGTGATGTTCATTCAGTTTCATGTTCTACTACGTCTCAGCTTCTGAATGACATAAAAATATATCGATATTATTTGACTTTTACATAGGGACCATGACAGCCTGATTTCGAAGGCATCTTTTGCATGGCAAGCAATAGCTATGAACTTTTGACCTACTGCTGTTTGTACAAACAAGCCTGGATCGCCGATGTTCATGCATTGCTGGATTGGTTATCATGTAAACTTTCCAATGGTAACCTTTGTTTTCAAATTTTCAACACTCCTACATAGGGACCTGGCCAAATTACATAAAAGCAGACACAAATATTAATATGCATAAGTCTTGCACCAATGAACACACGCCAAGCGATATGTGAAGAATGCGACCGTTACGCGCCACGGGCTTCTACACCGAGCGCGCGTTGAATTACAAAGAGCGAGTGTGCAGTGTTACTGGTAAACAGAACATTTGGTCACGCCCACACGACCAATCACGTGTACGGGATGAGCATGTGTATGAATTATACACAGCCATGACGTCTCAGTCACCCAATCCTCAGTATAGACAGAAAAGTGTTTTGACAGGAAAGTGTTTTGAACAAATTGATATGCAGTGGAATCTGAAAATACTTTGTGGGTTTTGCTTGGAATTCTTTAGACTGAGGAAAATTTAATAAGTAGTCTTTACTTTTCTTCAGAAACATAGCAGGGACGAGTGCATGATTTTAAAAGGGGCCCTCTTGAAGCCAAAGGCACAAGTGCCAGGATAGATCTGGGCGAGAGTCGACTGGGTTCCGGGCAAATCCCCCCAGGAGGAAAAATGCATCGTCTCGAAAATGATCGAAAAATGTTGAATGAATCTTATTCAACAAGGTAACACCTTTTATCACTTCATCCAGGGGGGAGTGCACCTATCCATTCTAATGGTGATCTTAAACCGCATTTCAGACTGTTTTCCCTAGAATTTCCCCATAGTTAAAAGGGAACGTACGTTTTAAATAAGCATGGATGTGTTGCAGCTACATGACAATGATAATATGTAGCCTGCATGAGCACACTTGGCCCTTCTGGTAGGTAGCAACACACGGCCGTACGAAAGATTCTTTTTTTTTCGGCGGGGGCAACATCAGGAAAATTCAGGCTAAAATAAAGAAACGTGGCTGAAGGCCACGTTGGAACGCAAAGTGCCCCCACCCCTACTGCGTGGGGTCCAGGGGCCCACCTTGCGGTCCAGGGGAAACGCCACTGTGAAGCCCTCGGAAACTCTGGGGTATTCACTAACTAGTGGGTGTTAGAATGATGCATTTAGACTTCATCATATGACATTGGATGGGCATAAACAGACCACAAAAATGGCATAATTTGTTTTTTTTTAAATATAGCCTTACATCGTGTTAATAACAGCCGGTTTAATTTTAGCCTGGGTAGCGCCTCTGTGGCTGCCGCTCTCCGTTTTTTTCGCAGGGATGAGCTGAACGAAAATACTTCGTCCGATCCGCGGGGTAGCTGGATTTATGATGCATAGGCCTAGTGCTTGAAGTTGGAGGGTAGGATGGATGATGGTAAGGGTTTCCTGGGGCTTAACAAATTTTCACCAAAATTGTCCTACAAAAAATAAGAATGGGAAAACTAGTACCCAGAATGCGTGAGGGCATAGGTGTACGGGAAGACTTTTCACGGGGGGGGGGGGGGGAGGCGGAGGGTCTTTGCCCTGAAATTTTGCAAATTGCCCTGATTTTCCCCTTTAACCACGATAACACTCAGGACGGGTATGGATGAGTCCCCCCCCCCCCACCACAAACTATAAAGAAAGGTATTATTTCGGGAGTTTTGGTGTATACGTGTATTGGGTTCATACATCATTACATCAGTGAGTGTCTATCAAATGTTTCATGATTGCTAAAGCATATTTTCCAAAGTTTTTATGATCTCCGGCGACATCAGATGGCACGCTGTGTGCGCTGAGTATCGCTTATGATAAACTATGCATTCTCTACTCCATATATTCAACAGTATGCGTTGTGCAACTAATAAGCATTTTGCCCTGTTGGCAAACGCCGCTGCCTGCCGCACTGTCCACTGCAATGCCCCCTTGTCCTGAAAATACAAGTGTCACTGCCCTGAAATAAGCATTTTCCCTGCTCTGGGAGGGCTGCAGCCCCCAGACCCCCGCCTCGTACGCCTATGCGTACGGGCGAAGCTCGCCGAAAACATTGCATTTTGAAGACGTTTTCTTAGTGATAAAAGTAAAAGAAAAATAAAAAATATCCTCAAGGTAAGGGAACGCTCCCCCCTCTCTCTCTCTCCCACCCTTCGTTACGCGCCTGTCCCATATTGCCGAAATGGTACCTTCCGTGCCTAATAATTTGCATTTAAACGTTCTTAATTTAAAAATCTCGGTCATTTACATAGATCCATATGATTACAAATCGCTTTGAAAATATCTGAGAGCATGCAACTTACTGCGCCTGCTGCCCTGCTGCGTATAGCATGGCAATACAGGAATAAATATTTCTGTAATGATATCAATGCCGGGCATGAGTACAAAATTTATCTTAGCCATAAATATATTAACTATTTCTTCTTTCTCTTCTTATTCTCTCTCTCTCTGCCTTCCTTCCCCTCTCTTTCCTCCTATTCTTTTTCTTTTTTCCCTCTCCTTTGCCCAGATTTTTATTTTGTCCTTACTTATTAATGGGGGTCATGGCCCACTGGGCCCCCTTGAATACCGTACGCCACTGGAGGTATCTGATACTTGGATACGCCAAGAACCCTTTAGTTTTTGGTGGAGGTGAAAGTTCACTTGGAATCAATAGTGGGTGGTATGGTGAAAACCTCGTTAACACGATACATCATTAAGGGTAATCTTGACGAATCTCATACTTGGCATGTGGATGCCCCCATTTCTGCGTTCAATTTAATTGTTTTTGATGGCGGTCAAAGGTCATTTGAGATCAAAAGTAGTCAAATTGTAAAAACCTGGTGTGTAACTGTGAGGGATTTAACAAGCAGTAGGTGGACAACCCATGATAAGTCACCAGAGGTAAGCTTGTGAAACATTTTGGTTATGTGTAGGTCTATACCCACGTGCACTCTGCATGTTGAACCCATATATGCAATACAAGTCAGTCCTGCTCTCTCACTGATGCAACGCAATGTTCTTTTCAGCGGCAGTCTAGAACCGCTATGTCACGCATGATATAAGAGTCGGACGACTGAGAGGAAGCCATCAGGAGACTTAAAGTAGCTCCTTCAATTTTCTTTCGGGGAGAAGAACCCCATCGAGGGTCAACGTTTGGCTTTAGTCATCTGGCATCCAACGGAAGGGACTTTAAGAAAAAATATACGTAGACCTACTTATAAATTATGACACATTGTAACATTAAAATATATGTGTATACAATATTTTTCAATACATCATCAGTGGGATGCAGTTTAGGAAAGGGGGGAGGGCGGGGGAAGGGATGTTTCCGTCTAATGGCTATCCACGATTTAAATGGGGTTGAGTAGGGATATTGTGTCACCCTCGCATATGCAAAAGAGATTCAAATTGAACCAACGCTTAGAACAAATATTACCGATTTCTTCCTAAAAATCCCTTTCCCTTTTTGAAGCAGCAAGAAGTAAGATCATTGGCAATGAAATTTCTCTTTGAGGCTACCAGCTGGAATCCAAAGTTGAAGATGGCGCTATATCTTCTTTAAGGGCGACTACCCTTTATCACCGTGAGGTCTGGGGGTTCGACTCCTGGCCGGGTCATACCAGAGACTTTAAAAATGGAACCTACTGCCATTGTGCTTGGTGCTTAGCTTAAGCAATAGAGTAGGGAAAACAAGCCAGTGAGCCACAACTTGAAAAAAGTCCGTGGCCGGCCCGACTTAATTAAACCAATTGGTTAGAAACTGAGCCGTAAAACCTCATCTAGCTCTAACTCTTTATCACCGTGAGCAGTATCCATTTAAAAACGACACAGAACGCCCTTGAAATCTGCATGTGGGAAGTGAAAAGTAGAAAAGACATCATCACGCTTTTGTACTGAGACGTCCGGAGAAACTGAGTCAAGTGCCCGAGTAAGCCCAATGCGGGGCTGGTTATTTAGTTCGCCTCTGCCCACGACTTCCCCTGTAAATAGATGAACGATCCTATCAACGCCTACCCCACGGATCGAACTCTGTTTGCTCAGCCCCCTCTTTAAAGCTTCCCAATATGGCTGAAAAAGAAACATGCCCTTACAGCCTGATACGTAGGCAAGTCGACTCTGGTCTTTAGCAAGCGAACAGGGAGGGAGCAAATGACACGGCCCATGGACAACGGTGCACAAGAATTGAGGGGGGCATGGCCCAACCTATTGTGCGCAATCTCGAAATCTGAGAAAAGTGAAATCGGGCTGAGTAGAGGTTTAATGAAAAATTGGCCCACCCCTGAAAACTGAGTCCCGTGTACGTCACAGCGCGTAAGATATATGTTATACAGTCAATGACAAAACCTTAATCGTAAGTACATCGGGACTCAGCTTCTCAATTTAGAATACCTTTGAATCATAATGCACAATACTTCCACACTTGTTCTTAAATTTCAGTAGTACCACCATCACAGAAAGCGTTTCTCCTACTTTGCCCTGTGAGTATATTTAATGGTGGATGAGTATGTCTCACGTTAGGCATGGGGTATTTTTCTAGGGGAGGGGATGAGCAGTTTTTTGTCCTAGAAAATTGTCCGATTCTGCCAAAAATCTGCCCGAGAGATAGTTTTTGGCCGGCCTGACAAGTGATACCCACGGTGGGGGCTTCATCGATGATTTGTCGGAATCCAGAAATGAATGAACAAGCTTTATACTCTGCACCGCAGAGTAGGAAAAGAATGGGTTACCATAGTAAATCATACGGACGCTTGCACGGTTTTCATAATTAAAGTGTACCTAAAGACTGAAAATTCAAAAATATATATTACAGAGCATGAAAACTGAATTCCAATGGTCCAATTCCCATCTTCACAGGACTTTCTTAAGCTGAGATATAAAATGTTGAAGTTTATTCACTAGATTGCGCAATAATTTGTGATGTCATTGTTGTACTACTCAAATTACAATCTTTGTATTTCTTTGTTTTTCTGAAAGCCACTGCACCTTGTGCCAAAATGTGATCGCGTTCTTACTGCTTTGGAGTGACTTGACTATATAAGCCCTCTCTGTACAGCATGTCATGCAAGAAAACAGGAAGCGGTCAAGGTCATATAAACATTTTTAATTTTAAAAGAAAACAAAGCATTTAATGTGAGTTGTACAACAAGAATGTCAAAAATTATTGCGCAATGAACTGTTTGGATTTAAGTGAATAAATTTTAACATTTAATATCTCAGCAATGGAATAAGCTATGACAATGGGAGTAGGACCAATAAGATTAATTTTGTAACCTCTAAAATATGTATTTTTGAATTTTTAGACTTTAGGTCCACTTTAATAGAATAGTTGGCAACCGCGAGTTTATTCAACAGCCTCCAAGGACATGGACGCCATGGTTGTCATGGTTACCATCGAAGGACATGGAGGTCCATCTTGCTACTGTAGATACACCAATAAAACACTGCAAATCCATGCCTCCAGGCGGTTGTCGTATAAACGAACGAAGATATTTTAACAGAATTTATTGAACTGGACTTACCTCCCTCTCCCCCATCAACTGCATCTTCACTACCGAGTTCATCGCGAAGGCTCATAAGCTTCCAGGGCCCCGGTCCGATCTCATAAAAGACTAACTACCTAAGTGCTGATGATGAGTCTGTTATTTTCCATAACCTTTTAGTTAAGCAGGCGGTTGACTGTCCAGCTGTTCGAGCAATGGAGTATAGCTCAAATAAATCCCCGTTTTCAGACGGCAAAGTTACAAAACCAGACATTTGGTACTTGTACTGAAGTCCGGCAAATACGTTGGGCAGATTTGTCCGTACTGTGGCAATATTACTATAGGTCACATACAGGAAAATCCACTGAGATGGGTCCTTATATTTCCTAAATAATGTCAGCATGCGCCAGCCAAGCCCCCCCCCCCCCCCAACAAAAACAATAATATAATATGTGTGAGAACAGATGAGTACGGCCTATAGATCAAATACCTGTACTCCATTTATAACCCTGACATGGCAAACCGGCAAAAGTTTGTGGTTTCAGCATGAAATGTTTTGATTGACACGACTCCATGACATTTCATACTAGGGGTTACAACTGATACCACTTATTATTAAGTTCCCGTTGTCACTTCGGATGAAGTCCTGGTGTCAAATCACGGATGGGCAATAGATCAAAAATGTTTACACTAAAAATAGAAGGAATTGAGAAACTTCTCTGAATAATGCTTTATTTTGGGTATTTGATGTATGATATTTAAAGCTCATCGCACGGGAGAATGATTGTGCAATACAGAACGTCAGCATAGGGACAAATTGCAGTCAACCAAATTTGAATAAGTACAGCCGGTTTCTTAAATCATGCTAGTTTCTCTTTTCAATAATCATATTACTACATTTTTGTCACTAACTGCTGCTAATTCATGCATAATATGCGATGGGAAAGTCCTAACGCATCATGAGAGATGGTGGGAAGGGAAATACTGCAAAGGAGATATTTAAAGGGAATTAGCCGTCGCTCCACACTAACTTTGACACATTAATGTAAGTTGAAAATCTCCTTTTATTTCTATTACAAGAATCTTTCAGAACATAAAGTTGGCATTGCCAAGGTTAATAAAGGCGTTATTTTGCATTAATTTAAAAATTCAGTTACAAAATTGTTGTCACGTGATTTAAGAGAGCCATTCATACATTAGTATAACCGGGTACAATAATTCTGTTTGAGGTGAATGCATTTTTCCTTGAAGATATAACTGATATTTCAAAATGAAGTTAAGCAGTTAAGCCGCTGCTTATTTCTTTGCGGTGCAGGAAATTTGCATAACTCTTAAACACATGATTTATTGATATGTGATGAGCAATTCAAAAAAGGTACCTGAATAACTTTGCAAAATTATCGAGGAAGAAATTCACCATTTGTAGCTAGTGAATAATTTCTTCCGCACCCGAACTTTAATATTTTCAATTTATGCAAATTTATAAGTCTAGTTATCGGTAGTGAATTAAGTAGGGAAGAAAAGGTATTGTAATTTTTGATGCCGAATGGTTTAATAACCATTAAAGCTATTTTCTTCATGAGCCATGTCGATGGCTTGTATATACAATATTTCCCTACCAAGGACGGTTACCTCCAGTTAGAATTGGGTTCATCAGTGGCGTAGCCACCAGGGGGAAGAAGCAGAGTTTCCCCTTCAGGAAAACTGGGGACGTGATGGGCGTTGTTGAAAAAGTGAAGGAGAGTAAAATAACGGCGAGAGGAGGGAGAGATTGGAAGTTGGTGGGACTAAGTGGGGGTACGGGCGGGGGGGGGGTAATTAGAAAATACTGGCTTCACACGTACGGTCTTTTTTATGAAATTGAAAACTAAGACGAAACAGATTACCAGAACAACTGAAACAAAGTGTTCGGGAAGTGTGAAATTATCGTTGATTCGAGGTTTCGACTAGCCTTACATGCGCCTGTTGCTTATATGCAGTCAAAAAAAAAAAAAAACACGAGTATGCGGCTCAGGAATATGTAATGACGATGGAATCAGCAGCAGAACGGAAGGCATATTTATTTTATGCAGGACGCATTCGCAATAGGCTTCGGAAAGTCAATCAAAGGCTTGGATATTAATGATGTCATGCTTCTGGAAACTGTTCCGGATCTGTTCTCCTTTTTTCAACAGATTATGCATTGGGGACTGAACCCTAACCTTTTTTCGAACCCCAATCCTGATTTTGAAACAAAATAAATAAATTCCGAAAAAGTATTGGTTGTCAATGTCATTTTCACTCGGAGGGCGGGCCGCCCCTCTAGGAGTGGCGCCAGGTGGGGGCAGGGGGCCATGTCCCCCGTCGGGGAATTTTTACAGTTTCGTCTGGAAGTCTTAGTCGATACGATAAAATATGCCGTCCCCGATGGCGACTCGCCCCGACGGTTTACCTGTCTTTTGCTCTCAAGAGGACGATTTCTCTCATAAGAACCCTAAATTTTCGGCGCGCTACGCGCGTTATAGGATCACTTCATTTTCCTCAACAGTTCCATTCTTCATAGCTAGATAGCACAAGTAGTGTCCACCCTACTAAGTAACATGTAGGCAGAGTACACAGCTTATGCAAAGGTCGTAAATTTCATCCCATATCGCAATGCATGGTTGTTGCACTCTTGTGTGTGCTGTACGGTCAGTTGGTGAGCGACTCACGGAGCAAAGTTTGGCTATTTCATCGGGTAGTCCAGGTAATACAATGTATGTTACCCCCTATACGGTCTACAACCCCTACAGTTTTTCTTTTTCTTTTTGTTCTTAATGATTACATACGTTTTTTGCGTAAACCTACCAACAATTTTCGCGCGCTTCGCGCGCTTTGCAGTCTCACGATTCCCATCCAAAAGAACGATATCAGTGCGCACCTTGGCTCTTGAAATGTTAAGTGATATTATGCAAAATATGCCCTACAATGGCATGGGATAGTTAGGCTCCTTGAACTCCCCTTCTCACCATGCACCCCCTCGACATAGTGGGATGTCGGAACTTGGGGTCGCTGGCATGGTCTAGCCCCTTTCGGGGAAAGCCTGTCGCCACCCATTGTCGGTTTACTTATTTTGGCTTTCAAAAGGGTCGTTTCTGCGATAAATCCACAATTTTCGGTACGCTTTGCCCACTCTTCCTCAGTTCCTTTACTTACAGCTAAATATAGCACAATTTCATCTCATTTCAGTAAACCTAGTTAATGTTCTCTTATGTCTGTCGTGCGGTACGGCTAGTGACCCGAAGAGGGAAGTACAATGTAAGTTATGCCCGATAGGGCCCAACTGCCCTGACAATTGACCTATACAAGTTTTAAGTAAGTATAGATTCTTTTTAGAGCAGGCCTACCCAAGAAAATTTCACGCGCTACGCGCGCTTTGCGATATCACACTTAGATTCCGGAAAAAACGGTAAATCTATATACCCCTAGTATATACAAATTTCATGCAACATATGTCCCGTAATGGCATGGCATATTACACAGGTTTTCTTCAAATCCCCCTCACCAACCCCCCGACGGCATCGGGCTGTTGGACTCCGGGTCGTTGCCCCCGTCGGGGAGTCTTCTCCCCCGTCGGGCAAATCCAGGAGGCACCCTTACCCCCTCTAAAAAACCCTGTGGAGAACACTGGGATCTAGTATAAAAAGAAACAAAATATAGCACCATTGTGCATCTAAGCCCTTCGAGAGAGCAAAAAAAAAAAAAAAAAAAAAAAAAAAAAATTCAAAAGGGGAGGGGGACTTTGTTCGGGCAGGCTTTGATTTGTCAGACCTTCTACACTTTCTGATCAGATATGAACTCTACTGTAAAACACTTTTTTTGTAACTCGTTCAGTTCATGCGAGTGAAAATGAACCTGAACCTGAATGTTCATCAAGCCATACTTTGAGCCCTATGTATAGGGACACGGCATGAAAGAAAAATCCTGTAGTCTATACGCCATTTTGTGGTATTCCCATAGGTGCCGCCGTTTTGTGGTATTCCCATAGGTGCCAATGTTCTTCTAGGGCGATATGCCGATATGCCGATTGGATTAAGAGTCGTTTGGGGACGATCCCTAAAAGAAAGCCCGTTAGCTGGACCGGTCGCACTACCGGTTAACTAACTTTTGCCGCTTCCGCCTCAAACACCCAGTCCATCCTTATTTGTAAATGCCCATTTTCTTCGTAGCCCAATGGGTAATGTTTCCGGGTCTACTACTTTTTCCAAAGTCCCCTCGACTCTCTGGCGACGGAGCCGAAGGGCGAAAACCAAAGTTTTACTACCGAAAGAGTTATGCTCCCAAAAGGAGCTACGTCCCCAAGGGACATTGAACATTAAGATTTAACATGACCAACCTCTTGAATTCCAGAGCTCTACATCATGGGTCTGTCATGCGTGGTCCGGTACTAGACTGGCTGAAAAGAATATATACGGTACGGTACTGCATATGATCTTAGCCGAAAAGCTGGAACCGGGCCTGATTTAAGTAGGCTACCTGATTAACATCGGAGACTAGCCCACCAGCATTGAATCAGTGAATCTACAATTTTGTGTAGAGAACATTTGGCACCCAGCACGCCCTAGATTGCGGGAAATCACCCAGTTGACGTTGCCACATCCTTGAACCTCATCCATATCCACTCTACGTGACCACTTAGGATCCGTTCTACATCTCCCAGACTTTGGATATCGATACAAGCGTATGGGAAGACATTTCAAAGGCAGAACGGGAATGCCCCTTTTCCTGACTGGCAGACATCACATAAACTTTGCCCTATTTTAATAAAGTACTAGTGCCCTGAACTTCGACAGTTTTGCACTGAAATCGACCATTTGGGGACTCGTGGAATACCACTCCATCTCCAGTGGCGGCACCAGGATTTCAAAAGTGGGGGAGGGGGCAAAATGAAATGTTGAGGACAAAAACTTTTGGCGCGTAGCGCAAAGCCGAGCACAAAGCGCGAGCTTACGCGGGTGGGGTCCAGGGACACGCCTTAGGGCCCCTGGTGGGGTCCAGAGGCAAAGCCCCGGTGGGGGCTCAGGGGGAGAAGCCCCCGGAAGCTCAGAGCTTTTAGCATATTTCTGGGTGAAAAATTAAGTCTCAGGATAGTTATATTTTGGTTCATAATGAATCATCCAATGCACTATATTTCAGCTGAGCGGGGGGAAACAACTGGGGGGCAAGGACAAAATCTGAGGGGGCAAATGCGCCCTCATGCCCCCCGTAGCTCTGCCACTGCCCTCTCCCTCCCCCAATCCCACCCCTCCCCCGCCCACCCCCTCTCCCTCCCCTCCCCCTCGAAAGCCCATTTATATCGAGTTTTGTTACAGCCGATGCAAAGTGTCTGTAGTAGGTCCCTATCCCAGGTAACCTTCCTTTGAAACGCTGTAGGGTCTACACAACAAGATTCTTTTCCTGGCATATTACTGTGGGGGGGGGGACCGTCCTTCCTCGTAGGAATATGTGCAGATCCTCTTTGACTAGAAAGTTTTAATCAATCATTTGGATTAGGATTAATTAAAAAATTACGCCAATTATAAATGTTATGCAACTTTGCTGGGGATAGAGGTATGCAGTTTAAGAAATATCTCCTCTCCAATACCCAGTTGTAGAAAACATTAAGGGAACGGATGGGACAGTTTTAATAGGTGGGCCTACCGTACATAAGAAATGTTCTAAACTTAAACCCCTCAATGTTTGCAATGAGGTGGAAGGGCCTGCTACACAATTTTATTACCTAGACAATCAATTCATAAGCCAGGGTAATCTCTAACTTGACCCACAGTGCTCAAAAATGAATAAAGACAAGGTATTTGTTTTGACGTTTGTGAAGACAAATCGAATGACAGAAGGCTAATGTGTCGGGAAAAGTCAGTAGTCACATTGTTGCTTTCATGGGTTGTCAGTTATCGTTTCTTAAAAGGTAAAGAGAAGTGTTAAAAGAAGAAATAATTCCGAAGATCCGGCAGTTTTGGTTCAGTAAAACCAAAGCCTTGCAAAAGGTCTGTCTCATTATTGATAAATGCAACAGAGCATCATTTTCATCGATGGCCGAGGGCTGTATTTTGTTCTTGTTTGTTGGACTGATCTAAGTTCGAGGTAGTCTATGACTAAGTCTGAAAAGGGATTTACTGATCAAATGACATTCTTCTTGTCTAAGTCAGGGTGAGTGTTTTCTTCAGGATTGACGCATCAAAGACGTCATGGACGAAATTTAGAGCAAGGCCTCGGAAGCCCAATCTTATTCAAGGGAAAACGAATGAATGAACTAAAAGAATTCCATAGAATTCTGCATGTTCACCGTACATACAGTCATTTCTGTGTGGTGTTCCGGTAGCCTGGTATAGCATTCCGACTCTAGTAAATATTACACCAAGAAAAACGAGTAAGGCGATGTATTAGTGTCCTTCCTTGGTACAAAGAAATTTTTAGTCTCGCCCAAACCCGCGTCTTCAGCTTCTGGGATTTTACTTTTGCAAGTGAAAGGGAAGAGGGGTGGGATCGGACCCAGGCAAAACACCGGACCGCCAAGAGCGCCACGGGAGCATGAAGGGATCACTTGAAGGTCTAGAGACCAGAGGTAGCGTCAGAGGGGGGACACGGCCCCCAGTCCTTGAAGGCTGGCTTCCCGTCAGGGAAATTTTCCAATTTCGTCGGGGAGCATTGATCCGTACGATAAAATATGTAATTCACAAGACCTTCAGTCGTCCCGACGATCTGCTTGATTTTGCTCATAGGAAGGGCAAACTTTCGATAAAGGCCCCAAATTTTCCAATTTTCTTTAAGGAAAACCCAAATTTTCCAAATTGTCTTCCATATAAATCCAAATATTTCAATTTTTTTCAATAAAACTCCCAAAGTTTTTAAAGAAAAAAAAAAGACAAAAAATTTGGGGTAACTTATCGCCTTTGTCGAGGCTTCGGGTTGCTGCCCCGTCGGGCAAATCCTGGTGCCACCCCTGCTAGGGACCCGCAGTTGGTCCCCGGTGGGGTCAAGGTGCAACGTCCCAGTGGGAGGGATCAGGGACAAAGCCCCCTGTGTTATTGAATTATATACGCAATAAAAGACATCGGACGCATTTGGCTATCTTCAAATAGCATTGGATACATATCACACAGATTGCAAACCTCACAATTTGACCATTTTTTGTAACAGCTTTACTCGAGACCTCAGGTTACTCTTATGGTGAAAGGACTTGTTGGCGGGTACAATAAATCTGGGGGAATGAAACAGGCCAACGGCGCCGAAGCGATCCCCCTAAGGGCGTGGGATCCCGCCTTAGGGCCCCCGGTGGGGTCCAGGAGCAATGTACCGTGGAGGCCCAGGGGCGAAGCCCTGGAATCCCTGGGGTATTTACAAAATTGTGACCATTAGAGTAGTCACATATTTAACTACTGTACTTCTAAAGGACAATTTGAAAAAAAGGAAACTAGGGGAAAAAGAAAACTAGAAGGTGTCTTTATGGCAAACGGTGCCATATTTGGGCACAATTTAGCTTTTAAAATGTAGTGTCAATTCGTAATCTATGTTATACTACAATTCATCACAGTTTTAGTTTTCATTATTTTGAAAAAGTGTGGGGGACTTTTTGGAGATGCCCCCCTCAGTCCAAAAAAACTGAGGGGGACGCGTCCCCCCATCCCCCCATGATCCACGCCCATGGTACCCATGATAGGTGAATGTGATGAAAGGTATTTTATTTGGGAGAGTCATACTACTAAAGCAGTCTAAAACAAATTGCCAATAGTCCGCAGCCAGCTACGAAGGATGCCCGCAAAGGGCACCGATAAATATGTTTTAATACTGCAGAATGTTTTATTTCATCCTACATTATCCCAGTTACATGAAAATGCTCCTCCTCGCTTCTACTTGCTTTTACTTTGACCTTTCAGCAGTCGGTAATTTAAGCTTTCCTTCCTAGTAAAAAAACTGTTGCGGGCTTTCCCCGACATTTACGGTACCGCTTGTGGTTCGAGAGTATAGTTGATGGCAGGAGCTACATAGCTTGGCCATCATCTCCCTTAAGCTAAGTGACATATAATAATAAGACAACAATGTACGATGGATACGCGGGAAGCGCTCCAAATATGAGCATTATTTAAGTCATTTTAGTTAATAAATGGCTTACTTTATTTCACACCATTCAAAAGTTTCCAATTTGATAACCAAAAATAAGAATACAGAGCGTATTACTTTGTCATATCTTTGAAAATCTGGGAGGTGTTGGTGTATCCCCCCCCCCCTTTGTCAAAATTGGGGGATATATCCCCATCCCCCAGGAATTCTGCCTTTGATGGTAATGGAAGGAACTTTAACACTTGAGAGTTATAGAGGGAGCAACGAAGAGACCAATCTTGAAAACGGATGCGCACAAAGTAAACAGCGTTATTTAAAATATTTTTGCATTGATTTTCTTCATTTTCTGATTGCAAAATTATATGTTACATAAACAGTCTCACTTCTATGGGAAGTTCGTACTCAGAGATGACCATGGGCGTCCCAGACCCTACAGAAGCTAGGTACGCAATGTTCAAGGAGGCTGCATCCTCGTAGGATGAAGCCGCGGGAAAGACTTTAGTCCCGAGCGTAGAACTTAGTCTGCGGAATGTGTGTGTATGTGGGGAGGGGGGTGTCCTCCCGAGAAGGCGCACATTTAATTGTCTTTGCAGCCATTCTGGATTATTTCTAAGGAAATTTTGGATTCTCCAGGTCTGAACTTTGAAATATGAAATACAAATGAAATTTTGTGGGCTGGTGTTGATGGCAAATTATGCCAACCGTCTATCAAGTTGGTGCCACGACGGTAGTTGACCGGGAATGTGGATAGCTGGAGAGGTTACAAGGATTTTGAAACTATTTTTCCACTCAAGGTATTCTACAGGAAGTAGTAACGAGGAAATCCAACTAAAATTTTCGTACAGACAACAATAATAATCACTGAAAACCTAAACTAGTCAGGATGGTGACTCGCCCGACTAATTTGAGTGTAAACGGTGGATTAGTCAGTGATCACAAACCAGTCAGTGGATTAGTCCGTGTGAGACACCGTCCTGACTAGTTTAGGACTAGTTTAGGTTTTCAGTGATGACACACCTTTTCATATCTGTCACTCGGGAAGCGCACCGAAACATTCATTGAACATTTGGATTCCTATATAGGTATAGGGCATAAGTTCTGAATTGAGTTGCGCACGAACCATGATATTCAATGACGGACAGGGTTCCAGGTCACAAAAGTGTCTGTGTGTGGGGGTGAGGTAGAGAGCAAACAAAATTTTTCACCAACAATCGCCGCACTTACAGTGACGTCAGTGACTGTAGTAAGTACAGGTTTCATGACGATAGGAGCTAAGGACACCCAGGAGAAATCATTTAAGAACTTTTAATACATAATATGCCAATGTTTCCTTTCACAGAGCAAAGTTATTCATTACATTTAAACTTTATTCATATGTTTTCTGGTCTCGCTTCCCTTCCTTCATTTTAATATTTTTCCTAATTTCTGAAAAGAGAGAAAGGCAGGTGCCCCATTGCCTCCGTAATTTCCCTTATGTGCTCCTAAGGGACTCCTAAGATATGTGTTTCTGTTATCTTTTGTTTGCCTTAACCTTTATTCTACGGACAGTTGTAATGTTGGCATGCCCTGAGGGTTATTTTGGAAGTAGCTATTGACTTTAAAAATGTCCGCATTGAACACCAAACTAGAAAGCTGGCAGCTGCTAAGAAATAAACACGTAATTTATCATGATTAACAAAAGAATACAGACCTTGTGGAGTGCAACACTCCACATTACAATTTTTGCATAGATAATGAAAAATCTCAGAAATGGTCAAACTTTGAAGAGCCTGGAGAACGGCAGATGATACTCACAAAGTTCCAACAGAGCTTTCATCAGGGGATCTTAATTTTATATTGTTGTGTAAAACAGCTGTTTTGGTTACATGTCCATGAACACACTTTTATCACTTAGTATGGGTTAATTAAATACGTGGCACAGTGTAACCCTGTGCAATATTATTTTGAACAGCCTGCCTGTAACGTTTGTGTCTCATACAGAAAAAAAAATCTTAAAGGGATTTGCCCTTTGTAACGGTAGAAATATTAAAATATCTGGCAAACGGATCTTTGATTGGATCATTTGGGGATTTTATTGCTTAATTGTTGAGTACAAACAGTTTATTTTGGTGATATTCCAAAGCCTTCATAACAATTCAAAATGCAACTTTCAGTTAAAATATCGAGCCAGTGGTAGTGTGGTCAAGAGAGGCATTTGCGCCCTCATAAGTCTTGGCTGTATACATTTACCCCTCTATTCAGTGGCGTTGCCAGACTTTTCGAAGTGGGAGCACTAGGGGGCACAACATTGGGGGGGGGGGGGCGCACCAACATGAAGGACTGAGCGGAGCTGGAGGTGTCATGGTGACGAAAAGCGCTCCCCTGAATTTCTTGGGGTTCAGGGCCCACTGCGGGGTCCAGGGAAAACGTCCCGAGTGGGGTTCAGGGGATAAGCCCCTGGAGGCTCTAGGGTTTTTACGAAATAGTGAAGCATTCCACCTTCTCCAGGTATGTTTCTATAGAGGTAGAGTTAGATGAGGTTTTACGGTTCAGTTTCTAACCAATTGGTTTAAGTCGGGCCGTCCACGGCCCTCTTTTCTAGTTGTGGCTCACTCTATTGCTTATGCTGAGCACCAAGCACAATGGCAGTAGGTTCCATTTTTAAAGTCTTAGATATGCTTCTAAGAGAGGAGCCTCACATTACAGCATCGAAGCTAGGTGCATATCTATACGGTGGCGGATATCAGATCTCGCCTCAAAAAGTTTAAAAAACGAAGCCGCTTTACATCAATTACTGGGTTTGGTGTGCCTTAAATTACAACTATGACTAATGTGTTTCCTGCATTTTCTTTAGCAATAAATGAGAAAAGGGTGGTTAGTGCCCTCTGAGGCCACCGTGGTGCACGAGCGAAGCGTGAAAACATTTCTGTTATTATAAGTATTGAAGAAATTTTCCCGTAAGTACTTACTACTTAATATCTTTTTATGGAGGTATCTCCACTTTATGTTCCCCAGAGCGTTGCTTGGCTTCACTTTGGTGAGGATTCAAGAGAACAAAGTTCCCTCGCAAATTTTAAGGCTCCGGCAGTGGTATGAAAAATAATCGGACATTAGCCTACATGTGTTATGGATGCGAGTAAATAAAAAAAGAAAGGAAAAACAAAAAAAAAAAAAAACACAAAAAAACAAAACAAAAAAAATGCCTCACTAAGTTTTTGAACATGAAATTGCATTAAAAGATAATCCACTTAGGAATTAGATGGAGAGGACTCACGGCCGCAGTGGTCCCATAGCTATTAAAAACAGATGTTGAAACCATTTTCTCTGGAAATATACCGTACTTCCTAGTAAGGCAGTGGTTCACTATTTCACAAAACTAGATGCGCATTTTGTGAAATTTTAGCCCCCTGACTGACCGATAAAGTGACAGTGGATCCCCTCATTTCCAAATCAATATATAAACGATGTGTTAGGGCATAACTTTTTCAACACCCAAAAATCTCATTGGGATACACGGGAGTCGTCAGGGGGCACGTGCCTCTGGCCCCATTGGCGACGCTGCACTGGCCCCTACTTCAAAAGTCTACAGTCTCTTAAAAATGGATGAGACCTATGACGTTTGCGAATATTTGCGAAAAACAAAATAGGCAAGCAGGATATGTAGGGTATCCCACATGTTTTGTCGGTTGTTGTCATGGATAGTGCTCTGACATGTGCGGCATATCCGCACATGGAAGCTGTCTATAATACTGGTTCATAATATATACATATCACTTCATTATCAATAGTAGGTGGTTGGCTAGACTGACAGATAAAATTTTATTTCAGTAGTTTCCTTTAAAAACTCTCATTGGTGGAACCCAGACACGTCAAATCTAAATTGGTTCATTTTTGTGCTAAATTAAAGCTGTTGTTCATTTACGGTAATAGACTCATAAAGTTTATAAATAGGGTTTGCCTCAGCGGGATTCTCAACAGCTATGACGAATGGCCTGGTAGAGACTTAGCGTAGGAAGGCTTTTATTAGAACCGTGTTTTGACTTAACATTCACAAGGGTCAATTTGTGACAAGTGGACTAATCGACTGCGAATGGCAAGAATTGGATAGAAAGAGACGTGTGGTTAGGACCTCAGTGGGGTATCAGCCAGCCCTCTTTATAAAGAGAAATGTTTTAACAAGCCTTGGTTACATCGGGGTAGCACTTGTAAGATCTGGTCTAGACTTAGTCTGCGTTACTGCTTATTCGTCCACGCCCACTCTACACCAGAGAAGTCTATGTAGAACTAAGAGAATGTGAACAATCTAGGCCTATACACAGCGCACAGGCACTGGCATGTTGGCACCGGCCTAGATGCACCCAGCCTGCGTAGTAGCTCTGTTAAGCTTCCGGTTGTTTTCACCCACTGATGAGTTGAACGCAAATTCGTCTGTTCGTGGGTAAGGCATGCCCTGCACGAGGGCTACTCTCCGTGGCTGTCGCCGACCACGTCGGTGAACAGTAATAAGTGGTACGATAACTTAATAATAGTTGCTCCGCGGTGTAGTGTAATAGGAAAAACTCTTGGCCAATTAAAGCTGGCTTTACCTTTGATCTAATGACTGATTCCAGGGGCATGTCAGACTCGAAAGGCAATAAAAACACCGTCGACGCAGTGCAACACTTTGATCACCTGGGGATAAAAGCCGGGAATAAGCATCACATCGAAGTTGATTGAAATGAGGAATTCTAAGTTCAACGTTTGGCAATTTGCCACAAAACTCTTTTCACTCAAAACGAGTAACCCAATAAAAACTTTTGATGAAAGTCTATAGTTACTATAGCCCTAGTTTAGATGTGTCTACCTACCCTCTCAGAACAGTTTAGTAAAATAAGAATCCAGAACTTTTAACGAAATTTTACACACTGTAAATGTAGAAATTTCCGTTACCATTTTGCCTAACCGCTAGGATATTTACTACATTACTTATGTGTAATTTTACTAAGTATTGCAAAAGATATGTGTAATCTTTACAGTGATTTTGTGTAAAGTTTTACTAAAGAGTTTCGATGTTTTTATTTTATTTAAACTTTGAAGAGTATTTCAGTGAGTGTAAGTCGTACGAGGTTGAAGAGGGTAGGCGGGGGGAGGGATCGTCCAGAACAGCAGCTAATTTTTGGCAAAAGTCCTCACCCCCCTCCCATTGAAACTGGTCCAGTTCGCTTATGTATATCTAGCAGGCGAGGTGTTAGCTATAGCCTATGCCAAAAGTTTTTAATTTCTCATGAAGTTTCAAGATCGCCCATGAAAGGTTTCAAGATAGGTATGGTGGGTGAGTCATCACCGTGGATCGTCGGTTATAGTAGGACAACCTTCCACATGATTTATACTGTACTGGGGCATGCAGGCATTTCACTTCGTGTTTAAAGCTTTCCGGCAAGTTATGATGGTGCGGATGCAACTGACAAGTGGTTAAGTTTTGTTTGTTGATATTAGCATCTCCTGTTGATGTTCACCTTCAGAAGTTCAGAAGTTACGGTCCACTGCCACAGTATGTCAAGCAGGCTTCTTAGGCTTACCCTGGCGGTACTTCCTTAACAGCTTTCTAGATATGGTAGGCCACAAAAGGATGCTTTAGGCCTAAGTTTATCACGCGGAATTGGCACAAACTTAATGAGAAAGAAAATTCGCCAGCATTGTAGCCCCAATAGAGAACAGCAATTCTGGACCTGTACATCGTGTAGCAAAGTTGTAGTCGAGCACCTGGCCCGAGTTCAAGTTTAGAAGGTCTCGATTCCAAGCTCAGTCTGCTTTTTCATATTTCCCGAGTCCACGATTCCATTCTTGAGCGTTTCTTGTGAAGGGGCATTGTAAAACTAGGGAGTTGCATCTGCTGCAACTCCCTGGTAGAAGTATACTTATCTTAGTTTTACTTAACCACCCTAACTGAGGCTTGAAGACTTGGCTCTTCCACATAACAGCTGCATGCGTCCAAGTAGCTCTTGCAGCCATCCAGTGGCGTCGCCAGAAAATTTCTTGGAGCAGGGATTTGTCAAATAGCAACTCCTTGCGTGGAGGTAACCTGTTAGTACTTTGTGATCACTTTGTGACCACTTTGTGGTCCTCGCCAGGTGTGGTGTTTGGCTCCGCCTGGCGAGGATTCAGGAGAGCAAAGTTCCTCTGGCAAATTTTAAGGCACCGGTGTTTAAAATAAATGGAAATTAGCCTATGAGATGAAGTCATTTACTATTATCCTCATGTTCATTAGATATGCGTTAAAAAGGCAAGTTGACTAACATAGCAATTTGTGCATTGAGTTTTCGAACCTAAAATCTGACTGAAAGATAATCGACGTGGTGTATTGGATTAAGGAGAGGACTCACGACCGCAGTAGTTAGTCTCAAAGCTATTGAAATAGATGTTGAAACGACATGTAGATTATATCTCCCAATATTTAGGCAGTGCTTCATATAGTTCAACAAATAAATGCGTGCCAAGCGCGCCGCAAAATTGTAATTTTGAGGAAGCGTTGTGCAATTTTAGCCTCATTATTGATTGATAAAGTAACAGTGGGCCCCCGTGTTTATACCGATATATAAACGGTGTGCTTGTGCAAAGTATTTTAATCTACCCAAGATCTCACTTTTCGCCGTCGGGGAAATTTTCTAGTTTTGTCGGGGAGCCTTTATTGGTATGATAAAATATGTAGTCACCGACAAAGGTCGGTCGCCCCGACGATTTACTTAATTTTTGCTCTAACATAGGGCGGGTTCTTCAATGAAAACACAAACTTTTGCAATTTAACAAATTAAAAATGCAGATTTTTCAAATTTTCTATTAATAAAAGCCCCATAATTTCCATTTTTTATTACAATAGAAACGCAAACTTCTCGGCATGCCGAAAATTTTGCCTTCTACATCATTTCGGCAACCCGTCGCCTTTGTCGGGGCTTTGGGTTGCTGGCTCCCTGTCGGGCAAATCCTAGCGCCACCCCTGTACGGGTCTGTTTGTAAGCTATCCTGCCCACCTTCAATGTGTCTGGCTGCGGGCCTGAATTCGTACGGGTCAGTACTTAAACCATAGGCAGGATTACGGGGGGCAAGCGGGGTCACTCCCCCCCACTTTTTTCCAGAGCTTAAAAAATAAAAATAACCAAAAAAATGAGCGAAAGTAAGCAAGACTAGTAGAGAAATTATAGGAGAATTTGCTGTAGCCTATTATCATTAAATTTTGCAACGTTTAATAAAGGAAAATATTTATATCAAAAACCATTAAACTGCTAGGAAAATTTTTCTCGGGCGCTTCGCTCGCACCTCCAGAGAAAACTGGCTAATACAATTGAAATTTTTTTCTGGCACCGTTAAATTTCTTTCATCCTACGAGCCACACATTGTGACTTGAAGCTCTGAAATAAGGGTCACTGAAAGTACTACCGGTAATGTACGTCATAAAATTCACCATGGTCCTTGCAAACAAAGTACCAAACCCAACCCATGTATACGGAACGGCAATTCTCGTAAAAAAACAGTAGGAAATTCGGCGTGCTTCACATGACCCTTATATAAAACGATGTCTCATTAGTACTGTTGTACTGATGTGCTTAGGAAACTTCGGTGAAATGGCCTCGTTATTACTTCCTCTAGGACAGATTGACTAAGTTACTACTTCCAAAACCTTAGCTACACCTCTCGCTGTTCACTTTCCTCACCAACTCTCACCATCCTCAGCAGGGTTCTCCACTGGCCTGTTTTCTGTCCGGGGGCTCTTGTGATCGCCGTCCTGGGGGAGGGGTCTAAGGGTAAGGGGTTTCCCCGTCCCCTTTGGGAAAATTCTGACGATTTAGAAGTGCTTAGATCGCAATGGTGCAATCTGCGGCCTTGTTCTTAGCCTTCCCTATGTGTTCAAATCTGGGCATTTTGTTGTCATTTTTTTTGAAAATTGCATTTTCTAAATATCTTTGACTTTACTTGCAGATCTGAAGCTCCGGTTTCCACTTGGACGTATTCAATAATGAAGTTGTTCACTTAAATGGAAATTTCGGGTGAAAATCGGGAAACCTAGGGGACAGTTCAATTGAATGTTTTCGTTTAGTGTATGACTTTGATGGTAACGGATTCCTACTGTGGAAACATGATAGAAATGCAGTAAGTGCATATTGAATGATATAAGAGCTCAGGTGCAAGTAAGCTGGTTAGCATCTACGATGTTTTATTATACATTGCTTGTCATGAGTATTTGAAATCAAATATAAAAGGCAGTCAAATGACTAAGTTGTGGTGTTTGTGATTGAGTGTACAGACAACTCCTTGACCGGGCGGGTCAATTTTCTGTGCGGGCGGCAAAGTTTTGTCCGGGGGCTAAAGTAGTGTGGCAGATTTGATACGGGCGGAGCCCCCGGACAAAACAGCTAGTGGAGAACACTGCTCAGCAAATTGACTGACGGTTACTATCTTAAATTTGCGATCATGGCATCTGAATCTATTTCATTAGCATTTCAATACGTCTGGTGGGAGCAGGATTTTCTCAAGAAATGGTCCAGAATGCCCGCAAAAGCCGTCAAATTTAAGAAAGGTTTCTTTGGGAGGACCCTCGGTCTCCAGCCTCTGGCTTCGCGCCTTCGGCGATCGCGGTTAAAGGCTTCATCGGCCACATCCGTCTTCCCAAGATGCAGCCTCCAATAAAAATTACTCCTCTGGCACTTTAACTGCCGATGCCCTTGACAATGTCCACGTAAAAACTACCCACCAAAGATTTCATTGACTCACATAGTCTATAATCTTCAAAATCGACGCTAACCTTATTTTTCACACTAATAAAAAAGTTGAGGGGCACTTGACACAGACCATCGACAAAATGAAACATGAAAAAATGCCTCCATGGAGCAGGTTATAGGTTCCCGTATCCTGCTCTATGGAAAGAACAGGCACCTGGGGAAAGTAGGATAAATTTTTATGCAATAAAAATACTTCATTCAAGACTAAAGAGAAACAAAAGGTTTCAGATATATGTCTCAACTCTGCTATCTTCTGTGCGCTTCTCGCGCACCCGTTTTAAATATTGCATCGGGGATTCGGGGTTACTTCCTGTAAAACATCCTGCTTGTCATAGCTTCGTACAAACTCTTCTATTATCATTGAAACCACCAATGACCCCATGCCCGCACGCGACCTAGGGAAGTTCCCCTCCCCCTGAATTTTTCAAAGCAAAATTTTTATCACCCATCGATCTGTTTAAATTTGACGACTCTTTAAAGATTGTTTTGATGCAAGTTTTAAGGCACGAAAAGTGTCATTTCCGGTACCGTAATAAGGGACATGCGCTTAGCGAAGGGGGGAGGGCAAGAGCCCTTTCCTTAAGGATACTTTTTCTTTATTAGCATTTCTATTACTCATATCACTATAAAGTATGAAAAATGCGATTTTTTTTCCAGCGCGGTTCGCGCGCACCCATTCTGGACACTACATCCCCCATTCTTAAAATTATTGTTCCAAAGCCACGGGGAACCTTCAAAATAATCCATTGTCCCCTTCTTTCTCAAGCCGTCAGTGTTATCCATCCCATCTGACTGTTAGTCGTGGGGAGTAAGAAAAAGTCAAATAGAGATTTTCGTGGTATGTTAATTGCCCACCTTATGTCATTTGAAGTTGAAGCTAAATTGCATCATTTTAATGCCTACAATTTCGCCGTTTAATAACCCACAGCTTCCGGGGGCTCTTCCCCCTGGACCCCCACATGGGCTCCCCCTGGCCCCGCTAAGGGCCTTGAGGCGTACCCTTGGACCCCACGCCGTTAGGGGGAGCTTCGCGCTCCCGCGGCGCCTTCGACGCCGTTTCACAGTCCACCTGGCTTTGCCCCTCCCCCACTTTCAGACATCAAATCTCCCCTCCCCCTTTCCTGACATAAACGCTTCTTGTAGTTCACTGCACCTCATCCATCACCCACTGGCAAATTAGTTTATTGATAAATTTACTTAGGAACAACTTTATAAGAACACCGATATACTTAGGGTGAGTCATGCACAATGCCAATCACTCCTATGGTTCGTCGGAGTTCAAGTACCGTTCAACATAACTTACAAGCACCACACAAACACGTGTTGTTTTTTCCATCGATACAAACTATGGGACGTCTAGAAATAAAAGAATCTTTTCTTTGCGTTCATTGCCAACATATTTCTGGAAGACCGTGTTCCGTTGTCATTTGTTTGTGTTAGCTCTTTGGTAAAAAGTCTTCTCGTGAATTGCGGGGGAGTCGAGCTGGAACCATTTGAAAGGAGGACAGTGGCCTGACACATTGTTGAAGTCAACATTCCTTTATTAGCCCTTCCCTTCTCTTTCAATACCAGTTTTCCATTCCTTTTTCTCTGGAAAGAACAGACAAAAGATTGCCTCACCTCCGGATCACCGATGCGTGCTATTTCTGCTAAACAAGCCATCTAGCGGGCGTCAGGTTAGTGTTGAAGCCAAATTGTCGGAATGCCATGAGTATACACAGTGACAAGTTTTCAAATAGCAGTCCGCTGCGTTTGAAGTTCAACTGGCACAGGGGTTAGGCTAGATATGTTTTCCAGTATTTCTTGACGATAACCTTATGGCATCGCATATTCATCGGAGACAAGAGATGGTGTAATTTAGTTACCTCTCTCTCGGCGTCCGGTGTTTACCCAACTACACTCTCTGCGGGACTGTGGATGTATTATGAACTATTGTGCTCTTCCGAGATCCGGAACTATGGAAAAATAGTGGATTAATCAGGAGAAAAACCACGCATTGGTGTCTTCATGTAGTTGATACTTTGCCAACGACAAAAGGAGTTTAATGACTAAAAAGTAAACAAATTTAACTTGTGAAGAGGGTGCACTTTGAACAACAGAAATAGCCGACATGGCAGGTGCAAGTATGCGGTGTTTCCTCTTAGTATTCACTTTATGCGCCGTACTCACTCTTGCCACCGCTCTTCCAGCAGTTCAAGACTGGATTGTTCGAGCTAACAGACGACCACTAAAAGAGGTAAGTAATGCATCGAAAGGAAATACGACATACATATTGGGGACTACATAGTACATACCCATTTTTACGACTCTGCTAGAAGTTTTGACGCCTAAAGTTAAGTTACATCAGGGAATTGTAAGGCTCTCACAGCTCCCTGGTTACATCAGGGAGCCGTAAGGCTCTCACAGCTCCCTTGTTACATCCCTCCACAATGCTTTCACTAGACATTTACTTTTGCAGACCCCTGGAAATTTCCTCAGGTCTGGCAAACCGGCAGCTGTCGGGGAGTGCATGGTGGGAGAAAGTTTCCGTGTCATACACCCCCTCCGGTCTCCCTCAGAAAAAATTTACATACAGGGATTTCACTGTCTGAAGGGCTTCTCCATATCTATCCATTAATGAGGTGCAAAGCAAAAGTCGTCTAGTTAATTGTCCGGCGCGCAACCCACTTCGTTGGCTGGGCAACCGATTTTGATGGCAAACCTGTGCCAAGTGGGCGGAAAGGAGGAGTACCAAGAGAAAACTATACCTACACCTCGAGCAGGATTCGAACTCACGCACTTGTGAAAGACATTGGTGCCAGGGACGTAGCTAGGATGAAATTTTTAGGGGGGGGGGGCTAGGCATTAAATGGGGGAGGGGTCTCGGCATTGATCGCCGTCCTTAGTTCTTACACATTTTATTAGGACACAAACAATTTGGGGGGTTAGTGAACATCTGGGGGGCAGGCCCCCGTGGCTACGCGCTTGATTGGTGCATGGCAGCTGCAATAAACCACACTGCGACCCGTGGACCCAACCATTAGGTTGACGTAGCCAGGCTTCCTAAGTAGTGTGTGCATGATAGTGATGGGGCGGGGGTAACATGCCCTAGCTTTACACAGGCGTAAGTACTCTTCAGAGTGCAAGCGTCAAGTGAACCAGGAGACAGAAAAAACACGAACCACGTAACAAAGCAGAATAAGAGGATTAGAGTACAGTTAACATTAAACTAAGCTGTGTCCTATATAAGGAGCTTTAGGCTATTATGTAGTACTTAAAAGTACTGGCAAAGCACAGTGAGGTAAGGTGGTTTAACTTTTTGGAGCAGAAGTTTCTTAAAGTATTTGCAGATTCATGAATGGTAGCTTCTCTTTTTAAGTCTCAGCTATCTCTGGTTTACAAATAATCTGTACCTTGTCCATGCACTTCAATGGTAACTATAAGTGAACGCGCACGGAGACTGCGAAACGCACCAGAAGAAAAGCAACGGAAACGCATAAACTTCAGCAAAAATACTAATTATCACGTCATCGTTCATCAAATATTTGGAGGCGAAGGTTATTTTTATCCTGCTTCGGTGGAGGGGAGGGGGGGGGGGCGTGTGTAAATGAAAAATGACCTTTTTTTTCGCTGCTCCAGTTTGTTGCATGTTTTTGTAACGGACTTTTCGTCAGTTTTTGCAGTCCCTATTCCCCCCAAATTTGTGCTGTGTTTGAAGAATCATACCGGAGAAACCAACAACCGCAATGGCTTCTTTTTCTCCCGTAGACCCTGCTTGAGACCACATCCACAAGTGGAACATAGTTGAGCGGGAAAAGGATTGAGGTACATGCTGTTAAAGGGAAAATGCAGCCCCCCCCCCATCTGACTTAGTGTACCGTCATCCTAACCCAGGAATGGATCCTATCAACCATGTGACAATATTTTTGTTACTTATTTGTTAAATTCATGCAGAAAACTCCTTGGTTTACCTTCAATATTCACCGTTTCTACAGAAACATAATGAAAGATACTTGTGAGCGAAATAAGAGGAGATTTGTAAGATTTAGAAGATTTTTGAAAATGAACTTAGGGCGATCGCTACTGTTGAAGGAAACCCATCCCGTGCCACGTGCCATATCCATGTAACAACTTCTGTGGGAGGGGGAGGGGACGTACAGTAACAGCGGCCTCGGCCGTGGCTGTCAAATCGGGGATGAGCATTCCTACTCAGGGGGGGGGGGCAGAACACTTGCCATTAGGCACCACCATCATCATTAGAAAGAGTAACTAAAGCTTGGCCAGGTACCGAAACAACTAAATATTTGATTTTGACGCATTGGCAATAAAATTTTGGCATATGCAGAGAACTTGCAGCAAGTCTACGTGATAATTCGATGTGTGACTGATTGTGTTTCTTCGTAGTCTCATTTTGTTTTCTCATTTTGTTTCATCATTTGTCTCCACATAAATGTCACATATACTGTAATCTATACTTCTTAATAACATTGAAAACCCGATATCCCTAATTCTCCAACATATACTTTTTTGAACTTATACCGTAGTATAAGCGATAAGCTGTACTTTCCCAGTGTATGAACCGTGTACAATGAAGAGAAACAAAGCTGGTAAGTTAAGTGAACATGTAGCCACCACGGGACCGGTTGTTTCTTTACAGTTTTATGGCGGTATGGTAAAGAAATGTGTGTTAGTTTACTTTTAGCTAAGTTGAAAAAGGATCAGGAAGGATGAAATATCCCCAGCAAGGACTCTGTGAACCGCAACCCCCCTTACCTCCTCAAAAAAAAAAAATTAATAAAAAAAAAAAATAAATAAATAAATAAATAAAAAAATAAATAAAAAAGAACCTATCTCCTTTTACAGACATTGAAATGCATGCCTATTCCAGGGAGTGGCAACTCCCAGGTATAATGCATTTTTAACCCATTGGCACTCCCGGCTGAATCGACAGACTCAGGCAGATTTATTCCTCTTATTCACAACCCTCTTTAAGAAAAAGTTTTCCATAACCTCTAAATTGAAGTGGTGGTTGTGCTGAAGTATCGTTCTCAAAATAAATATTCTGGAACAGTTTTAAGCGCTTATTATTTATTTTGATAACGGCACTTCAACACACAACTCTTTACCACTACTGTATATAAAGGTAATAAAACAACTTATCACATGGTGCGTGGTCATGCCTCAGGGTCAATGACATCAGAACAGACTTGTGTCAGAAGTCGGTTTTTACCGGGGTGGGAGTGGTAACCTTGTGAAACATAAGAATGGCGATATCGCAAAGAGCAAGTACGATGTTCAAAAATTCATTTTGTATATCATGGGGAAATAGAGCTTGAGAAGTTGCGCTTTCGGCCAAATACCGGTTTACAGTATGAATATTTTCAACTGCTTAAAGCCCTTGGCTCCCTAACCTTACTTTCGTAACAGAAACAACTCTGATGCTTTATGCAATTAAGAAAATGTAAAAAAAATGAATGAGTGTTTTCGCCATCGGACAAAATCCTACAAAGTTTTGGCAGTATACAATAGTACACCTACTCCCTAGCGCCGATTGTACACACGGTATACCAATTTGAAAAACAACTACTGAGCAATAATGATTTAAAAATGTTTTGAGGTTGGTAGGAACTTCTTTCTTGACGAAAGAAAGCGAAAGTTAAAAAATGGAATTATTTAGCCTCGAAAATGACGAAGCAAAAGTTGGCATACCATTAAAACACGATTGCTATAAGGAATGAGGCTTGCCTAACCTGTAAACAGTAAAATCTCCTTGGTGAAACAGACGAGTCAAGATATGAACGGATCCCGCCTCCTCAGTTCGTTGCTATGTTTGTTGTTTTTAAAAAATATAACTATCAACGAAGGTTTCATGTGACAATAAGAGGGCACCTACATTCATGAAGGTGGGAATTTAAAGGCGCCAAGCATACCCTGAAGTACATAGGAATGGCGGCAGTAATATGTACAGTTGTACACTCTTTGTTTACAGAGTGTTTCAACCAATGTGTTGTAACTCCTCCCTGTTTCAACATTCTCTTATCCTTCAAAGTTTCAAGTTTGAAAGAATAAATGAATTCCATATCAGATTTTATACCGATTTTTGACCTACGTCTTACCAGGGAGTTGCTAGAGAGTCTCTAGCAACTCCCTGGTCTTACGTATAGTTTCATTTGTGTTTTAGCAGGGAGTTGCTATTTGACCACCTCCCTGGTTTTAGCATAGGCCAGTTTGCCTTTACACGTACTTTGTGGCGGATCCAACAATTTTAATGGAGGATGGCTGTTCCTAAAGGGGGTATAACCGTTCAAGACGGAACTAGTGTTGCCCTAAGACATCGAACACGTACGTTAGATTATAGCTTTGCAAACATTGCACTATTGAAACCACATTTTTTTTACCACACTGTTCTGTTTTTGTTATAATACGCATGCGGGGCGCCGGTGTGTTAGGAAGTGAGGCCCACATGAGGTTTAAATGGGAAGGGAGGGTGGCACCCCACTGCCACTCATCAGTAAGTTTTAAAAAAGACAGTTCTCGTTTTTAGTTGTATATCTTCCAAATGCAAGGTTATATTGAGATGAAGTTGTCACTGCCAAATACAGAAAATGTTGCCGCATTTTTTGAAAGCATCAAATTTGGTCACCAGAACATGCTTTTAAAAGCATGGTCTGGTGACCAAATTTGATGCCTTCAAAAAAAAAGGCAGAAAAATTTTCTGTGTTAGGCAGTGAAAACCCCATCTCAATAGCATCTTGCATTCGGAAGATACAAATTTTTTAAGAAACACTACATTTTCAGTTTCCCGACTGCATGATGGGAAATTTGTGATGTCATCTGGGCAAATGGATTTGATGTAGCTTTTGTATTTCTTTATAATGTTGATATCACTATATTGAATATTCCATAACTTTATTTACTGTCCCATAAGTATGGAACAATTTTTTACTATATCTACACAGAAAAACACCTAAACATTCCAACGGTATCAAATTTCAAGGACAAACAAGGTAGCCAATTATAAAGAATAACAAAAGGAATCTGAGGCAATTTGCCCACTTTGGATCAAGTTTTGTGACCTTGAGGAAACTTGGAGGTATTTCTTATTAAAAGTAACCAATCTTTAGAAAGAGATATCTTGAGTTAGGAATGGAGTTTTGATATGGGATTTGGATGACATGTAATGAAAAATTTTTATCTTTCATATAAGACCCCTACAAAATGCCACCAGACAATGCCTTTAAGTGTCACAACTAATGTTATCCATTTAGACACTCAGGCAGGGATTGACCACAAAACATGGTCGAGGGGTAGTATATGGTACATGCAAACATTTTCGGGTCAGAATCTCATTGGTTGTCCTCGAGACGACACTCGTGTAACTGCACGCAGCCTGAGGGTTTATGCTATACGTATACGGTATTATAACAGAAAAACCCACTGAGTTATACGGAAACCCTGCTGTAATCAGTAATTTATTAAGTCGGTTCTGTCCAGTGGCGTACCCAAGATTTTTGGATGGGGGTATGTTTGGGGTTAGAACCTTGTTACACCTTTTAAGCGGGGGGCCATGATCATTTGAAGAACAACGCACAAAGACAAATTGCTCCCAATTACCTCCTATTTCATCTGAAGTAGGGGCCTAACACGTCTTATGATTATGACACTTCCCATGCATTGTTACGTCCTAGATGCATATGGTCACCTTATCATGTTGGAAATCAATTTGAGCAATTTTGAAAGTCTGACTGATAGACCGGGGGAGGGGGCTTGAGTACCTTAGGCCATGAGCCCGGGTGCACCATTGTATATTTATACAGAACAACCCGCGTGATACGGCTTTTCACGAAAAACGAAATTCTCTGCCTAATTCTTTACGTGCATTTATGTGGATAATAATGATATGGACGGGCCAGTTGTGTAATTGTAAGGAAGACCCTGTTCCCCATGTATTATTCGGCCAACTGGTTTGCATTAAACTGACGTAATAACGTGAAAATGATAATTCAAAATGGCCGTAATAACGTGAAATGATAATTGAAAATGACCGCCATAGTAATTTCTCAGTATACAGCACACACGCTATAATGTCACATATACCCAACCAGACCACCGAATAAATACACCTAATGGGAAATATTCTTTACATAGCCTATACTCTATACAAACTTCCAGGTATGATTTTGCTGCGTATTTACAGAATTTGCTAACCCCTACAGAGGAGATTTGCTCATACAGTACATTTGGCGGCCATTTTGGATTTTTGCATTTCAGCTAAAATGCTCAATAGGTATCAACTGACACCCACCGGATCTGGAATCAGCACCTCAAATTTGACCAGAAACCGTTGAAAACGTAAATGTCACAAAACAAGGTTGAGCTAGATTTGTATGGAGCGTATCCCGGCCTAGAACTAGTTCATTTTCACTAGTACATTTAGAATTCACAATTATATACACAAGAAAGGAATTCGCCCAACTGGAGCTTTTAACAGCAGGCAGCGGACGAGGATCGATGTGGTCATATTAGATGCAATTATGTGATGTAAATAATGATGACATAGAAAACCGCGCCAGGAGCCTTATTTACCCCTATCGTTCCTCTAAATTTGGATTTTTCCAGTTTATTTCTTGAGTTATCTGTATATTCAGTTAGTAAATTGACTGTCTACATTAATCGTTTCGAATCTATTGGGACATGTTTATGCTATGTATGTGTCAGCTGCTATCTTTGAATGTGAATTGTAATAGACACTGAAACTCCCTGCTTTGAAAAGTGCATGAAAAGTAAGTCTCAATTAGGAAGACGCGAGCATACTGTACTTGTATGGTACAGTAAAATCAGGGGCCGCGGAGCCAATTTTGAAGTGTGGAGTGGGGGGAGGGGGCTAATCATATATGTTCAAGAAAATAAAAGCCTATCATCCTAGTTTAAGGCGGCCCAAAATGCCGCGGCCCAAAATGCCTCCCCCCAAAAGTGCGGGAGCTAAAGCCCCCCCCCCCCTAGTCGCCGCGTCTCCGTGGTCCCTGAAAATGAATACTGAGTCAACCAAATTTGTAGTTTAAAGCAAAGCTATTTCCAGGCTTGCAATATGTGTACAGGAATCACCAAACAACATACCAACCATCAAATACGCTTGGTGTACGAAACTAATCGCCGTACCTTTTTCATGTATAATTTCTACTAATTCTGACAGATTGTGTAACGGTAGGCTAAATCACCTCTTTGAGCAGTAGATGCAGTCTACACAACTCAGCCATAAGTCTGGTGATTTACTCCTTTATGAGTATCTAAGCGCCCCATAGAAAGCGGATTACTTCCAACTGGGGGACTGCAACACTTTCCCCGAGATTTTAATGCATGTTTGTCCAAAAATAGCAAATTTATTGCCCGAAAATACAAAATTTTTGCCCGAATATAGCAATTTTTCTCTGAAAACGGCAAATTTTTTTGCCCGGAAATAATTTTCTTTCCTAGTGGGTGGTGGTGGTGTGTGTGTGTGGGGGGGGGGAGGGGTTGCATCCCCCCAGCTCATCCTCGTCGGACGCCTTTGCATATAAGGAACGTTCGAGATCATGGCATCACTTCTCCAAACGTAAGAATTTAAAACTGACCTTTTGCCTTTTGTGAGTATAAAAGTGTTCAAATCGGAACTAGAAAAAATTGACCCTTTTTTTTAAAATTAACAAAAAAACCTTCCAAAATTGTTCACCACTTTATGAAGGCTTCCTACCACCATTATGGAAGTTTATATGTGACGTCAACACCTTTCTTATTGTCATGGCTGTTAAAACCACTGCGCAGAAGTTGCCTCAACGCCTCATGCGCACCGCAAGCACTCAGTATGGATACAAGTGAGGCATAATGAACTCTTGACGGTCAAAATGTCTAGCAGACAGGGAAACACGTGAGACATAAGTGACGTTGGTGACGAACCGTTCGTGTAAAGTGGACAATCCCTCGGACAATACTCACCTAGAAGATTTGCTGTCGGACAACTTGCCCTCGGAAGACTAACCTCGGACCTCTTCCAACCTGACATTTCGGAGTCGTCAAAGGTGTGAATAGTCTAAAGGAGGGAGGATGTCCAGAAACCGAAACTCTAGTCTAGCTAGTACAGGTTGGGGATTTTGGGTAATGGTTCATCTGCTATTACAGTGCAGGGCCCTAGCCTGGGCGAAATCTCTAGGGGGCAGATCATGACACTATATCTAAGCGGAGCACTAAGTGGCTTGCCTATACAGATAATTGACACCCGGGCAGACCCGTCCTTTTTCACCTGTGTAAGAGGGTCATCTGAGGGGGGTGCTGAGGGAAGGGGGTACATGTAAGGACTGGCTTTGGTGCAAAATTGTGCTATCGTTGGTAAAACTTTGAACTGATTATATCTTTACAAATTATGATGATCTGATTATTTAGTGATAATCTTCCTATTTTTTGGCTCGGCGTAAATTAAGAGGTTCTGTTCAAAGTGAAGGTAATGACACTCTCTAGGCCTACTCTTTGACTTTGTGAGGTGGCTTGGATGCAAAATGGTGCTATCTTTGATAAATCTTCGTAAAGCTTTGAATTGATTATATTTTTAGATACCCTCATTATTAAGTGATTATTTCCTATGTGGGTAGGGTGTTATGGAAGGGAATGTTGCCTCAAGGGAGGGATGACACCTCTACTCTTTGAAAAAATTTTCTTGTGTAGTAAGTTTTTCTAGATCATAAGTAGTGTAATCTTTGGCAAAGCTTTGGACTGATAACGTGATCTGAAAGTTTATTTACTGAATTTTACGGCAGTGGCATGACACCGGCCTTACAAGGCTAGTACCCGGTGCGGGCTTCTCCTTAACGCTCTTAGTATGCCACTGGGGGAGCAACATCGGTTGGCGCGTAACCGTAGCGTAGGCCTTGCAAAAAAATCTTCGGTCGAAATGTCTCTCAAATGAGGGGAAATGGCACATTTTAGACCTTAAAGTTGCATCTAAACATTCTTTACTTTTAGATTTCATGCTCAAGAAACAATTAGTTTAGATTTCAAGAAAAAGAAAAACTTAGATTTCATTAAAAGGGAAAATGTAGTCACCCCAATTTGAATGAGTGTACCCGGGCATCCTATTTCATGAATGGCTTTTGAGAATGATGTTACAGTATGTTTCTCACTGAGTTTTGAAATTCACTAGAGTAACTCCTTGGTTTGCCGTTAATATGCAATATTTATGTTCTAACATATCATGAAAGATACTGGAAGTGAAATACGAGGATGTTTGTGCGCTTTAGCTGTTGTTTCGAAATAAGTTTGCGGTAACTGCAACTTATGCCCTTTAAATTAAACGTTTCTTAACCAGCTCATTGAGTTTAAGCTTATAATTAAAGGTAATCATGGGCTATGATGACATAGCCAGCTTATATGCGGGTGTATTCAAGCGGTGTATCTCGTAGGAGGAAGATGGTTCATTCGTCAGGAAAAGAAGCCCGCATAAGAGCGCGTCTACGGAGGGGTCCGGGGACCTCCCCGGGAAAAGTTTGGGGAAAATGGACCCTTACATGCAATTTCCCAGGTTTTGGGGTAATTGAAATCATAATTTGGAGACTGAAATTTTCAGCATTTCAGTATGTTTTTTCTCGTTAGGCCAACTTTCATTTACGGTGTAGAAATCTCGGGGGAGGGGAAGTTTCCCCCTGTCCCCCACAGTCTACGGCACTGCAGTGTGCATTTCTGTGCAATGGTGTCCACGGTGTTGCAGCCTTTGTTTAGTGAATATACTACAATCCAACACTGAGGCACCCTCGTGCTAATCTTAACAGTGATACAATGTTAAGATTGAATACGTATGACCTGGCACGGAGCAGAGAATCATGTTTAGGGTCAAACTGAATTACCATGCAAATTGCAAAGTCATACCGGAGTCTGACTGCAAACCTTTGTTCAACTTCTTTCAGTGTAACAAAAAACTCATTGTCAGGACAACTTTGGCTAACCATGTCGCATGCTTTAGTCTTTGGAAATTCGCTGTGTAAAAACCAATTCTGGAACTTCGACATACGATACGAGGCCTGCATCCAGACGAGGTCTTTAAGTGACGGGGGGGGGGGGTAGCTTTCAGGGGCGAGATATTTTTTCAGGAAATGAGATATATGTTAACATGTTTGAAGACAAAAGTAAACTTTTTGTTGGCGAAACTTTTCCCGAAGGAGGTCGAGGAGCTGCCCCTGCTGAAAACGTGTTTCTGAACTTCTCCTATAATGCATTTTGCATCAGTGCTATAGGGTATTCACGTCCGCCAACACTGGGTCATGATGTGGTGTCTCATTGCAAAGAGGAGTGGTAACCTTAGTGCAGGATTTGATTGTATGTAGCACACCACTAATGGAAGAGATTTCCACCGCCAAAGTGCTAGCTAAAAACAACAGCAAAAGAAGAAAGTAAAGAAGAAAAAAAAAACAGATATGTAGACCATGCCGCTGACAGGATATGTTCATCAGTGATGTAGATGTAAGCAAATGAATTGAGGTCATCACTAAAACAAAACAAAAAAAAATGTTTCACTTAGATCTTAGGCTATGGTCAAATGGGCGGCGATCGGGGGGGGGCAGGGGACATGCCCCCCAGTGTTTGAGAAATCGCCCATTGATTTTGATTTTTCGCACAGTAAATTTTTTGAAAAATGCTGTCATGTGCCCCCAATATTGAGAACAAATCGCCGCTCTTGGGTCAAATTGTGATTTTGTGGTCGGTTGAGAGCGCATTGAATGTCTTTTGAAGGTTAATGCCTTAATCTGATGACATTAGACCCAAGTTAAATACCTCAGAGCTTCCGGGGGGCTTTGTCTCTTGCTTCCCCTGGGCACCAACAGGGACCGGACTGGGGCCCACGTTTTTGGAGAGGGTTGAGCGTGAAGATCACCAGTCCAACCCCACACCGTCTCATTGATTAAATCCTGGCTTCTCGCCTGAGTAGTTGTGAAGGGCTCGAGTCAGTCTTGCTGATGATGCAGAACGAAAATACAGTGTATTGTTAACTTCATGCAAAGTGTATGAAAATAATTCTCTGGTGCATATCTACGATAAGGATCAGTTATGAAACTTTATGAAATATATTTGTGAAGGAAACAAAAGGATATATTTGATCCTCTCACTGAGATTAACAGTATGTTTCAAAGGTACAGTTGATTGGGACAACTGCTTATCCCCATCTCATCCTAAATGTAACCCTGATAGAAGGGATATGTGATCTCACTGGATTAAGAAGCATGTTTGCTTCGACCAAATAAACCGCATCCTGTTGTCAGACTGGTCCGTACAATTAGCCCCCTGTGTTCTTATCCGCACTTGTTTGAGTTTCCTTTCAACATATTGAATGGGATAGGTTCCATCTACCACGATCACAATTACCAAAACTTGATTGCGGGTGCAACAATCAGTACTGTAAGAAGTTCTTGAGAGCTTGCCCTAAGACCGTTAACCTATAAAGATTTGCAAAAAAGTTCCTAAGTCCTTAAAATACTGTTCTTACTGGGCCAGCGACTTTTATGGTACTGTACTTACATGAATCATCGGAGTCGGTGTCAGAAGGGTAGGAAGGGCAATAAATCAAGTGGTGTTGGCGTAAAGTTTTGGAACGATTGAAGAGGGTTGAATCTAGCTCCAGTGACTTGGGAAGGAAGGGCAAGATCTCGGTAAAACTCATAAAATAGGGTGGAAAACGTGCGGGGCGAGGGGTTAGAGGGTTTTGTGGGGTGTGGAGTTTAAGTGCCCAAATATAAGACATCTAATCACTCAAGACAGAAAGTTTCATTTGCCCGGATTTGTGAACCATGATTACTTAAGTATAGGCTTAGGAAGAGTTTTAAGATTGGGGGGGGGGATTGGAGGACGAATATGTGACACCATTGAAGCGAAGCGCCAACATGACTTGGCGCGCAGCCTGCATGCCAGTTTAATTTTGGCCAAAAATGACTCCAGGCCTTGTTAGTCGAATCTGAACATTTGTAGAAAAAACTCAGGCTTCCAGAAAATTTGTTGAAAAAACTCATGCTTTCAGAAAAGACTGAAATCACTTTGTAGGGGAATAATGTAGGCCTACTGGATGTTATTCTGTACACTTACATTTGACACAATTCAATTAAAGATGGACATATGTTTGATTAAGGAGCTGGTCCATAAATGGCGTGTACAATTATTGTAGATCTGTGGCCTACGGGAGGGGTTCTCCTTCCTTTTAAGAACATTTTTGAATTCTGATGATGCCTGCACCCAAAATGATGGCATTCACATCCGTAATTTGACCCACAAAATTGGCCTAATTTTCTCAGATTTTTGGTTTCGATGATAAGAGAAACCTATGCATTCATGATGGCGTGTGTGTATGTATGTGTGGGTGTGCGTGTGTGCGTGTGTGTGTGTGTGTGTTTGTGACACTTTGCTCGTTAACACGATATCTCAAGAAGGGAAACTATGACAGTTCTCAAACTTGGTACATAGATGCCCCATATTGAGAGGAAGAACCCTAATGTTTTTGGCGGGGGTCAAAGGTCACCTGGGGTCACCGGGGGTCAAACTCTGAAAACCTTGTTAACACAATATCTTGAGGTAGGAAGCTTGGATGAATTTCATACTTTGTATGTCGATGCGGTATGGTATGAGGAAGAACCCTATCATTTTTGGTGGAGGTGAAAGGTCATCTGGGGTCATCGGGGGTCAAACCCTGAAAACTTCGTTAACATGATAGCCCAAGAAGGGAAATTCTGACTTTTCTCAAACTTGGTACATAGATGCCCCATATTAAGAGGAAGAACCCTATTGTTTTTGGTGGGGGTCAAAGGTCACCTGGGGTCACCAGGGGTCAAACCCTGAAAATCTTGTTAACACAATAACTTGAGTTACAAAGCTTGAATGAATTTCATACTTTGTATGTAGATGCATTATGGTAAGAGGAAGAACCCTATCATTTTTGGTGGAGGTCAAAGGTCATTTAGGGTCACCAGGGGTCAAACCCTGAAAACCTTGTTAACCTGATATCTCCAGGTAGGAAGCTTGGATAAACTTCACACTCTGTATGTAGATGCCTTATAGTTAGAGGAAGAACCCTTTTATTTTTGGCGGGGTTCAAAGGTCATCTGGGGCCACCGGGGGTGAAACCCTGAAAACCTGGTGAACACGATATCTCAAGGTAGGAAGCTTGAATAAGTTTCATACTTTGTATGTAGATGCGTTATAGTAAGAGGAAGAATCCTATCATTTGTGGTGGAGGTCAAAGTTCATTTGGTGTCACTGGGGGTTAAAATCTGAAAATCTTGTTAACACGATATATCCAGGTAGGAAGCTTGGATAGATTTTATACTTAGTATGTAGATGCGTTATATTGAGAAGATGAATCCTATTGTTTTTGGTGGAAGTCAAAGGTCATCTGGGGTCACCAGAGGTCAATGTCTGAAAACCTTGTCAAGACGATATCTCCAGGTAGGAAGCTTGAATAAATTTCATAGATGGTAAATTGAAGTGTTATAGTGAGAAGATGTACCCCATTGTTTTTGGTGGAGTTCAAAGGTCATCTAGGGTCACCGGGGGTCAAACACTGAAAACCTTGTTAACACAATATGTCAAGGGAGAAAGCTTGCATAGATTTTATACTTAGTATGTGGATGTGTTATGGTGAAAAGATGGACCCTATTGTTTTTGGTGGAGGTCAAAGGTCATCTGGGGTCACCAGAGGTAAAAAGCAAAATTTCCCAAGAATTTCCAAGAATATTACATGGGTTCACCAGAGGTCAAAGAGCAAAATTTCCCAAGATCGTCATCTGGGGTTACCAGAGGTCAAAACGCAAATTTCCCAAGAATTCCCAAGACTAAATTGGTTGGGAACTGGGACGTTAAACCTCATTTAACCTAACCCAAGACTAAATAGGAATACAAAACTGTATTTTTCCAACATGTTAAGATACCATTTGACCATTGACTGAAAGATATGGGACATCATGGCTTTATTTGGAATAGAACATATCATCGAAACCTCAATGTATTTTTGCATTCTGGTTTAAACATGTAACACTGAATTTGACTGAAAGATATGGCTAGCCTATTTCCATGTTATAGTATATTGTCCAATTTTTCGAAACTTATTTGCTAAAAATACTGTTGAAATATATATGTTCATCTGCAGATAACAAAGAAATTAAAAGAATAATGATACCGTTTTATTGTTTCATGTCATGTCAGAATTTTCCATTTTAAAACTGCAGCGACGTACGTAGGATAGTTGGCACCTGGGGTTGGTATCCTGGGAAAGGGTCTAGGGGTGAGGTATCCCCTCCCCTTCGAGACGTTTTCCAGGGAAGGTGGCTTTGATGCAAAATGGTAGCAAAACTGTGAACTGATTATATGGTTAGATAATTTCATCACTTCGAGAATATTTAAGTTGTCGCTTTGCACCCCCAAGGCTGGCAGAGGGGCTACCTGTACCCATTATTGCGCCACTGGGTAGACAAAAAATCATTGGGGGAAGGAATGGAGTAACCAAGGGGCCCGTCTCAGGGTCTTTGGTGCATGCGCAGGGGCGACTTAACATATCTTCAAATGCATTTGATATGCCTGATTAGTTAACCACAAACATCACAATTTGATCCCCTTTTTACAATAGCCTGACCCAGACTGTAACGGCCGGTCGGTGTGATGACGTCATGGGGATTGTGAACAGGTGAAGGGGAACGAGATCAATGATGGCAGGGATGCATAAGGCGTTGGAACAATAGTATCATACAAGTTGTCCAAAAGTAATTATGTGGCACATACTTAGTTGCTATGGATACGCGCAAAGAGCGCTGAAGAAATCCTTTGAAGTGGCAATTTAGTCTATTTATTATCCGCATTTCATCGGAAGCTGTCTCTAATCCTCGTCGGCTTATAGAACAAGGATCGTGTCGCTCTGTGCATTTTTGGCTAAGTTGGTAGGGGAAAGTGAGGTAGTGGCGCCACCAAGGAGGGGGATTGGGGACCTTTCCCCAGTCATCCATCACCTGTTCCCCCACTTGCCCCCGTTCGCTCCAATACAAAGGTCACTGGCGGTGGTGGTGAGTTATTGGTCTATTTTTTATCATTTCGAGCCCGTAGCCACGGGGAGGGGGGGGGCATTGGGGGGCAATGCCCCACCAAAAATATTTCTGTCCCACCAGATGAAAATTGAAACTGCATAATTATTAATCTGGTGGAATCTACTCCATAGTCTCCATTATGATTCTGGTGAAATTTAGGCACTCGATTTATGAAAATTGAACAACCCGAGTGGCAACACTAGATATTACGTAAGTTATGTAACATAACGTGTGGAAGTAAACGGCTTACCGCTGCATGGTCGGCACCAAAAAGAATTTAGAAAGGATTTGGAAGCTATGTAGACATTCCGACTTTTGTTGTAAACAACCAGAAAGCCCTGTGTTGTGTGATTCCTTGGCAAAGATATATAGAAGTAAACGATACGGTAGATATTTTCATCCACTGCGGTGATGCTGAAATTGCTTGCAGATTTTTAGTTTCAAAATCTGTATACTCCATATAAACTTTGGTATCTTTCAAATATTGATAGTGTATATCCAGTCATTTATTTTGTCTCTGTTATAAATTTATTAAGTAGTGATAACCTAATCAATATTGGGAATATACATGCTAAGCATTATATCAAACTGGCAGAACTGGCTTGGAACCCTGAGATAACGTGGTCGCAAGCAAGTGGCACGACACATGTACACACACACAGTATCTGGTGAAATTTGGGCACTCTATATTGGTAAAGTTTGTCAGTTTTTATTTTAATATAGCTCAAAAAAGACTATTTACGTGTAATTTACAAGGCTGTGAGCTAGTTTGGCCGAAGAATTCTCTGTACGCCAGGCGCGTAGCCAAGGGGGCAAAGAGGGCAGCCCCCCCCCCCTTGAGCATATTTTTGTGTTTTTTTTAATGATTTTTTTATGATATTGCTAGCAAATCAAAATAAAAAATGTTTAGATGCACCTTACAAGGCATTTCCAGCGATCTGGAAGGTATTTCCGGTCAACTTTTCTTAGCGCTTCGCGCCAACCTATGGTGGCGATACGCTCAGATAGTTTGCCTACAGACTTCGCCCCCCCCCCCCCCCTTGGCAAATTCTTGGCTACGTACATGTGCTACGCGACAACCGATGGTGCCGGTCCGCTTAGATAGTACACCGGAAATTAGGAGAAAATTTTACGCCCCCTCAATTACAACACTTTCCCCCTAAAAATGTAAAGCTGGCTACGGGCGTATCATTTTCTTTTATAAATTGCTCTGAAATATCAAAACTTGCCGCTGGCATGTTGAGTTCTGTGTAAGGACATTCACTCACCGCGAATGCGTCGAGAGGTATGAAAACTAAATTTGCTAAGCAATAAAGGCGACAGGGTCCTTATAGAGTCAACACTGATTAAGTTGGAGGGGAGACTATTCCAATCCTTAAAATTCTGGGGTAAAAAGCTAAATTTATAACAGTTTGATCTGGCATACTGATGGTAAACATGAAGATCATGTTTAAACTGTAAAGCGGGTCCTTCGAGTAGGGTGCTGAATACAACCAACAGGAACTATGAGAGCTCTGCCTAAAACATCTTTAGAGAAAAGGATCAGTCTATCACTCTAAAAACACTTTGGTCAAATTGACCAATGACGGGGTCAACTATGCACCGAACCAAATATGGTCAAAAAGTGACTAAACTATGGTCAACTTTGACCAATTAGTGGTCAAATTTGACCATAAATTAGTCAAACTATTTGACCATATTTGGTTCGGTGCATAGTTGACCCAGTCGTTGGTCAATTTGACCAAGTGTTTTTAGAGTCTACTTTGCCATCGTCATTCATCTACTGGGCCAGGTTAAGCTCCTTAAGAAGACCAGTCATAGATCCTGGCTCTCTAGAAAAGTCAGACGCAATAAATCTAGCCGACCTTCTCTGGATACCCTCAAGTTTGTCACGCAGGTCAATGTGGTGAGGGTCCCGCACAGGCTGGAATATTCAAATATAGGTCGGTAGTGACATTTGTATGCCGCTAGCATTACTTCTCTAGGGCAAAAAGACAGATTTCTGAAGAGTAGTGGTTTCCAACGGGGGCGTTATCGCTCCCTGGATGGTGTTCTTGCAACTCAGGAGGCGATGAGGGCTAAGGGGGGGGGGTAGGGGTCATTTTGAAAATATGAGATACAGTACTCAGATTAAACCAGGGCCTTACAAGATTCTAAAAGGTTTCCTCAGTTGAGTCTCAAATTGGTATGCATAAAATGGAGCCCTTGGGAATGGTCCATACCTCAGAGGGGCCCTGGCATCTTTAAAATTCAAAAGAATTTTTCCATCCCTGACTGCGATCGAGCCTTCACGCTTTCGTAAATCGTGCAGCAGACCTGCTAACCTCTAAATTTGTAAACATGGAGATTTTCACACAAAAACCTGGAGAATGGCACCTCAAACGCTGAATATTTACAATTCTTCTGTAGTAGTACCTCTAAACATATACTAAAAAAAAAATCAAACAAATAAGAGTTGTCAATAGAATCGTTAATGGTGCACTAACAATATTTTGTTTTATGACTTTGAAACTCAGTCATAAATCTGCAACCTTTCAACATCTTTCATAAAATAAAATCATTCACTCTGCTTGAGGAAGTATAATCGAGCTTGGTGGGTTTACCTTTCTGCAAAAAAAAAATGAATTTATCAGCTTAAGGAAAGACTTAAGGACAGATTGTTCCCAGGAATCCCGTTTCTGCTTTTAACTATGCATTGGTTTGCAATCATGGTGTGTATAAAGCAGGGATGTACAATGAGTGCAGGGCAAAAAAAAAAAAAAATACTGAAAAGTATAGGTTTTGTAGAGTGAATACCGTCCTGGGGTGGGTAAACGAAGAGGGGATTCCCCATCCCCTTTTGGAAAATTTTTGCTTTCAGAGGGGAGCTGAGGTGCAAAATGGTGCACTGTAAATCTCAAGTCCCAGTTGTTTTTATGAGAACAAAAATATCACTGCAAGATGTGAAAAACTTCTGAACACCTTTCATGTAGAACTTCCAATAAAGTTAAACACCCAAAATCTTCCCTACATTAGTAGAAGGCAATGCATTTTTTGTTTTCCCATGAAATGACCGCAGCATGATTATACTAAATGACCGCTCATATAAACTTCTTGAACACCCTTTATTGGGCTATCTTCAAACTTATATCACAACAATGAACACCCCAAACTGTTACTACATCTGTAGAAACCAAGGTATTTTTTGTTTTTCCATAAAATGACCACTAGATGACCATTGACCTTAAATTTCTGATCACCCCTTATGGACCTAGTGCCAAAGTATATCACATCAATGAACACCCAAAGATATCCCTATGTCATAAGGACATAAGGCATTTTACTTTTTGATAAAGTAACCTCAAATGACCCCTAGATGACCTTTGATTGCAAATCCCAGCCATCACTGATAACCAACTATCTTGTCATCACTGTGTGTAAGTTTCATCAGAATTTGTGTAAGCATATACCTTCATGGGGATTGTCTGAAGTTTTGAGTACTTTCTCATAAGTGTCATATATGGTCAACATATCCTTAACCTTTAAAATAATAGAAGAAATTAAGATAATTCATGATGCCATCTAAAGATCAAGCCTTCACTTGTGTAGCAGATTAGTTTGAACGGTACAGGTACTCAATTTACACGATGCTACAATATAGATACACTAGTCAGGGTGCAGTGTTTTTGTTTTGTTTTTCTTTTTGCATGTTTTTCTGTTTGCACTTCAACATAATTCCATCTACTGTTTCCAGATTATTTTCCCTACTTCCGGTATGGAAAAATTATGACAGAAATACAAGAGAAAGACGGAGGATTAAGCCAATTCTTTTTAAACATAAGGAAAACTTACATCCCTGAATTATAGCCTAATATTTGCAATAACACAATATTTTTTTAACGACTCAGTCTTAGTTTTTCACCGTGAGTTTTGGAGATTTGACCGTGAGCTGACCTTAAAAAACCGTGAGACTCACGGTGAAACCGTGAGAGTTGGCAGGTATGAAGCCGGTTAAAGATTTGCCATCTCAAAAGGGAGTCAGTATTTTAAGTCCCCCACAACTGTTTAGCTAGCCAGGGTCGGACCCACACGTAAAAACAATGTAGGCTATGTGTAAGTCTTCCCCTAATTTCAACATGTGTTTTTGTTATTGTCGTTGCATTCATAAGGGTATTATGCTATAGACCGGGGGGGGGGGGTTTCCCAACCCCATTCTGTGAAAGGGGTGGTGAGCTGAAAAAGTTTGGGAACCGTCACTTTAGAGGATGCATAGAAGTTTGTTGTCCCTGTTACAAATATTCTGGATGTGTTTATCCCAAGTTTATGTCTTAAGTTTATTGTTTAGTTTCTTCCTTAGTTTATCTGAACGAGCTTTTACTATGACCAATCACATAGAACACGTCATGTTACACTGCTTATCTGGTTCTCTCAGTAGGCCTACAGTGTGTGTGTGTGTGTGTGGGGGGGGGGGTTGATCCGTCCACTCTTGATCATGGTATATGTCGCTGTGCTCAACGGCCTTTGGGGTTGTGTGTGCGTGTGAGGTGGGGGATTGGGCAAGAATATAAGCAGTTCCTCCTTATTCATAAGGTCTTCTTTCATGTGCAAGGTTACCATGTCCAGGAGAAAATTGGTAATTGGTTTGTCGGGTTTTGTTGGGTTTTAACTGGTTTTGTCAGGTATCTGTTTTAACCCGACACTAAATACCTGTTTCTTGACTGGACTTTTCCTGGGTTTAACTGGTTTTATCAGGTACCTGTAAAAAGCCGACACCAAATACCTGTTACCAGAGTTGTATTCAAGTCATTTTTTCTCAAGTCAAGTCTCAAGTCATTTACCTTCAAGTCAAGTCGAGTCTCAAATCATTTTCCTTCAAGTCAAGTCGCAAGTCATTTTCCTTCATGTGAAGTCTAGTCACGAGTCAATTTCGTTCAAGTCAAGTCACCAGTCATAATGCAGTACAGGGCCGTCACGACCGGGGGGTGTGGGGGGGGGTCTCACCCCCCAAAGTTCGTCAGAGCGACGATAGTCGGAAAATCTGAAATGCCAGTTGGAATTTCTGATATCTCAGTCTATCACATTTTTCCGACTGAGCTTATGTCAACTTTGTATATATTTTCCAACTAGACCAAGTGAGAATAATACCAAACGTTATTTTTCTCACGTAAAATCGAATCAAAGCTGTCCTTTTTCGAAAATTCTTCTCAAACTCTCAAAATTTTCGCGCGCTCCGCGCGCTTCAAACCTGACCTCAGTGTTTTTCTTATTATCAATATCTTCCGATAGCAACTTTCGGAGAAGCACAACAGCAGAAGTTGAAAGCTGTTTACAAATTACCTGGTAAAAGACTGGCTTTTTGAGTGGCATGTTGGTTTGTTGGGCAATTGAACGTATTTTGATGGAGATTCTGAATGCAGGTTTTATTATGAAACATATCAATTTGTTCAAAACACTTTCCTGTCAAAACACTTTTCTGTCTAAACTGAGGATTGGGTGACTGAGACGTCATGGCTATGTATAATTCATACACACGCTCATCCCGTACACTTGATTGGTCGTGTGGGCGTGACCAAATGTTTTATTTACCACTACACGCACTTGTTCGCTGTACATACTGTACAACGCGCGCACGGTGTAGAAGTCTGTGGCGGGTAACGGTCGCGTTGTTTACACATCGCTTGGGGTCTTTTCATTGGTGCAAGACATATGCATATTCATATTTATGTCTGTTTGTACGTATTTTGGCCTGGTCCCTATGGGGGAGTGTTGAACATTTGAAAACAAAGGTTACCATTGGAAAGTTTACATGATAACCAATCCAGCAATGCATGAACATCGGCGATCCAAGCTTATTTGTACAAACAGCAGTAGGTCAAAAGTTCATAGCTATTGCTTGCCATGCAAAAAGATGCCTTCGAAATCTGTCCAGGTCCCTATGTAAAAGTAAAAAAATATCGATATATTTTTATGTCATTCAGAAGCTGAGACATAGTAGAACATGGAACTGAATGAACATCACTGTAATTTTGCTATGCAACAGAGCACGAGCGATCGAAAGTTCGTATCCGTACTGTTTTCCACAGAGCGCATTTTCGTTGCGTGGGAGACGCTAACACAAGCTGTATGGGTTTAAGTAACAAACAAATTGATATGAATCTTATTTAATGAAAATTTGGGCGCGCTTCGCGGGCATGCGTCACGATTTACAATCAATCTCATGAACATTATTAAGGTAATTATACCAGACACAGTTCTATGGGAGCTAGGGCGCTAACCCTCGCCAATTTTTTTATAGACTAATATTGGTGAAGACATAGATATACTCAGAAAATATTCCAAACGTCTATTTATCAGGCCCGTAGCCAGTAAGTTCTGTAACGATTTTTTCCATAACTTCAAAAAATTTTCGCTCGCTACGCGCGCTTTCATCTCTAGTTCTATCTAGTGGTAACACCCCCGTTTCAAACATACTGGATTTCAATGTTTCCACAAATGTTGTTCTTCCGTGTAGGCGTGATTCTAGAGAAACACGAATATGCATGCATCATTCCGAAGTTCTTTCCTCTTTTTCCTAACTTTTAGAAGATTCTTTCTTCAGCCTCGCCATCGTGGCAAACATATTTTGTAAGAAAAAGATCTTTCATTTTTCGTAGGAGATCCTTAATGGGTAAGATAAAGAATGTAATCCCCGACGACGACCATGCAGTCACCAGAACAAATTTCTTGGTTTTGTCCAGATTCTTCAATAAAAGCCCAAACATTTTCAACTTTCCTTAATGAAAATTCAATATAACCCCAAATTTTTCGGCGCGCTTCGCGCGCCTTATATTTTGTGTTCGGCAACCCATTGCATCTGTCGGGACTAAGAGTAGCTGGCCCCCAGTCAGGGCGCTTCCCCCCATGTCGGCAAATCAAAGTACCACCCCTGGCTGAGCCTGCGTGCAGGTTTTTCATTTTGGCATTGAAGTATACCCCCAAATTTCGGCGCGCTTCGCGCGCAATCCTCACAATCCACGTTGTATCATTTATGAACATTATAAGCACAACGTACCAGTGAACTTTTATAGCATAAACTATGTGTACATTCTGAAAACGCGCTTGTTAGTCCTAAACCCTTTTTGCTATACCTGTCTGGGAGGTCTAGTATCATTTTTCTGCACCTATACTCTCCCTCCCGCCCATTCCCCATTGTTCGTCTCGATTTTCGTTCAAAATTGGTAAAAATACGATAGATGTAAAGTGCTTGGCGTCATACTCTATATTATTATTATTTAGATGCCAGTCATTGCCCCATTTTATATTATTGATCCAGAGCTTCCAGGAGGCCTATACAGGTATATGCCAGCAATAGATGCCAGAATAGAAGGCATTAAAGTAGTCAAAAGGTGTGTGTGTGTGTGTGTGTGGGGGGGGGGGGGTTCAGGAGGTTTGTTGACAACGAATTCTTCTCTTAGACAACATACTTTCTACTTTCACCAAATCTTAGTATTCACTAAATTATGGACATTTTCCAGCCATATATGATCAGTTCCAAAAGTATCCCAAGATAGCACCATTTTGCATCTAATCAACCTTACCTTAACAAAAATTTCTCAAAGGGGAGGGGGCCCCCTCCCCTTAGGCCTAACCCCCAGGACGGCACCTTTATGAAGTGACAAAGGAAGGATCACCACTGCTGTATCATACAAAAGTAACGCCCATAAAAACGAAAATGCAATTTACGGGCCGCCACTCATTTGGAAAAAGAATCAAACCAGTCGGAAAAATTAGAATTCATTTAATTATGGACATTTTCTAGCCATATATGATCAGCTCCAAAAATATCCCAAAGATAGCTCCATTTTGCATCTAAGCAACCTTAAATTAACAAAAATTTCTCAAAGGGGAGGGGTCAACCCCTCCCCTTAGACCCCTCTCCCACGACGGCACCTTTATGGAGTGACAAAGGAAGGATCCTCACTACCGTATGTAAACGCAGAGCGCATAAAAAAATGGTGCAATTTACGCGCCACCATTCAGTTGGAAAATATATCTATCCAGTCGGAATTTAGGACCTTCACACCTCCCCCCCCAAACATATGACCCTAGCTACGGCCCTGATGCAGTATTTAATAAAAAGATAATAAACCTATAAACCAAATAACAGGTCCTACATACAGTCTTAATACGAATACCGAGTGGTAGGCCTTGATAAATTTCTATCAAGAGAAGTCGCAGGATAGCCCTTTTTCTTTTTGGAAGATTTACGAAATATTTTATGTCCATACTGAAGAAAATCCAATCAACAACTTTTCAGGACAATCACTGGATCACTTAAAGGCAATAGGCAGTCGCCCCAAAATTTTCTTTGAAAAATCAGCAGACTCTTGCAAATCTCCTCTTATTGCATTACAAGCGCCTCTGAAGACGTTTTGAACATAACTATTACAAACAATAGGTAAAGCAAGGCAAAATTCTCCTTGAATTCCACAATTCACTAACAAAAATATTGTCACATGATCAAAATAGGCCATTCATGAACTAGAGTGACAGGATACACTCACTCTGTTTGGGGTGACTGCCTACTGCCTTTAAGCTTAAAGCTCTCACTGTAGGCTGAGCAGCTTACAATATCATAGTCATAGATCATAAAAGATAAGTTCTTTGCAAATGGGATCGTTTTAAACTAAGGAGGATATTCCCCAAACATGACGCCGCTCAGCATTTTGTAGTTTTAAGGGTAGCCTAGCTGCGTACGTGTGAAACTTTTTTCATGTGGTAATGAGTACCCTCTAAATGCCGGCCTTGCGTGTTTGCCATTTGAATGATGAATCATCATTGCTGGGTTCCCTAATCCAGAACTGAAGGGGTCACACTGCATTCTTCAGCATGATTTTACCCAAAATGTTCGCCGTTTTTGCGTGCTAATTTTGTTCGTCAGATGGCAGCTAGGAATTTGTGTTTAACAGAGTTTCATCGGGGTTGTGTCCTAAGGATGACTTTTGTACCCTATCAAGTCACCACCATCTGCGGCGATGGCGAGTTCGGGCTTCGCCACCATATAATGTGAACCAGTGGCACCCCCAGGAGTTGGTGAGTTGGGGAACACAACAAGTATGTTTTAATCCCACCCCAGACACCCTCACACAGTCAGTGTAAGTTGTACATATGAGAACCTGCCATGGGTTGCACCCGCGGCGGATTCTTCCTTGTCCCCTCGTGCAGGCGCAGTCCTGGGGGAGGAGCTGTAAGAGGAGAGCAACCTCTTCCCCTTTTAGAGATTTTTGTTCCTTTAAGGTGGCTTAGATACAAAGTGGTGCTATTTTTGGCAAATTTTAGAACTGATGATAGGTTGAAAGATTCTCTTTATTCAGTACATTTTTATTTTTGGTTGGGTGTAAAGGTAGGGTGTGTTGTCTTAGTGGAGGGGTGACAAATTTTGCATTAGAAATCTTTTCCATGACAAAACTTCCATGCAGACTATGAACCTGCAGGAAGCTCTCAATTCCCTAATAAAATTCACCTGCCAATTAGACGGCGAGCCTTTTGCTTGGAAATTCGTTAAACTTAGCAATATTCACGAAATTACCGTATGTCTTCTCTTGAATTTCCCGCTTTTGCATTCTTGCAATGTTGTGCTCCTCTGTAATCACTCCTACGGACACGAACAATCGGCCTAAAAGCCCTCGCTGATATATAGTGCGGATACTTCTGAGATAGTATTGATAATAAGCACAGAACGACTTGTGATAGAAATTGATTAAAATAGATCCATTGCTAAGTCAAAACACCTCACCTCACCCCACCCAGGGGCGTAAATACGGGTGGTGTGTTAGTGTGTGACACACCCCCCCCCCCCGTGAAAATCAGACGTCGGTCTCTGAGTTCCAATAAGTCGGTCTCAAAGCCAGTTTAGTATGCCGTTGTAACAGTAGACAAGACATGAACAACATTTGAAGTAAAAAGTTGGCCCGAAAAGCAAAACAAAAAAAAGGGTCTCCAAAAATTTGGATCGTACTACAAATTCGGATCTTACTAACATAACATAACAGGTTAAAGGGCAAAGGAGGGCTAAGGCCCCATAAGATGCCCTGAAGTCCATACAACCTTAACTGAAAACAAACAACCAACCAACACCAATGTGTCAATGTTAACCTTAAAGCAGTGCACAGATGTAGAGTTAACTAGCCACTCAGGCAGACTATTCCACTCGTTAACAACTCTATGAGAGAAGCTGAACTTCCTAATGTCGAGTCTTGCAAAACACTTAACTAGCTTCTTACAATGGCCTCGAACCCGAGAATTACTTTGAAGTTTGAACCCTTAAAAAATTGCAAGATGACAAAGGATTCCTTTCAGAGAGAAATTTGTTCACCTGAAGCATGTCCCTCCTAATCCTTCTCAACTCCAGGGTGGTAAGCCCAAGATGCTTAAGTCTAACATGATAGGGTAGGTGTCTCACCTCGGGTATAAGGCGAGTGGCTCTCCTCTGAACCTGCTCTAAAAGAAACTTGTCCTTTTCATAGAAGGGACTCCAAGCCTGGGCTGCATAGTCGAGGTGGGATCTTACCAACTGCTTATACAGATTTAGTACAATTTCTTTACTAAAACTACTGAAATTCCTCTTGATCAATCCAAGCACCCTAGCCCTAGCAGCAGCTACTATGTCAAAGGACACAATACTTAATGTGACCAACCTCTAGACCTTCAGACCTATACATTATGGGTCTGTCATGTGCAGGGTTGTTCCCGTTACGCTTTGAAAGTAACTCGTTATAGTTACAGTTAATTCCGTAAAATTGTAACTCGTTACAGTTACTGGTTACAATGTTGAAAAAGTAACTAGTTACAGTTACTTTTGACTAAAAAGTAACTAGCTACATTTCAAAAGTAACTCGTTACTTCAAGGTGAATATACGGTACCTCGGTACCTGAAATGGAGGGGGGGGGGGGCATAATTAGATAGTAAGACGGGGGCACATGAGACGACCGACACCTCATTTGTGCCGGTTATCCTTAGGTGTTCCCCAAAGAAAGTCAATGAAGCTAGCTGATCTTCAATGGGCATTGTCGCAGAGGCTCCTAATGCTCAACATGAAGCAGCGAATCATGATACTGTGTCGGAGCTTACGCAAACTATTTGTTAGAGGAATATGGTTATAACCAAAACTTTTCCAGTTACCAAAGTACTTCTTTGAGGGTTGAAATCTTTATACTCCCATCACACAGTCGGCTAATTTAGAGAGGTTAGCGGCTATGCCGGAAAGGGGAAGAGCGTTGTTTCAGCAGTAATTAAAGTCTTCACCCCTCAAGGGCATAAATATGGTATAATAAGAGGATGAATACATTTGTTAGCAGTAAAATTTTAAAACCTCACCGCTAAGGTTGGGCTAAGTGATATTTCCCCATAAATTTCAAGTTTCACATTGTGTCGATATAAAACAGTGCATAGAAATGGTGATACTATGCAGTTTATACATGCAGATCATGTGCACATAATTCACTTTCCCTTTACAATATGTAAAGCTTTAAGTCGGACACTTCTCTTTCCAATTAGCTTTGTTAGGATACTTTTAACGCCATTGACCATTTCAATATTCTGCTGTTTTTTTATATTAACCGTACTATTATTCCAGTGTAAGGAGTTACGGACATTGAAAAGAATATGATATAGCCTAAATTCATACGTTTGATTCATCAAATAAAGATACCATACATGTTAAATTAGATGCATAAATGGATGCACGGTGTTTACCAACGCTTGGCACCGTATAGATTTACTGGGCTCCAACGCAAGAGTCCGGATTCGGTTAGCTTAATGCCGGTCTCAAGAGCGTTTTTCTAGATTAGGAATTTGCCCGGGATAGAAGGTTCCGGAATCGAAATTTTTACGGAATGTGATGTAACTGGACTCGGACTCGGAGTTCATTCCAGCCGAGTTCTCAAATATGAAAGTTACATTAAAAGTGTTTAAAGTTCCATTTGTGCACAATGTACAGATCTAAGGTATTGTCACATACAATCAACTAAATTACTCAGGAGGCCAGGCTATGGAAGTGAGTACAAACGATGACTTTGTTAATGGTGGACATGTACGATAGAATTAAAACATCTGTATGTGTGATATGATATACATTGGCAAAAAGACTGGTCTCGGAATTGGTGCCATTGGAATCAAAACTGGCAGAAATTTGAGGATCCTGAGCAGTACCATGCTCGGAAAGATTCAGGAATCTAGAATCGCAGTTAGCTCCGACTCGGATAGGGTGAACACGGGTCCAGCCCTAACGTCTCAAGAGGCAATGATTAAACTTTCAAAGTAAGCTGGTATTTGAATGCCCATGGGCCAACCCGTTTCTCACGGTACACTGTCTCCACTGTGTCCTCTAAAGGACAATATGAGTAAACCAAGGCCCAGCTGACTTTACTTAGAATACATAAAGTCAGCTGAGCCTTAGAGGACCGTTCAGTATTTTTCAAATAATCGCACAAATCGGTCTCATGGATAATAAGCATTGATCTGTCTAATAAGTATTTTGACATACAGATCAATTTTAAACTTATTTCAATCAGGGAGTTGCTATTTGACAACTCCCTGGTTCAATAGACAATCAAGTGGCCCGGCCTGTAAGCCTACAGCGTGTGCATCTAATATCAACTTCTGATTCTAATCGTGAATAAAATTTGATGTCGGTGAGGGCGACGTCGATAATAGCGATGAATGATAAATAGCCTATATCGAAAATAATTTTACATTTTACTACCAAAGTGTCATCAATTTGAAAATTTTCTGTTATTCTGATATTAGCTCAAAGAAAATGCAATTTGTGGTCATTTTGACTATTTGTAACGGGAAAGTAACGGGACCCAAATGTAACGCCGTTACAGTTACTTTTACACAGAATTGTAACTAGTTACTTGCTCCGTTACTGAAATGCAAATGTAACTCGTTACAGGGTTCCGTTACACAAAATGTAACTCGTTACAGTAACGGCGTTACTTGTAACTCGTTACTTCCCAACCCTGGTCATGTGTGGCTTCATTCTCAACTGACTGAAAAAAAAGAAACCCAGATAGTCTACTACACATGATCATAGCCAAAGACCATAGCCGTTCTACCCGTAGCACACTGCAATCTTAAATGCATGAAAGGAAAGCTTGCGTTTCTGTTCTTGGATAATTTACTGGTACAAAATTCATTTCACACTCAGGCTGACTCAGCTACAAATATTGTCATTCAATGTTGCCAAGCCATTTTTTCAAGTCAAGTCAAGTCGCAAGTCATTTTTCTTTCAAGTCAAATCAACTTAATCAAGTCGCAAGTCAGTTTTCTTTCAAGTCAAATCAAGTCGCAAGTCAAGAAAAAGTGCGACTCGAGGCGGACTCGACTCGAGTCCAAGTCAACGACTCTAGTCAACAACTCTGCCTGTTACTAGACTGGTATTTTCTCCTGGTTTTAATTGGTTTTGTGAGGTACCGGACTCTCCTAATTTAACTGCCCAATTTTCCGCCCTACTGAGACAAAATATCTGCCCGATTTAGTCAGGTTTCTGACTTGAAGTGGGGGGGGGGGACTTCCCCCAGCACCCCCTGGCCCATACGGCCATGCATGTACCTGTTAAAACCCGACACCAAATACCTGTTCTTGAATGAAATTTTCTTCTGGGTGCAGATTTCCGGTACAGGCTAGAGACTGGAGGTGGTAGATGTGGAATTTTCCAGGAGACTTATGAAATTCATAATTTAAGGAAATTTAATTTTGATTTGTGGAATCACTAACGTTATTACCGTGCATACAGTCATCTGCATTCTGTTGCAACTTGTCCGGTCGGACATGCGACTAAGGAGAGAACGTCACCCTATTGTTAAAACGGGGTTTTTCAGGGGTTCCACCTGGGGGTTCGATTTTGCCTGGGGTTCGGTTAGGGATAAGGTTAGGGTTAAGTCAGTTTAGGGGTTAGGTTAGGGTTAAGTGGCCTCTAAAATAAGCAATCTCCGAATCACAAATAACAAGGATATCATACGAATGAGTACTATTTAACCGTATTTTGGGGTTTAGGGATGACGTTCTCTCCCTAGACTCATGTGTCCGGTCGGTCCTGTACGTATGCATCTCATCCATCTGCAGAGTAGGTTACCTGCGGAAGACATTTTGGGGTATTCAGCATTGGAAAAGTTCTTGCAAACTATGAAAATTTGTGCAACGTTTAGCTGTGCCTAGCCTAGGCCTGTTACTGTTAGTTTTAGGCTACGTAGGCCCTAGGCCTACAGGCTAACGTTAATAATTATTACACAGAAATTTACCGTTAGGCCTCACGTTAAACGTTGGCGATTTAGGCTAGGACCCTAGCCTCCGCATTAGGACTGTTAGGTATGTGTGTAACTATAAGCACTGTCCGAAAATAGTGGCCGTGAGTAAGGGGCACTTAGTGTTAAACCTTAGGCAAAGAGGGTATTCAGTCAAAATGTTCCCTCCTTTTAACTACCAAAACATCCCCACCATATGCAAGGCCAAGGGAGTGAAAGTCTGAACCAGATTGGAAAGTTTGCCCTGCGCGGGGAATTGATCCCCCACGCAAAAATATGAATTTTGAAGTTGCCAGCCACGCAATTTAACAACTGACAACTGCAACCGCGCAAACTTGTTGGCAGCAACCAAGCAGGTTGGCTGGGAAAGGCAATTTCCTGCAATGTAGGAGGTAGTTTTGGCTTAGGCCTAAATTTTCTTGCTATGTTCCGTGCCAACTCATGGTGGCACTCAGCTTAAATAGTATCGGCCGTGCAATTCTCTTGGCCATTATTAATATCCCCCGCACATCATTGCAAGCATTCCAGTCTGGGAAAGTCATAGGCTAGATTTTGGCCTCTGTAGGCTAGTCTGCATTCCGTGCATTCAGAACCGAATATCTTCAGCGTAGACAAAGGAAATTGCTTGGCATAGCGGCATGTGGATTCAAGAGTTGGTGTACAATTCACCAATTGACTATAGGCCTAGGCTAGGCTACTTTGCACTGTAAACTAGCTCTAGGCCCTACACCTAGGGCCAAAGTCAAAACAGCAGCTAAAAAATTTGGTGCTATTTCCACTTGATTTACATTGAGTCCCACACAAAATATGAGCATACCCTGCCAAATAGGAAAGAATGTGTGTAACTTTCTGCTTCAAGTATGATGAATGATCATCATACAGCAGGTAATGTTATGTTATATTGTGTGTTTTGTTGGCGTATGAATGCTGACACCTTGTGTAACTTTGGCGCCCAATATTTAGAGGTATGCGGAAAAGTAAATGTTGTTACACACATATTCGATATGAATAATTGTGACATTAGCCTATTAATGGCAGCTGGGGAGAACTTTAGATTGAAATATGTGATCAGTGTCCTCTAGAATGCACCAAATCGCTTGGCTTCCAGGGGCAAAGTTCCTGGACCCCAACAGAGACCTATGGGGATCCCCCTGTACTCCTGGCCGGCCAGTATGGAAAGTATGGCAGTTGCACACCCAAGATTTTTTTCTAGATTTTTATTGCACCCTTGAAAATTCCCATTGCACACCTGAATTTTTAAACCGACGGCAGTTGCCTCGTATAACCCTCGGTAGCCTATATGTTATATTGACATGGCCTATTGGATGATCACAAGTTGTGCTGGTGACTTGATTGAATGATTGATATAGGCCTATGCAGTGTCGGCCATCACTCGGCCAAGAGCCCAAGACCACTGGAGCTTATTTGGAACTTATGATCCGGTGTTGATTTGATCCCATACTTTCCACTCTGGATGTTAAGGAGGCCTTCAAGACTTTTGTTTAAATTTCTCCCGAAGCATTTATTTCACACTGGACTTTTCAAGTTCACACTTCAAGTGTGCATTTGACACCTTGTTGCACACTGCACACTTCAATTTTTTTTCGTGCACACTCGAGATCTCAGCGAAAAGTGCCATACTTTCCAATCTGGCTGGCGGAGGCACAAAGTGTTCACTCAAGCAGATGTCCCCCCAATAATTTTACCAGATTGCCGCCCCTGCCAGCTTTACATGAAATGCATCCTGGATTTAGGCTGGGTCTGGGAAATATTGAAAAACAGGCGCTTAATAGACGAGTTGGGAAATGTTTTCTGGCATTGCATCATGGGATGGGTTAAAGGTGAAGTGAACTACTTATAACCTTCATAGCAGTTGTTGATTATATATAACCTCTTTTGGATGTGTCCAGTCTGGAATCTAGAGGTTGTATGCCAGACATGTCCAGAGTACAAACTGGACTTTTGGCATACATTTTGGCTACAAGTTCTTATTTCAGGCAATCGCCAACACAAATCACTGCCCATGATTGGCGTACAAAAGCTACAAACTGGCGTACATGGGAACATCCATATACGGATATCCGGTGTACAAAAAAAAGTGACATTCCAGCCTGGAATGTAGTGCAGGCGTAATACATATCCACTGGGTGGTCAAGAGTAGTTACACACGCATGTGCACACAGACAAAAAAGATGACATGTTACAGCTGACCTTGTGACCCCACTGGAAGAGCTGAATTACTCAACTCGCCAAATTATTAAATATATTTATTAAACCTTTTCCATTATTTTTCATCGGACATTACTTACAGGTAAATAGTGTGTGCACATTCCCAGACTTTTGTTTCTGTTTTCTGTAATTGGTCTGTGGCGTGCAGATTTATAGTGAGAGATATGTTCGGGGTAAATAATGTGGCATTTAGCATCATCACTAGGGCTGTGACTGTTTAGCGATTAATAATTGCTAAAGGATCACATACGTAATAAACGTTTAGTACAAAGCTACCAGTGATTAATTGCAAAACCCGTTTTTCCGTACGAAATAAAAAACAATCTGCAGTCATTACATAAAATTAGATGTTCCCTTTAACTCCTTTTGAAAAAGTGAAATACATAATTATACAAATGGCACATACGCAAACATACGACATCAAAGTAGAGCTTCTATGAGGATCCGTGTTTGAGGTTCATAGAAACTGTGTCCCCCGGACGTCACTAATGCATTTTACGTATTCATGATGTGTAAGAGCACGTTTGAAGTCTCAGTGTTTATCATAGGTACTTGCGATTAATCGCTAAACGATCTCAAATTTTGCGATTAAACGTTTAGTAATTTAGCTAAACGTTCACAGCCCTCATAATCACATCTACTTTAAAAACTATAACATTTGTAAATGCCAATGCAGAGATGTTGAAATTTCCACAAACTTACCCTTTGGAAAATCCAGTGTAGGAAATTAACGTGAAATTATTAGTAACTTGTAAATCATAACAAAATGGAGTACTTCTTTACACTCGGGGGTTCAAATGCAGCTTGTTTAGGCATGTTTGGAAGTTGAAGGAAGTCTTATTACTGCAGGATATTGTGGACAGCAATCTGATGTTTGTAGCAAGCATCTGATCGTTGTTCTTTGTTTTACCAGTATGTGTGTTTGTGATCATTTTCAAAATGGATAGCACACGATGAGTTTTGTAACAAGACTTTTTATAACTGGTGGTAAGATTTTATGTACAGTACATGTCTGTATGCAGTTTATACGGTAAAATCAGTTCAACTGTGAGACAATGCTATGTCATGAAATGTACATGCAAGATACTGCAATGTCTTCATCATAATTTACTTTGGGCAATACATTTGCAATTAATGTAATAAAGACAATTGTGGAAAAAATGAGATGGAGCGAGAGCCTAGAGGTAAACATCACTGGGAGAACTTGAACTGTAGTGGAGGAAGAAATTGCCTGTTGGTGATGTCCTGTTACTGAAAACCTTCAAAGACAGTTCAATATTTTGCATGGATTTTAACAGACCAAGGACTTCTTTCTAAATCAGTCAATTATGTAGATTTGATGAGACAAAAGCATAGAAAAAATTAAAAAGTGATTGGGTTTAAAGTAAGCAAATGTGTAATTTGCACTAAAGGGCCAAAATTTGCTATACCATTCTATGCACTCTTAGACAGTAAGGTACATAGAAAGCAATAAAACTGAATAAGGAATACTGACATTTAGTTTGATGTTACAAAATAATTCCCTATTCTTGTGTCTTTTCTCTTTTAGCATCAGGCATTCTCAAGATCACGAAGACAAGCAGCTGACGATGACTTGGTAAGTTTTAGTTAACACCTCAACTGGCAGTCGCACTTACAGTATAAGAGTATGCTGGTGTCCATTCACAAATTTAAAGGATATTTTAAATGGTATTGAGGAAGAAAGGAGTGAAAACAATGCAACTATTTTATGTAACCAAGGAAATATTTTTATAAAATGTAATTGATGATCCATAGGCTTCTCTCATATTAGTGGTTGCTTAGACTGTAAAACGACTGACCTTTACGGAACAGATGAATTATAAAACCTTAGACATCTGTTCCAGTTTCCTGGGGGTCATAAGACAACTCCTTGGACCCCTCTTTTCTCTTGTCATGGCACATGGTGTGATATATGTAATTGACTGTTCCATTTGGCTGTATAAACAATTTGGGAACTGATGTTTTAATTCGTGTTAATCAGATGAGATAGCTGTATGGAGAAAAAATGTATACATTTTAGATGAACTCTTTTAACATATCTGTGATCCTGAATGATATTGCTATTACCATGGTGGTAGTATTCTCCACAGACCTCATGCATTTATATGTTTGGAAGGGTTGGATAATTTATGTAGGGTTGATAATTTAAGCATGAATGCATTCACCATTGGATATCAACTGAATATAAGTTGATAGTCAAGAACATGGTGTCAGCTATGTACTAGTAGGGTGAAATGTCAGTGTTGCATAAAGGCAGCTCACCTTAAACAGTACCACTTTTGTAAAAGGTGCGAGCCGGCTAAACTTATTAGGGAAAAACAGGAAAACAAAAAGAAGAGAGAGAGACCCTGTCTGGTGCGTCTCAGCCAAAGTGCAGACTTGATGTGTATTCAACTTAATTTACTGTGCATGTACTGAAGTTCATAATTTGCAAATTAACAGGTGTAACATAAGGACGTGTACATACATTTAAATAACAACGTGGGAGTGATTCTTACATACCTCCCCCCTTGTAATTAAAATTGTCCTCAATTTTAATCCTAAACAGAAACCCATAAAGCAACACTATATACACAAAAAAATATACATATATTCACGACAAACTAATACAATTCTAATACAAAGCTAACAGTAACGCATAAATGTAACACATAAAGACACATGTAGACATTCAGAACTTTACTACGTAAATCTTGTACCAACTTGTCAAAATGTTCCTTATGTATTCTATGCCAAGGGAAATGGTTTCAAGTTAAAAAATACTCCAAATATGTATTGAATTCTTTTCTGTTAATAGTACAATCTCACTTCAATTTCTTTCAAGATATTTCTTACATGTATAAATTGATATATTGCAATATGTTTGTATCATTTCAGTCATGTCTTAAATTGTCATCAGTTATAAATATATGGATACAATACAGTACTTTATTCAGGTCATGATTCCTATTTACATGAATCGGCAAAGTGATTGTAAATATTAATAATGCCTTTCCACATTTTCTCATGACTTCTCCTTTGCCTCTTTGAAAAACATAAATCATCTCTAAGGAATAAATAATGACTGAACTTAGAACTTTTGCAGAACATAATTAATAATGCTCTTATTCACCGTAACGATCTGTACTTTTTACCACACGTCCTGACTTTGACCTAACTTTTGTACCTTGTGTATCACTACCCTGTTTTTCGTGCATTGGAATACTTGTTTGTGCTTTGTTAGGGGTCAAAGAATTATGGGACGAAGAACTGTCGTATTTCCCACTTAGTGGTGATGGCAGTGGTGAAATGGGCTGGCTTACGATCCCTGGAGGACATTTCTTTAGTCGGTTGTGGTGCACGACCAGTGACTTGCATGTATCGTTAACATGTTGTATTTCATAAGTAAGAATGTACTTTCCAGCATTAGGTAATGTTCTCATTATCTTGAATGGACCAGTCCATCTTGCTGCCAGCTTCGACCTCTTCTCTGCCGCATTGTCAAGCATGACCAGGTCCTTTGTTGAGAATGGTTTAAAAATCTGCTTGGTATCACAGTAAGTACTTCTGTTTAGCCTGAGAAGTGGCGCTGTCTTCGATCACTTGATTGAACGCCCTGCATGAGCTATCCAGCAAATTTGCGCAGTATTCGGCAAGAGTACCTGGGGTTGTGGTTCCATGAGTTGGCGGAGCTGAAAGAATGAGTGACGCCGGTATTCTGGGGTATCTGCCATGGATGACGAAGAAAGGGTTAATTCCTGTTGTTGACTGTTGTACAGTATTATAGGCAAATTTGACTTGCCATAAGTACGTCCCAAGAGTCACCTTTATCTGCCATTAACTGTGCTAGTTGGTCCTTTAAGGTTCTATTAAATCTTTCGATTAATCCGTTGGATTGTGGATGATATGGTGTGGTTCTGGTTTTTGTGACACCTAGCGATTTGCATAACATTTGTACAAGATCTGCCTCAAATTGACGGCCTTGACTTGTATGGATTTGCTCTGGGATTCCATGTTGTTTGATGTATTCCTCGAACAAACATTTTGCTACGGTTTTTGCTTTCTGGTCGGTCATCGGATATAGGTTTACATTCTTTGAAAAATGGTCCATAACCACGAGGACGTATCTGTTTCCTCTTGGTGTCAGAGGTAATTCTGTAATATCGGCACAGACTATTTGCATCGGTTGACTGATAGTGATATTCTGTAAAGGTGCCCTATTTCGTGGGGTCGGTTGTCTCCTGAGATTGCATGCTGTACATCAAAGACAATATTCTTTAATGTCCCTCTGCATGAATGGCCAGTAGCAACATGTATGTGCCTTTTCTAATGTCTTCTCATATCCCAGGTGACCAGAATAGCCATTACCGTGGAGTAAGTGGAGCGTCTCTGGAATCATTTGTCGTGGAATAACCATCTGCAGACAACTTCTACCCCAGTAATAAAAGTCGTCGATATAGTATGCCATCTATGAGGGTTAATTTAGGATACTCCCACCAGAGTTTCTGTAAGGACCTTTCTGTACCAAAAAGGTCCCCTCTTTGTGATCTTCTTTTCTCAACACACCATTAAATTACCTGACCCAGATATTTGTCAGCCTGTTGACATTCTCTTAAAATGTCTGGTTCACTGGTAAACGACATCAGCTTGGGTGTGATTCTTACACTTCTTAGAACCTGTGAAACTGAATTATTGCAACTGAAATGCACATAACAGTATTGTGCGAGCTGCCAATGCAGGCCTGGCCGGGAGTATTTTGGCAGACGGTCAATGGTTGCCCGTCTTAGGCATCTTCTAATAGTCAATTTTGAAAGCCAAGACAGGCATTTAGGCAGGCACGGGCAATTGCCCTTCTTATAATGCCAGGTCTGTGCCAGTGATCAGAATATTTGTGCCTTCGGCTGTAACACTGAAGTGTTACATCAACCACTCCTTTAGCAAGGTTGGTATATTACTGTCAGAAAAGAAATTTGTTTACTCAAGTTTACTGTGTAAATGCCATTCTTTATTTACCGTAAATCATAGCACGTTAGTTAAACCTAGTAACCAGAAATTTTATTTGACTAATATCTGATGTACAGTCATATTTGTAAGCACTTTGAATCGCTCAGGGTTTTAACTTTGCTGTAACCCTTCTGTACGTGCAGTCTATGAGATTGCTAGGAGATCATTACTTGAAGGATAGGCTTGGGGAGGTTTACCAAGTCTGCTGAGTTAAGATTGGGAGTTACAAGTCCTGGGGGAATTTTTGACACTGCCAAGAACATGATTCGCAAAGTCCTGTTTAGGGGCTTGGATTGTGTTTGCTTGCAAATTTTAGTGAATTAAATTAAACTGAAATTGGCGACTTACGTCTTTTTCTTTATGCAGTCAGTAGTTTTGGCTTAATTGACTGCAACAATTCTCCAGCCAGTTGGCAATTAATTCAGCTTCTTTGCATGCTGTTGTGAAGCCTACAGCTAGGCCATTTTGTGCACACAGTCCTTTTTGTGGAAATAATGTACACAATGGTAAGCCTTTGACTGTAGATAATATTGAACATTAAAGCTTCTATGTATGAATACCTGTGGCATTTATGATATCATTTACTCCAATTAGTTTTATTGTCAATGATGACTCGATCCTGTGGCTGTGACTACCTGACTGGAAAAGTATTACAGTCATCCAATCCTATTGATTATTGAAGAATTAAGTCCGGAAGCAATTAATTAGAGTATCTTTCAGCACGCAAGTGTGCAGATTGTCAGTTATTGACAAATCCTTTGTCTCACACAAGTTCATTTGAAGTAAATACTGTATTACTACTTAAACGGTACATTTTAATACCTTTTTTGGGTACACTACAATTGGAGTTGTGAGGAAAAAGATTTGTCAATGGAACAGTACTGTGTTGATAGATTTGCAAAGTTGACAGACCATGCCAGTACTCTGCCAGATCTACTTTATTTGTGTGTGTTTAAAACTGCATACACCAGGGGGTTGCTGTTTGACTTAATAGGAATTCCCTACTTAAACATGGTAGCCTGTTTGATAGGAAGCCACAATGGAGAGCTCATAAAATAAGCCTTATGGCAGGATGTTTATACCCAGACAAGTTAACTGTGTGTACACCAAACACTTCTTAACATTACATTACAGCAAGGAGATATACACACAGAAAAGGCTGTGAGTCATAGTAGGATTGTTGGGACCATTGGGGGGCTTAGGACTGAATTTTTCTAGAGCTTTGAGATAATCCTCTCTTTTAAGTCAGTACTTTGGAATGCTTCTTGTGAAGGTAATTTGTTTGAATTGTATTGTAAATAGTACAGTTTGGCCACAGGTATGCTCAGGCGGAAGTGACTGACAACTCATGGACAAAAGGGTTTGTTGTCGGAATGCAACATGGTAGACTAGACTTGTAAAGGAACAGAGTAAGCCACATACTGCATGCATGCTAGCCAGTGTTATAGGCTGTGCCACTGCACTGAGCATTTATTATTGCAGTTATAAATCAGAGCTGTCCGATGGATGGACTTTTAGGTACCACCATATCCGTATGGGCAGCTATAACTCCATTTGGGAGTAGAGTCACAAAAACCTAGGTTTTTGTCTGCAGACGTGGCAAATTGAAGTAGGGCATTTCTTGAAGAGCACCTGTAGTAATTTCGTTTAGAAATATATGTAGATATGTCTACAAATGCCTCTTGACTTGCAGGAGCCTAATTTAGGCAGGTAACTGTAATGTCACAACTGGGAATTGAAATAACAATATGGCATCAGTTACACTGACCACTGCATGACTACTGCCACACTGAATGTGTTTGCGCCAACTAGTTGCATTTTGAGACATTGCATATGGGCAGCAAGTGTAGATGACTGCCAGTGGGTTTGTTTTTTTATTCCAATTTTGCAAGTTATGATACAGTATCTCAATTACCAGCCTCATGCAGTTGCTAATGATATTATCAATTTTAGTGAAGACTTGTAGGAGTGTTTTCATTTTAGTACCTGGAAGAAGTGTCACATCTTATAAACTTGCCGGCAGTTTTGTTTTCCCCCCTGTATACCCCCTGCTCAGTGGTGTAACATTCATAACTATTCCTTTTTGTGGTTGTCTGTGTATTGTCAGATTACATTTGGTACGTACACTCTTTGCATTGTCCATATCTCTTTGGTCCAGTGACCATTTGCAACCAAACTTGGGACATAGATGCAAAGTTGGTCGTCAGGGTCACATGCATAGGTCACATTGAATGAAGTTGTTGCATAACTTGAAATTGAAAAAAATGGGTCTCAGTTGAAAAGTTAAAGCTTAATTCAAGTCTGCCAGTTTTGACCAAACTACTATCATAGATACAACATGGCTACCTCCACATTGTAATGAGGTCAGGTTTCACATACAAGGTCAAAGTCCATTTGAGCTGCCCAAGTGGTAAATTTAAATAGCTTGGCAGTGTAAAATCTTGGTGTCAGGTGACAGGGAAACTTTGCAAGTAGTTACCAAACTTGCAGATATAGGTGCAATGTATGGATACCTCAAGCTGTTAATTAGTTTAAAGGTCGCACACTAAGTCACACACTGAGTCACTGAGGTCAAAGGTCATATGAGGCTTTGAACTGTAAAATAGCCTGAAAATAAAAATAAAAGTACCTCTTGTGGTTCTTTCGACCTTTATGTCCCAGAAGCATATTTTGCCATGAATATGAATGAAACATGGAATGTGTGGTAGCTTTCACTGGATTTACTTGGCAATGTTCATCCTTCCAGGCTCTTTCAGCAAAAACATGAAAGAACCTCCATTTTTCAACACCTGCAGTATCCTTGTATATGTTGTAACCTTTATCAGACCTTTAATGTAAATAGCAGATTGTAATTTTGGGGTAACATGTTGCTTGATTTAGTACTGAAAAATGACTCAGATGGCCAAGGGCATGCCAAAGTTTACATTGTGTATGTATATTTTCCTATGTTCTTAAAAGATCCATAATCTCCTGGTGGGAACTTGAGGCTTGTGCAGTGAGGTGTCTGGTACTGCTAAGGTAGACCAACTTGTGTACATGTAAGCATACCACCAGTAGTATGGAACCATGCTGCTGTGTTTTGGTTTAGATACTTTGTGTGATAAATGGTGCAGTCTCAGGTCATGAACTAACAGAGAATGTTGGAGGGCATAAATTGTTACATTTAGCCTATATTTATTTTGTTTTTCGGATATGGTGAATTAGTGTACACCAAGGGTGAGCCCCAGGAAACTTAGCTACAGGGAAAACCCCTTAGACCACACTGCTTATAATGCCTCATATTGACACAGTCTGCATACATCCACTATACCATATTGTGACAGAAAATTCTTATTTATTCAATAACCAATCGTTGTAACAAAGGGAACCAAGAACAATCTAGCTTCAAAAATGCTTTGAATTTTTGTTTTCATAAATTTCTACAACTTTGATTGACCTTCATGTAGCATTTGATATGAACTTGACTTTAATAGTGTACCCTGGTTTTGTGCTGTCATGTGTTGCTAGTTTTAGTCGTGTCGATAGTTTAGTCACCAAAGTGTTACATTCATGTAGAATGAAGTATCATTTTGCATTTCATATGCAACAGTTTCATTCTGACACATATAATTTGGGAATTAAGAATGGTAGGGGAAAATTCGTATATACTGAAAGCAGGGTTGGCAGTTACCTCCAAACTTAAAGGGTCCAAAATGTTGATACTGGACCCTTTAGATTGCCAGAACAATATGTGTCTTTGAGGTCCAGTGGCAATTTTAAAGGGTCCAACCCAATATTCGAATTTACACTAAATGCATTTATACACAAAGTAAGCAATGCACATAAACAGTACCCATCCACGATGGAAAAATAACAGTGGAAATCAAGAAATACATTGGATGCTTCATCACTCATTGTGCGCACTATGAACTACTTGAACAAGTTGGAGCTTGGGGGAATTCCAACCGCTCTAACAATGGCATGTTAGTACTGGGGTATGCAGAGGAGATTGGGAATTACAATGTTTTTGAACTAACTGATATTTTTTTATTGTGGCTTGGATTGTTGCAATTGATGCTGAGGAAGGATGTGAAAGGCAATGAGAGCTGAGATCCTTGTGCATCCGAGATTTTCTTGTTGGACCCAGATACGAAGCTGAGTAATTTATTCACGCGTCCAACTGTGAAAGAATGGGGTCCATGATGCGCAGATGCACAAGATTGTGAACCGTGGCTGAAAGCTTCAAAATAAGATTGAACAGTGCATGGTGGCAGCAGGATTTGCCCACTGGGGTGGTGAAGCTCCCCGATGGGGAGGCCAGAAACCCAAATCCCCTCCAGGATAGGGAAAGGGATATTTCGCACGTTGAAATTTGGGGTTTATATTATAGAACATTAATAAAGTTTGGGCTTTGATTAAGGCATGGCCCCTCCTGTACCCCATTTGGTGCCACCACTGAGATTGCAGTGCCTGCTCATACATTCAGTCTGTTGTACTAGCGGCCATTGAAGCCTTGAAGGACTACTGTTGCGTTATAGTGGTTTCAGATTAACTGTTTGCCGAGATACGGCACATGCTATGCTAATACAAACACAAATGGCGTTCAGCCCCAACGCTAGAGAACGCCTGAACTATGGGGAAATTAAAAAATAAAAAGCATACCTGGCATTATATTGTAACTACTTCTCCCAATCTGTGGGTATTCATTATTACATTCTTCATATGGAATGTTGAACCATTGACCTATTTATGGTCTGCAAGGGTTTCATGCAGCCCTATTAGTCCCACAGCCCATTGGTACTATACATCTCATAGGTAGTCAACCCATTGGTGCTTTGCAGCCCCAGTCTATGGTCTTAAAACCCATGTTGGCCCAAAGTCAATGGAATTTTGTATGTGGGTATAGGCCTATATAGGACAAGTGGGCTGTATGTGGAACTACTGGGCTGTAGGACTGAGGTTTATCACTCTGTTTGCTGTATGAGAAATGGGCTGTTGGACCAATGGGAACAAGAACTATATAGGGCAGTTTCCTCAAACAGTACTACTTAATTGCATGTATTCCTCTCTTTCAAAACTAACAACTTTGCATGCCACCTATCAGCTATGAAATACATTTTATATAACTTTTATTTTTCGTAGGGGTCCAATGTAAATGTTAGAGTTTTCCACGTTGATTCCCAAATTGCTGTCCGGTTTGCTGTTGTGACTGTCACATGTCATATTACCAATGGAGCATCCCTGCCTGATGCATACATCTATGAACTCATCATACCCCCAGATGCCTACATCTCAAACTTTACACTGTAAGTGAACTCCATCTTCTTGTTTGATGTATAGACCTACACTCTTACAGATGTCTGCAAGCTTGCAAGTCAGCATGCCAACCAGCTTGCCAACAAGCTTGTTTTTAGATGATTGTTACAGGACTTTTAGCTTGTTTTATGATTGCAGGAATACAATAATATTATTATAATAATGCAATATTCTATTTAAAAGTTAATATTTTAAATTTCATATATGAATGATAATCTAAATACAGGAAAATGGCATTTATTCACATTTCAATGTATAAATAAAGCAAATTTTTTATATTATGATCTGTCACTGGGGGTGACATGATTTGATCATTGAGGGGAGGGGACATTTTGCTCTACTTTCCTTCCTGTGTACCAAAATGAAACATCAGCAGGTGGACTGCCACACAATTTCAACAGAGAAAGAAGTTGAGGACAAGTTTTGGCAGGTTGCAAAAGTGGGGTTATGCCTCCCCCTCTTCACTGTTATGTCTACCAGTTCCCTACTGTACATATAAATGGTGCTTTGTAAAGTGTTAATATGTAAAGGTACCAGGTGGTAAATCAACTCTCTTCAAGTTTAATGTCATTCTAACTTTGGTACCATCTTCTAGATGAAGAAAAGTTACAACCCACAAAAGCACATGAAGATGTTGACAAATGCAAGCCCAATATTGCAATATGTTTACTGAACACAAGTTCTTTGTTTGTAAAGCATGCCCAGTATTAGCATAAAGACTAAGTTGTAACTGTTTTTATTTACTCCAACAGTATTGTTGATGACCAGGTCTACACTGGTCAAGCTGAGGACCAGTGCTTCCGAGATGATCCATTTGCATTTTCATCTGTGGGTGCCACAACTGGGAGACTAACAGCCAGGTGATAATATTTTTTTTTGTATCTTTCTGTGTTATTTTATTGTTGGAGTTTGAAAATGGTGAGGTTCAGTCAGTGTTAATTGTATTAGAAATGAAACCAAAAGGGGATCTCTCATTGTTGATTTTTTGGTTTCGATGAAAGAGAAACCTATGCGGTCATGATGGCGTATGTGTGTATGTATGTGTGTATGTATGTATGTGAGTGTGTGTGTTTGTGACGCTTAGCTTGTGTGCGCGATATCTCAAGAAGAGAAACTACGACAGTTTTCAAACTTGGTACATAGATGCCCCATATTAAGAGGAAGAACCCTATCGTTTTTGGTGGGGTCAAAGGTCATTTGGGTTCACCGGGGGTCAAAACCTGAAAACCTTGTGTGCACAATGTCTCAAGGTAGGAAGCTTGGATGAATTTCATATTTAGTGTGTAGATGTGTTATGGTAAGAGGAAGAACCCTATTGTTTTTGGTGGAGGTCAAAGGTCTTCTGGGGTCACTGGGGGTCAAACCCTGAAAACCTTGTTAACATGATATCTCAAGATAGGAAGCTTGGATGAAATTCATACTTAGTGTGTAGAAGTGTTATGGTAAGAGGGAGAAGCATATTGTTTTTGATGGAGGTCAAAGGTCATCTGGGGTCACCGGGGGTCGAAACCTGAAAACCTTGTTAACACGTTATCTCAAGATAGGAAGCTTGGATGAATTTCATACTTAGTGTGTAGATGTGTTATGGTAGGAGGAAGAACCCTATTGTTTTTGGTGGAGGTCAAAGGTCATCTGGGGTCACCGGGGGTCAAAACCTGAAAACCTTGTGTACACGATATCTCAAGGTAGGAAGCTTGGATGAATTTCATACTTAATGTGTCGATGTGTTATGGTAAGAGGAAGAATCCTGTTGTTTTTGGTGGAGGTCAAAGGTCATCTGGGGTCACCGGGGGTCAAAACCTGAAAACCTTGTGTGCACGATATCTCAAGGTAGGAAGCTTGGATGAATTTCATACTTAGTGTGTAGATGTGTTATGGTAAGAGGAAGAACCTATTGTTTTTGGTGGAGGTCAAAGGTCTTCTGGGGTCACTGGGGGTCAAACCCTGAAAACCTTGTTAACATGATATCTCAAGATAGGAAGCTTGGATGAAATTCATACTTAGTGTGTAGAAGTGTTATGGTAAGAGGGAGAAGCATATTGTTTTTGATGGAGGTCAAAGGTCATCTGGGGTCACCGGGGGTCGAAACCTGAAAACCTTGTTAACACGTTATCTCAAGATAGGAAGCTTGGATGAATTTCATACTTAGTGTGTAGATGCGTTATGGTTGGAGGAAGAACCCTATTGTTTTTGGTGGAGGTCAAAGGTCATCTGGGGTCACTGGGGGTCAAACCCTGAAAACCTTGTTAACATGATATCTCAAGGTAGGAAGCTTGGATAGATTTCATATGTGGTATGTGGATGCATTTTGGTAAGAAGATGAACCTATCACTTTTTGGTGGAGGTCAGAGGTCATCTGAGGTCACTGGGGTCAAACACTGCAAACCTTGTTAACACAATATCGCCAGGTAGGAAGCTTGGATAGATTTCATACTCAGTATGTGGATGCGTTGTAGTGAAAATATGAATGCTTTCGTTTTTGGTGGAGTTCAAAGGTCATCTGGGGTCACAGGGGTCAAAAAGCAAAATTTTAAGAATTCCCAAGATCGTCTCATGGGTTCAACCAGAAGTCAAAATGCAAATTTTCCCAAGAATCCCCAAGATCAAATATGAACCTAAAATTATTTTTCCAACATGTTAAGATAGCATTTGACCAGTGACTGAAAGATATGGGACATCATGGCATTATTTGGAATAGAACATGTATCATCGAAACCTCAATGCATTTTTGCATTCTGGTTTGTGCTGGACTTTTGTGTAAGTTCTGTGGGTTTAATATATTTTAGGTATTTCTGTTGTATAACTGGCTGATTTAGGCAACTAAAGATGTGCAGGAATTTCCTACAGACAGTTATTTTCTTTGGGGATAATCCAACTGCGTGGGGATCCCACAATCATTTTCCTCAATAAAGTGTCAACACTGGAGTCAATGGGGCATTATGTGAGTGTAGGAGCTATCTGCAGACTGCAACCCAGGGCTTATGAATTTACAACAAAACATGAGGGAACTTCCAATTTAACTTTGTAATCAGCTTAATAGGTTTGGATTTTTTATGCATTTCGTGGCAGATAATGAGGCCAGTGCAGGTAGGGCACCACAGCGTGCTCTTGAGTGCAAACATACCCAGGCCCAGTGTTAATCTGGAATGAACCCTTGTACATCGGTCACTGCTTTTAATGTGAGTCCTCGTATCTAGTAGCTGTATATCACTTGTAAATCTTTTCTTGTACATCCTACCAGTTCTCTGACAAGGAATTTGTTCCAGGTAAAGCTTAACATGGCACCAAGGAGCCAGGCTACATTTATCGTGGAATACCAGGAAGTGTTGACTAGGGTCGGAGGATGGTTCACTCAAGTCATTAGCATACGGCCTGAACAGGTTGGTTTGTTTCGGGGGAGAGCATTTATATTGGTCATCTGAAAACCAAGTACATTGTGAAAGAAGCACATACCTGTATACATAACCATTACTGGGAAATAACCATACATAATGGAAAGGTGCCATGTCAACATGAAAAACTGTCAAACATGTCCATTTGATAAATTTCCACCTTAAGTATCCAATATGTTACACACAAATTGAAATATGGCATTCCTTGGTAAAGACCTATCTTCATAGCTTATTCCAGAGTCACAAGATATTGAAACATTGCTTCATTTAAAATGATAGATTGCCGAAAGTTTTATGTTGTTCTTGTACTACTCACAGCAAATGTCTTTGGTAGATTTCTTCTTCCATTAAAATGCTAAGTTTACCTTGAAAAAATAAAACAATTTTTTGCAAAATGTTTTTAGACACTCCTGCCAAAATGGAAAGATATTTACATGACAAAATTTCATGAGTAAATTAGTTGGTAAATCTGTACAGCTCAAGCCTGCATAAATATGAGAAAAAAAACAAAGGTGTCTGTTCATATTTCATACAAATATGTTTTTTACAGTAGTGATCGTATTAATTCTGAAGCACTATTGAAACCCATGATGTACCAGGTTGTGGTTTCTGTGCGAGAAGTTACTGCTGTCTCAATCTTATCTTATCACTCCACCCAGAGATCAAAGCAAGTTCCTGTAGAGATTTTTATGTTATGAACCATTTCCAGCTTTATCCTACTCATAAAAGATTTCATTATCAACAAATATCATATTTCTTATGACATAGCAACCACAGTCTTGTCTTTTACCTTTCTTTTATAGACAGTCCAGGATTTTAGGATTACTGTATCTGTGGTAGAACCCCAGGGGATTGAGAGGATAGAGGCAGCCATGGATACCAGAACAACTTCATCCTCTGTTATTGCTGCATCATTCGCTGGATATGTTGCTCTGCCAGCTTCATGTAAGGAAAGATGCTAGTGGTTTTTCCGGCTTATAGCACCCTCTTTGATTTTCTTTGTTCTCTGTGAAAAAGCTTAAACAGTTGCTTCTTAGTTAGCTGGTGCAGTGTGGTCTCAGATATTATCAGTTCACTAGTGTGGGAGTGATTGAGTCCCACAGAGTGTGTAGGTTCTTTAGTCCGTGGGCTGACAAGGATTTTTGTTAACATAAGATATTGTGATTTGCCAAGTAGAAACATGTTTGTGAAAATATGAATGCTAGGAAGTATGATTGGATATGATTTGTCACGTTGCTTTGAAAGTATTGAATGTAATTTTGGTAGCAAAATTAATGTCATAATTCAGCAGTATAACTTGCCTACTGCCAATTATATTTCAGAAACAAAGCTTGGACCGTGTTAGGGGATTGATGATGAAGGATGAATTGGAACATGTGTTACCATGGTAACATGTAACAGACTATAAGAGATAGTTAATACAGCCATTGCTTTTACTGTCACTGTTGAAGTTACGTAAAATGAGGGGAGCTGTGCGTAGTTGGCATGACAATTTTTTTTTAGCTAAAGTATGTGCTTAAAGGGAAAATGCAGTCACTTGAAATTACATTAGTATACCCTGGTATTCTAATTCATGAATGGCTCATTCAATCATGTGACAACATTTTTCAATCATTAGGTTCGTGCAGAATAAACTCTTGTAAGCCATTATGTCCTAAAACATCATGAAAGGAACTTTTAAGAGAAAGGAGAGGATTTGTTAAATTCAGTACAACTGCATGATGTGTTAAAATAAGTTTTAGGTGGCAACTGAAGTAGGCAAATACACATTTCACCTTCAAGTATTTATAACTTACTCTGATTGGTCAGTGACATGTTTAGATCAATTTTGGACGTATATATTGCTTAACAGACTGGCCATTCACTACTCAGAGACAACACATTTACAGAAGTTAAAGAAGAACTGGGTATAAAGTGGACTGATGGTTTGGAAAGTGTTTGCAAGCTATTGTAGTGCCTTGAGCTATAGAAAATTTGCCTTAAAGGGACTAAGCAGTTACCCCAAGGTTATTTTCAAACATCAGCTAATCTTACAAATATCTTCGTCTTTCCCTTAAAATATCTCTCATTATATCTCAGAACAAATATATAGAATGTTAACAGTGAGTGAAGGAGTTACTCTGCTTGAATTACCAAATAAGTAACCATAATGTGGTCACATGATTGAAAGGAGATATTCCTGAAAAAGGATATGGCCCCAGAGAATAGTAATTCAAATTGGGGTAACTGCATGTTCCCTTTAATGAAAGGGTTTCATTGTAGGCAAAGAGATAGTCAGATTTGAGGAGGGGCCTTAAAAGGAAAATATGTTATGGAGAATTTAGACCATGTGGGACCATGGAGCAACATCAAAGCTCCATGGTGGGGGACAACAAAGAAATTGGCTTTTTAATCGCATTTTTCAAGTTAGTAATATCAACATACGTCACACCAATTTGATGAAAGTTACAATCATGCATTTCTGCAGAAACCAGAGAAGTACAATTTTTTTTTTCTCATGAATGTTTCAGTTGGTAGGGGTTCAGATGAGTTCACGTCCCTCAGCAATGAACTGACTAGAATAAGCCGTACTTCTGCAAGGTTCAACTACCAGCCCAGTACTATTGCACAAGACAGGTACCCTGGTAACAAAGGAATCTACGGTGACTTCATCTTGCGATATGATGTGGTCCACTCCTATGATGTTGGTTACATTATGGTAAATGATCATTGGTATTTCTAGTAGTTATAAGTGACCACTTTTATTTCTTGGTATCACACATCATATTTGTTAAGCTTACTGACTTTTTCTTAATATATCTTAGAGTCACATGATTTAAGTGCATTGTTACAGAAGAAAAAGTGTTTCCTTGGCTTTACAACAGATGGCATGCAGAATGATCAGCAAGCTGGCCAGATTTGGCCCATGGAGAAACTTTTTTGGCCTTAAATTAGGTGGTGGGCCAAAGGGATAAAAGTGCTCTATTTCTTGACTTCCATAGTCCCCCCTGGGGAAGAACTTGAAAATGGCCTAGATACTTTGGGAATGATGTCCTTAGACATATTTAACATGTTCTCACTTTCTAAAGATGCATATTTATGAGTAATGGAAAATACACTTTTGGTTGCTAGGGAACTTTTTCCCTAGCAACTGTATTTTATGCGTAGAATAAACACAAAATCCAAACTTGCAATGATGGAAGTACAGAATAAATGCCATTTCCTCTTCAAAAGAAGACTCATTTACATATATATTTTGATTTATTACAAAAAACACATTTTTGGTTGCTAAGGAATACTTTCCTTAGCAACAGTAGTCAGAAAGCAGAGTGAATAGTAAATCTGAACTTCCAATGATGGGAATGCAGAAAAAATGTCATTTCCTTTGTAACAACACAAAAACAATGTATGCACAATTTTTGAAATTATTATGAAAATACACTTTTTGGTCGTTAAGGAAAGTTTTTGGTATTAACAGAAGTCAAAATGCAGAATAAACACAAAATCCAAACTTCCAGTTATAAAAATGCAGGCTTTCAAGTGACTCCTGCTTTCCTACTTTATCCTTCTTTTTGGACCTTCCTCCTACTTATCCTATTTTTTCTTTGAAAGTCCTACTTTATCTGACTGACTTGTTTGACTTGCCTTCACTCAAAAAATGTAAGTAATTAATATTGCATCATATTTTCCCACTTACATCCTTTCTCACAGATTTTTGGTGAGTCACAAGAAATTCATACCTTTCCTTTAGGCAGATTTCTCAGGTAGATGGTCTGAATGCTCCCACAACATGACAAATATTAAGTATTGTAATATGTATATATTGCAAAATACATTCTGTGTTTGGTTAATTAATTAAGCATGTAAAAGAAAGTGAAATGGGAGAGATACTTCAATTACTAGTCATTTTGTGAAACTGCTCAAAGATCGCACATGATATCCACAGCATACAGTATCATAGGATGGACATTTGTTACAGCACGTTATTTTTAACACATGACTTAGGAGCAAGATGAATCTTACTAGGTCATATTCTGTAAGGAACATTTGTATTATAACAAATAATTGCAAAAATTTCTTGTGTAGTATTGTAACATTGGTGCTTAAAAATACAAAGAAGAAATTGTTCAATTCACACATAACCACTCATCAGATGCATAGCTTTGTGTCATTACTTCATAACTACTGTGCAAAGGTCAGCTGTTAATTCAAAACCTTTTTAAGTACTGGGTATTGCCCAAGAAACTGATTTATGCAGAATTAACAACTCTGTGAAGCTTTGCAAATGACCCTCTAACAACACACAACTACTGATTTCAGTGCAAATATGAATTAATCATGTGTGGTAAAAATGGGAAGCTGTGAAGCTACTTCGGAATTTTGCGTTTGGAGGGAATTTTTGCAGTTTCAGGGACATTTTCCTTTTGTGTCTTCTCAAATGTGCAATAATTGAGGAAATTTGGCGTAGTTCCTGGGAAGTAAACATTTTCCCCAGTCCTGCATGTGCAAGCATAACAGCAATAGATTCTCTTACAAACAGCATACACAGATGATGATACCGCCGACACAGATGATGATACCGCATACACAGATGATGATACTGCATACACAGACGATGATACTGCATACACAGATAAGACCATGTGTTTGGTCTAGTGGTAGGGCATCCGCCTCTCACACGGGATGCCTGGGTTCGACTCCCAGGTCGAGTCTTACCAAAGACTTTTAAAATGGAACCTACTGCCATTGTGCTTGGTGCTCAGCATAAGCAGTGGAGTAGGGAAAACAAGCCAGTGAGCCACAACTGGAAAAAAGGTGGCCGGCTCGACTTGAACCAATTGGTTGGAAACTGGGCTGTTAAACCTCATCTAACTAACTGCATCACAGATGATGATACTGCATACACAGATGATGATACTGCATACACAGATGATGATACTGCATACACAGATGATGATACTGCATACACAGATGATGATACTGCATACACAGATGATGATACTGCATACACAGATGATGATACTTGATAGTAACAAGAGTATTAAACCTAATTCCTGCCTTTATTTTTATTCAGGCCTTGAATTATATGGTTAGTAAAGTGTTTCACACCTGTTACATATAAATTGCACTCCAAAAGGATTGGATGGACATTCATAATTTTGCAGTAAAGTTACAAAAGAGAACAACATATCCTTTTCATACTAGAGTAGGCTGCATTTTGTGGAAGATAGTCACTGCCAAACTATTCAAGGTGCATAAAACAAAATTAACCTGGTGTGCTGTTCACAGTGTCTTTATTTCTAATTATACTAGCACACATGTGAACCCTCTATTGGAAAGAACTGTTACATTTGAGTTTTGATTGAATGCCATCATTACTGATACCTCTCAAAACTGTTTACAGAACAATTTAACCATAACATTTCGTGAACCCAGATATCATCATATGTAGCCTATACAATTTGGTGCTTTTTGGATGTGTGGTACATATTTTCTGTGATCTGTTGCAAATTAAAGTCATTCTAACAATATTTTAAAGGCCAGTAAAGACAGTTAAACATTTTAATTAAGTGCATTTCATACTCACCGAATCAGTCAGTTTATATTACTGTCAGTGCTCTCTTTTCTAACTTTTATGTCAGTTGTACAAGTCGTAGTTCAGGGGATCCACATATGATCCTAAAATAAAATTGCATCACAGTTTTGCCCTTAAAAATCTAGAAATCATAAACATAGGCTTATCTTTTTTCAAGTACATGTTTCTTTCAAAAGAAATAACCAAGTTTGGTAACTATTATGTCCAGTCAGCAGCAGTCGGGGTGACCCATCAAGCTATGATGTCGGTCATATAGGCCACACAGAATCCCACAAAATCTTACAGAATCAAGATTTATAATAATAATTTAGCACAAACCTGGTACATACCATTCATTTTTTCATCACAAAAGTCTTGGAATTTCATATTATACACTTCAGTACTAAGATACCGTATTCCCCCAAATGTTCATTTCAGGTAGGAAATGCAGTGTAAAGTGTACTGAAAATTTGTGTTTAAGAGTTGATTTTTTTGCATCGAGGCAGCACAGAAGTGTGTTTGGCTGCTATAGTAGTTGAGATCAACAAATGGTACATTTCAGCTTGGCAGCTCTGCTAATGTTTGTCCACACAATGCAGAGGCCTAAGGGCTGGAGTAGTGAGTTGGTATTGCAGTTCATTTAAGTGTGAGCTGTGAGTACAATCAAGAAACTTGTCCATAAGATTCATGCAATGCTTTCAACATTGACATGATTTGAGGAAAAGTTGTTCTTCAAAAGTCCGACTTTTGTCCTACTTTTACTCTTCAAAATCCTATTTTCTCCTGTGTCATTGAGAATTTTAATACTACTTTTACCCTACTTTTTCACCTGTGTCCATTTCAAAGCCTGAAAATGTTGAAAAAGGGTCATTTACCTTTCAAACAAAAACAATTTATGCACAATTTTAAAATTATCTTGAAAAATACACTTTTTGGCTGGGAACCTTCAGAAATAAGAAAATATCTCAAATGACAACATCTCAATGATGGACAACATCCATATTTTAATGGATTGCTAAGGATAACTTACCCTAGCAACAAAAGTGTAAGCATAGGATAAAGACAAAGTGAAAGCTTCAGACTGTTCAAACAGGTATTTCAGGGAATGAAAAATACAATTTTTTATTCTTTTCAGGAGAGATTGGCCAAAATGGTGAGGATGCAGAGAAAACAATGTTTTGGTTGGTGGGCATAATTTTCCACAGCAACTGAAGTTACACTACTTACAGGATAAAAACAAATTGTGACTGATCTTAACAAATTATTTCAGTTCATTAAAAATATCAACATCTCTTATAATCAGGTTAAATATTAGATGCACTACACAGATGATGGTAGGACCATGCAATTTTAACCAATAATCACTTAACAACACAGTTCTTTGTTGGTTGTCTACTAGCATTTCAGCAGAACCCATTTACTTACTTCTTAATGAAAAAATGAAGCTTGAAAAGCCATCAGATAATTAGACTGAACCTTGGTTGTAACCTTCTATCTCCATATGTACATTAAGTGTAAAGTGTAATACCAGAGTGACCTGAATATACTATTCTCCTCCCTCCCCCCCCCCTCCCCCAAGCACATTCTCTCACTCAGTAACTATGCTATTCAACTCTAGTGTATTCAGAGGCTGCCTACTTCCATCCTAATGCTGACCTACCTAAAACAAAAGCTTTAACAAGCAGTGATTCAGGTCACAGCTCACCTAAGATTAACATTACATTTCACCCTCGTCATACCTATAAAAATTGGTTAAGTAGTGTCTGGATTTATTCAGAATTCCTGCAGACATCCAGCCTCAACTCCACATACCCTTTACTCATAAACACTGATGTAGCCACAGGGAAGCTTGGGGGGGGGGGGGGGGAACAGCCCCTATGACGGCTTGTCGCCCCCCGCTGGGATTTTGACTGTCAAAAAAAATTACGTGTGAAAAATATATCATTCGTCTGAACGGTCTTGAATCCCCATGATGACCACTGATGAAAAACCCTTTGACAGGGGAACGGCAGTTGGCTAATGTTGCTGAAAAACCTGATATAATGCATAGGCTGAAAAAGATATCTACAGCACTCACACTGTACTGTATTGAAGACGGTCAAATATAATTCCTTACCCACCCTATTGCTACATATTTACAACACAGTCACTCACTGCACTACTCACATGCACAGTCCGGTTGGCTATATCATGCTAATCGGTCTGCTGTTACACTATCATGGCACCTATATGCAACAAAATTATTTTATTCCCACAATCCACAATTCGCAGTTAGCTCTGAACTGCCAATCTAGTTCACTTTCACTTGGCCCATTGTGTAAATTTTATTAAAAAGCCCTGTAAGTAAATTGCCCTGCTGTGCATGGACTACATCAGTATGTTACATGGCTAAAAGCCCAGTCAATTTTTCTTTACTTTCCACATGCAATTTTCAGATTCATTGATGCCGACACCGGGGGGGGGGGTTGCCTCCCCAGTCAATTTCCGAAAATTTTCTGGAAAATTATAAAATAAGCCACAAAGGGGTTTAAGCTTCAGATTGCTGTAGCGGGTAGGGTGAGTTGTGTTTCTGACTGAATGATGAATCTATTTCAATCACAAGTCATTTTCAAATTATAAAAACTTTTGCAAATCTTAAACTATCAAAAAGATTCTTAAGGTATCAAAATTTTTGCACGTTGTGCACCTTTAATATCGCATAGCTGTGCTTACTATCAATTCTGCCTCAGACATAATCGCATTATTTAATGATGTGAGTTCTACAATAAGTCAGACTGTTCTTCTGCAAGTAAGTCATTATGGAGGAGCAGAGCATTGCATTAAGGCGAACAAAGTGCAGATTTCTAACATTGCTGACTTTAAAAATTTGGCTGTTTATTTCGACTGTGCATTAAATTTTGAAAAACATATCACAACAAAGATAAGAGCTGCTAATCACAACATTCACAAGATAAATAAAAAACGGAAGTATCTCTCTAAAGCTTTCATCGTAAAGCTGATGCATGGGTTAGTGTTCTCTCACCTTGATAACTGCAACAGCCTCTTGTATGGCCTACCCAGTAAGCAAATCCAAAGGCTTCAGAAATTTCAAAATTTTGCTGCTAGAGTGATAAGTGGTTTTGATTATCACCAGTGCACTACCCTTACTTTAAGAAGTTTTCAGTGGCTACCGGTTGATTATAAAATAAAATTGAAACTTCTCCTCAAATACAAGTCCCCTCCCCTACAAATCTTGTTGTGGACAATCTCCCTCTTATCTTCGTGATATGTGTATTGCTAAGCCTTCTTTTTACAACTTTAGAAGGTCTTTTGCAGTGAGACTAGCTTGGTTGTTCCATTGTGACGTGTAACAACTTGGGGGGAAGGGCATTGGCTTATAGCGGGCCCATGTTATGTAATTCACTTCCCCTTAGTGTTAGAGAGTCTGCAACTCTTAAGTTGTTTAAGGTTAATATGAAAACTTACGTTTTTAGTCTGGCCTGTTCTTAAGGTGTTGTTAAGTGCAACTGAACATTTTATGATAGTGCACTGTATAAGTTTATGAAAAAATAATAATGATGACGACAATGGCGGCAACGGCAGTGGTGACAGTGTTACACGTAACACACTCCTTACCTCATAACCATTATTAGGGCAGTAATACATTATTGTGACCAAAGTCCCTTTGCGACAAAAGTACATCTTTGACCTCTGAAGGGGACCTTGCATCAGTAGAGAATCTTAGAGCAATGTTATAGCACGAGAAGCATATACAGTAACATTCCTAGCATGTATTATTACCCTTTTTTTTATCACGAGTGCCAAAATTCACAAAATAATGAGTATTTTTAAAGCATGTAATTAATTGCAACATTTGACAAAGATACCTGCATTTTGCATCTAAGCATCCTTACCTTAACAAGAATAAAGAATTTTTCAGGGAGGGGAGGGAGGAATTACCCCTCCACTTAGACAACTCACCTTTCCTGTTCAGTCAATCAAAGTAAAAATTAACTTAGATGCGAAGTTTTTCAATTAATGATCAGCTGGAAAATTTGTCAAAGGTAGCACCGTTTTGCATCTAAGCCATCTTACATGAACAATACTTTCTCAAAGGGGAGGGGGACTCAACCCCTTCCCTAGGACATCACCTGCACAACGTGTGAAGGGAAGGATTTGTTCCGGGTTCAAACTACCCCTGATGTAAATGTGCACAATTTTACACCAGCTTTCTGGGTGCATCTGGGGTGGGCCTAAAGCATCATCTTCTATAGTAGCCCCCATCACCAACCTCTGGCAGGGCCACTGTGCAGATTTGTCAAAAAATGTCAGTGCTGGTGTCAATCTCATTAAAGATATGTCATGATATTTCAGAGTAACTAACAAGACTATTTTTTTTCTATTTCAATTAACTATTTGATGACAACATCATGACAGGAGATTTCAAAGGATGTTTAGAGCAACTTGTAAGGTCTGGGAAGTGTCATTTCCGGCAATCTAGGAGGCCTTTTTAGCTGAAATTTCCAGATAGGCTGCACACCAACCAGTGGTGGTGCTTCACTAAGATAGTAGCAAGGCGTCTCTCCCATGAAATGATCAAGCCTCCCCAGCCCCCCCCCCCACCCTACTAAAAAGACCCTGGCTATACCACCGCTCAAAGAGAGCTGCCCATACAATTAACAACTTACATAATGTAGTGAAATTTTCATGTAACTGATATCCATATTACAGTAGGTTTCATCAGAAACAATCATTCTTATACATCCAAACCAAAAAATGGTTTGACCATGTGTCTTTTTAAACAATATCATGTAACAATAAATTGTTGATTGTTGCCTAATATTTCCCAGTAAGTTTTGCTGGAAAGATACTCTCCTGTATTGCACAAACTGCAGTATTTTTTCACAGTACCTGTGAGTGCCACTTCACAGTAGTCGGTGGATTTGAGGAGTGTACCACATTAATTGAAACACTACCAATCTTGAGAGGGTTTTTATTGCTTTCTTCACTACTTTTTATTACTCGAAAGCATCACATCTTCACATCGTCCACAGAAGTATATGACTATATCATTTCATTGCATCTTTGAGTCCCGAGAGTCCCAAAAATTTGAAGGAAAATTTTTCCCCTTTAAATCTCAAAGTCGATGGATACAAAAGGACGAAATATAGGAGTATTTTAATAGATCATCTTTAAACAGATGTAAATAGATTATCACTAGTCCTTAAACTCTCAGCTGGTTGCTCGCTACACTTGGCATTTCACTCCCAGCAGGTGCCCCAGCTTCTAAAGCTGCAATTAAAAAATCGTCAAGTATCAATCTCGAAAATATAGGTACTTGCAGACAAGACTTGTTTTTGACATTTTATGTACTGTATAGTGGTTCTGGATGTCAACATCAAAAAGATGTTATCGTAGCTTTAAGGAATTTTTACAATAATATGCATATGACACGAGAGGGAGGGGGGACACTGTGCCCTGGAAGCTTTTTTCGAAAACCCCAAAATTCAGGCAGAATTTTTAGTACTTTGGGCACAGTTCTGCTTAAAAGGCCCAGAGATTCAGGCAAAAGAAACTTAGGCCCTCCCCTTCCAAACCAAATGGGTCCATAAGTGTATGAAAAAATGTATCCAACTTTTGGATGTAATACATTCCCAGGAACTGCAACAGTTAAAAGAACACCCTATTGAAATGGTATCTGTGAGAAAGCAGCAGGTGAGTAACTGCTTGAGCCAGGTGCATATATACCAAAGGGGGTTGTGCCCAATGCAAGTCTTATGCCCTTCCCACCAGGAGCCTCCAAAATGGAAAATCCAAACGTGAACCAAAAATTTATATTTTGTATGTGAATTAGTCCCCTGGTGGTGTGTTGGACATCTCTCCACCAACCCCAAACCCCCCATAAAAATTTTCTGACAGTGCTACTTTCTTCAGTTGTTCATACAGCAGATGCATGGAAACAGTCAAGGGCTGTAGTTTGCATACTCTGCTTTATACTTTACAAATGGTACAGTATGCATATGGATCCATGTAAAACATCAGTATACCCGCAGCAAATTGTACCATCACTGATCAGTGTTTACTCTGACCGACCGACTGACTGACCAAATAGTCTCAATAAAAGACATTAAAAAACATGCTGATCACTAATTGTCATTATAGTTTTAAATAATGTGATGAGTCGAATCATAATTAGTTTATACTTTAATGTGCCACCCATTGTTTTAGCTGTCTGAAGTTAAATGTGGATGGTGGCCTGGGAAAATAGTCATTTACCTCAGCTGACTTTTGCTTTAAACATAAGAACTGAAACCATGACTGATATTCTGACCATTTAGTGGTTATTCTGCTTTCTGAGTACTGTTGCCAGGGAATATTTTCCTTAGCAACCAAAAATGTGTGTTTTTGTAATAAAGCAAAATATATATGCAAATGAGTCTTCTTTTGAAGAGGAAATAGCATTTATTCTATAGTTTCATCATTGGAAGTTTGGATTTTGTGTTTATTCTACACATAAAATAACGTTGCCAGGGAAAAATTTCCTGAGCAACCAAAATATTGTATTTTCCATTACTCATAAATAATGCAACTTTGGAAAGTGAGAACATGTAAAATATGGCTTAGGACATCATTCCCAATGTATCTAGGCCACTTTTAAGTTCTTCCTGAGGGGGGGGGGGGGGACAACAGAAGTCAAGAAATAAAGCACTTTTAGGCTTTTGGCCCACCACTTAATTTAAGGCCAAAAAAGTTTCTCCATGGGCCAAATCTAGGCAGCTTGCTGACCATTCTGCATGCCATCTAACCAGTAGAACACGTTCTCTTCTGAAAGATCTGTTTAATCAAAAAGTGAATATAGTTGCTTGGTATCTCACATATGTTGCAAATGGACCTTTTGTTGATAGGTATTTTCTGCATGGGATTCTGTAAGGGAGAGTAGGTGGGGAGGGGGAAGGGGGGAAGGTCATTGTTGGTCATTGTGAAACTCAGAGGGAATTTCTTCCAGGAAAATATAAGTCAGTTCCTATTGCTGTTGGCATTATGGTGATTTGGACAAAACTCAGGGAAAGTTTAGTCGAAACAGGGTAATTTCATATGGAGAAATTGCTGAACATGTTTACATAGTGGTATATGTGATTGCACATTCATAACATATTATTTGCCTCATTATATGTACATGCTTTCACTGCAAGTTAGGAGTCAAATTATCATGTTTAGGGCTACCATGTTGTTACTGCCTAACTTGTTTGCTTTTCTGCAGGTGTCTTTGGACTTACGTTTGTATCTTGTATGTACTATCAATTGATAGCGCCAATTGATAGTGGTACATGCTGCATATTATGACCTCTTAAATTAATAAAGATATCTCCGTCACCGCCCCCTGCGGGCTGGGGGTTGTAGAATATGTTTACGGTATTTCCCACCTGTAGTAAGAGGCGACTAAAGGGAGGACTTGCACCATATTTGAGCTGTATTTGAAACCAAACTTGAACAGTATTTGAAACCTTATTTTAACTTTACCTTTTCTCTAGTTGACACTATATAACACATTCGTGTTGGTGTGTCATTAAATCTCATCTAACTAACTAACTAACCGAAGGGAGGAATTAAGGTTAGCTGAACCAGGAGCCACTTTCAGGCAAAAAGTGTCTCCTGGTTCCCTGGTTTTTGGTGCAACCAGTAGACACTGTGTTTACCAGGAGACAGTTACCAGCTTCAATGATGTATGCATTGAAGACCCTAATAGGGTCTTCAGGGATGACAGGTGCTACTTTCTCTAAAAAAAGTGGTGCCTGGTAGCATTCTTTTTAGGGTCAACAGACGCTGTTTGGTTGGAAAGGAGGGTCAAACAGCGCCTGGCGCCCAGTTAATTTCACCCTTGCCTTCACCTAAATTTTAAACACAACATAGATCAGAGCTTGGGCAATAACATTTTGGATTTAATACTTACAAAAAGGTAAAAAGTTACCTTTAAACTTCTTAAAGTTGTTGTTACTTTCTATAAGTATTATGTAAGCAATGGCAATGCCTTCCCCCTCCCTACTGTCTATTAAAAAAGTTGAAATTGGAAAGCTTGAAGCAAGTACTCTGTACAACTTAACCATTCACTGTTTTATTGCTAAACTTGTTTCCCCCAGACACAGATACATGTAGAGTGCTTTTACACTCAATCAGCTAGGGTCCGATTTCCTGATCTCATCAGGAGATCAAGTTACAAGCAAACCTCAACATGCATTGATCCTGGAAGATAAATTTACACCAGGCTCCTACTCTGATCCTTCTCAAAGTGTATCTACCGTATGTTGTTACTGTAGACAATTGCATCGTTTTTGCTATGGCATAATTAACAGTTGCCATTGATTTCTAGTCACATCTGATTCTGGACCAATTTTTACTCTTCAAATTTGATCTGGTGCTTCAGGCCAGGTTCTCCTACCTTGCCAAAAGTAAAAGTGGATAATCACATCTTGATCTAATAAAAATTTACACTAAAGTCTTCATCTCTAGCACAAGATCTGATCCTGTGGACAGGATCAGATGGCAGTCTAGTATAAAAGCACCCATAATATGAAAGTACTTAATTTCAATTTTTCTAGTCAGCAAGCTCTATACCTTTCACACAGTTGGATATGCATTCCATCCATTGAAATGATTTTGTTGATAAAACTATTGATGCCATATTATTTACTTGGAATACCAAAGTGTGGATTAGATGTGATTGTTACCTTATATGTTTTGTCTGGTATCATTTTCAAATTCCAGGTTAAACCTGCTCTTATTGACTTTGGAGATATGGTGCGTAGGTATAAGGCAGGGAAGTGTGCATAGCATGCAGTGCTTATCACTTGGGATGTGCAGTGGTGCTCAGTGCTTCTTGTGATTTGAGTTGTGTGGTGGGTGTCATCATTTCAAGAGGATAGTTCAAGGGCATCTGCAATCACCCCCAAGTCTATTTTGAAATTACTGGCATATTAAAGCCATTCTGATTCCCTAGTAAGAACCTTCTAGCGTATCTTTGATGATATTTATCGTGCATGCTAAATTGCCCCTGAAGGGCTGTTTCTCCAAGGCAAAGGCACCACAGATGGGTGGGAAGCTGTGGCTGTTAAATTAATATTTAATTTTAGATGACTGACCATCTCAGCAAGTCAGATCAAATCTCATAAATTCAGAGACTTTTTTGGGCTGGGGTGGGTTACCAAAATCAGAAGAAATATTGAAATTCTTTTCATTACTTTACTGAAATGGGGATAACTGCATTTGCCCTGTAATAAATCATATGGGTTTACAATGTCATATTGCAAGGGAGTGTACCATACATAGCTATTAGTGGAATATTTCACATGAAATTTTCCAGTGGTGAGATTAACAACAGATCTGCATTTGCTGCCAAGCGCAGTTCTATATTTATTGCCAGGTGCTCTGCAGCTTTTATAACCTTTGTGGTGCCGTATCTACCTGGGTATAAAATTGTGTGTTGTAAACTCACACAGTCTGGGTACTACAGTTTTATAATGCATAGATGATCTCTCATCAAACTTTGGTGTGATTCTTATAAAACTCCATCTGTTGTGTCGTCAGCATTTGTGTAAAAATTGAACTTTTTTACTTTTATTGAAGAATATAAAACTACACAAAGGAGGATGTGATTTATATGCTATAAATGTTGCAATGCTTGTGGTTAGAATATAGCTATTGATGTCTGTGTGTGTCAGCCATTAAATACCCTTGAAAAGAAACAGTGAATTTTATGTATTACATTACCTCAAACAGGTGGGAGTTATATCAAAACATGAGATGGGATGTAAGAAAGTTTCTTGTTACAAAGATGTTAAGAAATTTATCATTTCCCTCCTATATGTATTATCCTAAATGAATGATCTTGGAGCTTGGTCCTTGTACATTAATTTACATCGATCTAGCCTTGGCCATGAGTGTCCTGCTTCCAAGTTTGTCATTTGTTCATCATGTCTGGAGATGAAATGAGGAATCTTTTATGTCATAATTCCTCTCACAGCTTTTCACGTTCCCTCGCTCCTATGGTCCATCAGTCAGAAAATGGCGTTTGGTTCCCACAATGTCTTTTTTTAGGTCCCTAGACATAGGTGATCACTATGAGTTCATCTGTTGGCTTGTTTCATTTTGGAGGTGCTGTTTCTTCACTTTTTATTCGGACAACAGCTCATTACATCATTGGCTTACTCCCTACTAACAAAACATCATATGGTTGTGAATCATTTACAAGATTTTTCTGTGGCTAAGTAAATTTGGGAAGATTGCTGAATATTGTAAGCTGTGTATTTCATATATCTGATATAAATAAGAGGCCCAACTGCTTTTATTCAGTATGTTGCAAGATACTGCAGGTGTGTTTCTCCTTTCCCATATAGATACCCATATAGATAAAGGTGAAACACATTTTGTGGTTTTTGGCCATTTCAAAGCTCAAGGGAAGTCCGATTGTTGTCAGTTATACCCTATGTAATGGAAAGACGACATTGGTACTCATGAGAGTGTACAATATTTCTCCCCATCCTGTTATGTGTTTTTGCAAAATAGAATTTTGGTGGACCATTATGCTGCAGATTTGCTACAGTCTCTCATTGAGAAATTTAACAGAAAGATGTTTTATTTTTCCTTTTCAACAGTCCACAGGAGACGTCTTTGTGCATTACTTTTCACCATCCGGTTATCGGCCCATCAAGAAGAATGTAGCTTTTGTGATTGATGTCAGCGGGTCTATGTATGGCACAAAACTTAGTCAAACAAAAGAGGCATTGATGACAATCTTGGATGAAGTACGGATAACGGACACATTCAACATCTTACCATTCTCTGATTCTGTGACACAGTGGAGACCACGAGAAATGGTGCGAGCTACGAGGAGGGAGGTGAGGGATGCCAAACAGTTTGTTGCTGGTTTGAGTTCCAAGAAAGGTGGGTTTCTGTTTTCAAGATAATACTTTAAATTTATAAGGCTCCAGTATCCAGATGAAACTAGGTGGTGCACATTAGTGCTGGTCAGATATAACCTGTGCAATCCTCCCAGGCACCTGCAGTTATATTTGCCTACACAGCAGGCTGTACGGCATATTCCTTGTTCAGTCATATCCCTAATGCCTGCTCGAGTGTGAATGAACAAATTCTATTGAATATTCATAGAAATATGTGGCCTCAAGACTGGTTGATTGTTAGTGAATATTCAAAAGAATGCAACATCTGGTCCTGTTTACATCATGCAGTAACCTATGCCACCCTCAGAGTTGGTGTGTCATTGAAATACCCACTCCCTGGTAGTACCCACTTCACAGCTGGTTATGCAACACAGTAATGATTGGACTTCTCAGGTTTCAGTCTAGGCCTCTTCGCTTGGATGGACAGTGGTTAGGGAAGCTGAGAAGCTGAGCAAACAGGGTCCGCTCTGTAGGGTACAGTTATATATGCTACTGCATCTAAACAAGAAGGTACCTCACAGTTCCCCCCTTTAACCCCTAGGTGGGGTGAGGCAATTGAGATAAAGCATCTTGGCCAAGGATGCAAGGGTCATCAGTCCTTGAGCACACTCTGGTTACCTCTAGATTGGTCTGTTGCAACAGTCCCTTGACTGCAATAAATAATCCCAGTTTAAACCAGACTTCAAAACATTCTCGCATTATTCTCAGTTGGAATAAGTTTTGACTACAACAATTCAGAGATCATTCCTCTTCACTAGATCCCTGGGCCACAACGTATCAAATTCAGAGTACTTCTTGTTGCATTCGAGGCTTACCATAAGCAATTGCCAACCTTTATTTCAGACTTACTTTAGCAACAACCCTCCTGCAGACAGCTCAGGTCATCTACTTTTTCACTTCATTATATTGTACTGAAACCAACAGTGTAACTTTTGCGATCAATCTTTTTCTTGTTTTGGCCCTAAAGAGTGGAATTTTCTGAATCACATCAAAAGTAGTCATACTGTTTACACTTACAGGAAACTGTTAAAATTTCATTTGTTTGAGGAAACTTTTTGCAATTTATTCATGTAACTGTTTTTTTAATGCCTTTGACCAACTGGTGTTGATATTGGCACTTCATTAGTGTCTTTGATTGCTTGCTTGCTTAAATCTTGCCACCATGCTATTAAGAAGTCAGATGTCTTGTTCTGAACATCTTAAACTAGCCTAGAATTTAATCAGTAATCTTGAGCTAGGTGAAGAAGTTGTTAAGGCTTTGTACTTTTGGTCACAAGTGCAATTCCTTGACCAATCAATCACATAACCCTTATATAAAGTCAAGCCACCTCACAGGTGGAAAGTGTGCAGGTTTCTGTTTCATTGAATGTTACTATGAGAAAATTTGGAATAAGCACATTAATAGGGCAACTCTTCTTTGTGTCATATGTAGAGTTGAACAGGCTCTCCAACACTGCTGGAACACATTCTATGAAACTATCAAAGAAAAAGAATTGAGGGGGCTTAGTGTAACCTTTAGAATTGCTACCTGTAGCCTCTAGATAGCATGGTTCTCCTTGAAAAGTTCCTTTAGTTTCCTTTGAAGTTTACTTTTTCATTCAGAGCTTTCCAAATTGAAGAAAATCCAACAATTTTTAAAGTAGTTTTCTGTGTATATGTTGATGTGGACAAATGGGTCTTCATTTCTAATTCCATCGGGCTTAATAATTTCTTCTTTCAGCTACAAACATCAACAGTGCCCTCATAGAGGGTCTAGATCTTTTGGAACAGACTGGCTCTATGGAATTCGATGAAGATGACCCTTCAATCTGTATCTTGTTTCTGCTCACTGATGGTAAGCCCACAGGGGAGGTTTCAAGTGTCAGACAAATTGAGACCAACTGCAAAAAGAAGAACAGAGGAAGGTGCTCAATTGTCACCCTTGGCTTTGGTGCTGATGTAGATTTCAACTTTTTGGCTCGTTTGGCTCTCCAGAACAAGGGTGTGGCTCGTAAGATCTATGCAGATGCCTCTGCTACCAGCCAGTTGACTGGGGTGTATGATGAGGTTGCCACACCACTTTTGTATGACATTTCTGTGGACTACCTTTCAAATGTAGACCCATCGAGTGTTTCAAGTACGACTTTCCCGAACTACTTCAACGGCTCTGAGATATCCATCACTGGAAGACTGATAGACTCCAGTGAAACTATTTTACCAATTCGAATCAACGCATATGGTGCTGATGGACAGTTCATAATAGAGGAAGATGTCAACCTTAGAGTGAGTTAAAAGCATTTGCAGACTATCAGTTGGAGAATAAAGAATTACAGAAAAAAAAATTGTTTCTTACAGATCTACAGGCACTGAAGGGTGCAAATTTTATAAAAAAAACTGGTTTGTTTTGGAATACAACTGTCTCCTCTCAAACTTAGTGAGCTACTTTGGAATCACAGGGACAGTTCCCTTTGTTAGTAGCTCAACAAGTTGAGTAATTGTCATGGTGGTGCAGCTGTCTGTGCATCTGTCTGTCCATTAACATTGGTTAAAAGGCTGCTGTCTGCAAGTTCTGTGACCACTCCTTGGCAAAGCTGGTAAGCTTATAGCACATATCAAGGGTTGGTGATTATGGTAACAGAAAGTAGGTCATAGGTCATTTGGGGGTCATGAGAGGTCAAAGAGTGAAATTACTCGAAAGCCTTTAATTCCTATTGGTTATGCTTGAACTTTATCAAATGTGGCAAGAGTCTTGAGTGGATGATGGGCCATGAAATTTGTCCTTTTGAAGTAGGTCAAAGGTCATTTGGGGGTCATACAGAGAGCAAAACATGAATCGTGCAAAAGTCTTCAAGTCCTAGGGCTTATATGCAAATGTTATTAGAGTTGGCCAGAGTGTCCAATAGATACAGGTCTCATCAAACTTGTACTTTTGAAGCAGGTCAAAGGTCATTTCGGGTCATACAGAGGCCAAACACTGGAATCATGCAAAAGCCTCCAACTCTTAGGGCTTATATCCAAATGTTAAATGTTATCAAAGTTGACAGAGTGTTCAGTGGATGACAGGTTATTAAAGTTGTACTTTTGAAGTAGATCAGCAGTCATTTGGGGTCAAAGAGAGGTCAAACAGTAGAATCAAGCAAAAGCCTTTTAATATGAGGGATTGTGTCGGAATCTGTTTAAAGTTGGCCAGAGGGTTCAGTGGTAATGGGTCTTCATAGGTGTACTTTCTGTTGATGTTAGATATCATTTGGGGGTCACAAAGGGTCAGATGGTGAAATCCATGCTGATGCTTTTCCAAAAGAATTTGGTTTTGTATGATATATATTGCCATAGGAATAATATTTTGATGAACCTGACAAAGTGGGGTGTAAATAGCACTCATTTCTGTCAGCAGAATTACCAACATTATGTGCCCACAAACATTACAAACATTAAAAAAAGTTGTTGCTAGCTGGGCAACTCTGATATGCCACTGCTGTGACCATTTACATCTATAGCACTGAAGGTGTTGCTAGATTATGACTGTCCATGAATCCTTAGGTCTCGATCCTTAATAAAACTACTTAAGAGTTAATGTGTGTGAGGGAAATTGTAGTTGAGCTGCAGCATCATTGATGCTCTTGTTAGGAATTGTTGGAAAGGGAGAAGGCAGATTTTTGTAAAATTTTGTGTATTATCACAGTCCTAAAAGTCTATTGGGGTTTTTTTTGTCAACATTGTAGGGTAAATCTTCCATAGCCTTGGTGTATTTTGTACCCTTTTTATTGGAGGTGAAAAGAGTATGTATTAAACAGAGTTGCCTGGCTGCATCTTTTCCACAGCAACAATTCTCACGCCCATTGAGCGGCGGGGATGTCCCAGATGATTTCCCAGAACGCACCTGGGCCTTCCTCACACTCAGTGAGCTCTTCAAGCGATTCACCCTGGCTGAAGACGCGGCTGAACGTAGAGTGCTCATAGACAGATCTCTGGAATTGTCTCAGCGGTACAACCTGCTCACTCCTTTGATGTCTATGGCACTTTTGGATTCACAAGGAAATCGCGTCACTTTTGGATTGGACTCTGATCCACAGTCGGGTGCGAATCGCGGAAGTAGTGGATCGTCGTCTACAGGTGTGTCTGCCCCACAAGGTTATGGATGGAATATAGCTGGGCCATCTTTTGGTACCAGAGGTGACAGCGACACCTATGGTATTGGTGGTGCAGAGTGTACCAGTCCTGTGGAACCAACTCGACCACCTCTAGAGGTTGAAGAAGTAAGTTTCATACAAAGTATTTGGCTTACCTTTTGGAGTTGGCCAGTTCCTTACAAAAAATATTCTAATGCTTTTTCTTGTGCACTTATACCCAAGTCACTTGTGGTCATAAAAAATAAGCCAATCGCTTCACATCTGATTCAACTTTAAGCGTAATAATTATTAATGCAGTCACTTGTGTTCATACTTAATTTTGTTTTGTGCCTATTGTTTGACAATTAACCTTTAATGCTCATACCAAAGCCCACATCTACAAAAGTTTCAGAGTTATGTTGTTTGTATTTTATGTAAGGTTTAATGTGTCTCTATGCATGCTGTATGCTACATTTTTGTTTGCATAGTTGGTGATAATCCTTTGTTGCAACTCTGTAACATGCATAAACTTCCATTTTATTTTGTTTATAATATTTCTTTTCACTTTGCATTATTAATGTCCTCTTCCTTTTCTTATGTTATAACCCTGTATATGTTTTTCCAGTGTTTGCAAAGAAAAATGTCAAGAAAAGCTGAATTCCTACCCAAAATTTTAAGGACATGGTTTCTTCTTTGAGGGGTTAGGATGGGGCACTGGCCTGTTTGTACTCCACAATAGACTGTTTTAAGCTATTAAATGGTGGGGAACGTCCTGCATTGCAAGATTTTCTGTGTGGGAGTTAACCAGATGTTTTGGATATCCTAAGCTGAGAAGAAATAGTTGTCTAGTTATTACTAGTTTGTCCAAGGGTGGTCCAATCTGGTGTAACTGGCATCTTTATTTATAGGGCAACTGTGTTTCAAGGTATGTGGACATGTAACCAAAACAGCTGTTCTACTCAATGGTAATAGCTTAAGATCTACTGATGAAAAATCTGGTGGAATTATTTGAATGTTTTACTGCTCTCAAGATACATGTCTCCAAAGTTAAACCATTTCTGAGATTTCTCAATAGCTATTCAAAAATTATGATGTGGATTGTTCCACAGTGTCCGTATTCCTTTTCCAGTAAGTCCTTTATAAATTTACCTGGTAATAGCTATTGCCAGTATCTAGTTTGGTGTTTAATGTGTACATTTTCAAAGTAGTCTAAAGCTACTTCCAAAATGAACTCCTCAGAAGATGCCAACATCGCGACTGTCCTTGGAATGCCCAAGGTTAAACAAACAAAGGATAACATAAAGTGTATCTCATGAGTCCCTCTTTCTAAATTTTCATATGTACCTCATGTTTGTTCATGATGTAGTAAAACAGGAATTGTCTATAACGGTTAACACTTGATGGATTTTGATGGAAATTGTGGCTATTTTCAATTTTTTTTATTGCCTTTTACATCAAATAGTCAGGTGCTACATTTACATGTCCACAGACCTTTAATGGGTATCACATGTTTACCCATCCATTTATATAAACACTGACATGTATGCATGTTGTCATGTATATGCCTGTAATTCCATAGATATGTCATATAATCTGCATTTCAATGCTCATCTTTACATTATCACTCATTTCATCATATTTTATGACATGATCTTTCCCTCTTCTTTTCATATTTATAGTTATGGGATGATGATATAGCCAGAGGTTTGCTTGAAATACTTAAAAAAAGAGAAAAAATTGCAATGAAAGGGGTGGTATTCATTCCTTTTGTAGGCACTAAGGATTTTAATCACTTGTTTTATATATCATGTTGTAAAGATGGATGAAGGGTAAGTAATTAATAGGATATAAAGTAATTAATAGGATATAACTTGAAGTATTGTGAAAAATAATTTTAGTGCATGTAGGAAGTTAAATACTTTAAAATTACTTCCTTGTGAGCTTAGGGAATTACTTTCTTCAGGTAAAGGGGATTTGTGGCTTAAGTATTAAAGGCGTGTATCTAAATTTTGGAGATGTGGTGGTGGGATTTTGCCCTTTCCCCACCTTGAAACTTCTGCGATCCTGTTCATTCTACAATGGAAATACACATCAAATGGGGGTAGACAAGGAAGTTCTGTGGAATTACGTATCACAGGTCTGAGGTATTAATAATTAATTGATAATGTTTTGAATTGCTTGTTTTTAGTGTTTCCTACAAATTGTAGTTTATACATTTTATGAAGTACAAAATGAAGGACCTATGTGAAGGAAACTTTGGTGTGCAGTAACTGCCTCAGAGGAATTTTGAATATATACAAAATGCCGAGTTGGGTTAAGTTAGGAATTTTGGGGGTTAAATTAGAAATTTTTGGACTTACTGTCAAAAAGAAAAGCTTTTTATCGAGTAGATTCTTGGGTTGTTCCATGTTAAAGTGATCTTTGATACTTTTGTTTCTATTACATGCATTCCACTCTCCCATCCACTCTCAGTGTATGATTACGTTATGCATACAAAAGGAGCATGGAAACTGGGTGTAAAACAATAGCACTAGCGCTAAGGCTGTATTCGACACACTGTTCTGGAACAGAGAACAGTGTTCTGCAAGAGCCGATCACGAGGGAACACGTTCGCGAACGTGTTCTTACACCCAAATCTCACACCACCTCGCGAGGTGGTGCAGCAAGAACGAACACAAACAAAGATGGCGGATACGTCCCCTCAAGGAAGAAATACTGGGGGAAATCTCAGCACAATGAAAGCAAGTTAGGCGGAGCATGTACCCGGCAGCAGTTTATGGCCTAATAACAGACTTGTGCGGGCTTATATGAAAAAAGAACGAAGTTTATAGTGAAAATATGGACCGTTACGGCGGCCCGCTAGCCAAGGCTATGGGCTATGTACCGAGAGTGACATTACTGTACATAGCCTACTAAAGGTTTTTGTCACTTTCGTACACGGCTAGAATAGGGGCATTAATTCAAGTACCGACGGGATGGTTATGAATGTCTTGTAGGCCTGTACATGCTATTTGGGGGTAACATATGACGAGCAGCAGCCATGTTTATGACAACTGTACTGGCCGAGTATCCATGGCAACTGTACCTGCACAGGGTTCATGTTCGACACTGCAGGACGAGTTCCCATGTTCTTGTCATGTTCCGGGACAGTCAAGAACAGGGTGTCGAATACAGCCTAAGTTAGCAGACACTCCATTAAGCATGACGTCAGTTATTTATACTCCCAGTTCCCATCATGCATTGTAATCATTAAAGTCTGCTGTTCTCAGCATTTATATTATCTCCTCTAACATACTAATCATTATTATCCCCCATGTGTATAAATTCCTGCATTATTCCTTTATGCTTTCCCTTTTTGAAGGTAATAAGTATTTCTAATATTGTCGTCAATGTAATGTCCACAGCACATTTACTTTGAATAAATCTATGTACTGTAACATTATCATGCATTCAGTTGTGTAGTCAAAAAATATTCCAGGAGGCTCCACCATTTCAAAGGGGGGGGGGGGGCTTCAAATGTGAGATCACCATATGCTTATATATATTTTTTCAGCCGCGGACCTTCCAGTACCGGGGGGGGGGGGTGGGGGGGTTGGTTGGGACTTATGGGCACTCTTGCCACTGCATACATTACCTCTTACGATGCATACGGTACACCTTACTTGTATTCAGGCTGGTCTTCTTGACACCCCAAATTTCATTTTTGTTTTAGAGCATGATAGATCTTTATCGAATGCTGATTTCATCCAAAATTACCGAACGGTATGCACAGACTGAGGTGGAAGCTCACATGGTCAATAGAGGTACTCAGCCAGAAGACATGGAATTCTCCTACCAGATCCCAAATGGAGCTTTCATTTCAGATTTTTCTGTGTAAGTGAAACCTTGTGTCATTTTTATGTGTTACACAGGGCTTTGCTAGCCCTGAAGTTAAGGTGCAGCATACATGGGTGCAAACCGTTATGTTTAGGCTTTTGGCAGGGGGTTTACACATCTTTACAAAACTGTAGATAGATTTAATTGATGAGAAGATGGAAACCTGTGGATAAATTTTAAGATGGGCCATAAAAATAGTTGACTTATTTGTGGACCACCCTTCAGGAAAGTTCCATCTGAGGGTTGGGCAAAGATTGGAATAGTTTTATGTTGTATCATTGTAGATTGTACTGGAATTCATAAAGCCCTGAAAATTTTTTGATTGTATTTAATGATAGGCACTTGAAAAATTCCAAAGTACTAAAAGCTTATCATAATGCCATGTGTTTTCTCAATAAAAGTAACTTTTTGAAGGGGAGAAGAACTTTGATCACAGCAATAGGTAACACTTAGTGTTAGTGTTCACAAGAGAATCATGTTTGTAGTGGTGTGTATTATCTGCAGTCATGAAATGTGTTAATACAAATCCTGGTTGTCAAGTCCCCATGATTGAAGGAAAAGTATACATAGGAGGTTTAGTTATATCTTTAGAAAGGGTTTGCACATTACTAGGAAAATCTTTAGTTGGGTTTAGTGTACGTCATTGTAGTGTGAAACTGTTCTCAAAATAGCTTTTGTTACTTTTTAAGCCTTTGGTAGCCTTTCATGAGTAATGCAATATGCATAATACAAAGTGCTGTTAAAAATTTTTACATTTTAGACTTTATTTTGACAATTTTTTGAAATATAATAGACGTGATATAAAAATTGAAATGAATAGGAGAATGTAGAAAATAATATGATAGGATGATGAAGACTTTGAATCTAGCTTTTCTTTGACTTAATTTAGAGAGATTGATGGTGTAGTGTACAGGGGCATTGTGCAGGACCGAAGAGACACTCGTTGGAACAATGTATTTGCGAGAAGTGAAAGTGGGAACACAATTGGCCTCCAGACTCGAAGGTAAGTGACAGACTTTGGTCAGAATGCTCTAGTTGTTGTCAAAGAAGGGGGGAGGGGAGGGGAGGTAGGGGGTTGGGATCAAGGCCAGATTGATGCCTTACCCCTTCTGTTTTCAGCCTCTCTTGGGGTGCTGGTCCCCCAAATAATGTTTATGTGGCCACAAGCATTTCCATGTCCTTAGACAAAAGAAGAGAGGAATATTTTGTAAGCTGTGGCTTGCTTGGTCAATTTATTCGCTTTCTGTTGCCCAGAGCTTCTTGGTAGCAGACCCTAAACTGAGGTGGAACTGACAGAAGTACATCAGGTCACATATTGCTCTATTCCTTCCCCTTTTAAGTGCTTCCTGCAGTAAACTCTGGCAGTGCAGCAATGACCCACTTTGAAATAACATGGAGCACAGTATTGGTAAAGGGGTTTAAAAGGAAGATAATTGTCTGCAAATGAGAATTATTACAAGAATTTTTTGTAGACTGTACCTAGGAACAGTATGATTCTTTCATATTTCTGTGTTTATTATGGTTTAATTAAAATAGCCTTAGACAAGGTGACCTTTCTTGATGTGGCATAACATACAAATCTCATAACCCTTTAACTTACATGTAATATTCACCATTTACTTTGAGGATTAACTTCTGAAGGTATGAATATTTTGAATGAATGAACCTTCACATCCGTAAAAATTGAGCTTGATTAACTCCTTTTGAACATGATCCACGTTTTTTATTTTAACCAGATTTTGGCATTTTAACCATTTATAAACTGTTCCTTTTCCTTCCTCCCTTACTCCTCAGGGATCCTTCTAAAAACATGCTTTTGTTAAGAATCCCTGATGCAGAGCCCAACAACCCTGTTGTGTTTACTGTCATCTATGATGAACTTCTTCAGAGGAGCCAGAGCCAGTATCGTCATGCTGTCAACATCTGGCCTGGAGAGGTAGCTTAAATCAAAATCAATCTAGAGTGATAGTTGGTATAGACCTTATGCATATGACATCACAGAACAGAAAGTGCGCCCCCAAAGGAGGCAACAGCATATCATTCATAATCATTGCAACTTATACCAACAAATGTAGACAATTGATTTGTGTATCGGTGCAATACGCACTTAGTCTTCCAAGTACTAGCTCATGCGAGGTCTAGGTTTTGGGTGCAGTGAGCTTCATTGTTTGGGTGCCACAATGACGTTGTGTGACATCAGTGCATAAGGTCTATTCACTATATCAATACAGTGCTATTCAGTTTTGGTAAAATGTACCTAAATTTTCAGTACAACCCAACAGATATTTCCCTACCTCCTACTTTATGAAATTTTTATGTTGTTTTTATGTGTTTTACTACAAGTCCCAATATTTTACCTCATGATAGTGACACAACACTTAGTGATAGTGCATAATAGCCTGATGGTTTTGTGTACAGCACACTCTGTTCTGAAATATCTCTATCGGATCGGTATCATCTGATATTGAGAAGTAAAGTATCTGTAGTTCGTCTGCATTAGTGGCCTGCTCTGTTGCAAACGAAAAATAAAAAAAAAAAAAAAAAAAAGAAAAATGATGAAATCCTGGATTTCCTCTGTTTTATCACTTACTTGTGAAAAGAAGTTATCAAACATGAGAAAGAATGTCCACAAAATCTAGCATCTAACAAGAAATTTTTCTAGAGCTTTTAATGCAAATTACAAATATAAGAATAGTTTAACAGTTCTGATACTTTCCTTTTTTTCTTGAGAAATATCTCATTTTCTGAGACATATTTACTCATATTTGTGTGCCAGAATTAGTGTGTTGATTGGCGCAGAATATAATTTTGGCAAACCAGATCAAGTTGTAATGGATCTGAGGCTGTGGCCACGGTAGCCTATGTGGTTACAAACCTGTAATGTGTAGTGGATATTTCTGAAGAAACTGCAAACCTAAATTCTTTTCCTGATAAATGTATTGCTTTGAATTTCAAGTCACAAGTCATAACATTTCAAGTTGAGATGATTATAAAAATGAATTTTGTGCCAGTTTAGTCAGGTTTTATTTCATGGAAGTATTCCATTGTTATTAATTTACTTGTGTTTAAAATTACTCACTCACTGTACAGGTCTGCTCATTAGCACAAATCACACTTGCTTTTCCTGAGTAAAAGTACAAAAGATCTTCTTAGCACCAATGTTTAACTCTGAAAATCTGTGAGTATGGTTGTGAATGAAAATCCCTGATCACAGGAGCTCAAGTAAATGTGCCAAAGAATGATTTGCTTTGAATGGCTTGCCTGTGGGGGCTGTTGATGGACCACGAGGGCGTGAGGGCCTGCACCACTGGTCTGGTGTTGGACATACCCTTGAGAAGCTGCTGGATAACCTGATTGAGCTCACTGTGGTCCCATCAGGGAAGCACCTGTGGAACACGGTGATGGCCAAGCGGTAGTTTTTGATGGTGTTAACCTGCTTGCCCTCATCAAACAGGACCATTAAGAACAGGTAGTATGTGCTTCAATTCTGGTATGAGTATAATTTTACATCACTGAAATCTCATGCAAATGGGCTGAATTGGTGTATGGAAGGAACTCACCCCTGATTAGGCAAATTTGCCTCTTTTGTAAATTTTATTGTTTATAGAAATACCTATACAATGCCATTTTAGTGCTTCAGGCATTCTAAGATTCTCTTCTCGTCTCCCAATCTCCACAGATTGTTGAGGACCTGACAGTGGACATGTATGTTACAGAACCACAGGGTATTGATGAGATCCTTGCCCGGTATGAGGGTCGAAATGCCATTTCCCCAGAAAGCATCCCTGCTACAATTACCAGACCTGGTGGTTCTCGGACCAGAGCCAGGGTCACTTACAGCCCAACTGAAGATGAGCAGAGGAACTTTAACCCAGATGGTCTGTCAGGGGATGTGGTCTTAGTGTATGATGTTGTACATGATAGGCAAGGAAGCCATACACAGGTAATAATATGTGTGGTGTTCTATTTCTGTGGAAATTTCTGTATAACTTATTTTTGTGAACTTAACTCTTCAGACCATAAATCTATGAACTGAATACAAATCTTTCACAGTTACAATTTAATGTGAAGGAACAAAAAAAAAAAAAAGTTAACGTTCAGGTTTAGAAAAGTGTGTGCTGGGGAGGAGTAGAGAGGAGGGGTAGGGTTAAGGATTATATTGAACCCTTGCAATTTAAATTATGACTCAAAACGAAAATCTGTGGAAATTAAGGAAGATATCGAAGTACCCTCTAACACTGTCCGTCCTATGTACACAGATTAAGAAAGTAAATATCCTCCTTAACCTTGTTCAGACTAAGAAGCCATTTTCTCAACGTAGGATGACATTTCCTACTTAATTAACTTTTTTCTCATCCCAACAAATCTTCATTGTTTTTAATTCAACAGGCCCAGGATGGCTATTTTGTCCACTTTTTCTCCCCATCCATCACCAGACAAGCCCCCAAGCATGTTGTCTTTGTTATTGATGTCAGTGCTTCCATGTACGGCATCAAGCTCAGACAGGTCAAGGACTCCCTCAAGATAATCTTGGACGATCTTGCTGCAAACGACCGCTTCAACATCATCACATTTTCTGATGATGTAGTTTTTTGGAAGGAGAACAGACTGGTTCCTGCAACCTACACCAACATCAGATCAGCTAAAGCCTTTGTGGAAAGTCTTACAGATCTGGATGGTAAGACTGTAAGGGTTGTAGGAATGGGGGCAGTGTTTATCTTAGAACACACCATGTCGAGATATCTGTAGCTACAGAATTCCCTGCAGTAAAATTTTCGTATGTGGGTTTTTCTCTAGCTGGCAGCCATATAGAAGTTTATCATGTGACGTCAGTGTGTTTTGAATTGTCATGCTGGCCGTTATAGCCATGAAGCTATTATAACAATGGAAGTAGCAACACAAGATACATTGAAGGCTTGGGCATAAAAGTTTTTAACAAACAGAAAGATATGCAACACAGTGGCATCAGTTAAATGACTGTATCTTTCTTTTTGTCAGACAGTTCGAGTTTCAAGCATTCATAAATACAGTTAGCTTGTCCTTGAAGTGTCTGAGAACAGTTGTGTTTCTGGTACTTGGAGGCTCAAAAAAAAAAAAAAAAGCACAAAAGAAAAAAAGTCTTTATGGAATAAGTTACAAATCTAAAAGCTGCTCCTGCATAAAATTGGTTTCTTTCAGTGTAAGTCTGACCTCCGGATGTACCACACATGACAGGAATGGTAGAAATGATCCCCAAGCTAAAGTTAATGAATTAGTTCATTGTAAATCTTGAAACAGTTAAACATAAGTATGGTCTTTGCCCTAGGTTGAATAAATATTATCAATACCAAAAGGCAGAAAGGCCTTCAGTCCAGTCCTGGATTTTCAAAGTTGGACTTAATACTTACTAGCACATAGGTGCACAAGCCAGGGGGCTGTGGGGTTGCATCCTTCTCCTCCCACTTCCCACCAGAATTGGGTGAAAACCAATTTCTCAGGCAAATTATTTAAAAAACTCAGGCAACTTTGTCGGGTAACAGTTTTTACACCAAAAACAGTTCAAAAAATGTAATTCTCCTTGTATTCACAACCAGAGACACTACTCCTGTACTCACACTGTAAGTCTGCTTCTCCTACAGAAACAAACCTGAATGATGCTATCCTAGCTGCTGACAGACTGCTGGATGCTGAGGCTAGATTTGTACCCTCTAGTGACAAAGTGTTATCTCTGATGATCTTGTTGACTGATGGTAAACCATCTCAGGGAGTTGTTGACAAAGACCAGATCCTCCAGAATGCTAGGTAAGTTCTTCTTGTAGTGAATGGCATTTCTTTTAAGAATTAAATTGGATTCCCAATATTAAGATTCTTCTAATGAATATTTTTAATGTGTGGATGACAAGGGATAAGTGTTCTCTGATTTTAAGGAATCATCAGTGATTATATTATTAGAACAATCTCTGTAATGTCTCAAGAACAGGGTATGAAGATTTAATTTGATTAAGCTTGTTTACAATTTGTCACTTTATGGTATATGTGCATGTCAAACTTAAAGCTTACTCTTTCTTAAAAGTTATGTAATATTCATCTAAAAGCAAATATCATCTCTGGGATCCTTCCTTTTGTTAAATTGATTTTCTTTGGGCATATTTACACAACTCGATATTTCATCATATCTGGTGCATGAGTCAAATGCATGTCCAAAAGTTGTTGTGGAAACTATGTTCCGGTGACAAAACTTTATGACCCTTGGGATGTCATAGTCACCAAGTTATTAATTTGTGTGACATTGCAAGCAGGACACAGCAATCAAACCTATCAGGTAGTTGAGGGTTAGTCTCATAGTTAGTGTAGACTTCACTGAGAGAAAGGCCTGAACCCTTAGACAGAATGCATCATCAAAACTGATTGACCCACGCATCTCACAACTCATCATGCAACAGATGCTGGAATCCATCCAAAATGCATCATGTACTTAGGCCTTTACTCTCTGTCATTCTCATGTAAATATGCAAACGGTTGAGTCTTTTTTGTGTTTTGATTTGCAGAGAGGCAATTCAAAATCAGCATGCCCTTTATGCATTAGGGTATGGCCAAGATGTGGATTTTGACCTTCTCATTCAGCTGGCCTTACAGAACCGAGGTTTTGCTCGAAAAATATATGAGACAGGAGCTGTGAACAGGGAATTGCGAGATGTATACTTTGAAGTTTCCCAACCTTTACTGTTTGATGTTATCTTTGGATATGAGGATGGGGTGCTGGATGAGGAAACGCTCACTCGTCACCAGTTTCCAATTCATTTCATGGGGTCAGAGTTGGTTGTAGCATCCAAAGTGTCTCCAAGTACATCAGAGTTAAGCTTAGATGGAACGGTGGAAGCAAGAACTTCTAGCGGACAACTCAGTAGGACAACCACCACTGATCTGACAGTAAGTGTATGTTTAAATGAATTCTTGCTATGCTGGAACAATGGAAATTGATTCCTTATAGTATTGAATCAATTTTCAGTATTCCATAGCAGTACTTCATGTTTGTCCTGTGCTAGTATCATTGAAAGTTACCTAAAATGCTGCAGGTTCAACTGTTATTACCAGCCCTTTGTTCTAGCATCGTTCTTTTTTTTTTACCCTCTGACTACTTGGATTATGGGACGTCTTTTGAAGGAAATGACATTTTATCGGTATTGCACAATAGCTAATGTTTAGTTTTCACTTAAGTGCAGTGTGCCGTTTCTTAGATCATTGTATCAGGTCAGTATTGTTCCATTTTGAGAATTAAAATACAGGATTTTAGTTATTGGTGATATCTGTACAACACTAATCCCAAATAACTCTGTTAAAAACCAAAGATGTTATGTAAGCAGTGAAAACCTTCTATTTTTAGGGCTGCAAAAGGTTTGACTCTTATTTTAGCTTCAGTAGGGTCATGTAGGTCTACAGAGTAGGGCTGGTATGCAATCATTTTGCACCCAATGCTCTTGGCCCTCATTGGATTTTGGACAATCTGAGACATGAGTTGTATGTTAGAAAACAATGTTTATTGTGAAGTGACATGTGAAGAATTTCAGAAATTACCATGGGTGGAAGACTGAGTGTGCATTCCTGAGATTTGCCTTTCACCCAGTTCTCTAAATACTTCACAATTTCCCCCAACTTCCTCCAGCTGATTATCAGAGATGTGAAGAGGTGGTGGGGGGCAGTATTCCCCAGGTCCCTTTTTGCTCTTAACATGCATTGTTGACATGTAGAGGAAGGTTTGGAGTGCTTTAACTTGCATGTGTATGAAGTTGTCCATGTTACTTAGGAACAGAGTAAGTCAAATGAAGCACAAAATTTGTTGATAATGTCTCATCCTATATTAGTCCACTCACCAAGACCTGCAGCGAGACAGTGCTGTGCCAAACGTTATCGAAAGAATCTGGGCTGTGAAGACCCTGGAAGCATTGATTGCTGAATATTCAATAACTCAGGATGAGGAGAGAAAGAGAGCTATTGCTGATGCAGTGGTGGAGATTGCCCAAGTGTACAACCTGGAGACACCTTTGACCCCACTTACCCTCTATGATCCAAATTCAGGATCACTCCTTACGGGATCAATCAGGGATCCGCTACCTTTGCCCATAGTGAGCCATGCGGAGAGCAGTCTTTCAAGGATGGGAGATGCTGTGAAGTATGACCCATTGCGTAAGTATCTGCAAATTTTTGTCTTGATTGTCTTCTTTTGAGTTCGGTATTCACAGCAGATTCTATATTTGAATTCTTTGTAAAGGAAGTAAACATTGTTTTAAGAGAGGTTATTTGGAATGTCAGAATTTTGTTCAAAGAGTCATCATGAAGCTAAAAATGGTACATAGTCTAAGCAGTAAGAAGATTTCATCAAATTTTCTACACTTTCAGGTGCCTTCTAGTGGATCTAGAAATATCAAAAGTTAGTGCTGGGAGAATCCAAATTCTTTTCAGGAAATTTACGATGTTACTCATTGAATAATGTATGGCTCTTTTTTATTGTACATTACCATTGCTTGTTTCCATTCTTTTTTTGTTTTTTGTGTCATGTCAGATAATTGAGCAAAAAGTAAATAAATAGTAGTAGGAAACATTGAATAGGTCATTTGGTGACTGCCAAAAAAATTAGGTTTGTGCAGACTCCTATGCTAGGAAGGGGTACATAATGCCGACCTGCCACTCATTGTTATTAACTTGAATGTTTCTGTAGCAGTTAGATGTACTGTATCTTTCCTGAGCGGAAGAGACTCAACCCATTTTAGGTTCAGAAAAGTTCGTTGTAAATTATCCTGTAAGAATGGTTAACATTAACCTATTCAAACAGGAGGACATCTTGCAGTTTGTATGAACATGTTTTCACTTGTAAAATTAATGTTGGAAACACGAAAGGATTTTCCCTCCCCTTTCTTGCTTCCAACAAAAGTCTCTCATTTTCAGGTGTGTGTGATTTTGTTGTTAATTACATCACAATCAGGCTTTTCCAAATATTTAAAGCACATCATAGCACTGGTAGTGTTGTTGCTGCATAGCATGAAAACATTACACAAGTGAAGTATCATGTGTGTACAAATTTCACTCTAAGTGTGACACAGCCAATTTACTGAAACTGTTAAAAGGAATATTCATTCAGTACTTTAGTTATGACCACGAGTAAGTTTTAATGCCAAAAATAATAACCCTTACATGCTAATTGCAGCAGACATTTTGACGTATTAAAAGGACATAAAAAGTGGTCCTTTATGATGAAGTATTTGTCAAGATTTGTCAAGGTTATAGCCCTTCAACTGATCATAGCTAGCACACATATGTACAATGTGGTATAATGTTAAATAGGCCTCTGTTACCCATTGACTGATATGTTGGGTGAAAATGTAGCAACAGTAAAAATAAAAGAAAAATGTACCTGATATGAATGAATTGTTCAGTTCAGTTAGCCATCCCATCTTGTATGCTTTATTGCTGATTATGTCTGTTTCCACCTGTTTAGTTTTGCATGTCATTTAATGGTCTTGTAGTAAATTATGGTACAATTTTAAATTAAGGTAAAAGTATAGAAACTTTCTCAGGGTATGGCGTTCTGTAACATGTGTAACAAATCTACTATGTGTTTAATAGACTTTAATAATTAATTAAACTGGATTTGATTTCAGCACCCTCTGAAGTAATCAAACCACCCGTATCCCCAGAAGATGCACCACTGGTTGTAGAAAGCACAGTGAGTATTTATACTATGATATTGCATTCATTGTTGTGTCTCCATGGGTCCGAGGGAATGAAATGAATGGAAACTAGTGGGGTTACCTTTCAGAGGAGGGGGTAAGGATAGAGACCTGGTAAGAATTACAGAAAGAGGATTGCCAGTAGCATCACTTTTTAAATGTCTCCTGCTGATGTATTATTGGCACTGATTGGATGGGGTTTAAATTTGTAGCATCTTTGGATGACACTTAATAAAAGATAACATCTGGGGTCAGATCCCAGGAAATGTGCAACTTGTATGGAGAGGTTCATATCAGAACAACCAACGTGCTACTTGTAGTTTTGTCTAGGAGGTACAGTAGACAGCTGTGTCTTTTCTTTTTTTAATTGGAGGAGAGGCTAGAAGTAAACTTAGAAGGCAGAAAAAAATCTGCCTTCTTAGTTTACTTTAAGGCTGTATCCACACACTACTGTGTGAGAGCTATCAGTTATGCAGTAGGTTTACTACTGGTCTGGCCAAGTCATCATTGACCAGTTAGAGTGATGGTATTGTTTGAATTTATGTCAATCAAATTGCATTCACCATTTGAAAGAAGTGACATCTGGAGTTTCTTAAATATGTTTGGGTGATGCAGCAGCCTCTGTAGGCAGCCTTGTTCGTCAAGTTGAGGTGAACATTTTCTGAGTCATTTCATTGTAAATCACAATATGCATAATTTATATTACCCACAATGCTTTGTCTTTAATTACTCTCCTACCCTGAAGCCAGAGCAAGCTGTGCTGTCTCTTCAAAGACAGTTAAGATAGTTCCTCAAACCTGGATGCCATGTATCTACATCTAACGTAATTATTCATCAGCAACACTCTACAATTATAGCATGTTACAATGTAATCCCTACACAATTATAAGACTTTCACTAATGAAGCAGATATTGAGGGTATGTGTACATCCCATAATATTTATACTGGCTGGTAGAAGCTCTTCAATTTAGAACCCTTTCATACTTGATAACTGGTTTAGGATTTACATAGGATTAAAAGAGAAGATGGGAAGACATTATATTTGTACATGGCATTTATGAGGGTCACTGGCAAACCTGAGGTAGGATTTGCAATTTGGACCTAAATTTAACAAAATTTCCTGTGTCCCAGCCATGAAATATCTTCTGAATTCTTTTTACCTTATTGAAAATGGACATGGGAATAGTTATTGATTCTGTTGTAAGCTTTTATTGATTTTCATCACCCTTGTTATTAGACAGGGTGCCCCCAGGCATTGTGACACCCCCCCTGATAGAGGAACACCAGGTTTTGTTACTAGAATGGGTGGAGAGAGAGAGCTAGAAGGGAACACCTGGGTCTTAAAGGGATTGCTAGAATATACTGTAGACTTAATGTCAAATTCTGCCATTTTATGTAATTGTAGCTAATTTGAGAGTTGGAAGCAAGTTGGTGTCCAGATCTTGTTGATGAGAGACCTATTTTCACCACCCCCAAGGTCCATCCCCTAATACCACAGTACATTCCTAGCACTGGTAGCTATGGATCAACTGTGAACATGCCTGTAAAGAACATAGTCAAAACCTCTACATTTGAAGAAGCTCAACCTTCCAGTAATGATTAATGATCAATTTTACCTCTGGACAAAAATAATTTTTTTAACTCATATATAAGCTAATCTGGTTGTGAAAGGAGGTTTACACAATAAATCAAACATATCATGCCTTATGATCAAAGATGAAAGTTTCCAGATGATCTTAAAAATCCAGATTTTTTCAGAGAATGATTGAAAGAAACTTCCCAATTTTTTTTGAAAAATTAAAAATAGGAAAATAAAAAAATAGAGCAGTTGCATGGCTTGGAAGCACAAATTTTGGCTTGAAGTATTCTTTTAATGTAGTTTATTCTTCATATCCATTTCCTTTAATACAGTCTGGCATCATAATTGATCGCTTGCATGCGATCTCACTCATATCACTGAGGTATGCCTCAACAAGGATTGAACAGGATATGATCAACTTGGGTTCTAGACCCGGACAGGCTGTCTTCAAACAGAAAATACCTTTGAATGCTTTCATCACTGGCATTACAGTGTAAGTAGTATCTCTGTAAAATGAATGTGTACTTTTTAAATGGAATTGTGGCTAATCTTGTGATCCATGGATTACTGACTGGTTCAGTTCCTGAGTGGTTCATTGCAATTTGTCGTGGGCAAGAGGCTTAATCTCATGCCTCTTTCCATTCATGGGCTTAGACATGTGCAGGTGAGGTAATTGGTTGTTGGGCATTGGACATGTGTGAATGACTGCAGTGGCTCTTATAGCCCCTGGGACAGGTTACCATTGACTAGGGGTAATATTTGTAAAGTTCTCTGAGACTGGTGAAAGGAGACATAATATCAAGTATTTGTAATACCAAGCATCTGTAATTCCAAGTATTCATATTACCAAGTATTATTACTGTTACATCTAGACAGCCATTTCCTCACTGTGAAGGCATATGTATATATCAATGTGTTTTATATACTCTGAGCCATTAATGGAAGATTCAAGTAATAATGTAAGACTTCATCAAGACATGTGCTAAAATATGTTTAAATGAAAGGTTACAATGGATTAAATTTAAAGATAGTCACAGCATTAGTTCTTGGCTTAACTGTCATGCATGAGGCAACCATTTTGATCAAAATAGGGGAAATATAAAAGGAAGTCCAGTACAGCAGGGGTGGGAGGTGTGGGTATGGGGGTCAAGAAAGCAAGAAGAATTGCAATTTATCTTTTAATTGAAATTTTGTAATTATATCTTGTGAAGGTGCTAAATATTTGCTTGATGAAAGTAATATGAGAGTTAATATTAAAAGGGAAAACATGATTGTGAATGTTTCTTTCCCTATTTTTCAGGATGATTGATGGGAAGACTTATGATGGCCAAGTGGAGGATTTGTTGGACACATCCACCTTGGACCTTGGTACATTGGAAAGGGGTACAAGTGGGGGTATTGTGACACCCTTGTAAGTACAATATTTTAATGACACAAAATTGCAGTAGTTTGTTTCATCAGTGATATTCTTAAATCTGTAATGTCTGGATTGTGAATGGCTATTCTTTGTCTGTGTTGTTTGCACATGGTATTTGATTTTATTATAGTACTTGGTGGTATTTAGCTTTTTAGTAGCCCGACCAAAAGAGAGTAGTTTACACACTCAGAATGTAACCCAGCAAAATTTCAAGATTTTCATTCATACCAGCTTACCTCAGCCGAGGGGGCACTTTGCCTTCTGTTCTGTGATTTCATATGCATAAGGTCTATTAATAGTCATGGAAAATCTAGCAAAAGTCATGAAATATCTTCAATGCCATTTTCAACCTATGAAAGTCATCTTTTTGCAGGGGAGAAAAAAATTCATAGAAAGTCATGGAATCTCGCTGAAAAGTGGAAACTGATTCATGAATATAAAGGAAATATAGCAGAATAAAGGAAAATTTGTTTGTTAAAGGCTAAAAATTTAGGGTATAAATGTGAAAGTGTAAGTGATGTCATGGATGTTGCAGTGATAAATTGAGGTGCTCAATGTCATACAGTTTGCAAAATAAAAAGCTCTCTGTGCTATATGGTCCTAAACATAGTGAGAATTTTGTGAAACTTTTGAGCTAGAATTGTACAGAAGTCTTGTAAAGAAATGTAGTTGAGAAGTCAATTTTAGTTGTAAGTCCAGGTTTGTTTGTCTGTCTTAATGTTGGCACCAGGGACTTAGAAAATTGGGAGGGGGAAGGGAGGACAGAAGGAAGTTATTGGAGTGGCTAAAGCATTTCAGCTGCAAAAAGAAATTTCACAGGTGGAGAGGGTGGGAAATTCCCCCTTATCCTACTTTGAAGCTGCTGCTGTCAGTGTCCCTCCACTGTTTGTATCTGACTGAAATCTTTTCAGCATGTTATACTACTTTTCTTATCACTGTAGAGACTATGAGAGTAAGATGGTGATTCTTGCAGTTCCTCTTAAACCTAACCAAAGAGCCCAGTTTACTCTGGACTATGAGATGCTGATTCCAAGAAGGCGAGGAGTCTTTGAGCATAAGGTTTCACTCTTCCCAGAACAGGTCAGATTTGGAAGTACTTAATCTTGATTATGGTCGTATAAATCCATGATATGTTTGTTCTTCCTTGAAATGAAGTATGTATTTGACATTCCTGGAGCGGGACCCTCAGAGGAAACAAAGCAGGACCATTGTGACTTCCTGTGTCAAAATATAGTTTTTCTTAGTGTATCATTGGAGCCTTGTGCCAGTTATTTAAAGATACTAAACAACCACAAAATGTGGGAGGACCTCATAATGCTGGCTGGGTCATACCGAAGACTTTAAAAATGGAACCTACCACCATTGTGCTTTGTGTTCAGCATAAGCAGTGGAGTAGGGAAAACAAGTCAGTGAGCCACAACTGGAAAAAAGGACGTGGCTGGCCCAACTTAAACCAATTGGTTAGAAACTGAGCTGTAAAACCTCGTCTAACTCTAACTCGTAATGCTTACCATTAGAACCTGTAATTGTTTGCATTGTTTGAAGTTCCCACTCTGAATTATCGGAATTATTTTCACACATTAAGCCCAAGCCTCCTCTAGCTGACCCAATCCTGTTGGAGGCTGTAAGTGTAGGCATACTGTTAGATATACACTAACACAATCTTCTCTCACTACCTGAATTGCCACAGTCCTGAAAGCCTGTCTTTTTTACTCCCTAAATATATCCTTACAATCATTGTTTTTAAGTTATCAGAGTCACTGATAACACTGTGCACATCTTTGCCAATACCAGTGAACAAGAGTATCTGCAAGCTGTCCCATTTCTTTAAACAATGTCTTTCAGAAGTTCTGAAAAAGAGTTCTTCAAAACAAGGAACAACATCCTTACCATCAAGGACATGTGACCTCTGAAAGTCACATGATTACATACAAAGGTTGAGAGGCCTTTCTTGGTCACATTGTTTAGAGGGCTGATGGGTTACACCTCACTATATTTGGCTTCCATTTAATATTCAAGTCAAATTTGGTATCTTTTCAATTTACAAGGTCATTGTAGATTGGACAACCATAATTGCTCTTGGATGACAAAGCCACATGTGGGAACTGAACATTCATGCTATACTTTACATCACTTCATATGCCTACCCCCCACTTCCCCATTCCCCTTTTATCCACTCCGCTACAGAACAGGTTATGTACAAAAGTCACATAAAATAAGCATATACTGTGTGTATTATGTTACCATATTTGCAATGGGTGAGCTATTGTATCCTTTCTTCCCTCCGTTTTGAATGTAAAATATATTGATGACACTAGAGAGGTTGGAAGCATTCATACCTTAACATTCTGAAAATATTACTGTCCTCCTTAAGACATGTGATTGTGGGATTCAATTATACAACATCTGCTTCAAACTCAAAGGGAGGGTATTTCTATGTGCAAGATTCTGTCTCATTCCAGCTTATCTACATTACAGTAAAACCTTGTTTATCCCAGCACGTTGGGACCTGAGGTAATTCCCATAACGGACAATTTTGGATAAACAGGATTTCGAGTTCAGCTTCAAGTATGGTACACTGGATCCCTAAGAAAGAGTGCCAAAATATTTCCCAAATAATTTCCAAACTGCTAGCAAAATTTACTGGAAAAATACCTGGAAATATTTAGTTATTATTTTTTGCGACTGATGATATGGCAAACAATTTTGTATCCTTCTTAAACCCAGACATTTCATTCTCAAAATTCGAGGTTACAGTCTCTTAAATGAACAGTGCTTTGTACACAACAAAGTATGTGCATGTGCCGAAGAGAAGCCCTAACAACTTGAGAGGTACCTAGATTATAAATTCGGCAAACATTTCCAAAAATATTAAAGACACATGTGTAAAAGACTCTCAAACAGCCATAGGCAATGTTTTTGTAAGATCTACTGTCATTATTTTTATTTATGATAGTGGGCTTACTTTTCAGATGAAGATGAAGTAAAATTAGGTCTTACCCTATCCTAAGGTATACTTTAAGTGGGATATCCAACCTATACTGAGTGGTGACTCCTAGCAGGAAATTTAATACAAAAACATATGATTTTCCTTCCAAATTTGACAAAGAGTTACAGTTTATTGTTTATACCCAGATACATGCTGAATAGTAATCGCCGCATATTACCGTGACTGTTTAAGTCCTAAGTAAAATAAGTGTATTTTTGCAAAAATTTTTATTGAGTTTTTCCTTGTATTGCACTGAAAACTTGGCAGATACTTCTTAGTTGTGATGAATATAAGTCTGGTAAAATCGCAAGGCTAGTTCTGATAAATGGGTTTTCAGATAAACGGGGTTTACATAAAAGGGGTTTTACTGTATGTATAAGAAAGTGAAACTTCAAAATTTCACCAAAATTGTAGAAAAATCTTCTCCAAAAGGTTTTTTAGGTTGAGAATATCTCCCTAAGATATCACTTTTTATAGTGCAAATGTGTTTATAGATGTAGTTGATTTTAACAGTCTGTTTCTTCTTTTTCCTTGGTTTTCCTTCTAGATTGTTGATGACATTCTTGTGGATTCAGTTATTGTTGAACCTCAGGGATTGAGTCAAGGAAAGGCTTACTTGAATGATCAAGCCCTTCATGGGAATCCAGAGGACCTCAGCTACTTATTCGATAAACCAACAACTAAACGCTGGCAGATCCAGTATAGGCCCAGCACTAGAAGACAACAGGCACTCAGTGAGGATGGTCTTGCTGGGGACTTTGTTATACATTATGATACTAACCATAACTATGATGCCGGTGACATTCAGGTAAAGAAAAATTGTATAGTGAATAGTCTTGCAAAATAGTTCTTTTTACTAATCAAAGTTTTAAGCTGTTGAAATACAGTTGATATTAAATAGTTGATAGTATTTACGATGAAGTTCTCTATACTACTTACAACCACAATGCTGGTGGAATAAAATTAAAGAGCTTGTAGTAGAGAGTCATGCAATGTTCTTCATTCTCATCAAAGTTTAAGCTTTTGAAATACACTTAATGTTGGATAGTTGATACTCTCACAGTATAGTTCTGTGTACTAATCGCAACTACAATGCAGGTGACATACTGTTCAAGAGACAATAGGAGACAATCTTTCAATGTAGTTCTTTGTATTTGTCACAGTTTTAAGCCACATGCTTACTTCAATAAGGAGTTGCTCACAAATCAGACCGCCGAGGGCCGCGGGCCGACAAAGCAGTCCACTACTACTCATTATGCAGCCTGCATATCGCTCACGCTTGAGTGCACACAGTCACGGAACCTCCGTGAAAGTTAATGAGCTCTGAGTTTCCAGCAGAGAGGTGCTGCTATTGTTTGTAAACAATAGCTGTACTTGGCTTCTGCTGGTTCGTGGTTTTGCATGTAACAATGGTACATCGACCACTCAGGAAGAGATATAAATGGCTTAAAAAGCAGTGTGAAGTAAGAAGTTGGCAAGGCTTACCAGATGCCACACTGTGCCATATACGGAATGTGTCAAATTATTTTCTGCTAGCTCTCCCGTTGCAAAAGATTCTCATCCACCCACACTGGTTCATCTCCTTCCTTTGTTAGCTTTACTACACCCTCATGATTTTCGGAATACTAAAAATGGCAGTTACGGTACCTGAATGCAATGTTTTGCCCCATCTACAGTACAACTCAGAATGTAACGGCCGTTAGTTGTGTTAACTGTTAAAAATTTTCCGTTAGAAAAATATTCCTACGGATACGAGTCTAACGCTAGAAACGATCACGAAAGTTGCGTTACTATCGTTAACTGCGTTCGACTTAAACTCTGTAACATTGATTTTACAGTACAGCCCAGAATAAAATGGACGTTAGTAGCGTTAAGCATTAGAAATTTTGCGTTAGAAAATAAAGTTCCTACCGATACGAGTCTAACGCTAGCAACGATCACGATAGTTAAGTTACTTGCGTTAGAGGACTGCTCTACTGCTAGTAACGCGACGCTAGGATCGTTAATTGCAGTAATCTTCTACTCTTCCGAACACTGCTAGCGTTAACTGCGTTAGACCGACTTAAATTCTGTAACGTCGATGTTAGCTTTGGTCTGCACATTTGTGATATTTGCAATAACGATCAGGCCGAAGCTTACCCTTCTAAGATGTAATGGTTTACAGTCATCATTGGCATGCACGTGTCCAAAAGTGTAACAGGTGAACGGAAGTCTAATTCTGTTCTTTTTAATGAAGGCGAATTTCGGAAGTACAGTAAATATCAGTTATGTGTACTTCCGTTATTAATCAAAAGGTTTATGAAGTTTTCAAACGCCCAAAAATGTTTCGGAACTTGCCAATAAATTTCCGAAACATTTTCGAATATTCTAAATGATTTTTAACAAATGTCTGATAATTTCTTTTTAATGGCGGAGATTTTGGAAGTAAATGGCAGTTCTATGTTCTTCCGTTATTTATCAGAAGGTGCATGGAGTTTTTAAACACGCAAAATATTTTCAAACTTGCCCAGAAATTTCCGAAACATTTCGAATATTCTAGATGATTTTTAACAAGTGTCCGATAATTTCTTTTTAATGGCGGAGATTTTTGGAAGTAAATAGCAGTTCTATGTTCTTCCGCTTATCAAAAGTTTCTAAACACGCAAAAATATTTTCGGACATACACAAAAATTTCTGAAACGTTTCAAAATATTCTGGATGATTTTTACCAAATGCCCGATGTTTACTTTTTAATAACGGAGAATTGGGAAAGCAAATAGCAATTTTATGTTCTTCCGTTATTAATCAAAAGATTCATGAAGTTTTCAAACGCGCAATAATATTTTCGAACATGCAAAAAATTTCCGAAGGTAAGAAACGTTTTTTGAGTGTTCTAGATGATTTCTAACGAATGTCCTATACTTTTTCTTTAATGGCAGAAATGTTCGGAAGTAAATAGCAGTTCTATGTTCTTCCGTTACTTATCAAAAGTTTCAAAACGCGCAAAAATATTTTCGGACATACGCAAAAATTTCCGAAACGTTTCAAATTATTCTGGATGATTTTTAACAAATGTCCGATGTTTACTTTTTAATAACGGAAATTTGGGAAAGCAAATAGCAATTTTATGTTCTTCCGTTATTAATCAAAAGATTCATGAAGTTTTCAAACGCGCAATAATATTTTCGAACATGCAAAAAATTTCCGAAGGTAAGAAACCTTTTTCTGAGTGTGATTTCTAACAAATGTCCGATACTTTCTCTTTAATGGCGGAGATTGTTGGATGTAGATTGCCGTTTTATGTTCTTCCGTTATTTATCAAAAGATTCATTAAGTTTTTAAACGCGCAAAAATATTTTCGACTATGTCAAGAAATTTCCGAAACATTTTCAAATATTTTAGATGATTTTTAACAAATGTCCGATGAACTATTTTTTTTTTTAATGTTGATGATGGAGATATTCGGAAGTTAATTGCATTCTTTTTTTGGTCTTCCGTTATGTATCAAAAGATTCATTAAGGTTTTAGAAGGGCAAAAATATTTTTGAACATGCCAAGAAATTTCCGAAACATTTTCAAATATTTTAGATGATTTTTAAGAAATGTCCGATGAACTATTTGTTTTTTATTTTGATGACGGAGATTTCCGGAACTAAATAGCAGTCCTATATTCTTCCGTTATTTATCAAAAGGTTCATGGAGTTTTTAAACGCGCAAAGTATTTCGAACTTGCCCAGAAATTTCCGAAACATTTCGAATATTCTAGATGATTTTAACAAGTGTCCGATAATTTCTTTTTAATGGCGGGGATTTTTGGAAGTAAATAGCAGTTCTATCATGTTCTTCCGTTACTTATATTAGGCTGATGTAATTTCCAAAGGGTAACGCAATTGATAAATTTTTCCTTTCTTGAAGTTGCAAAATTTTTTCAAACGTATAAAAAAAGTTCCTTCACGGGAAGGATTAGCAAAGCCGCAAGAATATTTCCGAACGTGCCGAAAAATATTTGCCACTGAAGGTACCAAAGCTTTTGGAACGTTTCAGATTTCTTCTTTTGAAACTTACGAATGGTATTCATAATTGCAAAGAGAAACTCGAAAGTAAATGGCGGCCCTCCCTTTTTCTTCCTTTGTATATAAAAACTCAGGAAGTTTTAGGCAATTAAACTGATATAATATTCAGGGGTCATGCAATTGATTTTTTTTTTTTGAACATGCGAATATTTCTTCGAATGTTTGAAAAAAAATCGTTCCGTTACATTTTGTTTGTTAGCCTAAGCCTTAGGGAGATAAAGGTGTTGCAGCTTAGTCACAGGTATTCGCACATGGGCGTCAACCCTGGGGGGGGGGGACACGTTCCACACCCCTCCCCCACACATTTTGGAAATACACCCATTGACTTAATTTTACACAGTAAATTTTTGACAGAGGTGGCCATGCCCCCTCCCCCCACATTCGATTAAAGATTGACGCCCATGCATTTTACACAGGTGTTGCGATGCATATGAATCCCACTTTACCCCCCCCCCCACCCCTAACCTTTGGAATCGCAATGGCGGAATGGCCTTAGTTTAAATTCTAACCAACCGCACTATATACCCTATCCTCTACGACGCAATTGCTTAGATTTTGAATCTTACCTATTTTACAAAACTTTTGAAGTCCAAGTCCATAGGAAAAACGTTAATCCAATTATGCAATCAATTTTCGAGGCTTGGCTCCTGAATCTCCGACTCAGGGCCCTACAGCGGAATGCAATTACAGCGTATATAAGGCCCCTACCATACCTTTGCCGGGATTCCTCCTAAATTCACTCGCGGTGTACTGTGCTAAGACGATCCGAATTATATATAACCTGGCCCTTGGGAAACCGTACCTACATTTTCATTTAGTACTGTAACACGCTTTGTATGCTATGGGCGCCACATGTTGCATGCTATTATTAAGTGAGGGCCGCTGCAAATACCTGGAAAATTCAGTTCCTGTACGTGAAGATATCCAATCGCAGCTATGAGTTTAATACTCACTCATTCATAAACGGCCAGCGCCCATTTTTGCGTAGCCTTTTTTGGAAGTCATATGCCCATTTAGTCCTTCGTACGTTTACGTGACGTCACACACATCACTCGGGAATTTTTTGCAACCTTCGACAGCCAGCGCCATCTTGGAGTTTACAAACAAGCGATATTTCGTCCGATACCAAACTCTTAACCAATACTTTCTTCAAGAATAGACTTATTCTACACCTATGAATAAGATTAGGCATTAAATTAAGCCTCTAATGGCTGATTTTGGTGATAATCTTCATACTGAATTTTCGCTCAAGGCAGCTAGTACTTAACGCACGTAGAGCGGCACGTTACCCAGGATATGAAAGTTACTTCGTTAGGTTTGTGTACCACTATCAGGCCTATACGCGGAAGCGACAGTACGATCGTGAATCGTGCTGTAAGTTTTCAATAGGTGGGTGTAGCCTAGTAGGGGCGGGATTTAACACTTGATCATTAATGGTAAACCCTCACGGGGACTGGTAGCAGCCAATGGCAATTTTGCACGCGTCAGTCTCTAAAAAAGGCGGGAGGGGGAGGGAGGAGTCCAATGACGTCACTAGCAAGCCTGCAAAAATTGTTTAAACTAGTTAATTACCGATTATGTGTCGTGAAAATGTGCACTGCTCGCAATGCACAGAACGTTGCATGCAAACTAGTTGGGACCCCCTGCAGGTGCCTGTGAAAATCTCGAGCTGAAGTTTTCTCATGGAATTGAACATAATACCTGTAGTCCTACATTGGTATGCTAGCAACGAGCTAGCCAGAAATTGATGTGTGCTGCTTGGGGGCTATAAGATATAGGGCAGTACAATGATGGGCTGAAAAATAAGACAATGCAGTGAGTTATAGATTCATTTATGCAGGCCTCTGCTTGTCTGCTTCGTATTGCCGCTGAAAATTGTATACCGTAATTTGCAGTTCTCTGTGCAGAAGGGTATGGACACACCCATTCATGGCCGTTAAAACGACAGCGGCATTTCGTCTTTTTACATGCTCTGAGGATGAAAAAGCGCCGCTCACTTCACAAACTGGGAAATAATAGGATATATATTGCAAGAATGGCTGTTCGGGGCGGCTGATTATTTTCATGCGCTCCAAGGTAAGGCAGTTTTCTGCAAACTTGAAATTAGGGGAACACGATTGCACATTTTGCGGGCAACTACTACAAACGGGCCTCACGAAAAGCCAACACGAAAACATCTAGGCTATGATCGCTGAGAATGGGTGGGGTGCACGGGAAATCCAGCCCCCTCCCAACCGGAGAGGCCAAACCTATTTCTTAGGAGTGAGTGAGTGAGATGAGGTTTTACGGTGCAGTTTCTAACCAATTGGTTTAAGTCGGGCCGGCTACGGCCTTTTTTCCAGTTGTGGCTCACTGGCTTGTTTTCCCTACTCCATTGCTTATCCTATTTCTTGGAAAGATTTGTACAAAAATCGAGACGTACCTGAGGTAATGCAGGCTTTTTCAAGCAGGGGCAGTTCAGCCCTCTCCCTCGAAACTAATGGCACACACCTGCCCTTGTTGATAATTGTCATCTAATCTATATTTTGACGGGTACTTTAATTTCCACCCTTCCTATCAAAAATTTCACAGTGTCCGTAAAGGATCTTCGAAACGGTACAGTAGCAAAAATTAACATTTTTTCCGCCGTCAGCGAGAACCCCACAAGTAATATTGTAGGGGCAGCATGGTGACTCCATTTTCCGTGACTTGTCTTTCTGAAATAGTCAATATTCATGTCTAAATTTACTTCGCCCTTGCCTTCTTCAAATAGCTTAAAAAAGACGCACAGACACCTTTTTTTTCATTCTTTTTTTTTTTCTTTTTCCGATGTCTTCTGAAAGGTGCCGAAACTAGTTCTAGCTCAGTTACCAGTTTTCGGCACAGTATTTTCCGGTTCATAGAGGCATATTTTACTTAATGATGTTATGCATGAAAAGATCGTAGAAAATGGGGAGCACGAAAATAATACAAAGCAGCACTGAAAACGTTGCAAAACTTCAGAACGCAAGTTGAATTAACAGAAGGTTTATGCACTTAGAAGGAGTTTAGTTGAGCCGAAACGCCTGATATTAACGGCGGGCGAGTATGATCGGTACTTTTCCAGATACTGTATGTATTTAGGACTAAAAATAACGGAGCAATCTTTGGTTAGTTAAGGTAAAAAAAGAGCGACAAACATTGTTGTAGTCACAAAGAAAATAGATGTTAGTTTCAAATGGAAATGGAGGTAAAATTTTAGTAACAAATGTGAAGCTCAATAATGGTACAATTTCAGGCTAAACAAAACATGAACAGAATAAACATGCAACAGAATAAACAGCCAACAGGTGCAGGTGTTTACTTGAAAGACTTTACTGCTCAGTGATTTCTTTTGAAAAGGCTTTTGTGTTCAGATTCAGCTCTGGTGGACAGTTCATTGTTAGGTCTTCTTTTGTGTTTAAGAAGCTTATCTTCTGCCTGTTAAGATGTGTGCATACAACTGTCCACTGACTCTGAGTGCACTGGGAGATGCGTGCACTGAAGCATAGCTCATTAACTGGTGGTTGCTATACTCATTACAAAGGGTAGCAACGGCTGGACCTGAGGCCCTCGGCGGTCTGATTTGTGAGCAGCCCCTAAGTCAATTTGCAACTCAATACAGCTACACACAATTGACGTTCAGTATCAGTAAAATCCCTGGTGTGAACACACGATATTTACAAACGGTTACAGTGTGATAATCGGCAAGTAATGAGCCATACAAAGGATTTACAATCCAAGTAAACTGTAAACAAAGATACATGGCGACAAACACCAACTTTATTGCCATGAAGCCACATGTTTTATCAATTGATAACCTAACAAAACAAAGAGGAATTTACAATTACTGGAACTTTTCACGGTAAGATATAACCCTCAGAAGTGAAGTATGCAGGTGCGAAAGTTGACTCTGTCTTGACTAAAATGGTCCTTCACTCAAATGGGGCAGGTTTCTCCAACTTCAAAACTGGGTGGAGATTGAAAAAGAAAGATTAGAGAGACAGAAATCCACTTGTAAATTTGTGTTAGATGATCGTGAGAGCTTCCGCAGGAACATAATATTTACGTTCAGATCTGGTTCATAGGGTGTGTCATCATTCATGTGCATATGAGTTTGCAAAAAGAAACATGCTCAGCATAGGCCGTAGAGTACATACACAACACACATTAGAATATGGAGTGGAAACTGTGCAACGTCCTTTTTCATTATACTTAAGTTTGGTGATTTGGACTAGTGTATGTAAAATTGCCTGTCTACAACACGTTCTTGCATGCACTGTTCTATACAGTGTGTGCCATCTCTTATACAGACATTGTATGGGTTGAGCTCCGTTGCAGAAACCAAGATGAGTGGGCTTAGCCATCATAAATTTTTAAAGTCATTATCACAGAGAAACATTCTGTGTAAATAAGGAATATATTTCAGAATATTCAAAAGAAAGAAATGGAGGGAGATTTAAATATATCATTAAGGTATTTTAGTGCAGGGCTGTGGTAAAGATCACCTAGAATGAGTAGGCTCAATAAGTACCAAGTTATATATACTGTAAAGTTGACTGTCTTGCATTATAGTTCTATGGTCTAAACACAGCTATGATCTAGGTCACACTAAGTTACAATGACACTAAAAAATTAACTCTGTGATGAAATGAACTTACTCTCTGGATAACTAGCTCTGCTGAGAACCTATAAATTAGCCAGTTACATTGTGTGCATGGTTCTGTTATGTGACTCAAATCATGAAGACAAAAACTAGGTCACCAAAGTCTTATTGAGTTGCAACCTGCAGATTCATCTTGTCTGTGCCTATGCCTATGTTTATTGTTCATTCAAGCCACCTTCTAAAATTCATCTTTCTTCACAATGCTTTGTAGATAAGTCACAACTACTTTATCCAGCTTTTCTCACCGAGTGGACTCTCTGTCCTGAGGAAGAACGTTGTCTTTGTGATTGATATCAGTGACTCTATGGCTGGAGCCAAATTGCAACAAGTTAAGGATGCCTTGAAAACCATACTGGATGACATGAGACCAAATGATAGATTCAATATTTTACCTTTCCATAGTCAAGTGGAATTTTTGGATAGGTACAAAATGGTGGAAGCATCAAGGGCTAACATTTTGACTGCCAAGAGGTTTGTGGACAACTTGGTAGAACAGGAAGGTGAGTTTCTTTTGTTAATGATATCACTATGGACTAATTTGTAACTATTCATAAATCACTATATGGTAGTACGGTACAGACTCTCCCTAAGGCTTTGAGGCTAGTACTAGTTTAAAGTTCTTGCTAACTGGAAGATGGTCTGTCTTGGACTGTGAGTGATACCACTCCACTGAGCCTTTAAATTACTAGGGCATGGAAAGAATATAATAAGCAATGTTGTCATGGGTTGTGGATGAAAGTCTTCTGGCTTGTAAATTAAAGCAACTGTTTTACAGCCATGGAGTTGAATTTTGAGAGGTACTGAGGTACCTTAGGCCAAGCTTCTGGTCATGACTGTATTTTGCCACCATACCTTCACCCTCCCCCTTTCCCACATCATCATTATCAAGCCCTTCAAGCTTTGTATCATTCATTAAGTGTGCTCATTTCTTTTACCCTGCATTTTTCATCTTTCTGTCAGCCACAAATCTGAACAAAGCCATCATCGATGGAGTCAATCAGTTGAGAAGAGAGGATGAGAGGAACCGAGGAGAAGAAAAGGTAGTATCCATGTTGATTGTCCTTACAGATGGAGAGCCGACCTATGGTGAAAAGGATGAGGCACAGATTGAACGTAACGTTCGTGAAGTCATTGATGGAGATTACTCTCTGTTTGCTCTTGGCTTCGGTGAAGATGTGGACTTCCCATTCCTGACAAGGTTAGCTTTGCAGGTGAGCAAGAAAGAGGTCATTTACAGTGTAAAAATTATAGTCATGATACAATAAAATAACTTAACTTTATGTTGATAATCCTAACATATTAATCCCCTGTAACTATGATTACTCTTTGAAAGTCTGATTACTTGCACTCAAATCATAAGTTGTGAGTACTTTTCTACAAGCACCACACATAATCTGTTGTTAAAAGCCTTTTAGCCTGACTTATCAAACTATCACCAAAGTAGTTTTGCAGCAAATACCATCTAAGCACAGTGATGGTTTTGTCACAATACTACACTACTCTGCAAATGTTATTTATCAGTTGAGCTTGTGACAAAGCTTGGAAAGATTTGGTATGGCTTTGTTTTGGCAATAAAAAGAACGACAGGGATGACTTCATAACTGTAACCAATTAATCCCTGTAATTGAGAGAAGAGCTCCTAGATTAATCAACTACAAAAGAAAGGATCGACTGTCAGCTTATGTTGATTACTTTTAACATCAAAAGCAGGAAATTTTGCAAAATAATTGTTAGGTGTGATGTTATCGACCAACTATGAGGGTTGTTCTCACCCTTGGTTTTAAAAAGCAGCACTGTTCTGCTAGACCTCACTCCAGGAAATGTATTTTACGTTACAGTTGTTAATCAAGGTACAAACCTTTTATGGTTTTATATAATGTATGCTCTTATCGTGACTGCAGTGTGACAATCACCTGGCCATGTGACTGGATGTTGTTGGATGAGATTCTGGTTCTGGTTTAATACTTAAAATAGTTCTCCACATCTGGGATGTACAGTTGTACGATATGTGGGCTGGTGACTGTGAAATTAGTTTGCAGGCAGCCCCCCCGTGCCCCCACCCCCCCCTCCAAAAAAAGAGAGAAAATAAAAAAGAAAGCAAGTTCAAATGGCACAACTTAAGGTCAGGAAGTGTTCACAGATGGGGCTTCTCTGATGATAGGAGGCAAATGATTCGGCTCAGCCATAGACCTAGGTAGAAAACAATATTTGTAGCAGTACACACAAATTTTGGAAATTAACCATTCATGCTAATGCAGTATTTTGGTCTCATACTTGTGTAAAAAGCAGGCTTCTTGCATCCTGGATTTGCTATGAAATTGTCATGGAATTTTAGTTTCACTTTTCCAAGCCAACAAAAGTTTTAGAAGTTTGTAAAAGAAAAAATTTGTAAACATCATGCTAAAGTGTTGAAATTTGTAAAAAGTTATGGCCATCGTGGAAAAGTCATAGAATGTAAAGAGTTTGTAACCTTTTTAAAGTGCACATACATTTTATATTTTTATTTATCATTTTTAAATGAAGGATAATGGGTTTAGTCATGGATTTTTATAAAGTGGTAAAAAATATCATGAGTATGTCATGGCTTTCATTGTCCTAGGAGAAGGTATCCTGCAAAAAAAAAAAAAAAAATTGTTCTTCTACTCACAGCAGGGCTGGTCATGAAAATTTTTCAGGAGGGCAAGCAACTGCCCGCCTTACTTGAGATGTTGTGCTTCTAGGCGGGCAATTAGTTGCCCACCTAAGATTTCAGGCGGGCAGTTGTGTAAATATACAAGTTTCATATAAATTTATCATTCTTTTCGGTTTACGCTCTGTCTCCCCCCCCCCCCCTCCCCGTGTCCCTCCCTGTGTTCTACCCAGTTCCCAACAGGGCATATATGCGACACACTGCCAACAAACAGTGGGGCCATATGTTTTCTGACATCATATAAATCAGTGAAGAAATGAAAATGACTGCATCTCAACTTGCCACAAAACCCCCATCAGCAACGTCATGGCGCCCTTCAGGGTAGAGTTGGCGCTCTATTCCCTTCTACCATATGCACCACTGTGGACACAAAGCAGGCCAAGTCCAGGGTAACATACGGCGGAGCCACTCCATGGATGCATGCCAATAGGGGTCCAAGGAACCATTAACTGACATCCATGTACCAATATTCCTTCTTCAATGGCACATAGTTGGGCCGAAGCCTACAGTCGGGAAAATGGCAGTGACAAGTTAAATGTCAAAGCTTTTTTTGTCCTTCTGTTGAGTTATGCCTCAGGGTCTGAATTTAAGTATTGGGGATCAGGGGTAAAATAAAAAAAAAATGCCACTCCAGGCCCACAGGATTTTGCTGGTGAGCCTTATTTTGAAGGACCCAGGATAATTTTGAATTGGTGAATTGCAGTTTGTTTGCCTAATATATGTGTTTGCAAGGGTACAAAAACGTAGTAACCCGGGTACCCGATCACCATATCCATTAGATACCGATAACCGATATAATAAAGTAAAGCAGCAATTTTGTAAGGCACGTAATGACACTTGCCTGATTTTTCACCTGTCTCGGAGTGGTAGTTACCACATGTTCAAGAAGACTAAAATTCTCACAACGAAATCGTGTTGTTTCAAATAGAAAATTAACAATATGAGAAACCTGATAAAAACAGCCAATTAATAAATGCAGTACTTCGTAAGGCCTCTATCTATCTACTGCATTGAATTTTGGGGCGTTTTCCGACTCAAAAAACAAGCTTAACTCGAAGCTGTCTAGGTTATACCAATTTAAACATGTCAACCAATCAGAGCCGTCAGAAGTAAGTATTCTCTGGCATGTCCGAAATTACAGAATGTAAACAAATGACGTCACGCTAGTGAAATTTGCTACTACAGGGTGTACACATTATCACTGACAGCTTCGTGCGTTCTTACGTAGCTATCCTTGTGTTGACATCCGGGCTACTCACATTAGCTTGCACATGGAGTTTTGCAATTTTTACGATCGTCATTTTGGTGCAAACTAACGATAGATACAATAGCACAGTCAATTTTGAAACTTTTCTTTAATATTTACAGCGTTATTATAGTCGTATCTAGGTAGTTTACACATGGCGGGAAGATGTTGATTTGCACAATAGTGACACGTTTGAACGTTGGGCGAGGTTTTTTGTTTTCTTTTTGGCATACTCAAGGAGGCATGCCGTATTGAACTGAAGGAACAGCATTGCGTAGTATAATATGTACTGTACATGCAGGGCCTTGTAGCACGCCGAACATTATCGCAACTTGCAATGGGTCGGGGCGGCGTGTCTAGTATGCAAGCTACTGTAGCCTGCTACTACGTAATTTACTGTGTACAGTACAAGGATCGTGAACGTTGCTTCGAACTCGACGATTCGTGTTCATGAGGCTGTCAGTGCAGCACGCGCTAACTAAGTTGCCGAATATTATCGGGGAAAAATTCTTAATTTTTGGAGGTCTTTTAAATGTACTAATGTAAATATATTCGGATGTTTTTAGCAATGTTCTTTCACACGGGCGATCTATTTCTCAAGGTGGGCTATTTGTTGCCCACCACACAATTTAAGGCGGGCATTTTGATGCCCGCCTTGGGAAGTATTTTTGCTTCCAAGCCGGGCGATAAGGCGGGCCCGGGCGATCGCCCGGGTCATATGACCAGCCCTGACTCACAGCTAGAGACAATACATTTATATCCATACTCATGGAACTGTACTCACTCTACAAGTCTACTGTCTATTAATCTTTTAAATAGAATCATGGTGTTGCCAGGAAGATACCAGCTACAGCTGATGCCAGCTTGCTGCTAGAGGGCTTCTACGAGGAAGTTGCCTCACCCCTCCTTTACGACATTGAGTTCCGTTATTCTGATGGCATTGAACCTCAGTCACTTAGTGAAATCTCTTTTGCTAATTACTTCAACGGCTCTGAACTTATAGTGGTTGGAAAGCTACTGCCCAACTTGAGGGACAGCATTCTGGAGTCAACTGTTTATGCCAAGACTGCTACAGAGAACTTGAGGTTGACAAGTTCAGGAAATATAAGGGTTGGTTAATAGATGCCTTTATAAGAATGATGCTAATGGTCCTAAATTTTAATTATGATACCGTCTGTGCATTCAGTGTGGGTTTGGTAAAAACGTTTAAAGTAGTTAGTAAGATCTGGAGATGGATACCCCTCTTAAGTGATGCAGTTAGACTGGTAGAATAAATGTTAGGATGTTAAAAATGTTGGGTAGAATAAATGTTGGGATAATTATTGGGATAATTAAATAGCCAAAAGATGGTGGCTTATATGCTGTCCACTGGTACATTTTTAAAGTGAAAATATACTTTAACCCTTTCAGGACCACACACCTTTACCTTACCTTTACCCAGGACCAACCACTTTGTACTGTGTAGTTAATATGGGAATAGAATTTCAGTATTCATTTTCTGTGAGAAATCTCATTCCTACAAAATAGTGTTGAACACAAGTTTTGTTTAGAATTCAGTAATCTTTTATTTGATACCAAAATATTTTGTATACTGACAGTGGTCCTGAAAGGGGTAAAGGAAGGTAGGTATACTTGCCAGAGGCAATATCAGTTTTGTAGGGTGCAGAATCCATTTGCAAAGACAGATATCCATTAAAGAAGCTTTAGGCAGATGCTTTCTCAGAAAGCAGGTGTACTTTATCACTATAAAAGTGGCTAATATGTTTGCAAATGGTACACAGTCACAGAAGGACATTATACTTTAACAGAAGGTAGGCTTACTGATCAGAGGGCACAAACTCGTTTGCAGATGCAATTTTGCAAAAGGTGGTTAACTTTCTTAGGGGGCACATGAACTTTAACTGAAGGCAGATATACTTTAGCAGGTGGCAGATAAACTTTAATATAAAGCAGATACACTTTACAGTAGGCAGAAACACTTTCACAAAAGATGTCACTGACTGCTGGTAATGCACAGTGAAAAGATGTCCTAGGGGCTAAGTGGCTTTCAGTTTAAGTGCTGGAAACATTTGGGACTGAAAATATCCTAGCTTTGAAACCCTTAAAATTATACCAGCAAGGCTGTCAATGTGACTACAGTGTAGGTAGGAAAAGCCTATGTAAAGGTATTAACAATATTGAAATTGAAATTTTTGACATTTGTGGAAATGGGCTTAACAAAACACGAAAGTTTTTGTGACTTAAGTATTCCTTGTGAGTCTTATGTGTGGTCAAGATACAATCAAACATGCTTTGTTAATAGAATAAACATTAGCATTTTTACTCATCTTTCAAATATTTTTTTTTCTCCATCTTGATCTAAGATTCCTCCAGTAGAGCTGCTTTCTCCTGACATACCAGATGACCTGTTGGCCAAGATCTGGGCCTATCATATGATCCAGGGACTCTTACTGACAAAGGAACAAAGAGAAGATAACCAAGTGTATTCATCACTGTTAGATAGGGACATTGTTGATTTCTCCCTTCGGCATCAGTGAGTAATAACTGTTTTGTTTAATGGTTTGCCTCTATCCCCCACCCCCTCCTCAATGACCCAAGCTTGTTTGTTGACAAGCAGCATAGTGACTTACATGTGGAACATGTTTTTGTAGCATGGGGTGGGTGGAGGGACCATTCAAGATGAGTGTCTTCAACCCAAAATTTTATTTTGCCTCCCATAAATTTTTTCAGAGCTATACTTTTAATGCAGATCCTCATTTTGTGGAGAGAGGAGGGGGCCTGGAAGCTGTCAGGGGCAATGACTCTCAAAAGTCATGATATATGTTTCTCATATGTTTTTGTATTAAATTTCAATAGCAAACCCTCAGCGTACTTCTTTGCAAGTGCCCTCAAATGTAAGCCCTACCCTAAACAAGAAACTGCATTCAGCACATGAAGTTCTTGCTTCTAGCATTATCACTCACTTCTGGCAGTAACTTTCCAATATTTTAGTGCTCGTGTCATCTATGTTAAGACTTACCTAACATTTGTGCACCAGGGGTGGGGAACCTTTTTCCTGTCAAGTGTCATTTTAATATTCACAAAATCATTCATAGGCCAACAAAAGTTCTGACATGCCAGTGAGCTCCTGGTGGTTTAGTGGATGATGTGCTCCTTTACTTGTATCAGTTTTGTGTAGAGTATTAAGCAATTACGTAAAAAAAAAAAAAATTAGCAAATGGAAAGCAGGTTAAGTTGTAGGTTAAAACTATTTCACAACTTAAGAAAATGCATTTTTGAACTGTATCATGGTCAGGATTGAATGGTCTCGCAGACTGTACATGGCTAGAGGGCCAGAGGTTCTCCAACACTGCATTACACAGTACCTCTGTTCATTTTACGTTCACTAATCTATATCAATGACATCTCTTTTGGTGATAGTTGCTTGTTCACTTGACCCTGTCAGAACTAACTGTTTACATACTTTCAAAGATTTTATCGAAGTGCCTGTCCACCAATAACAGACAGTCTGTGGCTCATGATACTACCATGTAATTTTGCAGTTGAATTTAAAATGGATGGCTAAGTTTCTAATGTCTAAACTAGCCATTTGTGATCACTCCAAAATGATGTGGTCAAGGAAAATAATCAATTTGCCACATAAAAAATATCCCTTCCGTCTCTCTCTCTCTCTGTAGATTCTTCAACCCTTACACGGCTTACATTGTCAACGATCCCATGGCTCCTCAAGGTGCTGCAGACAGACAGATTGCAATGCGAATCATAGAAGGTACCCTACCAGCCAATACTCAGGAGTTGCTGAGACAGAAATTTGGAACTGGGGCACAGGAACTTACCATTTCAGACGGGGGAGGTACAGGTGGCAGCACCAATACAGGATGTAAGCAATGATTGGTGATATCATGTGACTGTTTGATTTGTTTGTTTGATGCAAGTAGGGTAAAGTGGAAATAAGGTATTTGCCACAAAGGGTTTTTTTTTTTTTGACTTTTCACTGCAAAAAATTGTCCCCTTTCAAAAATCAAAGGGTCCTGATTGTACTTTTAAAGGGTGATTTTGTGGATTTCACCCTGTTGACACTCGTTTCCAGCCCTGGAAGGGGACAAGAGAGGATTATTTTAAGAGAGGGACATTTCAGGTGCTTTTGCTCTACTGTAGAGAGGAGGTTTGTTCGAAAGATTGATTGAGCATTGAGTTGATATTTAATGTCATCTCTATATTTGTCACAGTTGTTTGCATCACTGGTTGATTAAATTATGAGCAACATTGGGAGGACAGAGACAAAATTGGTGACACCAATTTATTGAAGAGGTATTTCAAAATGTAAAGTCTTCCTTGTTTGTGTTTTATACTTTAGCTGGAGTTGATGGAGACCCCCACTTCCTGGTTTACCTTCCCAAGAGTGATCTGAGGGTTTGTTTCGACATCAGCTCTGCCGATGGGTCAGTGCTTAGTTTACTTCAAGATCCTAAGAGAGGTAAGAATTATTTTTTCATCAGGCCTCAGATTTTCTGGTTACTTTCAACAAGTTTAAAATTGCCTGGTTGGAAAGTCAGACAGCTTTATGGCCACCACCTCACCTTTCAGTCTTGGATGTTAAAAGATGAAAATTAGCTAGAAAAAGTTAACAGTTCGATCTATTGGGGTTTGGAAACTGTAAGAAGAGAGAATCTGCAAGGAGTTTTTGAATTTAGTTGGAGAAAGTGAAAAAGAAATGGTAGATGATTTAACCATAAGTGCTATCTACTTGTATCGTGACTCATGCAACATGTGGGCCGGGGGGGGGGGAGGGGAGTTCAAGGTGACCGCTTTTTAGCTGAGAAAAGTAGCAAAGGAAAAATCTTGACTGGACTCAGGAAAGTCTTTAATGAAAATACAAAAACATGATTGATATGATGTTGGTGTCATTGCTGATTTCGTGTGCTGAAAAATTCTGTCAGGTGCTGTCATTTGGGTTTTTTTTTTTTTGTTTTGTTTTGCCCTTGGTAATATCAGTTTGTGTTAGACACTTGCAAAATTGCTTCCTTACACCTCTGTACACCTTTGCACATAACTGTGGAATGTAGTGAAGACTTATTGGATCTAGGACTGTCTGTGATGTGAAGCTGTCAAATATATAATCATGGTACTGAAAAGTAGCTGTAAACCTAGCCTAGGATATCACATATCACTGTCTGACAAATTTGTAAAATTTTTTCTGCAAACATTGAATGAAATAATTCTTTCTTGTTCTTAGGACTATATGTGAATGGGAAAGTCATGGGGGCACCTGTTTACAAAGATGGTGTCACTGTGGACAGATCCTTCATCGGTGAAGTGGCAATGCTGTGGTGGTTCTCTCAAAAGAAGTTACCTTTTGAAATCTTGTTCACTCCAAACAATATCACGGTTAGGAATAATCATGTCCTGCATTGGGGTAAACAGATGAGGTTGAAACACAAAGGACTCAAGATACACATCAATGGAAAACATGCCAGAGTTACCCTGCAGCATAATGTGACTTTCACTGTCTTGAGGCACAAAACACCACCCCAGAAGAAGGGGACCAAACCAGACTACCTAGGGTTCTTCTTGGATCATACCCAGGGTCTGTCTGATGGAGTGCATGGACTAATTGGTAGGTTGCATGAGAGTCAGGGGGACCCAAGAACTTGATGAAAGTAGAGTCAATATCAAATACTATCAAATGTACTAAAGTTCCGTAATTTACTATTTACATATGATAGGTGAGGGATTTGCTTTAGTAGAAGCTGATTGGATAGAGAGAGAGCAAGGGGGGGGGGATATTTTGGTTTGATGTTTATAAAGTTTTATAAGATTCAGTGTTTAAAGTTTCCTCTATTTGCTCACATCTGAGAGGCTGAAACCTTTGACCTTTCCCATTTCAACCCCTTTTCCTGTCATCTGTCTTCTGTAGTTTGGTCAATTGCCTTACACAGGTCTTCTTAACTGGTGACTTGTGGGCCACATCTCACCTGCACTGCACAGACCTAAAGAGCAGTCTGTGACCAGATATAGTCTTAACGAATATTGAAAAAGAATTGTGTGATATTGAAAAAGAATGTAGCCAAGTAAGTCATGATAGCAAACCTTACAATTAAGTCACACTTTAATTTTCCAAATGGCTCCTCCTCAGCACCTTATGGAAGTGAAAATTTCTAAAAGAATAAGATTTTAAAAGATAAACATACAATTTACAAGGTTTTGAAAAAGTGCCAATTCTGGCAATGTGGGAGGAATATCTTTGCAAAAATTTTCTTGGTATGCTTCTAATTGTGGCTTTCTGCTGAGGTAGTCATGATGGCCCCTTTTGGGAAATTACACCTAGTAAAACGTCTTTAAAATGGCTGTGATATTTAAAGTGGTCGGTGACTAGCTAACCATGGGTGAATATGACTGTAAGTATCAAGTAGCTGAAAAATTCTCTCATGTAGTAATTTAGGTAAGTAGACCTAACTTTGGAATTGGATGTCTCTTTGAAAACTGAATGGTACAAGGTACCCAACACATTAATTGAATTTTCTATACACAGGCCAATTCAAAACTGTGAAAGCCGAGCTAAGACGGAAGGAGAATGAGAGTGGCCGGACTGCAGACCTCGTTATAAAGGGACGTAAGGTTCATGTTAAAGAGGGCAGTAGGCACCACAGTCTTCATATGAAGCGCCACAACTGCTGGATGGCAGAAAACAATGGAGCAGGGCTGATAGAGGGCCAGTATACAGATTATCTTATGTCACATCTTTTTGGAACAGATTAATCAAGATAACATCCATTTGGAACAGATAAGAGAAGTTGTGTAAATTTGAAACAGAACAAAATGAGTTCACTTTTGCCTTTCAACTGTTTATTGTAGTAAATCAAAAAGAAATCTATGCAAGCCTCTTTTAAATTTTTGCAATTTTTATTTTATTTTTGCACAACAAAATTTATTGACAACTTTTCATGCCTCCCTTTGTCCTTCTGTACGTTTACTTGACTTTCTTGGAATATTGCATCTTTCAGTTTCTTTCTGTGGAATTATAAAAGAAGAAAAACTAGACAAAATTTAAGTGCCATTGGCAGAAGTATTCATTTGGGAAACTTTGTTGATTTGAAGAGGTATTGTCATGGCTTTCTAGATTATAATTTAAAAGTTAGAACATACCTTTAGTATCAGTTACTTGCTTAGTCTAACATGGATACAGTTGGCACTGATTTCAGGAAATCAAGGGAACTTACATGGGTATGTGGTGTGTAAATTTTTCAAGGTTTCATGGTATTTTACAAGATTAACCATAGCTATAGGAAGCAGGGGAGTGGGAGGGACCGTTGGGGGTCAAAGCCTCTCAAGCCAAAAGTTAGGGGGTAGATGTATGTTTCTGTAACATTTGCACAATATGTTGCACCAAATTTCATCTTAGGACCCACAAATATTAAAAAATTTTCCCAAAGGGGGTCACCCCACCTTAGATCCCTCTTCTAGGACAGGGGTCCAAAACAACATTCAGCCCCACAGCTGGGAACAGCTTTTCACACCTTTGAGGTAAAACTCCCAATGCAGGTGCAGATTTGATTCATAGATTAGGAAAGTGTGAAGAATGGATTTTTTATTTCCATGTTCATTCGTCATTGTCCTAAAATATGTCAGTTTTGTCTGGGATAGAAGCTGAGTATACCATTTTTGCCAATAATCCCTGACTACTTGTAAAAGGTTTGGCAAGCAGACTTGCAAGAAGTGCTATCCAGATAAAGGTAGAAATTCCATTTTGAAAACAGAATTTGTTTCAAGTAGCCAGATGGATGGTTTGTAGTTTTTATGTAGTCCGGATTATTAATGACTACGATAGGTTTTCAGAATTTAGGTATGTGTCCAAATTGAAGAGTTGTTCAAGTTAGAAAAGAAACTAAAATGACACAAGGTGGTCGCAAGTGATTGTGGTGTAACAAAAATGAAGAAAGCATTACCATGGCAACATGGCAACAGTATTGAACAGTAAACAGTTCTGTTACTACTATTTGACAAAGTTTAGTTGTTCTTAATAAACTGATTATTAAAAGCAACAATGAGTACAACATAGCAGAATCTTGATTATGTGTTTAAAAAATAAAAAATAAAAAAGAAAACACTTACCAAGTTGTGATAATTATGTAGAAGAAATCATAGAGGGCTCCACCAGGAAAGGGGTTGCATCCCCTTCACCTATCCAGAAATAAGTTTTGTACTGAAAACAGCAAATCAGTGCTCAAAACAGTCACTTTGTTTGTTATATAACCTTCAAAATGTCTGCATGCAAGAGCTCAGCCGATTCCCTGCCAAAGGGGCAACTCGTGTGTCATGGACTGATAAAATAGATTGGGGATTTCCCTGGCATTGGACCATTTGTCACTTGCAAGGCACCATCATAATATTTTTTTTTGGCTCCACATTGCTTTGTAGTTATAGGTATTTGCTGTTAAGGAGGTATGTGTTTAAGAAATTTTATATCATAATGTACAGCAACTGAGCTGAAATCTGTTGTTAGACAGCTTTCTTTCTAGGAAGAGTAATGTGATGTGAATATGTACTTTTATTGGCATTTTTCGCTCTTTTCATTGGAAAATACTGTTATTACCTATTTTTGCTCAAAATGCAGCTTTTTTAAGCCCAATGTAAGTCTTTCTTTACAATATGTGACAATTTGTAGAGCATTTTACAATGTGATGTACTTCGTTTTCTTGAAAATTTGAGCAGAATATAAACAACTCATTGATTAATGAAGGGATTTCACATTCCTTGGGGAATAGTTAATGTAATGTATCATGATTTCATTGTGGTACACAAGCTTGTAAAATCAGTAAGGAATTATGGATAAGTGCAGCATTTCGTTGTACTTGTAACTCTGGTGGTTTTCACTATAATGTTTGCCATGAAAACCTCAAAACTGCTTAACTATATTTGAGCACTAAATTATTCACTGGGTAGTGCCACAGCTGTTATATGCAGTGTAATTTCGGTACCTACATGCTTAAGGTTTATCTGTTATATGAAGTGTAATTTCTCTGAATACATTTAAAGGGTGTACCCAATTCTGGATCTAGAGGTTTCAAACACCACATACCACTACATGCCTTGTTGTCTGCAGTGTTGGGTGCTACAAGTCAAATACTTCTCAGTTATGTTGAAGAAATTCTTGCCAATAATGTACTTTTGACAAAAATTATTACTCAACTTGCATTTTTGGGGCAAATTTTCACTTTCTCAACTGCTTTGGCTTTAACACTTACAAAGTTGTGAAGCCAGAACTATCAGTGTGGTGGATGCTCCATGAATTTGTCAAATGCTGTCATTGTCACATACAGACTTGGTTGTAAACTCTGCTAGTCTTGGGGGTTGTTCAAGTTTTTCCCTTTGGAGGTTTTCTCCTTGGGGGCTCCTTCAAGTGTTTACCATTCTGGAAAAAGCTAACAGAACAATTCTTTGATAGTATTTGATATGTTCTGTAACAATCCCAGAATGTGCCAAAGTATCTTTGTTACCATATTTGATTTTGTGCATCAGAAGTGACGGACAGCAGATAAAAGGCAGGAATACTTTTACCAAATGAATATGTAAAATTGTCGGGCAGCAATTGCGGATAATTGTCATGAAAAGAAATGAAGATTGGAACCATTGCATTGGTGGGCTGAATATAAAAATTTTCTGCAAAAATCACTCAGTCATCAGGAAGTAAAGTGTTGGAATTTAGTGATTTGAACTTGGATTGAGACAAGTAGTGGGATGTCGTGATTTTAACTTGGATCCAGACAAGTATTGGGATGTCGTGATTTGAACTTGGATCCAGACAAGTATTGGGATGTCGTGATTTGAACTTGGATCCAGACAAGTGGTGGGATGTCGTGATTAGAACTTGGGTCAAGACAAGTGGTGGGATGTCGTGATTTGAACTTGGATCTAGACAAGTAGTTGGATGTCGTGATTTGAACTTGAAAATCCAGACAAGTAGATGGATGTCGTGATTTGAAATTGGATCCAGACAAGTAGTGTGGTTTCGTGATTTGAACCTGGATCAAAACAAGTGGTGGGATGTCAGAATTTTAACTTGGATCCAGACAAGTGGTGGGATGTCAGAATTTTAACTTGGATCCAGACAACTGGTGGGATGTGGTGATTTAAACTTGGATCCAGACAAGTTGTGGGATATAATTACTTGAACTTGGATCCAGACAGTTGGTGGTTTCAAGTAAATCTCTTGTCGCACAAGACCATTATAGGAACAGCAATTTTCGTTGATGCAGTATAAGTCAGATCTGTTGCACATGCGGTTGAAACATCGCTAAATTGACAGCTTTTATAATATTTCATGGTTTTAGAACAAAATTTTCAGGTATGTATATATCGGAATGTTTTCTTTATAAACTTTTAGAATTATTGAGGTAGAAAAAAGTGCTGGCTCAGCTGCATAAAATAAACGAGTTCTGAACTTTGGAAAGACTTGTATTTTTTTTGTATTTTGATAGTTGTTTTATTTTTAAAGGAATTTCGTGCTATTTGGTGATTTTGATCCCGGTTATACCGGATATGTTTGCTATTGTGTAACAATTATTAGATAGGAATACGGTTATTAAAAACGAACGTCGATAGTGGGCAAACGTAGGCAGGATCGTCATCATCTTGTTACCATTTCTGGTCACACACGTTCATCAGTGATGTGCCTCGCAAATTGGGTTCATAATATCATGTAAACATGATACAGTGTCAGATGAGAGTGTGATCAAAGTTTCGTTATTGGGAAAGAGGATGTGAAACGAATAATCACATTGCTCATACATATTCCCACAAGGCCTTATAGGTTATCATACCGATAATCATTAGTGATATTTTGCTGTTTATACTTGTACACTTCGTCGTTCAATTTCTCGTTTTCTCGTCTCCTACGATCTGCCCGTAACCAATAACGGTAAGCAGAATTTATTGTCACAGCTTTAACAAAATGGAATTGCCTTTCAATTTAACGTCCTCAGTGCTGCCAGTGCGGTATCCGTGAAATCTTTCAAAAGAACTCGGAGAAACTACACTTGTTCAAAGAAGACTTGGTTCTTTGTGGGGTGCTTCAGTAATATCCGTCGTCGTCGTCGTCGTCGTCGTCGTCGAAACCCCATCTCTGACGATGAGGAGTTATGTCTTAATTTCATTAGATACACTGACGGATCATATGCCCATTATAACGTCTCTCCGCGAAGCAGTCGAAAAAGTACGAGTCTTTTAAATGCAGTTGCAACATTACTAATTTTGAACAAGGGATGTAGTCAGGTCTAAGTAAAAATGGAGGAGAGAAAATTGTATTCTAACAAATACTTTGCCTAATGACACCTCAGAACATTGTTCTTTCGGAAATAATTGAACTAATTATCTACGCGGCGTTATGCTTGGTATACCAGATAGATGCAGCATAAGAGTCTTACCAAACTTAGGCCTTTACCGTGACAACCTCGCCGTCCTTTGCTTACTTAGTCGAAAAGGGAGGATAGTTTGTCAACTTCCCCATCACCTTTCTAACCTCAAGAAAAAATTTAACACCTTTCTTCCACTAGTTTCAAAATATCATAATTATGCGTTGTCCGCAAAGTACCCCGCCAGCAGCAGGGCCGTCGCTAGAGGGAGGGTGGGCACTGCTGTCGCTACTCTCTAGAGGGAGGGAATGTGCGAGGGGTGTGACACCCCCCCCCCCATTCACCGATCCAGTCGGCAAAATGAAGGGAAGAGGGAAGAGAAAAAAGGAAGGAGAGGAAAAGAGAATAGAAGGGAAGGAAAGAGAAGAAAGAAGGAAAGAAGAGGTGAGCGGGAAAGACAGATTAAAAGAGGAAAGACCTTTTGCGCGAGCACGGAAGGTAAACGAATAGAGTGGCAGCCAAACATGGTTTGAGGGAGGGGAAGTTTAGGCACTCCTTTCCACCAAATTGTACGGAAACCCCATTTCAGCTCTAGTCAAGTCATTGGATTCTTGGCAAAGGCCTACATGAGTTAACTTAATAGCAACTGGAGTCATGACTAGCTACAATCCCACTGACTTCCCGTGTGTGCTGGTAGACGCGGAATCGCAGTGACAAATTTGTATTTTAGAGTGGCATACTAAGCAATATACAACGTATAGGATTATGGATGGCACCATGTAAGTAACAGGGACAGTGGTGCGGGTACGGGTACATGGGGGCATGCCCCCAAGCAATTTTCGAAAATTTTGCTTTTCTTTGAAATGAACCGAAAGGTGTTTAACTGAGCTATAGATTTCTGCAAGGGGTAGGATGAGGTATGTTTTCGACTGAGTGATAGATCTGTTTTAATCATTTTCTATTACAAATCGTTCGCAAATTATCAAAAATTTCGTAAATCCTTCCCAAACTATCAAACTTTTCGCGCGCTCCGTGCGCTCTTACCTTCAAGTTCTATATTTTCTTTAATACTTCACCAAATGTATTTCTTTAAAGATAAGTTTACGAGTTTTATAACAATTCCTATTGAAAAATTCTGCGCAATTGCTACGGTTTACATTCCATGCCTGATCACCATTATTAGGACGATAATGCACGGAATTATTCTGGCGAGAACTATTTTTTGAGTCCAACCTCAGGCTTGTATCAAGAGGCGATCATGTGGTAATCTTGTATTAATATGGCCAACGTTTTTAAAGCGATATGTTCATGAGTTTAAGTATATTAATCATTGCAGAAGCTTATTCATAGGTCATTAATTGCATTTTCAGAGAACAAGCATTTTGAAACATTCAACCTAGTCATCCTCTATACTACGGTGGTATACCTTTACTTCCGTCTCAGTCATTCCTCTTATAGCTTCTCTTGTCTCGCATCGCTTCGTTATTTTTTATTAGGCCTATCGTTATTATTTTTTAAATTTAAAAAAAAATCTGCACTATTAGTTAAAGATTTGAAAAGAAAAAGTTATGGCAGTAAACAAGGACTTTAGGTCCTAGCTTTGCTATAAGAAAAAAATCAATCTCGACCTCCACTGTGCTGGTCGAAGACCCCGGATTTTCAATGGGTCACGGTCGTGGTAAGGACCGCGCCCATAAGGAGCTATCGGCGACCGGCTATACACGTACCTTCACTGAGGAATAAACCAGTCCCATTAGAGTTGCACAATCAATGTTATTGAGTACTGCTTTACGCAGAGGCAACAAAATTATTGTAGAGAGGAAAAAGTGAACAGACTCATATTGAAAATCTCGTACAACGAAAGTCCTTGAACCACACCAAGAATCATCCAGATGGCAACCCTGTCTGTGCAACATGTTGTTTTTCGATCGAAACCACTGAGATCGGTGATCGTAATGGTCCATGCCTGGCATGATGTGTACATAGTCTGTCTTCCAGCTCCCTGGTCTGATATAACATGCTTCCGCAGCAGTGAGTGCGGATTTGTCGAACTGCCCGGAGGGGCCGTTTTTTCAAGTGACAACTATACTATGGGGATGCAGTGCTGGTATTGATTACACACGGGCACTGTGTGTTGCGGCCGCCTCTACTTCACGATACGCACGTGCACAGTCCAGAATTGGGCACAATTAAACATCAAAGTCGCATCAAAGGACTCGAGTCGCAGCAGGAGACTCGAGTCATTTTCCCTGACTCGAGTCTTCAGTTGGACTCGAGTCATGCTATGCTCGAGTCCGAGTCAAGTCATTTTAGGTGGTGACTTGAGTCAAGTCAAGTCAAGTCACTTAGGGTTCCAGACTCGAGCCAAGTCAAGTCATTTTGGCTGATGACCAAGTCAAGTCACGTCAAGTCAAAATGCGACTCGAGTCGACTCGAGTTCGAGTCAGTGACTTGACTTGTTACAACACTGGCCTCCAGTCAATACATACCCTAGTTTTTAGCCTTTAACTGTTTAATGCATTGCAAGCCTACCGCTCAAAATCAACGGAGACGAACGTTTAGAACAACCTGGAAAAATTTCGAAACAGAAATACTGGCATTTTTAGAAACTTTGTAGCTAAGAGAACAAAAAAGTCGAGCAGTAATTGGGAGTTCACCCAGCAGTTTTTGAGATAATGAGTATAGTTTTGCTAAGCCCTTTGTCCTAGGCTTAATTTATAGACTCCACATAGCTGCAAGGCACCGTTTCCCACACAAGGTTTGCAAATGAATCATGCCGGTACTTGTATTCATTAATACGTAGTGGAAGGTTCCTTGTATTTCGCTCTATGGGCGTGGACTATTATCTCAGTCTTGAGTACTGACGCAAATATTTTAACAGATCGACGGCTGTGAAGGGGCAGACACTAAGTACTCATAAATATTCATGCCTTGAGCCAGGCAAAAGTATCCCTCTATCGAGTGACTTCTCCTTTTCACCCGAAAGCGGCTATCTCTCGTCCGTGTGACACCGACTAATCAACTGACTAATTTGTGATCACTGACTAATCCACCGACTAATTTTACGCTAGTCAGTCAAATTAGTCGGGAGAGGTCTCACCATCCTGACTAGTCTAAGTTTTCGGTGTTAAACTGTTGGGAGGAGAGGGAAACAAACAAACATTTAACACGATAAAAGTGATATAATGGTTTGGTTACAATGGTATAATGGTTCCAAATTTACAATACTTGTTCAGTTATATTCATACTTCTTTTCAAGTTGTTCCAAACAATAGGCTTGGCAGAAGTAGGTGTGAAAAGTGGTGGTGGTGTGGGGGGGGGGGGGGATAGAGGCTCTTAAAGCAACATTTACAGTGTAATAAAGTGAAAGTTAATGGGCGCATCTCCAATAAGTGGGGGATATATCCCCCTCCCTAAATATCGGTATATGCTTTTAGAATAAATATGTGAAAAGTACTTAGGGTTTTCGATAGTCACTGTCTGCACAAAAATTGGGTCATGCAGTCTAGTGAGTGCTGAAGTAGTAACGTGCTCTCCGAATCAAACCTTAAAGATGTTACTTGTAATTAAAACGTGTGATTAGTAATGCAAATAGTATTTTCCTTTTCGTCATACCTTGTTTTATCTCACTTACAGACCAGTAGCCAGGAATAATGGGCACCGACACGGCAAAGGGCGGCACCGAAGAAAATTATTTTTGTAGCCAGTTGTTCCGCCAGATGTTGGTAGTTTGAAGGAACCACGAATAGGAATGTATCTCTAGCCCACCACAGAAAGCTTTAAGATATCGTTGTTACATGTGCATATGCGAGAGAAGCACCCTACAATAACTCATTCCTAGTGGCATTTTCCTTGTTCTTGCGGTACAGGGAGGTGCACTGGCGGCTCGCCATAGGGGCACAGGGGGGAACTAAACCCCCAAAGTTTGCATGGTCGTCAATCCAAAAAAAATGAAATAATGATAACACGTTATCTGGCTAAAGTACAAACGTTTTACCACACTCCTACTTTACCACATGGAACGGACCATTGACATTGCCGGAGGTCTTGAATAACGATCTGGTTTTGCCCCCTCAAACAAAATTTCTTAGAGCAGCTATTGGGGAGGTGCAAAGTCTCTACAAATAAACGGAAGGAGGCTGTGATAACGATGATGCCCCTTTAGCTCCGCAAAACGCGGTCAGAGTGGAGTGTTTTGCCCAACAGCAAGGGGTTTATGAGAATGCGTAAGGTGTGGTCTAGTATAATTATGGTGGGATCCGGTGGGATCATCCTCGGAAATTCTGACCAGGGAGTTGTTATTGGGAAGGAGATACATCGCTTTGAAGTGAGGTTTACAAGGTCATAGAGTAATCTGCCCCTTATATCTTTCTCGGCATTTCTATAAGACTCACACTGGATTAGGTAGTTCAAAAGGGATGTCTTCTGCTACATCTGCGGTAAGACTGGGGTTTTTCGCTACTGCCATAGCACTGTCAGTCCCTGGAAAATTAAAAAATATTTCGTCTTTGGACGCTCGGTGACGCGGATGAGAGTATACCAGTAAGGGTATATGTAAAAATATGAACATGATTCTATACCTGGCCATTTCAGGAAACTTCCGGAAACTTTCCGAATTGTTGTCGCAAAAATTAGACTTCTGTCTCAGCAACTCACTTGCGTGACGTTCGTTCTGTAGGAAGGGGAAAACCTCATTGAGGTTTTCGATGAAACAGTCGTTTCGAGTTTTGAAGCACCTGCCCCTATACTGCATGGTGGAGGCGTAAACCTACTCATCAAAGCTTTGCCCTGAGTAAGCCACTCAGGGGCGTAGATTTCTTTCCAACTTTGGGGGGAGGGGATGGGGTGAACATCGCAATGTGGAATATGTGCACGCGAAGCGTGCACGGCGAGCGCGGAGCGCGAGCCCATGACGGGTGGGGTCCAGGGGCCGGCCTTAGGGCCCCTGGTGGGGTCCAGGGGGCGAAGCCCCCGGAAGCTCCTGGGTTTTAATGTCTCAGAAGTGCCAGGAAGGCTGTTTTAAGCGGTTAAGTTTAGCGGTAATGCTCTTTGGTAGGCTATTGGTATATTTGTACATTAAGGAAATACTATTTTGAGCACAAAACTCGTCGATAAGCTGCACTGGATTGAAATTGTACAAGAGCAACAATGTCCTGTTATCCTTAAAAAGGCAGGGATCAACATATAGGGTCATCCCAGACAACTGGATTTTGAATTCGGAGATCATTACAAGACCTGCAAGTTGGCTTGAGATCAGTGGCGTCGCCAGGTTTTTGTGATTGGGGGCACCATAGATGATGTCGTAATAATACTTCAGTTCCCCCAAGTCTGCGTTAATGCATTTGCATGCAGCAGTTTTGATCTTTCGTTTATCACGACATGAAGATGTCGTCCTGGGAAAAGGGTTCCCCCTCCCCTTTTAGATTTTTTTAATTAACTTAAGGTCTTTTAGATGCAAAATGGTGCCATCTTTGAGATGTTTTTGGAACTGATCATATATGGCCGGAAAATGTCCATAATTTAGTGAATGCTAATTTTTGGTAAGGTAAAAGAGGAGAATATGTTGTCTATTAAGAGACAGATACGTTGTCAACATATGTAATCTCCTGAAGCCCCTCCCTTCTGACTATTTTACTGCCTTCTATTTCTGGAAAGTTTTTACACAAAAATATGTGCGTGGAGTCCACAGAAACATTCTTGAGTTATTACGAAATATGTCCTTTCCTTCATTGTGCATTATGAGAGGGCATCTAAGGCTAGCAGATACCTGAATAGGGCCTCATGGAAGCTCTGCATTAATCATATTATTTAGTATTTTTACTACTTTTGAACTATAATCCGGATGAACAGCTGCCAGCAATGGAAAATGAGAGGGAGGGAGAGTATAGGTGCAGGGAGGTGATATTAGACCTCCCTGATACATGTAGCAAAAGGGGTGAAGGGCTAATAAGAGCGTTACAGAGTGCTGTTTTCGTCATACGTGTATCAACAAGCACCATCTATACCGATAATGGCTCAGCGCGAACTGGCGAAGCTCTGGTAAAAATTTTTGAAAAATGTATAACGGCAGATACTTACTTTCAACCTTCTACATCATGCTACATATTAGATTAAAAGATCCCATATTGATGCGAGGTCCCCACAGATGTTTGGAGATGTATCCCTGTTCTTCGGAAAGTATCGTGATCAGAACAGTTTCGTGTATTATTACCTTAATAATGGTCATTGCATGAAGTGAAAACAGTGACGAATAATATTTCCATTACCTGATTACAAAGCCTGCATTCAGACTCTACATCGAGACACTTTCAATTGCCCAACAAACCTACATGCCACTGCCATAAGCCAGTCTTTTACCTATTAATTCCTAAACTTTCAACTTTTAGCTGCTGTGCTTTTCCGAAAGTTGCTATGGGAAGATATTGATAATATGAGTGACCTGACGTAAGGATGGAGGCGCGCGGAGCGCGCGAAAATTTTGATAGATTGTCAACGATTTGCTAAATTCTGCTAGTTTGAGAAACATTTGTGATAGAAAATGAAGCGAGATTGAAAAAATTTCTTAAGAAAATGAAGAATAAAATATACTTCCCATCATACACGTATCTGCAGACTGAAACATTTTTTTTTGGGGGGGGGGGGGTGATTACATGGGCCACCCCCCTAGTCAAATGTTGGGGGATATATCCCCCCATCCCCCCGGGATTTACGCCCATGAAGCCACTTGTGATAGGATTACTAGACCTGACTGAAGTTGCTAACATATCGATATCAAATTGAAGCCAACGAAAAAAGAAAGAATTCCCCATCAACGGAATAATTAGGTATGATTGATAATCTCCTCGGAATTTAATAGGTCTTAGCCTGGTATTAATATAAATTAAACTTTCCGTCGTATCTCCCTCCGACTAACAACTCCCTGTTCTGACGGAGGCAAAATAAGACAATAGAAACACTAGGAAGGGACTTATGACAATGAGAGTACACCGACCTCTGCAAGATTCACAATCAGTTCCGAATTATCTTCCTTTTACTTTGAACGAGCTTTTGCTAAAAGAGCTAGCTAAAGGATGAGCAAGGATGAAGTCGGTAAAACCAAAAGGCCAGAGGACTATATAGGTGTGATTTGGAATGCTTACTGTTTGCAAATGTATTAAATAAAAATTGGAGCCCTCATGAGGAAAAAGAGGACTAAACCTTGTAAACTCTGGTTACAAACAGTATTCTTTGCATCAGACTGAAGCTTAATTCCTTTTAAATGGTATCGCACAGTAATTGAAACATGGAAGAATTCCAGCTAATTAAGAGCAAAACAGAGTTAAACCTTTTCGAGAATAATATACTACTTAAGTTATCCACCCCATTTGCCAATTGGAAATCGTCAGACCCACAGATTCGTTTATTACTCCGACAACAAATACAAAAGAAAAAAATAGGGAAGATTATAAAACTACCTGTCTTGACAAAAAATCTTTTAAGCCAGCTACTGTTTTCTTAAATATTTTATAATGGGAAGGTGGGATTAAAATGCATTCCTAAATCAAACAATTCATGAAAAGCAACGAATCTCTGCTGTTTAGCGAATGTGCCAAAAATTTTGGGGTTGTATGGAGAATTTGTTCTGCTAGAGAGCAAAACGTAAATCACACAATCGGCTGACGTGAATTATCGCCGATTAGAGATTCACATACTTGTCTTATACGTACGGAAGCATAGAAGTTCGAGGGACAGAGAAAACGCACATCGATTTCTCTGTACACCATTCAAACGGACGATGTGAACGCAGAAATCCAAAACAGAAGAGGGGGTACTTATTCCCCGATTAGATAAAATTTACGATAACGATTAAAGGTCACATGATTTACAAATAAGAGCTTTTCATGTAGAGGAACACGATTACGATACAGTAATTCTTCAGGCCTTGGCTATATTACACAGGCAACGGTCAGCACATAGCCTATCTAGGGCCTATTCTAGCATTAGCGCAGTGGCACCGGCACCGGCACGGGGGCGTGCCCCCCAAACGATTTCAGAATTTTTTTTTTGAAAATTTTGAAATGATCCCAAAAGGCGTTCAAGCTATAGATTTCTGTAGGGGGTAGGGTGAAGTGTGTTTTCAACCAAGGGATGGATCTATGTAACCATTTTACATCACAAATGGTTCTCAAACTATCACAGTTATCTCAAATCCTTCGCAAACTTTCAAAATTTTCGCGCGCTCCGCGCGCTTCAAACCTTACCTCATATTGTTCTAATTATCAATAATTTCCGGTAGCAACTGCCACACAGCAGAGCAACAGAAGCTGAAAGCTGTTTACGAATTTTCAGGTAAACTCGGACTTTGTGATTGGCAAATAGGTTTGTTGGGGAATTGAAAGTGTCTCGATGCAGAGCGTGAATGCAGGCTTTGTCATGGTTATCTTATTTAATAAAAAATTTCGGCGCCCTTCGTGCTCATTCATCACTGTTTTCACTCCAACTCATGACCATTATTAAGGTTATAGCACATGCAACTATTCTAATCACAACACTTTTCCGAAAAACAGAAGTACTCATCTCCAACATCTGTAGGGGCCAGTCTAATTTGTAGCATGATGTGGAAGGTTGAAAGTGCGTATTTGCCGTTATACATTCTGCAAAATTGTTTACCCAGCGCTTCGCGCGCAGCCTCTACCTGTATAGATGGTGATTGTTAATACACTTACGACGAAAAAATATTTTGAAACGCGCCTTTTAGTCCTTATCCGCTTTTGCTTTACCTATCGGGGGGGATCTAATATCACTTCCCTGCACCTATTCTCTCTCTCATTCCCCATTGATGGAAGATGTTCGTCTGGATTTTCTTTCAAACTTAGTAAAAATACCACTGTTGTAACGTGCTCGGCATTATGCTCTATAGTGCCATTTGGATGTTAGGTAATATCATATCAGTGCCCCATTTTATACAATTAATCCAGAGCTTCCAGGAGGCACTATACAGGTGTCTGTCAGTATTAGATACCCTTTTATAATGCATAATGAGACAAAGGAAAATTTTCGTAATAGTCCAAGAATGTTTCTGTGGACTCCACCTAAGTATTTTGTCGTAAAAACTTTCCCCGAATAGAAGGCATTAAAGCCTAGCCAAAAGGGAGGCTTGGCGAGGTTTGTTGACAACATACCCTTCTCTAAGACAACACACTCTCCTCTTTCAACCTAACCAAAAATTAGAATCACTAAATTATGGATATTTTCCAGCCATGTATGATCAGTTCCAAAAATATCCTAAAGATACCGCCATTTTGCATCTAAGAAACTTTAAATTACCAAAATTTCTCAAAGGGAAGGGGGACATCCCCTCCCCTTAGACCCCTCCCCCAGGACGGTACCCTTATGTAGTGCCAAAAAGGACTCCACATTGCTGTGTACAATCGCAGGGACGCACAAAAATGGTACAATTTAAGCAGACTTGGGGAAAACTGAGGTGGCATTATGACATCATCTAATACGCCCCCCCAATCACCAAACCCTGGCGGCGCCACTTATTATCGGCTCGCAATGGGGGCACGGGGCACTTGCCCCCCCCCCAAGTTTGCAAAGCATGGTCTCCAATCTTCAAAAAAGTAATAAATAAATAAAATATGTAATTCGAGATGCGTTAGGCCCTCTCTTTTCCTTGAGTGGGTTTAAAATTAAAGAAGTGCTAACTTTCCAATGCAATGTGAAGATTAATAAAGTGCTTACAAAACGACATTTTTTTCGGCGCGCTTGGCGCACGTTTCCTTACTTGTTTGTTTGCTATTGTATATACTTCAGACATCACAAATGGACCTGCCATTCGTGCGAGCTAAGGAAATTAAAACAAATGATCACGCTGTGATATTTGTAATCTGATAAGCTTAGGCATCATGTCACTTACAGAGTGTCACGGTAATGGTGGAGTTAAATACCCATAATTTTGCAGACACTTCAGAGCTTAAGAGGTCATTAGATACATAACCCATTAGCAGTGTTGATCATCATCCACGACTAAAAGCAGTTTTGCCCGGGTGCCACTTGGCCAGCCTTAGCATAGGTATCTGTCCACAAAAAGTTGTAACGGGCATGTAGCCTAAACGAATTTTGTTTCCCATAGAAGGAGAGGTTTCCCTTCCCTTGTCCAAATCGACAGCGCCGTTGGCCCACGATCGGTCTGATGACTGTCAAACGGCCTGTTATAAGCAAAGGGTTCTCTACCTCTGTGCTAAAGTATACCGTTTCAGTTGATTTAAAATAAACACACCAAACAGTCAATCTAAGCTCAGTGTAGTGAAACTTTTGACTAGTGGCCTAGCTATTTGTATATAGGATGTGATGTCGTTCTGAGTTAGGGCAATTCCCCTCTCCCTTTAAAAAATTTCGTTTCGGAAAGGTACTGAGATCCAAAACAGTGATATCATTTTATCGATTTCAAGTGTCTTCATGCTCGCATTTTTCGTTAGTTTAAGAAACCAACATTTTATGGCTTCTTGGCCATAAAATGCTTTTAATGCATAAAAGCTGAAACGTATTGTAAGACAATGAAAGAAACAACAAAATATTTAAAGGTGGAGTTCATTTTATACAAAGGGTTAGTTAGTTAGTTAGTTAGTTAGTTAGTTAGTTAGTTAGTTAGTTAGTTAGATGGGATTTAACGACACACCAACACGAATGTGTTATATAGTGTCAACTAGATAAAAAGGTCAAGTTCAAATACGGTTCAAGTTCGGTTTCAAATACAATACAAGTCCGCCCCTTTTGTTGCCTCTTACAACAGGGGGGGGGGGATATCGTGGGTATATTCTATAACCCCCTGCCCGCAGTGGGCTTTATACAAAGGGATCAAACCGCTTTGCCCATTTCACCTGCCTCTTACTGCTCCGCCCCTATGGAGTAGCGATCGGCTGATATGCTTGTATTTATTTTTTAAAGTAGTCAGCTCATGACTGACTGCCTGAAATAGTCTTTGAAAAGCTTTTGAAAACTAAATGGGGAATCGCTGTAATACATAATACTAACCACACTCCTGTTGTACTATCCGGAGCTGACCATTAATATTGCTGGGGGTCTTTCGAACCTCCCTGAATACGGACTTGAGTTTGCCCCCACCCCCAAACAAAATTTCTTAGAGCAGCCCATGGTGAAAGGTATTGCATTATCCTCAATGGACGAGTTTCAATTTTAATAGAGAACAGAGCGTCTGGACAAGAATTATATATTCTGCATGCTGCGTTTATTGTACCGTTAATATCGAACAAACATGAAAATGGAGAAATGAAGGCAAAAGGGTTTTGGTGTTGGTAACTAATGCGAGGACGCCGAGACTCCGCAAATATAAAATTATAAAATTATATGAAGTAATGGATAAAAGCGAAATATCCGGAAAAATACAGTAGGCCAGCCTTTTTGCCCATGTACTCGAAAGTCATCATGCTAACAATAACAATCTGGGTATTAACAAATTTGAGTATATGTGTCATTCTCAAATCTTTGCATTTGATTCTGTGTATTCTTGCGGCTGTTTTTATGTGCAATTTCGGACGAAAGACCTTCTGTAGAGTACATTACTGTTTTACCTAATGTTTGCATTATTTTATTGTAGTCATTTTAAAACACAATTTGAGTTCTGACTGGAAAGGTTATTCCCTTTGCAGACCTCTTAAATTTCACATTTCATTCAGTCTGGATAGTTCCGGCTTAACGTTTAGGCTATCCTAAACGTATTATGTATTACAGCGATTCCCCATTTAGTTTTCAAAAGCTTTTCAAAGACTATTTCAGGCAGTCAGTCATGAGCTGACTACTTTCAAAAATAAAAAATAAAAACAAGCATATCAGCCGATCGCTACTCCATAGGGGCGGAGCAGTAAGAGGCAGGTGAAATGGGCAAAGCGGTCTGATCCCTTTGTTTAAAGGCAGTTTTGACTGCCTAATGCATACCTGCAGGTAGTTTGTTCTAAACAAATCCCCAGTGAACTAAAGAAGGCACTTGACTGCAGAATTTTGTCTAGTATTGTGATAAGGTGGGTCGGTCACTTCCAAGGTATTATTCTTGACTGTGTTAATGTGATACATTAGTACGCAGTGACCAACTCAAGGTACACTCACTGCACTACATGCAGCCTTACCCCAATTGGCCCCCTAAATAAGCCAATTTTAGATGTGCATCAAAATTCCGTAGCTTTACCTTTCCCACAACAGAGCTCCCTTGGGCGGGAAAAGGTACAATTTCTCACTAAATACAGGTGTCTATGTAGAATATTTCTACGGGAGGGGGGGGGGGCGACTTTCTTAAGACCTCACCCTACTTTCTACAGAAATCTATAAATATAGCGCCTTTGGTAGCCGACGAAGTCGGTTGCGCACCGGACTGAAGGGCCTTCGGGCGGACCAATTAACTACCCGAATTGCTTTGCACTTGAAATGTTTGGTCGAAAATCTATGGGAGCAAGTGCCTCACTGCCCTTTCATGCTGTCATGAACACTGTACATTCATGTTGAAAGATTTTTGATACACACAGATATAAGATGGACATGTAAATGCTTAAGATGTACCGTTCGCATGTTTACACATTTTTTCGTTTCCCTTTTTCATTTCTTCCTTACCGTCTTTCCTTTCTGTTTCCGCCCTTGCTTGTTTTCGTTTCTTTTCTATTTTCTGGAGGGGTACCCTAACGCCACAGATACACGCCTGTTAATAGTGAATGACTTGTCAACCATAATGACCGGGAGGTTGTACGTAGCGCGCTCTACACCCGGCTCCTGTCAATGTGAAAATTCATTTGAGTCAAAGCTAGCAACTTCAGCCTCGAAACGTGTACGAAGTCCAGGTTAAATATTCCCCGATTAGATAAAATTTACGATAACGATTAAAGGTCACATGATTTACAGATAAGCGCTTTTCGTGTAGAGGAACACGATTTTCTTTGGTGACAGCATTTACATCTCCCTTTCGTTATTTTCATTCTTCTTTCTTTTCATTCCTTTTCTTAACCAGGGGAGCGCACGCTCCAACGTTCCCACGGATAAGTCCCTGGAATAATTCATTAAGCCTTTCAGGCCTTAGCTATATTACACAGGCAACAGTCAGCACCTAGCCTATATAGGGCCTATTGTAGCCTGATTAATTATATTGGAAGGACCTGTGTTATTGTTAGTATGATGACTCTCGAAAACGAGTACACGAGCAAAAAGGCTAACTTAGGTCTGTTCCGGATAGTTTGGTTGTTTCATTACTTGATATAATTTTATCAACCTTTGAGTCTCGGGGGTCCTCGCATTAACAACTAATAACACAACACTTTTGCCTGTATTTCTCCATTTCGTGTTTGTTCTTTATTAACGGTAGAATATAACGAAGCAGAATACATTGTTCTTGTCCGATCTGTTCCCTTATAACTCGTCGATTTTTTTGAGGATATGCAATACTTGTCATGCTATAATGAAACGTTCTTTAAGTACCCCCTCTTCTGTTTTGGATTTCCCGGTTCTCATCATCCGTTAGAATAGTGTAGAGAGAAATCGATGTGCGTTTTCTCTGTCCCTCGAACTTCTTGGCTTCCGTATATATGCGTTTCATAACCGACGAAACTCGAAACGTATCTTGACGGTAGGTCAGCATTTTTTTGGCGGCGCATATGGCCCCACGCCCCTGCAGGTGCCACATGAATAATGGTTTCGGAACAATTACAGTTGGGGTATCAGTGGTTCAGTTTATAGCCTAAACGATGCGTACGTGAACAGTGCAAGGAAAATTGAAAGTATTCTTACATTTTACCCTCGTTTTGCGACGCGCTTGGTTATTCATTATGTTGAAATTCTCTCCCATCACTTCACTTTGCCTTTTTAGCGTGGGGTTTGAGATGGTTTTCCCTACCAAAGTCATCCCGCGGAGGGGGCTCTACCTTCCTTGTTCCTTCCGTTCTACCGTCATCACTACTATCTCACAGGCATTGTGCAGATTAGATACTATAATGACAGGGTTGTCGATTGCATGAAGAAACGATAAATTCCTTCCAAATTTGATGTGAAATTGAACATATCTACCACAAGCATAAGAATTCATACTAATTTGTGTTGTTGAAACCTTCACGTTCTTTCACATTTTTCTCTAAAGGAAATGAATATTTTCATATAAACTCACTTTGGGGGACCCAAATAACCAAGGACCTTAGTCATTTGCTACCTTTATACACCCCATCGGAGGTCCTAAATAGGGAGATGTATTACTTAGCTGCTCATATGTAAATTTAGCTGCAAATATGAAAAAAGAAATAAAGAATAACAATACTAATACTACTCTACAAAGTGAAAACCGCCCGAAAAATTAAATGATTACATGGAGAAATCTTACCTTATAAAGAACAAACGCACTACTCTGTTGGGGAAGTGGTGCCAAACGGGGTGCCATGTCCGGCCCTCGACCACGGGACCCGTTAAGGATCTTTCCCTGTGGAAGTTTACGAGAGATTGGACGAATGTGCATTTGACTTTGTATTTTGGTACTTTAATAAGTGTGTGACAAATTTTGGGAAGAACTTTTCTTATGTTGCTCACTACATGTAGACATCTTAGGCTAACCTGTTTGACCGACTTTCGGCAAAGAAAGTTTCCATATTTTCTGGAAAGGAACATAAGGTGGGGTAGGCTAAGGAGGAGAGGAGGGGATCGCTCGGTTGTATAGCGGCTTTCCGGAAAAGACTAGTTGGCCAACCTTAAACTCGCTCTCCGACAGACCAGCTCCCTGGACAGACCACGCATCTTTCTTAAGAAGGAAAATTGAGGATTCTATCTTAATGAAGATTTCGAAAAAGACCTGCCGCCATTTTGCAGCCGACATTTTGCATTTTGGTGAAAGCTTTTTTGCTTCTTGAAGAAGTTTATTTTTACTCACTGTTTAAGTTTGTTGCCCATTTCTTTGTTCATAGGCCTTTGATACGAACTTTTCAACTCATTTATTCTTTAAACTTGAGGAAAGTTCATAAAAACATTTCTTCTGATCCGAAACCCATACACTTTTCCTGCTAGTATAGGCTTGAATTCTACAACAGTTTTGGTGCACAAAGGTGTGTGTGAGGGTTGTTCAAAGGAAAGAGGACTTCTCCCTAACCACAGGACCTCCCATCCCCTTTCCATGTCTTAAAGCTAGGCACAAATATTAGGTGAACAAGGGGGATGGGAAATCTACCGTGATAGGTTGAAATATACGTCTGGAAATTTGTATTTTGGTGTAGCGGTAATTCCATATTTTGACACTGCTTGTCATTATAATGATAAGTCGTTCCATTTGAAAAAGCTCTATTATACTTCATCACTTCACAACTTTCTATTTGTTATAAGCCATATTTACCGTAAACTTTAATACATAATACGATGACAGTGCAGTTTCCGGCATAGAAGCAAAGATGAGTTGTCTCTTATTTCTTCAATAATGGATGAAAATAATAATCAATATATCATTTGGAATGGTAAGGCACGTAACTTTTGTGTACCCCTAATATTGCCTTTTGTTTGTAACAAATAGGTACGTGGGAGTGGAGTGACGGTACAGTCTCAGTATACAGAAACTGAGGTGCAGGACAACCAGGTGGAAGATATGCAGGGGGCTATGTGGTCATGTCTGGAGGTAACGGAAAATTGAATGACAAGCCGTGCACCAGTGAGCGTTACCCCGTTTGTGAAAGAAATATTCATTTCTTACATAAGTAGGAAAGCTAGCTCTAACATTATTTCCACAACTCTGCGTCAAATGACATTTTGTCAGAAAGTATCAATGTAGCCATCAGACATCAATAAATTTATGCACTTGAAAGTTTAAACCTTTGAACGAATACGGTCAGAGCGACTATGATCATGTCACTCTGTCAAGTATGACTGGCTATGGCGGCTTCCAGTGATTAGTGGTTGCGCCAGCGGAGATATTTTTCTTTTTACTTTGTTTGGTTCTGTTTGCCTTGTTGCTGATGCTTGTTTGTTGATGTTGTAGCTGTTACTTATGGTACAAAGATCCGTTGTATACGTTCATGGGTGGGTGTATGTGTGTGAAGACGTATGGGCCTATAGGCGTACTAACTGGGGACGGGGAGAGAAATGGGACATTCATCCCATCCCCCATTTACTTAGGCATTCAATTTTCTATTTTGGGGCACAATGCGTGCTGTTTTGGGAAAGCATGCATTAATAATTTCGGACAAAAGTGCTTTTCACCCCCCCTCCCCATTCGAAGCAGTCTCGTGAGCTTATATATGTATAGGCCAATGTATATATAGGCCTATGTTTATGTAGGTGCATGCGCGTTTGTTTATGTATGTGTTAATATGAACATTGCACTCAGCTGTCTGTAAGTGTTATGTGTTGTACATTGAACGAGCGTATGTCACACATGTTGCTTGTTCTTGACCAGGGGTCAGAAGTCGAAGAGTTCCGACGTGGGACGCAGAGAGTATGGCGAGGGACTTGCAGTGATGTTCATTGTTAAATGGTATTGTTGTGAGCTTATCTGAGAGCCTCTCCGTAGCCGGAATGTTGTATGTATTTTGAAAGTACTATGGAATGTGAAAAATAAGTTCTCAATAGGCTAGTACAAGGGTTGGAAAGGAGAAGCAGACATGGAAAAGAATAAATGTGCAAACCTTAAGGAATTAAGAGATTGTTGCCCGATGAAAGAACCATTCCCAGAACACAAGAATTTTGAAGCGGTAGCTTACTTCAACAGTTTTTTACAAAATAGTTGGCTAAATACTTTGTCATATAGCGTGATCACACTGATAATTGTAGTGAAAGCCAAGGAAAGTCAACTTGCTTGCATGGCAGTGAGAGTGGGGGGGGGGGGGCGGGGCGGCGCAAAATCTGAGACGAGCGTCCGCATAAGTTAAGGCATAACATAAGCTACTACCTTTAGCCAAAATGGTTCTCATGTTGTCAGAAATGGTTCTTTTTGTGTCCTGCAAGTGCAAACTTATATTTTTAAATCTGAGACGCGTGAATTCACATAGATCGACGATAGACAAGCTGCCACTATTGCCCCGCTGAGTACGGCCATGCTTGCTTGTATGTAAATAGTTGAAATGTATGAAATATTGTACAGTTTGCGTCAACATTTAGTATATTTTGTATCTTCTGGTGCATGGGCGTCCGCAGAAAAAAAATACAGGGGGGCAAATTTTTTTCAGGGAGGGCAAATTTTTTTTAGGGAGGGCAAAACTTTTTTCATGGGAAATATTTTACCTCCAAAATCGTCCATGGTGGCTGCGCGGAGCGCAAGAAAATTTTGGCCCAAAATGCCTCCCAGATCACTGGATATGGTGCTTCAAAGGCCTATATACTGCATATAAAAGAGGAAGCACTTGCAATATCGTAAATATAAACTTTAAAAAATACCAAAAATATGCTGGGGGGGGGGGGGCTGCTGGGGCCTGAGTGTTGAATGTTTTTATTCAATTCTTGTTTTGAGAGTAGAAATTCACACTGAGTGAACTGTTAGGAAATGTTGATGTTATATTTTCTTCGTTTTTTCTTTAGTTTTCGTTTTTTCAAGTTTTTGATTTTCGGAAGGGGGCAAGTGCCCCCCTTGCCCCCTTCCGGACGCCCATGTTCTGGTGGCATTCAAACAGAAATGTGTTTCTTTTGTAGATACGATTTTTTATTTCCTCAAGTTTGGAGAACAAGTTGGTAAATTGTAACAAAAACTTCGGTTATCTTTTAAATTGGTTTTAATTGCCTTAAAACTTGACACGTCAGATATGTCTAGGTAGAATGTAACCTGTGAAATACAATAAGTAGAGCGTACAAGGTTTGCGAATGTTCTGTGCAGATGTGTCAATATTTTATCATAATTACTAACTTATCTTTTTATAACATTAGTCTGAATTACTTCAAAAGTCAACATCCTCCAAACGTTACACTTAATTGAGATGAAGTGTTCCTTTAATTGGAGAACGAGAAGTTTCAAGTTCCAGACTTTATGAAACTGTCTGTATACATTTCTACGAATAGAGTATGCCCATAGAAATAAAAGTAAGGGAGAACGCTGACACAATGCATCCCTGCATGTTTAACCGGTGAAGCCACGAAAAATGTGAGGGCGCTTCAGTTGTACGGCAAAAGACCGGTTGATTGTTGTTTCTCATTACGTACAGTGTGTATTCTGCTGCAGAAGTTATAACTTATTTTATCCGTTTTTCGAAAGATTAGGAGTAATTTTCACAACAGGAATAAGTCATTTTGCCTTAAGTATCTTGTTTTATACTCCTAACTTGAAAATTTGAAGTTTCTTTGCCAATACTTGGGGCAAAAGCAATGGCGTGATATTTGTATTACGCGCCGGTGCTTTGTTGCCGTACAGCCTAGCCAAATCAATGGCTTCAGTCCAGATCGGCAGACGTCATTCTCCCCTACTTTTATTTCTATGAGTATGCCTCATTGCGATTACCCTAACGCTGCAAATTGTATTGAAAAGCTTTTACTGATTAGACTTCAGAATTGGTTTCCTTGGGATTAAAACTTGATGTGTCAGATATACGTAGCATTCTGAACACGTAAAGCTTATGCAAGTTATAATGAGTTCAACATACAAGGTTTGTAAATATTCCAGTGCAAATTTGTCAATATTTCAACAAAATTACAAAATTGTGTTGAAATAACATCAGCTTGACTGACTTTAAAAATCAGTTGCCTCCAAAGGCCACATTTTCTTGAGATGAAGATTTCCTTCATTAGAGAATGTGAAGTTTTCCCTAATTTTATGGCCCTGTATACATTTCTACGAATACGGTAAGTAGCCTTGCCTTTAACCCAGAGAGGGAGATTTCAGTCTCCTCGGATCATATACAACTGAAATTATTCCTTTTCGAGTGCCTCAGTTAGCGCATCGAGGTACAGTAATAACAACTACTAATCGCATGGACTGTTTCGAGTTCAACGTCCGTTAGATAGGCCTATCTAAATTTTTCCAGGTAATTGTTTAGAGTAGGCACTTTTTTAAAGGTTAAAATGGGTTGTTTGGGGAAATGATAAAAGTTCTGGTCCTCCTATTTGGAGTGTCAATGTCTTATCAAGTTTTCTTTAAATCTTTGCCTTTTACGTGTGACGTGTTTGTTAATGTGAAAAACAGTGGCATGTTTTTCATGTGGTTTGAGGAGCAGGAGATTTGATCGTCCTTAATTTTCAAAGCCTTCAATGATAGAATCAAATTCTCCCATTTGAAAAAAAAAAACACTTTTCTCCAGAAGGGGGAAAACTTATGCCACATATTTAGGCTTGCTAGCTTAATGTATACAAGTTTTAGCGAGATCGAAGATCATCCAATAAATTGTGTTTCCTCAAGAAGGGCGTGGTGAGCCAGGGGTCCCAGGTGGGAGGCAGAGGGCCATGCCCCTTTCTACCGTCGGGGAAGTTTTGCAGTTTCGTTGGGGAGCCCAAGTCCGTTCAGTACAGTATGTAGTCCCGACTGCGACCAGTTGCCCAGACGGTTTACCCCTTTTTTGCTCTCAGAGAGCATTTTTTCAACAGGAACTTAAAATATTCGGCGCCCTTCGCGATTTGTGTCACTTTCTTTCATAGTTCCGTGTCGTATAGCTAAATAGAACAACCCTCTCCACCTTACCATGTAAAATATAGATAGTTTTATGTAAAGGTTTGGAATTTCATTTGATATTGCCTAGCTTTGTTATTGTTCTTTTGTGTCTGTCGTGCGCTTCGAGCGCTTGGCAATTTCACAATTCAGATCCCCCAAAATATAAAAAAACACCAAAATAATATAAAAAACCATAAATCAATACTCATCTTGGCACCTCCAGTTTACACGGATTTAATGCATAACACGCCCTGTAATGGCATGGTAAGATACAAATGTTTTCTTCAAATCCCCCCCCCCCCATCCCACCTCGTTCCCATCCCCGTCGACGTCAGGAGTGTCCAGGCTTCGGGTCGACCCCCCGCCGGGACCCTGGGCCTTACAAGGGGGTTTCCAAAACCATTTGCTACTGAAAAATATACATATGAAACGCCTGGAATTGTCGGTAAAGTAGACAAAATTGACTAATTGTTTCTGCCAATCGGGGAAAAACTGGATTCTCCCAAAAGGGGGAGTCTCCCGAATTGATTACATGCAACTTGTTATCTTTGAAAACGGTCCTTGTGTCAATAAAATTGTTTGCATGTTTGACAAGCGAGCCTCTTCTTTGATAAATCCTTTAAATGTTGCAAGTGGTTGTGTCGAGGCCTATAAAAGTATTGAAAGGTCTCCGATGGGCTGAGTACATTTTGATGAACTTCAGTTGTTTGAAACATTCTACTCATTTAAAGCAGCTACGGAAAGTGCGGGAACATATGGGACGTTGGAGACGTTGTTAATTGTTAAGTATTGCCACGCTCGTCACTTTTGATTCAATTTCCACAAGTATTGAAAGATGACTTGCAAAGTAGTGGTGGCGCTAAGATTTTTTCGACATGGACGCCAAGCTCCGAGGGGGGGGGGGGGCATCAATCCGAAGCCCAGACAATGACGGCAGGTTGTCGAAAGAATGTCAGGAGCGTAACCGAAAATGCTGGGCTTCTATTGAAAAACAAAATGAAAAACTTATGCTTTTATTGAAGAAACTTAAACAAGCAGGAACTTTAGCAAGTCCGAAAATTGAAAACTTTGTAATTTTATTAAAGGATTTGCCCTTATTTATAGCAAATATCAGGTTAAATCGTCGGGGAGACTGGTCGTCGCAGGGGAATTCATATTTCGTCTTACCAATTACGGCTTTCTTAAGAAATGTTTTCCAGAAGGGAGGCCAACCTTTCCAGAAGGGGGATGCTTCCCTGCCCCCAATCTGGCGCTACCTCTGTAAGGGATGGAACAAGGGCCAAGCTTCCCGACGGGGGCCAAGCCCCGACGAGGGCGACTCATTTCCGAAAGGATGACATTGTGGTAAGGAAAAAGTTGGGCTTCTATTCAAGAAAAATTAATAACGTTGAGCTTTTATTAAAGAAAATTTGGTAAAGGTGGGTTTTTTAGTGAGGGAAACTGGAAAGTTTGGGGTTTTAATTGAAGGATTTGCCCTAATTTAGAGCAAAAATGACCGCCGTCGGAAACTACATATTTTATCGTTCACATTTACAACTGCTTCCAACGAAATTGTAAAATTTCCCGTACGGTCCGAAGTCAGGCGTATACACAAAACCGCCACAGGACCGTCGAAGACGGGTGGGATATGGGGTCACATCCCCAAAAGATATCAGTTTGAAGTTTATCTAATGCTTTCTAATATTAAGATCTATTCCTGCAATGACCAAGTGTTATCTTAGAAACTGTTAAAATCTAGCAGCTAAAAACGTCTCAGCTCCCCATGCAATCTAACGGCCTCAAATATTTATAATGCTATTACCTGGTTACATAGTGCCGAGATGGTTGAAACGGTATTCAGTAAAAAAAGAACAGCAACGAAGGTGAAAGCTTGTAAAGCGCTTGAAAATTTTGGTACTTTGCAAAGATCTATGACATAAACAAGCCGGTGGCCAAGGAGGTAAGGGTGGAGGAAATCTTTCGCCCCCTAGAACATGTCAAATTACTATTGCTTTAATGCATTTTAGTATGCGTCGCTTCCAGAAAGAAAGCATTTCTGGAAGCTATTTCGCCGTTTCTGGTGACACTCCTGGATAAAATCGAAATTGAAACTCATCCATCATTTATTCAAAAAGGCAGTTTGCTCAAAAAATAAACAAAATCAGTAGCTTATGCATGCCTTTTTGGCTGCTTATGGTAGGGCTTTTGTGGATTCCGAATGTAGAGACAATTGTCTGTAATAGGCCCACGCAGACAATAGAATGGTGGATCGAGTGGAGTTAAGGAAGAGAGCTCGTTTAGTGCTGCAAGTACATTTTTACAATGTGTTGTCATTTTACCACGAGACCTTTCAGCTTTGTGATTGAAATTGCAGAAATAATCCATATTAATATTTGAGTCGGTCCGTTATGAAACCCATAATTCCTTTTCTAGAAAATTGTGAGGTACATGAATCTGACGCTAAACGCCAAGGGACAATTGATATTGTGCCCCTCTTCCCCTGATTTCGGAAATTGGGGACTGTCCCGGCCTCTATCTCCCAACACCATAACAATGACTAACAACAATGTAAATTTTGCCAGTTTTTGAAAGGGAGGGATTAAGAAACATTAGGAGACTTAATCCTAAAAATTGAGAGACTTCTTCCCCTATCTCCTATGTAGGACCACGCCTATACCTTGATTCTGGGAGCACTGATTGTGCGAAATTCTGGGGCCGGTTGTACGAAGCAGGAACTTATAACCTTTGAGTTGTTTTCTACAGATAAACTTGTCTAGAGGCATATTCCTTCCGAGAAGGCTCTATGATGTGATGCAGATCTGTGCATTTTTATACTTCTGACCAGGTAAACACTACCCAGCAGACTTTTCCAGCAACACTAGACAGTACGTACTATCAGTCAAGCTGCAGGATTAACATAAAAATGGAATGGGGGTTGCTCAAGTGGGAGACACCTCAGAATCCTATTCCCATCTGGTTACGAGCATGTGTAATGTCTTTGGATCCTGGAAAGCAACTTTGGCTAATGGGGCATTTTTATGACGGACCGTTTTTCGAGAGGACGAGGTTACTATAAGTACAAAAACGGACATAAGGATGAGATCGTAAGTCTGTTTTTGCATTGCGCTACATAGAAATATAAGGGGTTTCGGGCCTGTAATGTTTTAGGGCAGCTATTTGCCGTTCAGCTTGTTTGTGTTTTTGTTTTTGTTTTTTTTTTTGTTTTTTTTTTGAGAGTTAATGTACATGAATATACACAATTTTCAAGTGAGAAGCTTCTGGATATACTATCCTATGAGGATAGTATACAGTCCCAGTACAATTGACAGATTGGGTGCAAAGACGTATATGGATGGTGATTTCCCTCAGGTAGCAGGGTGAGGAGGTTCTCCGAATCCCTGAACCTCCTGGTTATGCGCGGCATTGTTGGGTACGATAGTCACACGCACGGTACACTGTTGCCTTAAATTTGTCTTTAAGAGTTCGATATTCTGTAGTTTTGGGAGTTTTTAAGGGTCATTTTGCCATGATGCCGCTGATGACGCTGGCAAAGCGAGAAATGAAGCGACTGATTCTGAAGCCTAATTTGTGGTTTTGGAGTGCGATGTAAAGTCATCTAGAACGTTTTGCCGCTACACCTGCGACCCTCGCAAAATAGATAATAAGCTTGGGTTTAAAAAGTGTGAACTCCTACAACAGAAGAGGTTATTATAGGCCCGTGAACAACTTACCATTTATCTCAAAAATTGTTGAGAAAGGGATGCTTCTCCAGTTAAATGATCATATCAGTAGCCAAAATTTGTTGCCCGATTACATAAGCGCATACAGAGAGTTCTATAGCACCAAAACTGTATTGATAAAGCTTGTAAATGACTTGCTTGTCAACATGGATAAACAAATGGTTACACCGTTGGTAGCTCTCGACCTTTCAGCCGCTTTCGATACAGTTGATCACGGTGTTCTTCTAAAAGTACTGAAACATCAGTTTGGGGTAAAAGAAACAGCTTTAGACTGGTTCCGCAGTTACTTGCAAGAAAGAAAAATGAAGATTCGGGTGGGGGATTCATTTTCCGAGGAAATTGACATAACTTTTTCAGTATCACAGGGTAGCTGTGCAGGTCCGGTCGCTTACAATTTATATGGAAGTACCTTGGAGGATTATATTTACTCCAACATAACACCCGGGCATGGGATGATCTCCATAGTAGGATATGCTGATGACCACTCTTATTACAACAGCTTCACAACTGATAACCCCCTTGATGAAATTCGATGCATCAATCTCTTGGAGGATTGTGCCAAGGTTATCAAAAACTGGATGAATGTGAATAGGCTCCGCTTGAACAGTGCAAAAACCGAATATATTATTTTTGCTAGTAAGGGTCAACGTAGAAAGTGTTCTTTTAACGGTATTAAAATCAATGATGCTCATATTGAAGAGAAGATTTGTATTAAGTATCTTGGTGTTCTACTGGACAATGAACTATCTTTTCGGCAACACATAAATGAAAAATGCAAAACCGCTATGTATACTTTATTTCGAATTAGGCAATTGCGTTGTCAATTAGACAGAAAGTCAGTGGAACAATTGGTACATTCGTTGGTCATATCTCAATTAGACTACTGCTGCACAATATTATATGGGTTACCTAAAACTGTTACATGTAACTTACAAAGGGTACAGAATTTTGCTGCTAAAATAATTTTACATAAGAAAAAATTTGATAGTGCATGAAGTTGTTTGAGGGAACTTCATTGGCTGCCAATTGAATCAAGGATCTTGTTCAGGTTGTTGTGTATGTCTTTTAAGTGTGTTCATGGTCTTGCTCCAAAGTATTTATGGGACATGTTTACAAAATTGGATTGTAATTATTCCCTGAGATCTGGTGGACAGTATAAAATTCCTAGAACAAACAGAAAGACACTTGGGGATCGCTCTTTTTCGGTGGCAGGGCCGAGGGAGTGGAACAATTTGCCCCTTGACATTAGATCTTGCCGAACTTTTCCCACCTTCCAAGTAAACTTAAAACACATCTGTTTCGTTTGGCTTTTCAGTAACATTTGATCTTTTCTCTTTTTTCACTACTTTATTTGTATCTTACTGTGTTGTAATGATTGTAAAGCGCCGCTGAGTACTCTTTGGTAGAAGTGAGCGCTATAGAAGTGTTACTTAATAATAATAATAATAATAATAATAATAATAATAATAATAATAATAATAATAATAATAATAATAATAATAATAATAATAATAATAAGCGTGGATACCTACTTAGGGCGACAGTTACATTGACTTGTGTACAAAAATTTGAATTTTTCTAACCCTTACCCTAACCCTACCCCTAACCCTACCCTAACCAAATTTTGTAGAGATACATTCTAGAGGAGGACGAACAATTTAAGCCTATTTCCGACAATAAAATTATTTTTCTATCTAGTACCTGAGAAATAAGGCGACACATAAACTGTCGCCTTAATTCCAAGTGTCGCCTTAATGTTGTTGAATTAGCATGAACTGTCGCCTTAAGGTGGAATCCATGCGGATAATAATAATAATAATAATAATAATAATAATAATAATAATAATAATAATAATAATAATAATAATAATAATAATAATAATAATAATAATAATAATAATAATAATAATAATAATAATAATAATAATAATAATAATAATAATAATAATAATAATAATAATAATAATAATAATAATAATAATAATAATAATAATAATAATAATAATAATAATAAGCGTGGATACTAACTTAGGGCGACAGTTACATTGACTTGCACACTAAAAAATTCAAATTTTCTAACCCTAACCCTAACCCTACCCCTAACCCCACCCTAACCAAATTTGGTAGACATACTTATTAGACCAAAATGAACAATTTAAGCCTATTTGCGACAATAAAATTATTTTTCTAAATGGTACCTATTCCTTTAAGGCGACAGTTATGTGTCGCCTTAATTCGAAGTGTCGCCTTAATGTTGTTGAATTAGCATGAACTGTCGCCTTAAGGTGGAATCCATGCGGATAATAATAATAATAATAATAATAATAATAATAATAATAATAATAATAATAATAATAATAATAATAATAATAATAATAATAATAATAATAATAATAATATAATAATAATAATAATAATAATAATAATAATAATAATAATAATAATAATAATAATAATAATAATAATAATAATAATAATAATAAGCGTGGATACCTACTTAGGGCGACAGTTACATTGACTTGTGTACAAAATTTTGAATTCTTCTGACCCTAACCCTAACCCTACCCCTAACCCTACCCTAACCAAATTTTGTAGAGATACATTCTAGAGGAGGGCGAACAATTTAAGCCTTTTTCCGACAATAAAATTATTTTTCTATCTAGTACCTGAGAAATAAGGCGACACATAATCTGTCGCCTTAATGTCAAGTGTCGCCTTAATGTTGTTGAATTAGCATGAACTGTCGCCTTAAGGTGGAATCCATGCGGATAATAATAATAATAATAATAATAATAATAATAATAATAATAATAATAATAATAATAATAATAATAATAATAATAATAATAATAATAATAATAATAATAATAATAATAATAATAATAATAATAATAATAATAATAATAATAATAATAATAATAATAATAATAATAATAATAATAATAATAATAATAATAATAATAATAATAATAATAATAATAATAAGCGTGGATACTAACTTAGGGCGACAGTTACATTGACTTGCACACTAAAAATTCAAATTTTCTAACCCTAACCCTAACCCTACCCCTAACCCCACCCTAACCAAATTTGGTAGACATACTTATTAGACCAAAATGAACAATTTAAGCCTATTTGCGACAATAAAATTATTTTTCTAAATGGTACCTATTCCTTTAAGGCGACAGTTATGTGTCGCCTTAATTCCAAGTGTCGCCTTAATGTTGTTGAATTAGCATGAACTGTCGCCTTAAGGTGGAATCCATGCGGATAATAATAATAATAATAATAATAATAATAATAATAATAATAATAATAATAATAATAATAATAATAATAATAATAATAATAATAATAATAATAATAATAATAATAATAATAATAATAATAATAATAATATAATAATAATAATAATAATAATAATAATAATAATAATAATAATAATAATAATAATAATAATAATAATAATAATAATAATAATAATAATAATAATAATAATAATAATAATAATAATAATAATAATAATAATAATAATAATAATAATAATAATAATAATAATAATAATAATAAGCGTGGATACTAACTTAGGGCGACAGTTACATTGACTTGCACACTAAAAATTCAAATTTTCTAACCCTAACTCTAACCCTACCCCTAACCCTACCCTAACCAAATTTTGTAGAGATACATTCTAGAGGAGGACGAACAATTTAAGCCTATTTCCGACACTAAAATTATTTTTCTATCTAGTACCTGAGAAATAAGGCGACACATAAACTGTCGCCTTAATTCCAAGTGTCGCCTTAATGTTGTTGAATTAGCATGAACTGTCGCCTTAAGGTGGAATCCATGCGGATAATAATAATAATAATAATAATAATAATAATAATAATAATAATAATAATAATAATAATAATAATAATAATAATAATAATAATAATGACAATGACAATGACAATGACAATGACAATGACAATGACAATGACAATGACAATGACAATGACAATGACAATGACAATGACAATGACAATGACAATGACAATGACAATGACAATGACAATGACAATGACAATGACAATGACAATGACAATGACAATGACAATGACAATGACAATGACAATGACAATGACAATGACAATGACAATGACAATGACAATGACAATGACAATGACAATGACACAGACAATGACACTGACAATGACAATGACAATGACAATGACAATGACAATGACAATGACAATGACAATGACAATGACAATGACAATGACAATGACAATGACAATGACAATGACAATGACAATGACAATGACAATGACAATGACAATGACAATGACAATGACAATGACAATGACAATGACAATGACAATGACAATGACAATCACAATCACAATAACAATAACAATAACAATAACAATAACAATAATAATAATAATAATAATAATAATAATAATAATAATAATAATAATAATAATAATAATAATAATAATAATAATAATAATAATAATAAGATATTTCTCTCCTCCATTGACGGCAACGAATCACTGGACCTGCTTCAGTGCCCCCTACCTGGGATTCTGTCGGCCATCCACAACTGTGTAATCAAGTTCTGCCATTGTTCGGCCAATTAATGCTCCCCTCTGCTAAAGGAAAGTGGTTGGCAGCAATAAATGTCTAAGTCGACCATTTACATCGAATATCACAAAATCTGAGGCGTTATAAACACTCCTTAGAATACTAACGGGTTAAAAAATATCATTTTAACTATGTTATATTGCAAGAGCCTCTGGGGTTCTTATCCCGCTAGACGCCAAGGAGTTCTCCCTAGACCCCGAGTGTAAAACTCACGCGAACAAACAGTCAGGGTACATAAGCTTTGTACTTTTTTGGCTCACAATTTGATCGTTTTGGTATGGTTATTTCTTTATGTCATGATAGCCCAGGGAGTTACACCAAACACGCTGGATAGACCAACTCCTCAGCGTTGAGTTGTCATAATGTGAAACTCTGCGTACAAGGCTCTAAGATTTGGATAGGAAGAAAACTTAAAAAGTCGATGGGAAAAATAATTGTGGTGTGCTACCTTAAAGTCGAGAGGTATTGAAAACAAGAGCAGACATTACACTGATTTATAAAAGGTGTAAATCAATGCGACAGACGCGTTCAAAATTAGAAAGTTTCGTTTAAAGGGTATGTTGACATGCCAGCATAAAGGTCTGATATTACTTGACAACTAAAGTCTAGAATTTCCCAGGAAATATCCTTTGGAATTTGTTTATCTTCAATGTCTTTTACCCGTCAAGAATGACCTCTTCAAAGTTTGAAAGTTGTCTGAAGTAGCTCATCGCCCATGCAAAACTAATGATGTGCAGTGTTTCCCAGTGTTGGCATTTTTTTGTTAACCCTATTTTATCTCTTAATTGCTTATCAAATAGTTTACAGTTGGGTGAGTGACATTATGTTTTTGAAGCACACAATTTAACTTCCATAATACAACCCTTGGGACATTACTGTTTCAACTGTCCTTGAACTGAAAGTTGCAAATAAAAATATTTAGTTCATGTTTATATATGATAAATGTGTAAAATAGAAGTTACGTCCCTGTAAAATGGTCAATTTTTGATGGATTTTGATGGGAATTGTGGCTACTTTCTAGGTTTTAAATGTTTTATACATCAAATATCCAACTATGTCATTTTCATGTCTGCATGTACCCATGCGCCTCCTCCAAACACACAGAAAAATATATTTTGGAGTGCGCCTCGAAACCTTTGCTTCATAGGCGGCCACCTAGATTCTCCTGATAGCACCATCTGTAGTCAGCAAAGACTTGTTGAGAAGTCGTATATAGCAGACTTGTGACCAAAGGTGATGAAGGGATTGGACGACCCCATCCCCTCAGCTTTTAAAAGAGATGTCCGTGTACCCATGTATTTGTATCCAAGTACTTCAAATTTTACCGTTAGCTTCTGATCAGTCTTGATGATTCAAAAATTGGTAGTTGCAAACTCTCTTAGTTAACACTCCACCACCTGGAAGGCGTTCATAAATTTATACAAATTCTACTTCCTCGAGTTCCTGACGTTCGAACAGAACATCGACCCCTCACCCGCCACCCGTAATGCAACCTGGTTATACGGGCTGTGTAGAAGATTCAGTGAGGTAAACGCCAAAATCAAATCTTGCCCTGCCTATATATGTACTAAATTCAAACAAGACTCCACAGGCTATGCGTAATGATTATTAATTGTTTTCAAACAGTTGCCACCGCAACGTCCTAGGTAATCAAAAATGGCGTGTTGTAATCTTGAACAATTAGCATCACATCTCTTATTCTTTGCTTAGTTTTTGTAATCTTTTGCTGAGTATAATATAACATAGTTGGTGTGACATGATTCATGATATTTGCTACTTATCATTTTAAAAAGACAATAGGTCTCTAGGAAGGAGATAGTAAATGGTTATATTTACTTTTGCATAAAGGTATAATAAAAAGCCACAAACAGATGAATTTAACGACATGATGTACCGCACAGGAACTGGAGTTTGAAATGAATTTCCCTTTGTTAAATGACTTTCATTACACTTTTCCTCAATAACTATATATATAACCTAAGAAGCGATTCGTTAAACATGTATTTATTGTCATCGAGACTGCAGGTACACTGACTTTTGTCACTCATATAACGATTTTATCATGACGCTAAATGACCTTTTGTGAAGGAGCATATTGAGAAAATTAATCACTATCACAAAATAATTGCTACGGCTGCTGAACGCAATGCATAACAATTGCAGCCGCCCGATAGTCTTGCTCCCAATGAGTATCTGTAGAATGTTCTTTCTCTTCCTAACAAATCCTTCAATAAGACCCCAAAACACACAAAGTCACCAATTTGTCTTGAAGAGTGCCAGTTTTACAATTTGTGGGGGTTTCATAGAGAATTCTGCCAAACTTGCGCCTCAAGATGATGGTAGACAAAAATTGCAGCGACTAATTTGAAGGCTTAATTTGTGGTTTTAGAGTGAAATTTCAAGCCATCTAGAACGCTTTTCCGTGACCGGGTGACCGTACTCATGATAGATACAAAACTACTGTGTAAACTTGGCTTTATTGAGTGTGATCTCCTGCAATATGAGGAGTTTTCAGATGCCAAAGGTTCGTCATACTGCCCCCACTTATGCTAGACTCTGAACTGTAGCCGCAAATGTTTGTTTTGGAATGAGACTTTCTGAGATCTAGGTCGTGTGGGTTGACAAATTGTCTTCTGAGGTAAGCATGGTGGGGCAGATGCCGGTTGTCCTGTACAGCTACCCTCTTTTAAGAAGCGCCCCTTTGATTGCTGGACACACCACTTTAAGGAAATGAGGAATATGATCTAGCTGCTATAGATAGATAGGATTGCACGTTAAATGCGTCTTGATACTGCACTGAATGACCTGAGCATTCAAAGGCTGATGTCGCACGATTTATGTGTACGCTAACCTCTTCCCCATTGAGGGAAAGGAATTACCGCTCCTCTTTCAATGTCTCCGGTGTAAAAATGAAATCATGTCTTACCTGGAAAATGTGTCAGGCCGGGCAATGTTTCCCTGGAAAAATTGTCTAGCGTACAGCATTGTGAAAAAAAACATTGTCCCACCCCCAAAGGATGGACTGTCCTGGGGGACTAGATTTTACGAGGTAATAATTTCCGGATATCGCTCACAGAAAATCCGTCCATGTAAGCAAGCATATAGACTGACATCAAAGCAACGTGTCAAGCCAGAATTTCAGAAAGTTGCCAAGTGAGGAGTTGCTAATAAGCCTCCTGTTTAGAATTGAAACACTTTTAGCCCCTAGCTCCATAATAACTAGGGGAAGGAAGGTGAGGCATGGTGTTCCCCAAGTTTTAAGATAACCCTAAACTTTTGGCAGAATCTGTAGAACTGCGGGTAGAATATTCCTAAATCGTTCAGAGACTCTGGCAATAAATGCTTGTCCCCCTTCAAATAACCGAAAAGCTAGACACAGTATGTACGTGCCTTTTGTGGTGAATCAATCTGCAAATGTTTTTGGAAGTGGGGCAACTATATGCCTTGTTGTAGGGATGGGGGAGGACCTAAGGGAATGTGAAGCACTCATCCACAAGGTCTAGGGCTCCACAGAAATCTCCTGAAACTCCTGAAATTCAAACCCCCGTATTTACGCCCCTGGTTACGTACAGCTAATTGCATGCGCTAATGAGGCATTTTTCCTGACGAAGTCGATGGTCGGTAATCTTTAATGCACAGAGGGAGGAATTAATTCTAACATTCTTGGGGAAACCACTTAACAATCAGGAAATTTTCACTCTCAGCGAACAATTAAGTCCCATTTTCGCTAAGGTATTACACATTTTCACATACAGAACCAGGGCTGTGCACACAAATGATAACACTACCACTCTAACTAAGATCAAGGAATTGCTACTCTGAATAGCAACCCCTTGTAAGATACTGCCGGGGCATTATTGTTACTCACTACTTTAAAACTTACTGAACTCATTTACTCATTAACATCATATACACTACACAGTGGCAATGAGGGGGCAGTCTGTCTAGACTGGTATACTGAAATAGGTATACTGAAATAATTTTTAATTCAAGCACAACCTGCACCTTGTAATTTGTCTGTAACTAAATTACTAAAAAGAAGTTGAACACCTGATCAAATGTGATCAGGCTATCGTTCAACTAGATAAACCAAGAAGAATTTTCAAAATGGCACCATATGGTAACCTTAACAGAATTTGCATAAAATTGATTATCATGTTTCTAAATGGTTATAGTGAACACACCCAAATCAAAGCCATTACACCCATGTCTTTTCACATGAAGGTATCATATAGATTATGTTAGAGGTCCCCCGTTGTAATGGGCAGTGTCGTACCAGTGAGTTTTATATTTCAGAGACCTGTCTTCTAAAAAGAGTACAGTAGAAAGTTAAAATTAAGTATTCTTGCAAGTTTCTCCCCTTTTCTTTGAGTTGGTAATACCATGTAGTAAGCTCAAGACTGATGGAGTAAACAATTTCTTCTACAAGACATATTTTTATTTTTCAATTTTGAATTTAAATAACCTGAATCAGGTGGTTTCATATTGCAGACATGTATTACACGAGGAAAAGATTTTATAACACAAAATAGCAAAAAGAAACTCATTTACCAACTCACGTTATGTAACAGGACTATTGCAGTTAGACACAAGGGCCTCACGAACAAATTTTTATAAAAAAAAAACTCGATTGCAATGAACGGCAGAACATCTGTGCTAAAATCGCCCAGGGTACAATAGTGAGGCTTGAATCACACAGCCATTTACATGTGATATAAACAGTGCTTGGACAAGCTAGAGAGTGAACATAGCATGTTTTATACATTTTACAATTTGAGCACACTGTCTGACATGTAACTTATATATGTGAGCTTCACTTGAGGCGTCAAGTTTTAAGAAAAGATGAGATTCTGCATGCATGGCACAGAACCCTGAAATTAAACTGGTACAACCTACTACTTACTTACTTCCCTAACTTCAGGCTAATTTGAATTAAAGACTTCAAGACTGCTTCTACAATACTTGCAGAGAAAGACCTTGAATTCTTTGAGGAACATCTGCAAAGTCAATACCCTGACAAAATTATGTCAAAATGTTTTCTGTGAATAAAAAAGATTAACTAATTGGTGTTATATGACAATCTTTGTAAAGAAAAAGGGCCAGCAAATAAACTTTCACACTAAGGACATACAATTTTTAATTGTGAATAGAAAGCAGTGCTTGCATCAAGCAGTAGGATCGCACAGTTCCTGCACTTTCCTTAACAATCCTACAAGATTTAAATCGTGTGCATGAATATCCCAAACCTGTTGGGGAAAACTTGACTTTTACATCGCTTTTTGAACAAAATCCGCTCAAAATATTTGTGGGTGGGGGCTTGGAAGGTTCCCCTGCAACTCAAATTCTGAGACCTACTGCCAATCTCGCATTGCATGACAGACACACAAGTAAGTCATAATCAATTGATAATATTCATACACATATGTACCACATGCAGCAAGTAACCTACATTGATGCATTCCTGGTAAAACAATAGTGACTGACATCTGAGTACAGTAAAAAGATACTTAAATCAGCCTTACATCTTATATATCTGATATAAAGTGCAACAGTGTACCTTGTACCTTATATGCATATACACAATCAGGGAGTTGTTGCAGATGAAGTTCTAGCATGTTATCCAATAACATCAAACAAGGAGTTCCTAACAACTCCCTGCATCAAACAATTTCCGAACAACTCCCTCCTTGAGAACACTCTTATCCCTACTATGAGGCAAGACTTTTAATGGATCCTTTAGTTCCTCTTTTAAAGCCTTTTGGCTTTTCTTACCAATGGGAGTAATTTCATAATGACGCAATCCTTAAACAAAGACTTGATCAAGTAAATTTTTCGAAGTGGTCTGCTACACAGACAAGTATGAAAACATCACCTAGTGTATACTATTGAAAATCTATTCAAGTGGTCCAAACTCTTATTTATTCTAATTTCATAAATTAGTTGAACATGTTTTAGTAAGTCTTTGGTTCATAAAATTAGTTCCAGATTGCTTCTGAAATATGGAAACATATATCCATCTTTGACAAATTATTTGAAGCTTTACTGAACCCAATCTTTACTTACAAGTATAAGTGTAACATTTATTTCAGAATTATACTTATAAATGAAATCATCATTGCTTCCCTTAACGGCAGGTAAAACAAATGCAATGGGCAAAAGTACCACAACATGTGTCTCAATTTACAGCATTATCCTGCTAAGATGTATTAATGTCAATATAAAACAGTATATACTCACATATATGCAGTAAGTATTTGAATCACATAACTGTCTAAATTATGTCACTTCATCATGACTGTGGAACTTACTTGCACTCTGCAACAGGTCACTGATGAGGAACAGGTGCTAAGTCCCCTGATTTGGTACAATAAAACACTACGGTGAATGTGTTTGGTGGGGTGTAACTGAAGGTGGTTTTGAATACATCTAAAGGTGTACTGTGAGACTCTTCATCCCAGCTACCATCCAGCACAAGTTGACCTGCCTGAATAAGAAGTTACAACATATGTGACAAAGTTCTTGAAGCATAGGAACTTAAGCATGGTAGAGGATGTATGCTAGTGTTGCAGTTTGGGCTATGTCCTTAAAGAAAAGTTTAGAGTAAGAGTAGTCTACTGTAGGAGTCTTCTGAACTACCTGCCCCCTGCCCCCTGCCCCCTGTCCCTCCCCACAGAATCAGAATCCTGGATAGTGTTGTATCTTTAGTTCAGTACATTCTATTGCAAGTATTTAACAGTCTCATCTATTTGGAATCACACGGCTTAGGCCACAAGAAAGGTTGTCTGTTTGTCCTTTCACAATGGACCGTGTAATTTAACTTGGTTACAGCCTTTGTCTTTTGATTTGGCTTGCTGAGAAAATTTAACATTTCTGTTTTCTATGACAGACCTATAGTAAGGCTTTTACAAACATGAATTCAACAAGGAGAACATGATTCATGTACAAAGACTGAATTTTATGGGAACCAAAATTATCAGGGAGCTTCAGCGATTAGCAATATCTCTGGTTCCATGTAACAGCTTGGGCCTCAATAGATTTCTGCAGTCATTCAAAAATAAAGAAAAATTCCCATCCACCTCTGAGCTATTGTCAGGGTCACAACGCCACAAGATGTATGCATGTCTTCTTTGGTCTTGCAGTAAACATACACCCTCAAATGTCAGAAAGCACACGGGATCATGCTTACTTTCAATTTTTCATTTCCCCGTTAACACATTTTTTTTTATCAATATACAGTAATGAAACTATGCCCTATAGAGCAATGTCTGCCCTGCAACATACAGATCCAGTACAAAGTTAACATTCTTTTAAAGCGGATGAATACACTTTTTAATGAAATGAGGCTTGTTTCCATCCAAATTTACCTTCACTACATTTTAAATGGTGGTGGCCAAGAGGACTGGCTATGTTCAATCTTCTTTTAAAATAAAAAAAGCCCATGTGGATGTGCTTATAAAGGGATCTATTGACTGATTTGAAAGTTATAGGTACTCACTATGGGCAGTCAACTGGGTCACCTGGCATTTCTACTCATTTCTGGGGGAATGGCAGGGTGATTCTGGGAAGACTGGGTGACTTTTTGCACCTTTAATATTTCCCATGAAGCTATCGTAGGGGCAATTATGAGGGGGTTTATGTCCCTCATAGTTTCAGGTTATTGCCTGAACCCGCATAGAACATTTCCTTCCGACAACTAGGTTGTATAATCTGGTCCTTAAACGGGACCTCAAGTAGCCTATTAAGTACTGTACATGCTGCAGACTGTGGCTGTTTTGTATGTACATAAAACAAATGATAAAAAGCATAATAGTGCCAAGTAATGGGACATATCTGGTAGACAGTGTAGGGCTAGCCTTCACCCACCCTACTTTCTTTCCTGAATGGGGAATAACTTCACTAATATTTGTTCCCTGACATAAAGACTACAATAAAGACACCAAAACAAAATATTATTACCCTTTATGTCAGGGTTACACGGACTACCTTTTGGCAAGACATGCTTTTCCATGTGTTTGTAAATGTAAAGTATAGCTCTTGGTGAACATCACTCATTAAAACCATCAAAAATCTGCATCTGGCCTAGAGGGAAAAGGTCCGCTGAAACCACACTCCTACGGTCACTTATTACCTTATTATTAGATGATGTCCCCTCACTGAATTCACAGTTTGTCCAATACCATATAGAGCTGCACAAAACAAAAAGTACATGATGCATTAATGGCCTCCATGTCAGAGCGGGGAAGAGGACCATGTGACGATTTAGCAAAGGGACCGAAGGCTGTACCCTAGGCCACCTTCCCCTTCGAGAAGGATTTCCAAATTTATATGGGGACCTCCATGGTCAGTAATGATCATGCATGGCCACAGGTCGATCCCCTGACACTACAGAGTTGATCAGTGGCGCCGGCTCTGGGGACATGGGGGCGCCTAATCGATTTTAGAATTTTTTTTGGAAAATTTAAAATGATCCCCAAAGGCGTTTAAGTTATAGGCTTCTGTAGGGGGTAGGGTGAGGTGTGTTTTCGACTGAGTGATGGATCTATTGTAACCATTTTCTATCACAAATGGTTCTCAAGCTATCAGAATTTATCGCAAATCCTTCGCAAACTATCAAAATTTTCGCCCGCTGCGCGCGTTTTAAACCTTACCTCAATATTGTCCTTATTATCAATAATTTCCGGTAGCACCCCCCTCAGAAGCACAGCAACAAAAGTTGAAAGCTGTTTTCGACGAAAGAAATTTGTAATAATCACTGCGCTCGTTTAGTTCAAAAACATTATGCTTCAATTAATGAGAGAGTAATAATTGGAAAGATGGACAATGTGAATATAAGATTGAATTAGTTCGGCATTCTCTGAGCAATTTAATACTTAGAAGTACGAAAGATAGGCGTATAAAGTGGGGCTTGAGGAGGGGCCTTAAGATTAAACTCCTTAGCCAAGGTGTTGGAGCTGCAGTATGCTTTTGAACTCCCTCTTTTCAAGGACGAAAATCCTTCATTAATTCCCTTTGTGAAATTATTAAAGTTTTGTAATAGTATATCAAACTGTTTCAGTAATTGTTATTTCCAAACCTATATAAATTTTATCTTCTGAAGGGTACAAGTGCGAATCTGGGGTTTACCAGCGGGGAGTAATGAGGAGAAGGCTCTTCCCTCCTGCTTTGGGGAGGTTTGGCCCTCTCATTGGGATGAAGGAAATTTTTTCGGGAAGATCACTATTACCATTGGAATAAAGTTAAATGTTAGACTAACCTACTTATTTAACTTACCAAAGCAGCAGGGTGAATGTGTCCCAAGATGAGACTAACTTTGCCGCTTCAACCATGGTTAAAAATCTTTCATAAAAATCGAAAATTTTGGAATGAAGAAAACGTTGACAACAGTTTATATTCATGACTTTAAGAAATCAATTCCCCATGCTTACGAGAGTAGTTTCTAAACTGTTATTACCTCATGGTATAAGGTTACGACGTACAGGTAAGGTTATGCACATGTACATTTATACGTGCGTACGAAAATTAGACAGCTCAATGGAGGTAATTAAAGTCATCTTTACAATGCTAATTAAACCAAAGGCATAGCTAAGTGGGTCTGGATATGTAAGCTCCCCATGCACCCAACCCACAAAGTTTCCAGCCCTCAGAAGCTCCCTGCCTGAAAATTCAAAAGTGGAAAATATGTACAGATTCCTTATGTTAACCCAATGAAATGGTGTGCCCCCAGGAACCACCTTTCCCCCTTCCCCTCCTACCATTCCACCCTCTCCGAATAAAGGAGTTTGTCTTAGCCTCTGAAATCAAACCCGGTGCTAAATGAAAAAAAAAAAAGAAATATACACACATCACATCACATCACATTTAACAAACATTGAAAAGCCTTTGACCTTGTCAGAGTGTAAATCTCAAAGTTTTACCAAAAGGAACCTACTGGAACATCCAAGTTCCAGTTTATGTGACCATCGCTTCAGTAGCAGTTGTTAACTAGGGCAATCGCCAAAGAAAAACAGCAAACGGGCATATTTTCACACGTGACGGGGGAAAGGGAACCTATATCACACCTTTCTGGGACACCACTGAATTTAAATTTATCCGAATAATGAATGGTGTTGGGCAAACCCTTGTGCTGGCTTCACTCGTTGGAACACTATTTGAAGAAAAATGGGACGGGGATTGCCACTTCTTACCCATATGTGAACTGCCATAGGCGTCAACAGTTAGAATGACACACTCCTGATTTTCAAATACACATTTTATCCGTTGGTAACTTACTCACCCGTGTCTCATTAACATATTCTTTCATGACTTTGTTTGACGAACATGTATTTAACGATGATGTTCACAATAACGATTGGTAAGCTGTCGCCGAGTCATCAACGAGACAGTTAATTTGAGGCAGTCTGGTAACGCCTTAAGGACTTCTAGATTTTGCATTGAAAGAAACCAGTTACCTTACCATCTCTCATAGGATAAGGAACAGCGGGTCAGAAACGTTGTTGCGTTATTTTTTGTCACCTATTAAGGTAACGTAGTACAATATACTTTTAAGTTTTTAGATTCCATGTTCTTACATTACAGCATAACTAGAAGAGGTGATATAGCATGAACAAATAGCTTAATTTCCTTTCCAGTGGTTTGTAAGAGGAATATAAACTGATTAGTAAGGTCTGTATAACACTCATTGCTGTTTCCACTTGGAAACACCAGTTAAGTTTGATGTGAATATTAATTGCTGTATCTTGGGCGAAATCCCCAGGGAGGCAGTTCATGACAGTCTTCGGTGGCATAACTAGGATTGTTGGCGCCCAGGATGATCTTTTCTTTGTCATTCAGTGCCGCCTTGAGGGAAGAGTGTAAAGGAGGTGGTCTAAAGGGAGAACGTAACATTTTTGTTAGGTGGCTTAGGTGCAAACTGGTGCTGTCTTTGAAAAAGATTTGCGATGATTATGTTTAGAAATTCTCATTATTTAGAGTCTTTTTTATATTTTGTAGGGAGATTTGTCTAAGGGCGGAGGTGACGCATCTATTCGTTGAGAACCTTTCGGAGTCTGGGTCCAGTGACCTCCCCGGGAAAATTAGAAAATAGGGGCCCTTATGTGCTATTTTCAAGATTCTAATGGCTTGAAAACATAATCATGACATCGGATTTTGCAGCATTTTAATATTTGTTTTTTCAAGTAGGCCATTTTCATTTCGGGTTTGAAAATTTCATGGGGCCCTACAATCCATAGCGGCTCTAGTGTGAGTAGATTACGTGTACAGAAAAGCGGACTACCACACTCCTACTCTGGGTCAACCTCAATCCAACCTTCACTGTAACCCTATGTTTCTTGTTTCTTCCTTGTTTCCTTTTTGTTCTTTAGCAGAAGTCAACGGTACGGGATTGACCGCCACAGGTTCACCTCAGGGAGGACCATGGCCTTGAAACGAAGAAGAGACAATAAAATGTGGCGAGAATATTTCAACTTTAACTTCATCGTCATAATATCAGGATTGCTGTATCTGATACTGTTTGTAACAAGTAAGTTTTGCGTATCATGTACGCACCCCTTATACCTACAGGTAGCTAACCACCAATCCAAGCAATTCCCTGCAGGTGTTACCCCGCAAACTTAACACCCACAAAATATTTGTACCCACAGGGTACAACATTTAACTGAAAGGATGCGCTCGATGATATGGTGATGTGGATGTTGTAGCAATAAAACTGAAGTACTCATTGTGCAAAAAATAAGACATTGAAGGTATTTTAGCTTCTAACGTTTTGAATTATAACCTGCAGCTATGCAAAGTGGCATTTTGAATGAAGTAAAAAAACGCAGGAACCACTACCCTAGTATACTAAAAATCGGGTAAAAATCGCAACGGCCGGTCATAATCATAGCCCAGGATATCCTTCTCTATGGTCATAATCAACATAAAACCAGCTTTTTGGGAATTTCATCTTGAGAGTTTTGTATCTGCGCGTAAATTTAACTTATGACCTTGAAAATTTTCCCCCTTTCCATTACTAAAACAAACACAGTACCAATACTTCATTATTTCTTTTTTATTTCACTTACAAAAAGAAGGCATAGAAAGAGCTGAAATGAAAGCAACGAAGGTTCATTTGTTTCTGTCTTTGGATAATTTCTCTGTAAATATGTTGCTGAAGTTGCATTCTGGGGGTTCTTACTTGACACTGGGAATTCTTGGGGTTTTTGAGCCATGTTTTTGGTAATATCAGAAAACCCTATGGCATCACTGGTCATATACAAATTTGAAATCAGTGTGAAAGGCCCACATGTCATACCATTCATGTGAGGGGTAGCATGTTTCTGGCCACGAAAAAGACCAGACTTAGTGTCTAGGTCAGGAGTACCCAGCCAGTCGATCGCCGTCTACTAGTAGACCGCGGACTGATCCCAAGTCGACCGCGAGGGGTGTAGAAAAAATGAAAAATATAAATTTTTTTTATGTGTAACTGTATGACAATGTATGTTTTGTGATCTCGGGAGGTTGGCTACTTAAAAAGTAGATCTTGGGTCAAAAAAGTTGGACACTCCTGCACTCTGTACTTCTAAAAGTCGGTTGCCATATTGGTTAGTGTAAACCTTCACAAACGAGCGCCAATTAAAAGCTGGAGTACTTTTGGGGCAAAACCCCTGTTTTCGTCATTTTACTGTGCTTAGAGACCGGTAAGGGCTTTGCCTTATTGGAACTGCCGTGCACTTTTTCTGCCTCTAGTAGTAAAAGTGAAACATCTGTGGATCTTGTAGGTTAGGCAATAACTTCACTTTTAAAAGATGCGCTTAAATCAAGAGAAATCTCTCAAATCTACTTTGTCATTTTAAGAGATTTTGCATTAAATTAGACACTCGCATGAACAGTTCATTTCTTAAAATGTGTTGTTTCTCTATCAATTGCGTACATTTAATGTCAGTGTCCTACTGAGTTTAAGTGTTACACACTGAACTTGAGTTTAGTGCTGTTGTAGAAACTGAAACTGACCTTTACTTAATGCTAATTACTTCAGTGAAGAGATTGTGCATTGCCATACTATAAATTAGTAATAAAGAGCCAAATGTAAGCCAAACATGCTGGATGGTAAAAATCATCGGTTGCCCTAAAGGGGGTTCTACTCTTTGACTTCACATGAAGTTGTCTCAGCGATAACACTTGTCTTAGGTACCTTCAACATAGATCTTAGCCGAACGCTGTATAAAAGCATTTATTTTAATTAAGTTTTCTGAAACATTACGGATCAATTGACTTTAAGTACAGAAAGCTTTTATCTTACCAAAAATAGAACAAACAAATGCTTTGTAATTCTAATTTGTTTATGCATGTAATGCCATGTGTTTTTAAGTTAGATTTTGGGTTCACAATTAAATGTATGTAGTGTAAACAATTTGACAAATACTTTAAATTTTACTTCAAACATTATGACTTTATTCTAGTATTAATCACTTACAGTTAGTATTGCTGATAGAATATGTTTGAACCAAGTTGTATTCTCTCTAAGGAGGAACCACTTAATTTAAGAAACACCTTGATTATCTTACCTACTGTGTTTCTTACTTGGAATTTAGTAAATCTGAACTTAATTTAAGAGTTTACACTGTATTCAAGAGGGATACAATTTTCAGATTTGGAACTTAGATTCCTATTATATTATCATTTCTCTGCTGCAGAGTACACAGGTACCTAATACACAATGTACCGTAAACCCTTGTGTAAGCATAGTCGAATACCCCACTGCATTTGTGCTTTTACTCACTATGTAATAAAATCAAAACCTAGGATGTGAAATGTTAATTTCTTGTTGATAACATTTAGTGGCTATTGCCCCATCATCCTACTTGATTCTGCTCACATCTATTGTAACTTATCTTCATTTGTTGCTCGGTGACCATTTCTTAGCAGCGAACTTGGTTCACTTGCCTTGGCTTGGCTGCATTCATGTTTAAGTTAGGTTAATGTCTTTCTATGTTTTAAAGCTTATAATTCAATTCACCTTTTAATGATGTTGTCTGATACAAAAAATGGGCAAATGAGGAGTTGTTGATCTTTTTCAAATAAACACATAAGAGACCATAAGTGATGGATACATGCAGTAGGCCTAAACAGTGGTGGGTCAATGTAGGGTCCTTAAACACACTATCTAAAACAGAAACTTACAGGATGACTTTTGCCCAATATAATAAGTCATGTTCTCCATAGATTAATGAATTTCGTGGTTCAATATTGTTTTTGTGATAGTGCACATGCATACAATAAAAGCAGCTAGGTGGGCAGATAATGCTTTCCCTAAATAGTCTACCGGCAACTACATTGTGTAAAGAAAGGGTTGGGGTAGCAATTGCACCGTAACTATACCAAAGAGGACTTACCATGTCTAAATACTACCTCTAGAGACTCAGTGATGCCACCGATATCAAGCACTTTTTAGTTGCATTAGAACTATTTAGTTGTTTAGTCAGTGCTAAATGGTGTTTAGTAAGTAAAAAATAGCAGCACAAATTAAGCAAATGTTTTGTAAAGGACAAGTCATTCAATTCTTTCCCAAACAAGTTGTATAATAATGCTCGAATTCTTAAAGCACTTTCTGAATGTTCGCAGGTCTCCGGGATGTATCACTTGCTTCAGTTTGACTTCAATAATGCATGGTGTGGCAATAAACCTAAGTTATAAAACCATACTTTGAACCTAACTTTTCTCATTGTTGCTGCAAATTGGTAGTATTGGTTAGGGCTCTGTGGTTTTTGTGAGGTGTCAACAGGTACTCTGAACTTCAAAAACAAGCAATAACTTGAAAGGTGTAGGACTTAGCTCAAAATAAAATGCCACTGCCACTATTTTCAAGGACATTAAATCTATTGAACCATAGACAAGCCTATTACCATACTACCAAAATTTTCAAACAGTCTCAGGACAGGACAAGAGCCCAGATGGATTGTAACACCTTATATTTTGACAGAACAGGGTAGTATTCCATTATGAATTTTGTATCCCCAAAGAGATCAACGTATTAAACAATGTTTCTGTATCTCAATTTGTGAAACAAAAAAAAACTAACAAAAAGAGCAGGAGTTCACACAAGTCCCTACAAATTAGGCATACAGTGCTAATGCCACACTTTGCAGCAACATCTTATCGTATGTGTACGTTTCCAAGCAGTTGCGAAGCATAACTGGGTTTTCTTGCAAAAAAGCTGTGTTTTCAATCACCTGCAGACTTTTAAGGCTTCAATCAGATTCTATCTATTCTTTAAGGTAAAGCACCATTAATACAAGCAGATTCCTTGGAGAAGATGCCACTACACAAATTTTACAACAACAAGACGTTTGTCGGCCACAGAACAGGTCATGTTGCTAAAAGGATGAACTTGAAGTTTGTGACATGGATGTAGTAGCTAATGGTCTGAAGTACTTATTGTGCAAACAGAAAATTGAAGGTACATGAGGGTACCAAATGACATTTTGAATGAAGCGAAAGGCAGGAAGTCCGGCACTCTAGTATACAAGCTCAGCTCTTTACTCATATCCGAATCGTCTTGATGCACAAATTTGAAATCAGTGTGAAAGGCTTACTTTTTAGTTTTCATATGAAGGTAGCCTGTACCCGTTGAAAATGAACCATAGGGGTCGGAAAAGAATGAAACTGAATACATTTAGTGTGTGAGTTAAGGGGGAATAATGAGCGGTGCGCTACCTACAGCGGCTAATTGCAAATATTGTATTTTTCACATGATGTCATGGTTCTTTTTAGGCGCAACACTGGAGTCACTCTTACAGAGCTTGTACACGCTAAATATACACTTACAAAACAGTGCATACAACTATTCCCTGTAGGCTACCGTTACCTGACTTTTTATTTACCACTTTGTGCCAGCCTTGACAAACGTGCCTTGCGAATTACACCCTTAAACATGGTGGCTTTTGGGGTTGCCATTAGAAAAGTGACGTGGGTGAAATGGGACTATACAATTATGATTTTATTAAAAATATGAATAAATACGTCTTTCAGACATTTTTGATTTGCTTGGACAATAACCTTACATTATAATCTTGTAATGTGATAGGTGCAAACAATGCCTGTAGTAGCATATGACAATAATTTTATAACATTAATGGTTCAAAAAATGGTGGAATTTTCAGGTGAACCCGTCTGTTACACTCGAGTATCCTTGGATGAACGTAGCCTAATCATTAAGAGGGTCGACTGTGATGGAACTGAAACAATTTGCAAACGTTTTGCTTCACAAAAAGATGTAAAAGTTGGTGATTTATTAGGTAAGCATCTCCTTTTTTTGCAATGGTTAGAACTACTTGATTTCGATGAAACCCTTGCCGGGTCATACCAAAGACTTTAAAAATGGAACCTACTGCCTTTGTGCTTGGTGCTCAGCATAAACAATGGAGTAGGGAAAACAAGCCAGTGAGCCACAACTGGAAAAAAGGCCGTGGTTGTCTCGACTGGAACCAATTGGTTGGAAACTGGGGCCTTACACCTCATCTAACCTGACCTCGATGAAAGACAAAAGTGCTTCATTGTAGCAACATAGCTACAAAAAATGTCTCCTATAATAAGCATGGAAATTGGACCGCTCTACAAATATCTGACACCTATCTTTAAAAGAAGGGTCTCATCTCAAATCAACTTTTGATATGTTAGAGGGGTAATTATTCTAAGTAGTCCGGTGAAATTTGCATTGAAATCCGATGTGTGGTTGTCAAGATATTAGCAGTTAAAGTTGTCCATTTTCAACACAAAGTGAACTTGAAGCAAGCACATATGACGTTATATCCTCACATAAATGAATAGTCTTTTGTTTTACTTTTAACGTTACAACCAATATTATCCTCTACAATCACATGTTCTGGGGGATGTGATTGGATGAGAGGCATAAGAAGTTTAGAAACTTTACATTCCAATTGGGAAGGTCCTATCCCTATTAACTTCAACGTCAGCACAACAGACTGAGAAACAAAGGAAGCAAAGCATTTATCACCATTTATCATCAATGTAAGGAAGTGATATAGCCCCTGTTTGCCTCAATTTCACTTTTGGTCAAACATGTAGTAACTTCATTTGCTGATATCTCGAGTACTGCATATCCGATTTGAATGGAAGTTTCACCAAATTGCGTAGAGTTAGTTCTTCTTTCACATATGAAAATTAATGTTTTGCTTCAACCCTTCTTTTAAGATATCATTGGTAATGTGCGGTTTTAGCGACAATCTGAGGGGTGGGGTCGTGCTCCGGTACCACCTGTTTGTATGAGGAGTACTGGGGAAATGTTAGCAAAATTTTTTCTCAGATTGCATCCTAACAAGTTGTCTTTATTGAGATCTCATTTCTTACAAATTCACTTCTCAGATAAAGTGTTTGAAATGTTTTGAGAAAACATAGCCCATCTTACAAAGCAACAAATTAAGGGCGCACCAGTCAAGAACTTGTCCCTTGGATGTGTTTTACTGAGGAAAAATGACCCGTTGTTGACCTGCTTTACACTCTCCTGTGTCATTAAAAACCCCCAACCCCCGGTCCGCCGTGTTTACTGTCTGTACCCGAGCCCAAATTTGCTGTCGGCCGCGCTGTCTGTATTCTTTGATCAGAATTTTCCACTGGGTTGGGTACGACACAACGCCTATTATCTCGGATATGGGCCAGCCACCCGTTTTGTGTTGTTCCTATAAATAAGCAAAGGCCCTATAGTCTTGGACTACCATACCTAAGCCATTTTGCGTCTTGTGCGCTGTATGCAATTTACCTTTATGTCAGATTTTCCTGAAAAACTCATCTGTTACAGAGCACGACAATTCAAATTTGTAGACTTGGTTCCAAATGCACGATGACATGGAATGGCAGTCTGTAAAAAGAAATTTTGCCATTTCGAATGAACTCCAACTCGGTTTCAATAAACATACCTCTCTCTTCCTGGCCCGTAAGGAAATATTTAGGTCGCTGACCATATCCAGACAAATTCTGGCATCACCCTTCCCCCTCCTCCATTCTTTGCCAATATATTTCTAGAGTTTTATAAAACTACTCTGAAGGATCCAGCTCAGCAAAAAACTGTCTCTAGTCAAACGAGTGTGCCGCCGTGTGGTTGTTGTAGATGGGGCCCTAAATCTTGTTTGGCTAATAGGATGATACTGACAAACCGATTACAATTCATTTATTACAACTAATCGTTTCAAGTTTTATTCTCTATGTGAAAAAACGATTTACCTTCATAAAATTTTACTTTGTCATCAGATTCGCCCTGCAGGTATCCAGAGGCCCCCCGCTTCACTCACAAGAATGATACTGAAGGTATATTTTCAATGAGCAGTTTTCCTTTTCACTGCTAGAGTCAATGTCTAATCAAGGTGTAGTCATCAGTTATTTTGGAAGGGTTTAATCTGCAGAGGGACTTATATAGTATGCACATACCCATCCCTCTCATTGGGGTAAAATAATATAACATTTGAACAAAAGCATTATGCAAAAGTTCTCACATCGTTACAGAGGGAGTAGATGGGCTAGCTTAAAGGGTCTTTGAACTAGTGAAATTACTACTACTCAGAGTAGTTTTCACCCGTGGCCGATCGTTCATTTGTCAGCCCGTGCAGGATGCTGTCCAGAGAGAGGGATCTAGGGGGAGAAATAATGATCTCTCTCTCGAGTTTTTTTTTTCATTTCTAGCATGCAAATGAAATCTAAGCAATTAAAATAGGGTGCGCATGAATGTGTGTATATAGATGTGCTTGTAACACTTCGCTTGTATACGATAACTATATCATTCTCAAGATACGAATGACGTATACCGTTCATACCTGGGATATTTATTTGTCATATTTGGAGGAAGATTCCTCCGTTCTGGTGAAGGCCAAAGGTAATCTAAGCCGACTAGTACACCTTTACTTAGCAAGCATGGAAAGTTTTTATGTTCGGAATATGGACGAATTATAGTCAGTAAAGCAACCCTTTTGCTTTAAGTAGAGGTCAAACATTATTTGTAAAATAATTTGAAGATACGACATCTCATGCCAAATAACAGTGAGGAAACTCATACTTGGCATGTGGACGTCCATATTGAGTACATTACTTTTATTGGTATTGATGAAGACCAAAGTTTTGAGGTCACCAGAGCCCAAAATGAAAAAAAAAAACTTGATGAAAACGATATTTAAAGCAATCACTTTGATAGAAGATTGTCCACATTGAGACAAACGTTATGGTTTTGGTGCTTGGCAAAGTCACCCCCACTTTCGAAGTGAGAGTGTACAATGTCCACGGGAGGTCCGAAGGCCATGGCCATACGGGACTGATTTTCTCAGGGAGGCCGGTGATTTTTGCCCGACTCCAGACCTAATTTAATTGTCCAATTTTCTGCCCGACTGAGACATAGTATCTGCCCGACTTAGGTTTCTGACATTTAGAGGGGGCGCCCTCTAACTACGACCATCCTGGAGGCGTCGTTGTGATTTTATAAGCATTATTTTTTCAGCAATCACATGTTCGACCACCAAACTACCGACTGCTACTGACAGGTCTTTTGATTGTCCTCCCAACAATAACGTATCAGTGGGTGAAACATGTTCTATCATGTAATGATGGATTTTATGCTGCTTACTCTTCAAACTGCATAGGCGAGATTACGAGGGGCAAGGGGGCACTTGTTCCCACTTTTTACAAAGCTTAAAAAATAATATAAATAATAAATAAATGAGGGTAAGGAAGGAGACCAGAGAAACTATAGGAGAATCTTCAATACCGTATTATGATTAAGTTTTGCAATGTTAAGTGAAGGAAAACATAAGTATCGAATACCATAAACTTGTTAGGAAGATTTTTCTCAGCTCGCTTCGCGCACAACCCAGAGAAACTGACTAGTACAATTGAAAATTATTTAGTCTGGTACCGTAAAATTTCTTTCAAAGCATGGACGTCTCCTACGCGCTACACTATGACTTAAAGTCTCTGAGTTAGGGGTTTCTGAAAGTGCTAATGTAGGTTATTAAATGCACCATGGTCCTTGCAAACTAAATACCAAACCCTACCCATGTACAGGAAATCGCAATTCTCAATTAATTTTTCGGCGTGAACCTTTCATTAGTACTGCTGTACTGCAGTGCGTGGGAAAACTTTGGTGGAATGGCCTCGTTATTACTTTCTGTCGGACAGCTTCAGTAAATAACTATTTCCAAAACCCCCGCTATACCTCTCGCTGTTCACTTTCTCCACCAACTCCCACCATCTTCAGCAAATTTACTTACGGTTACTATCTTAAATTGGCGATCATCATAAGAGAAATATTTTATTAGCTTTTCAAATTACACCTAGAAGAAGCAGGATATTACTAACGATTGGTCCAGAGTGACCGAAAAAAACTGTAAAATTTAAAAAAAATTACTCTGGGAGGGCATTCAGTCCCTAGCCTCCAACTTCCCGTCTTCGGAGCTCGCGGTTAAAGGCTTTGCCAGCCACAACTTCCCAACATGCATCCTCCAAAGAAAATTACTTGCCTGACACTTTAAGCGCCGATGCCTTTGGCCATGTCCATGTAACAACTTCCTAAAAACATTTCATTGATTTTTTCTTCAAAATCGACACTACCTTTTCACTAATAAAAAGTAGAGGAGGACTTGTCCCAGGCCATCCACAAAAAAAAAAAAAAAATGAAATTTGAAAGATAGAACGGTACCAAAGAACTAGATAAAGGTTCCTATATCCTGCTCTATGGAAAGAACAGGCTCCTAGAGAAATCAGGAAAATTTCTTTATGCAATGAACAATTCTGCATTTGTGACTAAAGAACAACAACAGGCTGCACTTAAATGTATAAAACATTGTTCCAACGCTGTTTTATTCGGCGCACTTCCCGCTCACCCGTTTTAAATATTGTTTCGGGATTCGGGGTTACCTAATGAAGAGCATCTCTCTTCACGTGGCTTTTTTCAAACTCTTCTATTATCATTGAAACCACCAATGTCTCATGGTCGTGGGCAGCGGAAGGGAAAGTTTCCCCTCTCCCAGATTCAAAATGTTTAACACCATCGATCTGTGTAAATTTTAAAGATTTTTTAAGATTGTTTAGATGCAAGTTGAAAGGCACGGAAAGTGCCATTTCCGGTACCGTAATATGGGACAGGTGCTTAGCAAAGGAGGGGAGGGGGCAAGACACCTCTCCTTGAGGAGACTTTTCTTATATTTTTTATAACTCATACCGCTAAAAAGTCTAAAAAATGCTGGCTTTTCAGCGCTCTTTGCGCCCACCCAGCCTGAGATCTAAATCTCCCATTCTTAAAATTATTGTTCCAAAATCCTGGGAAACCCTCAAAATAATCCATTTTCCCCTCCTTCCACAAACCCTTAACATATAAACCCCTGCCGACTGTTAGTCATACGGAGTAAGAATATAACCAAAACTAATTTTTGCGTTCTGTTAGGCGCCCACCGTATGTAATTTGAAGTTGATTTCACAAATTCATCATGCCCTACAATTTCGTAAAATACCGATAGCTCTGGGGACTTCTCCCCCTGGATACCGACCGGGGCTCTGCCCCTGGACCCACCAGGGGGCCTAATGGACGCCCCTGTAACCCACGAAGTTAGGGGAAAAAGCTTCGCACTCCTATGGCACCTTCGACGTTGTTTGGCAGTCCACCCGGTTTTCCCCCCACTTTCAGTCATCAAATCCCGCCCCTGCCTCCAAGTAAAGTGCCACAGAGTTGAAGGATAACAAATTTCCTAAAGTATGTACAATGAGATAACGACTATGGGGTCCTTGACGGAATTGCTCAGTGTAATCCGTTTCAAATTTCATATTTTATGAGCAAACGGTCACACACACACGCACACAAGAAAATAAAAATAAAAACAAACTACAAATACAGTCGAGTGTGGGATAAAAGTGTGATACAGTTCCACAGTGATAGAGATACAGGAACATGGAAACAGTAAACTTAGGCATGTAGATGATATATAGTAAATAAGTAAAAAGGTTTTCACGATGAAATTTCATAAAAATCAAAGAGTTTCAACTAGTACACATCAAAAGTGGCTCTGGCTTTTTCAGGACTGACGCAAAGAAGCACAAACAGGATTATTAAAAGTTTACCGCTTGAGTGAACACTGGTGGATTGTTGACGAAATTTGTCAATCTTTACTGCTTTACATTACATGAAAACAACGGGAGCATAAAAAAGAACATAACACTTACAGATGAAAATTATGACATGTGCGGTTAATAGGTGTGATATTGCAACAGTAACAGAGTTACAAGATAAAGTAAAACAGTAACTTGAGCGTGTAAATAAAATTGGAGTACTCCTCCATGTATTCATGTTTTCTTCTATACAGCCACCACTTGCCAAGATGTCCATCTTCCTAATGTCAATGCTGGATTTTTCAACTGCTCTGGTTACTCTGTTGGAGATAAATGTAATCTGACTTGTGATAATGGTTTTTATCCTTCTGCAACAAAGTACGCAGTTTGTGAAGTGTATGATGACCACAAGGCCAACTGGACAGTTGGAAACTTTCAATGCTCTGGTGAGATTTACTTCTTTCAAAAGAAACAAATGAATTAAACGCAAAGTTTAAAGCAGTTGCAGCTTTTCTGGATAGGCTATCGCAAGGGAGTATGCAAACATATGTTTTTTAGTGTAGGGTTTAAAATTTACATATAAAAAATATAACTTTTTAGGGAGAACTTCACCAGCCCAGAATGTGAGCCCATGGAGTCTCGATGGTTTGGGTGGAAATGGGGGTTAGCAGTTGCGGTCCCAGGCTTACTCGAAAGAGGCTACGAAGGAGGCTCAGTGTCAGTATGGCTGCACACCTACAGGTGAGTGGGACATCGGTAAGTGTACAGTTTACATCAAATCATTTCCAACAGGGGAAACCAGCTAAATTGGTGCGAGGTGGGGACCTCTGGAAAGCCCAATCCAATCGAGAAAAATTGTCTAGTTTCTTTAGGGAGCCTAAATAAGTACGTTTACCTATGCTAACCCCGGTGGTAAGAAATTAATATCCCACACGGGTGATCGTGCTCTTATGTAGGGCAGATTCTTCAACAAAAGCCCCCAAATTCCCATTATCCCTGAATTGCAACCCCAAATTTCCAAATTTCCTCAGCAAATCCCAAATTTTCCATTCGCAAGGCATACCGAAAATTTTGAGCTCGCCTACACTCCTGCAACCTGTCGCTTTTGTAAAGATATCGGGGGCCTACCCACCCCTCTCTGTCTCGTGGCGAAGTTTGGTCTCCAGTCATACAGATCGTGTCGCCGTCCTGAGTTCCAAATCTCCCATTCTTAAAATTATTCTTCCAAAATCCTGGGAAACCCTCAAAATAATCCATTTTCCCCTCCTTCCACAAACCTTTACCATATGAACCCATGCCGACTGTTAGTCATGCGGAGTAAGAATATAACCAAAACTAATTTTTGCGTTCTGTTAGGCGCCCACCGTATGTAATTTGAAGTTGATTTCACAAATTCATCATGCCCTGCAATGTCGTAAAATACCGATAGCTCTGGGGACTTCGCCCCATGGATACCGACCGGGGCTCTGCCCCTGGACCCACCAGGGGGCCTAATGGACGCCCCTGTAACCCACGAAGTTAGGGGAGAAAGCTTCGCGCTCCTATGGCGCCTTCGACGTTGTTTGGCAGTCCACCCGGTTTGCCCCCCACTTTCAGTCATCAAATCCCGCCCCTGCCTCCAAGTAAAGTGCCACAGAGTTGAAGGATAACAACCTTCCTATGTACAATGAGATAACGACTATGGGGTCCTTGACGGAATTGCTCAGTGTAATCCGTTTCAAATTTCATATTTTATGAGCAAACGGTCACACACACACGCACAGAAGAAAATAAAAATAAAAACAAACTACAAATACAGTCGAGTGTGGGATAAAAGTGTGATACAGTTCCACAGTGATAGAGATATAGGAACATGGAAACAGTAAACTTAGGCATGTAGATGATATATAGTAAATAAGTAAAAAGGTTTTTACGATGAAATTCCATAGAAATCAAAGAGTTTCAACGAGTACACATCAAAAGTGGCTCTGACTTTTTCAGGACTGACGCAAAGAAGCACAAACAGGATTATTAAAAGTTTACCGCTTGAGTGAACACTGGTGGATTGTTGACGAAATTTGTCAATCTTTACTGCTTTACATTACATGAAAACAACGGGAGCATAAAAAAGAACATAACACTTACAGATGAAAATTATGACATGTGCGGTTAGTAGGTGTGATATTGCAACAGTAACAGAGTTACAAGATAAAGTAAAACAGTAACTTGAGGTGTAAATAAAATTGTAGTACTCCTCCATGTATTCATGTTTTCTTCTATACAGCCACCACTTGCCAAGATGTCCATCTTCCTAATGTCAATGCTGGATTTTTCAACTGCTCTGGTTACTCTGTTGGAGATAAATGTAATCTGACTTGTGATAATGGTTTTTATCCTTCTGCAACAAAGTACGCAGTTTGTGAAGTGTATGATGACCACAAGGCCAACTGGACAGTTGGAAACTTTCAATGCTCTGGTGAGATTTACTTCTTTTAAAAGAAACAAATGAATTAAACGCAAAGTTTAAAGCAGTTGCAGCTTTTCTGGATAGGCTATCGCAAGGGAGTATGCAAACATATGTTTTTTAGTATAGGGTTTAAAATTTTACATATAAAAAATATAACTTTTTAGGGAGAACTTCACCAGCCCAGAATGTGAGTCACGTAGGTGGAGGTCCTCAGTGGGGGTTGTAGGATTTTCGAAAGAGTACCTGAATGGTGGGTTGCCCAAGGGTCAATATGGCCACAAACCTAGCTATTCAAACATTTGTAAGTGTACCGTTGTTATATATAAAGCAATTCCAAAGGAGGACCCAGGCCCCCGGACTTACCTAAGACCCACCTTTGTCCTCCTCATGAAGATTTTGCAAGCAAAAACTACCAAATGCGATATCCTAACATGTGGCAATACTGAAGCATACAAAAGCATTTTGTGTGCAATTCTGAACAAGAGGGCAATCCACGGAGTTGCTTATCTCATCGCTAGCAAACGCACGGAGCCATACCAAGTAACTGGAATATGCACGTCAATGGATAATCATAGCTCAATATCCTGCTCTCGAAAGTGTGGAATATTCAAAGAAACTGAAGTCGATTTGAGGGTCACGTGATGTAGGTTACATTTGGAAATAATATAATGCTAATGCATTGTGGGGCCAGCATAGATTTCAAACTTAAAATTGCGTGTCGACTTTTCATGGAGCGAACATATCTGGAAGTGCTAATCAGTGCACAGTTGTTTTGAAAATAAATACACAGAACATTGTAAACCTAAGAAGTATCAATTCTTAGTAAGCCCCCTTACAAGAAGAACTTTATCTCTTCCTCGTAGCATTACACATAGGTGCTCTTGAATATGAACGCAAAATAACTCATTTTAAGTGCAAAGACTGTTCACAGGTCAACTTCTATGGTATCTTCAAATTGGGCTAAGCACTTTTATATCGGCCTTTAACTTCTCACGCACTCACAAAATGAAAGCAACTACTAGCGCGTTCGTTTTCTGATAACGCAAAAGTGCGCGTTAAGTATTATATTCTGGTTATTCCTGGAACTGTATTCTGTGCGTATACAATACTCACGCAATCTGCGCTGTTCTAACATTAGCGTTTTCTGTAATGCGTTCGTATGCACATCGAATAGAAAGGCGCGTATGTCAAGCCTAAATTGCCGCACTGATATTTGCGTCTCCATGAGGAGTAAATTTCCGTAACAATGTACGTACAGTAGTTTGGTATCTATGCTTATAATATCTTTGATGTGGGTATGGTAACGCGCGCGCCTTACACCTGTAGAGTATCTTTAAGCCTGTTCGGTCTCTAATGCGTTAACTGGCGATATTACGCGTTAGCGCAAGTGCACATCATTACATATTTGCACATTTGAGTCTAGTACATGCAATTGCCTTAGCAAATTAATGAAGTGGCCACATCACAGTATGTGGCGCAAATGACACCAATGTATTACAAAAACGAAAGTACATATCGTTACCTTTGTGTTTACAGTACAAGTCAATCCATCCCGAAGAATACGAATCTAAAACTCGATTGGCATACATACTTATGGATAGACTTATTGTAAATTCAGGCGCGGATCCAGGATTTTGAGAAAGGGGCGCGCACCCACCGTCGGCCAAAGGCCGACGAGCGAGCTTCGAAGGCGCAAAGCCACGGCGGGGGGTTTGGGGGTCCTCCCCCAAGAAAATTTGAATTCTAGATGCGCTTAGATGCTATTCCGGTATCTGGGAAGCATATTTTCCATATCTATTTGCCCATTTTTTGGGCCAAAAAAAAAAAAATCATTGGTCAAAAAATCGTTGGTCATTGAAAAGGGGGCTGGGGAACGTGCGCCGGGTGCGCCCCCACCTGGATCCGCACCTGAAATTAGGGTGTCCGCTTAATGGAAAGATAACACACAAGGCACTGATCACGGACATATGTATAGCAAAGATAATACAAGCATAGATTCCCAACTTAAAATGGCGTGGTGACTGGAGAAAAAAATATCGGGGAGGAAATGCTGATGACAGTTCAGTCATTTGGAAATCAAACAGGCAAATGAATATCTTACGAAAGTAGCCTACTAATTGCAAGCGTTTATATGAATACTGAAGTTTATCTCTTACTAGTGGCATTACACATAAGTGAACTTCAACATGAACGCACAATGACTGGTTTAAAGTTTATAGACTTATCGATAGGCCAGTAATTTCTATGGCATCTTCAAGTTACCCACTTTTATATGCGCGTTTAATTTCTCACGGGCTCTCAACGGGAAAGCAACTAGCAGGTTCGCTCTCCATGTTCACAGAAAAGTGCGTCAAGTATTTCGGCAGATAAAAAGAAAAACGTATAATGCGCATATACGGAACGCGTTGAAAAACTGCACGCACGCTAACCTCTTTAAACGATGGAATTTTCTGTGACGCGATCTAAGTATCGTACGCAGATTGCCGATTAGAACGGCGCGCATATCAAATTTACACTTCCGCCCTGATATCTGCGTCTCTATGAAGAGTCATTTTTCGTAACAGTTTAGGTATAGTAGTTTGGTATCTATACTTAGACCTAAACATCTTTGATGTAGAACCAAGTTTGAAGAAAATCGGCTTCACCGTTTAGGAGATATTAGCAAAACAAAATTGGACACACACACACTCACTCACACACACACACACACACTCAACCCCCCTCCCCACACACACGGACACGTTTTGACCCCTCCTTCAGTTATGGACTTTTGGTCACCCTGGAGTACCCCACCATGGGTTAGCCCCTTAGAATAGTAACTTGGGAAAATTGACTGTTACCATGGTAACGGTTTCTATCTCAGCTGATATTGCCGTATAGAGGGATTTCATGTGACGTCACGCGCAATATATTCCCAGGCACTGAAGGGCAAAACACACACGCAGTAAGCGTATTTACAGCACACGCGCACGGGATAACCATGGATACTACTGGTGACACAATGGACGCGTGCCCGTCAAAACCAAAGAGACGCGCGATCTTGCCCTTCAAAATTTGCGTCTAGTTGGTTAAAGTCACGTGACTGAAATCCCTCTATATAGCTCAACAGGCAAAGCAACTACAATATCTCATCCTCCTCACGGAGCGATGAGATAATTATAAAGTCGCGTTACCACTGAAACAATTTAGCAGGTAAGGATTGAAGATCAAGCGAAATGAAGACCAAGACACTTACAGTCTAAGAGTAACCCCTGGAAAGTTTAAAGTTAAGGATTTAATGGTGTTTACAATAGAAATAAGTACAATAGTTTGAAGCATAAAGCTGAAGGATCGTCTCTAACATGCTAGTCATTTTTTACGCGGGAGCCGAGGCGGGGATTTGTCAATCTTATAATACCAACTTGAAAGCAGTGAGACTCTAGACTGCTTTGTTTTGAGGATTTATCAATTAATAAAATTCCTACTTTAATGAGCAGTCTTTCGCTTCGTCAATTTCCTTCCCAAAGTACCAATCAATAGAATAAATGTTGCCTCGTGAAATATGAACTTTAAACATTTTTTCCAAGCAATGGCATGTTCCACCAAAAACCTATCAAATGTAGAAGGAGGGTCTTTCGGTTGTGATCTCAATTCTGACATATCAAAGGGTGAAGCATGTACTCTAACATGTAACGATGGATTCTATCCAGTTAACTCTAGCCGAGCAGTGTGTGAGGCAGAAACAAGTAACCAAATAGGGGCGTGGTCGTATGAAAAAATTGAATGTTGTGGTAAGAGTTTTGTCTGCTTCGTTTTGAGAATTTATTAACGTATTAAACTCTTACTTTTATGAGCAATCTTTCATTTCGTCAATTTCCTTCCCAAATTCTAGATTCACTTATTTTATCCATGCCAAACAATGCAATAAATTTTGGTTCGTAAAGTATAAATCAATACACAATTCTATCTCTCAGAAATCACGTGTTCGACCAACAACCTACCGACTGTAGAAGGGCTTTTTGATTGTGATCCCGATACTGACATACCAAAGGGTGAAGCATGTAATCTTACATGTAACAGTGGATTGTACCCGGCCTACTCCAGACAAGCGGTGTGTGAAGCAGGAATACCTAACGAAGGAGGGGTGTGGTCTGATGGAAGCTTTGTGTGCCGACGTCTTAGTAAGAATTGTCAAGTTGTTTTATATACTCTTTAATGATTCAAGGATCTGTCAATGCAGGCATCCAATCGTTAAGTTAAACAAGCAAGCGTAATATCATAGATTCACATTGATGACAAGTGTTTTGCATTCCTCTATCTTTCAAGCCTGTGCTTTCGATCTCGGATTCAGATAGGGTTGCTAATTTGCTAGAAGGGTATTTTTTATTAAGTTTACCACATATTAAAACCTAGGATGAATTCATATAGTGTGGATCCATCAGATTTTTGCAGTGTAAAATGGAAGGTAAACTTAAAAAGAGGAACGAAAATATTGGTCATCAATTGTGAATCCATGACGTCATACCTCATTGTTTGGAGTTCACTTTTAGTAGAAAATGTGATAATTTATCCAATCCGAACACTTACGTAGCATACATATGGCATGGGTGGATAATTCAGCTGCAATATTTCAAACCGAACATGAGGATTGCATGGAAGTTTCATCACAATGATTCCATTAAGTTCCTCTTTAACACATACAAAATGTAGGTTAGGAGTATTCCTGAATGCTTAAGTTGTAGTTAGCTCGTGTAAATAGGTGAACAGTCAAGAGCCACACACCTTAGCTTAGCAAAGTTAAGTTTCTCACTTGATGATAAGTGGTGACGCCAGGTGGGGTAGGGAACCGTAATGGGTATGATAAAATATGTAGTCCTCGACAGCCAGTCTTTCCGACGATTCGCTAGATTTGACTCTACATTATGGCAAATCCTTCAATAAAAGCCCAATATTTTCCAATTTCCTCAAATTTTTTTGCATAAAAGCTATAAAATTTCAAGTCTATCCAATAGGATACCAGAATTTTTGGCGCCCTTCGGGCTCCAAAGTTTCCCTTTCAGCGTCCTTTTGAGAACCTGTCACCCTTGTCAGGGCTTCGGGTTGTTGCCCCCTCTCCGTAGCGAACCACCTGTAGGGCAAATCCTGATGCCACTCAGGTTGATAATTTCTGTGCTTGAAAAAGATTGAATATACTGAGCCAATCTTATTCTCAGGCCCGTATCCAGACAAAGCACTGAAGGAGGCGAGATAAGTGCTAGGGGTACAAAAGTATTTTCAGGGTGAGAAATATGCTTAAATGCATTAAGGCAATCGTAATTTTAGATTGTCTACTTTTTCTTTTCTACTTGGTTACGGCTTGCACTTTCTGCATAATTGCCACATTTTGAAAGCAATGCCAGTGGATTCGAAGTATGTCTAAAGTCTAATTCTAGAGAAGTCTGAGTCTGGGCCAAAGTGGACTTGAGTTAGTTTGGGGAATCGAGTCGTCCAACCCTGACAAATCCTGTCATTCCGTCATTTCATTGATTGGGTTAAATTCAGAGACATTTCAAGCAAACAATACTCAAAATCACGCAAAAGGAAACAATCGGACAATATAATCCCATTAACTCTATATCATGGGTAAAATCCGTCAGATTTGTATATGAGGACTGGCAAAGTAGATTAATATCAGCTGGGCTTACAGTAGCTCTTGTACCACCCAGATACATTAGGTAACACCCAGGTATTTGCAATCATTATTGGTAATAACACTTTGAGTTGTGACCACGGACTTCTTATATACATGGACAGAGCATATTGCACTAACGTCCTATGTGTAAATTGTCGCCACCGTACGTACACAAGTAGGCTTACCAATATGGCTGCCTGCTATAGTCTTGTGTGTAAAAGTTTCGACTTGCTCAAGTGGCTCGGTATCGACAAATTGTGTGAAAAACTTGTAATATTTTCGAAAGAATGCAAGCTCAGGTCAAATTCCTCAAATAGAATGGAGGACTGTGATATTGTTCTTCCATTCATACTGATATTTTGTCTGAAATGTTGCAGATTCATCGTCAAATTGGGCAAATGGTAGTAGCCCGGCGGCCATCTTGGTTAGCCTAAATTTGTTCAAACGGTGGCGACCGTATTGATTGCGCAATCCTCTGTCCATGTATTGAAGTCCGTGGTTGTGACACATCAGCTTTATCTTACAAATCCTTTGTACTTCCCTTTGAAGCATTTTCATGATGCTTTAGAACAAATACTGCATGTAAAACATATATCAAAGAGTGACCATATATGAATTAAACAATTAAATGACAAAGCTTGCCTTTTGTCAAAGTGTGATTTTATAGGGCTATTCATGAATTAGGATACCAGGGTGAATTATTCCAGACGGTGTGACTGCTTTTGTCTTTGAATTGGCAAAAAGCCTAGTCCTTTGTCGAGGGTGGGGGTGGGAGACGGCTGCTTCAAAGGCGTTTTATTAAAAATTAGAGGAAAGGCAAGAAGAGATTGGGTAGAGGAGACCGGACCTTTAAACATGGCAAACTACCTGGTCATCTGGTCACTGACAGCTACTTAGCCTAGCTCTTAGTTTCCATAAGTACAAGCAGACACATTATCTCATCAATTATACTTTTTACTAAACTTTGGATGAATTTTCAAGTCTTTCTGTGCATCGATATTTTGTAACTTATTCACTCACGATAGTCGACCACTGATAGGATAGCAGATTTCACTTGTGCAGGTGGGTTTTAAAAACACTATTTCCTGTCTCTTATAATCATTATTATTAGCCAGATGGGACTGGGTTTTCTTCCTAGAAGAGGCTTTACCTACTGTTGCCCCCCAAACTTTCTAATCATAAGACAATGTAGTTTATTTGTTCAAGTTACAATTTCCACTGTTAAGCAGGCTCCCTCTAAATGTAACTTTACTTTCTCCTTAATTCAGATGTCTAGCTATAGCCTACTACTGTTGTTACTATTTTATGCAGCCACCTTTACGGTAAAAGCAAACGTGACAGTTTTTACTTTGTAGCATTACTGAGATTTAAGTAGAAAACCTTGAAGCGTTAAATTTGTGAGGATTTACAGGCCTCAGGTGGCACATTTCTGCCCATAATCGCACAGAATTTATTCTTCTGACTGTGTACACAGAATTAACACTTCTCCTGACTGTGTCCTTATATGAACTATTTTCTTTCATGTTTGACTTCTACGTCAAGTGTTTAACTGTATAGGTAATTAAATGATTGTTCCATTTCGTCTTCACAGAGTGCAATGAATGGAATGATTGGAATGGAGGTGAATATAAATTTATCAGCACCGGGAATACCTGGGAGGGATCTCGTCAATTGTGTCAAAATGACAGTTCCCATCTTGTCAGTATAGAAGACAAGGAAGAGAACGAATTTGTAAGCAAGATGGCACTGTGCTGTAACAAGACGTATGTTGCGATTGGATTGAATGACCTTAACACAGAAGGTAAAGGATGCCATACATTTAAATAAATAATCATGGTTGAGTTTCGTACAGTTTTTAATTCAGCTGTGAAACTTATCATTCTACCTTCCACATTGTGCGAAATAAAATTCCACTTTTACCACTTTAGTAACATACAAGTGCAAAGACCTGTTTACAATTCCCCTTGTGTTGGACTTCAACCTTGACTTGAAATTATTTCATTGTTATAATTTCTTATCTCTATATGCTAGTATTAAAGCCTCCTTCTTGACACAATTCTGCTGCTATCGTTTGGAGTCTCACTGAAAGAAAAAACAAAAACCAACCATATCAAATTTTTACTGTCATGACTGAAGATAATATTAAAGCAATTTTATTCTGTGTAAGAAAATATTTTTAAGTCTATTGTTTTAATATCTCTATATCACTTTTATCTTTTCCATTCACTTATGGTCACGAGGCCAGGCTCGGATTGAGAAATGTTTAAAGGTGGGGGAGGGGCACGATGAGGAATCTCACGTGCACCGAAGCTGCATCACGGGCGAAAATCGTGTTCGAATGCTCTGATCCCAGGTGCCCACATTAGGGTACCTGGTTGTGTAAGGCAGGATTTACAAATATGGGGCCCTGAGCACGGAATTTTGCTGGGGCCCGGTGAACACTCATTCAGTTTTCAAAAAAAAAGAAGATAGAATAGACAGCGTATGTATGAACATCAACCCCTTCAAGTGGGCATAAGAATATAATTACGTAGTTGTACACATGCATTTTCAGTGGCTGACCTGAAATTAGAAGCTTTTTTTTCTTGCCTTCTGCTTAGCAAAGATCTGGAAACCGCCCCCATAAGAGTGACTGTCTAACTCGAGTAAAACATCATAGGGAGTGGAAATATCTATTTGAGTTTGGGTGTTAAACAAATGATCCAACCGCTCTGCAGTCGCTGCAGAAGGGCAAGCTCTTCCGGCCTTCGGTGTGGGCTCCAGGTCCCCCTCAAGCCCCTGGTGGGGCTTAGGGACTACCTCTCTATGGAACACCAAGGGAATGAGCCCCTTGAAGCTCTGGAATATTAATAAAATTGGGGCACTAGAAGAAAACATTTAACTATCTTCAAACACTTCTAAATACGCACTACACAGTGGCGTAATAAAGGGTGCAAGGAAAGGCAGCCACCCTCCATACACGGCCAGGGGGCGCAAATGAAGGTAGACAAAAAATGAAAAATAGAGAAAAAGATAGGAAAAGAAAGAATAAGAAAAAATGGAAAGAGAAAGAAAAAAAAATGAAAGCTTGTGTACTTTTCGGGCCCTCCGCCTCCGTTGAATTGTTAATTCGTGACGGCAAGATCACTTAAATTGAGCGGTATGATGCAGTCATATCCTTTTGTTTCAAGATTGACACCGCCAGCTGGACATTAAATAAGAGTTTGCTGAGTTCCTACAGGGAATGGTCCAGCAGACAGGTAGTCGGGGCACCTGGTTCTGTGGGCGCACGTCGAGTCACTTGACACCCCTGCAAACAACCCTTGTGACGGCACTGGCACTACATAGGTCATAAAGGGAAGTTTGTCAATTGTTTTAAAACAATAATCTTATTCGGGGTAAGGGTCAGCCGATTTCTTTATAATGCTGCTGGCTTGATGTTGGGTCTTCGGAAGGTGAATGATCGTAGCGAGAGTCTTACGAAATAACAAAAATCAGTTTGTTTTATGCGACAATATATAAAATGAATGTGAGCGAATCGCGCTGAGAAATGGCACGCTAAAAGACATTTTAGTGATGTTTTCCTCCATTTAACTTAGGAATTAACTATCTTCAAAAGGCATGCAATACGCACTACGCAGATCTTAAAGTGGCAGTTTTTGATTCCTTGCCAAAGGCAGGCAAGGAATCTATGCGATGGTGATGTCGTGTGTGTGTGTGTGTGTGTGTGTGTGTGTGTGTGGGGGTGTGTGTGTGTGTGTGTGGGTGTGTGTGGGTGTGTGTGGGTGTGTGTGGGTGTGTGTGGGTGTGTGTGGGTGTGTGTGGGTGTGTGTGGGTGTGTGTGGGTGGGTGCACCCGGGCTGTGTGAGCGATCCCGTGGCTATGGGTGCACTCAGCAACATGCCATTAACAGGACACGGTACAGCCGGCAGAGTTCCGCTCTCGCACGTCTTTCCTAGTTCACGCAGAGCTCGAAACTGGCGTAGCTGCCCGAAAATTCCGTCGCTGCAATGAGAAGTCACGCGCGGCTGCACGTGCCTGCCTGGCAGCGCAGCCTGCCCTCAAGCACTCCCGTCTATTCGCCTAGTAACCTGGCAGCTCCGCTGCTGGGGAATTCCCGCGAATTCCTTACCGGGACATTTCCCGCGTACCGCTAAAGAAGCGAGGGTGAGTATGGGTGTGTATGTGTGTGTATGTGACGCTTAGCTTGTAAACACGATATCTCCAGTTAGCAATGACCGGCACTTTCATATTTGGTATATAGATTTGTCATGTTGAGAGGAAGAACCCTATTGTTTTTGGTGGAGGTCAAAGGTCATTTGAGGTCACCGGAGGTAAAAAACCAAAAACCTTGTAAACACGATTTCTCAAGATAGCAATGACCGACACTTTTCATATTCTGTATACAGATTTGTCATGTCAAGAGAAAGAACCCTATTGATTTTGGTAGAGGTCAAAGGTCATCTGAGGTCACTGGAGGTTAAGCTGCGAAAACCTCATAAATGGCTTGTAAACAAGATATCTCAAGATAGCAATGACCGACACTTTTCATATTTGGTATGCAGATTTGTCATGTTGAGAGAAAGAACCCTATTGTTTTTGGTGGAGGTCAAAGGTCATCTGAGGTCACTGGAGGTTAAACTGCAAAAACCTCGTAAATGGCTTGTAAACACGATATCTCAAGATAGCAATGACCGACACTTTTCATATTTGATATATGGATTTGTCATGTTGAGAGAAACAACCCTATTGTTTTGGTAAAGGTCAAAGGTCGTTTGAGGTCACCAGAAGTAAAAGACTAAAAACTTAGTAATCACGATTTCTCTAGTCAGGAGTGAAGGACACTTTTCATATTTGGTATGCAGATTTGTCATGTCAAGAGGAAGAACGCTATTGATTTTAATAGAGGTTAAAGGTCATTTGAGGTCACTGGAGGTTAAGCTGCGAAAACCTTATAAACGGCTGCTTGTAAACACGATATCTCAAGATAGAAATGACCGACACTTTTCATATTCGGTATATAGATTTGTCATATTGAGAGGAAGAATCCTATTGTTTTTGGTAAAGGTCAAAGGTCATTTGAGGTCACCGGAAGTAAAAGACTGAAAACCTTGTAATCACCATTTCTCAAGATAGGAGTGAAGGATACTTTTCATATGTGGTATACAGATTTGTCATGTCAAGGGAAGAACACTATCATTTTTGGTAGAGGTCAATGGTCATCTGAGGTCACCGGAGGTTAAACTGCAAAAGCCTCATAAACGGCTTGTAAACTTTTCATATTTGGTATATAAACTTGTCATGTTGAGAAGAAGAACCCTATTGTTTGTGGTAGAGATCAAAGGTCATCTGAGGTCACCGGAGGTCAAAAACCGAAAACCTTGTAAATCGTTTGTAATCATGATATCTCAAGATAGCAAAGATAGACACTTCATATTTAGTATGTAGATTTGTCATGTGGAGAGGAAGAGCCCTATCGTTTTTGGTGAAGGTCAAAGGTCATTTGAGGTGTCTGGAGGTCAAAGACTGAAAACCTTGTAATCACGATATCTCAAGGTAGAAATGAAGGACACTTTTCATACATGGTATATTGATTTGTGATGTTGAGAGAAAGAACCCAGTGCAACAAAGCATCCCCATTCGGCAAGGAATCACTAAGCCTTTGGGCTTTCTGGTTCTAATTTTTAATTATTCGGACTAACATCAAATCGCAAATCGATTTCTCAATGCTGCAGGAGGTGTAAGGGCGGGATGAGTAGCAGTAAAGGTTCCATGGGATTTTCAAATTATTCCACCAACGCTGTTATTCTGTGCATTGGAAAGAAAAAAATAAGGTATGAGGTGAATGTGTGCGAAGCGCACAGAACAATGGAATTTTAAAGGCACTTTAGTGACCGTATGTTTTACTTCATGTTACACTTAGAAAGTAGTTTGTCTTATTAAAATTCCCTCTAAACTCAATTATTTAATAATTGATGGTATCAACTTTGTTTGGGGACGGTACATAGGCCCCAATTTTGGTTGAGGGCACGGTCCCGTCCCTTCGCCGGCATCCTCTGGCTTTTTCCACAGACAAATGGTATTCAAGGCACATTATAACAAGGTACCAGAGCGTCGGTTGTTTGCACGCATAGGCCTTCGCCCTAGCCGTAATGCAGGTAAAGGCCTGTTTTTAACTGGTATAGGCCTTCCTTGGCCTTACTGTAGGTCATAGTAGGGCTTAGACCTTTTAGGCAGTTTTCTTAGCTCAATCGGGTGTTTTTCCTAGTCGTCAAGGCAGGGTCTGGCCTTGTTGTGTCCTGTTGTGTGTCCTCCCGGGAGGTTCAGTTAGGACGCCCTGCCCTTCATTCTGTTACGGTTTTTAACCATGGTTCGTTTTTATTTTTGGGTTCTTTTGTCCAGGGTACTATCATGAATCAGGAACAGATACTCTTCTAACCAACCCCGTTGCCAGGAGTGTAAGCGGTTTTACCGACGGCGGATTGGAACAGTCACAAACTTTGCCCGAATTGCAGCCCTTGTTCATTGACAGCGGCTGTGAATTTTGCCGAACTTGGTCCATCGAATGGGACAGGTTGGAACAACGAACCGCTTCAAGGGGCAAGGTATCGGCCAAAGGCGCCAAGACAAAGAAGTGAACTGTGGCTTCTAATGCTAATAAGTCCTCACTGGTCGCGGCAGGAGGCCCCGCGGTGGTGCCCCGGTCACGGCATATAAACCCGCTAATGAAACGGCCAGGAAGAGGACTCCTTCGGGAAGAAATCTACTCCGGCCACAGGTCGCAATTTGCCGTCAGATGGAGACATAGTAGTCCTGGTTAGCCGTACCAGGAATCAAACCGTTTCGGCGGAGACCCGTGCTCCCATGCCGTCAACTCAAGCCGTTCTGGTGGAACTGGACCACGATAGGAACTTTCTGTTGGATTCCACGGCTCAGGTGAGTATCGGGGAGGTACAGGGGCGTGTAGCCAACCCCGTCACGGATTTTCAACCTTTGCTGGACCCCATCGATGATCCACTGTTTAAGGCCTGGAGTCAAGGGCCCCATCTGCCCAGGATTTTGAAGGTTTCGAGTTGACCGGTTCAGCAGAAGTGGACGACACTTTAAACCCGGGAACGGAGCATCGTTTTCGATCACCTATCATAGCGGCGCTATGTTTTATCTTTTTGTTGTCCTCCTCCTCTACTTTCGCCGACTGTGATGGAAGTCCCATACACCGTTCTTTCAAGTCAGACTCGTCGGAAGCTTTGTCGCAGATTTACTTTTTTTGTCTCATTTGTCTCAGGGGACCCTCGACGTCCAAGTTCAGCCGCAGGCTTAGACGGAGTGCACCAGGGTGCCCAGGAAACTTCCGAGTTTTCCTCTTCCACCCATATTTATTCTCAATCTCAACGGCTTCGGGCAGACACGGACTAGGAATCTGTTTCCCTCTCTCGAGTAATACCAGCAGGCCTAATGCACAAACTAATGCAACGGCACCTACCGGACGTGACCCACCCGTCAGGGAAATTTTTCCGGGGAGTCGATAGATCTTCGGACGACAATCGGGAAGATTCCTAATCAGACGAGGTTGACCCTCCGTTATTCGGAACGTACTTGACGAAGGAGTCCTTTGATAAAGCAGTCGAAGTGTTTCACCGTCAACTCGGATTTGAGGCGCCTCAGCAACCCAAAAAGACGCCCTGTCGTAAGTCGAAGCTTTTCCTGAACCGCCCACCCTTAGACAAACGCCCTCTCTTGTCCGTAGACTCTGAGTGCGAAGATCGTCTTAAAGCTGCTTCCATGTCTAAGAGTGCCCAGCGATCCCGACATGTACGGTCGACCATCTAAACAATGCGGGAGCGATGGATGTTAAGGGAAGTTACTGCGCGGTAAAAGTCTTTACTGGCATTGACAAGCCGCATGTGAAGGCATGAAGTTCTCGTCGATGCTCCTCTTGCTAGCGGAAGTTCTAATGAAATCTTTCCGTCTGGACGTATCAAGGAAGAATACCGGATCAGGAGTGAGCATTTTAGGCCCTTTATATTGGCTTACTTTTGACCAGTTGACTAGGATCGCAGTTCGTTCCGTGCAGGAACGGAGGGATCTGCTGTTGGAATCCCTAACTTTGCCTTCCCAAGATATTAAGAGATTTTTGGACCTACCGCTTAAGGGTAAGTATGTTTTCGGCGGCCGTTTTCATGATCACCTTCAAGCTAAGGTCAAGAGACGAAAGGACTTAAAGAAGGCCGATTTCCGGTTTCTTGCTGCAAGTTCCAGATGGAGATCTCCCGACTACAGGAAGTCATCCCCGCATCGTTGGAAACCGTTACACAAACTCTACGTCAAACTGGTAAAATTCCGCATGGAAACACTGAAACAAATAATTCCGGCCATTCGGTCCAATATGTGGGCAACCTCAGTCAACCTCAGGAATGCTTAGGTACATGTTCCCATTCACGCAGACTTTCACAGATTCCTCGCCTTTCGGTATGGCGGGACGGACTTCTCTTTTCGGCCCCTTCCTTTTCGACTTTTGACGGCTCCAAGAGTATTCACAAGAGCGACTCGGACCGTTTAAGTTTATCTACGGTGCAGAGACCTTCAGGTGTACGCCTACCTTGACGACTGGTTGTAGCCGATTCCAAACCTGCTTGCCACCAGACGACGTCTCAAGTTCTCAACTTCCTCCAGGAACCTCGGCTGGGTTGTCAACCACGACAAGTCTTCGCCAAGTCCCAGAAGTTGACTTACCTAGGGGTAGTTCTGGATTTCTCAACCGGTCGAGCCTCACCCTCTCCTCAGAGAATAGGAACCCTGAAGCCATCACGAAACCGCGTTTCCGTGCCAGGGAATGACTGCAGCTCCTAGGTCAGATGGCAAGTCTAGACGACGTTCTCCCTTTCCGTCTGCTGTTGATGAGACCCATTCAGACACATCTCAGATTTTCAAGCAAAGGCTACACCCGACGTCACGTCCCGATGTCTCCACAAGTGAAACAGCACCCCATTTGGTGGACTATCCCGGCCAACCTCAAACAGGGTGTCGAGTTTCAGCAGACCCGCACCGTCACTTCCTTAGTAACAGACGCATCTTTGAGCCGTTGGGGGCTGTCTGGAGATCTCAAACGTTGTCGGGCCGGTAGTCAAAGAAGGAACAAACCTTTCACATTAACATTTTATTAATTTCTAAACAGTTGGCACTTTGTAGTTGTTGCTTCTCTCCCTCTGTAGTAGGAAATCTCTGCCTTGGAATTGCAGGAAATTAGGGAAATACATATATAAATAGGAGGCTAGTTTCGTCGCTCATAGACTCCCAAATCAGTTAAGTTTTTGGGATTCTATGCAGCTACTTAGATTTATGTATTAGCAATGCTCATCGATCTCTGTGTCTCAAAGAATAACCATGATGGCATATAGTACTCCGATGTAATGAGGAACAATGAGTAGAAGTAGACCTATACCTTACTGTGTAATTTAATTCCATTATAAAACCTTTATAGTATACCCCCTAGCGAGTAGAAAAGCACAGTATAATTCGTTAAATTTTACTTTACGCTCCTCCTTAAGCCCGAATAAAAAAAATCATCCACCGTGGGTTGTTGCTTACTTTTTGCACTCCTGATTCAAAAGTCGTAAGGATGACTGGGTCCATAACCGAATAAAATGTCCTACTTCGAGAAATCAAATTGTTTCTTAAAAGCACCCTCACATGTAAAATGGAACTAGCCATTACACCGCAATCCCAAAACAGATGTACAAGACTTTCAACATCTAGAGCACAAAAGGAACAAAGGTCACAATCACCTTTCCACTGTTCTTTAAAAGTTTGTTAGTTGCAATTTATGCAAAAATCTAAACTTGAAGTACTGAAGCTTAGCTTCAGTTACAGTATACCCCAGCCTGTTGACAAAATACACCTCTCCCGCTCAGTAGAAGGTTTAAAGTGACTCCCCCATTTTTTCTCCAAGTCCGGGTTTTAGCTACACGGCTTAACTAAATGGTGGCTACAAATAAACTAATTAATGGAGGTTGCATTGAGTGGATTTTTGATAAAAAGCATTGTAATTAGCAGCCTAAACTTCCGATATATTTTCCACGTTTGTAGAACAGTTGAAAAACCCAGTAAAGAGTGAAAGGAAAGACATCCTGTAAAAATTGCGTTTGAATTGTTCAGAAAGTTAAAGGTACAATATTCTAATCAAAAAGACCAATGGCATAAATTATATTTTTTCTGAAATAGTTACTTTCAGATCACAACGTTATCATTGATACGAATATATGAGTTATTCCATATGAGATCAGCACCATGATTTTCAGCCGGCTCAGTAAAAACACTTACTCTGTAGTTGTGATATTTACTTAAGAAAAGTATTATTGATACTTTTCACATGATTTTTTTGAAAAATTACTCTGAAAATAAATTGCTTTCCAAAAGGCTGAGGATATTACTCAAAAATAACTTCATATTCCACTACTTTTATTACATTAACGTTTAAACCAGGTATATTTTAGGCTGTTAATATAACTTGGAATAGCCTATGAGTAACTTTTGAACCTCTATATGTAACAGAACAATTGATTTTGTCAGGATTCCCATCCACGTAAAATTGAAAATCACATGTTAAAGTTCCTTTTTGAAATGCTTAGGTAGGTTGACAACATCTAAAATAGGTGACAGACCTGCAACAGAGCAATGATTTTTACAATGACGACCTCAAAAGGTGTCGGGTCCCTACAAGACCAAGTTCTATGACAATTTTCAAACTTAGGGGTGTTTGGGTGTATAGTTCAGAGAGAACATATCTTTGCTAAAGCTATAGTGAAAAAGATGCCGAAATCTTGGAAAGGTCCATGAATTACTTGTATTACTCGTGATGTGCCACAGCCCTGGGAAGAAGGGAGGACTTGGGATACGTTAATTTATGCACAATGAGGAGCCTTTGGTTAAATTGTGATAATGGCCGGGTCAAGGTTCAAAGCACCCAATACTCATAGCTGTTAATTGCAACACTTTGACTAGAGAATGGGACGATCACGTTTGGGATCACTGAAAGGAAAAACTGAAGAATCCTAAACCGAAGGTAAAACTGCGCCGAGAGGACGAGAAGTTTGATAGCTTGCTCAAAAATTGTGCAAGAAATCTTTAACTTGAGCTTCTTTTGTATTGTTTGCAGTTAGGTAAAAAAGTCATTCGGGATACGTTCTGCACTATGCAATACTGTTCTCGCGGTCACTGTTTATCGCTGGTACACTTTTGGCAAGCGATTCACTATAACAGAGAGGAAACAGTAGTCCGCACGGGCACATTCATTTAACGATGCCAGCCTGGCTGTGGGCCTGGCATTTGTCATTATCCTAGAACCTGTAAGTCCGTGGCATCTCAACCCCTTAGACTGCAGAAAATCGCACTCTATAAGACAGATTCGTTACTATACAGGTCAATGTAACATGCCCACGCACGTGGTTTTAACCGCTTCTAAAATCAAGGTTGACTTAGCGGTTTTATCCTGCTGTCAAAGATACGATTTTGACCTGTCAAAAACTAGGCTCTAGAAACAACATTTACTGTGTTAAAAAGTGAAAGTCAATGGATGCTACTCTAATAAGTGGGGACTATACCCCCCACCATAAATTTCGGTGTATGATTTTAGAATAAATTTGTGAAAACTACACACGGTTTATGATCACTCAATCTGCAGAAAAATTGGGTCAATCAGTCTAGGAGTGTTGCAATAGTACTTTTATATCAGCAGTAACCCTAAAATGCTGTAACTTGTATAGAAACGCGTAATTAATAATGCGAATGGCACTCCCTCTTTTCGTCACACCTTGTTTTATTACACTTGCAGGCCCGTAACCAGAGGAATTCTGATAAAGTGGACACCGACACGGCAAAGAGAGGGGGGCATCGAAGAAAATCAATTTTGTAGCCAGTGGTGGCGCCAGATGTTGGTAGGGTAGTAGTCTGAGGGAACCACAGGTGATGTAGGCCCTATCTCAAGCCCACCACAGATAGCTTTAGGAAATCGGTGTTACGGGTGCCCATGCGAGGGAAGCACACGAAATTTACTCATTCCTATTGGCAACTTTCCTTCTTCTTGCTATACAGGAGAGTTGAAAGTCTCCACAAGTAAGCCTGTGATCATCGTGATGCTCCTTCAGTTTCGCAAGCGCAGTCAGAGTGGAGTGCTTTGCGAACAGCAAGGGGTTCATGGGATGTATATGGCCTTCATGGGATGTATAAGGCCCTGGTGTAGTCCAGTATAAAGCTTTGGGGCGTTAAAAAATGGGAATACTAGCATAGAGCGAATTATGACAATGAAAGCACACCAAACTCTTCATTTTACAATTAGTTCCCAATTATTGTACTTTGACTTTGAACGAGACTTTGCCTGAACTGCTAGCTAAAGTATGAACAAGGAGGAGGTAATACCGAAGAGGCCCGGGGACTTAAGCCGTGTTTACTGGGCGCGCGGATCGCGGTAAAGGCACACGCGGATCGCGGAAAGAATTCTTTGTGTGTATTTTAATGAAGCTGTTTATTGACCCCTCGGATCGCGGAACGCGGAAACCCTCGCGGAGCGCGGAACGCGGAACGAATTCTCAATGTCGAATTCTTCCCGCGTTCCGCGTTCCGCACGTGGATTGGCGTAGCTTCCAGTAGGATTTCGCCGCATTTTCAAGGCCCCGTTCCGACATTGATCACGTACCATCTGATCAAGATGCCAAGAGGGAAAAAAATAAGCGATAGCACCGTTGAGTAGTAAGAGAGCGATCATTCATCTATGATCCAAACGATAACAGCCATATGGACTCACAGAAGATCAACAACGTGTGATATGCTCCTACCTCGATGACTATATCTTCGTGAATTCGAGCACAGCGTGCTTTAGCGAACGTGGACAACACAGGCGCCATATTTTTTTCAGTCAGTAGAATGTCGGCTAGTTATATGACTGTTTAGTTTGCTTCACTAAGCTAAGCAATCCGCGCGGGGTGTTTATTGGGCACGCGGATCGTTTCCGCGTTCCGCGTTCCGTCTTAATGGTTCCGAGTTCCGCGATCCGCGTGCCCAGTAAACACGGCTTAAATATATGTGATTTGGAATACCTACTGTTTGTAAAAGTGTCACGTAAAAACATACAGCTACCATGGACCGAAAAGATATAATAATTTGAATACATTTGCATTATGAGTGAACTTAGCTAAAATTCATAATATAGTCACCACGCTAAGAATATTACTCAAGGTATTTCATTGCTACCTGGAACGCCCTTGATGCCGGGCCTCTAACTCGGAGTGTATATTTAGTTTTGGCAAGAATAGTTAACGCTAATTATGGTTCTAATGTTCATAAGGCATACAACGTCGACGTGTGAGGATTATGAAAATCCTTGCCATTGCAAAGCTTGCATGCCTGCTAAGCATTAAAACACTGTCAACTTATTTTCTTACAATTTTCTAACGATCTCTTACGATGGCAAGCCTGAATTAAGAACCTTCCAGAAAGGCAGAAGAAGGAGATGAATTCCTTCGCATCCATGCAATGTGTTTTTCTCCAGAATCAAGCCTGGATGGAATCGAAGTAATCGTGGAACCTTTACCATTGACTAAAGCTAACATGTTTGAAAGGAGGGCGTTGACGCAAAAGAGAACGGAAGAAAGAAAGGCCTCGAAGCAGAGCAACTTATGTTTTTTGTAATTATAGACAAATTGGGACGGAAAACAAAACAGTTCAACGCATTTCAGGATCATTTTAAATTTTGGTTAATCAGCACCTGAGGGCAATCCGCGGCCACTCGATCGAATTTCCAAAAAGGGAAAACGTGGTCTGCATCGGGCCCCGCTTGACTACGGGCCTGTATAATTAAAGATGAATACATTTTAGGACTTAATAGTGTCTATCGGACCATACACCTGGAAACTGGGCAAAATCCCTCTGCAGTAATTTCACCATCACATTTTGTTCAGTTTTAACATATTTTGGCACTTTTTGACAATTTTTGACGTTGAAAAGGATTTGTGATAGGTTTTCGAAAACTTTTTGACACTGTTCTATCGAAAAGAGGTTTTCGACTGCAGAAACCTGAAATGTCTGTAAGCTAAAGAGACAACAGTTCTAAGCAACTTCTAAGCCTTATAAGCCTTTTAGCTTTTTTTTTTTTGCACATTGCATCCCTCCGTCTGTCTTCAACCTCTATAAAGAACTTTTACCAGAGATGATTTTAACTGGGGGCCTCATCCAACCACTATAGAAAGTTATGGTTTAAATACTTTTTCAGAAAACTGTGTTCATATTTCATATCCTTTTTTTAATTTTTTATCTTTTTTTCCCTTTCTTTTCTTTTCCTTCCCTTTAAATTTTGCCATGGAGAGGGGCTACGCGGGGAGCGAACGGACCCTATGGGCCCCCAATTACAGCACGGAATCATTGCAGTCAAGTTGGCGTGTGTGCGTATGTGAGTGTCTGTGAACCCGGCCTGTGTGAGTGATCCTGTGGCTATGGGTGCACTCAGCAACATGTTCTTAACAGGACACGGTACAGTCGGCGAGAGCTCCGCTCTTGCACGTCTTTCCTAGCTTACGCGGAGCTCGAAACTGGCGTAGCTGCCCGAAAATTCCGTCGCTGCAATGAGAAGTCACGCGCGGCTGCACGTGCCTGCCTGGCAGCGCAGCCCGCCCTCAAACACTCCCGTCTACTCGCCTAGTAACCTGGCAGCTCCGCTGCTGGGGAATTCCCGCGAATTCCTTACCGGGACATTTCCCGCGTACCGCTAAGGAAGCGAGGGTGAGTATGGGTGTGCCTGAATGTGTATGTATATGACGCCCAAGCTTGTGCACAATTAAATTCATGGTGGGAAAGGTCTATGCTCGATTACCCTGGTTAACATCATGTATACTGATAAGTGGGAGGGGCTAAGCTTTAAAGGCAGTATCTCCTTATAAGTATGAACGATTAGTTTCATAGTTTTCATAGGTAGTATAGATTGCGCTCAAGCTGAAACCGTACTTGAACTTTACTTTTTTGACTAGTTGACACTATATAACACATTCGTGTTGGTGTGTAGTTAAATCTTATCTAACTAGCTAACTAACCAACACTTTCGGGACCTCAAATAACCAAGGGCCTGGGTAATTTTCATCCCTTATCCAGCCTTGTGAAGGTCCAAAATATAAAGAAAAATCGTATTACTTAGCTGCTGAGTTGAAAACATAAAAATATAAAAAAATTGAAAACACTAACGAATAACAATATTTCTCTACGAAGTGGAAACCGCGCCGAAAATTAAATGATCACATCGAGAAATCTTACCTTATAAAGAACAAGCACAGTGAACTATTGAGCGAGTGGTGCGAAATGGGAGTGCTATGTCCCGGCCCTCGATCATGGGACCCGAAAAGGATCTTTTCCTAGAGCTACGGGGGGGGGGGGGGAACTGGGGGCTTGGACCCCCAGATATTTGTTAGGCCCCAGAAATTGTTTGTGTCCTTATAAAATTTGTAAAAATTATGGGAGGCGATCGATGCCGTGACCTCCATTTGATACCTAGGCCTCCTTAAAATTTCATCCTAGCTACGCCCCTGTTTTCCTGTGTAAGTTTAAAAGAGAGTGGACAAACGTGCATTTGTCTTTTTATTTTGATACTTTAATAGTGCGTATCGAAGCAAATTTTGGAAAGTTCTTTGTTCATGTTACTCACTACATGTAGATACCTTAGGCTAACCCGTTTAACCGACTTTCGACAAAAAAGTTCCTATTTTTTCCGCTGAAAGAGAAATTAGGGTAGGGTAGGCTAAGGAGGGGGTGGGGTGGCAACTCGGTTATAAGGTGGTTTTCTGGAAAAGAGTAATTGTCCGAACCTTGAACCCTTCCTCCGACACACGTGCATCTTTCTTAAGACTGGAAAAAGGATTCTTAGTGCTCAGCATAAGCAATGAAGTAGGGGAAACAAGCCAGTGAGCCACAATTGGAAAAAGGCCTCGGCCGGCCCCACTTTAACAAATTGGTTAGAAGCTGAGCCGTAAAACCTCATCTAACTCTAACTCTATCTTAATGTAGACTTGGATAAGGACCTGTCGTCATTTTGCAACCGACGTGTTGTATTTCTGTGTTCTTTTGCTTCTATAATCCCAGATAGGCCTATGACACGAATTGTTCACCTCATTCATTCTTTTAACCTGAGGACAGATTAGTTTACAAACATTTCTTCTGATCCAAAACCCACAGACTTTCCTGCTAGGATAGGCTAGAACTCAACTCTAGAACAGTTGGATGCACAGAGGGATGAGCAGGGGTTGTTCAAGGGAAAGAGGAATTCGACCGAACCACAGAACTCCCCTTCCCATATCTAAAAGCTATGCACAAATATCAGGAGGTAAACGAGAAGGATAGGAGCTCTGCGATGATAGGTTGAACATAGGTCTGGAAATTTGTAGTTTGGTGTATTGGTAACTGTATGCTGACACTTGTTGTCAATGTAATAATAAATTTTTCCACTTGAAAGTAGCTTTCATGATCTACTTTATTACTCTACAGTACTTCACAATTGTTTTAAGCCATATTTATTACAAAATGTATCAAATATACGTTAAAGCTGCAGTTTACGGCATCGTAACAAAGATGAGTTGTCTATTGCTTCTTCAATAATCGATGAAAATCATTTGAGTACCCTTACTTTTCCGAATTGTGACGTACATAACTCTATTACACCCCTGAATATTGTCTTTTGTTTCTAACTAATAGGTAAGTGGGAGTGGAGTGACGGTACAGTCTCAACATACAGAAACTGGAACGAAGGACAACCAAACAAAGAGGAACAAGACTGTGTATTCATCGATGGACGTAGCGGAGAATGGCATGACCTCGAATGTGCCAAGCTTCGTCTGGCCGTTTGTGAAAGAAACAATTCTGTTACATAGGTAGACAATAAGGTTACTCTTACAAAATTTGAACAACTCTGGTTAAAATGTAATTTTGCCAGAAAGTAGCAATGTAGCTATCAGACTTCAATAAATTTATACACATTAAACTTTGGACAAATATGGTCAGAGTGACAATATTTTTGTCACCCTATCAAGTATGTCTGGCTGCGGCGGCATACAGCGAATAGTGGTTTTGCCAGCAGAGATATTTGTCTCTTTTCTTTGTTTGATATTGTTCGCTTGTTTGTCGATGTTGTTGTTGTTGATGTTGTTGTTGATGTTGTTAAAGGATACTCGATGGATGAAGCAAAAAAAAGGTAAGAAAATTATATTGTTCTTCATATATTTTGATGTATACACTTTCTTATGTTTTAAATATTCCTTTTACTCATATGTGCATATAATTGGTAGTTTTACATCAAAATATCAAAATTACAACTCTACAGTAGTCAGTCCGTTTGGGAGAAAACCAAAATTCTCCCGAACGGGGGAAGTCTTATGCAAGATATTGTAAAGGCATGCCAGCCTAACAAAAACAAGGTTAAGCAAGAATGAAAACCACTCAAAAACTCAAAAACGGCGTGATGAGCCACCGATTAGGACATGGCTTTTCTGTAGCTATGACAATAAACCTTCCGAATATACATTTAAATCCATTACATTAGACCGAAAATTTTTGCAAGGGGGTTCCAAAACCCATTCGCCATTGGCAATGTACACAAAAAACGCTTGGGACTGAGGTTAAAATAGTCAAAACGGCGGCGCCCATGACCAATTTTTCTCCAGACCGGGAGAAAAGTAGATTCTCCGGAATGGGGGAATCTCCCGAACTGGTAGTAATTAACCTTTTTCGTTCCACTTTGCCCTTTCTAATCAGCGACTCTAAATTTCACCATGTTGACACATAGTTCAAAAGGCTTTCCATTATGGATTTTCACCACAATTTTGTCCAAGCCCGGACCATGCCAACATGATCCCACGGAACTGACGGTCGTAAGAGTTGGCAATGAATTGAGGGGAAGTCACTGGCAACGAACCAGATTTCTCAAGGTTGACTGGTAATGGGTATATTATGACACAGGGGTTTCTTCAAAAGGACACCTTTGTCAATAATATTATTAAAAAATCAGATTCTATGGAAAATTTACACCTTTCCCTATCTTGTCAAATTCAAGGCCCCAGAACGTTATAAATGATAGAAGAAAAGTACGCAATATATCACAATAACTTAACACCTGTTCGACAGCTATTAAACTTACTCCCTGCCGTCAAGAGAGTTGGCACCACAGAATTCTGTGGTTGGGGACGACTAAATAAAATGGAATATTGAAAAACAATCTGCTAGGTCAATAAAAGTCAAGTGAGGGAGTAGGTGCAGCTAGAGAACACGGCGTTCATGAGTTCTGCTCTATGACAGTTACATTTAGGCAGACGGGTATTTTACTGGTTTGTACGACTGTGTCTTCTGTGGGATCAGCTTCTCATGCACGGGCTTTTAGAAAGAGTGCAGATGGGGCTGAATTTGTATGGATAAAGCCCGAATCTGTGAGTTTACCCTCTAAGAACAATGAAGAACAAAAAGGAATTCCACAAATTTTAAGTAAAACTTTACACACAATTAATGTACAAGTTGCCTTCATTGAAATTCTGTAATTGCTGAAGAAGAGGGATGGTTCTTCAGTTATGTGGAATTTAACTTCATTGCACAAGATATGTGTAATTTTTACAGTAATTATCTGTAAATTTTTAATTACAAGTTCTGGAGTCTTTATTTTACTTAAAGTTTGAAGCGTATTTCTCTGTGAATAGTAGGTGCGCAGCTTCGATAAGGTGGTTGAGTGGTCATGATGTCTGCTTTGGAGAAATATCATTTTAAGTTAAACATTGTTAGATGAGGTTTCTTTTCATCTAGTACTCAAGATAAGTACACACTGAAAAAATTTTTGATATTAGCTTGCATTATTGTGCAGTGTAAGCAGAAGCTTAGAAGGATATTATTTTCTTCGGGATAAGTCCTCATTGAAGGAGAAAAATGTGACGTGAATATTTTCTTGGGATCGAATCCGTCTAGTTATAGGCTGGAGAAATTGGCATAGCCCAAACCCCACGTTGCCTAGCCCGAGCTTCTATGAATGCGACCACTCTGAAGAAGTTTTTTCTCCACCCTGGAAAGTTTTAAATTAAATAATTCTACATTCGGTGCCCCTGCATTTGGTGATCACGATAAGAAGCTTATGCTATCTTTAGAAAAGTAAGAAGTGGTGTCAATGAGGGGTAGAGCTGGACACCCTCCACTATCCTAGCTAGAGTGCACCTGCACATTGGCATCAAGGGAGAATGAGACAAAAATGTAACTTGAACAAATCAATCACTAACTCGAAATATTTCGTGGAGTGGCTAGGCTAATGGAAGGCTTATAAGAACACTGAAGTCCTGCTATGATCCACGAGGGAAGTTAAGGGTCCTTCCCTGGAAATGCCCCATCGTGAACGTCAAGAACCTTTTAACGAGTGTCATTTTTCAAGCTTTGGACAAAATTTAGGAAAAAGACCATTACTTCTGATAACTTTGACATTATAGAAAGTGACCCTAATTCAAATCTTTTGTAAATAAATGGCGCTCCCAGTTCCTGTATTTCTGGATCCGCCATGGGTAGGAATACCATAAAATTTATGCAATAAAGAAATACCCTTACAGCCACGAATTGTCTAACACTATTACTATGGCTGCCTGCAGGCACATTGACAAACCACGCACTCAATAAATGAGGACGGACGGATTTACTGTGTAGTGAAAGCAAAGGAAAATTAAATTGATTGCTTTGCCGTGCGCCGGGAGGGGGGGGGGGGGATAAATCTGAGAAAAGAGTCACCCTAAGTTAGCGAGTAGTATACTAGCTTTAGCCAAAATGCTTCAAATAATGGTTCTTTTCGTTCCCTGAGAGTTGCATGTTAACAAACCTTATTTTCTTCGTCTCGTGAATTCACATAGCTCGACGATAGACCAACTGCCTCTGCTGTCCAGCTGAGTGCGGCTGTGCTTGCGTTTTGTATATAGCTGAAATATTGTGCACTTTGTTTCAACGATAACTTAACTTTGTATGTTCTGGTGGCATTCAAAGGTAATCTTAAGTAAGAAAGATATTTCTTCATTCATATATCTTAAAAATTGGTAGGAATGTGTTTCTTTGGAAGATGCGATTTTTGGTCTCCTCAATTTAGGAGAAAAAGTAAATTGTATCAAACAACTTCTTAGTTAATTACGCTTTAGATTGGTTTCGATGGCCTTAAAACGTGATACGTCAGATATGTGTAGGTTGAATAAAACTAATGTGAAATATAGTGAGTAGAGCGTAAAAAGTTTGTGAATATTCCCTGCTGATGAGTCAATATTTCATCATAATTACCAACTTATTTTAATATAATATTAGCCTGAATGACTTCAAAAGTCAAAATCTCCACACGCTACATTTAACTGAGATGACGTGTTTCTTTAATTAAAGAACGAGAAGTTTCCTTGACTTTATGAACCTGTATACAAATCTACGAATAGAGTATGCAGCATTGCGCTTACCCTAACGCTGCAAATTGTATTGTAATGCCTTTATTGGTTAGAGTTGAAAATTTTTTCCTTGGGAATAAACCTAGATGTGTCAGATATACATAACATTCTGAACACGTTAAAGCTTATGCAAGTCATAATGAGTACAACATGAGGTTTGTAAGTATTCCATGCAAGTGTGTTAATATTTCAACAAATTACATGATTTTGTTAAAATAGCATCAGCCTGAGTGACTTTAAAAGTTAATATCTGCCAAACGCCACATTTTCCCGAGATGAAGATTTCCTTTATTAGAGAATATTGTGAATTTTTCCTTATTGTATGGCCCTGTATACAGTTCTACGAAAACAGTAGGTAGTTTTGCCTAACTTAACCCAACGCCCCATATCACGCCATCTGAACAGATTACTTCATATTTACTAAGTTTATCGTTTATATTTTCATCGAACTAAAGATATGCTCAGCATTAGCTGTAACAAATGTTTGGACAAAAAGACTTTGATGTGAGCAAAAAAAAAAAAAAAATGAATCCTTTACGTTTCTTCAGTTGACTAATATTTATCTCCCGGAAGGATTAAAAACGACAAGTCGCCTTGCACTAAGGTAGCATGAAAAGCTGCATTTTCTCGGCATTTAATGGAATTACCATATAAACACGTTAATTAAATGGCACAATTAATACCGTATACGATCGTTTAAAGCCAGTACCAAATAGACCTACCAAATGGTTCTCTTGCTCTAAGCATTCCAAGGACTTATGTGGGACCAGGACCATCGGAACCTTAAAGTCGCAATTCGAACCCTTACATAAAATCTGTCTGCCAAGGGCTAGATGTATCGCACTGCCTTGAAAATTATTCAAACCCGTAAAAATTCCTAATAGCGTCCTGAATTCCCGACACTTCCTTTTACTACTTTTACTATAATTTACATTAGGGGAAACTAAATTTGTCCAGCATACGTCAATTCCGGCCACCTTACTTGATTGACATTTCTCTACTCTGCCTGTTATTATTCGGATGTCCTAAATTGTTTATTTCCCGGATCTTGAAAAAGAACTGCCCTCCTCACGTTTCTGGGGACGACAGTATTGAGGTAGCCGTACATATATACACATGTGCTTGTGTGTACACTTGTTTACGTAAATGAACTTACAGTTATGTGTGAGTGTGTGTGCGTTTGTGTGAAGTTTTTGCGTTTAAGAATCACTGGACATGCATTTTCAAATGTACCACTCCCTAATCAATGAAGTCATTGTAAACATTGAAAAATCAACCCAATATTAGTTATCATTGACCGAAAGTAATGGAGACAATAGGTATTCTATCCCCACAGCAAGATAAATACCGTGCCCCCACCCTCCCGGGGTTTCGGTTTTTTTTTTCGATATAGACCTCCCTTAACAATGTTATTTTGGTATGTAGATAAATTTACTCTTGCCCCCACCCCTACCGAGATATCTAAAATCTACTAGCGGCAATAACAACAATGTCATGATGAGGATGTATAAAACTCTCACAATTAGTAGAAAATGGCAACGTGTCATACATAACAAATATTCTACAAAATGGCTAATAATTTACCTGCGGAGCTCACAATAGCAGTTGCAACAGAATAACATGTTAAAATTCAGCAGATATTTTTTACTAACGACACTACTTTGAATTGTCCATTCATCGAGCTTAGAATCAAATCGAAATTTAGCACTATTGTGTCTCTTCAAACACTTAGGTGCATTTACCATCCCTTTCAAGGGCACCAGCTAGATCTCAACAGTCCTTTGACCTACTGACAAGGCAAATAGTCTTTGTAATTTGCTTCATATTTGGGAGAAAGAACAATAGAAGTTGTGTATTATCTTCATAGAGTAAATACATAATAGCGATATGACCATTGTTTGATCTATTCTTTATCTCTTTATGAACGATGTTTGTAACTGGCAAATGTTTGATTTCGACGATTGTGTAACCTATACAATGGTTTGTGTTAGTATCCGAGGTTTCATTTGAACCAATGATTTTTAACACAAAACTCCAGGAAAGGATCTTGAAAACAGCTATCTCTGACATGATGGTAATAGCCAACTAAGATGTTTGGCTTCTTTTATTTTATTAAAATGCTTTTATTTTCTCACAGCATAAGCTATACGTGTGGACACAGTGGTGTCACGGAGCAGTGGCGTAACTCCTATGCGCTCTGAGGGGCAACCCCCGGGCACGCGGGCTAGGGGGGAACCCGGCGTGCCTGGCACCCACGATGATACTTTGCTTGCAATGGACCTTTGGAAGTGGGAGCTTTCCCCACCTGGGTCTGGCATAGGATTACACTTTAGACCATAACTATCGAAATCTTGAGAAGACATCAAGCTGTCGGGGGCACCCAACTCATTCTTGCCTCCGGGCACCCTGAACTAAAGTTACGCCACTGCCACGGAAGTGAGTATGGCTGGGAAACGTGCCCCCAAATTTTCCGTACCCTCATGTGGCCCCAATGTAATTTTAGAGAAACAGCGGACAAGCACCTTTCACATGTAGATTTGGAAACCAAAGTACATTTAGGGAGCGCTTCCAGCCTGTGTACCTCGGGAAACATGACATTATTAGTGCGACATTTCAAATGGAATTATTAGACCAGGCGGAGAAGGGGAGGGTATCGTCACCCGAAAGCGAAATTTATAAGACCAAGTGGATTTGGTCAATTTTGGGTCGCTGATTCTGAAAATTGAGGGTATACGGGCCATATATGGGCTTTTCTGCGCCATTTTTACGTTTAAAGTTTGAAGGACGCCCTCTATCGGTCAAAAATCTTGTTTTCTCCATATATTTACGGTCAAATCATTGGCTGAGGTAAAATTTGGTCCTTATATTCTGTAAAGGGATGTCTACTAATGAATACTGGGAAATATTAATATGCAAATTAGATAGGGTCAAAGGTCAAATTATAGTGTTAGCAGAAAAAAATAGGTTGAGGGTTTGAGTTATGGAAAATCACATCAAAACCTGCCTCACACTCTACAGCACCATAGATACTCATTTTAGAGCTAGTGGCAGGGGTGTGACCAACATCGCTCTAGTTGTCGTCTTCGTAAGATGGCGTCATAGGGCTAACGTAAAAAGTTAGCAGTGAGTTTCGATGGCGCGCGCACTGAACGTGAAGCTAGCAAACGTGATTTTGGATAATTGGCTAGGGACGGCATTCGCTATACGAAGGCGAGTGGCAGTAATTCCCCGACCGAGGGCCAAATGGTGTACCCCAACTGTAAAAGCACGGCCATATACAATTTTATCTCTACAAAAGGGATCCATCATTCCTAGATGGGGAGGGAGGGGATAAGAGACCCTACAGTGGGAGGGGGGACACAATAACAGATCAAACGTTGCTCCTGCATGGATCTATTAGTAGCACGAGAAAACTGAAACATTTGCGTACGTTTGACTTTGATGTAGGTTTTTACATGGAATACACCCTGGTCAGTCACAATTTTATAAAACCTAGGCCTAGGCTTTTCCATAAGATAAAAAAGTCTCACTAGGAAGTGCTCCCTTATATTTACCTCTTTCCCCAGACCTCTCCTGAACTTTCACTAAATAATGAAAAATCTTAAATGATTAGTTCAACTTGCTTACAACTTTCCATAAAAAGCACCATTTTGCATGTATGGCATCCTGCATTACCGTACTAGTAGTTTTCTCAGAATGAAGGGGTAGACCCAGACCAGAATAGACCCAGCCCAGAATAGACCCACCCCTCCCCTTTCTTACCAGCACAAAAATAAGAAACACTAAAATGAGATATTTTAAATAAAATCACTTTCAACACTGTCAAAGTAGCATACAACCATTCTGCATTTTCGTCACTTTCTATCAGCAAAAGTTACTCAAATGGAGGTTATTTCTCCCTCCCTCTAGACCCCTCCAAGGACGGCTTTTCTTGCACGCTATTTTTTCTGCTAACACTATAATTTGACTTTTGACCCCATCTAATTTGCATATTAATATCAATATTAATATTTCCCAGTATTTATTAGTAGACATCCCTTTACAGAATATAAGGACCAAATTTTACCTCAGCCAATGATTTGACCGTAAATATATGGAGAAAAGATTTTTGACCGATAGAGGGCGTCCTTAAAAATTAAAACGTAAAAATGGCGCAAAAAAAAACCCGGATATGGCCCGTATACCCTCGATTTCCGGAATCAGCGACCCAGAATTGACCAAATCCACTTGGTCTCATAAATTTCGCTTTCGGGTGACGATACCCCCTCCCTTCTCCGCCTGGTCTATATTGTCGTAATCTGTTGAAAGCGCTTTCGGACCACTAATGCCATGAATTGTCCATCATCATTCACTCCTCCACCCTCCTAAGTTCATTATCCGTAAGTTATCTGCATGTTTCAAGATCTTTGTAACACTGTATATATTTCCTGTCTAACTACTATCCAGTGACACGTGAAGACACTTTAGCTGTTAATATCCGTAATTGTGAATACTTTCAAGCATGAAAAGTAAGCTTTGTTTTTCCTGGATCCTCACTGTGGCAAAACAAACACGGGAAACCTGAAAGGGTAGTACTTTGTTAAAGGAATATATCTTGCGCAAACATTTCAGTAACTTGAATGCATTTTTTATGCCCTCAGATCTCAACCGGTCCTAGCTTTCTTTGTTAGCTGATGTAATTTCTTTTTCTTGTATTGCTGATGAAGATACTGAGAATGTCATTCTATTGATTATGATTGTAAGGTGCTCAACACCCACAAACTAGAAAATTGTCACAAGGAGGCCAAGAGGCTCAAAAAGGATATTTAACCAAAATTAGTAACTTTTTACTTCAATCTATTTACACTTCAAAAGTTATCACAATATTGTCTACCTCCTTATTCCTGTATCTTTCATTTTCGACCTATCCATTGGCGGTTATGACAATCGTACCTACGTGGTTACGCCAATGAGAGGGCGCAGCCTTCACGTAAGAGTGGGGACTTTGGAGTCGGGCTGGGAAAACTTGAAATTTTGTATATTCTTAGAGTCTATTATATTAGTCGGGAAAGAAACAAAGATTTTCAGCATTTTATTAGCAATAAATTTACTTTGAAAAGTCCCTACAGTTGGATGACCCAGTGAAAAAACCAAAGTTTCCTCCGAGGGGCTTTTCTTTTTGAGGGTGCTACGTCCGATGGTGGGACACTATTACTTTAGTTATGACTACATTATGACCGGGTCTGAAAGTGACCGTTGACATCCAGTAACAACAAAAGAACTATTGCATTCAACATGGCGAGAAGCGAAGTATGAGATTTCTCGAGGTTGAATTTCTTGAAGTACAGACTGACCCCCATTGACCTGTTGGCATTCAATAATCCCCAAAATTTATTACTATATAATTAAAGTAACGTCGTTTTGCTAGAGTCCAAAGGCCATTTGGCGTCAACAAAGGTCAATATATGAAGTCCTTATAATAACTCATATCTCAGAAAAGGAAAAATTTACTGAATTGCATACTCTGTTCTACATACATTGAGAAGGAGCATACTGTTTTCGATGGGAGGTCAAAGACCATTAAAGTAACTAGAGGTCCAACTGCGAAGAACATTTCAAACACGGTATTTCAGTAAGGGAAACATGAATCTCATATAAAACATGCTGGTACCCCGTTTTTAATAAAACTCCATCCTTTTGGTGGAGGTCAAAGGTCATGACAGGTCACCATATAAAACTGAGGGAACATTGTAACTCACAAAAATCGACAATTCTTCAACATCGGTTGGGGGCACGAGGGGGCATGAGGGCAGGTGCCGCCCTCATTGATTTGTAAGAATATTCGATTTTTTATATGAACCCCAAAGGATGTTAAGCTACAGATTTCTTGAGGGGGTTGGGCGAGGTGAGTTTTCGACTGAGTGATGGATCTATTTTATTATTGCCCTACCACAGTTCGTTACTCCTTTACAAACTATTGAATTTCCCCCTCTCGGCCATTCCAATGGCAAACTGTATGTTAGTAAAATAATGATTTTTGTGAAGTGCTTGGTGTGCTCTTAGGTATTTGCATTTGGATGTCAGTTATAAGCATCATAGTAACGTTCCCATTTTGTAATTACTCCACAGTTCCCAGGCGGCCCTATATACCAGTCTCATGGTACGAGCATTGGAGGGGTACCACGTCACGATCAAAATATCACTAAATAATTGTAATTGGTTAAGAGTAAATCAGTTCAACGCTTTCCGAAGGATAGCACCATCTTGCATCTAGGCCACTTTACAAAAACAAAAATTCTCCAAGGGCAGGATCTCCACATAATCCACTTAGGCACTAAGAAAAAGTAAGAACAATTCACTAAAGCATGATAAGTTCAAATCTTTGCCAAAGATAACACCATTTTGCATCTAAGCCACCTTAACGAACAAAACGTTCCGACACCCCTTCCCAGAATTCCCACACTCGGTGACAACAGACGGGGCCACCTCAGGTGTAAAGTATCGTAGATACGCATATGCACACTTTACACCGACTCTCTGAGTCTGTCTTGGGTGGAATTACGACATCAACGTGTGTGGTGCCCCCACCCATCATCAAACCTGACTGCGCCACTGTTAAGCACGATACATCAAGCAAGCCAACGTATACCCAAGTCAAAATGAAAGAGGCTGAATTATTACCATGCCATGTTAACATTACATCCATCTGTTTGACCAATAGACACTTTTCCAAGAAGCAGTTGAAAAGGATTATGGGACAGAGTTTTGGTACGTGTCGGTTTTGTCAATGGCATTTTAATGTGGCCAAAAAATGACGCGTACCAAAACTCTGTCCCATAATCCTTTTTAACTGCTATTTGGAAAAGGTTTTGGGTTGATGTATCTTCAGCATTCTATACCTATGTGTAAACATAGTAACTTCACAATGATAGTGTGTCAATTTGAACCAAGAGTCTCACTCTACTTATTGGCAAGGTATCATTGAAACTTGAGATTTCTGGTTTTATACATAGACATCTTTCAGCCAAAGACAACGTCTCCAGAGATAATCATCGAAACGAAGTTCTTGTGGTAATTAAATAAGGAACAGTCTAGGTTAAAAGTTGTGTACATTAAATTCATATTACAGGCCTACTCACAAAATAATCAGTAATTTAGTAGAATTGGATGACCCTTAATTTTAGTGACTGGTGTAACACGACTGATGTATAAGATGTTGCTTTTCTCCTGATGGAATTAACCGCGTGTTTGGTCTAGCGGTAGAGCATCCGCGTCTCACGCGGGAGGCCCGGGTTCGATTCCGTGGTCGAGTCATATCAAAGACTTTAAAAATGGAACTTACTGCCGTTGTGCGTGATGCTCCGCATAAGCAATGGAGTAAGGGAAAACAAGCCAGTGAGCCACAACTGAAAAAAGGCCGTGGCCGGCTCGACTTGAACCAATTTGTTGGAAACTGGGCCGTTGAACCTCAGCTAACTAACCTGATGGAACTGAATCGCTACACGCGCTTTAATGCCTTCCGCCGTCTTGAACCTTGTCATATTGTAGTCATTCACCACAATGTAATCAAGTTCTGTAAAATTTCGGTTCAACGATGTTTCAACGATGCTCCCCGGCCTCTCCTACAGGAGTGTGGCAGGCCGTAAAGAATGTTTATACTCAACCATTTACATTCGAATATCACAAAATCTGAGGAGATCCTAACTGGGTCAAAGTTACCATTTTAATTATATGATCTTGGAAGAGCTCCCGGGGGCCTTATTCCCCTAGACGCCAAGAAGTTCCACCCCCAGACCACGAGTACAAATCTCACGAGAAGAAAAAACGTTTTAAGTCCTAAGCTTTGTACTTTTGTAGTTCACAATCTTAAAGGGGTTCATTGAGTTGATATCGACTATTTTGTGACAAGTTTTAAGGGAATCATTGCATGACAACGCTTCTTATTAGCCTCATTGCTCATGTTTCACCTCCTGTAGTGAGCAAAAATGTGGAAAATTGTAGTTTTTATGGGTTTTAGAGCTTGCAGTTCACCATGCTTGTCCAAGCCCATGATAGACCAGCATCTCTTAAATAAACAACACTTATAAACAATTGTGACCTTCAATCACAACAGCTGTTGGTTGTAGGAGTTGCAAGCCTGTCAATGCAGTTGGAATAAGCCTCACTCATTGGTTGTCTTTGAACAGGGGTTGCATATGATTAATACCTAACTGTAAAAAGTGTCTGGTCACGAATTTGTAAGAAATGATTTTAATCATTAATTACCCTATCATTACCATTTCAGTAATGTGTCAGATGTGCAGAATCTCTTAGTTTGACCATTTATCAAGTTGTGAGTAAACCTCAACAGGTGTGATAAAAAATTATGAATTATGTGAACCAACTCAATGTGCCCCTTTAACGTTAAAGTCGCTTTGATTATTTGTTCATTTCATGACAGGCCAACTCCTCAGCCTTGAGTTGTCATAATGTGAAAATCTACGGACAAGGCCTCTAAGAATTTTTAATGAAGATAATCGAATAAGTATAGGAGGATTAGTCGTGGTGTGCTACCTAAAAGTTGAGCGCTGTCGAATAACATGTGCAGACATTACACTGTTGTATAAAAGTTTTGAATCAATGTGACAGACGCGTTCGAAATGAGAGTTTCGTTAAACGTCTGCATGTGCCCAAGAAATTGTGATGTGCCTTCTACAAACACACCACAGAACAATATATTTTGGGTGCGCCTTGATACATTTCCTTTTTAATCTGTAAAAGATTCTCTGTAGATTTACAAAATAAAAGGAAATACCTAAAGAAAAAGGAAAAAATGGCTGTCAATTTGTTTCCAAAATTGACAGCACTCTTTCCATTTCCTCTTTGTATTTCTTTATTTTTGTTCTGTAAGTCTACAACAGTGTGTAGACATTTTTACAGAGTAGGCGACCTGTAGTTTCTCCTGATAGCACTAACTGCGGGCAGAAAAGACTTTTTGCGTAGCCTAGTCGTAGGCCTAAGTAGCAGACTTGTGACCAAAAGGAGTCGAAGGGGTCGACTGACCCCACCCCCTCAACCTTTAGAAGAGATATCCGTGTGCCCACGTCTTTCAAATTTTGCCCTCAGCTTCTGATCAGTCTTGCTTATTCAAAAATTCTTAGTTGTAACATCCTTTAAACAAGACCCCACCACCTGGAAAGCGATCATCAACTTGTTCAAACGGTACAAATTCTAGTTCCTCGAGTTCCCGGCGTTTGCCAGAAAAGAGACTCCCTCCCAACCGTAATAATACCTGGTTAAGGGCACTGCAGATGATAGGGGGAGCACAACCAAATCAAATCTTTCCCTGGCTATGTCCCAAATTCAAAAAGACTTGACAGGCTGTGCGTAACGATTTAATTGTTCTCAAATAGTTGCCTCAGCAACGTCTTAGGTAATCAAAAGTGGCTTGTTATATCCATGGCCAATTGGCATCTCATCTCTTTCGTTTATTAGTTTTCATAATATTCGTTGCTTCAAATCGATCTCTACACAAAGTGACTGGTTACAAGCAGAGTGTATCTAACATAGTTGGAATGATATGATTTATGACTTTAATAGACAAAAGGGGCTTCAGGAAAGAGATGTTGAATGGCGCTATTTACTTTTGCATGAAGAAAATAAAACAAGGCACCAAATAGATCAATTTTACGATCTGATGTAACACGCAAGGATAGGTTTTAAGAAGAATATCCTTTATGTTACGTCTTTCATTACTCATTTCTTAGAAGACTTTGCATAGCCTTGATTCAATAAGCATTTCACTTTCTGTCAGTGAGATTACAGTTGCGCTAACCTTTATCACTTCTAAAGATTTTTAATACGCATATTGACGAAATTAATCACAGTCAGGAAGTTGCAGTCGCTGACGAACGAGATGTCTAACAATCGTTACGTTTGTTTAGTTCCACGACGTTATATTTCAATCGATTAATGTAAGAGGATCATAGAGAAAGACGGACCATGTGAATGGTGTGGGTTGAGTACTCCCGATAGAGGGCAGCAGCCCCTTAGTCTTGCTCTCAATGGGTATGTATCTGTACCTAACAAATTCTTCAACCCCTAAACACGCACAAAGTCACTAATTTGTCGTGAAGAGTGCCATTTTCTTGCAATTTTGGGGGGTTTCATTGAGGTGCCAATTTTGCCAACTTGTGCATAAAGATGGCAGACAAAAAAAAAAAAAAAAAAAAACCAGCAGTTCCAATATGAAGGCTTAATTTGTGGTTTTGGAGTGCGATTTCAAGCCATCTAGAACGTTTTTCCTCTATACCGGCAACCATCGCATGATAGATACGCAGAACTACAGCAACAAAGTTTGGCTTATTGAGTGCAATAGCCTGCAATATAAGGAGTTTCGGATACCAACGTTTCGCCACACAGGGTCCCAGTCATGCTAGACCAAACTGTAGCACCAACTGTTGCTTTTCCAACGCGACTTCATGAGATAGGGCTTTTGGGATGACAAATTGTCTTCTGCAGTCAGCCCTGTCCATGCTGGGACAGGCCGGCTGTCCTGTACAGCTACTCTCTTATACGAAGTGCCCCTATGGTTATTGGAGCACCACTGTAAGGAATGTGTTCAGCCCGTTTGCTGCTATAGGCAGATAGAACTGCACATTAAATGCGTCTCTATACTGTCCTGTATGATCCATACAATTAAAAGGCTGGTGTAGCACAATTGATGTGTACGATAACTCCTTCACCATTGACGAAAACGAATCACATGACATGGCCATTCACCACAACATAACTAAGTTCTGTCCTTATTCGAACCGTAAATGCTCCCCCTCTGAGTGTTGTAAGCCGCAATGAGTGTGTAAACTCAGTCACTTACATCGAATGTCACAAAATCTGAGATGTAAGAAACTCTCCTCAAAAGAGTAACTGGGTCAAAGTAATTTTCTATATAGCAAGAGCTTTCAAGGGCCTCATCCTCCTAAGACCCCAGGAGTTCCACTCCTAGACCGTCCCCGTGAGGCGCAAGCGAGCAAACAGGCAGCGTGAGCAGTCCTAAGCTTTGTACTCTCCTAGCACAAAATCTGGACGTCTTTCTATGATTGTCTGTTCATGTCATAATAGACCAGCTCTTCGGCTCTCAGTTGTAATAATGTGAAACTCTACAAGGCCTCTAAGACTTTTACATGAAGAAAGTTTAATAACTCAATGGGAGAAGTAATTGTGGTGTGCTACATAAAGGTCAAGGACTATTGAAGGACATGGGCAAAGATTTACGCTGTTGCATTAAAGGTGTGATTCAATGAGACAGCCGTTGAAATGAGAAACTTTCGTTGAAAGTCTGCATGTGCCCAAATAGTTAATGTGCCCAGGGCCGTAGCTAGGTCCATATGTTTGGGGGGAGGGGTGTGAAGGTCCCCAATTTCGACTGGATAGATGTTTTTCCAACTGAATGGTGGCGCAGAAATTGCACCATTTTTATGCGCCCTGCGTTTATGTATAGCGGTGGGTTAGTTAGATAGGGTTTTATGCCTCAACTTACAACCTGTTGGTTTAATCTAGCGACGCCCAAGATGTTTTTTTCCAGTTGTGGGGCACTGGATTGTTTTCCCTTACTCCATTGCTTATGCGGAGCACAAGGCACAATGGCAGTAGGTTCCATTTTTAAAGTCTTTGGTATGACTCGACCCGGGAATCGACCCCGGGCCTTTCGCGTGAGAGGCGGATGCTCTACCACTAGACCAAACACGCGGTCCTTTATAGCAGTTGGGATCCTTCCTTTGTCACTACATAAAGGTGCCGTCCTGGGGAAGGGGTCTAAGGGGAGGGGGAGTCCCCTCCCCTTTGAGAAATTTTTGTTAATTTAAGGTTGCTTAGATGAAAAGGTGCTACATTCGGGATATTTTTTGGAGCTGATCATATATGGCTAGAAAATGTCCATAATTAAGTGAATTCTAAATTTTGCAACTGCCTGGATTCTTTTTCCAAATGAGTGGCGGTCCGTAAATTGCACCTTCGTTTTTATGCGCCCTGCGTTTGAATATAGCACTGGGGATCCTTCCTTTGTCACTACATAAAGATGCCGTCCTGGGAGAGAGGTTCCCCCTCATATTTGAGAATTTTTTTTAAATTTAAAGTTGCTTAGATGCAAAATGGTGCTATCTTTGGGATATTTTTGGAACTGATCTTATATGGCTTAAAATGTCCATAATTTAGTGAATTCTAAGATTTGGTTAGGTGATAGCAGACAGTATGCTGTCTAAGAGAAGAATACGTTGTCAACAAACCTGATGAAGCCCCCCCCTTTTTTGACTTCTTTACTGCCTTCTGTTCGGGCATCTAAGGCTGGCATATACCTGTAGAGGGCCTCCTGGAAGCTCTGGATCAATTATATAAAATGGTGGCAATGACATAATGCTTATTACCTGACATCTAAATAATAATATAAAGTATGACGCCAAGCACTTTTTATCTATCGTATTTTTACTAATTTTGAACGAAAATCCAGACGAACAGCTTCAAGCAATGAGGAATGGGCGGGAGGGAGAGTATAGGTGCAGAAAGGTGATATTAGACCTCCCAGACAGGTATAGCAAAAGGGGTTTAGGACTAACATGCGCGTTTCAGAATGTACACCTAGTTTATGCTATAAAAGATCACTGGTACGCTTGTGCTTATAATGTTCATAAGTGATACAACGTGAAGATTGCGCGTGAATTGCGCCGAAATTTGTAGGTATACTTCAATGCCAAAATGAAAAACCTGCATGCAGACTCAGCCAGAGGTGGTGATTTGATTTGCCGACATGGCCTGGCGAAGCGTTCTGACTGGGGGTCAGCTACTCTCGGTTCCGACAGATGCAATGGGTTGCCGAACTCGAAATACAAGGCGCGCGAAGCGCGTCAAAAAATTTAGGGTTATATTGAAAAAAATTCACATTTCTGTTTTCATTAAGAAAAGTCGAAAAAGTTTGAATTTTTATTGAAGAATCTGTCCTACTTAAGAGCAAAACCATGAAATTTGTTGGGGTGACTGCATGGTCGTCGTCGGGGATTACATTCTTTATCTTACCCGCTAAGGCTCCCCCTACAAAACTGAAAAATCCTTTTCTTACAAAATATGTTGGCCACGATGGCAAGGCTGAAGAAAGAATCTTCCAAAAGTTAGGAAAAAGAGGAAAGAACTTCGCAACGATGCATTTCTTGTTTAGAATCACGCCTACACGGAAGAAGAGTATTTGTGGAAACGTTGAATAAATCCAATATCTTTGAAACGGGGAGCGTTACCACTAGATAGAACTATAGATGAGAGCGCGTCCAGCGCCCGAAAATTTTTAGAAGTTATAGAAACAATCGTTACTGATCTTATTGGCTACGGGCCTGATAAATAGACATTTGGAATATTTTCTGAGTATATCTATGTCTTCACCAATATTAGTCTATATAAAATTTTGCGCAATTTTGTGGGGCTTGGAAAAATTTTGGACGGCTTAAGCCCCCTAGCCCCTGTAGAACTGTGTCTGGTATAATTACTTTAATGTTCATGAGATTGATTGCAAATCGTGACGCACGCGCTCGAAGTGCGCCAAAGTTCTCATTAAATAAGATTTCCATGACTGCATCGACATACTTTCCATTGCCCAACAAACCAACATGCCACTCAGAAAGCCAGGCTTTTACCTGGTAATTTCTAAACAGCTTTCAACTTGTGCTTCTCCGAAAGTTGCTATCGGAACATATTGATAATAAGAACAACACTGAGGTAAGGTTTGAAGCGTGGGGAGCGCGCAAAAATTTTGATAGTTTGAGAAGAATTTGAGAAAAAAGGACAGTTTTAATTCGATTTTACTTGAGGAAGATGACGTTTGGTATTATTCTCACTTGATCTAGTTGGAAAATATATACAAAGTTGACATAGGCTCAGTCAGAAAAATGTGCTAGACTTAGATATCATAAATGACAACTGGTATTTCAGATTTTGCGACTATCGTTACTCTGACGAACTTGGGGGGGGGGGGGAGACATCCCCACAGCCCCCGGTCGCGACGGCCCTGAATGTGCCTCTTCCAACCACAGAGAAAATGCATTTTTGGGTGCGTCTTATACACCTTCACCCCTCAGGCGATGGCGCCAAGGTTTTCCTGATAGCACTAACTGGAGTTAGGCAGGGCCGACGCTAGATGGGGTGTGGGGGGTGATACCCCCATCATCCACGCAGTAGGCAAAATCCTGCACTAGTCGGCAAAATGAAGGAAAGAGGGAAGTGCAAACGAAGGAAAGTTAGAGGAAAGAAGAAAGAGGAAAAAAGAGAAAAAAGAGGAGAGAGAAGAGGGAGAGAGAAAGACCGAGCGAACAGAGAAAAGAACAGGGGAGGGAGGGACAAAGCAGGGCAAGAGAAAGGGGCTGGTTCAGACGGAAGACAGGAGACTTAAATGCATTTGTAGACAAAGTTTATCACAATACTTTCAAAGACCGTTAGCAACACTTTTTGAAACTTAAAACATTCTGTCGGCAAAAAAGCCACATAGGGATTTTCAGTGCCATTGTATACTAAAAGAGTTCATCTTTCATGTGGTTTCTGGCATTGAGTCGGTAAATTCTGCACCAGTCGGCAAAATGAAGGAAACATGAGGAAACATGAGGAAAAGAAGTGAAAGAAAGAGGACAATTTCTGTAATCAGAACCCAAAATTTTCGACGCACTACGCGCGCTGTAATGTCTCTCCAGTTTCTTCAGTAGTTCCATCCAACATAGCTAGATAGCATAAGTCTTGTCAACCTTACCAAGTAACATGTAGGCAGGGTACACAGGTTATGTAGAGGTCGTAAATTTCATCCCATATCACAAAGCCTAGTTGCTGTTCTCTAGTGTGTGTCATGCGGTACGGTCAGTTGGTGAGCGACTCACGGAGCAAAGTTTGGCTATTTCATCGGGTAGTCCAGGTGGTTTCGACACAATGTATGTTGTCCCCGATACCGTCTACAACCCTTATAGTTTTTATGTTTTTCTTTTTGTACTTAATGATAACACGTTTTTTGTGTCAGCCTACCAAACATTTTCGCGCCCTTTGCAATTTTACGATTCAAACTCAAAAGAACAGTATCAGTGCGTAACTCGGTTCTTGACATATTAAGTGATATAATGCTAAATATACGCTACTCTGTAATGGCATGGGATAGTTAGGCTCCTTCATATCCCTTTCTCACCCCCTCGACATGCTGTCGGAACTTGAACTTGGGGTCGCTGGCATGGCCCGACCCCACGCCGGGAAAATGCTGTCGCCACCCATTGTCGGTTTACTTATTTTAGCTTTCAAAAGGGTCATTTCTGCGATAAAATCTCCCCTCACCAACTCCTCGACGGCATCGGGGCTGTCGAGGCTTCGGGTCGTTGCCCCCCACCCTTGGGCAAATCCTGGCCCCACCCCTGCTGGACCACTACCGGTTGGACTAACGGTTCTCAGCTCTAACTGCATCTCTTATGAAAACTTTCAGTCGGCATTTGTTTCTTCTCAGTCGGCAAATACGGCACCCCCCCCCCCCCATGAAAAATGCTCTGGCGACGCTCCTGAAGGTCCCTAGCTTTGATGAACAGTAATGTTTTTCTAGTGCCCATCATATGTATATAAACTAACTCGTCTGAATGCAGGCGCGTAGCCAAGGAGGGGGCGAAGGGGGAAGCCCCCTCTCCTTGAGCATATATTTTGTATTTTTTTTTATATGATTGAATGTATTTTTTATGATATTGCTGGTAACTCAAAATAAAAAACAATGTTTAGATGCAATTTGCAAGGCCTGAGAAAGTGTCATTTCCAGCGATCTGGGAGACATCTTAGGCCAAAGTTTTCTTGTACGCTTCGCACCAATATGGTGGCGCTACGCTAAGATAGTTTGCCTACAGGCTTGGCTCCCTCCTTGGCAAATTCCTGGCTACGGGCCTGTTTGAATGTAATTTTGTTGATGAGTATGTACATATGAGAAATGAATTGAATTGAACTGAATTTCTGTGAAACATTTTCAAGGTACCATAGCCCCGTGAAAAAGCCGATTGTCATTGTACCTACCAACAAACCTCCTGCATCTTAACATTGGCATGTGATTCTGAAAGAGGTTATTATGAAAAATGATCACATTGTGTTTACTGTTATTTGTTTAGTGGGTATCTAATGCCATGTGAAGATAGCCAAAAGGGTTTGTAGTGCCAAATGCTTCATTTTAATGGTCTTGAATCTGAAAATACCTTCAGGGGGCGTTGCTTCCTGGTCCACAAGCGAGGCGTTGCCCCTGGATCCGCAAAGGACCCTACGGCAGGCCACTGCACCAAGAACCCGAAAGGTGCCCACCGAAACAGGTGAAGTGCTCCAGACCACATGGTCTGCATTCTGCTCTGTTTCTGTAGAGATAATTACAATAAATAGAGTTTGTAGTGTAAGTAAAATAAATTAAAATTAGTTTCAACTATCATCTTAGTGGCCCAAAACATGTTATCGTCTTCCACACATTATTCCTAAAGCGGGGGTCAGACGGGCTTTGTATCTTTTTTATTTTTCACTGGACTTACTCAGATCACTCTTAAAGCGGCTTTTAAATACCCCCCAAACATGGGCGGGATTTCATGTCTCAAAGTGGGGGGGGGGCAAACCCGTGGAGATTGTCAAACGGCGCCGAAGGCGCCGCGGGAGCGCGAAGCGCCCCAGGGTCCCTGGGTCCCTGGGTCCCTGGGTCCCTGGGTCCCTGGGTCCCTGGGTCCCTGGGTCCCTGGGTCCCTGGGTCTCTGGGTCCATGGGTCCCTGGGTCCCTGGGTCCCTGGCGGAGTTTAGGGGCAGGGCCCCGGTGGGGTCCAGGAGGAAGCCCCGGAAGCTCTAGGGTATTTACGAAATTGTAGGCACTGAAATGATGCATTTTAGCTCAACTTCAAATGACACAAGGTAGGCACTTAACAAACCACAAAAATCACAATTTGACTTTTTTCAATTATTCTCTTATTCCGTATGATTAACAGTTGGGATCGATAATGAAGAGGGCTTGAAGAAGGAGGAGAAATGGATTATTTTTAGGGTTTCCGGGACATTGGAACAATAATTGTAAGTATTCAGACTGGGTGCGAGCGAAGCGCGCAGAAAAAAATCGCATTTTCAGACTTTTTAGCGCCGTGAGTAATAGAAAAGCTAAGAAAAGTATCCTCACTGAGAGGGGTCTTGTCCTACCCTCCCCTTTGCTAAGAGTCTGACGGTTGTTACATTTATGCAGGTCGGTGGTGTAAGAATTTTGCTTTAAAAACTTTTGGGGGAGGGGGAACTTCCCCCTCCGCTGCGTATGGCCATGGGCGCATTGGTGGTTTCAATGATAATAGAAGAGTTTGTACGAAGCTATGACAAGCAAGATATTCTTTAGGAAGAAACCCCGAATCCAGAAAAATATGTAAAACGGGTGCGCGCGAAGTCGGCCAAAGAAAACAGCGTTGAGACAGGTTTGAGATAGTTAATTGAAGGCGATTGTTTTTCTTTAGTTTTAAATGCTGTATTTTTCATTGCATGAAAATCTTTCTTCTTTCCCCAGGTGCCCCCTCTTTCCACAGAGCCAAAGGAACCTATATTCTGCTTTATGGTTCTTTCTTTCACGTTTCCGTTTTGTCGATGGTCTAGAACAAGCCCGCCTCAACTTTTTTTATTTGTGTGGAAAATAAGATAGAGTCGATTTTGAAGGTTATAGACTGTGTGATACTTAAAAAGTCAATTAAATGGGTAATTTTTACATCGACATGGCCAAGGGCATCGGCAATTAAAGTGTCAGGGAAGTAATGTTCATTAGAGGATGCATCTTGGGAAGTTGTGGCAGGTGAAGCCTTTAACCGCGAGCGCCGAAGGCTGCAGAATGAGGGTCCTCCCCAATTTTTTTTCTTAAATTCGATGCCTTTTGCGGCCATTCTGGACCATCTTCTTTTTTTTCTGAAAATCCTGCTCCTCCAGGTGTAATTTGAAATGCTAATGAAATAGTTTTCTTATGATGATCGCAAATTTAAGATAGTAACCGTCAGTCAATTTGCTGATGATGGTGGTAGTTGGTGGGGCAATGAACAAACATTCAGAGGTGAAGCGAGTTTTTTTCAAAAGAGTTATTTTCTCAAGCTGTTCCACAGGAAATAATAACGAGGCACTTCCACCAAAGTTTTCCTCCGCAAAGCATTACAGTATGCAGCATGCAGCAGTACTAATGAGAGAGCAATTTATATGGGGCCCATGGGAAACACGCCGATTTTTTTTTTTTTTTTTGCGAGAATGGCGATTCCCTATACATGGGTAGGATGGGCAGGATTTGTGACTGATTGCAAGTACCATGGTCCATTTAATGCCGTACATTAGTTCTTTCAGTGACCCTTATTTCAGAGCTTTATTCACAATAGTGTGGCGCGTGGGGAGAAAAGAAATTTTACGGTGCCAGACAAAATTTTATTGGTCAATTTTCTCTAAGGGTGCGCACGGAGCGCCGAGAAAAATCCTACTAGCAATTTTATGATTTTTGATATTAATGTTTCCTTTATGTAAGATTGCAAAATTAAATCATAGCAGGCTATTGGAAATTTTCTTTTTTTCGCTCATTTTTTTTATTATTTTATTTTTAAGCTCTGGAAAAAGTGAGGGCAAGTGCCCCCTTGCCCCCCGTAATCCCGCCTACGCCCCCAAACATATTTTGGAATGTGCCTATATCTCTAAATACAATTGAACAGTGGCTAACCTTTGATTGACATTAAATTCACACGATAACATTACTCTGATTAGTCAACGATATCTTATGCAGATGTACCCAGCTGCCCAGTATATCAGACAGCTCACATGCAGTAGTTTGTAGATATGACCTTAATTTAGCAATGTAAAGTCAACCAAAGCCACCATATACTCGTATGAGAGGGGCGCTGGACAGGAGTGTTCGCTAAATTGTACCAGGAGATCGATGGAAACTTAGTTGGAAGACTTTCTAATGTCCTTTTTTACCCTTTAATGTGAAACAAACACATAAAAAGTATTTTCAGTCCATGACCAAGTCGTTCTTTTCAAAGCATGCCCAAAATTGATTTGTCTCTAGTAAATCACATCACAGTAGCAATTGCTTTTCTTCTAGGAGGTGCTTCTTAGTTACCGGTGACTGATCTGGAAACTAGAATGCGACACACTCACACTCACACTCACACTCACAAATTACGTGATGTAGGTTGTAGTTTTGTTTATAAAAAACAATGTTTTAGTTATGACACAGAAAATTTTCACACAGTGACAACCATGATATATACCGAATAAAAGGCATTTTTAAACTTAGGTAGCTGGATAGCTTTGTTACAACACACAAGGTTCTCACATAAAGAGGTTTACTGCTTTGTGCTTTAATATTTCTTTTAATGATTAATACGTTTTACACACCAACTTTTAAGTTTCGAAATGATGCAACATTCGTTAAGTTCAATGTAAGGAACGACAAGTACCGCAGCGCCGTCCCCCCCCTTCGAATCGTAGTACATGGAAGTGCAGCGTTTGCTGATTATAAGTGGATGAGATAAAAGGACTTGCCCATCAAGCTTTGTTCCTAGCAACTGATGCCTAACGGCCAGGACAGCAGTTTCATGCAAATCCCGCAGTTGTATTTTGTATACAACCGTAAAATATTTATACCTGCATCAACACTGAAAACACCAATAATTCACGAAAGGAAATTTGTATCCTTCAAAACCGGGAAACTATGGTTTATTCTGCCTATAAAATAGAAACCCTAGCAACTCCTTATTCTCCCATTTAGTAGATCTGAATTGACGCGTATTACAACTATATTTCTGTGATATTGAAGAAAATAATGAAAAAAAGTGAGATTAAAACTGAATGAACCATGTTGGTCACTACCACTAACGAAAATAATACACACAATCTCTCAGAATTACAACTTTCCCACACAAGCAGGAAATAAGAATTGTGTAGAGGAGGGGGTTGAAAAACACTTTTTAGCACAGTTAGAACAGCATGTTCGAAATTTAAGGTTTCATCAATTTGCTTATAATAAAAGGAACATTTTATTTTGTGAATTCTCGCATACAAAATACAAAGAGGTTGTGGAGCACTGCACTGCTGCACAGTAATGGCCATGCCGGGTGACGACCATGGAGAACTCTGGAACTCCAAAGGGGGCTTTCATTCAAACATCAGTTAATCGCGAGTTGTCACAGATCCAAAAAAAAAAAAAAAAAATTGCGCAAAGGGAGGCTCAAAGCAATTTATTAATATAACACTCAATTTTTAATTATTTTTCTTGTTGTTGAATCTCGAACACCCTAAATCTCCGGGCAGTGGACATTTCCCCTTGCTCATGGGATCAGAAGGTCCCTGTTCACAATTGCTTTCTGTTTGGTTGTTTTGTTGTAAGGTATGGTAAGTTTCGTTGCACTGTAATTTGAAAGTAAATTTAAAATTCTTTTTCCTGCAGTCATATCGGCCAAGGCAAAAATAAAGGGAACTTTATAGTGCACTCATACAGGTAAGTATTCAAAGTAGATAAAGAAAACGTAAGTTATCTTTAAGGAAATGGTTTTGGACCTATTATTATGGTGAAATCGTTCAAAGCAAATAATGATCTTGTAAAGAGTCCAGAGGATAAGGAAAGTCTATGGCAGGATAGTTTTCACGGAATTAGCTTCCCAAAAGGTAAAGAAAAGAAGAAGATGCATTGGGAATAAAAGTCTGTGAGTTTGATGATATGTTGTAACGACATCGCTGACAAATTGGTGCTTGGTGAAAGGTAAAAAATCTGGTTTCCCAATATAGAGCAACCATCTACTAGCTTACACTCAGAGACTTTTACCTTAAATTTTAGGAAAAATTGAAGGATAATTAAATATAATTCCCCTCTATGGAGGGTATAATTCATGATTTTCTTTACGTCGTCTGTTTTCTTGTAAAGTAGGCCAAATAGTTCCATAAATGAACGGTTTTGTGAAAAGTAGACTTTGTAAACATTGTTTCTTTCAGCAATTACATGTTCGACCACCAACCTACCATCTATTACTGACGGGTCTTTTGATTGTGCTCCCAACACTGACGTATAAATGGGTGAAACATGTGCTCTGTAATGTAATGATGGATTCTATGTAGCTTACTCCAACCAAGTAGTATGTGAGGCAGTAACAACTAACCGAGAAGGGAATTGGTCTGAGGGGAGCTTCGTCTGTCATGGTTAGAACTGTCAAATTATTTTTAACACTTTTTCCAGAAAGAATAGTTACACCTGAATATGTAAAAGTCAAATGGTTAAAAGGAGGCTTTACTCAAAACATATTTTGGAGCTTCATTTTGAGAATAAGATATTCCTTATGATATTTATTCTGCAATAACATGTAATCAGTCTTTTGAATGTTTCCGTTTTAAGTTCAAGTCAAGTGTCACACAGTTGAAGGAAAAACAAACTTCTTGTGTACAATGAGATAACAACTATGGGATCCTCTACAGAATAGCCCAAGGTAAACTGTTGCAAATTTCACATTTTATGATAAACGCTTAGCAAAAAGAAAAAGAAAAGCAAATACTTACAGATGAAAATTCGACAATTCTTTGATTAAAAATGTGATAGTTCAACAGTACTAGAGGTATAGGCACATTTATAACAATACACTAAGGCATGTGGATGAAAAAATAGTAAAAAAGGAGAAAGGCTTAATGATGAAAGTCAATACAATCCGAAGAGTGTCAACGAATTTTTCCGTTAAATGACTTGAAGTTAAGTCAAGCTTTTTTCAAAAGAGGTTCTGACTTCTTCAGGACTGAAGCAAAGAAATACAAAGAAGCTTAAAACCTCTTTACTGCTTGAGTATACAATATACATTTTTTTTACGGAATTCTCAATCTCAACTGCCTGGCATTGCATGGGAAACACTAGCAAAAGGAAAATAGGAAAGCATAACACTTACATAATAGTCCTGTATGTGTATGAGTTTGTGAAATATAAACTAAAACATTGTTTCCCTCAGCAACCACATGTTCGACCAGCAACCTACCGACTGTTGCTGACGGGACTTTTGATTGTGCTCCCAACACTGACGTATCTATGGGTGAAGCATGTGCTCTATCATGTAATGATGGATTTTATGCAGCTGACTCCAGCAAAGTAGTATGTGAGGCAGGAACAACTAAACAAGAAGGAAAGTGGTCTGAGGGAAGCTTTATGTGTCGTGGTTAGAATTGTTAAATTATTTTAACGCTTTTTTCCAGAAAGAATAGTTACATGTGAAGTTGTAAATGCCAAATGCGTAAAAGGATGCTTTACTCAAAACAAATATTTGAGCTTCATTCTACGAGTAAGATAATAGTTACATAAAATTTATTCTGAAACTGCATGTAATCGGCCTTGAGAGTGTCTGTTTTCAGTTCAAGGCAAGAGTCACAGAGTTGAGGGAAAAAAAAACTTTCTATGTGCAATTAGGACCATTGACGGAATTGCTCAGTGTAAACTGTTTCAAGTTTCACATTTTATTTGCAACGCTTAGCAACAGTCACATAAAAAAGAAAAACAACATAATTACAGATGAAAAATTCGACCAGTACGAAATAAAAGGTGTGATATAGTTCAACAGTGGTAGAGTTATAGGAATATATTAGACAGTTACTTATGCATTTAGATAAAATAGAATAAACAAGAAGAAAGGCTTTTACAATGGATTTCCATAGAAATAAAAGAGTTTCAATGAGTACACCGTCAGATGAGTTTAAGTTAAGTCAAGCTTTTGTCAAAAGTGGCTCTGACTTCTTCTGGACTGACGCAAAGAATTACAAAAAAAGCTCATTAATAGTTTACCGCTTGAGCGTATACTGTTGGATTTTTAATGGAATTTCTCAATCTCAAGAGCCTTACATCACATGAAACACATCGGAAAAAGGAAGAACTCAATACTTACAAATGTGAATTTTGACACGTGCGGGCAATAGGCGTGATATTTCAACAGTAGCAGAATAATAAGGACAAGTGTAACACTAACGTGAGTTTTTGTATATAACCAGTGCCGTAGCCAGCATTATTCAAGGGGGGGGGGGGGGCATTAAAGATCAACTAAGCGAAGGAGCATATAGAGACCGAGGGCCGAGCAGAGGAAGGGGTCAAGTATATTGCTGTATACACGCGTGACTAAAATAACTCATGAAAAGGGGTGTTTTGCGCGATGAGTGGCGTAATGCCAACAATTGGGCCGCCAGGAATTGGTGATTGGGGAGGCAGAGCAGATGACGTCGTAATGCCTCCTCAGTTCCCTTTGTACCTTTTTTGCGCGCCCTGTGATTGTAAACAGCAGTGTGAAATCCTGTTTTGTCACTACATACAGGTGCCGTCCTGGGAGAGGGGTCTAAGCGGAAGGGGTGTTCTCCTTCCCCTTTGAGAAATTTTTGTTAATTTAAGGTTGCTTAGATGCAAAATGGTGCTATCTTTGGGATATTTTTGGAACTGATCATACATGGCTGGAAAATAACCATAATTTAGTGAATTCTAATTTTGGTTAGGTCAAAGAGGAGAGCATTTTGTCTTAGAAAAGGGTATGTTGTCAGGAAACCTCCTGAAGCCCCCCCCCCCTTTTGGCTACTATAATGTCTTCTATTCTGGGAAACCTTTTAGGTAAAAAATATGTGTGTGGAGTCCACAGAAACATTCTTGGACTATTACGAAAATTTTCCTTTGCTCCATTGTGCATTATAAAAGGGTATCTAGGGCTGGCAGACACCGGTATAGTGCCTCCTGGAGGCTCTGGATTCATTGTGTAAAATGGGGCACTGATATGATGATTATTACCTGACATCCAAATGATAGTAAAGAGTATGATGCAGAGCACTTTACAACTATCGTATTTTTACTAAGCTTGAACGAAAATCCAGACGAACATCTTCCAGCAATGGGGAATAGGAGGGAAGGTGTGGGTTCAGGGAGGTGATATTAGACCTTCCTGATAGGTACAGCAAAAGGGGTTAAGGACTAAAAAGCGCGTTTCTGAATGTTTTTTGGTCGTAAGTGTATTAACAGTCACCATCTTTACCGGTAATGGCTGCGCCCGAAGCGCTCGGTAAAACTTTTTGAAAAATATACAACTTCAAATACGTACTTTCAACTTTCCACATTATGCTACAAATTAGATTGAAAGATCCCATAGGCCACCTACAGAGGTTAGAGATGTACTATCTGCTTTTTTTTTTTTTTTTTGAAAAGTGTTGTGATCAGAATAGTTGCATCTATTATTGCCTTAATAATGGTCATGAGATGCAGTGAAAACCGTGACGAATGCGCGCGAAGAGCGCCGAAATTTTTCATTACATAAGATAACCAAGACAAAACCTGCATTCATGCTCTGAATCGAAACACTTTCAATTCCCCAGCAAACCTATTTGCCTATCAAAAAGCCAGCCTTTTACCTGAGAATTCGAAAACAGCTTTCAAGTTAGTTGGTGTATTTCTGCGGGGGAGTTGCTACCGGAAATTACTGATAACGTAATAAGGGCAATATTGAGGTAAGGTTTGAAGCGCTCGGAGCGTCTGAAGAGCTTGAAAATTTTGATAGTTTGCACAGGATTTGCGATAATCTTGGTAGTGTAGTTTGAGAACCATTTGCGATAGAAAATGGTAACAATAGATCCATCACTTAGTCGAAAACACACCTCACCTTACCCCCCTGCAGAAATATAGCTTAAACGCCTTTTGGGATCAGTTTCTTTAATTTTTCAAAAGGGCTTAAATTTATGTACCGGTATGATATATATGAATCAAGAAAAAGGTTGTTTTGCGGCCAGTGTTAGAACTCACTTTTCGCAAAATTAGTGGAGGAAATGCGTGAAAAAGAGCAGCGTAAAGTAAGTGGGGCAGGGGCGGTCCCCCCCCCCCCACTTGTCGTCCTGGGATGGTCTGTCGGTACATTTGAGGATCTTGTCAGTACATCCATCCGGTGTGGACGGGGACTATAGTCTCCCCGACGGTTTGCCTGTTTTTGCTCTCAAAAGGACAATTTCTCTAGTATGAACCCAAAATTTCCGGCGCGCTACTCGCACTGTAAAGTGACACCAGTTGCTCCAACAGTTCCATTCTATATAGCTAAATAGCATACGTCCTGTCACCCTTACCAAGTAACATGTAGGCAGAGTGTACAATTTATGTAGAGGTCATAAATTTCATCTTATATCGCACAGCCTAGTTACTGTTCTCTTGTGTGTGTCATGTGGTAGGATCCGTTGATGAGGGACTCACGGAGCAAAGTTTGGCTATTTCAGAGGGTAGTCCAGGTGGTTTTGATACAATGTATGTTAGCCCCGATACGGTCTACAGCCCTAACAGTTTTTATTTTTTTCTTTTTGTTCTTAATGATTGCGTGCTTTTTTATTTTATTGTAAGCCTACTAAAAATTTTTTCCCTCTTCGCGCGCTTTGCAATTTTCGGTACGCTTTACCCACTCTTCCTCAGTTCCGTTACCTATAGCTAAATTTAGCACAAACCCTTTTCATCTTTTAAAGTAACTTAATAAGTAGAATACATGGATTTATGTAAATATCCAAAATTTCATCCCATTTCGCTAAATTTACTTAAAGTTCTCTTTTGTCTGTCGTGCGGTACGGCTAGTGACGCGAGGACGGAGGTAGGCTACAATGTAAGTTGTTCCCGATAGGACCCAACTGCCAAGACATTTGACCTATGTATAATCTTTAAATAAGTATAAATTCTGTTTAGTGTCGGCTTACCCAAAAAAATATTTCGCGCTCTTCGCGCATTTTTTCACAGTTTAAATTCTTGGAAAAACATGAAATCAGCGCGGAACTATTTCCCTCTAGTTTATAAAAGTTTTATGCAATATATGCCCGGAATGGCATGGTATAGTATACAGGTTTTCCCAAAATACTCCCTCACCAACCCCTCGACGCTATTGGGACTGTCGGGAATGAGTGAAATGGGAGTGAATATAAATTTATCAGAAGATGGTAGAACTGGGAGGAATCTCGTCAATCATGTGAAAGTGACAATTCTCATCTTGTCACTATCGGGAACAAGGAAGAGAAGGAATTTGTGAGCAAGATAGTGTGGCACTGTAACCAGTATGATGTAGCTTGGATTGGATTGGACGACCGCAGTACAGAAGGTAAAGGATGCCATACATTTAATACATAAATAAACATGGTAGGGTTCTTTCTTTTTCTTTTACATTTTAAATTCTAAGTATCGTCTTGAAGGGAATTAAATTCAATTTTTAACCAGTTTAGTAACTGATGAGTTCAAAGACTTGTTTACGTACTTTTTGTATAAGACTTCAAATGTTATTTGAAATTTGGTTTTTATAATTTCTTACCTTCTAAACGTTGGGAACAGAACCTGCTTGTTGACATCACTCTACAAACAAGTTCAAGATGTCACTGATTTAGAGATAAAAGAACACCACTTGTCTCCTACCACAATTGAAGGAGAGTTTCAAGGCTATTGATTTTCTTTGTAAAAAACAATTTTTGTTTCAAATACTGCAGTGTCACTGTCACTTTTATCTTTTCAATTTACTTATCGTAACGATCCCCTAGGAGGGGCGCATATCCAGGAATATTCGAGGAGGGTCATGATGATGATGTTTAGTGCACTAAAAGTACATCACTTTAAAGAAGCACGAGTTTGGCATGCCTGGGACCAAGAGCACGAAGGAAAAAAGCTCCCGGAAGCTCTTGCAATCTGTCATGTTAAGAACAGAAAATCGGCTTCAGTTACTCTGTGAAGGACATTTTATGTCATATGTCATTATATGCGATGTTAGTTGCCGGGTAAATATTACAAAAGTCCGTGTTTAGTAAACTTTGTAGAACTATTCCATGGATTGACCACTTTTAATGAGAGTGATAAAGGAGAAAACAGAAGGAAAGGAGAAAGTAAAGCGAGCGCACGCGTGCGCGCGTGTGTGTGCAAAGGATCGAGGAGAAATTGGAATATGTGTGTAGGCTGTGCTCACCTCATGTCGTTATACTGAGAAAAAACAGTCAAACACATGAAACGTAACGCATTCGTTCGGCGAAACTGCACTACAGTAAGCTTCTAAGACATGCCAAAAGTTGTTCATGGCAGTGTGATATCGTGTCACGGTGAGAAGTTAAAATTTTACACCAGTCGGGAAAAAGAAGGAAGATAGGGAAGGAGGGAGGAAAGGGAGAGAAACAAAGAAAGCAAACGAACAGAGTGGCAGCCGAGTATGGTTGGGGAAGGGGGGTGATTTTAGGCACCCATTTCAACCATACTGGAGTCTAGAATTATACCGACACCCCACGTTATCTTTATTCAAGTCATTGAATCCTTTAAAAAGGCCTAAATGAGTCAACTGAATCTTGGGAGATAGCAACTCAAGTCATAGCTTGCAACAATCTTACTGGCTTTCCTTGCGTGCTGGTAGACGCTGAATTACAGTGACAAACTGGTTTTTAGAGCGCAATTTTACGCAATTTACAACCGGACAACGTTTGGTATAAGGGATGGTGCCATGTGTTGAAGGCACGGAGACATGGAGAGTGCATGGCTCAAAGAGATTTTCGAAAATTTTCGATCTTCTTTTTTGAAACCAAAAGACATTTACTCTATAGATTTTTTCGTAGGGGTAAGATGAGGTGTGTTTTCGACTGAGTGATCGATCTATTTTAATCATTTTCTTTTACAAATCGTTCCCAAACTATCAAAATTTTCGTAAATCCTTTACAAACTTTTACAACTTTTGCTCGGTCCTTGCTCTGAAACCTTCAACTTCAATTTTTATTTTTCTTAAATATTATTTCAAACGTACAGTTAGTTCTAAGGTATTCTTTGACGGTTTTTTACAAACATTCCAATGCAAACTTTCAGCCCGCTTTGCCCTGAATTTCCATGGGTTATAATCCATGCCTGATGACCATTATTAGGACGATAATTCACGGAATTATTCTGGTGAGCACTATTATCCGGAGAGTCCAACCTCAGACTTGGTTCAAAAGGCGATAATGTGGTAATCTTGTATTATGGGCAACATTTGAAGCGTGATGTTCATGATTTGAACTATATTACTCATTTCATAAGCTTATTCAAAGGTCATTAAGTGCATTTTCATAGAATAAGACTTATGAAACATGCCACTTATTATTCTTTATACCCTTTTGTTCTACCTTTACACCCCTCTCGTTCATTCTTCATTATGAATTCAGATCAGTAGGCGGGAGGGGCATTCGAGTGATTCGTCACTGGGTTTGTGTTTTAAATCGAACCTCCCTTTGATATCGAACCCCCTTTGTGAACTAGGACTGGTTCGTCAATCTTCCACCTTTTTGCAATGCAGAAACTGAGGTTGATGCAGATTTAATCAATTCCAGTGAATATTGGTATAACATAATCAGCATGATTACGTCATTATCCCAACACCTTTTTTTCTCGCGCTTCGCGTGCAATAGCTTTGATTCCTTTTCCTTTGATGTTCAAAAGGAGGTTACGCTTTATAAAGCTTTGTTTTCTTTTGCACACCCATTTTCTAGTAATGACTGAGCTGGTTCTGTCTGATGAAAATTCTGAAAGATGGCCACTATGGTTTTATGTACATTAATGTTAGAGGGAGCTTGCTGTAAAGGTCAAATGGTCAAATTCAGTGGACGCGCTTATTGTTGTAGAGGATTTAATGTACCAAGCACCACTACCAAGCTCAATGCTTTAGTACATGATAAAGCATACAAGTGTGTTTGTTTGTCCTCCATCACTTTCGTTTTATTTATAAACTTTCTTTAACTAGGGTAACCCTTTCATTCCCATGAGTACAGATATGAACTATGTTTCAAGAAGATGACATATTGAACTCGTGGGGGACACAAAGAAAGTGTACTATTTAAACGTTTATTGACAGTCGTTGACTCGTTTGACTCAAAGTCTTGACTACAGCTTGATCACCTAAGGAAACAAACCGCTCTTCAAAGCATGTCTTAAAGGTGATCGGTCGTCTTGAAATATTGTTTGTGACGTCAGCCTTTTCTTGACATGTTTCTGAGGCGTCACTGTTCAACAGATACACCGTACAAGCGTGGTATAGCTAATCGGTAAGCAAGACGAGACGGCATGTAGCTGCATACCTACTAGGTATACCGATGTCATCATAGCTACTTGTATGGTGTATCCGTTCAACAGTTACGACTACAGAACATGTCAAGAAAAGGCTGACGTCACAAACAATATTTCAAGACGACCGATCACCTTTAAGAATGGCCATTGTGTCGGGATAACTTGAATATGAAAGGAAGAGATCATTATTAGGATGGTTTAGCCAACAGTGCATGCTTAACAAATAGGAACAAAAAGACACGTTAATCAAATGATGATACCTGAAAAATTAAATCGTTTTCAAGTACTCAGTGTCTGACAGATTTACTTGTTTGTCTCCTTCCTAGCACCTTCCTGACCTAAGCAATTGATCGAAATTGCAATTAAGTTAAGAAGCTGTAGCTTCTGTTTTTTCCTCTATTAAGTAAAACTTTGCAGTATGATTGGACGGTCGTAAATTTCTCCTATATGCCTCATAAGATCATGAGACTGTATGGCATGCATGGAAGCCATCGCCATCGGGAACACGAACTGCCCCCTCCCCAATACTCCCAAATAACAAAAAAAAAAAAAAAAAGTGATCTTGACTTGATTCAAACCCGGACCGTTTGGGTGAGAAACCGAGCACATTCCATTGCACCATCGACAAACTTGTTACACGTGTAATTTTTCTAATTATGTTATGTTGGAATAGTACAAAATTATGTTTTCGGTCACGAAACGACACAATTCGGAGGTATCGCCCACTGTCTATTAAGTTTATGAGGTTTTCATAGTTTTACCTCTGGTGACCTCAGATGACCTTTGACCTATAAAAACCCATAAGTTCTCTCTCTCACTGTTAAAATGACAAATCTATATACGAAAAGTATCCAAGTATCCAAGAGAATTCTTCTCTAAATATGAGTTCTTCCTCTTAATATGAAAAGCTATATACCAAGTATGAAAGTGTCCATCATTGCTTTCTTGAGATATCGTTTTTACAAGCACTTCTTACGAATTCCGTATTTTCACCTCCGGTGACATCAATTAACTTTTGATCTCTACCAAAATAATTGGGTTCATTTTCTGACTTACGCATCCACATGACAAGTAAAAGTATCCATGCTTTCTACCTAGAGACCTCATATGACCTTAGACCTTCACCTAAACCAAGAGGATATTTCTCTTTATATGGGAAATCCATATTTAAAGCATGAGGAGTATCCGTCATTGCTATCTTGAGATATTGTCTTTACAAGTTTCTAATTTTCTTTGATGGTTGAAACTTAATATAGATTGATGTAAAGTACACAATAGAGTTTAAAAGGATCGATGTAGCCACTACCTTCTCACATGACTCTTTTAGCCTATCTTAAACGCTCGACAAAACATGACAGAATTTGTCGATGTTGCCAATTTTGCTATGCATGCTATGTTTTTCAGAGATTTTTTGACGCCATTTTTCGGTATCAATTAACAAATGTAGGACCAAAGTTTGCATAACAGATGGACATTCTTAATAGTGTAGGGGTGGAGTTCATTCCTGCGCATGCTTCCACTGGAGGTAAGGTCATATGTGGCGTATTAAACGGCACAAGCATACGAGACGGGGGCAGGGGGCATATGCCCTCCCAATAAGGGGAAAAATAGTGTCTCCATTCGGGCAAATGACACAGCCAAGAAATAAGTTTTTGCGGGTCAAAATTCGGGCAACTTGGTTCAAAATTCTAAATTCTGGTAAAAACTATCCCTGCCCCCCAGAAATATTGACCCCCGTACGCCTATGATTAAACCTGAAATGCTCTTACATGATGTTGTTTAAATAAATTTATCGAACATTATGTATCTGCGTCATAACTTCTCACAAAAAAGGGCACTTTACTCGTGTTCGTGCTCTTGACATTGATCTCATTCTACAAGCCTAATTAAAGTAAATTGGTATATCAATAAGCAACTCTGGAAAATTGCATTTGCTTAATTTAATGTAGGAAGATGAACAATAGCAATTGTGTACCTCTTTCGACAATAGGCGTTGCTTTAACGGTCGGCCTTACACAGAAATACGACAACAGGCCCCGACTAAAAACCTTTCATTGATAACTAAAAGTGGTCTTATTTTTGACAAAATGATTATCTAACAAGTTATGTTGGTTGTTTTAATATCTTTTGAGTCGAAGCTAATACAAATTACTTTCAGATGAATATTTCAGGCAAACACACTGGCCACCTAAGACTAAAACCGCCCGTGATAGTTTTGTGCATAGCCGTAGGAAGCGAAGGGAGTGGGATGGGGTGGCCGGGGGTCTAAAGCTCTCAGTCAAAAATGTGATGTTGCGGAACTATGTCCACTCCTCAATCCAAGGACGAAAACCCCTTATTTGTTTCCTCTGCAAGGAATATCAATATTTTGCAGAAATTAACCTTAAAATTTGTCCAATATGTTGCACCAAATTGTATTAAAGGACCCTCAAATATTCATAAAATTTCCAAAGGGGAGGGGACATCTTAAACCGCTCCCAGGACGGCGATTCGAAACAACGGTCAGCCCCCATTCTCAAACAGCTTCCTAAGCCTATGGTGTTTGTTAAGATATGATATTGTCTAAGACATTATGTCGATTAAGTGCGCTTTTGTCCTTGGCATATTTCGAGAGCTAATTTAGTCAAGGGATGAAAAGTGTACTGTCGATAAAACCTGAAGCAGTACTACTGGGACATCATCCAATACCGCCTGTTAAAAAAGACGACACAGTTCAAGTACTCCTTGAAACTTCCTTCCAAACTTTATGCAATTTGTTAATGAACTTTGTCTTACTGTTTTTTATTCTGGACGGTTATAATTACATTGATAGCAAAATCACTGCTGTCACATAGCTCAAAAGGTGGAACGAGTTATTAATATTCGATAAGATTATTTGTACAACAAATAAGAGCGCTTGAGGTTTATCAGGCCACATATCCAGAAGATTCCCTCCACACGAAGAGCTGACTGACAAATTTGGAGATATTCATTCGCAGACGTTATTTTTTCTATTTCCGATGAAAGAAGTGAATCTTCGCCCCGGCCCTGATCATGATAATGGACTGCACTGCAAAATGCCTAGTGTAGTTTTTTTATTGTGTTGCAATTTGTGTGACAAAGGCAACTATATCGGTCAGACCGTACCATATTTATTCTGAGGTGTAAACCTGTACAAGATAAATCAACACCTTATCTTGTATGAAAAACTTTCAACAGTTAACCAAACCTTTGTTTTACACTTAAGATGCACTCTGCTCTATTCTTATTACCCTTCTGTCACTCAAACACTCATATCTGAAATCTAATAGGTAATAACATTATCCGCAATTATTCGTAGCTGTAGTAAGGACCCCTTGAGCGATTTCCCTTCTGTGATTTACTGCTCTTCCCAAAGGGTTTAACTTGTTTGTTGTGTCTCTTGTTTTTAAGTTAATCTTCACTTCACATCTTGCGTTGAAATGAAGGCCTTTGTGTTACCGTATGTGTGCTCTGATATTAGGACCATGTTTGCCGTGTTATCTACTTTACACACTGTACGCATACACACGGAAATATACATATAACCATCAATATATATATATATATATATATATATATATATATATATATAATATATATATATATATATATATATACCTTCCTATATATATTCATATATATATACCTTCCTATATATATATATATATATATATATATATATATATATATATATATATATATGGCTGCGTGTGTGTACACACAAATCAATTTTTAAGTGAAAAGCAATCGAAATATTATCACAAACTAAAACTTCAATCACAAAATGCTTTATCAAGATCACACTGCTCAATCAATGGCTACGGAATTCCAAGGCCAGAACAAAATTCAACAAACTCCAAAAGTACAGTTAATCTCAACTGGATTTCAAAGCAAAATCCCTTTGAAAGATTTTTTTAGAGTTTGCCGCATCATTATTCATTCTACCTACATGTTTATCTTAAACTGACGTAGCCTAATTAAGTTACTTGGTAAAGACCCTTTAAAATTGAAGCAAGGCACTTATTACGCAAAAGTGCAACACTGCTAATGAGACCAAGGGTTTCATGTTTCTTCGAGTGGTCTACATGTAAAATACCAACTGGTAAACTTGCACAATTACAAGGATAGCTAAATCCGTTTAATTTTATAGAAATGAGGGTAGCACATTTCAACTGCCTGAATTAATACGTGAACCAGTTTACAGAAATCGGTTCAAAGTTTACAGTTGACTCTTGTTTCAGGCCTTTAGTATCAGGCATCTCCTTTTTATTGGTAGGGTGGAAAAAATAAAAGCTTTCAGTAAGGACGACGAAAGAAACAGTGAGAGAATTCTAATACTGTATGATCAAACGAGTTTCCATACAAAACTACAAAAATATCTTGAACAATGTAGTGTCTTTTGTGACGGTGTCGTGCTCACCAGTCGTAGGTATTTCTCTCTCTCTCTCTGTTTAATGCGATTGACAGATTAAGCCATATATCCTTACTTCAAAGTGATTTTCACACTTTGTTTTGTTTTGTAAGACTAAATTTATCTGACATAATTTCGGACTGAAGAACGATTCAATGCAACCTAAAATTCTCAGGGCGCTTTTGGCAAAACATTTGCTTTTGCGCAAAGCGATACTGATAATGATGATATGCTTAAATTGTCCTCAAGTACATGTACTTGTGAAAAGGTCTAGTTTTTTGTAAACCATATCCTCTCCCTACGGGTCAGAATTTCAGGGGTTCTTTCAGATCTTAATACGGGATTACCAGTAGTTCGTAAAGTAATTCTAAACTTTACATTCATGTATCCTGTACATATTGCATACCCCCAATTCCAGCACCAAAATTTCTGTAGGTTAGTGATATGGTGGCATTCAAAGTAAGCTGTTCTTACTGAACAGGTACGGAATAAATTCCTCCAATTAAAGCTTCGTCGTAACTGTTTCAATTTTTTACTGTTCTCAAGATGTACTCCTTCCAATTGTGAAGATATCTGAAATACGATATTAGCTGGGAATAAAATACTGATATGGAATTGCACAGCCTCACCACTGCTCTCGTCAACTTCTTACAAATCATTCGCAAATTTCACAAATTTGCATATCTACGGTATCTAATGATTATTGGTAACGAAGGTGTAAAATAGTAAAGTGGTGAAAATTTGATGGCATTTGATGGTATTTGTGGCTATTTTCTAAGTTTCTTTGTCTCTTTCATCAAATACCAAGCTATTAAATTATCTCGTTACCAGACCTAGATAACAATATACTCAGTATAGTATCTTTTTTGAAAGTAGCGTACAACTTCTTCAAGCGAATTCCTTCCTAGAGAAGGTTACCTGGCGAATTCAATATTTGAAGGTTTTAAAACAGGGGGAGGGGGCCTTGAAGAAGACCATTTTGCTGAGGTAATATTGGCAATTTACTGTAAGCATTGTCTCACGTCCACGCTGGTGATACACAGATTTAAAATTATCTGTTTTGAATTATAACAGAAAACTGAAATGAATTTAATGCATTTAGGTTTAGATCAGGGGTTCTCAAGTGTTTTCTGCCCAGGGCCACATTTCCTTGAGTTATTGCTTCATCATTGTTGTGGTAGCCAGCAAGGCGAATCCTGAGTTGGACTGAGGAACTCAATGTTGAGGATGAAGTTCATACACGAGATCTCTGGAAGTGCCTGAATGAATGCGGTGGGGGAGGGGGGTGCCGTACCCGAACAAAAACGACCTAAGGTCGATCAAGGTTGGTGCCGAGGTGAGAAAATTTGATATTTCAAAGCGGTTACGTAGCAGAATGCACTCTACAACGCAACTTGCCATCGTATTTCCTCGTCTTCTAGTACCGTATGGGGAAAAAAGTTGACATCCCAAAAGTCTCATCGTAGGAAATGACACTCTTGAAACACAACTTGTCATTAGAGCTCTGGAACTGGCATCATGCGTGGGACGCCAGAGCGGGAATAAAATTGGCATCCCAAACCCCCTAGATTAGAGGAAATCCAACTTTAAGCAGCAAAAGTTTATAACTAGACTTTTGCGTCCACCATGAATGAATCACCAGTTGCCCTATGACAGAAATTGTGGCATTCAATAACTCTAGATCACACACAGGAAATTGCACTCAAAAACTTTCTAGCTCCTAGAATCTTCTGCCGGCCACATTAAAAGACGTCGTGGGCAGTCACTTGAGAACCAATGTTTTAGATCATCTAAAGGAAACCTATAGTTTTAGTATTTGGCAATATAATCTACCCAATACTATACATTCTCGATCATGTCCGTTGAGTTGGCAAAAAGCATGTAAGCTAGTTGGAGTACTCGTTGAAGTAACACATTACATGTTCTGAGTTTTCCCACATCTTAAGTTAACTATAACGTGTTTTCATAGGCATGTTGTATTAACTGCACCAAAAACTGTTTTTCCAACCCCATTTTTCTGACTGGAGTATATCACATTACCAGCCTCACGCCTAGGACTGTTGTAAGTGTGAGGGGAGGGGGCTCAGATTCAGTTCCCTGGAAGATGTTTGTGTCGATCGATAATGTCATTGCATGAACTGAATGCTTCACTTGTACCGTGAACCCATAAGCAAAACTCACAGACAAACGCTGACCATTTTTAGGGAGGCCAATCTGTCAAGTTGAGTTTCAGCGAGCTCTTCTCTGGTGACTCACACAAAGACCCACTTTATTATCACAGAGTCTTCAAAATGAAGGACTAAAAGTATTATACAACCTCAGTACAATCTCTTTTTTCCCTTTCAAGCATTGTTAAAAGTCCCTGCCAATGGATTGCTGCCAGCCGTTTCTTTAAAGCAAAAAGCCGCTATCACTGCTATCACCCGAACAAGAAGTACAATTTATGACAACCGTTCATTTGAACTCAGTTACGTTAGCTCTCTTCAATTTTAAAATGTACAGGCATTTCCCAATGGAACTCTTTCATTTCATAACGTTGGAAATGCTACCAGCTTAAGCATGGTCCTACTTTGGGAACAAAACGAATATACCCCCTATTGGGAAGCCAAATGACAATACCTGGTAAAATATACCGTATATTTTTCATTTCTTTTGTTATTTGCTCTTTTGTTAAGTACTAAATTCATTGTTATTGTAGATGTAGGGACTAGACTATAGAGGCTTTCTGAATTCTTTCTGGTCCCTTTAGCCCCTCTCACCACCAAGGGTTATCATTTCTTACGTTGTTATGGTATGTTCTTTACTATACTCATATTGATCTATACATTTTGCAAATGTACAAGAACTGAAGGAACGGATAAACCGAAACCAAACTTTACTGAAATAAACTGATCTTCCTTTCCTGTAGAAATCTACTAACAGATCATAGAAAAGCGGACTGGTGACTGGTTTTGGTAAATGCTGAAGAAAAACCTCAGTGTTCAGTTAAAGTGTTTAGATACCTTGATCATCCATTTACTGCATTTGGTACGCCAGAGGTATGTCTGACTGAGGCCAGTATGTGCCTTTGTTTACCCCGTTACGGGAAATCCCAGGTATTTGATGTGATTCAGATCTGGTTTATTTTACTTTGTTTTTGAGGTGATATGTATTTTATTTTGTTCATTCGTCGTAAGAAGAGAGGAGGGATGGAACAGTCGCCTTCACCACCACTCCCTGGGAATCCGCTCGTGGTTGAAAAAGACTTGGCCAAGCAATATATGCGTTATTAAAGTAAAATGCACAGTTAAGCTCAGACGCTAAATTATAGCTAAAGGATTTCACAAACCTCAAATGTAAACTTCGGAAGGAGGACGATTACAAAAACATTAATAATATAAAACCATTACGTGTCATAACAAGTACATTTTGCAGATCACGTGATTTCGTCCCCTTCTATGTAAACTCTTAATAGTGTTTGTAAGAGCAGGAGCTGACCCAGACATTTCGAAAAGGGGGGGGGGGGGCTGAAAGCCCCCTTTAACATTCTCCTGGATTAACATTATGCTAATTTTCGCGTATTTGTTATTGTTGATGTGGCGAAAAAGGGGGGGGGGGCTGAGTCCGGAAAAGCCCCCCCCCTTGCCCTTGGATCCCCGCCTGAAGAGTATCATATAAGATTGATGTATATCTTTCAGTGTTTAAGGTATGGAGGCTAAATATCTTCACAGAATATTAATTGTAAATAAGTATAGAACAAACGTAATATTTACCGCCCCCTTGCTCCACAACATAGGCCATTAGAGAAGTACATGAGATACTGTAAATTAATATATTAATCCTTCAAGACCCTTACACGTTGTAAATACTCAATACACATGATTGCATTTGAATGGAGACATTATAGAACCCCTAATTATACAAACAGTTACAAAGCTTTTAGAACCACAGAAAATGTATTTAACGCTAAACTAGTTAGGCTATGTTGGCAAAGACACTTTAAAAATGCACAGTTCTGCTAGTCAGCTATGAGGTCATTTCACTTTAGTTAATTTCCCTTTGGTGACCTTGCAAGAAATATACGGGTAGGTAAATTAGTTATAAAGCAGTGCATGTAAGTACATTTAACCTCCTAAAATGGTTGATCGGTAGTGAAGATACCCATTGGAGGTAAAATAATATTAAAACGTAAACCATTTTATTATCACCACTTCAATTCATACTGTAAACTCTTTTAATCATTTCAAATAAAACCACACAAAGCCGTCTTTTATCATGGTAGACTGAGAGACAAACAAACTTCGCAAATAGTGTTGTACCGATATCGCAAGAAGCCGATATTACCGATACCGATATTTTAGTTCTCAATATCGGCCTATACCGATCCGATACCAATATTTGGGTAATAAGCATTTTGCAACCAACCATAGGCTATGGAGCACCACGATGAAGTGTCTTTTCATCTTGATGCGGTCAAACATAGGATCTGGCATTCAAAAATATTCAAATATGGGACAACAGATATCGAATAGGTAATGTTGGCATTGAAGTAAATTTTGCCGATACCGATACATGATGAAAACGGGGAATATCGGCCGATACCGATAGTGAATACCAATAATCGTTCCTACACTATTCACAAAGGCAACTCAATGAAACTTTAACAATAAAGAATGGGAAAAATCACAGAAAATGCAAATGTGGAATTATTACTATACATCAGCAGTAAAACAGCTTTAAAGTACGCTTTAGGGTGTGGGTTTCCTCCAAAAATGTAAAATAAACATATCTGAAAAGGTGGGAAATATTGTTAAACGGAAATCAATCTTTTATTACCATAAACACCTCCAAAACGTTTGAGATTATTATACATCTATTGAAAGAATGTCATTCTTGAAGGAATCTGCGAATCAATGGATATCCTGTAACATTGGCATGGACTGTCTTGGACCATAAATTCAACTGAGTTCCCTCTTTTACTTTCAAGTATAAATGTTGCACAGAAAACATTTAGGAATAAGGGGATCGCAAAACGTAAAAAATGTTACGTGATTTCAGTAGACTGACTATGTGTTACGACACTTGTAAGGGGTATCTTCACGTTTTTGCCGCCTGTGTTAAGCCGTGTTTACTGCATGGGCGCGCGGATCCCGGAACCCGGAACGCGGAACGCGGAACGCGGAAACGATCCGTGTGCCCAATAAACACCCCACGCGGATTTCGTAGTGAGGCAAACCAAACAGTCATATAACTAGCCGACGTTCTACTGACTGAAAAATATGGCGCCTGTGTTGTCCACGTTCGCTAAAGCACGCTGTGCTCGAATTCGCGAAGATATGGTCATCGCGGTAGGAGCATATCACACGTTGTTGATCTTCTGTGAGTCCATATGTCTGTTATCTTTTGGATCATGATCGCTCTCTTACTAGTTCAACAAACCGCTCAACGGTGCTATCACGTAGTTTTTTCGCCCTTGGCATCTTAATCAGATGGTACGTGATCAGTGTCAGAACGGGGCCCTGAAAATGTGGCGAAATCCTACTGAAAGCTACGCCAATCCACGTGCGGAACGCGGAAAGAATTCGACATGGAGAATTCGTTCCGCGTTCCGCGAGGGTTTCCGCGTTCCGCCATCCGCGGGTTCAATGAACAGCTTCATTGAAATACACACAAAGAATTCTTTCCGCGATTCGCGTGTGTCTTTTCCGCGTTCCGCGATCCGCGCGCCCAATAAACACGGCTTTAAATTTTACAGTTATACAAATGGACCAAATGATCTACAGTTATTTTGTTTATCAAAAAGGGAAAAGAACTATGTTGTTTTCATGGCTTAAGTGACTAGTAATTGCACGTTTTCTCGTGTTTACGTATCAAGGAAAATTGAAACTAGGTCACTCTTCAAGTTGAAAAGGTGTGGTTTTACCTTTGCAAGATACAACACAAAAATTAAGCCCCAAATTAACACTTCACAGGGGTTTACATCACCTAAAACGGCATGGATAAACACCACAGACAATTTTGTTATTTCTTTGTTACCATCAAGTATGCAAACTATGAAACCCACGAACTATACAAACTTACCTTCACTTCATGTTATTCTCTTGAGTTATTTTAATGAAACACATTGTTTTGAACCCACCAACAGTACTAGATAAGGTTTAACAGGGTGTACAATAAATGGCACTAAAACTACAAAGCAAGATTGTGTTATTCATATTTCAAACCTGCACTAACCACCTTATTACCATACTTTCTTTGCAAAACGGTTATATACGTATGTACAAATTACGTGTTGCCTGTCCACTATTTCCAGAAAGAGACAACTCACGCTCAGTAAAGTAAACTTTTGTAATTCTTCCTGTGAGTTTTTGTGAAATTTACGACCACTGCTAACAATGCATCTAGAGATGGCAGCGAAAATTATTATAACTGCCACTGCTACTGCTACTGCTACCTGCTGCCACAACAACTTTTTATCCTTTCTTCTCTTTCAGCAATCAATGTATAATGCAAAATAATGTAAATTACATAACATATTAATAGTCGTTTCCCCAATCCAATCCAGACTTGTTTCTTACAGGCATTAGGGAAAGGTTTACCCAAATTAACTAATAATGTATAGGAAAACAACGGGATTTAACCATTACTGTAAGAATGGCATAAAAGTCATGTGTACAATGTCTGGGATATGATTAATTGAAGTTACTACACTTGCTATAGCCAGAATGAACTTAAAACAAACAGCAGTGATGTCATCAACTCGAAATATGAAGACGAACTGTCTAAATATGAAGACCAAATGTCTTCATATTTTCTAAATTTACATCCAGTTCGATCCTTTGTAAATCCTATGTTGTTAAGTTTTAGTACACTAACAGAGTTGCAATTTTGAAAACTGCACGCACCATCTTTAGGTAAGTTGAACTCTTATTTAAGTTCAATATGTCAAAACAATCTGTCAAAAAAGAGACTGGAAGCAAAATGCTGTTTATCAATGCAAGGAAAATAACATCACTGCTGTACGCCTCAAGGTTACTTTGCGCAGAATATGTAGTAATTTCAATTACTGTTATCTTGAAAAGCGCACAATAGGAATTCAAATTTTACCTGACTTCTTGAGTAATTTGGTCTTGTCCAGAGTATGTCCAAACATTAAGCTAAAACTCTTTTTTGTAATGGAAAATTACATGACGGTAAAAAAATATAGCAAACAATCATATTTTAGGTACTTATCCCATTTACCAAACATTAACTGGTAGAATGTAACTTTACTGTTCACCTGACAGCCTGAAACAGATATATTGCATTTGCAATGGACCAACATGACATTCAACGAGAGTAGCTATGATCATTATTAAACCATTTAGTCTTACACGTAAACTCATCAATAAATTAATATAATGCACGGGTGTTACAACATTTGAAACTTTAAAAGTTTGGGCCTAAAATTATTCTTGAGCTACAAATGACTAAATTTCTCTCTGTGAGAACCATATTTCTTGCAAATAAAGCTACTATGCTGCCTTATTCCAAATTCCCTATAATTCTGTACCTAAAAATCATAGTTTTAAAAATACGAAAAGTTTCTGTGCTACAAACGCACTACTTTCCTTCAATATAATATTTATGCTACGTAACTTTTTTTCCATAGATTCCTTGTATTTTGTGTTACTCTTCAATTCGAGGTGAATTCTGTACAGATTATACTTATTATGTCGTATGAATCACACAACCTGTGTTGTTGAGGATTATCCTGATTTACGGTACTTAAACTCAGTCATGGATTACGTACTCAACGGCGAGCTTTCTCTTTTAAAGTTAAGTACTTCAATTCTTCATTCATTACTTTTTTCATTCATACATAAGTTTGACTTATCCCGATGATTAACGAGGAGGACTTGGATTTTGTACAAACCCCTGTAATCTGTTTTTATTCAGATATTGAAAACTTTAACGTCTTTGCTAGTAGTAATGAAAAAGTGGATTTTTCTATATTACATATAAATGCCAGATCGTTACCGAAAAATTTTGATTCTGTCTTAAGTTTCATTAGAAGTGTCAACAACTACCCGTTTTCTATTATTGCAATAACTGAGACATGGTTATATGAAAATGATTATACTGCCCTATACAACATCCCAAATTATACTTTTGTTTGTAAAGGGCGATCAGACAAGCGTGGGGGAGGGGTGGGTCTATATATTAAAAGTGAGTTAGAGTTTACTATTATTGATAATTTTAATATTTCCAACCAATTAGAATCATTGTTCGTAGAAATAAATTGTTCTGGTCCTAAGAAAATTGTCACAGGAGTTATATACCGCCCTCCAAGGGAGGATGTTAATGCATTTATCAACGATTTTAGTGATGTTCTGAATAATTTGAATGTTGATCGCAAAGTTTGCTTTGTAACTGGGGATTTTAATATAAACCTACTTTCTAGACAAAATGCGAACATGTTCGAAAACACTTTATCATCATATTCATTTTATCCTGTAATAGATAAGCCGACTAGAATAACTGAGGTCTCTGCCACCCTTATTGATAATATTTTTACAAATATTAATTCTGTAACTAAATCTACCATCATAAGAACTGATATATCTGACCACTACCCTATTGTTGCTATATGTGAAAATTTAAGACCATCCAGAAGTAATGTTAGAAACATAACCACTTTCAAGCGTGATACTAGTATATCCAAGGTTTTAAACATGAAACTTGAGCTAAATTCAACGGATTGGCAGGATGTTCTGGGCGACAATAATGCTCAATCCGCTTATACCACTTTTCACAATAAGATTTGTGATATATTTCATAGAAACTGCCCAATGCGACAAATTAAGCATAAGAAAAATTTGCAGAAATCCCCTTGGATTACTTCCGGTATATTAAAGTCCATTCGTAGGAAAAATGTGCTGTATTCTTCATACAAGCAAAGTCCCACCTATCATAATTCACTACGTTATCGTAGCTTTAAGAACAAGTTAACCACTGTTGTTCGAAAGGCTAAAGAGCTCTATTATAAGAATTATTTCGATCAAAATAAAGCAAATAGTAAGAAGATCTGGTCAGGAATTAATAGCATTTTGAACAGAGGGTTTAGCAACACGAATGATACTGGAATTAGTAGTAAACTGACTGATAAGCAGAATGATCCGAATAATATACAAATTTGTGCTAACAATTTTAATGATTTTTTTACATCTATTGGTGAAAATCTAGCCAGTAAAATAGGTGCCCCTACTAATAACTTTCATTCTTATCTCAGTGATGTCAATATACAGGATACTTTTATCCTACACCCAGTGAGTCGTGAAGAAGTGATTACTATTATATATAGTTTACCTTGTAAGAAGTCATCAGGCTATGATGAAATTACTAATGATGTTTTAAAACATATTTGTAATTATATTGTTGATCCTCTTACTCATATTTTGAATTTATCCTTCTCGGAAGGTGTTTTTCCCGATGAGCTTAAGATAGCTAAGGTTATTCCTATTTATAAAAGTGGTAGTGTTGATGATCTTTCAAATTACCGCCCTGTGTCCATTTTACCTGCCATTTCGAAGATTTTTGAAAGACTTGCATATAATAGATTATCAGCTTTTGTAAACAAAAACAGTCTGTTATATTCTGGGCAGTATGGATTTAGAAAAGATCACTCTACTTACATGGCTGCTTTAAAGGTTGTAGACGATATCGTGTGCAACTTAGATAATAGAATCAGTACTGCGGCCTTATTTGTTGACTTATCTAAGGCGTTTGATACTATAAATCATAATATTCTGGAAAGAAAATTGTATATATATGGAATACGAGGTGTTGCACTTAGCTGGATTAAAAGTTATTTAACCAATAGGAAGCAGTATGTACGGCTAGAAGGAAAAGATTCTAAGTTTAACAATATTAATATGGGTGTTCCGCAAGGTTCAATACTGGGGCCCTTACTTTTTATATTATATATTAATGATTTCTATAAAACAGCAAGGTTACTCAAATTTGTATTATTTGCCGATGACACAACTGTATATTGCCATAATTCTGATGTCACACAAGCCTTGCAAGTGGCATCCATGGGATTAAATAACATCGCTGACTGGTTAGCAGCAAATAAGTTATCTTTAAACATCAATAAAACAAAACTACTGGTCTTTGACAAGATAAAAGGTGATACACCACAGTTCACTCTACGTTTTAAGGACACCCTCATCACAAGCAGCAGTTCCACCAAGTTCCTAGGAGTCACAATAGATAATAAGCTATCATGGCAGGAGCATATTACCAATGTTACAAAATCCGTTGCAAAAATTTCTGGTGTTATGAATAGATTAAAATATTACATTCCTAGTCAAACATTACTAACTATCTATAATGCATTAATTTTACCGCACCTTACTTATTGCATCCTACTATGGGGCAATTCTTTACCAGTTACATGTAAGCTGCTCAGCTATCAAAAGCGAGCAGTCCGTGCAATTGCAAAGACCAAGTCACCCTACGCTCACACCCGTCCTCTCTTTCATGACTATAATCTTCTTACTTTAAAAGACCATTACAAGTATCAGCTGGGTATTTTCTTGTATAGACATAACAATGATCAGCTTCCGTCTGATCTTGTTTCCTTTTTCCAGTTCAATAGTTGTCACCATAATTACCCTACTCGAGGAAAAGATAATCTGTTGCAACCACTTACCAATACTGTATTTGCTCACTCACATGTAAGGAGCAATGGAGTATCTTTTTGGAATTCCCTTAACGTAAATGTACGAAATGCCCCTAATATTAATATTTTCAAGAAGTATTTAAAGAAACTTTTGTTATCATCACATGTAAATTGAATAGTTCCCTGTGTACAATATTACTTACTAGCAATTATTTTGAAGGTTTTTAAAGATTATTTGCAAATGGGAGAGTCATTATCTTATATTTTTTCTTTTTCTTTATATCCTAGTTGTGTATAATGAATACTTCTCTGTTAAGGGGCCAGACTAGAAAAGCTTGTTGCTTCTTTTGGCTCCTTTTTCAATTGTATTCATGCATTTTATATCAATATCAATACTGTAAAATATCCAAGCTTGACTATGTATGCATACAGCTGAAATAAATGAGACGAACGAACGAACGAAATACGGACATGCATTTTGCTATTAAAATAATATTGGTATTGGTAAGGTCCCTTGGGTTGGTCGTGCATTTAGACGAGAGTATAAATCTGTTGAGGTAATACTTAAAAACCACAATAAAGCTATTGAAGTGCATTGATGAATTTAACCCCAAATGTGAAGGATTAATTTCTGTGCTCCGTCTTATTTTGTGTGTGATTTTGTCCTACAAATATTTCCCTTCTTCTAAATCAGCCTGGGTGAATTTCTTAAAGGCAAGGCACGAAACTTTCATTTGTTTTGCAATACATTTGGCTTCGGTTTAAAGAGGGTAGATGGCCTGAGGTTTTTCAAAAATGTGGGGCCATGACTTAGCTATTTAATAAGAGGAATAATACCTCTCCGTTGCTCAGGAAGGAGTACCAGCAAACCATAGCATTGTTTAAGGCGTCCACATCAGCTGATTATGAAATACAAAAATGCTTGTACAAATTTATCAATAGATTACCACTACCCTGCAACTTGTTCAATGGCATCCTATCCAGAACTGTTTGATATTCATTAACTGTTAAAAGACATAACAACACTTGTTCAGCTCTAAACTGGCTAATTAAGCTCCTTACTTTCTGGAAAGGATTAATGCCTGATAAGCTTGTGCAGGCGTGTCACGTGATTATGATATGTTTCTTATACGTGTATGGGTGGAGTCAAGACTTTCATCAAGGCTTGAAGTCACTCTGAAACAACAATTACTTAACATCGACAGAAGTATAAATTACACCAATCTTCTCCCTACGGCAACATTCAAGAGAAAAACTGGTTACTGATCGGTCTATCATTTCACAACAAAGCGACGCAGTCGGTGGCATTAGGACTCCAAAACAGCAGATTGTCAAAAGCCTGTTTGAGGTAACTATGTTAAGGTAATTATGTTTCTGTTAGGCATTTTAGTGTAACTGTATAACCTTTTGGTTCGCCTTTAACGGATCATGGCCTAGCCGTCCGGTAGACTAGTACAGTCCAATTCTAGGAATGAAGTTTTCAGACTTTTTGCTAACACAACAGTTATTAAGAGAGTCGTTCTCAAAATGCTGTTGATTGTATTACATAACTCATTTTATAAAAATTTTCTTAGTGGAGTTATTTAGAGAACGACACATCATCTGCCACAAAAATGTGAAACTGAAGATGGTAACCCCCTATTATATAATGGAATAGCCCAACCGGACGGTTAGTGGCCATGATCCCATTCAACAGTTCAAGGAGTGACAATATAGACCGATTACGTTGTAACTTACATTTCTAGTTTTAAGAATAGCTGTGTTCTAACTTTCCTTTTGGGGTAACTAGAAATCATTCTATGGGCGACAGGGGATCCACCATTTAATGGGGGCTACAAATGCAAAAAAGTGTATTCAACAATTTTGAAATGGGGGTGGCAAGAGGAGCGAGGCTTTAATGCATGGGTTAAAGCCCCACACGCTGCCTACCTACGCCATTGCTTAGCTTATGCAGGCGTAATTTAAGATAAAGAGTCAAGTTCAGTTTGCAGTAATACAATAGTAACAATCAGTCTTTAAACATTAGCAATAACTTGAACGTATGAGGAACGCATAGATAGGCCAGATAAATCAAGAACGTAAGTTGACAAAAAATAGAGAAGTTAGTACTGTCACTCTGTATGATAGTCGTAAAGAACTTATTTTGTGATATTTAAGGACTACTATGTGGTATTTTCAACTTTCTCAAGTTTATCTAAAATCCAGTATATATCATGAATACAAGAATTAAAAATTGAATGTAAGCAATATAGTAAAGAATTACATCAAAACAGCATGAAATGTGTGCAAGTATATGTTCCTTGGAATAACACCTTGTTTAAAAATGACATTTAATAAGAGAAAGAATTTTTTAAACGTGTGATTCTTTAAGTGAATTAAAAAAATTCTTCCGGAGTAAAGGGTCCTGACGGACTTCTATCCTTAGGCATCATGTGCCCCCACTTCAAAAAAAAAAAAAAAAAAAAAACATATCCGGGGTTATCGGGGAGCAACATACTTCGAGTGTTCCTTGTTTAAATTAACAATGATTCGGATCTGTGGTAAAACGATCAACGGTCCACGTCTCCATACAACACCCCTCATATAAACCAGGCTTAGACAATGATTCCACTCTCAAGTGAAATTCTTTAGATTTTGGAATGAAGTTACTCTTAGGGGACAATACGAGAAACTTCTGAGGGAACCTTTGTTAGATTTTTGCGTCCTACATATGACGGAATGAAGTGGCTGGTTCAATGCCGTACGTTGCAGCACCATGCAAACGTATAAGTAAGTCACGTTTTTGGCTGGGCTGTCAGTTCTCAGTTTGCCGCATACTGTTTGCTTAAAATTACACTTAGTCTGCGTAATATAACCAGGGAGTTAGGGAAGGATAACCAACATTTTTAGGTCCTTTGAGATTGTTGCCAACATTAAGCTGTCTATTGTCTTGCTTTTGAAACGATCTCTAAGAATTGAAAGAGATTTGGTACTGAAGACAACGGTTTGTGTCGTCTGCTACATCTCAAACACTCATCATGATGATTTCACCAATTGACATTACATTGCCAGTCGTCAAGGAAATATTCAAAATTTTAAGCTTTCGTCGTTTGTCGTCGCAGTTAACGTCATTTCAATTAACTCCCATGAAGAATTTCTTAAAAACCCCTATGCTGACAATACCTGCTGTTAATGTGGAAAGTTGTGAAAATTGTGATGTTTTGGTAGACTTGAACAATGTGTCAAGGATACGACCCATCCAGATCTTAGAAACACAAAGAACTTACATGAGTTAAGGTTTATGGACAGTCGTTTAACTTAAAACCTTTATTAAAGCGTAAGACTTGTCGGCAAGGAAGCTGTACTTCAAAGTAACATATTAACAATGACCTTTGTTCCTGGATTGCTTGCGTTTGAAGGAGCAGACAATCATTAGGAAGTGTAAGCCAGAAAAGGCTAAACAATTGGAATAAAGGGACCTGTCAATCAAATCTCGTTACATGAAAAGGGATTTAATCATTTTCAAGTACATATTGTCTGACGGAATTTGAGCGTTGGATCTCCTTCCCTGACAACTCCCTGATATAACTTTGTGATTCGTGGGCAGATTATGTCAGTGTGATGGCCTGGTTGATGTCCAGTATTTCTAAAAATTTAAACCTCAGTTTCTTTTCATACGGAGTGTGTTTTCTTTTGTCCGCATTAGTTTCCTTAAGTTTAAAATTTAAAATGTAAGTGTTTTTCGATTTACCCAGAAATCTTAAAATTTCTGTTACATGTGAGTATCATGTTAAAGTCTAAACATATTACCGAGAGAGTGGAAGTACTGCTACGCTTAGTCATATTAGGTGCGTAAATGAAACTTGGACAATGTTTTATTTGTCGGAGCCCAAATCAAGCTCAAATTTTGAAAAAAAGTTCAGACTATTGATCTCGGATAATCGCGGGTCCCTTTTTTTTGACATACCGGATTGACGGGAAAGACAGAATGCCCTGGGAGAGAATGTCCAGCCGGACAGTTTTTACAGACGAAAAAAACATGAACTGTTTCGGGTGCACCACAAATTGACGTTGCTAGGTTTGAAAGAAGGCCATCACGGTAAATGGAAACAACAACACAGAGAAATAAATCTAAGGCAAGGGCATGACAACACTTTTGAAGAGAATATACCATGCCCACTGAGGAACTGTAAAGTCAACTATTGCGACCGATTCATTACGCAATAACAGGGCCGTGGCCTAGGGGAAATTCTAGGGGGATAGTTCATGACACTTATCTAAGGCTGAGCACGACAGCTGAACCTATAGACGGCTGACGTCCGGGCGGGATTCTTTCTTTTTAAAATGTGCATGGGTGGCATCTTGGGGGATGTGAGGGGTGACATGTTAGGCCCGGCTTAACTTCAAAATGGTGTTATCTTTGGCTTTGAAGCTTTGAACTGATTATATCCTTAGGAATTTCATATGTTTAGTGATTATTTTCCGTATCTAAGGGGAGGGGATGTTATCCCTACTTTTTAGAATTTTTTGTCTATGTGAGGTGGATCCCTCTTAGTAGGCAAATAGGGGAACCCTAATCGGTTGACGATTGGCTGTAGCGTAGGCCTTGTAAGAAAATGCCTCCCAGATGGAGGGAAATAAAAAGCTTCAAACCTAGTAAGTTGCACATTAGCATTTGTTTTTTAATTCTTCGTCTAGAAACAGGTTTAGATTTCAAAAAGAAAGGATAGATTTGATTAAAATTAAACATTTATCAAATAATTAAAGGTAGTCATGGGCTATTTAATAAAGTATGCTGTGACATGGTATGAGAAATAATACTAAAGATCTTAACACTTAAACACAAAGTCATCACAGGCATTGACCTCTTGACCTTAACTAATTGATTAAATTATTTTTGTTCTCAATTAACACATATTTTGCATAGGGACCTACACATCATTGGAAAATTATGAAGTTGTGTTGTTCTTTTTGCAGTGTTCTGGGCTGATTCAGTGTGCAAATGTGCAAATGAGTTCATAATTCGAATATTTGACATAATTTGTAAATTTGTATAAAACATGAAGTAAAGTTGTTATATTTTGTAAATCTAATGATGCAGAGTTACTGCCCATTTCTTTTCCTTTTTTGAGGCTAAATTTGTTTCAAATTGAGCACCATTTGGCGGAGTTACGATGATTTTAGGAAAGTGTGTTTTATATGTTACCATGATACCATAGGCCCACAGTGTGTACACTAACCTACGTGTACTAGAGGTTAAGCCACGCTAAACAGTACTCTCAAGTGTCAAGTTGCGGTTTTCAGATTTCCCCAAAATTCTTACCTCTAGACTTTTGTGGCTTGGAAAGGTGAAATATGGTGGTATAAAGATCATGTCCCGTTATCGAGGGGGGGGGGGGGTATAGTCTCTCTTCTGGCAGTAATGGATTGAAATTGGTTCCTGTTCATCACGGAGATCTTACTCCTCATGGAGCCATACCCCTTTTCAAACATGGAAATTCTAGCCCATTGACATTGATAGAGTTCGGTAGCCTGTGTAGACCACATTCATTTTACAAAAATGAAATCGGATGGAAATGACGAAGAAATGATTTTGTTGCGACTGTCTCTTTTTGGAACAAAATCAGCAGTTTTGGGTCATTGTTGTGACTTTTTTACATTCTCACGCAAACTATACTACCTTGAGGCCCAAACTTATTAGGAAGTGTTTCTGCTAGATACGGTTCATTTACAAACAAGTAGGGGGATTGTGGCCCTTACAGAAGTGTATGAATTTTTAGGGGAAAATATAAAGAAAAAGTGCATTTGGGCAAATTTTTGGTAAAGACAAGTTTTTGACCGAAATTTGGTGAAAATATGTATATGCAGGTGCATTCAAACTGTGTATCAAGTAGGTGGAAGAGGGTTTATTCGTCGGGAAGAGTAACCCACATAAGGACGCGTAAACGGTCGTAGTCTGGCGACTTCTCCGGGATAATTTGGCAAAAAATGAACCATTATATGCTATTTTCCAGGTTCCCAGGGCCTGAAAATCATAATTGGAAAAGTGTAATTTCAGCATTTCAGTTTTTCAAGTAGGCGAACTTTCACTTACGGTTTGAACATCTCCGGGTGTCAAACTGCCCAATTGCCCGCCCACCCCCCAAACAGGCGTCGGCCCTGAATAAAATCGTAGTTAATCTATTTGATATTTTTAAAATGTGGCGGTCCTATACCTTATAACATGGATCGGGAGGAAAAGAAGCCACAAAAATTGTTTGTTCTCCCCCAAACTAGGTTGTGTATCAAGGAGCACAAGATAAAAAAATGTGTTTTAATTTTATGCAATAATTTTCAGTGAAACTAATTATAGTGAAGAATAAAAATAAAAACACGTGCGTTAATGATGAATTTGTAATCTCGGGAAATTGATATGAGACACAGGAGCAGAAAAAGATATGTTTGTTGCTTACGGAGTAATGTTTTTCTACTTCTTCTGCGAGAAATTCTGATTATCCCTATCCACTGTTGATTAATTCATAGTTTACCATTGAATCACATAACTAAGCTCATTAAGGGAAGGCCTTTAAAGGTTATGTTAATTCTGCTGAAACTCAGATACACTGAAATCGTTTCTCATTTTACTTCATTACTTCTTTTTTGTTTTTGGCAATGTCGACAAATGCAACTGAGAGTATAACCAAAGAAAATGTAATTTCAATTGACAATGCCATAATTAAACGTTACGTTTCACACATTCAGAGGTATACTAGCGCCCTTTCTCCACCCAAGTGTTTAGCCCCATACTGTTTCCACCGTCCTATAAGATTTTTAAGACCATATGATCATTGACGTGTGCAGAATTTCGTAGGAGGCCTACTGATATGGAAGAGTGTCACAAGTGCACCCAAGGTACATTAGGAGCGCAAAGCACCAGTTTCCACTCGTGGTTCCAGGGACAGGGGGACAGGGGGCGAAGGCCCCAGAAATCCTACAATGTAAGATAATAGGACCTCCGAAAATTGTTTCTAGAAGCTTTATTGATAAGACAGTTTTCGTTTCAGATTTTGTGGAATTTGATTTCAATGGCTGAGAGTTCAGGTTAATTAGCTAATGAACTTCGAAAACATTTCCATAAAATTAACAAGTCTTGATATATTTTAGTTTGGACGATATTAAGAGCTCCTCAACTCTTCAACACAACTGTCACTCGAATGTATCTAGTACCATGCGATGGTCGCCAGTATGAGGGAATGTTTAGCATCCCAAACGCCACAGATTGTTGGAAACTGCATTCTAATCTACTAAGAACGAACTTGTCCCTACAGTTCTGCTATGACATGCTACAACCTGTGTAGCCTACAAGGCTGTCATCACCAATTACTATAGGGAGAAAATCTGCCATCCCCATATCCCAAGATTAAAGGAAATCGCTTTCTAAATTTCTAAAACGCAAACTTGCTATTACAACAGTGCGTCTTCTTGGGCCCTTCAGATTGTGTTCAGAGAATTTTATTTTACTTCCTCTGTAAAAAGATCGCTACTTGTTGCTGTTCCGTGAAATTGTTCACTCCTAGCATGAAAGTACTACTTCCATCCATGCTCCTAGGGCCGGCGGTTGGAATCAGGGCAGTACAACCTCAAGGGTAAACTCAAATTAGAGATCGTTGGTAAAGCCATGAAAAAAAAAGAGGAATAAATTAACCTGGGGTGACTATCATGCACAGAACGCCCGCATGGAAGATAGTTGGCATTTAAACACGACGTAATACATGAAATCGCTCTTTCCACCATCTCCAAAATTTATTTTTTTACCGCAGTTGTGCTTTGTCTCATCCAAATTCCTACCTACCCTGGATACATAGACCGCTATTGTATACAGTCTAACCAAGAAAATTGATAATACTTAGGCCACAGGCCAGATATCGGTACTGAGTTTACTTGCTCAGTGTTGTATGGAAAAGTTAAAGTTCACTACACAAAATAATATAACTCGGCTGGATAATTTTAAGTTTTAGGTACCTATTCTGTCACTCCAATGATACCTCTCTGCCTCTTCAGCCTCTCTCTATTCACTTGTACCATAAATCCCTCCACTGAGTGATTTTCCCTCGACTGGTCACGGAGGTGAGGTCTCCTGCCTGGCCAAGGAGGTGGGTGTTGTACCACGACCCCCGTTTAAACACCCTACTGCATATGATTCTATTGGCAGTATCTTGTCATTTTAGTCCTCTACCACCAAGTTATAATAAGGTGTGGACGTTGGTTCGGTACCATTACGGCGAAGAGTGGAGCATCGTATACCGTAATAACTAATGGTTGCTCCTCGCTATTTCCATCTTTTAATTGGATAGAGCAAAAGAAAATGAGTACAAAATATATTCCTTTTATTCGTTTCAAACGTAATAGCGTTTCACTGTCCTTTACATTAGTCGTTCTTGTGCATAGGCGTGATTACTGAGGAGCGTTCGACTACAAATAAACAAGCCAGGGAAATTTCTTGTATCCATCTTTGTTATGTGGAAGATAGACCTACAAATATTTTTTTGATAAATTGACGATTGATCGGACCCCCGGTCTCGTTTCGGATTGTGGAGGACGTGTCTCTTCAGGAAATCTCTCAGTTTGTCAGTTCAGAGTCTAAGGACAGTAATGTTTATGTTGTGTTAGTATGGTATCACTTCAGTTTGTAAAAAATCAAAGATAAACTTTATATTGAAAAAACGTGCCCATAAATATGGCCACGTTGATTGCACTTAAGTCATATGTGCTGGTACTTTGCCCCCCCCCCCCTCCTTTGTGAATACTTGTTGTGTAGGTTCAGTTTACTTTTTTTCTTTTCCACGAAGGCATACTTATTGCGTTCTAAGATTTACCGCTTGTACTATGATATTGTTATATTTACTGAGGACATAAATGCAATTAATGGTTCAAATATGTATGTATCGGTGTGTGTTTGTGATGCTTGGCTTTTAAACACACTATCTCACGATAGCAATCATAGTTCTCGTATATGCTATATGGATTTATTATATTAAGAGGAAGTTCTCTCGTTTTTGGTGTAGGTAAGAGGTCATGTGAGGGGTCATCAGAGGTAAAAAACCAGAAACGATTTATCAAAGGTATCAAGCAGGGATACTTTTCATCCCTAGCATGCGGATGCGTCATAAATAGAGAATGAACGCTATTGTTTTAAGGTCAAAGGTAACCCGAGGTCACTAGAAGTGACATTCTAGGAAATTGCTTGTAAACACGAAATCTCAAGATGGGAATGATGGACACTTTTCATACTTTGTATATAAGTTCACCATATTAAGAGGGAAATCCGTATTGTTTTGGTGGAGGTCATAGTTCATATGAGGTCACCAGTGGTTATAAAAACCGAAACCTTAAAACCTCGTTAACAAGATATTTTAAGACGGGGTGATGGACACTTTTCATACCTTGTATATAATTCTATACTAAAAGGGGAAGAACCATAATCCTGTTTAGCTGAGGTCTAAAACCGAAAACTTTGTAATCACTACATTTTAGACAGGGAAGACGGATGTAGATTTTTTTAGCTTAAGAGAGAGAACTCTATGGGCATTGATGGAGGTCAAAGGTCACCTGAGGTCACCAGAAGTGAAATCACAAAAACCATGTAAACTGAATAAACAGTGGACCATGTCTTTAAATTGTGTCGTTTCGTCATCACGGAAAAGACCGGGCTCAATATTTTTATAATTCCAAATATAAAATCATAGAGCAAAACATATGTCATTTTACAATTCATAACTCTGGTCCTACCAATTTTAGTAACCTAATTATGCACGTTTGAAGGACGCGCGTCTATAAGATGATCAGAAATACCTTTATATATATACCAATATGTATACTGGGGTGTAGTGGGAAGTCCTCGGTTTCTCATTCTAACATCCCGGGTTCGAAACCTATCCAAGACACTTATTTCTTCGGTTTTTGTTTCTCAGTTTTTGTCTTCTGTTATCATACTTACAATATAGATTTGTCACATTAATAGAACAGTTCCTATTGTTTTTTGTGAAAGTCAGAGCCCATTTGAGACCATCAGAGGTCAAAACCTAAAATGTTGTAAATACGATATTTCAAGATAGGTCTGATGGACACCCCGCACTGCCTGGCACAGCCCGGCACTGCCTAACACAACCCGACACAGCCCCTCCCAACACCTCCCATTACAGAACAAAAAAAAAAAACATGAGAAGGGATACTTTTCGAGAAGGAATCATACAACGGGCCTACTGGTTTACAGACTTTATATACCTATTCTTTATATTAGACTTGATGCTCACAGATATGTCATAACAGTCACTCGTACTGCTATCCAGCCTAACTTGGGCGTAGCCTAGCTACACCCACCCTTAAGAAAAATGAATGTCTGTCTGTTTATGAACAGCTTCTCATCTTTCTTTGATCTTACAGAATCCTTACCGGAAGGAAAATGGCGACGCAGTCTGATCGAGTGAAGGAGGCAGCACAAGGTGCCTTAGATGAAATCAAGAAACGTGCCCCAGAAGAATATGCTAAGCTGGAAGCAGATCCAGCCAAGAAGAGGAAGATATTCGCCGCTGCGGCAGCAACGGCAAATGAATATTTAAACCTTGGTAAGGATTTTACTGGTGGGCCAAGTGACATGGCCTTAAACGTCACCCAGCATTTTTCTGAGCATAGGATTAAACTTCTTCAGGGTGGTCTCCTCATTCCCACATTCAAGATGAAAATCTTCAAGAAGGATGACGGCAAGGACTGGCTCGAGATTACCAGCGATGGAAAACAATATCTTCATCCTCTCGCCACGCAAGAAGATATAGACTGGGGGACCGTTGAACAATACGCCAGCATTTTGATCGAAGCCGTGCTTCTAGTCATGTCAGCCATCGGAATTAAAATATCTCCGAGCGCCAAGGTGATTGAAAAGACGGTCGAAGAAACAGCTGACGCAATCCGTAAATCATCACAAATGCAGAGAGCCCTTGAGACTTTTGTTAAGGCTTGGAATGCAGCAGGCAGCAACCCTGTGAAGATGGCTACGGCATTGTTTAATCTTCTGAAAGACTCCTACGCCGCCGGAATTCTCTGGACCATCATCGAAAGTCTCTGCAGCAATATGGCATGGTACGATTGGCTGGAGACTGCTGCAAGAGTTACTGCGATGCTTATTGCTGCCTTTGCTTCCGGCGGAGCTGCCCTTATTGCGAAGATTGCCCTTGTTGTATTATCAGCGGTAGACTTTGCGGTAAAAATAGTGAATATTGGAACGCTGTCTTCCATCAAGAACAACTAGTAAATAACATACATGTTTTTCATCACCAAAACTGGGAATTCGTATATCGCATAGAAATGGCCTTGGGTTAAAATCTTTAACGGTTAGGAGTTTGTACGATTTCAAGTGTAAACATGATAGTTAAGTCCAGGGACAGCTCAAACACGGAAGAAATGGATGATGTGGGGTGATCCTCTTCATAACAAAAAGCTCACGATTGTCCCCAAGTCTTAGCTTAAAAAATGAAAGCAATATGACTTCTTTTGGAATCGTCACGGTAGTATGAAATGTAAAAACATTACCAACATTTTCGACATCCTAAAACAGTGCTTTGCACGCAACCATTCTCACTTTGTCAACTGTGACGAAAAACCTGGCATTTTCAACCCTTTACTTGGGACTACTATAGGTCACTAGATTATGACGACCTTTCGATCTTGCCTCCTCCGTGTAAGTGTACTAGAATACTTTAACCATTAAAAGGAGGAGGTGAGCGCCTTTGCCTGGCATTTTAGTTATTTCGTTATGACATTTTTACCCTAAAAAGAGCTTATTTTTCTCTAAAAGAAGCATATTTTCTGGCTAGTACGGGGAGGGGGCTTTATCTCCTGCCTCGTCTACCTATGCTCAGGTGCGTATCGGACGAGGGAGGGATGGGGTCTCGTACATCGCTACACTCGGCGTTTGTCAAAACTTCAGTCACCCCCCCGGTAAAGATTCTTCACATTAGGTGTATGTTCCTCCTCACACATTAACTACTTCCTCCTCCATAATATAGATCTACTGGTTTATTGAATAATTAGTGAATGATGAGTTTAATAAAACTTAAACCAATGCTCCAAGTTTTAAGACTATGTAATTTTTTGGCATGTTTCCCTAAGCAACTTTCAATTGACAATTAATCGGACCGTGCTTTATGAACTGCTAGACATTTTACATATAGCTTTGTTAATTGAGTTTCTGGCACTAAAACCACCGCAGTCCACAGCTAATCGATTGACTCTTATTCTCGGATTTCTTCAAAGTTGTGGACTGCCTGCAGGGGTGGTTTTTTCGCTCATACTCGGTGCCATTTTATCACCCTTCTACCTTTCATAATTCAGAAGTAACCTAGAGCGTTCCCTGAGAAGCCACCCTTAATCCCAGATCTTAATTCCTCCAGACAAACTCGTGGTTACGAGGAATGCTAAAAATGTTCCTAAAATATAATTAAGCCGAGAAAGCTAGGATTGGACGGCATTTCCATCATACCAATGAAATGGGCGTCAGGTCCCTCCTAGAACCAAAATTTCGAGACTGTCCCACCGCTTTGCAGTGGGCCTAATGCCACTTTTTTGGCAAACAGGATAAGAACTCGGTAGAAGTTCAGTATCTGTTATAAAAATAAAAAAAATAAAAACTTTAAGTGCTCTCGCATTTCCTGATGTACCTGGACTGGTTATTAACCCTATTAGCCTTTTCTTTAATGCGTTTCTCTGACGAGTCGTTGAGGACACTATAGCGGCCCTTGATTAAACTTCCCGGACATCATCCCTCTTTTTGGCTCTTAGGACGGGGAGTCTATGTCTCAGTAGCCGCCGGTCACCGGAGATTCAATGATTGCTGTTTGGTGAGGTGAGCAATAAGTCGCTCTCTGGCTAATGGTTGCAGCATCTGTCTTCATACCCCTGCATTCTTCAATAGACGTGTTGGGAAATTCGGTACTTCCGGTCGGGTCACAAGGTCAAGTGTACCTTGACCACTGTCATGATCAGACTTACATGAGATTTGGCCTCATGTCCCTTCAATTGCTGCATCTGATTTTGCCTACGATGATATAACATTCCACCATAAGACACGACACCATCTCGGCCGATGTTGCAGGCAACCCTGTCGTTAGATAAATAGTATTAAAATGCTTTAATGCAAAAATGACATTGTCAATGATTCAGTATTGTTTCAACAGTTTGAATATTTTAAAAAATGTTCGACAAGTTCCGATAACCTGCAATTTTGTGGAAGCTGTTTAACAGTTCAAGACGGTTCCTGTTTGCAATAATTATCGCAAGGTTGTTTCAGAAGTTTTCGTCAATTCTCCTGTCTTGGACTATTCGGGGTCTTTACTCTTTTGGAAAGTAATTTCAGATTTCGTCTGCAGTAAAAAATAACAGAAGTCTGTTTTTAAAGTACCAGGCTCTTTTTGCTTTACTTCATCACAATTGCATTTGACTAATGCATTTAGGAGCGGAAAAAGCCGAGTCTCACTACACATTTGCTTAATATGAATACAATTAACCGTTAACGGTAATGAAAAGAAATTACGTCACTCGACGGATATCGATCTTTGTAAGAAAGCACAACATGAGCAAAGTTGATGTAAACGCAAAAAATGGCAAAAGGATGATAACTTTTATGCCGTCTGTCTGTTTAATTTCATGCAACTCGTAGAATGCAAAGAAACTGTGCATCAAAAATGAAGTTTGACATAAAATTGTACGATGCGTTTTATTTTATCAACTGGTAATCGCTCTTTTCAATTAAGTTGAATTTATGTCTACCAACATCAAAATATTACACACATTCATTTGTGAATAGGTATATTCCTACTTTGCTGCATATACAGAGGATGAATTCAACAAAAGAAACTGATGATGATAAATGACTCAAGACAGGAAAGTTAGCTATAGAAAGTGCTTTTTCAACTCGGCACCTTAGAAAGTGTAAGCATAGGGGTAGGAAACAGGGGCCTATGGGCAAGCAGGGAGGTGTTAGGAAGGAGACACAAAGTTCTATAGACTCTTTGAAGCAATATTCGTTTCCGACAGTAATCTTGCCTTTCTTCTTAAAATTCCTATCTCAATACCTAGATCAACTAAGATCAGTAAGGCATTGTCGAAATGACCTTGAGAACACAAACACCTTACGTTGAACTCATAAACTTTTCGTTGCCAGCCGTCATGCAAAAATGTAAAATTTTAACCATTCGTCGTTATTCGTCACACTAAATGTCATTTCATTTGAAGTCAGCTAAGAATTTCTTTACGACTTACTTTTGAATATGTTTCTTAATGATGGGGAAATTTGCTAAAAACTAAGAGAAATGTATAAGTTTGAACAATGTTTGCAGCAGGTGACGTATTGAAATCGCGGGGCACAATTGAAGTACATTATTTAAACGTTTGTTGCCAGCAGGGCCGTAGCGAGGTGGAGGTGTGGGGGGTGTCACACCCCCAGTTTGGTCGCCCGTCGGCAAATTTTCGGTCTGTCTGCAAAAAGAGGAGAGGGAAAGGAAAAGAAGAGGAAAAGAGGAAAGGAGTAAAAGAAGAGAGAAGAAGGGAAAAGAAAGGGAAAGAAAGGGAGCGAAAGGGAAGACGGAGAATGAAAACAAAAAAGAGGAAGAGAGAACGGGCCATTCAAGTTGAAGGCCCGTCGGCAAATTGATTATGCATGTGACGACCGTGTAGACGGCCGTATCAACGGCCGCTGGTGTAATTGGACGAGTGACTGAGTCCGTCGGCAACTCGGGGAAAGAAAGGAAATTAACGGCTTCCGTATAGGTGCACTATTTCGGGTCATATGACATTCTTGAAAAACCACTTTCTGCACATTATTCCTCACTTTTATCATCACCATGGGGAGCAGCACCCGATTACCCATGGAGAGGGTATCTTTAGCCCGTCTTTTAAACCCTAACCTTGACTTCAAACACATTTTGCAAAGTTCTGAGGATCCGGTTTACCCACAAACATCCTGGCAAAAAATAATGCGTACCGCGCATGTCTTCCCCTCACTACAATCTCAGGCTTTTAACTTTTGAACATCGAAATGAAACAGATACAGAACCCATCTTCAGATCCTGGCGTTCAGAGCATATTTTGAATACTTGTGTTAAGATTCTGAACACTTTTTCTCCCTTTTTGAACGCCGGACGCCTTTCCACTTATCGTATTTGAACGCAAGAAGCGTCTAGTGTTCAAATGCTGAACACATAGTGTTCCAATTCTGAACGTCAGTTTCAGCTCCTGAAGTATAGTGGCATGACGGGAGGAATAGCCTAACACATTAGAATTAACCGGAATCTTTGCATTGGATAATGCACTATGAACCAAAATATACCAATCCAGCATGAGACTTAATGTTTTACCAAGAGATTAAGCTAAAACCTCAGAGCTTCCGGGGGCGCCCCTTACCCCCACCAGGGGCCCTAAGGCCGCCCAGTGTTTTAGCCAGCCCCTATTTGTGCGACAATGTCGCATAAATTGCGACAAATGTCGCACAAAAAAATCTGACACGCAATTTTTACCCGGGTGTAAATTTTGAGGTTCCTCATTAGGGCAGAAATCCACTCAAATATTACACCATTTGCGATCTAGGCACCTTTCAAATTCCAAAAATTTCCAAAGGGGAGGGGGACACTCCTGAAGTATAGTGGCATGGGGGGTCTAAGGGGACACCCCTCCCCTTAGACCCCTCCCCAGACCACAGATCAGTAAATGTCGCATTGAGAAAACGTCCAAGCTAAAACACTTGCGGGCCTCTTGATCCCGACCGCTTAAAACTATAGCGGCCTGACGAGAGGAATAGCCTAATACATTAAACTTAGTGGGATCTAGTTTGTATTTGATGATGCATTATGAACCAAAATATATCCATCCTGGGACTTAATTTTTCACCCAGAGATATACTTAAACCTCAGAGCTTCCGGGGGCTGCGGCCCCTGGACCCCACCAGGGGTCCTTAGGCGGGGACCTGGACCCCACCCGCTAAAGCTCATGTTTGCACTACGCATTAGCAGATCCGTCGGTTCTCCACCCCCCTCCCCCAAAGATAACACCTTCGCTACGCCCCTGGTTGCCAGTCGTTTTACTGAAAATCCTGATTAAATTTTGTTCGTTGACGGAAGCAAACCTTACTTCAAAGCATGTATATAAAATGGCCTTTGCCTCGGGATTACTTGGAAAAGAAAGGAGATCATCATTGAAAGGGTTTAGTTAACAGAGACTTAACAATAGGAACAAAGAGGCCTGTTAATCAAATGGCAGCGCCTGAAAAGAATAAAATCATTTTCAAGTACATATTGTCTGACACATTTGGTCGTTGCATCTCCTTCCTAACAACTCCCTGGGGCAAGGGAGGGGGTTAAAGCCTCCGGGCCAAAAATGTGGAGCGAAAGCATGTTTTCGCTCACCCCTGAATTCAAGGTAGAAAACCCCTCATTTGTACCCTCTGTATAAACATGCCAAAAATGTACAGTAATTTTCCTTTAAAATTTACGCAGTATGTCGCCCCAGATTGCATCTAAGCACCCTCATCTATTCAGATCTTTTCCATATTTTGTACCACCCTTTTCGCAATGGTACCAAGTTATTCGATTAAATTTTTAAAGCATTCTTCGTTCTCAAAATTTTGATAAATATGAAGCAGATATAAAGCATAATACAGAATATAAACTAATTTCCTTTGGGGAAACACAATTTTCAACTGCATACAACGTACCATTTTCCCTAGCTGTTCTCTTACTAATAATCGTTCCAGTTTAACTTTCAGTTATATTTCCGAGAAATTTAGTACGCCCGAAGGAGTTACTGTGTTTTCAGCTCAATCACGCCATAGTACTTTTGAACGTGTCGCTTTGCCGGCGTCATTGAATGGTCCACCATGACGCTGTTCCTTATACTATATGAGAACCTCATGCAGAGAATACATTCTAGGCTTCACATTGATCAAAACTGACCAAAAGATAAAATGAAACTATCTGTTGTTTACTACGAAGAATATGCACGTTACTGTATTTAGTAATAACTCTTAGTTATACAGTGTTGACTCCACGTAGCGGGGTAGCTTATTACAGTATCGGAATATATAAGTATGCATGAACAAGAAAACAGCACTGGAAAGATTTATGTTGCAGGAATTATAATTGTATAATGCTTACTTTTTCAACATCGCCGTACAAGGTACTGATAGAACCTTTGTAAAAGGGCACGAATGGTCATCTGAATATTGCCGTCGTTTGCCTCGATTGCAAGAGGAGCACGTCAAGTAGTTTTGTCTAGGTGGCGTTTTTGGAATCTTGCTACCCTCTTTACCTGATGATATCTGTGATTGAAGTGTATGGGAATTCATAGGTAGAGCGAAATCCTTCTACTTACTGGCCTGTGGGTAAACTTATGCAACACATTGTATAGGCTTCTTAGTCTAACAAAAACAAGGTGAAGCAAGAAAGAAAACCACTCAAAAACTTGCGTTTTTCTCGAAAGACGACGTGATGAACCACCGATAAGGCGTGGCTTTTCGATAGCTATGATAATAGCCTACACCTACCAAATATACACTTAATTCCAAAACATCAGACCGACGAACTTGTGAGGTTGTTCCAAAATCCATTCGACACTGACAATATTCACAAAGAATGCTTGTAGTTGTAGGTAATTTGGGCAATATGCCGACGCCCATGACCAAGTTTTCTCCCCATTGGGGGAAAACTAGACTTCTCCTAAAAGGAGGGAATCTCCCGAACTGCTGACAGAAACAAAAACTCTCTACTAGGACAACAGGTTGGGCATTCGTGCCAGCTAGACTCAACCGTACAACGTTCAGTTGTGGTCAAGATGGAAACCATAGATATCATAATTATTGATCAGTTAACTTTTCCTTATCTTGACTAGTATGATGCAGTGCTGTAGTCGAGTCCCCACCTTTCGGGTCCGAGTCTGAGTCCTCACCTGCCGAGTCCGAGACCGAGTCACTGGCATTTGAGTCCGAGACCGAGACCGAGTCATAAGCTCCGAGTCCGAGTCCCCGCTATGGAAAAGTGTCCACTAAGAATAGGAATTCACAAACGATCAAATTTTACACTGTCTTTTATGCAATGTTACTGTGTGTTATGATATAGGTTCTGGTGTCTGAATGGCAATACGTGAGCCACATTCGGCACACAAGGCGTTCCAGTCCAGCCCTTCAAGCAAACTGAGACTAAAAAAGAGGGTTGAAAATAGGCTATGCGCCAACAATGGAGAATTATCAGAACTGAAGGCATCTTAGAAAGGGAAATTTTTTGGAATGAAAATGGAAGAAAACCTTTGCTATAGCTATTGTAACTAGTCATCATACTATTACGTTATTTGGGACAGCCGTTCAGTTAATATTCCAACGCCTCATGCGGCCAAGAATGTCGCCAGAGGGGTTCTACACCCCTCCCATCTTGGTAAAGTTTTCAGTAGGCCTTGTTACAAAATGGAAGTGTGATAGCTGAAATTTTGACAGCCGAACTCCCAATTTTCAACTTCAAGCCTGTGACAGAAAAATTTCGGTTCAATGGCAGGGAAATGAAGATTCTGCCCAGGCGCGGATCCAGGGGGGCCTGGGGGGCCCGCCCCCCCCCTCGCCACGAAAAAAAAAACGAAAGGAGAAAAAAGAAGAAAAAAAAAGAAAAGGGGAAAGAAAAATTAAGAGCAAAAAATGAATAAAAGTGTCTAAGAACGTATTCAAAGTATATATTTCTGTAGGGGTTGGGTGGAGCTATCGCTGGATTATCTCTATATCTTTCAAAGTGGTTGGCGACGAAAGGAGCACTACAATGTTCGAAAACAGGTGAATAGCTGAGTAATGATCCTTGACTTAAGATCTAAATAAGTAAACATCGTGACATATGTAGTATGTGCTCGGCTAGCTGCACTGAAATTTAGTAACAATTTTGTGTTAAAGAGTGAATTTTTTTGTAATCTAGAGGGATTGAGAGGCAAAGTTTTCGCCATACAGACCTTGCAGAATGAATACAGAAGACAAGCTGTCAGGTGACGTGCTATTGTGCACAGTGGCACCAGCTGTTGCAGGCAAAGTAGCGGCGTGCATAACCTATTCGATTTCGAAACGTTTTAAAATGAACTCAAAAGGCTTTTAAGCTACAGACAGTGGCGTCGGCACAGTGGGTAATGGGTGACGTGTGTACCCCTCCCCCATCGATTCTTGAAAATTTTTAAAATGGTCCCAAAAGTCGTTTAAGCTACAGATTTCTGTGGAGGGTGTAGGGTGAGATGTATTTTTTGATGACTGGTTTATTTGTTCTAACCATTTTCTTTCACAAACTGTTCTCAAACTATCATAAGTTTTGGAAATTCTTGACAAATTCCAAATTTTCGCACGCTCCGCCAGCGTCAAGCCTTGTGTCAGAGTTGTCCTTATTATCAATAGCTTTCGGTAACTACTCACGGGGGAACAAAGGAGCAAAAGTGCTTTTTAAGAATTCTCAGTCAGAAGATTCGTTTCTGAATAGCATAGGTTGGTGGGAAAGTGACAGTGTCCGATGCAGGTTCTGAAATGCAGGTTTTGTCATGGACTAATATTTTATGCAAAATTTCGGCGCGCTTCGCGCGCATACGACAGGGTTTACACCCGATTTTATATACCATTGACAAAGCTATGACGCAAGAAATTATTCCAATGCAACATTTTTCTAAAAAGTACATCTCCTTCTCTGTTGGGCTCTCATCATTATGGGATCTTTGACTAATCTAGCCTAGCACATGATATGAAAGATTGAAAGTACGTTATTGCCGTTGCTTATTTTCCAAACATCTTACCGGGACGTTCAATAATGACGAAAATCTTTTCTGAAACGAATTTTGCCTGTCCACCATCCCTTTTGCTATACCTAAAAGGAAGGTGATATATCATATCTCCTCCCATATGGATGTCGGGTAGTGAGAATCCCGTTGGTCCCTCTTTTGTATACTGTAACTAATTTAGAGCTCCCGGGAGGCTCTATACTGTTCTCTGTCAACCTTGGATATCCTTTTAAAATGTAAAGGAAAAATTTTATTATAGTCCAAGAATGTTTCTGTGGACTCCACGCAGGTATAATTGCGTGTATAATTTTCCCATGGGCGTGGATCATGGGGGACGGGGGACGCGTCCCCCTCACTTTTTTGGAAGGGGGGACATCGTCAAAAAGTCCCCCTCACTTTTTCAAAAATGATGGAACAGACTGCAATTATGACTAGGAAAACGAAATTTTTAGAAGAAAAGTAACCTAAAAATCGTACACTTTTGTTGCACCAAATCGCAACTGAGGGCATTCAGTTCTAGAAAAATTTCCCTTAGACCCCTCCCCCATGCCGAAGATCACAAAACTTATTGCCTCCCCGTGACGCAAATTCTGGCTACCACCAACAGCTTCTTCCACGCCACCAGGACGGCGATTCACAAATGTGAAAAAGTTCCCCCCCCCCACACACACACACTTTTGGAGATGGATCCACGCCCATGATTTTTCCTGGGACTTAAGGAGGTTTGAAGACAATATGTTAACCGTCTCTTACTCCCCTTTTTCACCCGAACAAAAGTTAGAATTCACTAAATTGTGGACATTTTCTAAACATACAATCACTTTAGAATGACCCAAAGATACCACCATTTTGCATATAGGCCCCCTAAAATTAACAAAAATTTCTCAAAGGGGAGGGTAAACCCCTTCCTGGGATTGCACTCTCATGTACTAATAAGAAAAGGCTCTCCCGCTCTTGCATATAGCGTATGCAAAATCCCACTGCCTTAAAAGGCACGGTTTAGCAGTTATCTGCGGTTCCCCCAATCACCAACTCCCGCCGGCACCATCGGTCATAGATTTCTGAAGGGTATACCCTTCAGAAGTCCATAAAGAAGGTGATATATCATCTCTCCTCCCATATGGATGTAAGGTTGTGAGAGTCCTGTTGGTCCCCCTTTTCAGTGTACAATTAATGCAGAGCTCCCGGGAGGATCTATACCGAAAATTTTCGGCGCGCTTCGCGCGCAATTGTTTACGCTCACGGAGAGAGGTACGTTTTAATTGAGTGATGGATTTATTTTATCACATTTTACCAAAAATCATTTGAAATCTTTCACGATTTTTGCAAAGTCTTCTCAATACTTCTTGATTTTTGCTTGATCTGCGCACTGTTAGCCTTGAATTGCTCCTTTTACTATCAATAAGGTCCCAAACGTATTCGCGTTACTCATCGGTGGGGTTCTACCATAAGCCAATTATTCGTGTGCATAAACGTGATTTCAGAGTCAGCATTGTAAGGATGTAAAACAACTGATATTCATTTTTTCACCCTCCTCTTCTTATGAGAACTGAAAACTTAGTATCGAACCCACCTTCTAATTGATAGACACACATAAAGGGAATTGACACCGTTAGTCATAGCAATGGTTTTAAATGTAAATTCAAATTTTCGGCGCGTTTCGCGCGCAATTGTTTCATCTGACGTCCTATACCCGAATACCGTATAACGAAAATAAAACACTCATTATGCAAAAATCATTTCAAGTTACCTACACGGGCTCATAATGTTGGCGTGTAAGTTTTAAGATAACTTAGATTCTCCGTAACTTCTGCAGGTACATATAGTAACTTACACTGAGCCATACACATCAAATTCCATGCAACATGAAAAGGTATAAAATCTCACTGACATAAGAACTGGAGCCGATTTCTGTGCTCTTAAAATGCAATATTGTGAGAGCTTCCGGGGGCTTCGCCCACTGGACCCCCACCGGGGCTCCGCCCCTGGACCCCGCAAGGGGCCCTAACGCGGGCCCCTGGACCCCACGCGTAGGGACTCGCGCTTCACGCTCGTGGTGCACCTTCGGTGCACATGCGGTTTTCCATCTTGGGCCCCCCCTCAAAATTTCTTGATCCGCGCCTGATTCTGCCTGCCAAAATCATAAAACATCACACCCTGTTTCTCTTTTCATCTGTTTATTGGTCATGTGTTATTACTGCATTTATGCCAAACATGGGACTGCTTTTGTTTCGTATAAGCAAAAAGGCAGGAACTGAAAGTATAGGTTTGCAGGGAAAATCGGTGTAGGCGTGAAAGCTGCTCCTAGAGGTAGGGTGGTTGTCTTTTCAATGATCGATCATTTAGTATTTCTATTAAGACTTGTTGAAAGCTGTCAAAATTTTCTCCCGTATATTGGTCTACTCACTAATTTTCGCACTGGAAAGGAAAATCACATCGGCCTTCTCTTTAAATGTTCCGGGAGCCCATCGGACCCTGCACGCGAAGACATACCTTTGGTACTCTTCACATAGACCTTTTTCCAAATAGCAATTACAAAACATTGTGGGATAGCCAGAGAGTTTTGGTGTTGGTCGTCTTATGCCACAGGAAAATGCCATTGACAATAAAGATGCGTAACAAAACTCTATTCCGCAATCCTTTGAAATTGCTCTGTGGAAATGGGTCTATGAGAGCAGAGAGCTCTCACAGCCCCCTGATGAGAATATCACTCTCCTTGACGAATGAGCCCCAATTCTGCAAACCGTTTCCGCTCCTGAGGGTGACTACGAAAGCTTATGAAGAAGGCGCATTGAGGATACACATTTGCCAACTAAACAAAATAATTGGTGTTGACAACATGACATCACATCAGTTTTGGGACCAAAGTAGGTGCGATTGTAGAGTAGTGACTGGCTACATCTTGGTAACAGTGAAGTAGGATTGACGGCAAACCAGTAGCCGGGCGACGGGGGGTTCGTCCCCGAACTATTTTTGCCCCAAGAAGATAAAAAATTAATGCATTTTTATACGTCTCGCTTCCCCTCTGAAAAAATTTTCTTCCCCTTTAGCAGTTCAGTTCCTTGTCTGGCTACGGGCCTGATTGACGGGTATAGGCTTCGACAGTTGGAATTCTGTGGATTCAGACCCACCTTGAATTTTAGCTCCTACATTCACCAAGCCCTCTGCTACACCCTCCGTGCAAACCATACCATCATCAATAATTCCCCACCTACCCACTTACATGCTCACTTGTATCTAGTCAAATCGACGGGACATTATTCTGACATAAAGGACCCCATACACAATCAATTTTTTCGTCAATTAATTGACGTTCCTCACACACGATCAATGTTTTTTCAACTTTAGTGTCAATTTTCATTCTGATCAAAATCTTTAATATTTAATTGACGAGCCGTCAGTAAATATCAAAGGAACTTTGATCCGTCAATAGTTGCTTCATTGAAATTGTTTCAATTAAATCGCAGTCAATGTCCCCTATACACGATCATTTTTTCGTCAATTGTTTGATATCAATTAATTGACATCCATTAATTGACGAAACAATTGATCCTGTATGGGGGCCTTAAGTAATCCAGTGGTGGTGAGGGCAGTTAGGTAGGCCAGTTGAAATGAACGTACGAAATTTGAAGAGACGATATGCCCTTTGATAGAAACATATGTAGGCCGCAAATTTTTCTCTTATTTGCCTTTTATTATTTGAACTGTACGATTGCTAAAAATGATATTTCAGAGTAAAGACTATGGTACGTTTCAAGCCACAACTTACACAGCCTGGTAACCTGTCACTCAAGGCAATACAGGAGGCAGTTTGACCAAAAGAATCTTCTCGTTATTAAGCTATATGAGCCCACGGATAGTGACGCTCCGCTCAGATAAAATCACGACAAACCACCTTCTCCTCAGCTAAAGACTTTTCAATATAGAATTGCACCAATTAATATGACATGATCTTATTTGTTACCCTTTCTGTCAGTCTGTCAGTCTGGATTGAGGGGTATATATATATATATATATATATATATATATATATATATATATATATATATATATATATATATATATATATATATATATATATATATATATATATATATATATATGGTCAGATTGCGATACATGTAATCAGGGAGTTGTAACTCCCTGATCATCTATTGAGTGCGCATTCAGTGTCATTTACGGATAGATAAGTGTCCAGGTTTATGTTCACTATTTTGTAAATACCCCTAGAGCTTTCGGGGATACGCCCTTTTTATTCCATTCTGCTCTGCTCTACTTTGAACCCCTGGACTTCACAGATTCAGGTAGAAAGCTATTTCAGAAAGAAGCCCAAAGGCAAAATCATAGGTATGCGTCTGGCTGTGACACGTGAGGTCTTCCCGTTTTTTAATGTGGGCCACTAGCGAAAATAATTAAGGACCCGCCATATACGATTTTACAGTAGAATTTTTATGAATAGCATCTATACGATACAACACATATTGCAAACACGTAGATGCTGTGTTGAGTTGTACAGAAACTGCAAAGGACAATGTAAATGCTATGTGGCGATGGCTTAATTTCATAAAAATGAATCCCAAATTCTGCTGGTCTCGAGCCCGGTCTCGGGAAATTTAGAGCCGAGTGACGAGTCCGGACTGTACGAGACCGAGTCCGAGTCCTAATCCTTGCCTTCCGAGTCCGAGTCCTTAAAATCTTGACTCGGGACCGGTCTCGAGTCCTAGACCGGTCTCGAGTACTACAACACTATGATGTATGGCAACAGGTTTCTTTCTGCTTATTCCACTCCAACCACTTTAGACAGGGGTGGCGCCAGGTGTGTGTGGGGGGCAGGGGCATCCCCCGTCGCGCAATTTTTACAGTTTCGTCGGGGAGTCTTAGTCGATACGATAAATTATGCAGTCCCGATGAGTCACGGAAAAAAGTTTGGCTAATTCAGTGGGGTAGTCTACGTGTATGGATAAAATTTATATTATCCCCGATATGGTCTAGAACCCCTACTTACTAGACTAGACCAGTACCATGGGTTCCATGAGCCATGTAATTGCTAGGCTACAATTAGCTGTTGCATGACTAGTTCTTTAATTCCTGACTTGGATATTGATCTGTACTTAGTTAACTCTTGTATCAAGAATGGAGATGATCTGAGGAGTTGTATTCAATATTCAATGTTATGACTGTTATGTATTACTGTATTTACATATTGCGTACTGAGATAGCTCGGAAGGGGGACAGAGTGAGGGCCCAGAATTATTGGCTCCCAATAATATACTCTAAGATTTTTGGTCAACCTACACCACCTTTTATGTTAGTTAGACTAGTTAGTACTACTTAGTTGAATATATAACCTATGTAAAAATTCACTTTCTGTTGGAATTGGTCTAAGTTATTAGGGAAGTATGATGAATTGCTCCATACCCAACTGCTACCAAATTGTAGGTTCTTGTCTAGTATTGTTACAGTTTCAATAGGCAAAGATCTATAAACGCACGATGCAGCAAACTTATGCACAAAGTGTACATCAAAGAGATTTGTATGCCTTGTAAGAAAGGCTGCTAAGCGAATTTACACGGCAGAACTTACCAGGCCCGTAGCCAGACAAGGTGCTGAAGGGGGACGAAAAAGCTTCTGGGGGGCGAAAAATTTTCCAGAGGGGGCAAACATACTAAAATGCATTACAGCAATGCTAATTTTTGACCTTCTAGGTGGGCGAAAGATTTTCCAAGGGGCTTCGTCCCCTTGCCCCCCCCCCTTGACTACGGGCCTGGAACTTACTGTAAATTGGCCTTTTCTCGTCTTTGTCTCCTTGTACACGATCCTGATAATTACAACAGACTTAACTAGTTATCAGTAATATATTGTAGCACGCAAGGCTGTAGGAGTGTTAAAAAGCAATTTAAACCTTCTCCAGAACCTATGATTGTACATTTCCCTCTAGAAGTTCCTCATCTCTCCTAGCTCTCCATTTCAAAAGGTGTAAGCTGCATCATCCTTCCATGTCTTCACGAACACTTTCTGTCTAGAAACTCTCACTGGAGGAATACTAAGAGATTGCAACTGAATTTTCAAGAAAAGCATTTTTCAACTCAACATAGAATTAAGTTTAAGCAAGATGAAAGGCCTCTTTATGAACTATGAACTGATTGTTTTACCTTTTACTAGCTACAAAAGTAAGGTATGCAAAATAATGACTATCACTGTAAAGGTTATGACTTAGATCATGTATGATAAACGCCAGGTACCCTAATGAGATAGTGGAAAATTTCAATAACACAAAACATGTAAGCTGGAGAAAGGAGCAACATCTTGCCTAATCATAGGCGTTCGAGGGGGGGGGGGGGGGGGGCTGCAACCCCAACAAAAAATATTTGTGAAAATTCGGGCAAAATGCTGAGAATTTTTCGGGCACCTACTGAAAGAAAAATAATGCAATGATGTAGCTAAGGGGTATTAATAATTTAAAATCTTCCTTGGTAATTAATATAAAGTTCTGATTTGAATTGCACCAGCACCTATATAATCCGTATTAATTCATCAGTGTGTTTTTAATGGTAAAACATATGTTATGATTATCAGAGGTGTATTTGAGGGGTCATATCGCCATGTCCCACCCTCACTGCTGCTGATTTTTTTCTACCTAAAATACGTAAATTTTTTAACACAAATTTTACTTCAAAGGTAGCATATATGGCACCAAATTGCATGTAAGGACACCTAATTTCTCAAAAATTTTCAAAGAGGAGGGGTTAATGCCGATTTTTTTCTTTTAGTACCTAAAATATGTAAATGTTTTAACACAAATTTTACTTCAAAGGTAGTATATGTGGCACCAGATTGCATGTAAGGACACCTAATTTTTCAAAAGTTTTTAAAGGGGAGGGCGGCGATCAACGACTTCGCCCAAAACTAAAACCAATAAAGAAGGTAGAAACAGGGAGCTGTGGCAGCTCCCTGGTAGAAACAAGGCAAATTCTTGTATGTTATTGGCATGTGGTGTGATAAACGATGAATGCCCATATGATATTTACATTAACATGTCGAACGTGCGTGGAGCGCGCGGAAATTTTGGGTTATATTTTTCGGGCAAGTCGTTCCAGCCCCCCCCCCCCCCCATCAACTTGGGCTCCCACGCCTATGTGCCTAATGAAAAGTCGGAAATTGACACTGTCATTGCTTACAAAAAACGAAAATTGAGGAAATATTACAACCTGTAATGTACATCAGCCCAGTCAAATCATTAGGTAAGTGCACATTTGAAGATTTTTTTCACTGCAGTGCCTGTGGGAGAAATGGCATAGATCATTTTCGTCGAAAGGTGCTAACCAGACCGGTGTGACACCCTTGCACCCTGTGTATAACGTCGTGTCTTCAATTTGGTACATCGCATCGTTAGAGAAGCGATTTATTCAAAGTATAATTCTTGTCGACGCACTTTTCGTGCTAACATGCATACCGCCAATAATTACCAGCTTTTTACGTATGAGTAATTTTTATATATTATACCTTCTTTTTCACCTTATTCTGTTCTGAAGTTTATGTTCATAAGGATTTTGTCGATGAAGTCCACAACAAACTCAGTTCAGACAGAACTCCAGTTCAGGCTTGGCTTAGCAATTATGTATGGTAATATAATATATTGAAATATGGTTATATTATGTATTATTATTATAAATTGAAATTGAAAATGGATAAGTCAGGTAGCGACACGACCACGACAAAGAAATACGTGTGGGTTTGAAACAAACTTTCAAAAGCGGTGACAATTGTAGCGGATATACTATTTCAAAGTATACAATCAACCGGTAGTCGTCCTAAAAAGTTTCCTTCTCAATACAAGGGAACACAAGTCTTATTTTAAAAGTTCCAACTTGGAGTTCAGACTCAATTGCGTTTTTGGAGTCATCTTCTAAAATCAAAAGTTCTCTCATCTCCTTTGAGATGCTGGCAAAGTGAAAAGACGCCTTACAGGTATTGATGTCGTCTGCTGGCTCCCAGTATTGACAAACGTTTGACCCGGCGTCTCTTAGTACTTCATTGTATAACGGATCCCTGTAGATTCTGCAATAGTCCACATCAAGGTCAGGCAGTTGGTCACAAATGGAAAAGTTAGGACTATTCTGAGACACTTGAAGTTCATGTGCATACGTATTGAAGTCTTCGAAAGTCTCTTGACTTGGGAATACACACGATTCGTGCCGTTCTCCAATAAGGGTAAAAGCTAGGTCGTCTTTTTCAAATTCAACCCGGATGGAGGTTACATTTGTTTCTCGAATCAAACAATCAGCAATTATCGGAGGGGGAAGTACCGCGTTTTCGTCAATATGTTGGCCATTTTCTTTGTTGAAGACTTTCATCTGGAAAGTCACTTCCGGTTTGCCTCCTTCACTCGTGCTGAGATACGGTATGTTTATCCCTATTGCCTCTATAGTGGTTGAAAGAGAATTCTTTTGTGTTTCACTTAAGGCTTCGTTAAATGCCGAAGCTTTTACCTTGACAAATACAACCATGACAACATGTTCATCGGTTCCAACTCTGGATTGTAACACCGGTTTTAGCGGTAGAAATAGTTTAAAATCTGCAAAATAGAAAAGGCAAACCTCGCGTGTTTCTTTAATGTGCTTGAAGTGAGCAAAAACGTTTCTGGGTTGTTACTGAACAAACGAAAAGTTATTCATTTAAAAAGCTTAGCTCATTGCGAACGCAAGCATAAAAAAATTTAGCCCTGGTGAAAAGATTCATAAAGGTAGGAATTCCCAGAATTGCTTCTCCCCCCCCCCCCCACCCCCACTGCCCAGATCCGAGTGAAGTTAAAATTAAAGGAGTCGAGTTAAGTTAACCAACGCCAAAGCATCACTTGAATACATTTGTATCAAGTACCGGAAAGTACGTTTAAACAAAGACAATTACAATAGTTAGGACCTTACTTCGTCTATGTCATCTTTATCACTCTTTCGAATTAAGTACAAAGCGATGTACAATACCTTACACACTATGACAGTAGATTTTACATTAAAAGTCAAACCCATCAGCATTATTGCATTCAATGCACTCTGCAGTTACAAATCTGAAAGTTCTAAGCAATTTTTAAGATTAAAATTATAGCTCCAAAATTTTAGTTGAATGAAAACCAGCAAAACTATGACCACTCTCTCATGAAGGCTCGCAACTTATGAGGGCATCTGTAAGCTGGAATCACCAGGTTGTAAAATAACCATACAGAAATAAAGGGTAGGTGGGAAATAGTGATGAGGACTGAAACCAATGGTGCTATAGGATCAAGAGTTTATAGGAGGAGTCCTTGAAATTTATTGCTTTGGTAACATCTCCTGATTGCAATGTCACTTATCGATGATCTGTAGTAGCATAACAAATACAAATTTTGACTCTTGTAGGAAATCATTGTAATTAATCTACTACATTGTGGGTATCACCAAGAGTCCGTGGTACGTAGGAAGTTATTGGTATGAAACTTAAGCTTTCCTTGGCTTCAAACGGCACATGATTTAATTAATTTTGTAGAAAAACCCGAGTAATGTCAATTTGCTGAGGTTGAGAACAGCGGGTGTTGGTTGAGAGGTTTTATCCCGATATGGGTGCCAATGGACGTAATGTACCCCCAGGAAAATAATTTCTCGTACAGTGTCCGAGCAATCATGTCATGCACAAAAGCGCATTTTCAAGATGTATACGGTAATCAATTCATTCGCTAGTCAAGGTACTATATTTTTCGTATCTACAAGCAGACATAAAATGATTTTGGCGCATTGTTTGTTTAATGAGCATATGTTGTTCAACATTGCGATGACACGATAGATTTAATATCTTCCTTGTAATCTTTATTACATATCTTCGTACCATTCAGACTCACCATTAAAATAACATTACTTCCAGCCAAATATTAAACCATTACAGAATGTATGAATGTGGGTCATTTAAAAATCAGTCTGTAAGAACCTTCACCTTGAAAGTGAAATTGTCTAGTTACCTTATTTTGAATTGCCTATCATATATATATATATATATATATATATATATATATATATATATATATATATATATATATATATATATTATATATATATATATATATATAATATATATATATATAACGCTAATTCCCACCTTAAGGGGAAATTCTTATATCTGCTTGTACATAGGGCGAAAAAAAGATAATAAAATACATAAGAAATAAATTCGCCCTAACGTCTAAACATATAAATTAACGTTATTTCAATGGCCAGCCATCCGTTCGTGTTAACAGCTAGGTGTCCGTAAATTTGACAACTTTGAAGTAATGGCATCTAGTTTGTAAATCTAAGAGGGCGCTCTTGTAAGTTAACGTATTTCTATAGAAAAAGTGTGTGGAAACGTTAAGGCGAAACTTATATTTCACCCGAAAATTTTTTTCCCCTTAAGGTCGACTTTTCAACAACAACTTTCCCCCTAAGTGCCGAATTAGAGAAATATATATATATATATATATATATATATATATATATATATATATATATATATATATATATATATATATATATAAATGTAATTATGAATATAAATATATAAATGCTGCGGAACACTGTAGAAATTTGTAGGTTGATAAAAGTAGTAAGAAGTGCTTAAAAGTTTGCGGAAAATTCTACGACGTTTCCGGTGTAAACTTTTCATCAAGTGGCAAAAATGCAACTGAACAACAATGAAATAAAAGACTTACACTTCAAGCCCACTGAATCTCATAACTACCTTTTGGACCCATCCAACCATACCAAATCCTACACCAAATCCTTCCCATATTCTCATCTTTTGAAGGCCAGAAGGATTGACTCTGAAGATTCTGATTTTCCACAGCTTACAAACAAATATTATCCTCCTTTGGAAGACGTCAGTATCCCACAGAAATCCTCTCTTTCGCTCTTCATAGAATTCAAGGAACCAACAGAGCTGAGGCGGTGAAGAAAACGATTAACACGTCTACCAATCTACTCATTCCTTTCGACATTTCCTATCACCCATCGGTACGCCCTATCATACGTGCCATACACAGGAATGTAGAGACTCTGCAAGACTCTTCAACCCGTGACCTTTTCCCTGAACCCCCATTACAACCTTCAGAGTTGCAAAAAATATTTCTAACCCTTTAGTTCGAGTTCCCTCCACAACAGACTATGGCAAATACCCCAGGAACATTCCCCTGCAACCGTGGGAGATGCAACACATGCCAAGTGGTTGGCAGGAACACACTCCTCAACATTTTTGGTCCTAACGGCAACAGCTTTACTGTTAACCAGCACTTTACCTGTACTTCCACCAACGTAGTTTAAATTTAAGTCTGTGGACGTTGCAACTCACTGTATGTGGGACAGGCCAAAAGTCGCTTCACACCCCGAGCCACTGAACACCTCAGGTCCATCAGACAAAACCTCAAAGGTTATCCGGTAGCCACACATTTCAATCCCCCATTACCTTGCTCCATAAATTTCGTGATAGTCAACAGCTATTTGCAGAGTATCGTACATATTGTCCGCTGCCATAGTGAAAACAAGAAAGTGTTGCATATTTTTGGACATCAGGGCACTTGATTCAAACTAGAATGGCGCCTTTCTTTTCAAACTGAGAAAATTTATATCCTACTATCGTACCGAATTTTCATAGTTTATGCCAATAGTGAGCAATATATGTTCTTGTTCTAATGCACCTTCAGAGGATACCTAGCTGTAACTTTAATTGTTCGTTGGTAATGTGTTTGTTCCTACGAAGTCTGCGTTTTCTCAAGTTTATGGTAGAGAACCCCTCTACCTTAAACGATTCATTCCATATCCAGGACCGGATCCAGAAATATGAGATGGGGGTGGGGCGTAACTGTCTTCAGAAAGTGCATGGCGCAAGGGAAGGAGGTGGTCTGTACTTTCCAGAAAATATGAAACTGTGTAATAATCAATGCACTTCTCAGCACTTCAGTAAAGAATCATTACTCTTTTAGGGAACTCCTTCATTTTACTCTATAGGGACGTGATCATTGCTTTGCCGAAAATAGGGGTGAGCACGCCCCTTACGCCCCAGGCTTGGTTCCGGCCCTGCATAACTGACTAGGGAAAATACAATAATTCTACCTGAGGTTGTAACGATAATGTCAAGAATTGTTGAGAAATGAAAATACAAAAAGGAGAATTTTTGGGAGCTAAGTAGAATTATTTTGATAGCCAGACATATGCAGTCACTGGCGACCAATGCTAGAAGATACTGTAACTGTGGAACTTTGTCATTCTCTTCACTTACCGTCATCACCGGAATTGCTATTAACTTCGTCAAGACGTCTTTGCAGTTTCTCTCTTTTGACGGGAAAAAGAATCAAACCGCCATCGAAATAATTTCTTGATAATTCGACGTCATAGCTTAGTGCTGCGTAGTAGAAACATACCCAAAGTATTAGTTGCATAAATATTTTCATCTTCATAATCAGTGAGATGCAAGGCATTAAGCAAAAGCTGAACCTGACGTAATTGTTTGTGTGCGAATTCATAAAAGGTTCTCTCTTGTGATGGAGTGGCTCAGTAACTGACGTTATCATTGCAACCCGCGACAGTTGCAAATAACTTGCGTTTCATTGGCTACAGAACGCGTCTTTTTATAATCTTTACGACCATATATAAATTTGGCTATAGATGCTATGCGATGTTAAAGAGGACTTGTAGCCGTACACACTACATCTTAAGACATTAACACGTTTCACTGCAACGCGTTTTACTTGTAGGAGCAGGGAGCTGTTATTTGCCAAATAACAGCTCCCTGGTAGGAGTTTGCCAGGTAAGGCACTTTTGTGAATACCGTGTGCAGCATTGCAGCAGGCTCACTTGCTCCTGTGATGTTTGTGCTCCTTTACAACTGTTGCTCTTTAAATGTTTAACAGGATTTAGTTAGAGTGGAACCATCTCCCACAGGAATCTTCGCAATACCAAATAAGCTGACTGTATACAGAACTTGATTCATACACAGACTTTATTCATAATTTGTCCAACAACTGTTTCGTAGAGGTGTGGCTATATCTATCCTTTCCACCCACAACCCACCTACAGTAACCCTGGTTAATCTTTGAAAAACTAGCAAAATACCAAGGGTGTAACCTATGTGAAGCACACTTAATGTCATTATCTATAATGTTTTACGAGGGCTGTAGCAATTCGAGTCACTTTGTCAAGGTTCTGTGCTCTATTCAAAACAGCAGAATTATGGATCAAACTCTGAGATGAGTCGCTTCTAGAGCCCACTCGATTGGCAAACGTTTTCACCCTTCGATATGACTTGATACTTGCATCCCCTCCCATTTGCCAATGGCCCGCATGCAGAGAGTTGATGGAAATGAAAGTTCAGACATATTCTCCTAAATATAAAATATGTTTGTTTTCACGGGAAAAATAATTCGTTTAGTCAAAAACATATTGTCTCTAAACAAGATGTGATTGTTATGTAATCGATCCATAACACCACTTACCACAATACAAGTAAAGGCCGGTTCGTACTTCTAAATTTTCATTCAAAGCTATAAGAACCGTATATGGTCATAATATGATATGGAAGGTATACGGTAGTATTAATTGGGTTTGGAAGAAAGGGGCAAAAGTATTTGCCCCAAATTTGTCAAAGATCATCCAATTATGTTTATTTCTTTCCCTTGTAGTGTATCCAACTGTTTACATTTTATTTTGTATCCAAGCCAGTGAGTTAGCCAATTTTCGACATAACAGATTTTTGACTATACAAATGTCTCCAATTGGAGTTAAGTAATTATTGCATACTTTAATAGAATCAGTCTAATAAATTGTACAATCGCTTATGCTTTTGCAGTGAAAGCTTTTACAGTGGCATTCTACATATTCTATATGGACCATTAACGAAAGAGAATTCATCCAAGACAAGTCCTTCACATGCAGCAGCAGTTTTCTTAATTTGTGTCAACACTGCGGTTGTCTTTTGTAAAACAAAAACTTGAAATTCTCGTCAAGTTTAATATTTTAACAAAAAGATGGAAGTTCTAGGGTCTAAATACTTATCTTTTTGAAATGTTGGTGTTTGATTTTGTAATTGGATCGAACTGGAAAGTTTAGATTGCATTTCTGGTAAATTTGACTGATGCAATTTATTGCATAATCCAAACTTGATGAGTTTAGGATCATAAAGGAAATCTCATTATTCAGATCGAGGAAGCTAGGACAACCTTTACTATGTGTGAGACTGTCATGCTTCTTAGTGAACGACTGAAACTTTTGGAAAGATACCTGCGTTAACACTAACATGATAAATACAATTTTCTTTCAAGATTGGAAGAATGTGCTGTTCGCAATTTGTAAAGAAGTAATAGATTTGATAGGAAAGTAAGATAAGGACATTTTTTTCAAGAAACTGTCTCCATCACAGGTTTTGCCACCTGAGTTGCCATCCTGGTAGAAATATTTATTATTAAAACGCTGCGTGCAAGCAAGGGCGGCGATTTGTGTTGGACATTGTACGGACGGTGGCTAATCTCATGATGATCCATATCTATATTTGTACATACACGTGTAATATATATATATATATATATATATATATATATATATATATATATATATATATATATATAATATATATATATATATATATATAACGCTAATTCCCACCTTAAGGGGAAATTGTTATATCTGCTTGTACATAGGGCGAAAAAAAGATAATAAAATACAAAAGAAATAAATTCGCCTTAACGTCTAAAAATATAATTAACGTTATTTCAATGGGCAGCCATCCGTTCGTGTTAACAGCTAGGTGTCCGTAAATTTGACAACTTTGAAGTAATAGCATCTAGTTTGTAAATCTAAGAGGGCGCCCTTGTAAGTTTACGTATTCCTATAGAAAAAGTGTGTGGAAACGTTAAGGCGAAACTTATATTTCACCCGAATTTTTTTTTCCCCTTAAGGTCGACTTTTCAACAACAACTTTCCCCCTAAGTGCCGAATTAGAGAAATATGTATATATATATATATATATATATAGGTAAAAATGAAGTAGTAAATAGTGCTAAAAGTTTGTGAAAAATTCCACGACGTTTCGGGTTTAAACCCTTCATCAGGTGGCAAAAATGCAACTGATCGTTGACACGGCCAAACGTACAATTTAAAAAAAAATACACAATAAAATTGGGCACGGTAAACCTCGGCTAGGAAAACAGACAGTGTTAAGTGGTAACCACAAGTCAAAATAATGCAGGAATTGCTGCGTTATAACAGTTCAAGTCTAACGTTCAGACCATGTGGGGACAGGGTTCCAAGTTTCATGATTAGGCGGTTTTCGGCAGCTAGGCGGTCATGATCGGAACCTCGACACGAGATGGCCGCCGAAACCATCAAGTCACGGATCGAGCATGTTGACGGGGGATTGAAGTGGGTGGCTACCGGGAACCCTGAGAGGTTCTGTTTGATTGATCTCAGGTGCTCGGTGACTCGGTCAGCAAGACGACGTTTTGTTTCTCCCACGTACAGTATATTACAGCGTTTACATACGAGAACGTAAACAACATTGGCTGAAGTACAGGTAAAATGCTGATGAACGTTAAACTGGTTGTTGTTGGGACCTACAATGGAAAGGTTTTTGTCATAACTGACCACCGGGCAAGTATTGCATCTCCCACGGTTGCAAGGAAAAGTTCCTGGGGTGTCAGGCACTACTGCTTGAGGTTGAGAGGCACGGACCAAGTGCTTAGATATGTTCTTTTCAATTCTGAATGCCGTGATGGGGGGATCAGGGAAATGGTCACGGGTGGATGGGTCATGACGGAGGGTCTCTACATTCCTGTAAATGGCACGTACAATGGGGGTTACAGATGGGTGAAAGGATAGGACCAACGGGATACGTCTGGTGGGTGTATGGTCAGTTTTGGGGGCAAGGGCAGAGGCTCTATCAATTCCTTGTATGCGTTTCAGGGCATTAGAGAGCACTCTTTGTGGATACTGGCGTTGTTCAAAGAAAGAAATAATCTGCTTGGAAACTTTAGCGAAATCCTGGTCGTCGGAACAAATCCGTCTGGCCCGTAAAAGTTGTGAGAAAGGAATCGAATTGGTACAAGATCTGGGGTGGTTGGAAGGGTACATGAGGTAGTTGTGAGAGTCAGTAGGCTTAAAGTGGAGATTGGACTTGATTTCACGGTCCAAGATGGATATTTCTGTGTCTAAAAACACTACTGAGGAGTTGGAAATACAGTGAGTGAATTTCAAAAAACGGGCAGAACGTTTCAGCAAAGTTAATGAACTTTTTCCAAATCGTTTCGAGGACCCACTGCGACCCCAACAATATCGTCAATGTACCTTTTATAAACTATGGGCTTGATCCCGGTGTATCGTGAGAACAACTGCTCCTCAAAGTGGCCCATGGTGAGGCAGGCCACAGAAGGTCCCAGTTTAGTGCCCATAGCTACTCCTTTAATTTGGCGGAAAAAAAACGACCATTGAACTGAAAGCAATTTTGTGTGAGGACTAGTTCAGTTTAAGCAAAGAAAGGTGGTGGTAGGGATGCTAGGGTCCTGGCGTTGATCAAGGTAATGGCGTATGGCTGCTAAAGCAGCGTGATGGGGGATTGAAGTATAGAGGCTGCTGACATCCATGGTGAATAAAGTACGTTCACTGGGATTCTCAGGAAACTCAAAATTTTGAATTAACCTAAGGAAGTGAGGAGTATCCTGGATAAACGAAGGTAGGGTTGAAACTAATGGGGAAAGTACAGAATCTACGTACTGTGAAATCAGAACCGTGGGGCAGCTGTGGGAAGACACAATGGGACGACCAGGATTATTGGCCTTTAAATTTTGGGCAGTAGATAGAAATTGGAGATTTGTGGGCAAGGGTGCAGAAGGGCTTTAGCCGATTCAGGAAGATGTTTTTGACTTACAAGGGTAGCTAAGGTTTTCTTGACCAAGGTTTGGATTTCAGAAGTGGGGTCTATCGGCAGTTCGGTGTATGCTGTTTGGTCTGAGAGTTGTTTCTCAGCTTCAGAAACATAAAGATCTCGACGCCAAACAACAGTGGCACCGCCCTTGTCAGCAGGCTTAATAATCAAATTCTTGTTCTTCTTGAGGGACAGAAGGGCCTTCTGCTCGTCCAAAGAAATGTTACGAAAGGGAGTTACTTTGGGAGGAAGGAGACGTTCTAAATCGGCATTAATGGACTCAATTACACCGTCCAGGACCTTGCTTTTACCAGGTTTAGGGTCCATGGAGATCGCTTAGACTGAAATGAACGGAAAACGTCCTCCGATGAAGTGTTGTCGGTTTCATCGGAATCTCCAAAATGTAAGCGAAGGCGGAGCCTCCTGCAGAACGAGGCCACGTCTCTGCGGATAGAAAACTCATCTGGAAGGGGGTTAAGGGGGACAAAATTCAAACCTTTTGAAAGGACTGAACGTTCAGGGGAGGATAATTTCATGTCAGAGGGGATGGTGACGACTAATCTAGTGTAAGGAGTACGGTCACTGCCAGGGGTTAGAGTGGAATGCTCCTTGGGTAACAAGGAAGCTAAGGTCTTAGATTTGGATTCTTGTAAAAAGTTGTAAAGTTTACGGTTATAGACATGATGAGAAAATGTACTTCGCCAGCGTTAGAGAGTGAATTAGAACGAAAAGACCTTTGTTCATTCATGGTCCGGTCAAATAAGGCCTTTTTCCTAACCATTCCGCTAATAGCAGAACGCATCAAACCAAACGAACACGAACGTAGGTAACGTGTGGTGTTACGTCTATGAACGGGGTCTGAGTAGGTATGAACGTGAAACTTGAGTTGAAAACCTCTTGGGATAACCTTCCTACGTAGGCACGTGCCCAAGAAGTGGATGTGGCTGGCAAACCTAGTTTTACTGAAGGTTGCCATAGCAAGAGAAAGTATGGTGGGAAAATGTTCGCTGGGATAGCGAGCAATTTCCTGTATAAATGTACTACGAAGCCTTGAAACAAACTGTTTCAAGCAAGGCATGGTCAACTGGTCAAAAAGGTCTTAAAATCGCAGTGAAAGGTAGTCAAAGACGTAAATAAAATAAGGTCAAAGTAGTACTGCGTAGCAGCACTTATGAAGTAGGTAGGTAAAAATGAAGTAGTAAATAGTGCTAAAAGTTTGTGAAAAATTCCACGACGTTTCGGGTTTAAACCCTTCATCAGGTGGCAAAAATGCAACTGATCGTTGACACGGCCAAACGTACAATTTAAAAAAAAATACACAATAAAATTGGGCACGGTAAACCTCGGCTAGGAAAACAGACAGTGTTAAGTGGTAACCACAAGTCAAAATAATGCAGGAATTGCTGCGTTATAACAGTTCAAGTCTAACGTTCAGACCATGTGGGGACAGGGTTCCAAGTTTCATGATTAGGCGGTTTTCGGCAGCTAGGCGGTCATGATCGGAACCTCGACACGAGATGGCCGCCGAAACCATCAAGTCACGGATCGAGCATGTTGACGGGGGATTGAAGTGGGTGGCTACCGGGAACCTGAGAGGTTTTCTGTTTGATTGATCTCAGGTGCTCGGTGACTCGGTCAGCAAGACGACGTTTTGTTTCTCCCACGTACAGTATATTACAGCGTTTACATACGAGAACGTAAACAACATTGGCTGAAGTACAGGTAAAATGCTGATGAACGTTAAACTGGTTGTTGTTGGGACCTACAATGGAAAGGTTTTTGTCATAACTGACCACCGGGCAAGTATTGCATCTCCCACGGTTGCAAGGAAAAGTTCCTGGGGTGTCAGGCACTACTGCTTGAGGTTGAGAGGCACGGACCAAGTGCTTAGATATGTTCTTTTCAATTCTGAATGCCGTGATGGGGGGATCAGGGAAATGGTCACGGGTGGATGGGTCATGACGGAGGGTCTCTACATTCCTGTAAATGGCACGTACAATGGGGGTTACAGATGGGTGAAAGGATAGGACCAACGGGATACGTCTGGTGGGTGTATGGTCAGTTTTGGGGGCAAGGGCAGAGGCTCTATCAATTCCTTGTAAGTGGAGGACGTTTTCCGTTCATTTCAGTCTAAGCGATCTCCATGGACCCCTAAACCTGGTAAAAGCAAGGTCCTGGACGGTGTAATTGAGTCCATTAATGCCGATTTAGAACGTCTCCTTCCTCCCAAAGTAACTCCCTTTCGTAACATTTCTTTGGACGAGCAGAAGGCCCTTCTGTCCCTCAAGAAGAACAAGAATTTGATTATTAAGCCTGCTGACAAGGGCGGTGCCACTGTTGTTTGGCGTCGAGATCTTTATGTTTCTGAAGCTGAGAAACAACTCTCAGACCAAACAGCATACACCGAACTGCCGATAGACCCCACTTCTGAAATCCAAACCTTGGTCAAGAAAACCTTAGCTACCCTTGTAAGTCAAAAACATCTTCCTGAATCGGCTAAAGCCCTTCTGCACCCTTGCCCACAAATCTCCAATTTCTATCTACTGCCCAAAATTCACAAGGCCAATAATCCTGGTCGTCCCATTTGTGTCTTCCCACAGCTTGCCCCACGGTTCTGATTTCACAGTACGTAGATTCTGTACTTTCCCCATTAGTTTCAACCCTACCTTCGTTTATTCCAGGATACTCCTCACTTCCTTAGGTTAATTCAAAATTTTGAGTTTCACTGAGAATACCTGTGAAAGTACTTTATTATCCATGGATGTCAGCAGCCTATATACTTAAATCCCCCATCACGCTGCTTTAGCAGCCATACGCCATTACATTGATCAACGCCATGACCCTTGCATCACTACCACAACATTTCTTCGCTTAACTGAACTAGTACTCACACAAAATTGCTTTCAGTTCAATGGTCGTTTTTTCCGCCCAAATTAAAGGAGTAGCTATGGGCACCAAACTGGGACCATTCTGTGGCCTGCCTCACCAATGGGCCACTTTGAGGAGCAGTTGTTCTCACGATACACCGGGATCAAGCCCATAGTTTATAAAAGGTACATTGACGATATTGTTGGGGTCGCAGTGGGTCCTCGAAACGATTTGGAAAAGTTCATTAACTTTGCTGAAACGTTCTGCCCGTTTTTGAAATTCACTCACTGTATTTCCAACTCCTCAGTAGTGTTTTTAGACACGGAACTATCCATCTCCGACCGTCAAATCAAGTCCAATCTCCACTTTAAGCCTACTGACTCTCACAACTACCTCATGTACCCTTCCAACCACCCCAGATCTTGTACCAATTCGATTCCTTTCTCACAACTTTTACGGGCCAGACGGATTTGTTCCGACGACCAGGATTTCGCTAAAGTTTCCAAGCAGATTATTTCTTTCTTTGAACAACGCCAGTATCCACAAAGAGTACTCTCTAATGCCCTGAAACGCATACAAGGAATTGATAGAGCCTCTGCCCTTGCCCCCCAAAACTGACCATACACCCACCAGACGTATCCCGTTGGTCCTATCCTTTCACCCATCTGTAACCCCCATTGTACGTGCCATTTACAGGAATGTAGAGACCCTCCGTCATGACCCATCCACCCGTGACCCATTTCCCTGATCCCCCCATCACGGCATTCAGAATTGAAAAGAACATATCTAAGCACTTGGTCCGTGCCTCAAACCTCAAGCAGTAGTGCCTGACACCCAGGAACTTTTCCTTGCAACCGTGGGAGATGCAATACTTGCCCGGTGGTCAGTTATGACAAAAAACCTTTCCATTGTAGTCCCAACAACAACCAGTTTAACGTTCATCAGCATTTTACCTGTACTTCAGCCAATGTTGTTTACGTTCTCGTATGTAAACGCTGTAATATATCTGTACGTGGGAGAAACAAAACGTCGTCTTGCTGACCGAGTCACCGAGCACCTGAAGATCATACAAACAGAACCTCTCAGGGTTCCACGGTAGCCACCCACTTCAATCCCCCGTCAACCATGCTCGATCCGTGACTTGATGGTTTCGGCGGCCATCTCGTGTCGAGGTTTCCGATCATGACCGCCTAGCTGCCGAAAACCGCCTAATCATGAAACTTGGAACCCTGTCCCCACATGGTCTGAACGTTAGACTTGAACTGTTATAACGCAGCAATTCCTGCATTATTTGACTTGTGGTTACCACTTAACACTGTCTGTTTTCCTAGCCGGGTTTTACCGTGCCCCAATTTTATTGTATTTTTTTTAAATTGTACGTTTGGCCTTGTCAACGATCAGTTGCATTTTTGCCACCTGATGAAGGGTTTAACCCGAAACGTCCGTGGAATTTTTCACAAACTTTTAGCACTATTTACTACTTCATTTTTACCTACCTTACTTCATAAGTGGCTACGCAGTACTTTGACCTTATATATATATATATATAGTTAGTATATATATATATATATATATATATAAATATATCTATATATATATATAGTATATATACTATATATATATATCATGTTAATGTGTCAAACCACGCTATATTAAAGTAGTCGCACAGAGACCTTATGGCCATTTTTTCTTGTTTTAGGAAAAATGCGCCTAAGGTCTCTGTTCGACTAACCTTTTTTTTTTTTCTTTTTTTTTGTTGTGTTTTTTTTATTTTAAGATAGCGTGGATTGACTTATTCATATAAAGTCGCTACTGTCTACTCTACCTACTATACAATACATATATACTACTATATATATATATATATATAATCAGACTATAGCCGCGGTGGTGTAGCAAAGGCCCGCAAGAGGAAACGAATGAAAAACCAAGTGGAGAGCTGTGAACGAGTAGGGGATTTATCTCAGATTTATTTGCTTACACATCGCAAGTGTGCAACTCCAACTTCTAAACTCCAAACTCCTCAAGTAACTGTCCGTTAATAACTGCCAAAAGGATGACAAAATATATTACACAAATAGTTACTGAAAATACAAAAATAATAATATACCATTCACAAAGTGCACGTAGGACGAATTCACTTGATGGGGGGGGGGGGGGTGGGGGGGGGGGGGGGTGGGGGGGGGGGGGGGTGGGGGGGGGGGGGGGTGGGGGGGGGGGGGGGTGGGGGGGGGGGGGGGTGGGGGGGGGGGGGGGTGGGGGGGGGGGGGGGTGGGGGGGGGGGGGGGTGGGGGGGGGGGGGGGTGGGGGGGGGGGGGGGTGGGGGGGGGGGGGGGTGGGGGGGGGGGGGGGTGGGGGGGGGGGGGGGTGGGGGGGGGGGGGGGTGGGGGGGGGGGGGGGTGGGGGGGGGGGGGGGTGGGGGGGGGGGGGGGTGGGGGGGGGGGGGGGTGGGGGGGGGGGGGGGTGGGGGGGGGGGGGGGTGGGGGGGGGGGGGGGTGGGGGGGGGGGGGGGTGGGGGGGGGGGGGGGTGGGGGGGGGGGGGGGTGGGGGGGGGGGGGGGTGGGGGGGGGGGGGGGTGGGGGGGGGGGGGGGTGGGGGGGGGGGGGGGTGGGGGGGGGGGGGGGTGGGGGGGGGGGGGGGTGGGGGAAATTTGGATCAATGATACTGTCACAGCCATTATTGGGCAATGCACTCCTCCAACCTATTCTTTTTTTTTTTCTAAATTTTCCAAAAGGCACCGATGACTATGGAGGGATAGGTGTCATTTATAAAACCTCTATTCACTTACGCATTGCTGGTGTTGAATACAACATCTTCACATTTGAACATATGAGTGTAATTGACCACACAAATGGAATCCAGCAAAATATTTACTGCCCCTTCCTCTCCGATAAATGGACTACGCACGGATTTCCTTCACTTGCTCCCAGCAAAGTGATATTGCTGGATGATTGTAATGTTCATGTGGACGATCCAGAAAAAGCCCGATACTAGACGGTTTATAACATCTTACGAGACCGAGAGGATAATAATTATGATGGTGATGGTGATGGTGATGGTGATGGTGATGGTGATGGTGATGGTGATGGTGATGGTGATGGTGATGGTGATGGTGATGGTGATGGTGATGGTGATGGTGATGGTGATGGTGATGGTGATGGTGATGGTGATGGTGATGATGATGATGATGATGATGATGATGATGATGATGATGATGATGATGATGATGATGATGATGATGATGATGATGATCATCATGATGATGATCATGATCATGATCATGATTTTATGATGATAATGATCATGATGATCATGATGATGATCATGATGATGATGAGAAAGTTTTTATATGGCGCATAAATGGTAAAAACATCTCAATGCGCTTTTGTGGCCCCCAAACGAGTTTGCGCATACTTTGGATCTTGTATTAGCTCTGCCCTGTTACAGTTTATTAAGTTCTGCGAAACTCAGAAAAATCTTTCTTACCATTTCATATTGTATTATTTGCGTAGACAGAAACAAACAACGTCCTAAAAGCAAAGCAGTCACGGTCCGAGATTTCAAAGTTTGGACCACAATAAATTCAGAGCAGACATGACGTCTCACCTTAGCACCATACTTCAGCACTTGTCTCTACCTGATTTTCTTCATGAATTTGAGTCAAGACTTAGGCTAATGCTTTAAAATGGCCATGACACGTAAATTGGAGTAACGGGAGACTAATTTAGCCTAAAGTACACAAAAAGCTCTTTCCAAAACTGTTTTCATCACCCTTACAGCCCTGAGCATTAAAAAGAAATTAATGTTTCAAAAAATTGCACCAAAAAATACTGTTCTATGCACCGTAACGAATTACTCACCCCATCTGCACCACTGACGTCTTGTTCAGTATCGCCTTCGCCTTTCTGATTTCAAATCCAAGAAAACCCACTTTATCGACAGTCCAATATTCCTGTCTGATCAGGGAGTTGCCATTAGATGGCAACTCCCTGGCTCAGATCCGTCATTCCAAAGAAAGTATTAAACTTGATTTCACATGGTGACCTACTACGAAACAGTGCTGGTGATTGTGTAGTATCAAGTATGTTGTGTACTGTACCACTTCAATGCTGTATCTATGCTGGTGCGTTGTGAATGTTTGTACATGCAGCTACTTATCATGACACCAAGACGAAAAACCTGCGTGAAATGCATTTAATTGACTAAAACAATTGTTAAGCACGAGAAAAGGGATAACAATTCCAAAATTTACAACTTTTCACGCAGGTTTTACATTGTATCGACCTTTGTAACCGGTACAATGGAATGCAAACACTGTATCAAATGTCCGAAGGATACCACGGAAAACAACGATCAGTTCCTAAAGTGACGTCACATGACGTAACAAGATTTTGAAAATTTTCGGGAAGACTAACTTTTGAAGGCTGGAAGAGGGTGTATTTTTTCTCAATTTTCCAGCGGAAAAACAAGTTGTAAACAAACAGAATGGTTGGTTTTCGTTGTAGGAAACGTATTCCTAAAGATACCAAAGGGTTTAAACCGTTAATTTACACGTGGCATGGCCACTTTAACTAGATGAGCATGCACCTGTATCACTTCAAGTACGTACAAATGAGGCCCAGGTTCCCATATGGTACAACGAACAGGGAACAAAAGTTCGAAATTACGCAGGCGCTTGGAGAGAAAGTGGCGGAAAACTCGTAGTTATAAGACAGACAAACCTACATTAATCAAGAAGAGAGTGTGAATAAGTCAATTAAATCTTGTAAGACAATTTACTACCGGAGCAAGTTGTGTGAAGCACCGGACACGAAAGGCATTTTCAATATTGCCAACACACTTTTACAGAGGGAAGATCGTGTTTTTCCAATAAAGAACTCTGTTCAGACTCTTTGTAATCGATTTGCAAAATAATTTCTTTTAAGAAAAGGTCTTAACGATTCGTAATGTTCTTATTGATAGTTCTCCTCCTATTGAAAATAAACTATACTGATGTCACTTTTGCTGATGAAACACGTATGTCATGCACACATGCATGTTTTTAGTGAATTTCCCATTGTTTCATCTGATTTAATCTGTAAAATTATGGACAGCAACAGTAAGTCTAGTGTTCTAGATCCAATCCTCACAAGGTTGTAAATGACTCATTAGAAACTGGTGTTTTCCGAAAATCACTTTGCAAAGCTGCTTTTATACCTATTTTGAACTTAGTAGCCATCTTTGGACAGTACCGACCTGGCTAACCATCGGTCAGTATCTATAACATTCTGTTTATATCAAAGGTCATTGAGAAGGTGGTCAAAATTTAACTCACTGATAATATGTACAAACACAACTTAAAGGTGAAGTTCACCAGTCTGCTTACAAAGCAAATTTAAGTACGAGACTGCACTGCTGAAAGTCGAAAGCGATATCTTCAATGCTGTGGACAGCCTGAGACAAGAAGTTGTTTTTGTTCCGGTCTTACCTGATCTGTCTGCAGCATTTGATACTGTTAATGACTTGCTAATGAGCGCTTGCACTGTGATATAGGTGTGTCTGCAGGACCGGATTCACACAGTAGCATACGCTACGGGCCCCTTGCTTTCGGGGGCCTCGGGCTAAAGGTATCATTTTTCTTCTTACAAAATACTTACAATCACTATTCAAGTTAAAAATGTAGGTGTTAAAATATATTTATGTGCTTTTTTTAATATAGGGCCCCTTGATAACATAAGCTACAGGCCCTGCCACACCAGCTTAATCCCGCCATGTGTGTCCGGCGTTTTAAATTGGTTTAGAAGCTACTTGAATGTTAGATTGAATTGTGTTTGCATTGAAAACGTTTTCTCTGCCCAGTCTATAAACTCATTTATGGTGTTCCTCAAGGGTTCTGTTAATTATCGGACCAATTCTTTTAACAATTTATACACAACCAATGGGTGATATAAAAGCAGGCCCTGGCTAGTCATAATTAGTTTTCGTTCTTAATTTGATGATACTTAGCTCTGTGTCTCATTTAATCTTATGGCTGACACTACAAAAAGCCTCTTAAAGCTCCCGGCCGAAATTAAATCATACAATAGGTCTAGGTGGTAGCCAAATTGACTCCCATAGGCGTAAGGGGGTCAATATTTCTGGGAGTCAGGGATAATTTTTGCCCGAATTTAGAATTTTGTACCATACCAGTTGCACGAACTTTGATACCACGGTACCGGTTGCAAAAGGGCATAATTCATTTTCTTCGCTGTCTCATTTTCCCGAATGGACACGCTATGATTTTTGCCCAGATTGGGAGAGCATATGCCCCCCGCCTCGTACGCTTATGTTGACTCCCATCATACAACGTACTGGTACGTAACATACCAATTTTCTTTGATTCTAACATGTCCATGACCAAGCAAATTAAAAGTCTCATATAAGCTGGAAATTTTCAACTCCGTAATATCCGTCGCATTTGCCATTTTCTTGATCAGGACACTTGTCATCTCGTTGTCCATGCACTTGTACTTTGTAGATTAGCACAAGCATAATCTATAGAGGGCGGATGGTGGAAGTTATTCCTCCAATATATGCTAACACTCGAGACTCTGACCGCCGGTGTAAAAGGAAATGGTGTCTCTCCTGGAAAATGTGTCCCACCAGACACATTTTCCAAAAAAATATGTCCCGTCGGACGATATTTCTCAGGAAATAGTGTCCGCCCGCCACAGGAAAATGTGTCCGCGGGACACAATTTTACGAGGAAATAATGTCTGCATATAAGCAACAGGAAAATTTGTCCTTCGAAACGCGGTTACGGAGGAAGTCGCCTCGAACATGTATGGCCCTGGGGAGTTGGGAAGCGACTTTCCAACATTTTGTTTTTTATTGCGGGAGACCGAAAGTGAACTTATGGGATGTCAAAGTAAACTGAGGGAGACCGTAAGTTAACTTTGACATAAGTGGACTCGGCGGAGTGTCAAAAGATATACTAGTACAAACTCAAGAATAAGTCCCAAACTTTGACCAAAAATGCGTAAAATTACTTTCCAAGATTCAAGGCAAGGCCATGTCCTTTGGATCAAATAATACTTTTGTCCGTGAGCACTTGTTTGGCAAAATTTCGCAATTTTTGAAGGTCATGATGGATGGTTGTTGAGATCTGACATCATTTAAGCCTCAGTCGAACGGACACGATCAAACATCTTTCCTTTCTTATTAAGTCTCTGGGTCACTACCATGGTGTCATACAAAGATGATTCAGTACCACACTGTTACAAGGAGCTACTAATTTTTAAAAGGAGATTGCATTTTTCATTAAAAATTGCATCCTGGATCTGCTTTCAGTCAGCCGTATTATACAATTGCTTCTCCGTTCTCGAGACCGGCCTAGTCGAGGCCCAGAATACTGTCCCGGGCCTCGTCATAGGCAGTGGCGTATCCAGCGGGGAGTGCAGCAGGCCATGCCCCCCATTGAAAAATGAGGAAAAATAAATTAAAATAGGTAGGCGGTAGCATTATCTGATACTACGTAGGCAGTCCCTTTTTTCAAAAGTTTTGAAGTAATGCGTTCTGAACGGACATTCTGTCTTGTAATTAGACAGGTAGCATCTTTGTGTTGTGGAGTGGGGTTAAAGACCGCAGATACTTTGAAGTATACTGCTCTGTTAGGTTTCTGAAACCTTTTAACCTTTTCGTTCGCTTGGTAGCCTCACTTGTGTGCAAAGGTCCCAGCAGGTTTACTAGTTTACTAGTTGGGCCAAGCACGCAGTGGAGTTCCCAGACTTTTCGAAGAGGGGGCACTAGGGTTCAAGCGTTCCTCAAAACGGACACCCCAAAATGAAGGACCGAGCTCCTCTGGAGGCCTCGTAGTGACGGGCAGTGCTCCCCTGTAGGCGTTGGGCCCGGGGTCCCACTGTAAGACCCCTAGTGGGTCCAGGGACAATGCTAAATTGGGGGTCCAAGGAATGGAGACCCCGAGACTCTAAGGTGTTAATAAATTGTTATCATTCGATTTAAGCATTTGACTATCTCCAAAGTGGCATTGGATGTTTACAAAAATGGAATCAAAATCTGGCCTTTTTGGTAGTCTAATAGCACAAAAGACATAATGATGGGGAAAGGGTTGAGTGGAGACGACGGATCATGTTAAGGGTTTCCAGGCCCCAGCTAGGTGGGGGTACGTGGCCCGTGTCCCCCCGTACGCATCACTGTGCACTACAAGAAAAATCGATCGAAAATAAAATTTTACTACCTGTAAACGTTGGCCCTGATATGACTCCAGGATTTGACCAAACAAAATCCCAAAGGGCGTTTAATAAAGAACGTATTTTGTTTTCTGTAACTTTTTTCTTTCTAAAATTACAAAATGTCTCCCGTGCTACACGCGCTTTCATCTTCAGTTACATTTTGCTACAGGGGCGCTGCCAGGATTTGGTGAGGGGGTAGAACAGTCGTAATGCCACCTCAGTCCCCCCCCCCCAGTCTCTGTAAATTGTAACTTTTTGGGTGCCCCTGCGATTGTATACCGCAGTCTGGAATCCTTTTTGTCACTTCATAAAGATGCAGAAATAGGGGAGGGGTCTCCCTCCTCTTTGAAATTTTTTTGTTAATTTAAGGTTGCCTAGATGCAAAATGGTGCTATCTTAGGGATATTTTTGGAACTGATCATATTTTGCTGGAACAGGTGCGTAGCCAAGGGGGGGGGGGGGGGAGGGGCAGCCGCCCTTGAGCAAAATGTTGGTATTTTTTATGTTTTTTTTTACAATATTACTAGTGTTTCCCCTATTTATGTGCGGCAGATAGGCCTGGGAAGTGCCATTTCCAGCGATCTGGGAGGCATTTTGGACCAAGATTTTCTCGCGCTCCTCGCCAACCGGTTGACGCGGAGCACTGGCAGCGTACTTGCCAACTCCATACCGATACCGGAAGGGGACAAATTGCACGCCTAAAATATCAGGAACACATGGTATCTAGTGGTAGGTCTATGTACAAAAGCAACACTTTACACTTGTTTGAAGCTGTTATGTGATTCTGCATACTTGTAGAATGATAAATTATTTGCCAGCAATATGTGTGTTGTGTATTTGATTTCTATATAGTTATTCCATAGTTAATATGTATTAACTATGGTTATTCCTACAAAATATTTCATAAGATACATAATAATATGTCTCCTTTTGCATACAAAATATCGTATAAAGTATGCACCAAATCACATATTTTCACATCACCGTGGGAGGGGGAACTCCCCCTCCCACACCCCCTGGCGCGCAAGTGCTTAAACGCCTTTTGGGATCATTTTAAAATTTAAAAAAAATTCTGAAATCGATTGGGGGGCACCCCCCCCCAGTGTAAATCCAAACTCTCTCTCTGTATTATAGGGCTGTATCCTAGTCCACCTGGCCCGAATCCGGGCCAATGTAGATTTAAGTGACCACCATTCATGGTCAATCCCGAGTCCAGTATACCCTTCAATTCCGAGCCGTATCCGATTCCAGGTTCTTCAATTCCGGGCCAATTCCGAGTCCAGCTATTTGGCGAATGTGGCATCATGCTTTTTGTACTGTTTTGTAATTACATTTAATTAAAACCGGGCATTTTAGGAGTCAATTTCATGCCCTGGTTCAAGCTGTATTTTAATTGACTGTATGTGACCATTTATATGTTGAACTGTGCATCAATAACAATGTAGCCCTAGGAAACAAATATTTAACTTTCATTTTTGTGCACTCTTCTTGAATCGGTTCCGAGTCCGAGTCCAGCTGCAGCCCATTCCGGGCCAATTCAGATTCCAGAACCTCCCATTCTGAGCCAGTTCCGAGTCCGACGAAGCATGGACTCGAGTCCAGAATCGAGTACGTTACAGCCCCGTTGCATTGTGTGGAATGTAAGCTACTCTTCATTTTCAAACTTTGCTCTTAATCAAAGAGCCGTCACCAGCTAAGATTTTTGATGCCCCCACACTAAAAATATACTTTGGGGTGACGAGTGTATGTCTTTAAGTATCCAGAAAAATCAGTAATAAAAACTTTAGCTTATAGCTCCGTCCGTCTCCTTCTCCCACATTTCCTGCCTCTCTTCATTGTTCCTTCCCCTATTCAGGGTCGGGAATCCAGAAATGAGAGAGGGGGCGTAAACGTCTGTAGAAAGTGCATGGTGCAATCAGATGGGCTTGGAGGTTTAAAATTCTGTCACAAAAATCATTGTTTTGCTGAAAATAGGGGCGTTTCGCCCCCTTGGATTCGGCGCTGCCATTACTCCTTATCTCTGTTTCCCGAAATTCCTCCTGCTAAGTTATATATCATGCTTTCCTGGGCGTTTCTTCCCCGCAACTGACCTTTTATTGTTCCTTCCCTTTCTTTTCTCTCCGCTCATTATTTTTCTCCCTCTTGCAAAGTCGGCCTTTCTGCAGCCCTTGTCCTTGTTCCATTCTTCCCAGCCATTCACTCTTTCAGGCTATTTCGTCCCGTTCGTTTTTTCCACCATCCCTATAGCCCTGTCTACCACAGAACTAGTAACATCCACATTTCCTTCCAAATTTACCAAGCCAATTTCCTCTTCCCCACCTTACCTAAATTCAGTTATCACCCCTATTCATATTATTTCTTTTCTTGTCTGTCGTTTTGATTTTCCCGGCTTTATTTTACTTTCCTTCTCTTTTAATTATTCTCCTTCTCTTTTCTTTTTCCCGGTATCCCGATTCTTCTTAATTTTTTCCGGCGATGCAGTTTTCCCCAGCCCCCTCTGGCGCTGCAACCTATGGGCCAGGGAATGCACAGAGAGTCAAAGATCTGGGCGGAAACATCACTGAAAGGTGTTCTGTATACAATACAAATCTTTCTTCATCCCTGCAGGTAATCAGAACGTGAACTTAACCACTCAAGCAAACCTAATTTTCTGACCAGGGAGGCGTTAACACCCGAGTCTTTATTCTGAGTTAACTAGGCAATCCTACAGTCAGTGGCGTAGACAGGATTTCTCTCACGGGGGCCATGCAGTATGTTGTGTGATCGCCTGCCTGGGGAGGGGTCTAAGGGGTGGGGTCCCCTGCCCTTTGAAAAATTTTGAAAAATTAGGTGTCCTTACATGCAATCGGGTGCAACATATGCTACCTTTTGAAGTAAAATTTGTGTTAAAAAAGGAAGGAATTTTTAGGAACTAAAACAAGAAACAATCGGCATCAGTGAGGGAGGACCATGGCTAATGGGGTGTCCCCTCCCCCTTTGAACATTTTTGAAAAATTAGGCGCCCTTAATACATGCAATCTGGTGCCACATATGCTACCTTTTGAAGTAAAACTTGTGTTAAAAAAGTTTACGTATTTTTAGGAACTTAAAAAGATTGACATAAGTGAGGGGGGCATGTCCCAATGGCCCCCTTAAGTACACCACTGTCTATAGTACCACAACTGACTGTTTTGTTTGCATGAAACTCTGTAAAGTCAAAACTAAGTACATTATTTTGTAAGCCCCGGTCTGTCAAAGCAGTTTTACCGGTTTTCAATTTAACCCACGCGGGTCCAAAATGACACATTTCTCTTTAATTTGCAACATGCGTGTATCCGAAAATTCGACCTGAAATTCTGAAATTCCATGTACATTTACTCTTTCCTCTGCTTGTAGCCCCCTTCTATTGAAACGGATATTGTTTTCGATTAAATGTTCGCTGTTCGTGTGTATTTTGGTCTGCAGGCGTCCCAAACACACTGTCTGCCTTTTCAGCTAATGGTGTGGGCGTGTTTGTAAGTACTACTTTAATGTATTGAGAAACTACCGGTTTAAAACACTGTAAAATACTTTAATGTAGTACCATTACACACTACACCATGTGGAAGAGTATTAATAATCAACCAAATCAAACCAAAATCATTTCATAAGTTCCCTCTGTTTTCAATGGATTCTAGTCTATCCCATTGTGTAATGGTATAACCAACGATCCGTGGATTTGATTGGTTCATGGTCTGTTTTCTACGCGTTGAGTTCAGTCCGTCTTTTGTCCACCGCGGCCAACCATATACGGATGCCTCAGTTTATCGTTGCCAAAATCATTTGCGGTTAATCAAAACACTGTGTGTTTCTAGCGGACAGTGGCAAAAAAGGACAGTATTTAATAGTGGGATTTGTTTGTAATTACTGTCCGGAAAAGATGGTAACAGTAAAATGTGTCTGACGGGACACAATTTCTTAATGTGGTGGGAAAAACTGTCTCTCCAGACACTGTTTCCAGGACTTAACCTGGAAATATCGTCCGGTGGGACACAGACTAATTTTTCAGGGTTGATTTTCAGAGCGTATGGCATAAATTCAGTCTTTCCACTTTTTATCATTGTCTCTGATAAAAAAAAAATGGAATTACTGTACATGTGTAGGCCTATAATTAAATCCTATATTATATTTCATACAAGTTTTCGTGAAGTGATGGTTATTAAAGAAAATTATTTGTCTTTCACCGCTGTAATGATGATTTTAACAAGGTTGTCTTGGGTAGAGACAGTAACAGTGTGATACCAAACTTGAGTATGTTGACTTTCTCTCACGTTAAACGAGTAGACTGACATGATCCCCCCGTTGTCACTAGTTAAAAAAATGGGCAGGTATATACCCTCAAAATGTTTAATCCTGTTAGTTAGTTATTCCCTATGAAGACTGTGACAATACTATGTACCATACTTGATGGTCTTCAGTACGTGGATTTTGTTTTGTGGAGGTACTGCTAAGAGGACTCTTTTTACACGGGAGACACATCTTCCCGCTACACCGGCAGTCATTTCAAGACAGATCGGCTAAACCTCTTTTTTCTGCCTCTAGACTCGGTAGTCCTTTACCTTTCATGAAAAAGCTTCACTGGCTTCCTATGGAAACACTAGTTAAATTTAAAAAATGTCTTTACATTTACAAATGCTCAATAACTGCGGAAAAATTTATATTCCAAACTCTTCGATACAAATCAAAGGAAAACTTGTGAATGGTTCCAGGTGGTGATCGCCTCAACCAAGCATAGTATAGACCAGGCCGTTTCGTAGCTTTTTGGGGGTTTGCCTTTTTTCTTGCTATATTTGGTAAAACTTTGAAAAAATGCAGAGTAGACATCAGACAATCAGAAAAGTATGTGCTCCATTTTTACCATGTGCAAGGGGGGTAGCCAGCCAATTCAAAATGGCCGCCATTTTGATCACTAAATTTGGCTGACTTGGCTCAAGAAAGGCTCTGTTGTGCCAACATTTGGGGTCTAAAACTTTTTTAGGTGAAAAAGTGGTAAAATAAACTCAGTCTTTCACAAAATGCTCAAAGTTTTTCCCCAAATATTGATCCGTTTTGTTGTAGTGACCTGTCGAATATGGCCCTTTTCGCCAAAAAGCGGACATTTTGGCAAGTTTGGCGCCGGAGGACAAATTTGAGTACCAGATTCTCTTAAAGTTTGTATTCCAACGACCTTTACTTTTGTCAGTGGGTAGTCTTATAACCAGGTAGTACGTGGGAAAAATTTGGACTCCCAGCTTCAAACGTACATGAAATGAGTGATACTGAAAATTCGCAATTTCTTTGTATTTCGTCGGGAAATTTGGGCCTCTGGCTTCATTTCTTTTGCCCAATATTTCCTTCAATTGAACAACTAAATCTACTGATTTCTCTGCTATTAAAAGAAAAGTGGATTGTTAAGACACACATCAATTTTGAAAATGTTACAAGTAGACAAATTTTCCATTGGTATAGACACTAAACAGCTAAAACATCAATATTTTCATTTTTTGTTAATAGAAAAATTAATACCCTTTTTGGCACTACAAGACAAGTTTGAACAATGATGATCTGTTTTAGAGCCACACAAGATCTTCCATCTTCACAAAATTGGTACTCAAGTGCCTCAGTAGTACACAGAAAATTACACTGGTAGACAAAAACGGAAAATTGAATAAAGGAAATTCAAATATTAAAATTTATTCATATTTAGTAAAAAATATGGGTAAAAGGGCATTTTTTAGCGGTAATATCTCTGATGCTGTGCCATACGATGCTCCCATCTTCATGAAATGGGCAGCCTAGTGCCTTGTTAGTACACAGAAAGAATTTTGATTCTCAAATAAGAATGACCATAAAATTACGGAAACCCAAATTCTGCAATTTCTTCACCTTTCCTTGAAAAATATGGGTTTACGGTCACTTTTGAGCTGTAATATCTTTACAGCTCAAAAAATTTTCTTGCGCTCTGCGCGAACCATGGTGGTGCGGAGCACTGAGAGTCTGTCTATGGGCTTCCATCAGCCCCCCCCCCCCCCCCCTTGACAAATTCATGACTGTACGCCTTTGCCAACGCTGCCATGTGTGAAGTAGCATCTAAACTCCCTTCTGGGAGTAAAATACTTCCCACGAAGAGTTGGGCCCCGTAAAAAAATTTTGCTCCCCCCCCCTGATTTTTTCTGCTGACGTCCATGGTCACAGTCGGGGTCGTGACGGGTTCATTGCACACTTAACTGACAACTACGGTTTCCGGCTTCGCCTGGAACCAAAAACCACTGCTTTAGGCCCGCGGCGATTACAATTAGGTCTGCCAGATTGGATACAACTCTCCTAGCAGTTCCGTCTAGGAAGAAACATTTGAGGGGGTAGCTTGTACCTGCCAGTGGCGTAGGAACCTGGGGGGCCAAGGGGGTCATGGCCCTCCAATATGATTTGTGGGGGGCCAAATATCATTTTGGGCCCCCAATATTGTGACAGTTTAGAGTTTCGTTTCACCGCAAGAGGACAATTTCTCTAATAAGAACCCAAATTTTTCGGCGCGCTACGCGCAGAAGAGCTACTCTACTTTCTTCAATAGTTCCATTCTACATCGCTAGATAGCACAAATCCTTAACACCTCACCAAATAACATGTAGGAAAAGTACACAGTTTACGCAGAGGTTACAAATTTCATCCCATATCGCAAAGCCTAGTAACTGTTCTCTTGTGTGTGTCAAGCGGTACTGTCAGTTGGTGAGGGACTCACGGAGCAATATTTGGCTATTTCATCGCATAGGTAAGGTAGTTTCGATACATTGCATGTTATCTTCTATACGGTCTAGAACCCCTACAGATTTTCTTTCTTTTTTTGTTCTTAATGTTTACATATGTTTTTTGTGAAAACCTACCAAAAATTTTCGCGCTTCGCGCGCTTTGCAATTTTTACAGCTTAGATTCCAGGGAAAACACTTAATCAATGCGGAACTATGCTTCTCTAGTATATACAAATTTTATGCAATAAATGCCCCGAATGAAATGGTCTAGTACACAGGTTTGCTTCAAATCCCACTTATACCCGACGGCATTGGGGCTGTCGGGGATTCGGGTCGGTGCCCCCATCGGGCAAATCTTGGCGCCACCAATTTAATAATAGTAGAACTCTGGCTGTGGAAAATCTCCATTCCAATCAATCCACCGAAATCCATGGGGCTAACTCCACTCTGAATAATTTTGAATAAAGTTGGATAGATTGTGACAAACTTAATGTGTTTTAGAACAAATTCAAATCAACCTTTAAAAATTTTCACTGCACATCTTGATGGCTACTATCAAGCCTGACAAGTGCCATTTCCGGCGATCTGGGATTGTATTAAAATCTCAATTTTTCTCGGTTTGCTCCGTATGGTGGCGCTCCGCTTAGATAATAAATGGGATTCAAACTTGCAATCCTTGGACCCCAAGTCCGGCCAGCCCAGCTAATCCGTCCTCACAGAAATGTGTTTAATAACATCAAATCAAGCTTTACATTTTTCCACAAAAATTGCACATCTTGATGGCTGCCATCAAGCCTGGCAAGTGCCATTTCCGGCGATCTGGGATGTATTCAATCTCAAATTTTCTTGGTACACTCCGCTCCAACCTACGTTGGCGCTCGGCTTAGATAGTAAACTGGAGTCCCCCTCCCCTCCCCCCAGAAAAGTATCTCCAGTCCTCCAGAGCCTCCCAAACAAAAAAACCTTAGCTACACCACGGCTGCATGGTGTTGATGTTGATGTTGTAGTTTTTTCTTTTTCTTTAAATATTTTTATTTTAAAATCGGAAAAATTATAATGAGCAAATATGTTTTGGTGTGGGAAGGGATATCAAGGTCGAGAAATCACATCTGGTCTGGCCCCCCTAATGTCAAACATCTTCCTGCGCCGCTGCCTGCTAAGAACTACTACAAGGAGCCAGAAGCCACGAAACGGACCAACTTTACTAAGTAAGTCAATGAAGGAATACTACCTTCACTGGATAGTAGGAATTTATTGAAATAATTCGGGAAATTTAGTTCAAATATGTGGAAATATGTGGAAAGTTAGTAACAAGCGGTTGATACCCGGTGCGGTTGATCGCGAAATTTTTCTCCCACGGACAAATCATATGGACAAATCATGTCAATGGACCAATCAACTTCTTGGAAATTGGCCACGCCCCTACTCCCGAAATGAAAGTTTCTCTTCATTTTTAGTTGCGGTGCCTGCCACGCAGGCAGCCGCAACTAATGCAGTCGACAGGGAAATACAAATTTGGGCTGGTCACACGATCCTAGACGGATGGTGGTATCGAAATACGGCATAGTCCAAGTTGTAGGAATGGTTGTTCCGTTGCAGTGTGGTAATGTTGGTGACCATATGACTTTTGTAAGAGGGTATAATCGGGATTTTTCTTCATTTAAATGCGAGTGCGGTATCTATTTTTAGCAACAATCTTGGGTATATACTACACTCGCTATATATAGTATGGTGAAGAGTCGTTTACTAAATATAAACAGCGCCATCGAACTTAATTATGATTGCGTTAACCTGAACTTATCTAGATTTAGTGTGTAACTTTCATTTTGCTCGTGAGGACGCGTACGAGAGGATTAGGAATTTCATATCAATTTGTTTGTTACTTAAACCCATACAGCTTGTGTTAGCGTCTCCCACGCAACGAAAATACGCTCTGTGGAAAACAGTACGGATACGAACTTTCGATCGCTCGTGCTCTGTTGCATAGCAAAATTACAGTGATGTTCATTCAGTTCCATGTTCTACTATGTCTCAGCTTCCGAATGACATAAAAACAGTGGCGTAGCTAGGAATTCGGTGACGGGGGGGGGGGGGGGGGGCATGGAGCACGATTTACTATCTAAGCGGAGCGCCACCACAGGTTGGCGCGGAGCGTACAAGAAAATTTTTGGCTCCCCAAGGCTCTCAGTTGGCTGGAGATTGCATCTCCGGGCCGTTTGACCTGCGCTGAAAATATCTCTAAATTGGCATTTCGTGTACTGACATTTTGTATAATGACACATATTTAACAAAAAAAAAAAAAGAAAGAAAGAAAAAAATCACATAACTCCTCGGTAGATATGGATGTTCTTTATGACCACCATGGGCGGCGATCCGTCTTTGAAAGTGGGATATATAGTCAGCGGCAATATCTAAGCGGAGCGCCACCATCAGTTGGCGCGGAGCGTAGAAAATTTTGGCAAAAAATACCCCCAGATCACTGGAAATTGCCCTTCCCAGGCTTTTCAACGTGATACTAAGACAACTGTCTGATGTCTTTCCTAAAAAATAGGCCTATTGGAAAAAGTCTAGAAATAGGTAAAGTGTTCTGACTTCCGGATATATAGTCAGCGGTAATATCTGAGCGGAGCGCCACCAAAGGTTGGCGCGTAGCGTACCAAGAAAATTTGAGCTTTGAATACATCCCAGATCGTCGGAAATGACACTTGTCAGGCTTGATAGCAGCCATCAAGATGCGCAATTGTTGCGAAAAATTTTTAAAGGTTGATTGAATTTGTTCTAAAACACATTAAGTTTGTCACAATTTATCCGACTTTATTCAAAATTATCCAGAGTGGAGTTATCCCTATGGATTTCAGTGAATTGATTGGAACGGAGATTTTCCACAGCCAGAGTCTATTATTATTATTGAGTACAGGTAACGCCAAGATTTGCCCGACGGGAGGCCTGCGACCCGAGGCCCCTAGAGCCCACGTGCGGGTGGGTATAGGTGAGGTGGGATTTGAAAAAAAAAACACCCTGTGTACTAGACCATTTCATTCGGGCCACATATTGCATAAAATTTGTATATGCTAGAGAAGCATAATTCGGCGTTGATTAAATGTTTTTCCCGGAATCTAAAAATGTAAACTTGCAAAGCGCGCGAAGCGCGCAAAAATTTTTTGGTAGGTTTCACAAAAAAAGCAACACATGTAATCATGGAGAACAAAAAGAAGGAAAATCTTTAGGGGTTTTAGACCGTATAAGAGATAAAATATGCATTGTATCGAAACTACCTTGACCATCCGATCAAATAGCCAAGCATTGCTCCGTGAGTCCTTCACCAACTGACCGTGCCGCATGACACACACAAAAGAGCAGTTACTAGCCTTTGCGATGGGAGGAAATTTCCGACCTCTACATAAACTGTGTACTTTTCCTACATGTTATTTTGTGAGGTGGGAAGGACTTGCGCTATCTAGCAATGTAGAGTGGAACCATAGAAGAAACTGGATTAGCTCTTCTGCGCGCGTAGCGCGCCGAAAATTTTGTGTTTTTAGAAGAGAAATTGTCCTCTTGAGAGCAAAAATGGGTAAAACGACACTGTAAATGTTGGATGTTGGGGGGCCAAAATGAGACTGCCCAAGAACTATAAAATATTTATATTTTTTTTTATTTTTTTTTTGCATCGGTGAGGGGGGGGGGGCATGGCCCAATGGCCCCCCCTAAATACGCCAGTGCATAAAAATATATCGATATTATTTGACTTTTACATAGGGACCTGGACAGATTTCGAAGGCATCTTTTTGCATGGCAAGCAATAGCTATGAACTTTTGACCTACTGCTGTTTGTACAAATAAGCTTGGATCGCCGATGTTCATGCATTGCTGGATTGGTTATCATGTAAACATTCCAATGATAACCTTTGTTTTCAAATTTTCAACACTCTCCCATAGGGACCAGGCCAAAATACGTACAAACAGACACAAATATGAATATGCATAAGTCTTGCACCAATGAAAAGACCCCAAGCGATGTGTAAACAACGCGACCGTTACCCGCCACAGACTTCTACACCGTGCGCGCATTGTACAGTATGTACAGCAAACACGTGCGTGCAGTGGTAAACAAAACATTTGGTCACGCCCACACGACCAATCAAGTGTACGGGATGAGCGTATATATGAATTATACATAACCATAACGTCTCAGTCACCCAATCCTCAGTTTAGACAGAAAAGCGTTTTGACAGGAAAGTGTTTTGAACAAATTGATATGACGGTATTGTTTCAAGTGCACGACATGGAGTTGCTATAACGCCAGAGTTTGGCAATATGTTCTATGCATTGGTAAGTACTGATTTTTTTTTTAATACATGTACAAGTCTGTTAATGTTACTTGGTTAGTGAAAACTATAATTGACATTGACGGAGACGAAATTTTCCAAAATATTATCCAACAAGTGTACATGATATTCCTGGAGTTATCTATTTCAGCGACGATCCATACTCATTTTAGTGGCGCAACACAAAGCGACCATGATCTCTGGAGGCAGTATTCAAATGTTTGAGCGAAAACAACCTGAATATCAACAAGGATAAGTGTTATTTTAACGAACATAATCTGAAATACTACGGCTACGTATTTTAACATCAAGGAATTCACCATCATAAAATTACACCTCTATGGCCAAAAGCCAGTGGTGAAACTGAAAGATTCATGAAAACCCTGGAAAAAAGCCATTCGCACTGCGATTATTGAAGGAAAATCCTGGAAACAAGAGCTATACAGTATTCCTTCCTAAGGAATTACAGGGATCTCCCATTAATAGTACAAATAGCCCGCAGAGCTTCTGTTTGGCCGGCGTGCCATTGGAACCAAAGTACAGTTTGATTGACAGCAGTCCCCAACTGCATGACCAGTCCCTGCAAGCGACAGATGCTAATGCAAAACAAAAAATGGAAGTCAAATTCTGACAGTAAGATGCACGCAAAACCAGCTCAAATAAAAGTTGGTGACAGGGTATTACTTCGTGAAAAGAAAAGCAACAAGGTTTCCTCCCCCTTCAATTGCAACCCTTACACTGTAGTTGAAGTAAAAGGGAGAACAAATTGTGAGAAGAAACTCGTCATTTTTCAAACCAGTAAATATTGCTACAGACGCCCCTATTGACGACGATGACGATTTCCCTACGACCCCCGACTCACAACAACCGCCAGTCACCGACCAAGTCCCACCAACCCAGACACCTCATCCGCAACGTCGAGTATACCCGAGACGAAACAGATTCGAACTCTTACAATATCATCACCCACTGTATATATATGCATGTTACCATTACTCTTCTTCGATACGTTCATTTCGCATTTCTCCATTTATGAATTAACTAAATTCAGTTATATTATCTTCAATCATTTTGCTTTCGCTTCCTCTCCAAAAATTTTGATCGAAATCCCTTGGTTATTTCGTTATAGCCTAAAGTCAACCTTAAGGTCAACCCTTGAAGTATGATACAACAAAATACCACATAGGTTCATTGATGAATTATTGACTTGATCTTTGATCTGAAACGCGTTAAGCTACACCTGTTGTATATATCTCTAGTTTTCAATTCCATTGCCACGAGAAAGTGACGAAAATATTCGAAAACTGAATGTGACTCCTGATAGTTTATGAACAACTTTGAAAATAGAACGCTCCCTTTTTTTAATAAAAAACCAAAATTGACAAGAACAGTTGGAAGATGGTCATATTCAAAACTCAAGCTAGCTATACCCCACCACAGTTAACGACACAGCACCGCAACTAGTGTAGACATGTGTTATAGCTTGGGTTTTGAATATGACCATCTTCCACCTGTTCTTGTCAATTTTGTTTTAGTCAATAAAGGCAGCGTTCTACTAGTAGTATATTTTCAAAGTTGTTCATAAACTATCAGGAAGAAATGATTGAAGATAATATATAACTGAATTTAGGTAATTCATACATGAAGAAAGTAATGGGAAATGAACGTATCGAAGAGTAATGGTAACATGCATATATATACAGTGGGTGATGATATTGTAAGAGTTCGAATATCACCTTCCGTCTAGGAGAAGATCGTGTGACCAGCCAAAATTGGTATTTCGATGTCGACTGCATTAGTTGCGGCTGCCTGCGTGGCAGGCACCGCAACTAAAAAATGCCCAATTTCTCGGAAGGTCGTAAACCTTATAGTGTCACCCTAAACAATTTTCAAGATTAGTGAAAATTCGGATTTGCCCATAACCTCGTGGGAAAAAAATAAGCGGCCCACCCCAGAAGAAGAAGTGGAGAAACACGTGCAAAAGTTAGTGTTGTCGCACCACTACTAGCTCTTCGAGGGTTGTTTTATATACCCCTACGCCTACCGACTTTCCACTTTTCCAGATAGTTGTAGGACTGAATTGTGTGACAGAGGTTCAAGTAGCCATTAAGCGTTTGGTAGTTACTCAAGGTTGTAGGCCTACTGGACGTCAAATTTACAGAAGTCATAACATTAACAGTCCGTTTTCGCGAAACAGATTACCTACACAGTAAGTTCAATAACCAGTGCCATCACAGACAGTACTGCAGTAACTCCCATAGAACAGGAATCCAGGATTATAATCAGGGTAGTTCCCCCAAGGCCCTACGACGTCATTCATAATTGCAGTTGCGGAGTTCTGTGTAAGTTTCACAGTAATCAGCATAAACGTATGTAGGCCTAATAACTGTAGGCCTAGGTCTGGGGCCAGGTTGGAAATTTCAACAGTTTTCAGACAGATTTGTGGTGTATGAAATTCTGTGCCAAGCCTTTTGGATTATGGCATAAGCTACAGTGGCCTTCATTGTGGCATAATAATAAAACTTGTGTTTGCGTTTACATACAAGGCAAAAAAGCATTAGCCTAGACAGCCTACTTTAAATAAAAATAGCCCACTTTTAAGTTTAAGGTTCATAATTCGGAAACCGTGACTGGGGATGAGTAAGTTGGGGTGGTGTGGTCCCATGTTGCCTGACAAAATTTGGCATAATTCTGTGGCGTACAGTGAATGAACTTTCGAGTATGGGTCTGGGGTATGGCCAAGCTTTGTCAGATGTTTTAATGTGCCGAATGATGGATAATATTGCTTCCTGAGTTCAGACTTGAAAGTTTGCCTTGTGCCAGACAGAAAAGCTTGCCTTGTGTGCGCAAGATCTGGCCCACGCAGCTTAATTGCGAAGGCCTACCTGAAAGCTAACACAAAACTCACTGCCCGACAGTGCCGTATGGTGGCAAGACCTGACCAACATTTGACCGCACAGATGGTCTGTGAATCTAGCCCATGCCATGGCAGCACATTCGAAGAGAAATAACAAGCTACTTGCCCATGCAAAATGCAAACTTCCCAGTCTGGGCCTCGATCACACAAGGTCTGGGATGCGCAGCTTGCTGCGCCGTTTGGCACCTGGCCATGCAAAAAATTGCTGGTCATAGATCTGGCCGCAAATTCGATGCAAATTGGCCAATCCTACAAGGCAAAAGTAGGCCTACCTGAAAGTTTCACTAGTGAAAACTAGGCCTAACCCAAAACTCTCTGCCCGAAAATACCTATATGGCAGCAAGACCTGGCCAACATTTGACTACACAGAGTTCTGTGAATCTGGCCCATGGCCACACATCAGACGAGAAATAACAAGTTACTTCCCCGGGCAAAAAGCAAACTTTCCAGTCTGGCCTGAGTTGGAGCTACTGTAGAAGACAAGGGGAAGAGTAAGCCATTGGGGCAAAGACCCATCCACACTTCAAAATGAACTAATACAGTAGGCCTTGATGCTATATGGTGATTACATTTTAGCAATTACACTTAGTTGTTCCCATTGGTTGGCAGCATGGCCAGGAATTCCCATGGTAAAGTCCAAGGGACACACTTTCCTGGAGATAAGGCTCAGTTTATTGTCTAGGCCCTATATCAATATGATCTACAGTACATTGCAAAAGAGTGAATCCTATCCATTTCAATTTGTGTTAAACAGTCTGTCATCCAACCTAACTAGACTTGGTATGGTAGTGTACCAATAAAGTAAGACTAATTGGAAAAAAAAAAATCAAACTGTTTGGACAGCAAATTAAAGGCATTCACAGAGCTTCTGTAACACACAATACTTTGTATACAAAAGTGTTAGCCTACATAATCAGCAAGTTCAGTCAAGTGTGTTAATTAAGTTTGTGGTTTCTACAGTATGTACAGTGCTAGCCCTGAGGAAGCTCAAGGGTGATCAAAATGAGATACCATAAACTGAAAATGGGGTAACAGAGTCAAACACAAAATGATGACAATGATCATGCGTCTTTCCAGTTTTCATGCAGTCTTTGCAAAATTATTTGGTAAGCCTGGGCCTCCAGTATGGAAAGTATGGCAATTGCACACCCGAAATATTTTTCTAGATTTTTTATTGCACACTTGAAAATTCACATTGCACACCTGATTTTTTAAGCCGATGGCAATTGCCTCGTAAAACCCTACAGTAGGTAAATGACTTATTGACTTGGCCTATTGGATGATCACAAATCATGATCATGATGTGCTGATGACTTGATTGAATGATGTATGCAGTGTCTGCCATCACTCGGCTAAGACCCCTGGAGTGAGGCATATTTGGAACTTATGATCTGGTATCAATCCCATACTTTCCATGCTGGATGTTAAGGAGGCCTTCAAGGGTTTTGTTTAAATTTCTCCCAAGTATTTATTTCACACTTGACTTTTCATCTGCACACTTGAAGTGTGCATTTGACACCTTGTTACACACTGCACACTTCAATATTTTTTTCGTCCACACCCAAGATCTTGGCGAAAAGTGCCATACTTTCCAATCTGGTCTGGCATTTTCCAAAGTTCCTAGGCAATAGGTTATGAGGCTAAGGCCACAAAAGTTGGTTCCAAGTCCAGCTTTGTCCAAAGATAGACTTTGAGTCTTATATCACTATTGGTTACACTGTAGCTTGGCTTCATCAAAGGATGCAATACCTGCAGGTACTATTAAAGCAGTCAGCCAATGGGAACAGTACACTGTAAATGTGGAAAGTCCTTTTGAGGGATACGATGTCACATGTGGCTATACTGGTTGTACTGTCGTGCACTTTGCCTAATTTTTCGTTTCACCAATGTAATTCACCTTGCCAATAACAGCATATAAAGCATTGCATTAACTACAGTACGGTATATGTATGACATGAGAACTACCTGGATGGTGAAACTGCAAGTAAATTTAGACTCTTTATTGGGATCGACAACTGCAGTGTAGAGGTGTACTATGTCCTTTGGAAGCTCTCGAAGGGTTTTATATTGGATATGGCATCCCTCCAAACCAGGTAACCTAGTTGCTATCAACTCCCTGCCCAAACATATTTAGGAATAGCCAGAGAGTTCTAAATACAATTGACAGCTGCACTCTGACATTCATGCAAACAGTATACATCTTCACCCTGGTTGGTCAACAATGACTTGTAAAGTTACTTGTGTTCCCAATTGAGCTCACACACACTTCTGTGACATTATTGCATCTTGAAAGCAATTTAAATTCAGAGCAGGCTACTGTGGCTCTGTCTTGGAGGTGTACCAGACAGGTGGTTCTATGGTTTAAATTGGAGGATGGGCTTTAAATAAACTTAGTAGGGAGAATAACTGTCTGGAGTGAGATTAGAGAGCCTTTAAGCTTTTAAAAGGAAATGCTTGTAAGAGGGCCACATGGTTTACAGTTTCAGAACATGTTTAAATTTTTGATATCCATTATCAAGACTGCAAATTTAGTGTTAGCTTCATTCATTTTTTTTTTTTCATTTTTTGCATTTTGTCACAAATTTTTGGTGTGCCTGGGACCATTTGAGGGACCTTGGTCTAGACCAGGGGTTTGTTCATGGGCCATATTTTTCACCCCAAAATTTTGTGGGCCACATACATGTGCATAAAAAGGATTTTGCCCTTGGATGGTTTCATATTAAAATGACTAGACTGCACAGGTGGAGCTTGAAGGACCCTTCTTGATGGTTTAGGCTTCAAAGAGAAATGCCCATTGTAGGGTGCCTGGTGTTGTCTACAGTAGGAGCAACACCTAGCTTGGAAGAAGTAGCCTTGGAAGAAGTAGATCTGGAAGGGTTTCAAAAATGAAGCAGCAGAATGCACTCTTTACATCGGCACTAAATACTGTAGGAGAACACACTGGTAGTTGGCACATTAAATATTCAGTTTATTCATCCCTTTATTAATGTGTGTGCCCCATTATTAATGTGTGTGCCTAGAAAGAGGGGTTTTTCTTGCATAGCACTATTTGAGCAAAGTGCCACTGTAAGTTAGTACAAAGGCTTTTTGACCAAAATTCTTCCCAGATTGCTGGAAATGGCACTTCCCAAGCTTTGCAAATTGCAAATTTATTTTAAGATATGATATGTATTTTGAGATGTATATGTACATAGTATTATTTATAGAGCAGTTTACTTCTATTTAAGTCTAAATTATGTAGTATGAGTCTATATTTTGGTAACCAGTATTCTACCAATAGGAATTGTCCCATTGAAATTCACACTGTATCAAAGGCCATGCCAATTGACCACTTTCTTCGCCTTCTGATCTCCTGACCCTGGGCCTGGGAAAAATGTTTTCTATATTCCTTGGAATTAAGAAGTCAAATTTTCCACAATTCAGTTCACTTCATATAATTTACATGTACAAAAAAGGTTAACTTCTCTCCAAATAACAAAATTTCCCCCCAAATACCCAAATTGCCTGGGAAGGAGGGCTGTGCTTCTCAATCCTTCAAACCATGTTTATCTTAGATGCCTAAATTTGGCTAATGATGGGTCAAAATGGATGATGCCTTGCTTATAAGTTAAGAGGATGTATGGTAGGGGGTCGAGTTTTGGAACAATAATTGCACTTGAGAATTACATTAACAGGGCTTGGACCAGGTGCCAGCCCTACCCACATTTTGCAATGCACTGCTAAGCATTACATTAAGAGGGGTTGGACCAGGTCCCAGGCCTAGTCTAGGGTGGTGCCAGCAGGGGGTCAGAGGGGCCATTGTCCCCCGTCAGAGAAGGCCGGCCCCCCGCTGTCTGGGAAATTTTCCAGTTTCGTCGGGGAACCTTAACCCGTACAATAAAATATGTAATCCTAATGACCTTCAGTCGCCCCAACAATTTACATGATTTTGCTCATAGGAGAGGCATGTTCTTCAATGAAGATCCCAAAAAGAGCCAATTTTTTTCGAAGTGCACGCCAAAAATTTTGTGTTCCTCATCCTTTGTCGACTAATCACCTTTGTCTGGGCTTTGGGTGCTGGTCCCTTGTCGGGGAGCTTGCCCCCCTGTCTGGCAAATCCTGGTCCCACCCCTGGTCCGTCCCACATTAATGCACTGCCTACACTGCTGAAATACCTGGTATCAATCCAAGTTGCTATACCCTGCATGTGCAGTAGGTAAAACATGAGAAATGTGCTCATGGTCTTGTGCCAGTGTGCAGAAATCAAGGGAATTTTGTGTGCTCAAATCAAGGGTAATGCGCACTAAGGATGAAAGACATCTAACTTCGGTTTTGGATTCAACAAGTTAGGTGGATATGATTAGGATCCTTGTACAAAAATTAGAAGCTGCCTGGTGATATATTTTTGGAGAAATCTAGGCAATTCAAGTAAGGAACCGTTGGGTAAAAAGTCTCCTGGCACTTGATAAATGTAAGGCAGATATTTTTCTGGCACAGGTCCCACCCTGGTCAATCTCCACCCTGGTGTATTCCAAATTTTTTGGTGGGGAAGTTTTCTGTGGGGTGAATATCATGGTTGCATGGTTGGGAATTGCCCAGTTGTGTATTGTCTAGGGTGAGAATTTTTGGTAGGGATGAGGGAAATTGTCATCAGGGAAATTGTTTAGGTGGGAAGTTCTGGTGGGAATTGTCCAGCCAACAGTTGGGGTAAAGTCTCAATTTACAAATGCAAAAGTTTGCCAGAAGCCTTTACTAAAAGTTTTGGAGTAAGATGAATGATTATTGAAGGCACAGTTGTTTTCTTGACCTTTAACATTATTCTATTCTTTTCACAATTTGCTTCACAGACCGACTGGTCCCATCTTCCGGGAAAGATGCGGCCTGAGCACTGTCATTTAAGGGTCTAGGGCCTATGGTATGTATAGTTGGGCATAATTTCAAACTGGCCTATGAACATGACTCAGGTTTTCTTTACCATTTTGCTTCCAAAGGGTACTATACATACAGTACCATACTGTAACAAAATGCTTTGCCTGCTTCTAATGCCATTAGGGCTAATATTGTATTAAAAAATGACATGGCAATCATTTGTTGTGAAAAAAATATTTTGGAAATGCTTCTAATACCACAGGTTTTCCACTGAATTAATTCTCAGAGTTGGTCACTGGTCATAAGAAAACTACTTCACCAGTTATAGCTCATTCAGGAGGGTTTTTCAACCCCCTCATATAATTGGGAAAATGGACTATCTGCTACAGAAGTGCAGTGGCAGTAGGCAAATTAATGAACAGTATGCAAAATACAGCTTTGTTGTGTTTTGAAACCTGCACAGCAAAATTGACTCTTTCAGTTAAGTGACCTGCAATGTCACCATGCTTTTAGAAACAGGTATTATGTGCACTGTGTTTTCTGCAGTTTTAATAAAAACCTTGTTAACTTTGTGGCAGAACATTTTCTATAAAGGGTAGTATTTGCAAGTAGGGGTGCTGTGGGAAGAAACTGCAGGCTATGCCACCCCTGTGAAATAGATAAGACCAATTTGGAAATGTTTTTGCTTAATACATCATTGGAATGGGTCAAAGGTGAAGTGTACCACACCACAACACAAGTGGGACAGATGAAGACAGTTGTAAACGTACAGCTGACCTTAATTGTGAGCCAATGGGAAGTACTGCATAACCATACTTACATATAGCTAAGCCCTTTAGTGGTCATGAATGTAGTAAGCAGAGTTTTAACGAGTCACTCAATTTTACAGTCGAATCGCGTCATTTACTACTTCAGAAGGTTATGTGAAGAAATGAGGATCGTTAAATGTTTCGTTCAGCTTTTACTGCCAGATTTAAAAATTTGCTCATTTTGACCTATCGTGACCTTTGACCTCTGACCTTTGACCTATCATGCTGATGATATTGGAGGCACAAATTCTAGGGGCCATGCACCCCCTCACCAAGTTTGGGGTCATTAGTACCTTCAGTTTTAAGTGAGTGCACGTCACACTTTTGACCCCAAAATTGTCGTTTGACCTTCTGACCTCGTGACCTTTGACCTCAGAAGAGCAAGTGTCAAGTTGTGCGAAGAGCGCTTCAATACGAAAGCTATGTCAAGAAATCCGGGCCATTTACTGTTGCATTCAGGTTTTATAGCCAGATTTGGAAAATTGCTTATTTTGAACTTTTTTGATGGTTGACCTTTGACCTTTGACCTATCATGCTGAGGGTATGTCAGGCACAAGTTCCAAGGACTATGCACCCGCCCACCAAGTTTGGGCTCAATCTTGTTCTTAGTTTAGGAGGAGTTCGCGACACACTTTTGACCTTGTGAATGTCATTTGACCATCAGAGCCTTTGACCCAAATTTTAGGCATATTTGGTCACATGACCAGGAAACAGGACCTTCACCACTCCATTTTACCCCACCCTTGAGTAGCGGTCATAAAGCCCCAAATTTCCCTACCATGCATTTCCATGGTTATGGTTGCTATGGCGACTGGCAGGGGGAAACGTGTGCACTTTTCAATGGTAAACGAAGCACAATATCTCATCCCCCACATACTACGTATGTGGGGATGAGATAATAAGAACCCAAAATTTTCGGCGCGCTACACGCGCTGCATTGTCACTCAAGTTTCTTCAATAGTTCCCTTCCACATAGCTAGATAGCATAAGTCCTGTTACCCTTACCAAGTAATATGTAGGCAGAGCACACAGGTTATGTAGAAGTCGTAAATTTCATCCCATATCGCAAAGCTATTTGCTGTTCTCTCGTGTGTGTCATGCGGAAGGGTTAGTTGGTGAGCGACTAATTGAGCAAAGTCGGGAAGTCCAGGTGCTTTCGAAACAATGTATGTTATTCCCGATACGGTCTATAGCCCCTACAGTTTTTATTTTTTCTTTATTGTTCTTAATAATTACATTTGTTTTTAGTGCAAGCCTACTAAAATTTTCGTGCGCTTTGTAATTTCACGATTCAGACTCAAAAGAACACTATCAGTGCGCTATCAGTCGGCTCTTGAAGTAAGTGATATTTGCAAAATATACCCTGCAATGGCATGGGATAGTCAGACACCTTCATATCTACTTCTCACCACCCCCTCGGTAAAGAAACTGACGGAACTTGGGGTTGCTGGCATGGCCCGGCCCCCTGTCGGGAAAATTCTGTCGCCACATAGGTCAATTTATTTATTTTGGCTTTCCAAAAAGGTTATTTCTGAGATATAACCCAAACTTTCGGCACGCTTTATCCACTGGTCCTCAGTTTCGTTACTTACAGCTAAATACAGTAGGCTACAAACCATTTCCATCTTTTCAAGTAACTTCATAAGTAGAATACATGGAATTATGTAAATGTCGGGAATTTCATCTCATTTCGCTAGACTTAGTTAATGTTCTCTTGTCTGCTTGTATCTGTCTTGCGGTACGGCTAGTGACTCGAGGAGGGAAGTAAAATGTAAGTTTTATCCGATAGGGCCCAACTGCTAGGACAATTTACCTATGTAAAGCTTTAAATAAGCACAGATTCTTTTAAGTGTATAGGCTCAACCAAAATATTTTCGCGTGCTTCGCGCTCTTTTTCACAGCTTACGGAGTCCTGCAAATACATAAATCAGTTCGGAACTTTTTTCCTCTAGTAAATACAAATTTTATGCAAAATATGCCCTGCAATGACATGGTATAGTACACAGGTTTTCTTCAAATTCTCCCTCACCAACCTCTCGACGGGATCGGAGCCGTCCGAGGCTTCGGGTCTCTGGCCTTCCCGTCGGGGAGTCTGTCCCCCCGTCAGGCAAATCCTGGCACCACCCCTGGGTGGATGAGGGGTCACGGGTGCAGGGGTGACTTGTTAAGTGATAACCCTTTGACACTAAGTGTCGGTACATTGACTAAATGCTGTCGGTACATTTACCTTATTTTCATCCCTGCCCCCTCCCACTTCAAGCACCCCAGTTACGCTACTGGGTCAGTTGGTGAGCGACTCACGGAGCAAAGTTTGCCTACTTCAAAGGGTAATCTAGGTGTATGGATAAAATTTATATTATCCCCGATAATAAAATAAATATTACAACCTGTAATGTACATCAGCCCAGTCAAATCATTAGGTAAGTGCTCACTTGATTTTTTTCACTGCAGTGCCTGTGGGAGAAATGGCATTGATCATTTTCGTCGAAAGATGCTAGTAACCATACCACAGTGAGACACCCTTCACCATGTGTATAACGTCGTGTCTCCAATTTGGTACACCGTTAGAGAAGAGATTTATGCAAAGTATAATTCTCGTCGACGCACTTTTCGTGGTAACATGCATACCGCCAATAATTACCAGCTTTTTACGTATGAGTAATTTTTATATATTATACCTTCTTTTTAACCTTATTCTGTTCTGAAGTTTATGTTCACAAGGATTTTGTCGATGAAGTCGACAACAAACAACACAGACAGAACTCCAGTTTAAGCTTGGCTTAGCAATTATATATAGTAATATTATATATTGAAATATGTTATATTATGTATTATTATATATTGAAATTGAAAAGTGATAATTCAAGTAGCGGCACGACAAAGAAATACGTGTGGGTTTGAAATAAACTTTCAAAAGCGGTGGCAATTGTAGCGGATATACTATTTCAAAGTATACAATCAACCGGTAGTCATCCTAAAAAGTTTCCTTCTCAATACAAGGGAACACAAGTCTTATTTTAAAAGTTCCAACTTGGAGTTCAGACTCAATTGCGTTTTTGGAGTCATCTTCTAAAATCAAAAGTTCTCTCATCTCCTTTGAGATGCTGGCAAAGTGAAAAGACGCCTTACAGGTATTGATGTCGTCTGCTGGCTCCCAGTATTGACAAACGTTTGACCCGGCGTCTCTTAGTACTTCATTGTATAACGGATCCCTGTAGATTCTGCAATAGTCCACATCAAGGTCAGGCAGTTGGTCACAAATGGAAAAGTTAGGACTATTCTGAGACACTTGAAGTTCATGTGCATACGTATTGAAGTCTTCGAAAGTCTCTTGACTTGGGAATACACACGATTCGTGCCGTTCTCCAATAAGGGTAAAAGCTAGGTCGTCTTTTTCAAATTCAACCCGGATGGAGGTTACATTTGTTTCTCGAATCAAACAATCAGCAACTATCGGAGGGGGAAGTACCGCGTTTTCGTCAATATGTTGGCCATTTTCTTTGTTGAAGACTTTCATCTGGAAAGTCACTTCCGGTTTGCCTCCTTCACTCGTGCTGAGATACGGTATGTTTATCCCTATTGCCTCTATAGTGGTTGAAAGAGAATTCTTTTGTGTTTCACTTAAGGCTTCGTTAAATGCCGAAGCTTTCACCTTGACAAATACAACCATGACAACATGTTCATCGGTTCCAACTCTGGATTGTAACACCGGTTTTAGCGGTAGAAATAGTTTAAAATCTGCAAAATAGAAAAGGCAAACCTCGCGTGTTTCTTTAATGTGCTTGAAGTGAGCAAAAACGTTTCTGGGTTGTTACTGAACAAACGAAAAGTGATTCATTTAAAAAGCTTAGCTCATTGCGAACGCAAGCATAAAAAATTTAGCCCTGGTGAAAAGATTCATAAAGGTAGGAATTCCCAGAATTGCTTCTCCCCCCCCCCCCCCACCCCCACTGCCCAGATCCGAGTGAAGTTAAAATTAAAGGAGTCGAGTTAAGTTAACCAACGCCAAAGCATCACTTGAATACATTTGTATCAAGTACCGGAAAGTACGTTTAAACAAAGACAGTTACAATAGTTAGGACCTTACTTCGTCTATGTCATCTTTATCACTCTTTCGAATTAAGTACAAAGCGATGTACAATACCTTACACACTATGACAGTAGATTTTACATTAAAAGTCAAACCCATCAGCATTATTGCATTCAATGCACTCTGCAGTTATAAATCTGAAAGTTCTAAGCAATTGTTTAGATTAAAATTATAGCTCCAAACTTTTAGTTGAATGAAAACCAGCAAAACTATGACCACTCTCTCATGAAGGCTCGCAACTTATGAGGGCATCTGTAAGCTGGAATCACCAGGTTGTAAAATAACCATACAGAAATAAAGGGTAGGTGGGAAATAGTGATGAGGACTGAAACCAATGGTGCTATAGGATCAAGAGTTTATAGGAGTAGTCCTTGAAATTTATTGCTTTGGTAACATCTCCTGATTGCAATGTCACTTATCGATGATCTGTAGTAGCATAACAAATACAAATTTTGACTTTTGTAGGAAATCATTGTAATTAATCTACTACATTGTGGGTATCACCAAGAGTCCGTGGTACGTAGGAAGTTATTGGTATGAAACTTAAGCTTTCCTTGGCTTCAAACGGCACATGATTTAATTAATCTTGTAGAAAAACCCGAGTAATGTCAATTTGCTGAGGTTGAGAACAACGGGTGTTGGTTGAGAGGTTTTATCCCGATATGGGTGCCAATGGACATAATGTATCTCCAGGAAAATAATTTCTCGTACAGTGTCCGAGCAATCACGTCATGCACAAAAGCGCATTTTCAAGATGTATACGGTAATCAATTCATTCGCTAGTCAAGGTACTACATTTCTCGTATCTACAAGCAGACATAAAATGATTTTGGCGCATTGTTTGTTTAATGAGCATATGTTGTTCAACATTGCGATGACACGATAGATATAATATCTTCCTTGTAATCTTTATTACATATCTTCGTACCATTCAGACCCACCATTAAAACAACATTACTTCCAGCCAAATATTAAACCATTACAAAATGTATGAATGTGGGTCATTTAAAAATCAGTCTGTAAGAACCTTCACCTTGAAAGTGAAATTGTCCAGTTACCTTATTTTGAATTGCCTATCATATATATATATATATATATATATATATATATATATATATATATATATATATATATATATATATATATATATATATAATATATATATATATATATATATATATATATATATATATATATATATATATATATTATATATATTATATATATATATATATATATAAGGTCGATTACTGCGAAGCACTTGTAAAATGTATAGATCAAATAAAGTAGTAAAAAGTGCTTAAAGTTTAGGAGAAAACTCCGCAACGTTTCGGGTACATACCCTTCATCAGGCGGCAAAATATCAACTGATCAGTAAAACGCGATTCAAATGAAACAAACAAACGCGTGCCTACACAACTCGACCAACGCACGTGCGTTGGCCGCGCTTACAGAGTGTATGTACACAGTGAAACAACGCAGTAAAACAATGCAACTGCGTTAGCTACAGTAAAGCTACGCAACTGCGTGAAATACAAAAAACTGCGCAACTGCGTTAAATAACTAAAAGCTGTAATGACGCAACCTAAAACGATTGACGCGCTCACAGAGTGTGTATGTACACAATAAAGCAACGCAGTGAAACAATGCAACTGCGTTAAATACAGTGAAGCTACGCAACTGCGTGAAGTACAAAAAAACGCGCAACTGCGTGAAATAACTAAAAGCTGTAATGACGCAACCTAAAACGATTGACGCGCTCACAGAGTGTGTATGTACATAATAAAGCAACGCAGTGAAACAATGCAACTGCGTGAAATACAGTGAAGCTACGCAACTGCGTGAAATACAAAAAAAAAAAAAAAAAACTGCGCCACTGCGTGAAATAACTAAAAGCTGTCATGACGCGATCTAAAACGATTGACAAAAGACGGTCATGTAAAAAAAAAAAAAAAAAAGAGCACGCGTTTGGCAAGAAAATTAAAAGCGTTTGGAATGGTCACGGCCAAACCTGCAATAAAACAGTTACAAAAGTTCAAGTTTAACATTCAGTCCATTAGGGGTGAGGGTCCCGAGCTTCATAATTAACCGGTTTTCTGCAATTAAACGATCGCGGTCGGAACCTCGGCATGATATTGCTGCGGTGACCATCAGGTCCTGTATCGAGCAAACTGACGGGGGGTTGAAATGATTAGCTACTGGAAAGCCAGGAAAGTTTTGCTTGATGGATCTTAAGTGTTCCGTAACTCGATCAGCCAGGCGACGTTTCGTTTCACCCACATACAAAATGGTACAACGCCTACAAGTTAAAATGTACACTACGTTAGTGGATGTACAAGTAAAATGGTGGTTAATATTAAAGCGGTTGTTGTTGGGACCTACAACAGAGAGAAACCTGTCATGGCTAACTACTTGGCAAGTATTACATCTGACGCGATTGCAAGGATACGTCCCCGGAGCGTCGGGCATTAATGGTTGGGGATGAGAGGCCCGAACTAAGTGATTAGAAATATTTTTCTCATTTCTAAATGCAGTGATAGGTGGTTCAGGGAAATACTCACGGGTAGAAGGATCTTGTTGGAGGATTTCTACGTTCCTATAAATGGATTGAACAATGGGACGTACGGATGGGTGATAAGACACGACCAAAGGTATTCTGGTCGAGGACTTTACGTTTGCTGTTTTAGGGATCATGGTTGTTTTAGTTATTTCACGCAGTGGCGCAGTTTTTTTTTTTTTTTTGTATTTCACGCAGTTGCGTAGCTTCACTGTATTTCACGCAGTTGCATTGTTTCACTGCGTTGCTTTATTATGTACATACACACTCTGTGAGCGCGTCAATCGTTTTAGGTTGCGTCATTACAGCTTTTAGTTATTTCACGCAGTTGCGCGTTTTTTTGTACTTCACGCAGTTGCGTAGCTTCACTGTATTTAACGCAGTTGCATTGTTTCACTGCGTTGCTTTATTGTGTACATACACACTCTGTGAGCGCGTCAATCGTTTTAGGTTGCGTCATTACAGCTTTTAGTTATTTAACGCAGTTGCGCAGTTTTTTGTATTTCACGCAGTTGCGTAGCTTTACTGTAGCTAACGCAGTTGCATTGTTTTACTGCGTTGTTTCACTGTGTACATACACTCTGTAAGCGCGGCCAACGCACGTGCGTTGGTCGAGTTGTGTAGGCACGCGTTTGTTTGTTTCATTTGAATCGCGTTTTACTGATCAGTTGATATTTTGCCGCCTGATGAAGGGTATGTACCCGAAACGTTGCGGAGTTTTCTCCTAAACTTTAAGCACTTTTTACTACTTTATTTGATCTATATATATATATATATATATAATTATGAATATAAATATATAAATATATAAATATAAATGCATACATAAAGAGTCGAAATGCTGGGGAACACTGTAGAAATATGTAGGTTGATAAAAGTAGTAAGAAGTGCTTAAAAGTTTGCGGAAAATTCTACGACGTTTCCGGTGTAAACTCCTCATCAAGTGGCAAAAATGCAACTGAACAACAACGAAATAAAACACTTACACTTCAAGCCCACTGAATCTCATAACTACCTTTTGGACCCATCCAACCAGCCCAAATCCTATACCAAATCCATCCCATATTCTCATCTTTTGAGGGCCAGAAGGATTTACTTTGAAGATTCTGATTTTCCACAGCTTACAAACAAATACTATCCTCCTTTGGAAAACGTCAGTATCCCACAGAAATCCTATCTTTCGCTCTACATAGAATTCAAGGAACCAACAGAGCTGAGGCGGTGAAGAAAAGAACCAACACGTCTACCAATCTACTCATTCCTTTGGTCATTTCTATCACCCATCGGTACGCCCTATCATACGTGCCATAAACAGGAATGTAGAGACCCTTCTGCAAGACTCTTCAACCCTTGACCTTTTCCCCGAACCCCCATTACAACCTTCAGAGTTGCAAAAATATTTCTAACCCTTTAGTTCGGGTTACCCTCCACAAGTGTATGGCAAACACCCCAGGAACATTCCCCTGTAACCGTGGGAGATGGAACACATGTCCAGTGGTTAGCAGGAACACCCACCTCAACATTTTGGGTCATAACGGGAACAACTTTACTGTTAACCAGCACTTTACCTGTACTTCTACCAATGTGGTTTAAATTTTAGTTTGTGGACGTCGCAACTCACTGTATGTGGGACAGGCCAAAAGTCGCTTCACAAACCGAGTCACTGAACACCTCAGGTCTATCAAACAAAACCTTCAAGGTTATCCGGTAGCCATACATTTCAACCCCCCATCATCTTGTTCGATAAATTTCGTGATAGTAACCAGCTACTCGTTTATCGAATTCGTGTTAAGAAATAGCGGTTGGATTGAAGCACTCTAAAAAGCGTCTGTATATTTCTGTACAGTTTTTAAAAGAGAGCTTGCAGAGTATCGAACATATTGTCCACTGCCATGGTGAAAACAAGAAACTGGTTCATATTTTTGGATATCAGAGCACTTGATTCAAACTAAACCTTTCCTTTCAAACTGAGCAAAATTATATCCTACCATCGTACCGACTTTTCATATTTTATGCCAAGGGTGAGCAATATATTTTTCTTGTTCTAACGCACCTTCAAAAGATACCATGCTGTAATTATAATTGTTCGTTGTTAATGTGTTTGTTCGTAGGAAGTCTGCGTTTTCTCAAGAGTATGGTACAGAGCCTCTCTACCTAAAACGATTCATTCCATATCCAGGACCGGATCCAGGAATATGAAATGGTGGTGGTGGGTGGGGGCGTAACTGTGCGCACACCCCTTACTCCCGCCTTGGTTCCGGCCCTGCATAACTGACTAGGGAAAATACAATAATTCTACCCAAGGTTGTTATGATAATGAAAAGAATTGTTGAGAAATGAAAATACAGAAAAGGACAATTTTTGGGAGCTAATACTAAGTAGAATTATTTTGATATCCAGACATATGCAGTCACTGGCGACCAATGCTTGAAGATACTGTAACTGTGGAACGTTGCCACTCTCTTCACTTACCGTCGTCACCGAAATTGCTATTAACTTCGTCAAGACGTCTTTGCAGTGTCTCTCTTTTGACGGGAAAAAGAATAAAACTGCCATCGAAATAATTTCTTGATAATTCGACGTCATAGTTTGGTGCTGCGTAGGAGAAACACACCCAAAGTATCAGTTCCGTAATCATTTTCATCTTCATAATCACTGAGATGCAAGGCATCAAGCAAAAGCTGAACCTGGCGTGATTGTTTGTCTGCTACTTCATAAAAGGTTCTTTCTTGTAATGGAGTGGCTCGAGTAACTGACGTTATCATTACAACCCGCGACAGTTGCAAATATCTTGCGTTTCATTGTCTAAAGAACCCGTCTTTTTATGATTTTTACGGCCTTATGTGAATTTGGCTATAGAGCTTATGCACGTGACGTCAGCGAGTTTCAATCTGGCTTACTGGATGGAACTGCCATACGTAGTAGGTGTGTTAAAGATACGCGCTCACGACAGCACCTTAGTAACAATTGTTGCACAATGTACGCCTGGATGGAAAAATAGAGAAACGTGACGTAGGTGCATAAGCTCTATAGAAGAGTTTACGATGTTAAAGGGGACTTGTAGCCGTACACACACTACATTTCATAACATTAACACGTTTCACTGCAACGCGTTACTTGTAGGAGCAGGGAGCTGTTATTTGCCAAATAACAGCTCCCTGGTAAGAGTTTGTCAGGTAAGGTACAATTTTGAATGCAGTGTGCAGCATTGCAGCAGGCTCACTCGCTCCTGTAATATTTGTGTTCCTTTACAACTGTTGCTCTTTAAACGTTTAACAGATTTAGTTAGAGTGGAACCATCTCCCACAGGAATCTTCGCAATACCGAATAAGCTGACTGTATACAGAACTTGATTCATATACGGACATGATTCATGATTTGTCCAACGACTGTTTTGTAAAGGTGTGGCTGTATCTATCCTTTCCACCCTCAACCCACCTACCAGTAAGCCTGGTTAATCGTTGAACAACTAGCAAAAATACCACGGGTGTAACCTGTGTAAGGCACACTTAATATCATCATCTACAATGTTTTACGGGGGCTGTAGTAATTCGAGTCACTTTGTCAAGGTTCTGTGCTCGATTCAAAACAGCAGTGTTATGGATCAAAATCTGAGACGAGACGCGTCTAAAGCCCACTCGATTGGCAAACGTTTTCAGCCTTCGATATGACTTGACACTCGCATCCCCTCCCATTTACTAAAGGCCCGCATGTAGAGAGTTGACGGAAATGAAAGTTCAGACACATTCTCCTAAATATAAAATATATTTGTTTTAACAGGACAAATAATTCGTTTAGTCAAAGACATTTCTCTTCAATCAGATGTGATTGTTATTGTAATAGATCCATAACAAAACTTACCACAATAGAAGTAAAGGCCGGCTCATAATTCTAAATTTTCATTCAAAGCTATAAGAATCATATATGGTCATAATATGAAATGGAAGGTATACGGTAGTATTAATTGGGTTTGGAAGAAAGGGGCAAAGTATTTGTCCCAAATTTGTCAAAGATCATCAAATTATGTTTATTTCCTTCCCTTGTAGTGTGCCCAACTACTTACATTTTATTTTGTATACAAGCCAGCGAGTTAGCCAATGTTCGACATCAGTGGCGCAGCCAGGATTTGGTGATGGGGGGGGGGGGGGCATAACAGATGATGTCATAATGCCACCTCAGTTTTCCCTCAAGTCTGCTTAAATTGTACCATTTTTGCCCGGCCCTGCGATTGTACGCAGCAGGTTTGAGTGCTTTTAGTCACTACATAAAGGTGCCGTCCTGGGGGAGGGGTCTAAGGGGAGGGGTGTCCCCTCCCCCTTTGAAAATTTTTTGTTAATTTAAGGTTGCCTAGATGCAAAATGGTGCTATCTTTGGAGTATTTTTGAGAGTGATCATATATGACTGGAAAATATCCTTATTTAGTGAATTCTAATTTTTGGTTAGGAGAAAGAAGAGAGTGTGCGTCTTTGCGATGGTATACAGCAGTGTGGAATCCTTTTTGTCACTACATAAAGGTACCGTCCTGAGGGAGGGGTCTAAGGTTTTTGTTAATTTAAGGTTGCTTAGATGCAAAATAGTGCTATCTTTAGGATATTTTTGGAACAGATCATACATGGCGGGAAAATATCCATAATTTAGTGATTTCTAATTTTTGGTTAGGTGAAAGAGGAGAGTGTGTTGTCTTAGAGAAGGGTAATTTGTCAACAAACCTCCCCAATCTATTCGCGGAAAGGTTTTACGACAAAATACGTGGGTGGAGTTCACAGAAACATTCTTGGACTATTACGAAAATTTTCCTTTGTCTCATCGCGCATTATAAAAGGGTATCTAATATTGACAAACACCGGTATAGAGTGCCTCCTGGAAACTCTGGATTAATTATATAAAATGGGGCACTGGAATGATGATGATTACCTGACATCCAAATGATAGAGTATAATGCCGAGCACGCTACAACAACGGTATTTTTACTAAGTTTGAACGAAAATCCAGATGAACATCTTCCATCAATGGGGAATGAGAGAGAGTGTAGATGCAGGGAAGTCATATTAGACCCCCCCCCCCATAGGTAAAGCAAAAGGGGTTAAGGACTAAAAGGCGCGTTTCAGAATGTTTTTTACGTCGTAAGTGTACTACACTCACCATCTATACCGGTAGAGGCTGCGCACGAAGGTCGGTAAGAATTTTTGAAAAATGTATAACGGCAAATATACGCACTTTCAACCTTCCATATCATACTACAAATTACACTGAAAGATTCCATAGGCCCCTACAGATGTTGGGGATGTTTTTCTGTTTTTCGGAAAAGTGTTGTGATCAGAATAGTTGCTTGTGTTATAACCTTGATAATGGTCATAAGTTGGAGTGAAAACCGTGACGAATGCGCCCGAAGCGCGCCGAAATTTTTCATTAAATGAGATGACCACGACAAAACCTGCATTCATGCTCTGCATCAAGACACTTTCAATTCCCCAACAAACCTATTTGACAATCACAAAGCCAGTCCGAGTTTACCTGAGAATTCGTAAACAGCTTTCAGCTTTTGTTGCTGTGCTTCTGCGGGAGTTGCTACCGGAAATTATTGATAATTAGGATAATAATGAGGTAAGGTTTGAAGCGCGCAAAGCGCGCGAAAATTTTGAAAGTTGCGAAGGACTTGCGATAATTCTGGTAGTTTGAGAACCATTTGTGATGGAAAATGGTTACAATAGATCCATCACTCGGTTGAAAACACACCTCACCCTACCCCATACAGAAATCTATAGCTTAAAAGCCTTTGGGGATCATTTTAAAATTTTCAAAATTTTTTCTGAAATCGATTGGGGGGGGGGCACGCGCCCCCCATGCCCCCCGTGCCGGCGCCACTGTTCGACATAACAGATTTTTGACTATACAAATGTTTCCAATTGGAGTTAAGTGATTATTGCATACTTTAATAGAATCAGCCTAATAACTTGTACAGTCGCTTATGCTCTTGCAGCGAAAGCTTTAACTGTGGCATTCTACACATTCTATATGGACCATTAACGAATATTAAATATAAACAGCAGATCAAAAGCAGTAGAAATGCTAATCAGATTACAATACGCAATGTACAATGTACAGGGAGCATGGAAAGTCTGAAAAGCAACTTAAGCTTATTCCAAGCAGACTTACAAGTTTACAAAATAAAAAAGAAAGAAGGGGAGTAACAGAAATAGAGACCCTAGTATCCAAGCTTTTGGGTTTACCTTAAACTAAATCTTCATTCAATTCATCCACTGATAATTATCCTCTTATTTACTGCAACAAAATACTGGATTTGCTGCTGTCTATGACCGCTTGACACAGGTAACATATCAACAGTGCAAACTGAGTGAAGTCCCTAATGCTTAACACAAAAATAACTAGTATTGTTAAAACATGCAAGTAATATGCTTTGTTAAAAATTCAGCATGTAGTGATTAAGTAAACAGACCACGTGTATTTATGTCTGGCTAAACTTAGACTCCTACAGAAATAGTCAGCTACACAAAAAATCCTTTACGAAGTCAGTCTACCCTGTGGTTCCAACCCCAGGATGCACTTAAAAATTGTGAAAACGACATAGAAAACCACTTTATCTAATACACCTCACTGTGGGTCTTACAGGGCTTTGATAGCAGAGCCGAGTTAATGGAGATATATATCTTTATATACTTACGTGAAAAATTGCACGAACTATAGCAACTCAAATGGTTTCAAACAACTTTTGAGAAATAAAAAGTCATCAGTTCTTCATGAACCTATTTAAAAAAAACCCTTGCATACGAAACAATGGTCCAAAAATACTAATTTGCTTTGGAAATATGTAAATTTAAAAACACAGATTCAAAAACTGCAAGACTCTTTTCTATTAAACCACTCTTGGAACAAACATTTGAAACTCTACAAATCAGTATTAGGTTTTATATTTAAAAGGCCCTATATCATGCTTTAACATTATCGTCCTCTTTAGTGTCTTTCCTTTGCATTTCATAGAAAACTGACTGACATAATTGCTACAACCCATCTGTTTGGGAGCTGATGTTGAAAATGAAATTATTAGTTTGTACAGTGTCAATGACTTTTACAAAAGACGTATAGGGCAATATGAATGCCCGTCAAAAACAATGCTTTGCCTTACTGTGAATGTCCCACGATCACTTGGAGTGCAAGAAAGTGTAAACTCTCCTCACCTCTCACAAAACAGTGATAAGTTGATCTACAGCCTCGACTTTCTACACACTAACTTTGTCTTGCAAAACCCATCATAGTAGTATTCAGCTTCACAATAAATGTAGTCCTAACAGTTCAGTCAGACTACCCAATACATTCCAGAGTGTACTGATTGCAATTACACGTATACATTTCACAATAACCACTTGAAGTTGATCTAGTTTACCAGTCGTTCTGCATGGTATTTAAAGGACGGGTGCGAATAATGCAGATATAAGGTTACTAACTTCTGTATTAATTAAGCTATAAAAAACAAGTATATACGTTATCAAACAACTTTTGCACAGAGACATCAGTTCCTCATGAGGCATTGTGTTTTATATTACATGGGTAAAAATGGCTCAAAAGTAGTTAGCCTTGAAACGTAGTAGGTAAATTGAAAACTTAAATGTAAATATTCAAGACAAAGCTGAACCACTGCTCTTGAGACTAATGTGTTAAGTTTAAAAGTTTGTTTGAGGTTTTGCATTTAAAGTCCCAGTACGACTTTGTATAAAGAAATACTTAAACCGCCAAAAATCGTCATAGCACGAGAGCCAGATATATGAAGTTGGTAATAGTTTAAGAGGCTCTAACATACCTAGAAGAACAGTCTTAGGTTCTTTCGGGAGTAATCTTTGTCCGAAATGCAGATGTTGAATTCGGCTTGCCAACTGAAATTCGAGTTCCCTCCTCGTAATGAGCTTATCAGTCAGGAGTATGAACCAATGAAAGTCTGTTTGTTTATGATTATTCATAAATAAACAACTATAGGTGCCTTGCCTACATGATTAACTGTAGTGAAATGTACGCACGCAAACAGTGCAGAGCAATTGCTTGTATATTCGAACGGATGGACTACACAAACAGCCTAGCACTATACTCAGGTTAGTGTAGGCTTAGAATTGAATTGTAGTCAGAAATAATTACCCACGCCAACAAAATTGCAGCACAACTAACATGAAAAAGGAGGAAAACCTCACCTGAAATCCTAAGCAAGATAACGTTGTCTGGCACAGCCACAGGCGTTCGAAACATTACGTACATGTACTACACACACTATATATATACATATATAATATATAATATATATATATATAATATAATATATATATATAATATAATATAATATATATATATATGTATATATATAATAAGACAAGGTACGGTAAGACGTTCCGATGTGAGAAGAAGTAAGCCCAGTGCCGTGGCTGCACTGCCACCCAGTGCTTCCACACTCTAAATTCATTTTTCCTGAAATGGAATCTAAAATTACCTGAAATCGGCCATTTCAGAAAAATGAATTTAGAGTGTGGAAGCACTGGCATTGAAGTGCGACGGCGCCTACTTCTTCTCAGTACATATTGCATATTGTGAGAAATGACTTACCTTGTCTTATTATAGTGTATATAGTGTGTGTAGTATATGTACGTTATGTTTCGAACGCCTGTGGGCACAGCGAGGCAAAATACTAGCAGGCTGTACGAACATGCACAGCAGCAGTCCGGCCGTTAATGTCACGCAAGTTGACTGCTCAGTTGTGTGTTACGGCCCTATAGCTACATTCATCGTGCATCAAGCACATCGTAGCCTAGCATTTGCCGTTGGCTGCATCGTGCTGCACAGTCGTCGACATGATGTGATCTCGAAGCAGCTGAGAAATGAATATTCATAATGATCTAGAACTTCCCACCGTGATGAACCTTGTGCATACTGAAACAGCCGTTACATTTACAACCACGATTTGTTTAAAACAACCTTTCACTTTCGTAAATGTCTTTCTTCTCCCAACAAATCATTTCTCTGGTTATGTTTGGGTTTAAGTAACCTTAAGCACCACTCATTTCTCTTATCCAAATTCGTATACAAAGTCGTACTGGGACTTTAAAAAGGCTCTAAATGCTCTTATGTCATTGTCCTCTCAATTGTTTTTGTCTTGTACTTCAAAGACAATTTTCTCACAACATGATGATCCACTACATTCTGTTTTTTAGTTGATGTTACAAATGTAGTGGAATTTGCCCAGAGTGTCAACTGTTTTGACAAGAGAGCTTCAGAGAAATGGACGTCTCTCAAATACTAAAAAAACCCTGCTTTGTCTTGCTGTGACTGGTCCTTAACATCACTGTGAAGGGCTGAGGTCGCGAGCATCTCTGTTTTCACAGAAATATCCTCATGAGTTACAGACTGTTAGTCAAGAAAGAAGACAAAAATTCCCTACTAAATGAAACTTCTTTTACATTGTGCAAAGAAACACCTACATGAAGCCATAACAAATTAGGTGCATAATAGGTCATTTAGCAATATTTTTGGACTGGTGAACGCATCAAGTGATTAATGAAGCAGTGGGAACAGTCTGACGGTTCAGGTATATTTTGTGTGGGCCCAAATGAGGCAATCTAAAGCCATGTCTCGAACCTTCTTGGCCTTATGTACCCACTTACACAGCTGTCTAGAACATAACTGGTTAGTGTCTCTTATTAACAGGCACTAATTTAATCATGCTACATTACAAGTATTAGCACATGCACCTCTGTTACATGACAAATTAATAGAGGTAAAAGAAGAATCAACATTGTCTCCCAAGTTCTTCCATATTTCCACCATTGCAACTATAGGTGGCAACATTTTTGAGAGCACTCACTCATAGTTTAACAGATACCTGCAGCAAAAACAACTTTTTTCCATCCGCTAAACGACTGTTCCATTAACTCACATCAAGCATGGCAGCTGGCAACAATGATATGCAATTTCTCTTATTAACACTATTTGAATACAAGGCATGAAAATTAACTACCTACAACAAGAATGAAAGACATAATTGTAACGCATTATCACTGAAGTGTTGTGAGAAGTAAGGTTATCAATTATTAAATGACTAATTTCAAAGCTTACAGTCAATAATAACTGCATAAGACTACCACCAAATTTAATTTCAAATAAATTCTGGCTCCAGAACCTTATACCACTCTAAATAATATAGTTCCTTGACTTTGATGAGAACCTACAGTAAGCGGCTTACATTACAAATGCTACGCAAACAAATTTAATTACTAAAAGCTATCTGATACACATCTTCCTGACCAGTCCAATACTCCCACCAAATTTTACTTTAAGTCCCTCCTCCAATTCACTAATCAAATGTCTCCATTAAAAGAGTACCAAGTTAAAGTGCACGACTTTATTTGCCCACAACAAATCATTCTCCGTTTGAGACATGCAATGTTTGCAACAGTACTGCTGTACATGCATTTCTCACTGATTTGCCTGTGTTATTCATTAAAGTGGCTTACAAATGCCTTTCAAGATACAGTTTCAATCTGCCTGCTCCATGCCAATCATAGCATCATTGTGGTCAATGGCTAATTTGAGGACTGTTATACTTTAGTTGGGTTCTGGGGTTATGAGTATGTTCAGCTATTATTAGTCTGTTTTAATTAAACATACTCACTTGTACCAATACTTGTGTCAAACATTCAATGACCTTTTCATGTGGGTTTGCATTCTTATTAAAATTTGTGATTATTCAAGCATAGGCATGGCTACTGATTAGAAACTGTTGCTACAGCATGCTCTCTGGTACATGGCTAGTTTAAGCCCTGGATGATTAGTTAAACCTTCAAATACTTACAGACTGGACATCGATGAATGTCTGAACCGTTTGTTTCGCTTGACAATGACCCACGTCCTTTACGTTATTTATGTCTGCTTCAGATGAATGGTAGTGTGAACAATGCAAGATCCTCTGGATCCACTGAAAATTGACAGATACAATAGCAAACCTACGCAAAATGCAAAACAGGACAACAAAGCAGAGCTGCCGACAGCCCCGGTACGAAATTCCAGTGCGGGCCCCCTTTCACCAAAGTAAGTGTGGTGTTCACGAGGAAATAATTCGATATGATATAATATATTTTATGACCAATTTATCCGGGTCCCCAAATTGTCCAAGGCTCCGGGACATTTGTTCCCCCTGTCCCCCCTGTCGGCGGCCATGCAACAAAGAGAAATGTGTGAGCACTATGTGCCATCACAAATAATTGCTATGTAAAATGAAAACAATCAAATGTACACAGCATGTAAGTAAATTGAACCGGAATGTCGCAAAAGTAGGTATGTACACTGTTATGATTCTCCTCTTTGAGTCACAGAATTACGCACCCCAAGTAGGTACAACAATACGAGAGTTACCCTGGATCACCCCACCATGCTCTCCTAACCTTCTCAAGTAATTTAGGCAGATAAGGTAATTTAACCAGTAACCCCCTCCCTCCCCTTTTCCCTGCATGTCACAAAGTGACAACTGTCAAATGGTATTTGATGTTTCTAACCAAGGGTGGTTTTACATATTTCAAGAGTACCAGATGTAAAATTGGTTACTTTTCATTGAATTTGTCTACTTTGCTAGGAAATAGGACTTGCTTGGAAGTCTTTTTCAGTCTCCAAATCAAACTAAGAAAAACAGTTGTATGTACAGTTGTTTGTACTAGTTAAAGCAATGATGATAAAGAATTATAGGCCTTTTATGAGGAGATCTGCAGTTGTGATTGCTCTCCAATATTTTACAAAAACAGCCCCATAAGAGTAGTAAATAGCTCTCCTAAAACCATGCAACATTGTTTTGATTCATTCTCCAAAACACAACTGCTCTCCTCCAATTTTTTCTGAAGAGAATTTAGCAGCTCACCTTGGTTTTCTATAAATGGGGTTCTGTGTACCCTGATATAAATTTATTTACCTATCTGTACAGTTTTCCAAACTACTGTAGTTTTTTGTATGTCTTGACATCCACATAGAGAGTTCACAGAAAATTTATGGCACTGCTATTGGAATAAAGATGGCGCCAGCTTATGTCTGAACTTGAGCAAACATTTTTTGCAGGTTGTAGCCCCACTCCCGAATTTTTTTGGCGTTACATTGATGACTGTTTTCTTATCTATCTGGTTACATGGAGAAGACCAATTTCATGTTTTTTGGATCTCTTCAACTCTTTTCATCATTCCATAACATTTTCTGGTGACTTATCTCACGAGTCTCTCAATTTTTTTGATGTTACAATTAAACTTAAAGCTGATGGAACACTAGAGACAGTTGTGTATCGTAAACCAACTGATACTATGCGCTATCTCCCATGTGACAGCTGCCACCCGGGTCATGTCAAGCGCAGCATTGCGTACAACCTGACTAAACGCATTAAGTTTGTCTATTGTTCTCCTAAACTTGTTGAACGCAGGTGCGCAGAACTTATACTGCCTCAAAAAACGTGGTCTTACTAAGCGTAAGGTTAAAATCGCTATTAATCGGGCAATTAAAGAGCGTCCAAAGACTGCCGAAGAAGGGGATGCACTCTTACATCGCGTACCTCTTGTCGTTGAATACCACCCGGGGTTTCCAGATATCCAGCAAATACTTACCCGACACCAGTCGTTATTGCATCTTTCTTCTAGTATGAAGGAGGCTGTGCCCCATTGATCATTATTATCCTTTAGCCAGCCTCCTAGTTTGGTTCGTTTACTGGTTGGGGCAAACATCAACTCAAACGGTCCAAATTGTGGCCCCAGTAGGAACTGTAATAAGAACTGTTTATTAGGCAAGAGTCTTGTTAACACCAACAAGGTGACCAGTAAATCTAATGTTAGAGTTTTTAAAGTGAAGGCCGCTAATATCAACTGTACGGCTACTTGGGTGGTGTACTGCATTTTCTGTCCAAAGTGTGAGATGCAGTATATAGGGTTGACTACAGATCTTCCGTAGAACGTATGGTGAACCATCGTCTTGCCCTTTATTTGAGTAGATTTGGTTCAGAAATGATCAGAATTGGTTCATTTTTGAACCTGATCTAGTCAAATTTTTGACCGGATCCCTGTTCGGTGCCCCTCTGATCGGACCTTTTTTATAGTGAAGGAAGGAATAAAAAGCAATAACTCTTTAACATTAATGTTTACTGCAGACTCATTAAGATACCAATATTTTTTTCTATTGATATTGTAAATGTTGCGTAAGCCAAGCAATGGATTTGGTCGTGAAAGTGCTTGATCACCATTTTCTTTTCAGTTGAAGAGACTGACCTCCAAATATATTGCCTTGACTTGAGTCGGCAACCCGAGATTACTTAAAGTGATTGGTTTCACACTAAAAATGATCTAACATTTACTCCGTCATGGCTGTCCCTTGACGTCAGTCAGAGCAAGGAACAAACTCAACCTAAAGTACACGACCACTCTGGTCAACAGAATGGGGCGGACCTTCTTTTTAAAGAAATCATATTGTTCAATAAGCTTGAAAATAATTCGCGCAAATATTTTAATGACGATGTAAGTTACAATGCTTGATTTTCATGCTTGTGAAGGTGATTGCTTTCAATCAGCAGACAAGTATGAAAACAACAAAATACTGGTGAATGAAGCATACCTATTTGGACGGGTGACTTTATGCTGATTTTAAAATGTCTAAGCAAATACTTGAATACTTATGTCTGTTTGGAAAACGACGAAATAAACAGCCCCTTATGTTATCTGGATGCAGAGCCGGGGAGTTTCTTGAAACTTAAAAATCTGCTGTTACTTTCCAAACACGTGCAATTGGGAAGTAAAATCTAGTATCAGAGGCTCGTCAACCAAAAAAGACGTGAAGGTGCTCTTTATTTTATTGAGTTAAAAATTTATATTTTTATTGTAATGGAATATAAAACTTTTCATCTTTTTTCGAATACTATGTACACAATTGAAACGAAGTTAACAGAAGAAACCACAAAAAGTCGAAAAAAGTCGAAAATTGGACACTTTTTTAAATTATACCTGACTCCTTCTTTCAGTCGGTTAAATAGCTCTGGTGAAATTTGTAAACGGTTCACGTCTTAAAGGTAGTTGTGTAATTAATTTGGCATACTGGAACAAGACTTGGAGAAACTCCAAGTTAGTCTTCGAAACATTATTAGAACCACTTTATGATTGCACTTAGCCATAGCGTCAACCTCATGATGAAAAGATAAAATTTAGTGACCCTTCTGACAATCTCTAGAAAGAACCTTGGAATACTACTTTCACTAGACAGATTGTAGTACTCATCCTAAGGTGACTCGAATAATGAGTTGATTTCACCTGACTTGAGATAACCGGGTCTGGCTTAACTTTAGTAAGGCACCGTCATTACTATGTCTCCGGCGACTTAGCATTCCACAAACTAGTGGCCTTTTTCAGTGCTGAGTTTTCAATGGTTTATTGACAACTCTTTTGCATAGGCAAATTGTCTCTATTGGTAATTTGTTCTCTTCGTGGTTTTTATTGATAAATGTAGAAGGAATTATATCTGTAAGATGGTCGTGAAGATGAAGTCATAATATCAGTCAATATTACCCCTCGGTGGCCTAATAGGGTACGTGAAGAGATAAAGTAATGTTCAGTTTTCCGTCGGACTCTTAGTGTGAACTTAGTATGAATTCAGATAGGTTCAACAATTCTGAATAGCTATTTTTCATTTAGATCTTTGGTGCGCTCACTTTTAAGAAACGCTACAGCACACTGCAGAGTAAACGCCCATGAAACCGATGTGTTCGTTGAATTTAATCGGTGCCTGTATAAGAAAGGGTAACTCCATTTGCCTTCATTTCTCCGCCAAAGAAAAACATGTGAATAAAAACAAAAGTAATCGATAGCCAACGGACTAATATCTGGTGGCAAGCCATATTTATAAAATCCGAATCTTCAGTCTATGCAATTATATGGAAGATGAAAAAAATCATAAAAATCACAGCTCAGTCAATAAGCTAGTGAAAGATTCTATTATTGAATATGACAACTATTCATTCGCCAGTGCCTTTACTTCGATAGATATTTGGATTTATTATAAAAAATACCTGCTCAAGTAGGAAAAAGCCGTTGATAACGGTTTGTTCTTACTTCAGCAGGTATTGTTTTTTAAATAATGAAACCATTGATAACGCACTGGACCGTTGTAAAATGAGTTAATTTTTTAAGAGCGCCACCGCAACGAGGAATGGCGAGTGAGGAAGCAAAGGATAATGATTGTATATCTAAGAGCAAAATTTTTGAACGTTGCCAACAAAGACCTGATCCGGGTGAATGTGTCATGTAAAGAAAAGTGTAAGAATAGTGATCTAGGATCCAGTACATAGATCATTCTCATTAGGCAAACTTCTCCGATACTCCAAAAACCCTGATTTCTGGGCCTTTTTCAGGGTATTTCTACTTCATTAATTGCACATTAAGATAACACCTCCCTGGCCCAGTGGACCATGAAATTGCAGATAGGGTGCCAGAAGACTCTTCTCCAGGAAGCTGTACTGTGACTACATAAGGTAGCTTTGTGCTGTTATCTCAGTGTGGTTAGTCAATGAGCAGTGTGGTCAGTGGGACATGTGAGCATTATTTACACTTGACTTAATCAATCGTGAAGGCGCTATATGGACAGCATCGGGCTAGTTTTCCTCATGTCTATTATACAATATTACTTTGGGATCGGAAAGGAATAATGAGACTTCTCATGTGGGTATTGAATTAGTGGTAATCTGATATGACGAATAACAAACATCATTGTTAAGTCCTTATATTTTTGTGACAAACCACAAAACATATGCATTGTAATTGAAAACAGAGGATGCAACCGAAATCTTAATTTATGCATCTTATTTGATCTACTACAGCTACAGCATGATGAAAGAAATTGTCATGAGAGATCATCCGGGCTACAACTCCTACTTCATACCCATGGGCGTCTCATTCAAAACTATTACCCCAAGTGATAATTTGCAGAATCTTCTTTAGGATATTTGACGTCTACGACTTCGATTTCATGGTTGAAATGAATTAAACGTTAGCAGATAGAAAACTGTCTTTTCGTCCATGGCGACTCACTCCGTAAATTACTCACTTCTATGGTATGGCACCAAACACCAGATCTAGGTAATTTCTAAAAAGTTACCGTTCAGAAAAAGGAATAACTTTTCCGAATGTGTCAAATTTGTGAATATACACTAAGTAAAATAGAAACAATCTGCCGGACTGTCAGTCATATAAATGAAGCAGTTTTGCTGCATATGGATAAAGAAATTTTGTTCTACGATAAGAAAAATCAGGGTCCGTGTTGCAAGGAGGCGCATGCCTCAAAGCGATTTTCGAAAATTTTCGATTTTCTTTATTGAACCCAAAAGGCGCTTACGCTATAGATTTTTCGTAGGGGTAGGATGAGGTTTGTTTTCGACTGAGTGATGGATTTTTTTTAATCATTTTCTATTACAACTCCTTGGCAAACTATCAAAATTTTCGTTAATCCTTCACAAACCTTTTTTAGATAGATATTTGGATTTATTATAAAAAATACCTGCTCAAGTAGGAAAAAGCCGTTGATAACGGTTTGTTCTTACTTCAGCAGGTATTGTTTTTAAATAATGAAACCATTGATAACGAACTGGACCGTTGTAAAATGAGTTAATTTTTTAAGAGCGCCACCGCAACGAGGAATGGCGAGTGAGGAAGCAAAGGATAATGATTGTATATCTAAGAGCAAAATTTTTGAACGTTGCCAACAAAGACCTGATCCGGGTGAATGTGTCATGTAAAGAAAATTGTAAGAATAGTGATCTAGGATCCAGTACATAGATCATTCTTCTATTATACAGTATTACTTTGGGATCGGAAAGGAATAATGAGACTTCTCATGTGGGTATTGAATTAGTGGTAATCTGATATGACGAATAACAAACATCATTGTTAAGTCCTTATGTTTTTGTGACAAACCACAAAACATACGCATGGTAATTGAAAACAGAAGATGCAACCGAAATCTTAATTTATGCATCTTATTTGATCTACTACAGCTACAGCATGATGAAAGAAATTGTCATGAGAGATCATCCGGGCTACAACTCCTACTTCATACCCATGGGCGTCTCATTCAAAACTATTACCCCAAGTGATAATTTGCAGAATCTTCTTTAGGATATTTGACGTCTACGACTTCGATTTCATGGTTGAAATGAATTAAACGTTAGCAGATAGAAAACTGTCTTTTCGTCCATGGCGACTCACTCCGTAAATTACTCACTTCTATGGTATGGCACCAAACACCAGATCTAGGTAATTTCTAAAAAGTTACCGTTCAGAAAAAGGAATAACTTTTCCGAATGTGTCAAATTTGTGAATATACACTAAGTAAAATAGAAACAATCTGCCGGACTGTCAGTCATATAAATGAAGCAGTTTTGCTGCATATGGATAAAGAAATTTTGTTCTACGATAAGAAAAATCAGGGTCCGTGTTGCAAGGAGGCGCATGCCTCAAAGCGATTTTCGAAAATTTTCGATTTTCTTTATTGAACCCAAAAGGCGCTTACGCTATAGATTTTTCGTAGGGGTAGGATGAGGTTTGTTTTCGACTGAGTGATGGATTTTTTTTAATCATTTTCTATTACAACTCCTTGGCAAACTATCAAAATTTTCGTTAATCCTTCACAAACCTTTTTTAAGAAACTTTCTTTCGCTCCGTGCGCTGTAACCTTCAACTTTAAAATTTTATTTTTCTCAAATACCATCCCAAACGCCCTTACTCGAAATCCAGATGTGGGCCACATATGAAATTCCATATATGGGCCAGATATGGATTTCATATCTGGCCCATATCTGCTGCAGATATGGGATTTATATCTGGGCTAGATAAACAATTGGACAGATATAACCCAGTTCTACGACAGAACCAGATCTAAGCCATATATGGCCAGATAAAGTTTTATCTGGATCAAGTCTTTCTATGGAACAGATAAAATTTTATCTGGACCAGATATGGTACTTATATGAGCAGAATATATTTCCATATATGGCTCATATCTGTACCAGATATGGAATTTATATCAGATCAGATAAAAAGTTGGGCAGACATAACACAGATCTACGCCAGAACCAGATCTAAGCCATATATGGCCAGATAAAGTTTTATCTGGATCAAGTCTTTATATGGCACAGATAAAATTGTATCCGGACCAAATCTGCTTTAGTTATGATCATAGTTAGGACTTATAGTCCACACTCCTCATGGAGACACTTTTTTTCCAAAAGTCCCCTGACTCTCTGGCGAAGAGCCAGGGGGGAAACCAAACAATGCTCCCGAAGGAGTTCTGCTCCCTGAAGGAGTAACAACGTCCCCAAGGGACAAACTTTGACTCAACTGACACCACCCGACCTGAGACACTGAACACCAGAAGAAAATGTTTAAGAACTCCATGAAGAATGTAATGTAAGTATTGGGTTGAATTTACTTAAGTGCATAAATTCAACTTATTTAAAAACAGTGAACAGAAAAATGCATTGAAATTTCCTATTTTATGTAATCACAGTGATATGGGCTTCTTATTTTAGACTTTATTAAGTATTTGACTCGAAATTTTGTTCACTTCGTAGTGCATATTTTACTTTCAACTTCCTAAATTATGAAAAATGTAGGTTTAGATACAAGTTCCGCCCAAATATGCAAATCATTTGCATAAGTTCACTTAGTATACTGCGGTATTAACAAAAGTGTAGCCACTAAATAACTGCAATGTCTGGGAAGGTGATGCTGTATCCAAAGCATGTATTAATTTGTAACAAGCATAATCCAAGAATCAAATCAAATAAAAAATATAAGAAACTAACAAAATGCTCCTATGCATATCTAGCATGTCAAGTTATATCTGGCTTGATATGGCCATATAAAACTGTATTTACATATCTGGACAGACATTTCATCAATTTATATCTGGCTTGATATGGCCATATAAAACTTTATTTACATATCTGGAAAGGCATTTCATTAATTTATATCCGCCTTGATATGGCCATATAAGACTTTATTTGCATATCTGAGCTGGCATTGAATCAAGTTATATCTGGCTTGACACGGCCACATAAAACTTTATTTGCATATCTGGACTGGCATTTCATCAAGTTATATCTGGCTTGACATGGCCATATAAAACTGTATTTACATATCTGGACTGGCATTGAATCAAGTTATATCCAGCTTGATATGGCCATATAAAACTTCATTTACATATCTGGAATTGCATTGTATCAAGTTATATCTGGCTTGATATGGCCATATAAAACTTGATATAATGTATCAAGGCATCTAAATCTGGCTGAACATCTGGCTTGATATGGCCATATAAAGGCTGTATTTAACCAGATATATGCAGATATCAATCCATATCTGGATCTGGAGTAAGGGCGTATTAGTTCTAAAGAATATGTTAACGATTTTTGTAACAATTCCAATGCAAAATTTCAGCCCGCTTTGCCCTGAATTTCCACTGCTTACAATCCATGCCTGATGACCATTAATAGGACGATATTTCACGGAATCATTCTGGCGAACATTATTATCCGGAAAGTCCAACCCCAGGCTTGCATCAAGAGGAGATAATGTGGCAATCTTGTATTATGGGCAACATTTGTATAGTGATGTTCATGATATGAAGTATATTATTCATTTCATAAGCTTATTCAAAGGTTATTAAGTGGGTATTCATAGAATAAGGCGTATGAAACATACAACTTATTAATTCTCTATACCCTTTTGCTATACCCTTACACCCCTCTCGGTCATTTCTCATTATGAAGCTGTACATTTGGTGTGCTCTCCAGAGGTGTGGTTTGGAATTTAGTTAAAAGAATCATACTGACGTCCCCATTTTTTAATTACCCCAAACCTTCTTGGAGGTCCTATGTCGATCTCATCGTACCATAATTGGCGATGTGCCTTGTCACAGCCAAGAACTTATGACCATTTCTTAACATGAAATCAGTCCATAGCTTTGCCTAAAATAGCAACAGTTTGCATCCAAGCCACCTCAAGTTACCTAAACGAAAATTTCTCAAGGGGATGAGTTTCAACCCCTCCACTTAGACACCACACCCTTCCCTTACACCCAACAAAAATAAGAACAATTTTCAACGAATAATCAGTTCAAAACTTTGGCAAAGAGGTAAAAAACCTCTACTCAGAGTTTCACGCTAGTATGTTCATCAGGAGGTCCGGATGAATATTGATTTTTGAGTCTTCGCCGTGTCCATTTTTATCCTTGACGCTGTGTAAGAGAGGATTTTATCACTATCAAAAACCATTAAGATAACTTCCCTAACAAAGTGTCATTCAGACTTATCAACCTTGCCAAGAGTGAAATTGGGCGAGTTTGCAAAGTTATTGTCGACTGTATGAACGAAAGCCTGAGGGCCGCCACCAAGATGAACCAGTAGAGGAACAAATCCTCAGTAATTGACTGGTTTAGTTCCCCCCAAAGATAAACAGGTCCTACACTTTTATGGTCTTTGGTATTGTATACTTCTATCCCTCCATATCTCAGCAGTTACTACAGCTTAACGTAGGTAAAAATCACGTGTGCCTATCTCAGAACTAGACTTCTCTATCATCTGGCAGGCCAGTAGGCCTGTTCTGTTAGTAACTGTACCCCTTGGACAAAACGTATAAAAATTGTGAGGGCACAATTGAAGTACGTTATTTAAACGTTTGTTGCCAGTCATTTATTGAAAATCCTCATGAAATTTTGTTCATTCTTTTGGCGGAAGCAAACCTTACTTCAAAGCATGTATAGACAATGGTTTGGCTGGGGATTACTTGGAAAAGAAAGGGGAAGATCATCATTAAAAGGGTTTAGTCAACAGAGACTTAACAATAGGAACAAAGAGACCTGTCAGTCAAATAGCAGTGCCTGAAAAGAATTAAATCATTTTCAAGTGCATATTGTCTGACAGATTGGCAGATTTGACAGATTTGGCTGTTGTATCTCCTTCCTAACACCTCTCTGATGTCACAATGGGCAGCTTTAATGGTATGTCACCTTATCGGCCTTTACATTCTGAACAGCCTTTGTAGGCATTGTCATGTCTCCCTTGTCAGCCCCTACAGAGATTATGTATGGCATAGCATCCTTGAAAACGAGCTCAGGAAGACTCGCCGACAGAGTCAGGGTTTCATTAAAACCTTCAGCGAGTTTGGCCTGAAAATCACCATAGAGACTAACCTCCACGTCGTTAACTTCCTCGATGTTACGCTTCACATGAGAAATGGTACCTACGCCCCATACAGAAACCTAACGACCCCCCTGTTATTCACACACAGCCAAATCACCCACCCATCATACTTAAAAATAGTACCATAGCAGTGAACAAACCTGAGGCCGAGCTTTCTTACACCAAGCAGCTTTTGACGCTGCATCACTTGCCTACTAACAGGCACTGGATTTTACTTATTATCAACACAAACTAGAGGCATAAAACCACAAGAAATGGTTTAACATAGCACATCACGGAAAAAAAACAACTCTCAAAACATGTTCGTCTCTCAAGCTAAACGATTGCGATTTCTCGACACGATGGTGCATACTCAGTTTTAGTTTTCAGTTTAACAGTTTGTTTCCACCAACTTCAAAATCGAAATATTTACATATGATGTCATGATAATTTACCATTGGTTGTATGGAAAAGGAGAAAAAGTAATGCAAAATTATGCAAAATTTTGAAAATAACTAAGTTAACAACAATCACACAATAGACAATGAAGTCCTTACAGATAGTAATATGCAAACAAAACTATAACACAATCTATCCCTAAGTTGCCAATAACTTACATTTATACTTTTTCTTAACTGAATTAATCGTTTTAGAATATTTTAGGGAGTCATCGAGTGAGTTCCAGAGTTTCACTCCTGAAAATAGAATACAAAGTTTTTTTTGTCTTGTCCTAACGAATTTTGCATATAGGTATCTTTATGTCAAGTGTATAGTTTTCACTTGATTTTAAATGAAAACGATTTTGTAAAGGTTTTGGTAGCAGACTATGAAAAACTTTAAACATAACCAGAGCACTTTTGAAAGCAATGATTTGATCTAATCTCAAAATTTGTAAATTCAGAAAAAGCACCGAGGTATGATCCAAATATTTAGCATTTCAAATTAAACGTATAACCTTTTTCTGTTTTAAAAATAAGATAAAGATATTTGATTTATACGTATTCCCCCATACTTCTGCACAATATTTGAGGTACGGATAAAAAATTGTCCAATATAAAATGCTAAATGCATTTCTATTTAAATCGCTACTGGCATTACGTATCAGTGCGATGCTTTTAGAAAGTTTTCGTGATAAATTTACAATGTAATCTTTTTAACGTTAACTTGTAGTTAATTATACACCAACAGATAAAGAAAAAAATACAGAAAAAGATTTTGGAGAAAATCATATAATTAGTTTTAGTAACATTCAGAGATAATTTGTTCACTGCAAACCATACCCTCAGTTTCTGAAGTTTAATACTGACTTGTTCACACAGAAATTTGACGTCCTCGTGAGATAAAAAATGTTCGTATCGTCTGCGAATATTACAAATTGTAATAAATTTGATACATTACAAATGTCATTTATATATAATGTCATTTATATATAAAATAAAAAGTTTCGGTCCAAGAATTGAGCCCTGTGGGACTCCAAATAACTATAACCAGCCAATCATTGAAAACACCACGGCATCCGTAATTATCTACCTTTTTTAATATTAATTGGTGATCAATAGTGTCAAATGGTTTTTGTTTTTTTGCTTTTCTAGCACGTCAAACACCCACAGGACCACTACTGGCTTTCACAACCTTTGTCAAGTCTCACACAAAGCCGACATCACACCAAGGGCAAGAAAATTACTCAAGAGAACAACCGGACACAGCCACAAAGGTTAAAAACGGACACGGCGAGGACTCGAAAATCATTATTCATCTGAACCTCCCGATGAATGCGTATCCCATACACTTTAGAGAAGACGGGTTTTGGTTCACACATGGTTGGCAGCTCTAAAAACGAGTTGCAGTTTACTCGACTTCTTTGTTTACCATTTTTAATTGGTTTATTTTCCAAACTTTTGCATAAGTAGGACTGGTAAATTTTCACGATAACTTGTTTTTAAAACAACAATATTCTTGTTCGAGCATTTGATCGAATATGAAAGGAATAAATCAATTAGGGCAGTGGGTAATGGTTAACTTGAAAATTTCGGAAAAGATTTGACGTCATTTGAACTATTTTTTGTACCTGACGGTCAAGTAAAACCCTAAAAACATTAAGCCCATGTTATATATTTCTTTGCTAGAATTTAATGCGCATATGGTGTTACCGCGCTTGTTTCAAATGCCGTGTAATCTTAAAACATATTCCAGATTGTCTGATATGAACGAGTTACGCGGATCTGAAGTTACAGACTACAGAACACCCTCTAATGTTGGAATGAGAAAGGAAGATAGGCTTTTGTAGTCCGTATGATACTCAATTATTTTGCATTCCCTGCAATTGCCCTCCCGTCAAAGGCCCATTACGTAACACCTTTCTCCCCCTCCACACACACCCACACTTCCCTAAGTTTCCACTTGCACGCTTTATGTTATGTCTACATGCCTATATTTCGTCACGCGTATACCTTGCCCGATACTTTTACAGGTGTTCAGGCACTCCCCGACAAAAGTAAATGAAGCAAGTCATCTTCTTCGCTCCCCCTTTTAATGTTGGCTACGAATTTGTGACGATCAGGTCGGGTACAACATTGAAAGGGGGCAAGGGGGTTCCAAGTTGATTTAGGGAGACTGTCACTGTTTCGTCGGCGATTTTGTTGCACTTGTTTTGTCGGGAATTGTTAGGAGTTTGACTTGTTTCATTTACTTTTGTCGGGGATAGATTGTTGTCTGGACGGTTTATGTTATGCCAAGATAGTGCTTCCATGGTTTTGTCCTACAAATATTTTCCTTTCTCTAAACCAGCCTGGGTGAATTTCTTACACATAAGGCACAAAGCTTTCATTTGTGTTGCAATACGTTTGACTTCGATTTAAAGAGGGTGTGAGGCCTGAGGTTTTTCAAAAATGCAGGGCCATGACTTAGCTTTTTCACAAGGGGAATAATACCTGAATACTTTTACGTTGCTCAGGAAGGAGTTCCAGCAAACCGTTAGCATTGTTTAAGGCGTCCACATCAGCTAAATATCAAATACCAAAAATGCTTGTACAAATTTATCGTTAGATTGTCACTAGCCTGTTACTTGTTCAATGAAATCCTTTCTAGAGCAGTTAAATATTCATCAACTGTTGAATGACCATCACAACAATTGTTGAGTTCTAAATGGCTGATTCAGCTCCTTACTTTCTGGGAAGGATTAATGTCTGTTAAGCTTGCGCAAGAGTGTCACGTGATTATGGAATGTTTCTTACGTGTATAGGGTCTAGTCACGACTTTCGTCAAGGCGGGAAGTCACTCTGATACACCAACTACTTAACATCGACAGAAGTATAAATTACACCAATCTTCTCCCTAACTCTAACCCTACAGCAACATTCAAGGAAGAACTGGGCTTCTCATTGATCGGTCTATCATTTCACAAAAAGCGACGCAGTTGGTGGCATCAGGACTACAAAACAGCAGACATCAAAAACCTGTTTGAGGTAATTACGTTAAGTTGTTTTAATATTACCCTTTTTATTGCCTGCATGAGTTCAAGGAGTGACAATATATATAGACCGATTGCGTTGTAACTTACATTTCTAGTTTTAAGAATAACTGTGTACTTACTTTCCTGTTGGGATACCCAGAAAACTTTCCATGGGCTACAGGGGATCCACCGTTTAATGGGGCTAAGAATACAGAAGAAGTGTCTTTCATTCTTGAATTGAAACTGGGATGGCAAGAAAAGCGAGGCTTTTATGCATGGGTTAATGCCCCACACGCTGCTTAGCTACGCCGTTGCTTATGTAGGCGTAATTTAAAATAAAGAATTAAGTTTAGTTTGCAGTAATACTATAGTAACAATCAGTTTCTAAAAATTAGTAATAACTTTTATGAGGAAGGCATAGATAGGCCCAATAAATGAAGACAGGGCGGTAGCCTGGGCGAAATCCCAAGGGCGGGGGAGTTCATGACACTAAGTGGAACATCAAGGGGCGTGCCTACAGGCAGTGGACACCCGGGCGGACCGTTTCCTTTTTCCCGTTTATGCCGGGGTACCATCCTAGGGGAGGGTGCTGAGGAAAGGACACATGTAAGGCCTGGCTTAGGTGAAAGTTGTGCTATCGTTATCAAGCTTTTAAAGTGATTTTATCTTTACAAATTACCAATATTTAGTGAAATTTTCCCTATCTTTGGCTAGGCGTAAGGTAAGAGGTGCTGTCTAAGGGCAGGGGACAACTTGAACACCCCACACTCTTTGAGAAACTTTTCTACGTGAGGTGGCTTGGATGCAAAATAGTGCTATCTTTTGGTACCCTAAAGATTCGTAAGGGGTTAAATTGATTTTGTTAGGAATCATTATTTAGTGACTTTATTCTGTTTTGGTTAAGGTGTAATCGAAGGGGATGTTGCCTGAGGGGAGGGATGACACCTCTACTCTTTGAGAAATTTTTCTTGTTCTAAGTTTTCCTAGATCCAAAATAGTGGCTATCTTTGGAAGATTTGGACTGTTTATATGATCTGAAATTTTAATCATTTACTGATTTTTTCGGCTTTCACTTGACACTCCTAGATTTCAGTTGCGGACGTCTCCCTAGCGCTCTTAGTACACCACTGGGGGGGGGGGGGAGCCACTGGCGCGTGGCCCTTGCAAATAAATGTACGGTCGAAATCGAAATGTCTCCCAGACTGAGGGGGAGGGGGTAAACATTTAGACCTTAAAGTTGTATCTAAACCTTTTTATTTTCAGATTTCTTGCTTTAGAAACAAATTTAAGATTTCAAGACGAAAAGCTGGATTTGATTTAAAAGAGAGAAGTTCAGCAACCCCAATTTTATTAGTGCATGTAATCGGGTATCGTGCTATTTGATTGATGGCTCTTGAGGATCATGTGACACTGTTTCTCACTGAGTTGTGGTATTCACATACAGAGTAATTCCCTTGGTTTACCTTGAACATGTACTATTTATGTTGTAACATATGAAAGACTGTTGAAGTGAAATAAGAGGATATTTGTGAAATTTAGTTGTTTCAATATAAACTTTTTTCAACTGCCTATGCCCTTTGTTTCGTTGCAAGCTCATTAAGTCTAGCTAATAATTAAAAGTAGTCATAGCCTATTTTATCTCTAATCAGCTTATATGCTGGTGTCTTCAAGCGTGCATCGCGTAGGAGGAAGAGGGTTTATTCGTCAGAAAGAGAAACTCACAAAAGAACACGTCCACGGCGGGGGTCCGGGGACCTCCCCGGGGGAATTTGAGGGGAGAAGGAACCCTTATATGCAATTTATTATGTTTTGGGGCCTTAATCATACCTTGAACAGTGATTTTTCGCCATTTCAGTATTTTTTCTCAAGTAGGCCAACTTTCATTTTCGATTTGGAATTCTCTGGGGCAATTGCCCCCTGCCCCCCCTCCCCGCAGGCTACGGCCCTGTGAGAACAAGTTGGCAAAAAATTAGAAGTTAAAACTGTCAGTCAAGAGGATACTTATGTTGTGATATTTAAGGGGTACGATGTGTATTTTCAACTTTTTCAAATTTAATATAAATTCAGTACAAATCAAATAGCCTACACATTAAAATTGAATAAACAAGAATAGTAAGAATTACACTAAAACAGCATTTAATGTGTGTAAGTATAGGCTCCGTGGAATAACACCTTGAATAAAAATAGCAGTTTCATAAGAGAAGGAATCTTTTAAAACGTGTGATCCTTTAACTGAATTAAAAAAATGGAGTGTTAATCGGAGACAACTGTTCGAGTAACAGCTCCTTGCTCCAAACAACCAAAAGTATTTAACAATACTCACCGGCTTAAGGCAGGCTTGTTATTTTCTTATCGTTTCATAACCGCACTGAAGTTCTAGACACAGTAAATATTTAAGGGCTTGGCAAAAGGGTGTAGCAATACATTTTCTTTCTGAGTAAGGACCCTGACGGACTAGGAATCATGTTCGCCCACTTCATCGGGTAGGACAATTTAAAAACATTCGGGGTTATCATACTCTTTTTCAAAAGTCCCCTCGACTCACTGGCGAAGAGCCAAGGGGCGAAACCAGACATAAACTCCCGAAGGAGTTCTGCTCCCTAAAGGAGCTTTACCATGTTCACGTTATCAACCCGCCAAATTCAAGATCTGTCTGAACATCTTTAAGGTTTACATACAACACCCCTCATATAAATCAGGCCTAGACAATTATTCCACTCCTAAGTGAAATTCTTTAAGATTTTGGAATGGAGTTCACTCGTAAGGGACAATATAAGCAAGGGAACCGTTGAGGGAACCGTCGTTATCTCACATTTGATGGAATGAACTGGCTGGTCCATTGCCTAACGTTGCAGCTCAATGTAAACTAATACGTAAGTCACGCTTTTGGCTGGGCTGCAAGTTCTCTGCCGCATACTACATGCTTGAAATTGCAGCACGCTTGAAATTAAGTCTGCTTAATACACCTTAGTGATTCGTGGACAGATTATGTCAGTCTCATGCACCTGCTTTGACATCAAGTAGGGCCTATTTCTAAGAATTTAAACCTCAATTTCTTGTCATATGGAAAGTGTTTTCTTTTGTGCGAATTAGTTCCCTAAGTGTAAGATTTAATTGTGTTTTTCGATATTCCCGGGAATCTTATAATTTCTGTTACATGTGGACAGCCTGTTATGTTAAAGTCTATACTAAGGATATTACCGAGCCTGAGAGAGTCATATTAGGTGCTTAAACGAAATTTGGACAATGCATTATTTGTCGGAGACCCGAATCAAGCTCAAACTTGAATGGAAACGTTCAGACTTTTGATTTCGGATAATCGCTGTCCCCTTTTCCCCTGGCATATCAGACTGATAATAGGAAGGACAGAATGCCCAGGGACAGAGTGCTGAGGGGAGGGGTAACATGTAAGGCCTGGCTTAAGTTCAAAATGGTGTTATCTTTGGCTTTGAAGGTATGAACTGATTAAAAAATGGAACCTACTGCCTTTGTGCTTGGTGCTCAGCATAAGCAATGGAGTAGGGAAAACAAGCCAGTGAGCCACAACTGAAAAAAAGGCCGTGGTCGTCTCGACTTGAACCAATTGGTTGGAAACTGGGACGTTAAACCTCAACTGACTAACCTTAAAAACTGTGATTTTCCTATCTAAGAGAAGGGGAAGTCATCTATACTCTTTTAGAAGTTTTTGTCTATGTGAGGTTGCTTAGATGCAAAATTGTACTATCATTTGTGAAGCTTGGTGAAGCGTTGAACTAATTACAGTATATGCTTAGAACTCCTCATTACTTAGTGATACTTTTTTCTATTTTTTGATCGAGTGTAATTGAGGGAGATGTTGCCTAAGGGGAGGGGTGATACCCCTACTCTTTGAGAAATGTGTTCTTGTTCTAAGTTCTCTGTGGCAAAGCTTTGAATGATTTTTAGAAATTGTACTTATTTACTGAATTGCATGGCACCACTACTAGGGCTGGTACCCGGCACGGGCTGCTCCCTCTTAGTAAGCCACTAGGATAACCACCAACGATGGGCTCTGAACTGTAGCCTAGGCCTTGTTAGAAAATACCCCAGATGGAGGGAAATGACAAAGTCTCAAACCTTGTAAGTTGCACGTTAATCTGTTAACATTCTCTACTTTTTCAATTTCTCCGTCGTCCAGACACAGCTTTAGATTTCAAGAAGAAAGGTTTGATTTGATTAAATTTAAATATTTAGCATATATTTGATAGGCCATTTAATAAAGTATGCTGTGGCATGGTATTAGAAATAATACTAAAGATCTTAATCATTACATACAAGTCATCAAGGTAATTGAACTCTTGACCTCAACTAATTTATTTGTTTAAATTATTTTTTGAACACATTTTTGCATAGGGACCTACACATCATTGGAAAAGTATGAAGTTGGGCTGTTCTTTTTGCAGTGTTCTTGGCTGTTCTAGTGTGCAAATATGCAAATGACTTAGTAATTTGAATATTTAACATTATCTGAATAATTTGCATAAAACTTGAACTGAAAGTGCTGCTTTATTTTGTAAATCTAATGTTGCAGAATTACTGTCCAACTTTTTTTTTGGCTATATTTGTTCAAACTGAGCACCAGTTGGCGGAGTTGGATGATTTTACTACATTGTGTTTTACACGATACCATAGGCCCATAGCGTGTATACTAACATACGTGCAGTAGAGGTTAAGCAAACCAACACAGTCCTCAAAAGTGTCAAGTTGCAGTCTTCTGATTTTCCCCTAAATTTCTTACCTCTGGCCTTGTCTGTGTCTTAAAAAAGGTTAAATAGTGGTATAAGTATCATATCCCGTTATCTGGATGAGGGGTATAGTCTCTCTACTGGCAGTAATGGATTGAAAGTGGTTCCTGCTCACCACGGAGCTATTATTTTTGAAGGCACTATACTCCTTTAGCAAAGAGAGCAATTCCTTCCTATTGGCATTGGTAGGGGAGAGCGGGGCTAGTTGCAACACTTTTTTCATTTTTTGCTCTCACAGTCATAATAATGCCAGCTGTTTATTGATGTTTGGCCATGTAATAACTAAGCACCTGACTAGCCTGATAACACAAGATTGTGTATACATCCCTATCACAGTAGGCTACAGAGAGCTGAAATGGGAGCAATTTTTCATGTTGCAATTTACCCCTTGTTGGGGTTAGTTGCATCACGTCTGGGGGTAAATTGCAAAATGATTTTACTTTGTGACATGTACAACTTTGACTGAAGGTAATCATAAGCTTATAACACTTCTGGAAGTTTGTATATATATTTTAACAAAAACAAACCAGTTACAAAAGTTTATTTACAGTAATTCAGGTTTAAACAATGTAAGCATGGGCATATACAGACACCACATGGGTGGGGTGGTGGGATGTGAAAAGGGGGAAGGGGAGGGGAATGAATTACTTCATGTGGTCAAGTAAAGGTATGGCAGCATGTCTATCTGTTCTCTAGACCTACTGTATATTTCTTTTGGTTTGCTGCAGGAGGTCAATGTGCTTCAAAGTGTTGCAATGTACCCCAAGTGCTGTGTTGCAATGTGCCCCTATGCACTTCCAGTACATAAGGAGCCTCGCTTTGGTAAATCGTAAGTGAAGCGGTGGTCTGACTATGATAAGTTTGTGCAAGTCCTAGGTGTACCATGGCCATATCATGATATCCTGAAATTATCACATAGTCACTAAGAGGCAAAAGACAACACATAGTAGGGAATTTTACTTATGGTGTCCAAAAAGATGAATTCGTTGTCACGTTTCTCCAGAAGATGTGAATGTGGCTTCTAAGGTGGTTGTCAGCAGTAGTACCAGTTGCACCTCAAACAGGTGGCACAGCAATGATATCATCCTCAAGACAATCCTGTTATTTGCACTGTTGCAATTCACCCCTGTTGCAACTAGCCCCGCTCTCCCCTAAGGTTTGGTAGCCTGTGTAGACCATATCTTCTTAAACTGAAATCGGATGGAAAATGACGGAGAAATGACTTTGTTGCGACTGTCTCTGTTTGAAGCAAAATCAACATTTGGGGTCATTTCGGTGACTCATTTTTACATTTTCACGAAAACTATATAACCTTGAGGCCCAATCCTCTCAGGATGTGTTTCTGATAGATTGTGAGATTGTGGCCCTTACAGGAGTGCATGATTTATTATTTTGAAAATATAAGGTAGAAGTACGCAAACCCGTGCGAAGCGCAACAGAAAATTAATATTACTTGGGTCACGGGCAAGATATCGATACTCACTGATCCCTATGGGGAAGGGGCGATGAAGTTTACTTGTTCAATGTTGTACGGAAAGGAGAGTTGTACGGAAAGGAGAGTTAACTACAAAATAATATGACTCGCTTGGATAATGATCCCTCTCTGTCTCTTCAGTCTCTCTCTTTCTTTCCCTTACCTCAAATCCCTCGATTGAGTAATTTCCCCCAGACTGGCCAAGGACGTGGGGTTTGTGTCCCCGGACCATCTTTAAACATGCTACTGCATACGATTCTCTAGGCAGTATCTTGCCAGTTTACTCCGTAGCCACCAAGATAGACTGAGGTGTGGGAGTTGGTTAGGTACTACTACGGCCAAGAGTATAGCATCTTATACTATACTAACGAGTGGTTGTTTCTCGTTATTCTCGTTCTTTAATTCGATAGAAAAAAATAAGTACTATATATATATATATATATATATAAATTTCTTTTATTCAGTTTCAAACGTAAAAGCGTTTCTCTGCGGTATGTCTTTTACATTAATCGTTCTTGTGCATAGGCGTGATTACTGAGACAGATGCTGGAAATTTTACGTACTTGCTATATCATTTTATTACAGAAAGAGAACTCTATTTTTTCAACTCTATTTTTTCAATTATAAAACCCGAAAACTTTTAAACACTTTCAAGACAGGGATGAAGAATACTTTTCATACTTGGTATGCAGATTTTTCAGCTTAAGAGAGACAACTCTTAGGGCTTTGGAGGTCAAAGGTCATCTGAGATGACCAGTGAAATTACGAATACCCTGCAAACTGAATAGACAGTACTTAGACTGTATCTTCAAATTGTGTCGTTTCGTGACAACAGAAAAGACCGGGCTGAATGTTTGTATGATTCCAAAGATAAAATAATAGAGGGCGACACATCTTTCCACAAGCATAACCTGGTTATCCTTATTTAAGTTACCTAACTATGAACGTGTGAAGGATGCTGTGACTGTGACATGATTAGAAATTCCTGCTATATCAATATGTATGTTGATGGTGTAGCGGAATGTGCTCGATTTCTAATTCTGACATCCCGGGTCCGAATCCTACCCAAGACACTTACTACTTCAGTTTTTTGTTATTCAATTTTTGTCTTCTGTTGCCATACTTAGGAACAGATTTGTCATTAATAGGAAGGTTCCTATTGTTTTTGATGGAGGTCAGAGGTCATTTGAGGTCATCAGAGGTCAAAAACCGAAAAGGTTGTAGTTACGATATTTCAAAAAAGGACTGGACACCCTGTACTGTCTGCCACAGCCAGGCACTGCCCAATACTAGAGTGCCTTTATAGGGAGAGTAACGACAACTTAAAATTTGGACGCCATTCCATTGGCTAAGTGTCTAGCATACACTGCACAATGACTCCCGAGTCCATGTAAGCGCTGTGGATTTAATTTTTATCGTTTCTGGTGACAATGGAACGGGGGTGGGGTGGGGTAGAATATCGAATGAAAGATCTATTGGGTCCCAGTCACAGTGAAATGGGTCAGAACGGACGGGGGAAACGGAGGAGGAGAAATGGCCCTTGGGGCCATATCATTAGTTCCAATTTTTTATGCATGACACTTATGAGCGATCATCTTTTCCTTTTACACCAAAACTTGACAATGTTTTCAACATTTGTTACGCTATGTTACGTTGGAGAACCATATGACCAACTATGTGATGAAGTTCCTTTGGGGGCTTCGGGTGAGGATCGAGTGGCAAGAGGCCCCTGCACAGAGAGGGCGCAAAGACTAAATAGGCTATACCCTGGTGACACCAAATGGAAATGTTGATGGTATAATGTATCATATTCAGAGAGGAGGAAAAAGGTTTCCTCTGTTCGCACGATATAGCCCTGGTCTTGGTCAAATTATAGGGCCCTAGCTAAAGTGAAACTTGGGTGCATGAACCGAAAATACCGTACTCCGAATCATCATTGGTTCTATTCACTTCAGGTGAATAATAGCTAGGTATGAGTACTTTAGGTATAAGGTTCAGAATACATTAATTGCAGCTTGATAGTCGATTAAGGGTTTCGGGCCCCGGGCCCTAATTTGGGCAAAAGAGCACTGAACCACATAAATACATTAAAGTCACGTATTTTGCAATTAAATTGCACGGCCCAGGTAAAATTCCCATATGGAATCCTTAGGGTCCTCAAACGGGGCCCATATGATTTGGCACCTAAGATTCATAGGGGGCTTGTATGGGCCAGCCCATATGACCCATATTACCCATATGGGATAGTTCTGGGGTTCATGTGGGCAACTGCCCCACATGGACCCCAGAACTATCCCATATGTTTCATATGGGCATATAGCCCATATGGGCCCCTTATGAATCTTGGGTGAAAAACTTAATGGACCCTATATGGGTTCACCCGTATTGGGCCAATACGTTTGCTACCTGGGAGAGTACAAGTTTAAGAACCCCATACATAATTTTGGGCCCTGGGCTCAGGTCCCACAGATTGTGGAATATGACGTAGTATTACATGTGAGGTATCTCCAAATAAAGCACATAAAGGACATGAAACTGTTGTTCACATTCACCTTAGAATCTCACCAAGAATCATAGCGTTATTCTAAAGTCATAGTGTTCCCAATATGTGGCCCTGGGCCCACTAACCACAACCTTACTTTTGATATTAATGGGAAATCGGTACATTCTAAACCCTTTCTCGGACCGATTGTCCAAATTCACATCAATCCGTCATATTCTGGGCGAATACAATACACTGACTGTGTATTGACGAACCTTTTAGGAAACAAAATGGCTCCTGCTGTCACGTGACCTGTATTTTTTGGAACGTCAATGTCGCTACTCTCCCTATAAAGGTACTGTGCCCAACACAACCCGACAGTGCCCCTCATCTCCTGCCCTTTCAGAAACAAAAAACATGAGAAGGGCTACTTTTCGGGAGGGAATCATTCAACAGGCTTTCTGGTTTACAGACTTTTGTAACCCATAGTTCATTACACTTAATGCCCCTATGTATATATTTATATGTCTTCACTCGTACTGCTTTCCATGCCAAGTTTCGTTCAGCTTAGCTACACCCACCCCTTAGAATAGTAAACGTTATATGTATGTTTATAACTAACTCTTTCTTTATTCTTACAGAATCTTCACAAGAATCAAAATGGCAACCCAATCTGATCTAGTTAATGAGGCAGCGAAAGGTGCCTTAGATGAAATCAAGAAACGTGCCCCAGAAGAATATGCTAAGCTGGAAGCAGATCCAGCCAAGAAGAGGAAGATATTCGCCGCTGCGGCAGCAACGGCAAATGAATATTTAAACCTTGGTAAGGATTTTACTGGTGAGCCAAGTGACATGGCCTTAAACGTCACCCAGCATTTTTCCGAGGACAGGATTAAACTTCTTCAGGGTGGTCTCCTCATTCCCACATTCAAGATGAAAATCCTCAAGAAGGATGACGACAAATATTGGCTCGAGATTACCCGCGATGGAAAACAGTATCTTCATGCTCTCGCCACGCAAGAAGATATAGACTGGGGAACCGTTGAACAATACGCCAGCATTATGATCGAAGCCGTGCTTCTTGTCATGTCAGCAGTTGGAATTAAGATATCTCCGAGCGCCAAGGTGATTCAAAAGACGGTCGACGAAACAGCTGACGCAATCCGTAAATCATCTCAAATGCAGAGAGCCCTTGATGCTTTCGTTAAGGCTTGGAATGCAGCTGGAAGCAGCCCTGTGAAGATGGCTACGGCATTGTTTAATCTTCTGAAAGACTCCTACGCAGCCGGACTTCTCTGGACCATCATCGAAAGTCTCTGCAGCAATATGGAATGGTACGATTGGCTGGAGACTGCTGCAAGAGTTACTGCGATGATTATTGCTGCCCTTGCTTCTGGCGGAACTGCCCTTATTGCGAAGATTGCCCTTGTCGTATTATCAGCTGTTGATTTTGCGGTAAAAATAATGAATATTGGAGAGCTATCTTCCATCAAGAAAAACCTGTAAACATCATACCTTATTTTAATCACCAAGACTGGGAATTATTATATACCGTAGGCCTTAAGATAGTATCTTCAATGGTTAGGAATTTATAAGGTTTAAAGCTTGTAACATGATATTTAGATCCAGTGGCAGCTCAAACATGGAAGGGTAGAGGGGGGCTCTTCTAAACAGTAGCTCACAATTGTCCCCACTTTTTTGTTTAAAAGTGAAAGCAAGATGACTACATTTAACATTGTCACTAAAGTTGAAATATTAAAGTAAAATACCAACATTTTCGACATTCTTAAACAGCGATTTCCCCAGCACTTTGCTTTCTTAATAAGTCAACTGTAACGATCAACCTAGTATTTGGGACGTTTTAACTAGGACTGCTATCACTAGATCATATCGACCATTCCATGGTCCCTCCTCCCTATCACCTTATGGTAATACTATAACCTTTAAATGGAGGAACTGAGCCCTTTTGCCTGTCATTTTAGTGATTTCGTAATCACTTCTTGCCACAAAAATCGTATTCTCGAGAGGAGCGTATTCTCTGGCCTAGGGTGGGGGCTCCATCCGTGCCTCGTCTACCTATGCTCAGGCGAGTATGAGGGGCGATGGAGGCGCGTACGTCGCCACACTCGGCGTTCGTCAAAATTTTAGTCACCCCCCCCCCGTGGAAAAATCCTGTATACGTGGGTGTATTTTCCTCCCGAAACAATTACTTCCTCCAATAAATTTGCTTATTTTTTGAATGATGAGCGAATGATGAGTTAAATAAAACTTGAATCGATTCTCCAACTTTAAAAACATTTGTCATTTTTTGGTATGTTCCAAGCAGTTTTCAATTAACAAGTCACTGTTTTATGAATTGTCGTACATCTTACGTATAGCTTTGTGCATGAATTTATAGTACGCTAAAAAAAGAAAAAAAAAACAGGCCAAGTTAGTCATTCGTTTTAAGAAACCTTTATCCAGTGGCGTATCTTGAAGTAATGATGTGCTATCTAAGCGGTGCGCCACCATCATCTGGCGTGTCCCGCGCGGAAAAAAATAGATTAAAATATCTCCGAGATTGCCTTAAATGATACTTCAGGCCTTGTCAGTAACCATTTCGATGTGTAATTCTGCTTAAAGACATAAGAAGTGTTGAGAGTAAAACCCTAAGAATATAATTTCAGCTATTAATTTCCGTTGTATGAATTTTCAATTGTGGTAAAAGTATTCGACAGACTAGAAATCTCCGACGGAGGCCTTCGGAGGTTTTGTGGGGAGGGCGACCGCCCGTGCCCCCTCTAGCTACGCCACTGCCTTTACCGATAAACTGCTATTCTCGATTTCTTCAAAATTACGATTTACCTGGTTTTCTTAGCTCTCACTCAGTGCCATTTTAGCACCTTTCTTAAGTAAGAAATAACCCAAAGCGTTCCCTGAGAAGACACATTAAATCTCAGATCCCCTTCCTCCATGACAAACTCCTGGTTCCGAGGAATGCTGAACATAAAATTTGGCTGAGAAATTAGGAAATGAACGGCAGTTCTATCATGATTAAAGGCGAGACAGCTGGCTCGCGGGATCCAGATTTTAAATCACCCCATTTGCAGTAGGCCTAATACCACTTTTCTTGGCAAAGAGGATACCAGTCTGTCATAATAAACGCTTTAGTGGTTCACCGACGTATTTCTTGATGTGAGTGGCGATTATAAATATTGATACAAGTCCTGAACTGGTTTATAGCGCTATAGTCTTCCCCATTACGCATTTTTGTGCAAAACTGTTGAGGACACTACAGAGACCCTTAAATTATACTTCCTGACCCTCATCCCTCTTCTTTGCAATTAGGATGGTGAGTATGTTTCAATCGCCGGTAACCGGAATTTCATTCATTGCTGTATGGTTGGGGGAACAATAAGCCTCTCTTTGTCAATGGTTGTAGCGTCTGTTTCTGCACTCTCCTCCATGCATTCATCAATGGGGTTACACCTCTTTGTTCTGACGTCTCTATGTTCCTACACAAGTAACCCCCTTACTCTCACCCTGACTTAAACCTACTAACCTAACCGAGAGCATGGTGGCCTATTGGTCAAGGCGTTGGACTTGTGATCTAAGAATTGCCGGTTCGATTCCCACCTGGGTCATTATGTGTCCTTGAGCAAGCTGCTTTTTCTCGATTGCTTCTCTTCACTCAGGGGTTAAATGGGTACCTGTGAGGTAACTTGTATAGTGATGCGCTGTTTGTGGCTGTTCTTATGGGAAGTCCCCCAAGACACGACGAAGTGGCATTACTGTTCAGTGTGCCGGGTACGAACAGCACCCGCCACTCTCCACCGCCAACCGCCAACCGCCAACCGCCAATCATCATCATCATCATCATCATCATCATCATCATCATCATCATCATCATCCGTCCGTCCATCCGTCCCTCCGTCCCTCCGTCCCTCCATCCCTCCCTCCCTCCCTCCCTCATGATCATGATATCATCATGATCATCATCATCATCATCATGATCATCATCATCATCATCATGATTCATCATCATGATGATGATTCATCATCATGATGATGATTATGATTCATCATTATGATGATGATAATGATTCATCATTAGCCCTCATCATTAGAGTAGCATTAACCCTCCATCAACACACGCTCGAAGGTCCGGGCAAAAATTGTGTAAGAAATTAAGGTGGCCTACAAAACCTTTTAAAAGATTTCGCCAGGTACAAGCTACTCCTTACAACAAAGCTGACGATTTGGTCATTCATGGCAATTTTAATTTACCATACCATGACCGTGAAGACTTTTTGCTAGCGGAACTCAAAAGTTTCCGTACCTTTACCCAAGTCTTTTTACTCACTCAAAGCCTGATATACCACCTGCAGCTTCTAGGCCCAAAATTTCCCCCAAATTGTTTTAATTGACCCCATTTTGGCAGTGATACTTTATTTAGTTTACTTTTATATCAAATTGACAAAAGACCCCATTCTATTTGGCAACATATCGCAAACGTTGTCCTAATGTCCCCTCTTGGTGTTACTTGTGAAGGAGGACAAATAGACGCATTAATATACATATTAATGGGGGCGTGCTACAATAGAAACGTCGGAACAAAGAACATTCCCCATCAATGGACCCATCCAAACAATTTTTGCCCGGACCTTCGAGCGTGTGTTGAATGTGACGCTCATACTCAGGAATTAAAAGTGTCCAATTATAGGCACACATTTAAAACAGGTGTTCCTAATAGCCTACGCTCCGTGTCTCAAGTGGCGCGACTATTAGTTTAATTATCAAACCACCGTCATGATCAGACTTACATGAGATTTGGCCTTTTGACACACTTTGATGAAGCTGTTCAGGACGGTTCTTGTTTGCAATATCACAAGGTTGTCTGAGAACTTTTCGTCAATTCTCGTGTGTCTTTGGGGTTCTAACTTTTTCGGGAGTAATTTCAGGTTTTCGCCTGCAGTGGGAGATAGTGCAAATCTTTTTTAATTTACAAGGCTCTCTTTTTGCTCGGGATTATCTTCATGTTTAACTAATGCATTTCAGAACGGGAAAATCAGCTCTCACTACACATTTGCATGGATGAGGGAAACTCAACACGGTTGCCCTGGAGACGGGCAACCCCTCCTGCACAACTTCCACAATTTTCTGGTCGTCTGTAGGTCTAACATAGGTCGGGACGGCAGTATGACTGCGGTTTAACACATGCGGACAACGTTACCGTTGTCGCTGAGATCACTAACTAGTTTGTGTCCTCCTATTTTAAGTGATGAAGAGTGATTACGTAAATTTTAACCTCACTCCCCATTCGTTCCTTTGCAGGAATAAGTGTTTCTTGCAAAATATTTTACATATCTAGATACAAGATATGACACTCATATTTTTCGTCTATAAGAGATGTTGAAAAGAAGCGGAACGGACGAATGAATGAATGAATGAGGAAGCTTTACTAAAACCTCAGGACTTCTCTGGATGGATGACGTAGTATGATTTTATTTCATTAAATGGTTGAGTTGCACATTGGAGCCATCCATGTTGTACTATGGTGTCTTTCTAGTGACATAGGTGGCTTTGAGGCTTGAATCTTGCAACGTATTACGGTCATGTCATGAAAGGCAAACTTGTGAGCTTTCGTAAGATGGTTAGCATGTCCATCTTGAAATCAGTACAAAATGTAAGGTTGTGGGGTTTTATTTTAGCCTGCTGCCCTCTTTCCGACAAGTTGTTTTACACTCTAAACTTCCAAGTGACTTGACCATGGGACCTTCCATTCATTCCCATACCTTCACCGTGTGTCCATTGTCCAACAGGTTTGGTGTATACTCAATCTGCCTATGAGGGCAAACTGTTCCTGTGGAAGAAACATGAAGTTGTTCAGTCAAAGTATGGAGCTAGTACCAGCTGTAATGTCAGATTCCCTGCTTACACTGTACAACTTGACTCAACTCCACTGTCGTAACCTAGTTTCCTGTAGTTTGTGACATTTTCATTTGCATGATAGACAATGCAAACTACACTACTGGCAAGTCAGTATTGACGAGATTGCACGCACGATAAATAGTCCTAGTGTACACCGCAATTCCGTACTTTGTACAGGGAGCTGCTATCCGAATGGAGATAGCTTGCCAAACCTTCCTTTGAAGTGAGGTTTGCGTATTCAATATTGCATATTTAATAAATCATTCAATTATCTTGCTGTTTAGATTTCTATAAGAACTAAGCTGGATTAGAAAATTAACACAAAGAGATTTGTCGTCTGCTACAGCTTGACTATATCGATTTTATCCATTGGCAGTGCATTGCCAGTTACCTGAAAACTAAATTTATTTTCTCTCTGGTGTCATTTGGTTTCGCGAATGAGACCACACCGCGCCGGTTTGAGTTTAAGTGAAATTGTGAACATAGATTTATGTCCGATTGATCAGGGAACTTGATGAAACTTTCAGAATGCAGTAAAAGAATTAAGCTAGCCATCCATAGGTACGTAATGCGTAGTGCGTATGCGTGAAAAAGGTCACATAGACTTAAAGAAAATACATTTCCATATGTCGGTGATGCGTAATCCGTTTTTGTGTCCGTCATGGGTATGTGTTTTGGAAAGCCTCCAGGACCTTTCTTTTACGCATACGCACACCATACGGACAGGGAATCTCCAGAAATGTGATGTCAGATAAGGGGATTCCCGGGCCTTTTTTCGTAATATCTTCTTCAGTATGGTACCAGTGGAGTAGCCAGAGGAGGGGCAGGGGGACAGAGTGCCCCCACAGAAATTTTGGGGAAGCAATGGGCGATGTTGAAAAAATGAAGGAAAGCAAAAAAAAAAAAAAAAATCGAAAAAAAAAGGCGAGAGGGAGGAATGGGAAGTTGGCCGAGTGGGAGGGGAGGGATCTAGGTCTCGGGGATGAGTAATGACGGTGCAATCCGCAGCAGAACGGACGGCATATTTATTTTATGCAGGACGCATCGGTAATAAGCCCCCAAAAAGTCAATCAAAACCTTGGATATTAATGATGTCATCTCGTCCGGAAACAGTGTTCTGGATTTTTTCTCCTTTTCTCAACTGATCATGCCTTGGGGACTGAACCCTACCCCTTTTTTCGAACCCTAATCCTGATTTTGAAACAAAATAATTAAATCCCGAAAACGTATTAGTTGTCAATGTCATTTTCACTCGGAGGGAGGGCCCCCCTTCCAGGGGTGGCGCCAGGTGGGGACAGGGAGCAGGTGGGCCATGCCCCTCCCCCCCCCCCCATCGGGGAATTTTTACAGTTTTATCGGGAGTCTTAGTCGTTACGATAAAGCATGCAGTCCCTGAAGGCGACAGTCGCCCCACCGGTTTACCTGTTTTTTGCTCTCAAGAGGACAACTTCCCTAATATGAACCCAAAATTTTCGGCGCGCTACGCGCGCTGTGGGGTCAATCCATTTTCTTCAATATTTCCATTCCACATAGCTAGATAGCACAAGTCCTGTCCACCTTACCAAAATAACATGTAGGCAGAGTACACAGCTTATTTAGAGGTTGTAAATTTCATCCCATATCGCAATGCCTAGTTGCTGTGCTCTAATGTGTGTCATTCTGCACGGTCAGTTGGTGAGCGAGTCCAGGTGGTTTCGATACAATGTATGTTATTCCCGATACGATCTTCAACCCCTACAGTTTTCTTTCTTTCTTTTTGTTCTTAATGACCACATATGTTTTTTGTGGAAGTCTACCAAAAATTTTCGCGCGCTTTGCAGTTTCACGATTCAGATTCAAAAGAACGATATCAGTACGCAACTTGGCTCTTGAAGTGTTAAGTGATATTATGCAAAATATGCCCTACAATGGCATGGGATAGTTAGGCTCCTTCAAATCCCTTTCTCACCATGCACCCTCTCGACATAGTGGGTTGTCGGAACTTGGGGTCGCTGGCATGGCCCAGCCCCCGTTCGGGAAAATTCTGTGGCCACCCATGATTGGTTTACTTATTTTGGCTTTCAAAAGGATCATTTCTGAGAAAAAACCCACAATTTTTGGTACGCTTTGCCCACTCTTCCTCGGTTCTGTTACCTATAGCTAAATATAGTACAATGTCATCTCATTTCCGTCGGTAAATCTAGTTAATGACTGTTCTCTTATGTCTGCCGTGAGGTACGGCTAGTGACTCGAGGACGGAAGTAAAATGTAAGTTCATGTCTGACAGGGCTTACCTGCCCGAACAATTGACCTATATAAGTTTAAAACAAATACAGATTCTATGTAGTGTAGGCTTACCCAAAAATTTTCGCGCGCTTCGCGCGCTTTGTAATTTCACAGTTTAGATTACGGATAAAAACGGTAAATCTATATTCCTCTAGTACATACAAATTTTATGCAATATATCCAATGGCATGGTCTAGCACACAGGTTTTCTTCAAATCCCCCCTCACCAACCCCTCTACGGTATCGGGGTTTCTGGTCCCTGGCCTCCCCGTTGGGGAATCTGGCCCCCTTCGGGCAAATCCTGACGCCACCCCGGCCTGAGCCACTCTAAAAACCCCTGGGGAGAACACTGGGATCTAGTATAAAAAGAAGCACCATTTTGCATCTAAGCCCTTCGAGACGACAAAAAGTTTCAGAAGGGAAGAGGGACACCCCCTCCCCTTATACCCCTTCCCCGGGGTTGACTTTGCCCCCCCCACACCAAAAACCTGGCTACGCCCCTGTATGGTACAGAACCTGTTTGAACTGTTCTCTGGTCAAACGAAGTACCTCTGGAAAGAGATGTCATCTAGTTCTAGCACTGATCCAATAGTTATGCTTTCTCTTTTTGCTTTTTCTCTTTGCCCTTAGATCAGCGGTTCTCAAATGATGGGTCGCGACCTAAATGTGGGTCGCCGGGTGTTTTCTGATGGGTCGCGAGCAGCTCTGTGGGTCGCGAACGATTTCTAGACTAGAAGAGCCGCCGCAGTCGCGTATTCTCGTGATGGACATTATGTACACTACACAGTGTATTATTCAGGACAGTTTCATTAACTTTAATACAATATCAGTGATGTTCATCAATAATTCACCGGTGATGAGAATTATTTAAATGTGTGTGGTTGGGAATGTATGATTGAGAGATAACCGTTGATCGTCGTCTAAAGGGGCGGTTCCTTTTCACAATTACCAAGACGGCAGACCCGTCTGTCGAACCTCCCCATTTCACCACAGTAGTAGCCTATTCGATTTTTATACGTGACTTGATAGCGGGATCGTGGGTCGCGGGGTGACAGTGGATGCACAGAAATGGGTCACGATCAAAAGGTATGAGAACCTTAGGTACACGAGGGCTAAAATTGTCAATAGCCCTTCCTCCTCTTCCTCATGCAAACGTTTCAATTTTGACAGAATAGGAGGCATGGCGAAGGTTGTCTGGTCCCAACCAGTGAAAAGGCAGAAAATTACCGCACTGGGGACTATATACGAAGAGCATCACATATTTTTGACTCATATTTGGATGGAACTTTTGCGCATACGCATATGCATTACGCACACAAAATGCATACGCATACGCATTGGGCATTACGCATTACGTACCTATGGATGGCTAGGTTTCTGTCTCTTTAGCTCTTTGGCATACCGGGTTGTAATACCAAATTTTCTTCCCAAGGCTATGGGCAATTCCTTCATATAAGACCTTAATAATTATTTCTGCTTTCTATGGCCTGGAATGCCAAATTATTTACCATACCGGAACTGGCTACGGATATGACACACCAAAGAAAGAGGAATTTTAGGGAAAAATTGTGCTTAGGGCGCAAAAGCATGCAGTCTTGGCATGTCCAGTGTGTGCTTACCTCGGCCAAAGTCACGAGTAGCCATGTAAGTACTGTAACTGCACGTCTCTTTAAAACCCGCGTTTGTGGTAAATACTGGCCTCTCTCTCGACCTTGGGAAGTGCTGCCTCGGTCTCGGCCCCGTACTTTGACCTCGGATTTTTTAGCGGAGGCCTTTCGAGGTCTCACTGAGGCCAGCTTTTCAAGGATGCGGGTAATATTTTGCCCAAAGAATTGTCTTTCCGTGTTTCTCCTAGACTTTCATGGTAGTGAATCTACTAACAGCAGAGGTTGCACCAAAGGATGGCAGTTTTGGTAGGGTTCTAATTAGGAAGACATAAGGGCGGCCACAGCCCACTTCTGTCAGGAAAGTCTCAGCACCATGTTGGGGAAGATGAGGATTCACTGAGGAGCCACCTTTTGATACCATTAAAATAACCCTAGCTTATCATAACTGAATGAATGGAGTAGTCACCATCAGAGGCCTTAGGCGAGCCCACGGACTAGACGACGCACTGAAAAGAGTACTTCGCGAAACTATGACGCCTTTGACGCCATTAGGCCGTCCCAACATTTTCTTTGTATTTCAAACACAAGACTGTACGAAGCTCTAGAATAGGACATGGTAAAAACTAATTTTATTGCGTACGTATGCAATAATCATCACGTACGTACGGTAGATGTTAATATTACTAACGTACGTGATATTTTTACGTACGTACGTGATAATTACTATGTACGCACCTCATAACTATAACGTACGTACGTGATAGTATTACGTACGTGCGAAATAATTATCACGTTCGTTCGTGACCGTTATTATACGAACGAAGATACGGTACTATGATAATCAGCCCATTCAGTATGAAGGGTTTCATCTTAAGGCCTGTATACACAAGCAACATTCCAAAAACATTTCCAAAACATTTCCAAAACATTCACTTGCAACAAACCCAAAACACACTTGTTTCAGTTTGCTGCACAGTGTAGACAGGGTATGCAAAAATTTCAAAACATTTTGAAAACGTTTTGAAAATAGTGCAGGAGAATTGCCGTGTCAATTCTTTCAAAACGTTTTCAAAATGGAACGGAAAATACCCATAGTTCATACCGACGTCTATAGAGAAATTGTATTACGTAAAGGGATTCCTTATATTATAGTAAGTTAACATTCGCCCTTATTTTTTCTGTGGGACTTGGGACAAGCTCATGTCCCACCAGAGACTGCGACTCAATGTCCCACCGGTGGGACGCGTCCCCCAGGTTGAAAACCAGGGGGTTAAGCTATGCTTTGACAAATTAGAGCAGGGCGCCATCATTTCTTGTTAATATTTCAGTTAAGATCGTACATGCCAATTGGCCGAATTGATTAATTGCCAAGCTGGTCATATTTATCAAAGTTTGTATATAATGTGAATGTTGCATTTTCGTCTGTCAAAGAAAACTGTTCCTGTTTTTTTCTTTACAAAATAATTGGGGACAGTGCTCCCTGGCCTCCTCATGGCTACGCCACTACCACAAAGCCCCCAGAATCACTTAAGTTGTGGTCTAGACTACAACATTAAATACTGCATCCGCCCTAATTTCTTTTTAACGTTTTTGTTTTCTTTCACAAGCATTTGAAACATGATGAAGCTTAAGGTCATGCGTGTTTCGTGTATTTCGGAGAGGGTCTCCTGCGCATTAGAAATTCGACGAATGTGCGAATGCAACAGGATTATGTGATACAGATATTGGGTAATGATTGACCAAATGTTGCGGAAACCATACCATTACTATATTTTGGACTTTTGGGATAAAAGTTTTCACGCTCCTCCCCTCGTCGAGGAAGCTACCACACCCACCGCGGGAAATCCTGGCACCCCCTGTTATATAGGCTCAGGCGCGGATCCAAACATTTCGAAGCGGGGGGGGGGGGCTGAAAGCCTCCTTGAATATTCTCCTAGATTAACATTATGCTAATTTTGCGTATTTGTTATTGTTGATGTGGCAAAAAGGGGGGGGGGCTGAGCCCGGGAAAGCCCCATCCCCCTTGGATCTGCTCCTGAGGCTGTAACACAAACTGAAAAAGTTAGGCCAGAGTCAATTAACGCGAATGGGTGAAAGCACAATTAAAAGCTCAACAGGACCTCAGGTGAGTCGAATTGAGTAAGTCGCGGGGGGGGGGGGGGATTGTACTCCCTGATTATGTAAAGTCCGCCACTGCCCAGAGAACTAGTAGGCAGGCTAGCTTCAGCCAAACTGGATTAATTTAAGTAAGGATTTGCGCTACCGTACAACACAGCTTATAGCTAGCTAGCTTACCACAGATGCAGGACTGGCATGACGGTGCGTATTCACAGTGTAACTAACTTACACCCTATTAAAATTTTTTATTGGTTTTCTTACCACTGTTTACTATCAGTGTCTCATACACAGCTCCATACACAACCAAACGAAACCACTCTTTGATAGCAGAGCTGGGTCATGTTAGTTTGTGTGATCTGTGCGACTTTATAAATATGATGAAATTGGTTAAGTCCTGTGCGCTAATTTTTGTTCGTTAATTTCCGCGTTCCAACCGTTGTACTATTCAACAGCGACAGTGAGGCCGCCTTATGTCAAATTACGATAATGAAACCGGTGCCTTGAAAGAAGTTCCTCAGAAACATCCAGAAGAAATCTCCTTTTTCTTTAAAGTTTAAAAGGGGACATTGGAAAAGTAACAGTCTTTCTAGTCTTTGTAAAATGCAGTCACCCAAATTAGAATTATTATACCCTGGTATCATAATTCATGAATGGCTCTTTTTAATGTCACAATATTTTGGTAACTGAATTGTCAAATTCATGGAGAATAACTCCTTGCTTTAATTTTTGTTTGAAATATGTGTGTTCAAAAACATTTTCAGAGGTACTTGTAGGCCTAAGGCAAATAAGAAGAGATTTGCAAAATTCTGCTAATTTTTCAGAGAAATTTGAGGCGTCTGCTTTACCTTTAAACCAGCTGCATAGCTTAATAGGACATTATTTAGTCGCCCCAGTTGTAAATAACGAAACGTTATTGATTTTATCAAAAGTTTTCTTGTTTTCCTTACAAATTTCGTGTGTTATGTCTGACAACAAAAATATTACATGGAAACCAGAGCGCTATTCTGTATATATTAAACAATTCATAAACAAAACATTGGTATGGCAACTAATAAAAACCTTCCTTATTAGTTAACCAAACTTAACATTTTTAATGTAAACGTCTCTTAAGGAAACAGCTGGATTAAAAAGTAGGTTTACAACAGCGTATATTGTTAAAACCTTACGAAGAGGTTCCAAGTGGGAATATAAATGTTAAAGAGCTGATTATGGAATACATTTTGTTTACAAAAAAGAAAGTACCTGCATGGGAAAATTACCATTTAGAGTTTAGACAAAGTCAAGTGGTTTACATTTGAAATAGACCTTATATAAAGTCATAAATGTTGAGTAAGTTAGGTACCATACAGGTATGCATCTTCCTTAATTGTTGTTTAAACATTTACCTAAGCTGGTCAAAAGAGGACCCCTTTTTTAGTAAAAGTTTACCCAAATTAGTGTTTTTTTTTTTTTACTAACTTGGGTACTTCTCTACTCAACAGTTTAGAAGGAGATATAAGTGCCCAACTTGGGCAAAAGTTCACTAGTTTTTTGAAGAATAAGGAAGAAATGCTTTTAAACATGGAGATTTTGAAATAAAGTTGCTTGCATCTGTACTTTTTGTCTTCTTTAATATGAAGGTATAAATAACGCAGTCAGAAACATTAAAAAGAATGTTTACTGGCTTTGCAAATTGATAGCAAAATGGCAGGTAGGGATGTCGCCAGGTTAGTTTGATTGGGAAGGGGGTGTAGTGCCATTTTTGCCGACTATTGATTAAAAAACAGAAAAATGTTTTCTCGCATAAACAGAAAATACATGTTACACAAAATCTTTCATTGTAGCTTTACAAGTTGTCTGTAAAAATAAAACAAATTTCTGCAAAAAGGAAAATACAGAAAATTCATGTTAAAAAGTCTATAAACTGACTGATATTTTTACAGTGTAGAGGAAACAAAGGGAAAAATGACCCGAATACCGCGAAGCAAGTGAATGTGGCGCAGGGCCCCATTTGGGGCCCATCGGCAAAGACCAAGTTTGGGCCAGGTGGTGAATCCTCGGAAATTCTGGACCATTTTAAAACTATGGGCATTAGAGTGAAGCATCTTCAAGGCGTTAATGGGCAGTAAAATTACCAAAATTTTGAACAGTTTTTATAATTGCTTCACTCGGAAGAACAGCCGGTCTAGTCATTGATGCAGGAAATTGTGAACGGGATGAGCCGGTGATTGTAGGGATTTTATGTGGTTTAGAACAGTATTATTACTCGAGCTGTCATACGTGAAGAACACCTAATTATGCCAAGTACCATTGACGGGTGCGAGCGAAGCGCGCCGAAAAATGTTGCTTTTTCAAGAAAGTTTAGAAGTCCAGTCTAACACATTGCTCTGGAGGCTGTTCTTTTTTAAACGATTAACCTATGCTTTTAAGAACCAGATATAGTTGGGAAAAACTGGGAAGGGGCCAGCATTGTTTGCAAACCACTTTGGCACGAACTGAATGAAATCATATCAGCAGTGGCGGATCAAGGCGTTGGGTAGTTATTCAATGCTACAGCGTTGTTCGTTTGTGGCTACGCTGTTATTCATGCTATATACAGGACCAATGTTGACCTCGGCCTCATTACGGTTGAGGACATGAGAATTACGTCAGAAAATCACAAATTTTTCACTATAGTTATGAGTCTTACCCACGGGCCCCCGAGCATGGAGGAAAATTGGCATCCCAAACCCTCTAACTTGCGGGAAATCGCACTCTGATACATATCCGTAAGTCAATTATGCCTCTACCCTGCATGTGCCACAAGTAAGGTGGAACTTTGGTACAAAACAGGTGTGGCGCCAGAATTTGTCCGATAGGATACAAAGTTGCCACACGAAGCAACACATCGAAGCCCCGATAGATGCGATGGTTTATGGGAAAGGTGGAGACAGTGGGTGAGGAGGGGACTGGGTTACAACCTTTTCTTAAGAACCTTTCTATGACAACATATGTGCACAATATAAATGTATATACAACTGGTGCACCAAGTGAAGTGCTGTTTTAGTGTTTTTTCGGAAAGTCTAACTTTCGGAAATTTCTTGCACTCGAAGCTCGCAAAATTCAGTGGTTCATATAAAGAGTATAATACATCGCTTTCAAGGTGGCTGGTACAATCAGAGATAACATGTACTTTGCACAAGGACCCCGTCTGTCTGGTGATGCTAAAAACCTGCCGCCGCGAATCGCTTACCTCAAAGTGCGATAAATAAAAGAGAACAACTGCACGGCTGGGGATAAAATTCCCAACCTTTAGAGAAAACCGTGTAAACTATCTATAAGTTACTCTGTAGAGTGGGTTGTGTACTGTTTAGCTATTTGGAACGGAACTATTTCAGAAACGGAAACAAAGAAAAAAAATCAAATGCGCGCGAAGCAGGCCAAAATTTTGTAGAGTTTTCTTTAGAGGAATCTGCCCTCCTCGAGATCAAGAAAACAGTTTAACAACCCGTGGGGAAAACATGCTTTATCGTATGCACTATAAAGGCTCCCCGACAAAATTGGAAACTTACCCTGCAGGTAGATCGACATAGCCCCATGTCTTTCAGATGGCGCCATTCCTGATACCAGCAGTGTAGATTGCTTAAAATTGCCCTCTATCACACAATTTGTCACTGCATGCGAGTCAGCGTCTACCTGCTCGCACGGGAAGCCAGCGGGACTGCATGCAGCAAGTCATAACTGTAGTTGCAATCTCCCACGACTCAGTTGGCTCAAGGAGGCCTTTTCTAAGGATTCAATGACTCGACTCGAGCTCAAATGGTGGTATCGGTACGATCCTAGACGCCAGTATGGTGGAAAGGGGTGGCAAATATTCCCCTTCAAACCATCCCCGGCTGCCATTTTATTCGCCCTTTCCTTCCTTGTTTCTCTCCCTTTCCATCCTTCCTCCATTTTGCTGACTGTAGTAAAATTTTGTCGACTGACCGTGGCACGATATCACATGAACGATATCACCGACACAGCGGCGTGTCCAGGATTTCGGATGTGGGGGCACTGCCTGTGATACCCCGGACTGATATGTAGAAGTGATGTAACAGGGGCTGTTGTCACAAGTGCACCAAATGTGCATCACCAGCGCGAAGCACGAGTCTGCACCCGTACGGTTCCTGTTTTAGGGCCCCTGGCGGGATCCAGAAGTAGAGCCTCGTTCGGGTCAAGGGACGAAGCTCCCGGAAGCTCTTACAATACAAGATAAGACCGCCAAAAATTGGTTCTAGAGGCTCTATTTATCAGGTTTTATTTCATTTCATACTTTGTGTAATTTGATATTAATGACTGAGAGCACTGGCCAATCAAAAGGCAGCAAATGAACTCCGGAATATATCCATGAAATAAACAGTTCTTGATTTATTTTATTTTGACCAATTGAAGAGCTGGTTTTCTCGTCACAGATAAATACAGTGGGTAATTTAATCTACACGCTTATTACTTTCAACACGCTACACTCCTTTAGGGAAAAGGGCTATTTCGGGTGCATTAACCAAATGTAATTGCGCCATATTTGTGGGCAGGGGCGTCAATCCGTATTCAAATGTGTGTGTGGGGGGGGGGCGGGAGACATACATGACTTAGCACAAACCAATCCCTTTGGTTTTGAGAGGGTTGTCTTCCTATAGGCCCCTCCCTCCTCCCCCCCCCCCCTTATGATGACTGACGCCTTATTCTAATAAGAATTATCATTCCACAGTTAACATGACCATCATAGATGCATGGGCGTCAATCCGTATTCAAATGTGTGTGTGTGGGGGGGGGGTGAGAATGGGGGACATACATGACTTAGCACAAACCAATACCTTTGATTTTGAAGAGGGGGTGTCTTCCTATAAGCCCTTTCCTCCTCCCCCTTCCTTATGATGATTGACGCCCTATTCTAATAAGAATTATCATTTCAAAGTTAACATGACCATCATAGATGATCTGCCAGGTGAAATACACGGAGCCCACGGAATTACTTCAAGATGTTATTTTCACCATGTCCCAAAATAGCTGAACCACGCTTCGCAGCATGGATCATTGTCGGAGATCATGGACCCGACCAGGTCCGTTGCTAGGGTGACATGTTTTGGGGTGTGAAGGTCCCCAATTCCGACTGGCTGGATGTTTTTCCAACTGAGTGGAGGGGTGTAAATTGTACTTTTATTTATGCGCTCGGCGTTTTGTATACGGCAGTGGGTATCCTCCCTGTGTCACTACATAAATGTGTCGTCTTGGGGGAGGGGTCTAAGGGAAGGGAGCGTCCCCCTCCCCTTTGAGAAATTTTTGTTAATTTAAGGCTGCTTAGGTGCAAAACGGTGCTATCTTTGGGATATTTTTGGAGCTGATCGTGTATGACCGGAAAATGTCGGTCCATAATTTAGTGATTTCTAATTTTTCCGACTGACTGGATGTTTTTACTAACTGCAGTGGCGGCGCGTAAATTGCACCTTTTGTATGCACCCTGCGTTTGTATACAGCAGTGGGTATCCTTCCTTTGTCACTTTATAAAGGTGTCATCCTGGGAAAGGGGACCCCCTCCCCTTTGAGAAATTTTTGTTAATTTAAGGCTGCTTAGGTGCTATCATTGGGATATTTTTGGAGCTGATCGTAGTATAGCAAAGGTGTGAAGGACTAGCAGGGGAGTTTTCAGAATGTTTTTTAGTCGTAAGTATATTAACAATCACCATCTATACCGATAATGGATTCGGCGAAGCGCTCGGTAATAAAATTTGCAAAATGTTTAACGGCAACAACGCATTTTCAACCTTCCACATCATGCTACAAATTAGACTGAATGCAGTGGCGTACCCAGGATTTCTCTCAAGGGGGGTGGCAAGCAGTTTGTTGTGTGACCGCCGGCCTGGGGGAGGGGGTCCCCCTCCCCCTCCCCTTTGAAATTTTTTGAAAAATTAGGTGTCCTTACATGCAATCTGGTGCCACATATGTTACCTTTTGGAAGAAAGTTTGTGTTAAAAAATTTACTTTTTCTAGGAACTAAAAAATAGGCATCAGTGAGGGGGCATAGCCCAGTGGGGAATCCCCCTCTCCTTTGCAAAATTTTGAACAACTTGGTATCCTTACATGCAATCTGGTGCCAAATATGCTACCTTTTGAAGTAAATTTGTGTTAAAAAATTTACGTATTTTTAAGAACTTAAAAAAATCGGAATAAGTGAGGGGGGGGGGCATGGCCGAATGGCCCTCCCCTCTGCGTACGCCACTGATTGAATGATCCCATATTGATGCGAGGCCCTTTCAGATGTTTGGAGATGTATTTCTGTTTTCGGAGAGTGTTGTGATCAGAATAGTTTCATGTATAATTAGTATTTTAATGGTCATGAGAAAGAGTGCAAACCGTGACGCATGCGCGCGAAGCGCGACGAAATTTTGTCATTAAAGAAGATTTCCCTGACGAAATCTGCATTCAGAATCTGCATCGAGACACTTAACAATTGCCCAACAAACCTACATGCCACTTACAAAGCCAGTGAAATAGAGCCACGACACTACTCTTTTACGCAAATGTGGGGGGGGGGGGGACATTTGATATTGTGTCCCCCACCGATCGAAATGTGGGGGGACTTGTCCCCCCTTCCCCCCAGGATTGACGCCCATGTTTGTGGGAATTATATTAAGGTGGGGTAAGGGTTTAAAACTGCAAGAGGAATTGACGAAGGCGCAGTGACTTATTTCCGACAGTGGGGAAGAAGGTACTCTACAAATAATTCTCTTTTTATTGCATAGCCCGATCCAGAACACAGTGGCGTAGCTAGGGTTTGTGGCGCCCTGGGCAAGAAACGAAATTGGCCCCCCCTACCCCATCTTCGGGGGGGGGTAATCTTAAGAGTACTTACACAGCTCAAGATCTTAAATAGAACAAATCTCCATGGGCGTCCGCAGACAAAATTAAGGGGGAAAATTTTTAGGGGGGCCAAACTTTTTTCATGGGAAATATTTTACTCCCAGAAAAGAGTCTAGATCAGTGCTACTTCACACAGTGTTGACAAAGGCGTAGCCAGGAATTTGTCAAGGGGGGGGGGGACGAAGCCCAGAGACAAGAAAATTTTGGCCAAAAATGCTTCCCAGATCGCTGAAAATGGTACTTCCAAGGCCTATTAACCGCATATAAAAAGGGGAAACACTAGCAATATCGCAAATATTATTTTATTAAAAGATGAAATTGCTATGTCAATATCATGCTCATGGCAAATGGTAGGTCCAACATTTTTTTAAGTGATCTCGATTTCGCGCCCCCTAAAGTGGCGCCCGGGGCAATTGCCCCCTTGCCCCCTAGCTACGCTACTGCCAGAACACAACTAAGACATATTTTGCAGGTATTCCTGACAGCGAATGGACCGATCCAAATCGTTATATGGTGGCGGCTTCAGCAAAGTGTCAGAGGGATGATTCCTACAGAAAGAGAGAGGGGTGTTAGGGACCAAAGCCGACCTCAGCCCGACTGAGGTTAGGACTGAGGTCAGAAAATATTGCATTCCAAATGAGTAGATGACAGGAAACTCCACTCTACTACACAACTGACTGGAATATGTCTACTAAGGTACCATTCGTGCATGGGCTGCCAGTATGAGAGAAAATCCGGCATTCCAAACGCCACGGGAAACTGCACCCTAAGCCAATATGACAAATTTGTCACAGTGACTACAGTTTTGCTAGTGACATTCTTCAACCTGTGTAGCCTACAAGGCTGTTATCACCAACTTCCGGGAGAAAATCTGGCATCCCTAAATCACACAAGATTGCAGGAAATCGCACTTTAAATTTCTGAGACATAAACTGGCCACTATAATTTTGCGTCTACTTGGACTCTGCAGAGTTTGTTCAGAGAATTTTATTTAACAACCTCTGTAAAAATGTCTCTGCTTGTTGCTGTTCCATGAAATTATTCACTCAGAGGGCGGCCGTGGGATCAAGACAGTACAGACTTACGTTTAGGCTCAAATTATAGGCCCCTGGAAATGTCAGGGACAAAAAGGGATAAATTCGCCGAGAAGACTATCATGCACAGAAGGCCTGTATGCAAAGTGTTTGGCAACCTAAAGACGCCATAATACAGGAAATCACACTCTCCACCATCTTGACAATTGTTTTTACCGTAGTTATGCTTTGTTTCGTTGTGTATTCTACCTAACCTGACAATAAAGACTGCAATTACCCGCTACTGAAGCCCGCAAGAATCAAGAAAGAGAAGTTATAGTACGTGGGATACGGGCTGGATATCGAGGGCCGAGGAGCTTTTCTTCCCAAGTGTTGTACGGAAAATTTAAGTTACTACAAAACAATGTGACTAGGTTTGATAATTCTAAGTTTTGGGTGCTTCTTGTGTCTCTTCAATTCCTCGTTGTCTCTCCATCTTTCTCTTCCCCTTTACTTTAACTCCCCCAACCGAGTGATTTCCCCCGACTGGCATAGAGGTGGGGGTGCTATGTCACTGGCCCTCTTTAAACACGCTACTGAACAACTTTTGGCACGTCTGAACTTGAAAGCTAATTGTAGGGCAATTCCCCCCCCAAGATGTTTACGTTTGTTGTTAACCCCCCCACACACACACACACGCGCGCGCGCGCGGGAGCTTTTTACTTTGCCTTTCTTTCTTTCTTTGTCTTATTCTCTCTCCTTTTCTTTCCTTCTTTTTCTCTCTTTTCCCCTATTTAATATTCCCCTTTCCTCTATTTTGTCGACTGGATCCTTGAATGGGGAGTGTCACACCCCCACATCCCCCTCTACCGACGGCCCTGTCGCCCTGATGGCAGGACTAAATTGCTCACAAATTTTCACGATTGTGGTTATATTTTGTAAATGCTGCTTTATGGATACTTTTGGTCTTGGCATATGGAAAGAATTAAGTCAACTATGATTGTTTTGTTTTCAATAGATTTTAACTGAAAGGTCAATTGATTTCCAATCATATAGTTTATAGAACTAGCGAGCTGTTGTAGATGCAGGGAGTGCGAACTGCTTTTTCTTTGAAACGCATAGTTGCTGTCAATAATCTCTGTTTTGTCACGTTCCTAAATCCAAGATGAAAGACGGTTTTCACAAGAAGTCACTTTGTGTCTATGTGTGCTTCATCTCGAACGCATCAGAAACTTTTGTCCATCTGTTTAACCATGCCAGTCCCTCTAAGCAACTCCCTGCTCTACGGAACCAATTACTTTTAGGGGTTCGATGCACTTTGACGTTTCAATAAATTATCAGTTTGGTTCCATGTAACATGTTCTGCAGCATGCGAACGAATGAGAAAATTGATCAAAAACCAACAATAAAGGTTACTTTTAAACCTCTTTTCTCATTGGCATACATTGGTGGTGTAAGTTTATTTAACTAGTAGCATTGCTGGTTCCTCGGCCATAAACTCACTTGTTCTGAGTTTCAAAACTATAGGCCGTATACCAAACTATCAGCTATTATCTAGACATCAAGCCATTGTTCCAAGTAATCCTTTTAGTAGAGAAGGTGTGGCAGAGGTTGTTTAGAATTTCAAGACGAACAAATTGAACACCTATTAGTTCAAATCTCAGTCATTAAAGGCATTTTTCCTCACGCCGGGGTTTCAGTTATATCTACATCTATGACGTCACACCTCCATGGTACAAAGTGGAGCTGCAACAATACTACAAACAATACTACACAAGGTCCCTATTTTGCAGTGAACTATGGAATGAGCATAAATTTTCAAACTGAGCCGAAAATAGGCAAAAATTGGAGAAATAAAACCGTTTGACACATATTTGATATTAATAACACCACTTGTTGTCTTTCTACATCCTTAAACTTAAATATTTGTAAACTCAGTCATGTGTTTGAGAATTTTATCCCCTGAAGTTTCACGGAATACAACGAAGAAGGTAACTCGAATAGTACCATGAAGCACACATTCTCATTTATTGTTGTGATATTGTTCAAACGAACTGTAAAGATACTTCCGTGTGTACCCATCGTTCCAAGTGCATATAAGCTTATATCGAATAAGTAATGGTTAACAGACTTACACAAGCATACAAAAGATTCGGTGTTAATTTTTAAAAATCTGATCAGGGCAATGGAACAGAATGAAGGGAAAACAATTCTGATTAAACAAAATGGGTTACTTTTCTTTCCGTGAGATTGGTTTAAACAAGTTTAATGTCAAAACTTTCTTGGTGCATTACATTTTCAAAGTTTCAAGTGGACCCATTTGAAAATAGAGGATAGGCCTAAAGGTAGCTTTAACATTTGCAATGAAATAGGACGAAAGTAGGATCGATATTGTAGACTGAAGGTAGAACAAAAGAGATACGAAGTGCTTTTGAGAAGTATTTCTCAAGGCTACATACACCTTTTGACTGTTTCCGTATGCTTATATTTTCAGATATAATATACTAATGAACTTTACTCTGTATTTCCTATAAGAAATACGTTTTGCGGGTATAGTATAAAATTCCGTAACTGTTTTTACAGAATAGGTGAATTTAAGTGTTTGATCCAAGATTAATGTGGATTCCTGATTCCATGTTTCAAAGAACGTAGGAAAAGTGTGAGATACTCCAACGGAAATGATACTCTATTGCTTTTAATATAATGAAAGTTCAATGATGACAATCTGTTTCAACGAAATCTGAGCAATGATACAAAAAATACTACATGGACTAAATTATTACAGCATACCTATCTCCTGAACTATTTAAACAGTTATTTTGGACACCTATCAGGGCATGATTCTCTTACCGATTATGAGAAATAATACCAGACATCAAACACGAAGAGCGCCACATAAATTGGATCCACATTATGCTTTTTGAGCATTGTTTATCTCTTATCTACAGGATACTGCTATCAATAACAAATTTAAAAGATAAATACAGGATTGCAACAGGAAGTAAAAGGTGTACGTTTCTGATTTTATTGGTTCTTGTTGTTGAGAAATATGATTTTTCGATCTACTTTACACACAGACACTTTTTAATCACAAGTTGGGTTATAACGACTTCTTACATTTTACTGCAGACCTATGGATGACTATCAAAGTAATATAGAATAAATATTGACATTCAAAACAATATAATAGACCGTATTAATCATGTAATGATGCTACATAAACACGTTATGCAATAATATCAGGTTGTTGGTGTTGTATTTGTCAAAATCTGTAAATTTTCTCTGCACAAAACCTTTTTATGATGATTACCAACTAGTTTTAATACAGTCAGAAAATGACTATAAGACTTGATAAGTTAAAAATCCCATTTAAGTATTTAAAGTATATCCATGGTACATATGAACACCATAAATATATTTTTCATTTTTTCACATTTGTGAGAAGGATCAATTCCTCAAACCATGTTCTTTTCCGACGACGTCATGATCAGACTTACATGAGATTTGGCCTTTTGACACACTTTGATGAAGCTGTTCAGGACGGTTCTTGTTTGCAATATCGCAAGGTTGTCTGAGAACTTTTCGTCAATTCTCGTGTGTCTTCGGGGTTCTAACTTTTTTGGGAGTAATTTCAGGTTTTCGCCTGCAGAGGGAGATAGTGCAACTCTTTTTTAAACTTCAAGGCTCTCTTTTTGCTTAGGATTATCTTCACCATGTTTACTTTTGACTAATGCATTACAGAGAGGTAAAATCAACTCTCACTACACATTTGCATGGAGAGAAAACTCAACAAGGTTGTCCTCAAGACCGGCCTGCCCCCTCCCCCCCTCCACAACTTCCACAATTTTCTGGTCGTCTGTAGGTCTAACATTGGTCGGGACGGGAGTGTGATTGCGGTTAACCCATGTGGGCAACGTTGCCGTTGTAGCTGAAATCAGTAACTAATTTGTGTGCTCCTATTTTAAGTAGGCTAATGAAAAGTGATTACGCAAATTGTAACCTCATTCCCCGTTAGTTCCTTTGCAGGAATAAGTGTTTCTTGCAAAATATTTTACATATCTAGATACAAGATATGACACTCACATTTTTCATCTATAAGAGATGTTGAAATGAAGCGGAACGAACGACGAATGAATGACGGAGCTTTACTAAAACCTCAGGACTTCTCTGGATGGATGACGTAGTATGATTTCATTTCATTAAATGGTTGAGTTGCACATTGGAGCCATCCATGTTGTACTATGTTGTCTTTCTAGTGACAAGGGTGGCTTTGAGGCTTGAATCTTGCGACGTATTACGTCATGTCATGAAAGGCAAACTTGTGAGCTTTCATGAGATGGGTTAGCTTAGGTTAGATGAGGTTTAACGTCCCAGTTTCCAACCAATTGGTTCAAGTCGAGACGAGCACGGCCTTTTTTCCAGTTGTGGCTCACTGGCTTGTTTTCCCTACTCCATTGTTTATGCTGAGCACCAAGCACAAAGGCAGTAGGTTCCATTTTTAAAGTCTTTGGTATGACCCGGCCAGGATTTGAACCCTAGACCTTCCGGCTGCATGTCGAATGCTCTAACCACTTGACCACTGCAGTCGGTCATGAGATGGGTAGCATGTCCATCTTGATATCTACAAAATGTAAGGTCGTGGGGTTTTATTTTAGCCTGCTGCCCTCTTTACGACAAATTGTTTTACACTCTAAAATTCCAAGTGACTTGACCATGGGACCTTCCATTCATTCCCATACCTTCACCGTGTGTCCATTGTCCAACAGATATAATGTGTACTCATTTTGCCTATGAGGGCAAACTGTTCCTGTGGAAGAAACATGGAAGTTCAGTCAAAGTATGGAGCTAATACCAGCTGTAATAGACCCTTTTCCAAATAGGAGTTACAATGGATTGTGGGATAGAGTTTTGGTTCACATCATTTTTGGCCACAGTAAATTGCCATTGACAAAAATGGTGCACACTGAAACTCTGTCCTATAATCCTTTGTAATTGCTATTTGGAAAAAGGTCTATGTTAGATGCAACACCTCCCTGCTTACATTGTACAACTTGACTCAACTCGACTGTCGTAACCTAGTTTCCTGTAGTTTGTGAAATTTTCATTTGCATGATAGTCAATGAAAACTACACTACAGGCAAGTCGGTATTGACGAGATTGCACTCATAGTCCTAGTATACACCGTAATTCCGTACTTTGTACAGGGAGCTGTTATCCGAATGGAGATAGCTTGCCAAACCCTACTTTGAAGTGAGGTTTGCGTATTCAGTATTGCATATTTAATAAATCATTCAATTATCTTGCTGTTAAGATTTCTATAAGAACTAAGCTGGATTACAAAATTAACACAAAGAGGTTTGTCGTCTGCTACATCTTGACTATATCGATTTTATCCACTGGCAGTGCATTGCCAGTTACCTGAAAACTAAATTTATTTTCTCTCTGGTGTCGCTTGGTTTCGCGAATAAGACCACACCGGCTTGAGTTTATGTGAAATTGTGAACATAGATTTACCCTTACTCAAAATCCATATATGGCCCAGATATGGGATTTCATATCTGGCCCATATCTGGGGCAGATATGGAATTCATATCTGGCTTGTACAAGAATTGGGCAGATATAACTTGATATAATATAAAGGCCATATATGGCCATATATGGCCCAGGTAAAGTTTCACTTTTATATGGCCCAGATATGCCCCATATATGGCTACTCCATTTCTGGCCCATATATGGAAAATCCATATATGCCACATATAAAGAGATTTATATCTGGCCCATATCTGTGCCATATATGACCCATATAAAACTTTATATGGCTCACTCTTTATATGGCCCATATCTGGCCCATATATGGAAATTTATATCTGGCCCATATCTACACCAGATATGGAATTTATATCAGATCGGATAAAAAGTTAGGCAGATATAACACAGATCTAGACCAGAACCAGATCTAAACCATATATGGCCAGATAAAGTTCTATCTGGATCAAGCCTTTATATGGCACAGATCTGCTCTAGTTATGAATCACAGTTAGGACTTATAGTCCACACTCCTCATGGAGACTTTGAACACCAGAAAACAATGTTTAAGTGCTCCATGAATTAGAATTTAATGTAAGTATTAGGTTGAATTGACTTACGTACATAAATTCAACTTATTTCATAACAGTGAACAGAAAAATGCCTTGAAATTTCCTATTTTATGTAATCACAGTGATATGGGCTTCTTATTTTAAACTTAATTACGTATTTGACTCTAAATTTTGTTTACTGCGTGGTGCATATTTTACTTTCAACTTCCTAAATCATGAAAAATTTAGGTTTAGATTCAAGCTCCGCCCAAATATGCAAATCATTTGCCTAAGTTCACTTAGTACACTGCGGTATTAACAGAAGTGTAGCCACTAAAATAACTACAATGTCTGGGAAGGTGATGCTGTATCCAAAACATGTCTTAGTTTGTAACAAGCTAATCCAAGAATCAAATCAAATAAATAATAAAACAAACTAACAAAATGCTCATTTGCATATCTAGCATATCAAGTTATATCTGGCTTGATATGGCCATATAAAACTTTATTTGCATATCTGGAATTGCATTGTATCAAGTTATATCTGGCTTGATATGGCCATATCAAACTTTATATACATATCTGGATCACGATTTTATCAAGTTATATCTGGCTTTATATGGCCATATCAAACTTTATATACATATCTGGATCATGATTATATCAAGTTATATCTGGCTTTATATGGCCATATCAAACTTTATATGCATATCTGGGTTGTGTTTTAATCTAGTTATATCTGGCTTGATATGGCCATATCAAACTTTATATACATATCTGGATCACCATTTTATCAAGTTATATCTGGCTTTATATGGCCATATCAAACTTTATATACATATCTGGATCACGGTTATATCAAGTTATATCTGGCTTGATATGGCCATATCAAACTTAATATGCATATCTGGGTTATGTCTTAATCAAATTATATATGGCTTTATATGGCCATATCAAACTTTATATACATATCTGGATCACAGTTTTATCAAGTTATATCTGGCTTTATATGGCCATATCAAACTTTATATGCATATCAGGATCACGATTATATCAAGTTATATCTGGCTTTATATGGCCATATCAAACTTAATATGCATATCAGGATCACGATTATATCAAGTTATATCTGGCTTTATATGGCCATATCAAACTTAATATACATATCAGGATCACGATTATATCAAGTTATATCTGGCTTGATATGGCCATATCAAACTTAATATGCATATCTGGGTTATGTTTTAATCAAGTTATATCTGGCTTTATATGGCCATATCAAACTTTATATACATATCTGGATCACCATTTTATCAAGTTATATCTGGCTTTATATGGCCATATCAAACTTTATATACATATCTGGATCACAGTTTTATCAAGTTATATCTGGCTTTATATGGCCATATCAAACTTTATATACATATCTGGATCACGATTATATCAAGTTATATCTGGCTTTATATTGCCATATCAAACTTTATATACATATCTGGATCACAATTATATCAAGTTATATCTGGCTTTATATGGCCATATCAAACTTTATATGCATATCTGGGTTGTGTTTTAATCAAGTTATATATGGCTTTATATGGCCATATAAAGTCTTTAATCAACCAGATATTTCCAGATATAAAGCCAGATATGGATTTTGAGTAAGGGTATGTCCGATTGATTAAGGGAACTTGAGGAAACTTTTCAAAATGCAGTACAAGAATATTTAGGTTTCTGTCTCTTTAGCTCATTGGTATACCGCGTTGTAATACCAAATTTTCTTCCCAAGGCTATGGGCAATTCCACTCATATAAGACCTTAATAATTATTCCTGCTTTCTATGACTTGAAAATGCCGAATTATTTACCATACCGGCTACGGACATGACACGCCAAAGAAAGAGGAATTTTAGGGAGAAAATTGTGCTTTGGGGCAAAATCATGCAGTTTTGGCATGTCCAGTGTGTGCAATACCACATTTTCTTACCTCGGCCCCAGTCACGAGTAGCTATGTAAGTGCTGTAACTGCACGTCTCTTTGAAAACCACGTTTGTGGTAAATACTGGCCTCTCTCTCGACCTTGAGAGGTGCTGCCTCGGTCTCGGCCGCATACGTTGACCTCGGATTTTCTAGTGGAGGCCTTTCGAGGACTCACTGAAGCCAGCTTCTCAAGGATGCGTAATCTTTTGCTAAAACAATTGTCTTCCCGTGTTTCTCCTAGTCTTTCATGGTAGTGAATCTATTAACAGCAGGGGTTGCACCAGAGGATGGCAGTATTGGTAGGGTTCTAATTAGGAAGAGGAAAGGGCGGCCACAGCCCACTTCTGTCGGGAAAGTCTCAGGACCATGATGGGGAAGATGAGGATTCATTGAGGAGCCAACTTTTGATACCATTAAAATAACCTTAGCTTCCATTAGCCCCTGAATGAATGGAATAGTCACCATCAGGGGCCTTAGGCGAGCCCCTGGACCGAACGACGCACTGAAAAGAATACTTACAAACTATAACGCCTTTGACGCCATTAGGCCGTCCCAACATTTACCTTGTATTTCAAATACAACATTGTACGAAGCTCTAGAATAGGACATGGTAAAATTTTTATTGCATACGTAGACAATAATTATCACTTACGTACGTGTTAATATTACGTACGGACGTGATATTTGTACGTACATACGTGATAATTACTACGAACGCACCTCATAACTATCACATACGTACATGATAGTATTACGTACGTGCGTAATAATTATCACGCTCGTACGTGACCCTTATTATACGAACGAAGATACAGTACCATGATAATCAACCCATTCATTATGAAGGGTTTCATCTTTAGGCCTGTATACACAAGCAACATTCCCAAAACATTTCCAAAACATTTACTTGCAACAAACCCAAAACAAGCTTGTTTTCAGTTTGTTGCACAGTGTAGACAGGGTATGCAACAATTTCAAAACATTTTGAAATTTGGGAATGTTGCTCTAAGACTTGTATACAGGCCTTTAATGTAGGTTATTCTGGAAACTTTAATTGTGCACTAATTGGCTTTCATACAACCACAAGGTGGTTGACCGCAGGAAGTTACTAGGGTGTCAAATACTGTCCATGTAGGTAGCCTAACTGACAGGCGCTCGGTACTAATATAAGCTGGCCAAGCGTGTAGGCTATGCAGTTACTGTATACACTTTTGGTTAGCAAAGGCCTATACTACAGTCACTCGTATAGCTCAAGAGGTAAACGATTGTGTTTTAAAATGCAAGTTCCCTAATTCTAGTACACCGGAAACCTAATTTTCTTCTGTATGTGCGAAATCGATGAAACTGCGAATGAAAGTAGATTACACTACACCAGGGGTTTTCAACCTTTGTTTTTGGCTGTCGTCGCAAATTGGCATTGATGAATGTGTCACGTCCCACCATTATTATTAAGCGTAGGGGTGGCAATCATGAGTGCCGATTTGGGAGAGCGTTCGGGAGTGGACTTCCTCCCTCCCGATATGTGGAAAACTTTGAATAAAAACACTTGAGTTGGTGCAGTTTGGTGACATTTATAACCTTAATTTTAGGCAAAGGCTATATATCATTGTATTCCACTTATAATCGTATATGTAAAAATAAAGTGGGGATTTCCGAGATTAAATTGTCATTGAAAATTAGATCTAGCAAATCCCTATTTTATTTTCATGGAAATATATTTTGCCGCCGTGTTAGGTTAGGCGACATATTTAATATTTCAGTGTTCCAAGGTAGTGACGCGAATAAATAAAATATTTCAAACCTGAGTCCAAAATAATGTGAAGGCTGTGCTTGCTTCTTATCTATACGAGTAAGGTTTTTTGATGTCAGCGTCTGTGTTGGAGAGACACACCCGAATGTCATGTTGAATATCGAGTCGATTTCGGGTTTTTGTTTCATACAGGTCGAGAAAACACTCTCACAATCCAAATGTATATCTTTTTTACGAAACATACTGACGTCTATAGAGAAATCGTATTACGTAAAGGTGATTCTGTATATTATAGTAAGTAAACATAAGACCATATTTTTTTTTCTATGGGACTTAGGACAAGCTCATGTCCCACCAGAAACTGCGAAATGTCCAACCGGTGGGACGCGTCCCCCAGGTTGAAAACTCAGGGGTTAAGCTATGCTTTGACAAATTAGACCAGGGCGCTATCATTTCTTGTTCATATTTTCAGTTAAGATCTTACCTGCCAACTGGCCTAATTGATTAATTGCCAAGCTGGCCATATTTATCAAAGTTTGTATATAATATAAATGTTGTATTTTCGTCTGTTAAAGAAAATTCTTCCCGTTTTTTTTCCTTTTAAACACATCGCTTGAAATTATTTGAGGGGGCAAGAACGTGTTACAAAATAATTGGGGCAAGTTCCCCCTGGCCCCCCTCATGGCTACGTCACTGCCACAAAGCCTCCAGAGTCACTATAGGAAGTTTTTGTCACCCAACTTTCCTACAGCGCATATATGGTTCTCGAAAGTTATTACGTAGCCTCTGTGGCTAATCCATCTCACTACGCGAACTCCATTGAGCGTATGAATTAAAGGCGGAAGAATCCTGTATTCCGTTAAGTCGCCATTGACGATGTTTTACCAGGATCACTCAGCTTCCAAATGTTCAGGTGCGAACAGAATGTAACTCGAAGAAATTTAAGGAATTTACAGCAATAGAGCAAAGAAATATGAGAATCTTTGCAAACTTTCGCACTGCTCATATATTTTACAAAAGTAATCACAATTAGACGTCGAACGTGGCTTGTTTGGACAAAAGATTCATGATTGGGCTCCCTTATGGGCCGGAAAACGAGACTTAGAAACTGGCTTCCTAGGATGTAGGGTTCACTTACTATCAAGATTGTACTTTCATAGATCTACCTTAATAGCACATTCTGCATACCATACCATTGAGCTGTATTAATGACTAGACCTACCGAACAAATGCACGTTTGTTAATGGCTTGCGTAGCCCATAAACCATCTGTGGTGGATGTGGCCAGAGCAGGGTCCGTATTAATATGGTTGATCATTACGTAGCCTGTAAGGCTACGTGTACGGAATCGTATTTCCATCATTTGGGAAGGCGAACTACAACCCAAGTAGACATTTTTTTTTACATTGCGCAAAAAAAGTAAACCTTATAATACGGAAACTCTATGAAGCGGATGAATTCGGAGCGGAAGAACATTGCGTTTTGTCTCGTCGCCATTGATGTATTTTCACCAAGATTACGCAGCTTCTAAATGTTCAGGTGCAAACAGAATAAAACTCGCAAATATTTTGGAAATTTACAGCAATAGGGCAAATAAATCTGAAAATTTCTGCAACGTTTTTCCACTGCTCATATATTTTACAAAAGTAATCACAATTAGACGTCGAACGTGGCTTGTTTGGACAAAAGATTCATGATTGGGCTCCCTTATGGGCCGGACAACGAGACTTAGAAACTGGCTTCCTAGGATGTAGGGTTCACTTACTATCAAGATTGTACTTTCATAGATCTACCTTAATAGCACATTCTGCATACCATACCATTGAGCTGTATTAATGACTAGACCTACCGAACAAATGCACGTTTGTTAATGGCTTGCGTAGCCCATAAACCATCTGTGGTGGATGTGGCCAGAGCAGGGTACGTATTAATATGGTTGATCATTACGTAGCCTGTAAGGCTACGTGTACGGAATCGTATTTCCATCATTTGGGAAGGCGAACTACAACCCAAGTAGACATTTTTTTTTACATTGCGCAAAAAAAGTAAACCTTATAATACGGAAACTCTATGAAGCGGATGAATTCGGAGCGGAAGAACATTGCGTTTTGTCTCGTCGCCATTGATGTATTTTCACCAAGATTACGCAGCTTCTAAATGTTCAGGTGCAAACAGAATAAAACTCGCAAATATTTTGGAAATTTACAGCAATAGGGCAAATAAGTATGAAAATTTCTGCAACGTTTTTCCACTGATCATATATTTCACAAAAATTATCACAATTAGATGTTGAACATGGCTTGTTGGGAGAAGAGACTCGTGATTTTGGCCCGCATACACTGGCCAACTGAGTTATAAAAATGTCATCGTAAGATGTAGTGGCTTACTTGTATTTTTATAGGTCTACCTTTAAAGCACGCACTGTGTAACGCACCATTGACATATATAATTAACTAGACACACATCAGACAAACGCACGCTTGTTCATGACCTGCATAGACCAAAGTATGTACGGATCTACTTTCGAGACGAGTTATTCGTTTTGAATTTTGGTTGACCATAATCCTTCATTTTCAAATCTCAAAGTTTTTCGTATTCTCATTGTCGCCCCTCGACTTAAACTGAAGGATTTTAAATGCTCAAATGACTTCTTGAAACGTACGAACGGTGGGAATCTATAAAAACAAATTACGATACCAAAATAATGCATAGAAGAGACTGTCTGATATATTGAAAAAAATGTTCGATTTGCAGCTCCGCGCATGCGGGATAGTCTGAATATTTTTAAATTGACCCAATCTCAAGTGGGAATTTTAAATGATGACCAATCGTTAAGAAGTGATTCTCTGTCACGTCCGAATACAGACGAATTTTTTTTTCAGCACTTTGTGAAAGGTATTACCAGCTATTAGTGTCACTGGACAGCTGGAGTTGCAGAAGGCGAGTCGAGTAGCGCTAATTCCAGCAGGAGCAGGCGGGGGAAGCGGCCGTGTAGCTGGCAGCGGAAAGCCTGTTTGATTTAGCAACGAGGTATTTAAACGCGGGCGATTTTCGTCGGGAAACTTGAAACTTACTAAGCTATATGCTTAATTTTGAGATAGTAAATCGGCATGCCGACGTTTATTAAATTGCCAAAGTTACGACTTTGAGATCTGGAGGGGAAAATTGGGGACCTTCCTGCCGCCGTCAATGTAAAATGAATGAATTCACGTCCATCGTTAAAACAACACAGCGGTATGTGTAAGTAGCCTACCGGGGCACTAGCACTTAGATCATTAGGGTATGTACGGTGGCTCAGTACAGCAAAGGTGAGGAACCTCCGGCATGTGGGTTCGTTTAGCCTCCGGCCCGCGAGACCACTAATTCATCTGGCCCGCGAAGCAACTGATAAAAGTAAATTCAATTCACTTGAATAATAATATCTTTAATAATAATCTTTAAGTCCTCGGTACCCACTGTTTTATCATGCTTAGCTACCTGCACTTTCAGGACATTTTACGTAAAATAACTCCATAAGTTCATGAACTCTACTGTCATATGAGCTTGCTTATAAAAATTAAAATGTCTCTGGAGCGCGGTTAATTAATATGCCTTATGTTCCATCTCCTTTCTCCCGATTGAAAAACAACTCCCACACCTCTTTCTCGGAGAGGCTACGTCGGATTTGCCATGCAAATTCAAATTTCTAGTTGAATACAGAATGGTCCTTGCATACCCTTACTCAAAATCCATATATGGCCCAGATATGGGATTTCGTATCTGGCCCTTATCTGGGCCACATATGGAATTCATATCTGGCTTGTACAAGAATTGGGCAGATATAACTTGATATAATATTAAGGCCATGTATGGCCATATATGGCCCAGGTAAAGTTTCACTTTTATATGGCCCAGATATGCCCCATATATGGCTACTCCATTTCTGGCCCATATATGGAAAATCCATATATGCCACATATAAAGAGATTTATATCTGGCCCATATCTGTGCCATATATGACCCATATAAAACTTTATATGGCTCACTCTTTATATGGCCCATATCTGGCCCATATATGGAAATTTATATCTGGCCCATATCTGCACCAGATATGGAATTTATGTCAGATCGGATAAAAACCATATATGGCCAGATAAAGTTCTGTCTGGATCAAGCCTTTATATGGCACAGATCTGCTCTAGTTATGAATCATAGTTAGGACTTATAGTCCACACTCCTCATGGAGACTTTGAACACCTTTTTTTTCCAAAAGTCCCCTGACTCTCTGGCGAAGAGCCAGGGGCGAAAACCAAACAATACTCCCGAAGGAGTTCTGCTCCCCGAAGGAGTAACAACGTCCCCAAGGGACAAACTTTGACTTAACTGACACCACCTGACAGTGGTCCCGTTCTAGACTGGCTGAATAGAACAGGTCCCACCCTGGGAGCTCCGCCGAATAGCTCCGCCGTCGTGATCACGGACACTCCTGCGCCAGGTAAGACTTTGAACACCAGAAAACAATGTTTAAGTGCTCCATGAATTAGAATTTAATGTAAGTATTAGGTTGAATTGACTTAAGTACATAAATTCAACTTATTTCATAACAGTGAACAGAAAAATGCCTTGAAATTTCCTATTTTATGTAATCACAGTGATATGGGCTTCTTATTTTAAACTTAATTACGTATTTGACTCTAAATTTTGTTTACTGCGTGGTGCATATTTTACTTTCAACTTCCTAAATCATGAAAAATGTAGGTTTAGATACAAGCTCCGCCCAAATATGCAAATTATTCGCCTAAGTTCACTTAGTACACTGCGGTATTAACAGAAGTGTAGCCACTAAATAACTGCAATGTCTGGGAAAGTGATGCTGTATCCAAAACATGTCTTAGTTTGTAACAAGCATAATCCAAGAATCAAATCAAAAAAATAATAAAACAAAGTAACAAAATGCTCATTTGCATATCTAGCATATCAAGTTATATCTGGCTTTATATGGCCATATCAAACTTAATATGCATATCTGAGTTATGTTTTAATCAAGTTATATCTGGCTTTATATGGCCATATCAAACTTTATATACATATCTGGATCACCATTTTATCAAGTTATATCTGGCTTTATATGGCCATATCAAACTTTATATACATATCTGGATCACGATTATATCAAGTTATATCTGGCTTTATATGGCCATATCAAACTTTATATGCATATCTGGATCATGATTATATCAAGTTATATCTGGCTTTATATGGCCATATCAAACTTAATATACATATCTGGATCACAGTTTTATCAAGTTATATCTGGCTTTATATGGCCATATCAAACTTTATATACATATCTGGATCACCATTTTATCAAGTTATATCTGGCTTTATATGGCCATATCAAACTTTATATACATATCTGGATCACAGTTTTATCAAGTCATATCTGGCTTTATATGGCCATATCAAACTTTATATGCATATCTGGGTTGTCTTTTAATCAAGTTATATATGGCTTTATATGGCCATATAAAGTCTTTAATCAACCAGATATTTCCAGATATAAAGCCAGATATGGATTTTGAGTAAGGGTACACATTTCAAAGGTCTAATCGTAGGCTATATTTATGCAATCCAAATAAGAAAAAAATAAGTTGTGGTCTAGACTACAACACTAAAGACTGCATCCGCCCTAATTTTTTTAACGTTTTTGTTTTCTTTCACAGGCATTTGAAACATGATCAAGCTTAAGGTCATGCATGTTTGGTGTATTTCGGAGAGGGTCTCCTGTGCATTAGAAATTCGACGAAAGTGCGAATGCAACTGGATTATGTGACACTTATATTGGGTAATGGTTGACTAAATGTTGTGGAAACCATACAATTACTCTATTTTGGACTTTTTGGATAAAAGGTGTCATGCTCCTCCCCTCGTCGGGAAAGCTACCACACCCACGGCGGGGAAATCCTGACACCCCTGTTATATAGGCTTTAACACAAACTGAAAAGGTTAGGCCAGTGTCAATAAAAGCGAATGGGTAAAAGCACAATTAAAGGCTCAACAGGACGTCAGGTGAGTTGAATTGAGTAAGTCGATGGGTGGGGAAGTTGTACGATCCCTGACTATGTAAAGTCCACCATTGCCCAAAGAACCAGTAGGCAGACTAGCTTCAGTCAAACTGGGTTAATTTAAGTGAGGATTTGGAACCCACTAAGGATTTGTGCTACTACAACACGACTTATAGCTAGCTAGCTTACCACAGATGCAGGACTGGCATGACGGTGCATATTTACAGTCTAACTGATACCCTATCAAAATTTTTCATTGTTTTCTTACCACTGATTACTCTCAGTGTCTCATACACAGCTCCATACACAACCAAATGAAACCACTCTTTGAAAGCAGAGCTGGCTCATGTTAATATGTGTGATCTGTGCGTCTTTATAAATGTGATGAAATTGGGAAAGTCTTGTGCGCTAATTTTTGTTCTTTAATTTCCGCGTTAAAACCGTTGTACTATTCAACAGCGACAGTGAGGCTTTATGTCAAGTTACGATAATGAAACCGGTGCCTTGAAAGAAGTTTCTGAGCAACATCTAGAAGAAATTTCCTCTTTCGTTAAAGTTCAAAAGGGAACATTGGATCATGGGCGTCCGGAGAAAAAAAATCAGGGCGGGGGGCAACTTTTTTCTTAGGAAATATTTTACTCCCAGAAAAGAGTAAATGCTAGTTCACACAGTGTTGACAAAGGCATGGCCAGGAATTTGTCAAGGGGGGAGGGGGCGAAGCCCATAGACAGACTCTCAGCGCTCCGCGCCACCATGAGTTGGCGCCGAGCGCAAGAAAAGTTTGGCCCAAAATGCTTCCCAGATCGCTGGAAATGGCACTTCTAAGGCCTATTTACCGCATATAAAAAGGAGAAACACTAGCAATATCGTAATATAAACTTTAAAAAATACCAAAAATATGCTGGGGGAGGGGGTGGCTGGGGCCTGAGTGGTGATTTTTTTTTATTCAGTCCCTGTTTTGAGAGTAAGAAAGTTAATTCACACTGAGTGAACGGTTAAAAAATAATGTTATATTTTCTTCGTTTTTTTCTTTATTTTTTCTTCGTTTTTTTCAAGTTTTTGATTTCCCCCTTGCCCCCCTCCGGACGCCCATGCATTGGAAAAGTAACAGTCTATTTAGTCTTTGTAGAATGCAGTCACTCACATTAGAACTAGTACACCGTGGTTGTACTGAATCGGTTCAGTAAGTTTAGCTCAATAGCGCCACCAAATTAGCATTCTATATGACGAAACTAGATATCAGTGTTAGCTAGAACATGTGAACCTTCGCTGATAGATTGCTCCATTGAATCAACAGGCTTATGAAGGAGGAATTGTATGTATTGTTGTATAAATGATAAGTTTAAAGATGATGTGGCTTAAAGGAGCCTGTGCGATGTTTTATTGGTAAAATTGAAGCCCTTGTGGTGTTGCTTATCATGTAACGTATTTCGGGTTAGCCTAATGTTATGAGGGCCTAGTTAACGTGCTGTGGTTAACGTAGGGTACGGTCGAAGAAATGCCTAAGTAAAAGCTGTTTACGAAGTAATTTCTTGCTTGAACCGTATTTCAGTGCAGTGTATAAGTTTATTGTTGTGAGGAATTCTATTTTCGAGATACTGGCAGTGTTGTTGTTAATGGTGTGGGCTAGAATTAGCTAAACGAGGCTTGTGCAAACATAACGTTAGTATGTGAATGGTCGTGGTAGCAGTTGCTAGTGTGGTCACGGACGCTTGTTTGTTGGAAAGAGGGCGCTATTCCAGAATGTTTAATTGCAAGCTGTATATGTTATTATCAAGTTGTTGATATGTTTTGGATATTTTTAAAGCCATTTTTGTTTTCATTTCAGTAATTTACGGCATGGTGAAAGATACAAAGAAAGAATAAACGAACCAGCCAGTAAATTCGTCCGACATAAATTTTAACTGCTAGTCAGTTACAGTGGTATCCAAATTTATGGATGGCTCCTTCTTAATGTCACAATATTTTTGTAACTGAATCAGTGGCGTAGCTAGATATGTTTTGTGGGGGGGGGGGGCAAAGCAAAAAATTCCAACAGATCATCATCTTGATAATTGTACGATCCGAAATTCTGGGGACCTTTTTTTTTTTCTTCATCTCTTTTTCTTCTTCTTTTTGTTTCTTTTTTTTTTTCTTTCCGGGCAATTTGGAGATTTTGAGGCCGATTTTTGATTTTCACGTTGACATACCGATGTGTGATTCTGCTTAAAAACATAAGAAGTGTTGTAAGTATTTCAAATGAATTGTTTTAATTTATTTACGACAGAGACTAGAAATTTCCGACAGAGGCCTTCGGAGGCTTTGTGGGGGGCGATCGCCCCCCTGCCCCCCTCTAGCTACGCCAGTGAACTGAATTGTCAAATTCATGGAGAATAACTCCTTGCTTTAATTCTTGTTTGTAATATGTGTGTTCAGCAACATCTTCAAAGGTACTTGTAGGCCTAAGCAAATATGAAGAGATTTGCAAAATTCTGCAAATTTTTCAAAAGGAAATTTGAGGCGGCTCGTTATTTCCTTTAATAGGACATTATTTAGTCGCCCCAGTTGTAAATACGAAACGTTATTGATTTAATAGCCCAGTATCAAAAGCTGTCTTGTTTTCCTCACAAATTTCTTGTGTTATGTCTGACAACAAAAATATTACATGAAAATCGGAGCGCTATTCTGTAATATTGAACAATTCATAAACAAAACATTTGTAAGGCGACTAATAAAAACCTTCCTTATTAGTTAACCAAACTTAACATTTTTAATGTAAACGTCTCTTAAGGAAACAGCGGGATTAAAAGTAGGTCTACAACAGCGGGTGTTGTTAAAACCTTTTGAAAAGGTTCCAAGAGAGAATAATAATAATGTCAAAGAGCTGATTATGGAATACATTTTGGGTTTATGAAAAAGAAAGCACCTGCATGAGAAAATTAGCATTTAGACAAAGTCAAGTGGTTTACATATAAAGCGGACCTTACATACACTCATTAATGTTGAGAAAACTTTTCCAAGGTAGGTAGCATACCGGTATGCATCTTCCTTAATTGTTGGTTAAATAGATACCTAAGTTGCTCAAAAGAGGACCCTTTTTTAGTAAAAGTTAATCCAAGTTAGTGATTTTTTACTAACTTGGGTACTTCTCTTCTCAACAGTTTAGGATATATAAGTGCCCAACTTGGGCAAAAGTTCACTAGTTTTTTAGAGAAGAAGGAAGAAATCTTTTAAAGATGGAGATTTTGAAATAAAGTTGCTGGCATCTCTACTCTTGGTCCTCTTCAATTTGAAGGCATTAATAAGCAGTCAGGAACATTTGAAAAAATGTTTACTGGCTGTGCAAATAGATAGCAAAATGGGAGGTAGGGGTGTCGTCAGGGCAGTCTGAATGGGAAGGGGGTGTGGGGTGTTCCATTTTTGCCGACTATTGGTTAAAAAGCAGAAAAAATGTTTTCTCGCATAAACAGAATATACATGTTAAACAACATCTTTCATTGTAGCTATACAAGTTGTCTGTAAAAACACAACAAATTTCTGCAAAAAGGAAAATACAGAAAATATATGTTAAAAAGTCTGTAAAGTGACAGATAATTTTTACAGTGTAAAGGAAACAAAATGCCTACAGAACAAATGACCGGTATACCGCGAAGCAAGTCTATGCGGCGCAGCGCCCCGAGCGGCAACGACCAAGTTTGGGCCAGGTGGTGAGTCGTCGGAAATTCTGGACCATTTCAAAATTATGGGCATAGGAGTGAAGCATCTTCAAGGCGTTAATGGGCAGTAAACTCACCAAAATTTTGAACAGTTTTTTATGATTGCTTTACTCAGAGTAACAGCTGGTCGAGTCATTGATGCAGGAAATTGTGAACGGGATGAGCGGGTGATTGTAGGGATTGTATGTGGTTTGGAACAGTATTATTACTCGAGCTGTCATTCGTGAAGAACACCTAATTATGCCAAGTACCAGTGACGGGTGCGAGAGAAGCGCGCCAAAAAATGTGGCTTTTTCAAGAAAGTTTAGAAGTCCAGAGTCTAACACATTGCACTGAAGGCTGTTCTTCTTTAAACGATTAGCCTATGCTTTTAAGAACCAGATGTTGTTGGGGAAAACGGGGTAGGCGACAGTATTGTGTGCCATCAACTTTGGCACCAACTGAATGAAATCATATCAGAAGTTGCAGATCAAGGCGTTGGATAATTATTCCATGTAACGACATTGTTCGTTGTGTCTCCATTGTTATTCATACTATACATACAGGACCAATGTCGACCTTGGCCTTATTACGGTTGAGGACATGAGAATTACGTCAGAAAATCACAAATTTTTCACTATAGTTATGAATCTTACCCACGGGCCCCTCAAGCATGGAGAAAAATTGGCATCCCAAACCCTCTTAACTTGCTGAAAATCGCACTCTGATATACATCCGTAACTCAATTATGCCTCTACCCTGCATGTGTCACAAGTATATAAGGTGGAACTTTGGTACAAAACAGGTGTGGCGCCAGAATTTGTCCGATAGGATACAAAGTTGCCACACGAAGCAACACATCGCCATGAAGCCCCGATGGATGCGATGGTTTATGGGAAAGGTGGAGACAGTGGGTGAGGAGGGGACTGGGCTACAACTTTTTCTTAAAGGGGAACTTTCATCATCCCAGACAGTTCCAATTCTCCCAACTATGCAACTTCTAGCTCCTCCCATAACTGTATAAAGCTACTCCTTGTGCAGGAATAAATCTGTTTCATTGCTTAAGGCCATGTCCTATATAGTGAGCATACAAGGCTATAAAATGTAATAAAAGCACTCTCTCTGCCTTGTGTGGACTGTGAGCTACTCTGTATCTTTCAAATTTTCAAACTTTGATGTCAATCAAAGAGCAGTCACCAACTGCGAATTTTCATACCCCTAAACTAAAAAAATATACTTTGGGGTGATGACTGTCTGTCTTTAAGAACCTTTCTATGACAACATATGTGCACAATATAAATGTATATACAATTGATGCACCAAGTGAAGTGCAGTTTTAGTGTTTTTCCGGAAAGTCTAACTTTCGGAAATTTTTTGCACTCGAAGCTCGCAAAATTCAGTGGTTCATATAAAGAGTACAATACATCGCTTTCAAGGTGGCTGGTACAATCAGAGATAACATGTACTTTGTACAAGGACCCCGTCTGTTTGGTGATGCTAAAAACCCGCCGCCGTGAATCGCTTACCTCAAAGTGCGATAAATAAAAGAGAACAACTACGCGGCTGGGGATAAAATTCCCAACCTTTAGAGAAAACCGTGTAAATTATCTATAAGTTACTCTATAGAGTGGGCTGTGTACTGTTAAGCTATTTGGAACAGAACTATTTCAGAAACGGAAACAAAGAAAAAATTCAAATGCGAGCGAAGCAGGCCAAAATTTTGTAGTTTTCTTTTAGAAGAATCTGCCCTCCTCGAGATCAAGAAAACAGTTTAACAACCCGTGGGGAAAACATGCTTTATCGTATGCACTATAAAGGCTCCCCGACAAAATTGGAAACTTCCCCTACAGGTAGATCGACATAGCCCCATGTCCTTCAGATGGCGCCATTGTTGATACCAGCAGTGTAGATTGCATAAAACTGCACTCTATCACACAATTTGTCACTGCATGCGAGTCAGCGTCTACCTGCTCGCACGGGAAGCCAGCGAGACTGCATGTAGCAAGTTATAACTGTATTTGCTATCTCCCACGACTCAGTTGGCTTAAGGAGGTCTTTTCTAAGGATTCAATGACTTGACTCGAGCTCAAGTGGTGGTATCGGTACGATCCTAGACGCCAGTATGGTGGAATGGGGTGGCAAATATTCCCCTTCAAACCATCCCCGGCTGCCATTTTATTCGCCCTGTCCTTCCTTGTTTCTCTCCCTTTCCATCCTTCCTCCATTTTGCTGACTGTGGTAAAATTTTGTCGACTGACCGTGGCACGATATCACATGAACGATATCACCGACACAGCGGCGTGTCCAGGATTTCGGAGGGGGGGGGGGGGCACTGCCTGTGATTCTCCTGACTGATATGTAGAAGTGATGTAACAGGAGCTGTTGTCACAAAGTGCACCAAACGTGCATCACCAGCGCGAAGCACGAGTCTGCACCCGTACGGTTCCTGTTTTAGGGCCCCTGGCGGGATCCAGAAGTGGAGCCTCGTTCGGGTCAACGGACGAAGCTCCCGGAAGCTCTTACAATACAAGATAAGACCGCCAAAAATTGGTTCCAGAGGCTCTATTTATCAGGTTTTATTTCATTTCATACTTTGTGTAATGTGATATTAATGACTGAGAGCACTGGCCAATCAAAAGGCAGCAAATGAACTCCGGAATATATCCATGAAATAAACAGTTCTTGATTTATTTTATTTTGACCAATTGAAGAGCTGGTTTTCTCGTCACAGATAAATACAGTGGGTAATTTAATCTACACGCTTATTACTTTCAACACGCTACACTCGTTTAGGGAAAAGGGCTATTTCGGGTGCATTAACCAAATGTAATTGGGCCATATTTGTGGGCAGGGGCGTCAATCCGTATTCAAATGTGGGGGGGGGGGACATACATGACTTAGCACAAACCAATCCCTTTGGTTTTGAGAGGGTTGTCTTCCTATAGGCCCCTTCCTCCCCCCCCCCTTATGATGACTGACGCCTTATTCTAATAAGAATTATCATTCCACAGTTAACATGACCATCATAGATGCAGGGGCGTCAATCCGTATTCAAATGTGTGTGTGTGTGGGGGGGGGGGGTGAGAACGGGGGACATACATGACTTAGCACAAACCAATACCTTTGATTTTGAAGAGGGGGTGTCTTCCTATAAGCCCTTTCCTCCTCCTCCCCCCTTCCTTATGATGATTGACGCCCTATTCTAATAAGAATTATCATTTCAAAGTTAACATGACCATCATAGATGATCTGCCAGGTGAAATACACGGAGTCCACGGAATTACTTCAAGATGTTATTTTCACCATCTCCCAAAATAGCTGAACCACGCTTCGCAGCATGGATCATTGTCGGAGATCATGGACCCGACCAGGTCCGTTGCTAGAGTGACATGTTTTGGGGTGTGAAGGTCCCCAATTCCGACTGGCTGGATGTTTTTCCAACTGAGTGGAGGGGTGTAAATTGTACTTTTATTTATGCGCTCGGCGTTTTGTATACGGCAGTGGGTATCCTCCCTGTGTCACTACATAAATGTGTCGTCTTGGGGGAGGGGTCTAAGGGAAGGGAGCGTCCCCTCCCCTTTGAGAAATTTTTGTTAATTTAAGGCTGCTTAGGTGCAAAACGGTGCTATCTTTGGGATATTTTTGGAGCTGATCGTGTATGACCGGAAAATGTCCATAATTTAGTGATTTCTAATTTTTCCGACTGACTGGATGTTTTTACTAACTGCAGTGGCGGCGCGTAAATTGCACCTTTTGTATGCACCCTGCGTTTGTATACAGCAGTGGGTATCCTTCCTTTGTCACTTTATAAAGGTGTCATCCTGGGGGAGGGGCCCCCCTCCCCTTTGAAAAATTTTTGTTAATTTAAGGCTGCTTAGGTGCAAAATGGTGCTATCACTGGGATATTTTTGGAGCTGATCGTAGTATAGCAAAGGTGTGAAGGACTAGCAGGGGAGTTTTCAGAATGTTTTTTAGTCGTAAGTGTATTAACAATCACCATCTATACCGATAATGGCTTCGGCGAAGCGCTCGGTAATAAAATTTGCAAAATGTTTAACGGCAACAACGTATTTTCAACCTTCCACATCATGCTACAAATTAGACTGAATGCAGTGGCGTACCCAGGATTTCTCTCAAGGGGGGTGGCAAGCAGTTTGTTGTGTGACCGCCGGCCTGGGGGAGGGGGTCCCCTCCCCCTCCCCTTTGAAATTTTTTGAAAAATTAGGTGTCCTTACATGCAATCTGGTGCCACATATGTTACCTTTTGGAATAAAGTTTGTGTTAAAAAATTTACTTTTTCTAGGAACTAAAAAATAGGCATCAGTGAGGGGGCATAACCCAGTGGGGAATCCCCCTCTCCTTTGCAAAATTTTGAACAACTTGGTATTCTTACATGCAATCTGGTGCCAAATATGCTACATTTTGAAGTAAATTTGTGTTAAAAAATTTACGTATTTTTAAGAACTTAAAAAAACCGGAATAAGTGAGGGGGGGGGGGCATGGCCGAATGGCCCTCCCCTCTGCGTACGCCACTGATTGAATGATCCCATATTGATGCGAGGCCCCTTCAGATGTTTGGAGATGTATGTCTGTTTTCGGAGAGTGTTGTGATCAGAATAGTTCCATGTATAATTACTATTTTAATGGTCATGAGAACGAGTGCAAACCGTGACGTATGCGCGCGAAGCGCGACGAAATTTTGTCATTAAAGAAGATTTCCCTGACGAAATCTGCATTCAGAATCTGCATCGAGATACTTAACAATTGCCCAACAAACCTACATGCCACTTACAAAGCCAGTGAAATAGAGCCACGACACTACTCTTTTACGCAAATGTGGTGGGGGGTGGGCATTTGATATTGTGTCCCCCACCGATCGAAATGTGGGGGGACTTGTCCCCCGTCCCCCCAGGATTGACGCCCATGTTTGTGGGAATTATATTAAGGTGGGGTAAGGGTTTAAAACTGCAAGAGGAATTGACGAAGGCGCAGTGACTTATTTCCGACAGTGGGGAAGAAGGTACTCTACAAATAATTCTCTTTTCATTGCATAGCCCGATCCAGAACACAGTGGCGTAGCTAGGGTTTGTGGCGCCCTGGGCAAGAAACGAAATTGGCCCCCCTACCCCATCTTCCGGGGGGGGGGTAATCTTAAGAGTACTTACACAACTCAAGATCTTAGATAGCGCAAATGTCCATGGGCGTCCGCAGACAAAATTCAGGGGGAAAATTTTTAGGGGGGCCAAACTTTTTTTCATGGGAAATATTTTACTCCCAGAAAAGAGTCTAGATCAGTGCTACTTCACACAGTGTTGACAAAGGCGTAGCCAGGAATTTTTCAAGGGGGGAGGGACGAAGCCCAGAGACAAGAAAATTTTGGCCAAAAATGCTTCCCAGATCGCTGAAAATGGTACTTCCAAGGCCTATTTACCGCATATAAAAAGGGGAAACACTAGCAATATCATAAATATTATTTTATTAAAAGATGAAATTGCTATGTCAATATCATGCTCATGGCAAATGGTAGGTCCAACATTTTTTTAAGTGATCTCGATTTCGCCCCCCCCCCCAGAAGTGGCGCCCGGGGCAATTGCCCCCTTGCCCCCCTAGCTACGCTACTGCCAGAACACAACTAAGACATATTTTGTAGGTATTCCTGACAGCGAATGGACCAATCCTAATCGTTATATGGTGGCGGTTTCAGCAAAGTGTCAGAGGGATGATTCCTACAGAGAGAGAGAGGGGGTGTCAGGGACCAAAGCCGACCTCAGCCCGACTGAGGTTAGGACTGAGGTCAGAAAATATTGCATTCCAAATGAGCAGATGACAGGAAACTCCACTCTACTACACAACTGACTGGAATATGTCTAGTAAGGTACCATTCGTGCATGCGTTGCCAGTATGAGAGAAAATCCGGCATTCCAAACGCCACGGGAAACTGCACCCTAAGCCAATATGACAAATTTGTCACAGTGACTACAGTTTTGCTAGTGACATTCTTCAACCTGTGTAGCCTACAAGGCTATTTTCACCAACTTCCGGGAGAAAATCTGGCATCCCTAAATCACACAAGATTGCAGGAAATCGCACTTTAAATTTCTGAGACACAAACTGGCCACTATAATTTTGCGTCTACTTAGACTCTTCAGAGTTTGTTCAGAGAATTTTATTTAACAACCTCTGTAAAAATGTCTCTGCTTGTTGCTGTTCCATGAAATTATTCACTCAGAGGGTGGCCGTGGGATCAAGACAGTACAGACTTACGTTTATATGAGCGATTAATTTCTTACGCCCTCACGACTGGAAATCAACTAGCGCGTTTGCTTCCCAAGAGCGCAGAAGTGTGCGTCAAGTGTTCGGATAATACACAGAGAAAAATGTATTCCGCGCGTATAGAACGCGTTGTAAAAAGACACGCACGCTAACCTCTTTTACAGTAACAATGAAATTTTCTGTAACGTAGGCGTTCTAATTTCCCTACTCAGATCGCCGAAAAGAACGGGGCGCATGTCAAATTCACACTTCGATATTTGCGTCTCTACGAGGAGTCACTGAGCGTAACAGTGTAGGTATAGAGGTTCTTCACGTGGCGTCATCGCGTTTCAATTTGGCATACTGGCCGTCACTGAACATGCGCAGAAGGTGTGTTATCGATACGGGCGCACGATACGGTCTTAGTTACAATTGTTGTACCATGGACGCCTAGCCGTCAAAATAGAGAGACGCGCAACGCAGTGACGTCGGTGAAAAACCTCTATAGTAGTTTGGAATCTATGCTTGTAATATCTTTGGTCAGTACTAGTAACAAGCGCGTCTACATTGTGTACTGTTCATTTACGTTGCTATCATTAATGTTAAATCATTCCGTAACGAGACGCTAGTCACACGTCCTATCCTATAAAGAGTACGCTGGGTCGGTAAAAGGTCGCGTTGTTTCTTACAAGCTTACTACGGGGAAGAAATTTGTGCATTCGTTTTTTATACATTTCAAGTTCCCTGTCAGTGCAGTGTTTTCTCTTGGAACTGAAACCAGAAAGCCATTTCTGGACAATTTGACTGTTGGCCTTTGACCTTTAAATTTAACCTCTACCTTTGACCTTTTCTTTCGGGGTTTGCGAGACACAAGTTCCCACTCCGGGTACCTTCCCACGAAGTTTGAAGAAAATCAGTTAAGCCGACTACGATTTTTTAAACAAAATTTGTACATCTGACCCTCTGTCACGTGACCTTTTTCCTCAGTTGCTATGGCAACCACATAGTTTGGTAGACTTGCCATCCCTATCATACGTGTAAAGTTCCCTGTACGTGCAAGGGTTCCTTTTGTAATTATAGCCAAAACAACAATTTTGCACACTTTGACCATTGACCTCTGACCCCTGACCTGCGACCTTTACTTCCGGGTGGGAGCCCGTATTTCCAACTCTTGAGTTCCTTCCTACCAACTTTGAAAAGAATCGGTTTAGCCGTTTAGTAGCAGTTTTCAAAATAAGAAGATGTAAATTTGACCTTCTGTCACGTGACCTTTGACCTTGGTTGCCATGGTAACCAAATATTTTGCAAGTAGTAGATACGTTTATTGTGTGTGTGAAGTTCCAGGTAAATGGGATGTTTCCTTTTGGAATTATACTAAAAATTCTAAAAATTCAAAAATTGTGATTTTTCACCAAATTTGACCTTTGACCTTCACTTCCGGGGTGTGTTAGACAAAAGTTCTTACACTGGGGTACCTTCCCACCAAGTAACAAAATAAGAAAATGTACATTTGACCTTCTGTCACGTGATCTTTGACCTTGGTTGCCATGGCGACCATATATTTGTATGGTACTAGACACATTTAATATATGTGCGTAGTTTCAATTGAGTGCGATGTTTCTTTTTGAAATAATACTAAAAAAGTGATTTTTGAATTTTTCACCAAATTTGACCTTTGACCTCTGACCTTTGACCTTTACTTCCGAGGGTCTGCGAGACACAAGTTTCCACCCTGGGGTACCTTCCCATCAAGTTTGAAAAGAGTCGGTCTTGCCCACAAGGAAGAGTTCATGTCACACTTTTTTGGCTTAAAAATGGTTATTTTCCCTTTCATCACCTAACCTTTGACCTTGGTTGCCATGGGAACCACACATTTTAGTAGTACTAGATATGTTTATTATGTCTGTGAAATTTCATGTCAATGGGATGTTCCCTCTTGGAGTTATTGTAAAAAAGTGATTTTCACATAATTTGACCTCTGAACTTTGACCTTTACTTCCGGAAGTGATTGTAGCACTGGGGTTCTACCTAGGGCACCTTCCCACCAAGTTTGAAGAAAATCGGCGTCACCGTTTGGGAGATATTAGCAAAACAAAATTGGACACACACACACACCCTCACACTCACACACACATGGACACGTTTTGACCCCTCCTTCAGTTATGGACTTCTGGTCACCCTGGGGTATCTCACCATGGGTTAGCCCCTTAGACCAGTAACTTGGGAAAATTAACTGTTACCATGGCAACCGTTGCTATTTTAGCTGGTATTTTGTATGAAGCCCAACAGGCCAAGTGACTACAATATCTCATCATCCTCACGGAGCGATGAGATAAAAATATTGTATGGGTGACAGACCATCACCGAAGCCGAAAACATATGCATGTTTGTATTTAATTTTGATTGTGCGGTTATCTAGCCGGCACTAGGCTGGAACTTAGCTGGGATTTGTGATTGCTAAAACCAGTGGTTTTGCACTGGTGTGTTAAAGACAGTTTATACAAGGGCTGAAACCGAAATTTACCCCAGATTTTGCTATATTTTATCGATATCTTAGACTATCAAATTTCGAAATACTAACAAATAAAATAGGACTGACGCCCTACAATAGTTTTTTTTTCTTTTTTGTTTTTTGAAAGAATATGCTATATGAATATTGCCATAGTGTTAAATAACCAAAAACCAATCCGAGTGATAGATTGTAAATATTAAATAACATTGCATTATTCTCACACATATCATACATATGCCAAATATACATGTTCCAATCTGTGGAACCACTTTACTCGGGGACTTTTTTGCCCACGACCGGTCGGTAAGTGAGACCAGTGCTTCGGAAAGGCGTCTTCAAAATGACAGTCATCAACATCAGGAGAGGGGAATTTTGTATTGAATTTTAATAAAGCCCGTAGTTAAAGTTAGGTATATAATTAATTTTAGCAGAGGCCGGCAATCCTTTCAGTTGTGTTTGACTTCCCGTTGCAGTGTGTTGCAATAGAGTAGCCATAGTTTGACAACAGCAGGAACGGGTATACAAGTCCTGACTTACGTAAATCAGGGGAAAATAAATGGCGGCTCACCAGGCGATCCAGCCTGTCTCTCGAAGCAAAAGAGCATTTGTAAACAGTGTTCAACCAGAGAGTTGCAACTTCCTGGTTCAACAGAGCACTGACTTAACCGGGGTTTAGGCGTAATGTTCTACTACATAATAGGTCCCTGCGATTTCGGGACTTAGCCGAAACCTAGCCGGAGACATACGGTTAAACGATTCCCTGTCACCGAGACTTACAAGTTTACACAGGATATAAGCGGGGATGCACAGTATTTCAAACGTGCCCCTTCCAATAAGTCCCCGGATGCTCCCTTCGCCGGTGCCCGGGGCCTCATGGTATTCCATTATCAAGTAAACTTACTTTTCGCTGCACTCACTTTTCTTTAAACTCTAGAGTTATAGGTCCAAAATAAGAGAATAGAAATGTCCAAGTATGTTTCTTGACAACCTCACAAATTCTAGTGAACGAGCCTTCAGTATAAAAGTGCGTTCACACCAAATTCGAAATCTGCTGCGTATTGCGCCGCAGGAGCTGCACAGCAAATCACTTTGTACGTATTTCTATTGATCCGTTCACACCAAGGAGGTGTTCCTGACAACTCCCTGTTCACACCAAAATCGCGTCCCGAAAAGCGTTTTGCGGGAAACGCGGCGGGTCCCGCATCTGTCGATCTCAGACTGATTCAAAGCGGGAATCGTGTGATTTTTGTTCGGAGAACAATAGTAGCTCGCCATACAACAGGCACACAGGTGTTTGAATTTTTCATTGTGCTGTGCAGACTGCATACAGAGCATGGTGCCTGAGGAGGGTGTTAGAGAGTTAAATGTTTGAGAGTCGAAGCTGAAAGAAAATTCCCAATTTTTTGTTACAAAATTAGTTCCAATAAGGAACGCAATGGTTTTTAGGCATTACATATAAAGTGAAATAGCCAAGCAAATCTTTTTCGTTAGGTTAGGCTAGAGCAAAGTAATATCTCTATTCCTACTCTGTATGATTTGTATGTTTTCTCAGGGTAGCTTTTTTGGAGAGGGAAAATCAAATAATTTTCATTTATGCAGGACAGAATGAGTCGCACCCTAAAGTTTCGGTCCATGGGCTGTAATTTCAATGACATTGATGGGTACGGGATCTAGAGGCAAATAGCGCAGCTAATGCGCGACGAAAAAGAATCAGACTTTAAAAACTGCTTAAGGTGTTATCTCATTTTTTATTACACAAATAGTATCCGTGTCGTATCCTTCCCTTCCCATATCACCACACAGTTGCTGATTTGTGAATTTTGTTTACCAAAACATAGTTTACATTCCCTTTTTAAATTATTGATATATTTTTGGCCCGTGCATGTACAAAAAGAGCCAGAAAATACCCCACATCATCTTCGGCGTAGGTTATTTTACAAGTGACTCTCAAAAGCCCGCGGCGGGAATCGCGCGTTTTTGTGTGAACGCACCTTAAGGCCTGTATTAAATAAAGGTTGCGCTGTTTCCTCAAAAGGGAACTCCGAGTAAGTGTTCAGCGCGACTTACGAACTGTAAGATTTATAAGTTATATTTATAACCCCGATGCAGTTTATAGAACAGTCGATGGTGATCAGTCAGCTGTTTTACAGAGATTAAAATCTTTTGATTGATGACACGGTCCAGTTCACACAGCAAGAATGGAGATCATACTTGCTTTTCAAACTTCTTCCATGACGAGGGCTTTTTTCCATAACTTTATGAAGGAAGCTTGATGAAATATAACTCAATCAAGAGCCGATATATGTCCTGAAACTTTGAAGCCCTTTTCCTTATCTTATTTTATCGACTTTCCGAAGTAGAATGTTAAAAAACTTTGGTATACCGTGTTGGCAAATGAACCTGTTCATAGTATCTAATAGGTTATTCTGGGAAGAAATTAGTTAACTTGGATATAGGGACATCAACTAGTGCATATACGATCGAAGTACTAATACCACAAAATTCTGCCAGCATCAAATATGGAACTCAAACATAAGTATTTGTTGTTTCAGAATTGTAACTATGTACATTCATCACACCCGGTTTGGCACCACATGACTTTTAAATACCGTAACTGAAATCATATTTCGTCTAGGTTATTTGTAAGATAGCTTTGAAAGCAGTGTTTAACACTGACGGGACGTAGCCGCATCGCCGGATAATTTTTCTGACACCTGGAAGGGGGGGGGGGGGATTGTAGTGACGCAACTGCGCCGATGGGACTGCGAAAGCGGGAAATCCTCCAACCGCAGAATGGGGTTCATGGGCCAGCCTCATTGTGCCTGGTGAAGTCTATGAGGCAACGCCACCGCTTGGGCTTGCAGAGGGCGAAGCCCTTGGAAGCTGTCAGGAATCTACAAATTAACATGGGGAAGAATCATTTAACTATTTTCAAAAACACTGGACCCACACTTAACAAACCAAAAGATGATGATTTGACCATTTTTGTAAGTTGGACTAACTCAGTCATACCAACAACCAGTCAATTTGAGGATTTAGGGGATTTGTGTGCATTTCTGAACCTGACGTTAAGTGACACTGAATTAAAGGTTGAACACCTGCCATAACGACCCTATTCGAATCATGACTCTCAGAGAAGGTAAAAGATTTTAATTGGCAAGCATGGTTCAGGTATGAATGACCCAACGTAGTCGAAGATAGTGACATTTTCCTCTCCCCCTTTGTGGCGTGAAATATTTCACTGTATGAAAATGACATTTAATGCGCACTTAATAGACTACGTACTACGATTTCAATTGCGGCCTTTTTCTTATAACACTCCCACGGACGGCTTGCGGGTTTGACATGTCAATTTGTTCAAAACACTTTCCTGTCAAAACACTTTTCTGTCTAAACTGAGGATTGGGTGACTGAGACGTCATGGCTATGTATACCCAGAAGAAAAAAAAAACAGTTGGGAATTTTCAACTGGTTCCAACTGGAAGCAATTGGAAAATTTCCAAGCTGTGTTTTTGGACCAGTTGGAAAAATTCACAACTGTTTCCAGTTGTGACCATGTTTCCAAGCTGTGTTTTTGGACCAGTTGGAAAAATTCACAACTGTTTCCAATTGTGATCATGTTTCCAACCGGGATCAACTGTTTTCAACTGGGTACCCTTTTCCAGTTAAGTTGAACTGGATCCAGGAGAACGGGCACCCAATCAATGAGCACCCTTAAGCCACGAATGTGTGGCTCAAAGAAGGGTAATTCAGATGTAATTGGTGAACTTCGAAATGCATTTAAGCATTGGCGTGCTTTTTACGTGCTAAAAACGGACACGGCCAGACCGGCGAAAGGATCACTACATATGGCCAACAACCAAAAAACCGAACACCAACAACACAAACCACCAAAATCGCCCAGAACACCAGACCGAATCCCTCGACCAGCGAGGACACTCCAGCTCCGGTACGGCTTCTTGAAGTCTGTAACAACCAACAGAAACCACAAAAGAAACCACCACTTTGAGGCAAGTCCAAAACATGTATTACATTACATGTAACAGCATTGTTATTCTGTGTTAAGTCTCATGTATTTAGTATGTAGAGATTGAGATATACTTAACATAACAAAAATGATAAAAACAAATCAGTAATAGGCTTACCCTGTTATAAACTGTTAAAATGTGTTAATTGCAAATTTTGGAAATAAAATTTAAAAATGGAACCATCACAAAACATCCTACAAAATGACTGAGCTGATAAAATGCATTTTAGCTCGATTATGCAAATTAGGTAAAGCCAGTTGAATATGACCATTTGGAAATGGTTCAAACCAGTTGGAAACAGTTGAAACCAGTTGGAAATTATTCCAACTGGTTTGACATGCCATTTAAAATTTTCCAACTGGTAACAATAATTACTGGAACCAGTTGAGAATTTCCAACTGTTTTTTCTTTCTTAGATTCAACTGGACTTTAAGGCAGATTTTTATTACCCCAGACAGTTCCAATTCTCCCAACCTACTTACTCCTAGCCTGTCCCACATCCAACTAAAACTCATCTTTATCCAGACACAATCCTAGTTTATTGCTTCAGGGCATACACTAGTGAGCATACAAGCTCTTAATGTGTAATCAGAACACTCTCAGTGAATGCTGTGTAATATGAGGTACTCTGCATTTTTTTAATTTGATTTCAATCAAAGAGCTGTACCTATTGAGATTTTTGATATACATAGGGTGAAATTATAGTTTGGGGGGATGGGTGACATGCCCTTATAGAGATTCTCAAATGATTCCAACTATTTTCAACTTCGACTGATCTCAACTGCTCTCTGAATTTTCCAACTGTTTCAACTGTTTCATACCAAAAATGCAAAACAAATAAACTTCCATTTCCATGTATTGTCTCATGTCAATTTAATATAGGCGATCCAGTAATATGGAATACATGTATAGTCAGGACCGTTCAGTCCAAAGCTTCATTTAACTTCTGTTGTCTTGCACCAGTTATTTTCTTCACTGAATGCAAAATACTGGAAAAGTCACATAAAATATATATTTAGAAAGCTCAGTTAAAAAACCAGGTTCAAACTGTTTGAATGGTAATGTAGGGACGGGAGTGTGATGTAGAAGAACAGGGTAGCTAATTATATGCAATATAAGTAATAGGTAAAGAATATAAGTAACCTAATAATAAAATAGCCTAAAATTCAAAGACAATCAAATAAAAAATATAGTAAGAGTAAATGATCAATACTTCAACAACACCTCAACCACTCGACAATTCAACCCTTGATACCCCCAACTAGTGCTGTTCTCATTCACAACTTGGCACTACAGGTACATGGATGGAATCCAACTGTACTCATCAGTTATTTCACCTATTTCCAACTGGACTCCTTTCCCAACAGTGTTTCAGTTGAATTTCCAAAACCCAACTGTGTTTCAGTACAAAGCAACTGGGTCCAACTGGTCTCGAAATTTCCAGATGGGACTTTGCCATGGTCCAGTTGGAAACACATGAGACCAGTTGGATACAGTTGGGATTACCAAGGAATCCAGTTGGAAACAGTTGAGACCAGTTGGACACAATTAAAACCAGTTGCAATATCCAACTGGAATCAACTGTTTTTTTCTCCTGGGTAATTCATACACACGCTCATCCCGTGCACTTGATTGGTCGTGTGGGCGTGACCAAATGTTTTGTTTACCACTGCACGCACGAGTTCACTGTACATACTGTACAACGCGCGTACGGTGTAGAAGTCTGTGGCGGGTAACGGTCGCGTTGCTTACACATCGCTTGGGGTCTTTTCATTGGTGCAAGACTTATGCATAAAATTTGAAAACAAAGGTTACCATTGGAAAGTTTACATGATAACCAATCCAGCAATGCATGAACATTGTCGATCCAAGCTTATTTGTACAAACAGCAGTAGGTCAAAAGTTCATAGCTATTGCTTGCCATGCAAAAAGATGCCTTCGAAATCTGTCCAGGTCCCTATGTAAAAGTCAAATAATATCGATATATTTTTATGTCACTCAGAAGCTGAGACATAGTAGAACATGGAACTGAATGAACATCACTGTAATTTTGCTATGCAACAGAGCACGAGCGATCGAAAGTTCGTATCCGCACTGTTTTCCACAGAGCGTATTTTCGTTGCGTGGGAGACGCTAACACAAGCTGTATGGGTTTAAGTAACAAATTGATATGTGCTACAGGGGTATTGTGGGTGGGGAGGGTTGATGCTGGTAAGAGTCGAAAACACTAATTCCACTGAAGCTGTCCAACAGGAAGTAATACTGACGAAAATGTCTGTGTTGGAAGTGCGCGAAACGCGCCGAATTGTTGTAATTTAAAGACAGTTTAGAACTTTTTACGTCATTTTTCATTATCAAAGTTATCGTTAAATTTAATTTGATCCCTCTTTCCCTTCTTCTTTCCTTCAACTTGCCTTTCAAGTAGAGCAGTTTGAGTTGACCTTGCCTGCCGAAACAGTCCAATGGCGTTTTTCCCTGGAAGATACCGCTGTTCGTTGAGAAGGATCAGTAATGGTTGGGGTTGCATAGGGCTATGGAAAAACAGTTTCACTAAACCTGCAATATCAGTGCATCAAAACTATGCACAGTGGATGCCCGAATAAGACTTTTTATACTTTAATGATTTGCTTCTTTTTACTTACTCTCAGTAAACCCTGAAAAGATTAACCAGAGTTATGGTCACAGCTTACCCAACAACTTCCTAGTTAAAAGTATGCAAGGAAAGTAGGCTAAATTTGCCCACGTAAAAGTTTTAATATTTAACCAAGACTTCAAATCAATTATTAATTTAACCAGAAAAATGTTACTTTTGAACCCAATTTTTCTGATATTTCTTAACCAGGAAATGCTTGGCTAAATATTTGAACACCATCCTGGTTTACATTTAACTAGGGAGGCTTTTTAAGGTCGATCCATACTGCAGTTTAGCACCGCCTTTACAAATATCAGCTTGGTAATTTCATGCATAATTTTGTTAATTACAAGTTGTTAAAATGCTACAGTAATTTTTATGTTCAAAATAGGCATTATCATGATTATGATACCAGGAAAAAGTATCTGCTCACTATTCCCTACTCTAGAACGTGTCTCACCAAGACTCAGATTAGACACTCTTCTGTGGAATTCCCTTCATGATCACATTAGGCATTGCGCTTCCCTTTATTCTTTTAAAGTCAAGTATAAACAGCTCTTCTTGACACTCCAAACATTTAAGGTTGGGTTAAAAACCGTTTCTGTTATGATAAATGTTCTTTTGTTCAGCTTGTCACTTTTTGTTATCTTTCTGCTTACTTCAATAGTATGTTTCTCTGTTCAGGGGGCCAGGCTTAGTAAAAGTATCTATCTCTGCTTCCTTCTGGCTCCTTTCACCTTTAATGCTAATATGCTTTCTTAATATGCTGTGTTGTGCATTAAAGTTATTTGTTAGTATTCCGAAGTGAAAAATAAAACTTGAAACAGATAAGATCCCTTACACGTTATATACGAGGTTTTTTTTTATCCAAATGGCCTTTGACCCCCAAAACAATAGGGTTCCACTAATAACTATGACGCATGAAATTCTAAGTATGATTTGTAACTTGAGGTATATTGTTTGCGAGGTTTTTACTTTTTTACCTCTAGTGACCTCAAATGGTCGTCGACCTGAATTAAAAAACAAGAAGATTCTTTCTCTTAGTATGAAAAGTCTAGTCCCAAGAGTAAAAAATATCTCATTCACATATTGAGATAACGTGTTTACCAGCAATTTAAAAGTTTTTCGCAGTTTCACCTTCAGTAACCTCAGATAACCTTTTCCTCTAACAAGATCAATAGGGTCCACTACTGACCATGACACGTCCGAACGCTAGGTGTGAAAAGCATCAATCCTTCATAACTTTGAGATATTGCGTTTACAAGGGTTTGGGTGTTTGACATCTGGTGACCTCAAATGAATTCTGACCTCCACCAAAACCAGTAAGGTTCTTTCTATGAATACGATATGTCTCTACGCAAAGTATAAAAAGAAGCCATCATTCCTATCTTGAGATAATATATTTACCAGCTAGGCGTCACAAGCATACACGCACTTACATACACGCATACATGCATTCATACACATACACACACACACACTTGCCAGCCTTATTGCATGGTCTAGTCATCCACCTCTCACGCGGGTGGCTCAGGGTTCGATTCACAGGTCGAGCCTTACCAAACACTTTAAAATGGAACCTACTGCCGTTGTGCTTGGTGCTCAGCATAAGCAATGGCGTGAGGGAAAATAAACCAGTGCCCTACAATTGGAAAAAGGCCGTGGACACCGCTAGATTAAACCAAAAGGTTATACGTTTAGGCATTAAACCCTATCTAACTAACTAACAAACAAACTTATTACATGGATTCCTTTCGCCATAAAAAAATGTTTAATCAGTATGTACTATAGAATGCATTGTGATCAGCAAGTGTATTTGGCTTAAAGAAAAAATAACTTGTAAAAAGAAAGTTTCCTTTATGATGCGCAAAAGGTTTGCAAATTTCAAGAGCTTTCCCAGCCTTGGACTCCGCATGGGCCCTTGGACTCCACATGGGGTCCTAACCGGAACCCTGGGCGCTCTCCAGAAACGTTATGCGCTTTCGTGCCCCTGCACATTCCTTCGGTCCATTCCATCCTGATCCCCAAGATGTTTACATATTTTTCAAAAGCAGTTCTCGGCTTCTTCCTTGGCTCTTCATTTCGCCCTTATCCCGAAAAGTTTGAGAATAACTGCTATGGAATACTGAGACTAGTTTTTCGTAGAAGTCTGTCACTGTAAACAAATTGATAAGGAAATAACAATAACAACAGCATAGGTTGCCTATCTGTTTCTACTCGGAGAGCGGTGTGCTGAAGGAGACCTTTACTGTGAACTTCCATTTAGTTGAGGGCCCTTAAAAGTTCTTGAAAGTACCTGAGTGAGATGCAACATCAGGCGCGTATACAGTTGGCCATGAGCGTACGGAGAAAATTTTTGTTTTTCATACCTCCCAGATGGCCGGAAATGGCCCTTCCCATGTTTGACAGTGGCCCCTTTGACGTTCCCTTAAACAGTTTTGTTTGAAGAAACGGAGGATTCAAGACGATTTTAAACACATATTTCCTCTCGGTTATCATGACTAGCACATTCCCTAAATAAGGTTAGAACGTCAGAACGTAATTTTTCATGACGAATATAAATCTAGAATGCAATACTACACAGGCAATGTATCCGAAAATTCGTCAAAATACCTGGACAGACGGCAGATAATCTGAACAGACGTCGAAACACAGTGACTCTCTTGAGGTCAGTATACATAGAGTGAAAATAAAGATTTTACTAAGACCGACCACTGTTGGTCCATAACAGTGGACAGTGGGGTACCCAGGATTTCTCTGAAGGGGGCATGCAGTTTGTTGTGTGATAACTGGCCTGGGGGGTCTAAGGGGAGGGATCTAAGGGGAGTCCCCCTTCCCTTTGAAAAGTTTTGAAAATTTTGTGCCCTTAAATGCAATCTGGTGCCACATACGCTACCTTTTGAAGTGAAATTTGTGTTAAAATATTTACGTATTTTTAGGAAATAAAAAAATCGGCATCAGTGAGGGAGGCCAGGGCCCAAGAGGGTGTCCCCCTCCCTTTTGAAAAATGTTGAAAACTTAGGTGTCCTTACATGCAATCTGGTGCCACATATGCTACCTTTTGAAGTAAAATTTGTGTAAAAAAATTTACGTAGTTTCAGAACTAAAACATCAGGTAGGGAAGGCATGGCCCAATGGGGTGTCTCCTTTAAAAAATGTTGAAAAATTTGGTGTCTTTACATGCAATCTGGTGCCACATATGCTACCTTTTGAAGTAAAATTTGTGTTAAAAAATTTACGTACTTTTTGAAATAAAAAAATCGGCATCAGTGGGGGAGGGGCTATGACCCAATGGTCCCCCCTGCGTACGCCACTGAGAGTGGATTATGTACATGTACACAAGAGCACTGCCGTAATGCAGCAACTAAGTCACTGTCTGAAGTGGTCGTAGGTGATAGTGTGGTGTAATGGTAACGAGTGCCGCGTGAGGCCATGTACGCAACAGACCCGGGCCGGGTTCGATTCCCCTGGTGACCTGGTTCGTCCAAAGCTGTTCTCCAGATGTTGATGGCTTTGTGGTTCCTTTCGTATGTATCGATGTTTCGCAATGATATGATTTGGGGCGAATGGAGTATGCGGATTTTTTAGGTGCTAATATAGATAGTTTTCGGCATTGTTGCATTGTAGTGGTAAGGACTAGGTTGCTACAACCCCTTCCAACCCTTGGGGAAGTGATTCAAAAGCTGGGAGTCGCACCCATGTCGGTCGTAAGGGGACGTTAGAGTGGTCCCGGGAGCAGGATGGAATGCATGATGTTCACCTGCCTCGTAATTTCCGGGCACTAGTCGAAGAGAAGGCGAGTTATGTCCATCGCACAATCACATGACCAGGGTTCTTTGACAAATAAGCCTTCAGTAACTTCATGAACTCGTAAATTCAAATCAACTCAAATGATAGTTGCGACGCTCTATACCGAACGGGGTCCGCTGGTTCGGAGGTGCGCTAGACCGAAGGTCCACTAGCTGATCAAAGATATATATAATATATATATATATATATATATATATATATATATATATATAGGTAAAAGTAAAGTAGTAAATAGTGCTAAAAGTTTGTGAAAAATTCCATTGGAATTTTCACAAACTTTTAGCACTATTTACTAATTTACTTTTAACTACCTACTTAATAAGTGCGACTCCGTACTTTGACCTTATATATATATATATATATATATATATATATATATATATATATATATATATATATATATATATATATATATATATATATATATATATATATATATATATAAATATATATATATATATATATATACACCCATACGCTCCCTCGCTGCCTTACCGGTACACGTACACAGGACCCGGTAAGGAATTCACGGGATTTTCCCATGAGCTTGGCTGACCTCCAACTCACCTGGTAGACGTACGTGTCTGGAGGGCGGGCTGCTTGCAAGGCAGGCACGTGCAGCCGCGCGAGACTTCTCATTGCAGTGACGGAATTCTCGGGCAGCTACGCCAGTTTCGAGCCGTGCGTGCGCTAGGAAAGACGTGCGAGAGCTTAACTCTCGCCGGCTGCCTATGTGCCGCTAAGGAGGTGTCTGTGAGTGCACCCACATGCCCACAGCAGCCTCAGACATACACACACAGCGTCGGCTCACCCACACACACACACACACACACACACACACACACATTTTCGATCTAACAGATATTCGGTCCAGTAAACCCTCGCTCCCAGGCACGTTATTCACTCGAATATGGGACCTCCGATCTAGTAAACCTTCGATATAGCGGAATTATCCCCTTTTATACCGAGGCTGAGCTAATCCGCCTCCTGCATGCGAATCGCTCGCAACTTCGTGTAGTCATGACCTACGTAAAGGGCGCCCGCACTCCCTTTCTATGTCCAGTTCTCTTCCACCCAGCAAAGGGAGAGTGTGGTTCGACTCCGTCTCGTTGATTCAATATTCAAATCCAAACGTATGGTGTAGCCTCCCACTCACCCATATTCAATATTTTGTATAACATTTAGAGATCGGAGAAGTTGAGCGATGACTCCCTTTGCTCCCCACCCTCATTTTAATGCTGTCGATAGGCCATGGCAGTTGATGCAAATGGGCAGGGTTTTCTAAATCGAATGCCAGCTAGATCGAACTTGGGCTCACTGGACCGAATGCTCGTTATGATGAGCGCTGAGAAATACTGATATTTTTAAGCTTCAAGTTATCGGAATGACTAATTACACTCCACTTAATCTGATTTGTGATCTACTGTAGGCTATTATTAGTGTTTATATAGTAAGGTCACGCCTCCATTCTACCAAATGGCTCCTCAATATTCAGTTTACAAAATGATGCATGTGATGATTCAGCGAACTTTCGATTCAGTGCAACTGCCATTTAGTAGACACCACGTGGAATTAGACTCGGCTAAGTCCATAACCATCTGTGAGTTTCGTACCACGCACAGTCCTTATACCCAATGCACTGTACATTGACGGGACAAAACGCAAATTTCAGTGTGTGAACTCCGTCTCACTTGGCCTTTCCCTCGGACATAAAAATTTTCTGACTGGAAAAAACATGCATGAGGTAGCAAATCTCATAGCCAGAAAGGCCAAAAACATAGATTAAATTTTCATGAGGTTATTTTGTAATTTGAATTTGCCACAGGACATTTGCTGCAGTCTAGTTGCACAGGCCATGAATGAACGCGTAATGACGGGTTTGTGGAGCAAACCGCACTCCTGACGGAATGGTGAAGGACTACACTCGACCAGCTATGCCTGCAGCCTGCAGAGCTTTGCCTTCCACGTGGGGCCCTTAAGTTGTTATGCATTACGGCCTGGTATATTCGCCTGCAGGGTGTAATTTAAGTCATTCGCCGACCTATTTTAATACACAGGATAAACCTCAGTCAGGAAAACTGGAATGATGATGACTCAAATAGAATGAAATCACCATGTGGAGAGTGCCTGTATTGCAAGTGAGATAATTATGAGTACACGCCATGGTACACTGTCTGCTAATAAGTTCACCCAAGTATATATAGGATTTTTTACTCATAAATGGAACGAAATGGAATGCATGATACTGATCAATTTAGGTGCACATTTGGGGAAATAGTTCTTTACAGCAGAGAGTTGCTATTTAGAAGGAGATAAAGCGGCAGCTCTCCCCCTTTGTATCCACCTAGTTGCCGCCAGGGTTACTTGCTTTGTGTAGCACTTGAAGATACAATAGGCTTAAAGCTATTGTTAGTATTTAACAAAAGGTTCATGTCGTCTGATACGTTGAAAAGAAATGTCAACAAATTTTGTCTATATGCTACATAGGCGTAGAAAGCAGGGGGCTGGGGGCTATCCCCCCAGTCAAAAATGTGGGGACTGAAGTATGCTTCCCCCCCCCCCGATCCGAGGGCAAAAACCCCTCGTTTGTCTTTTTTGTAAGAAATGTCAAAATTTGCAGTAATATTCCTTAAAGTTTGTCCAAAATGTTGCACCAAATTGCATCTGAGGACCCTCAAATAACCAAAAATTTTCAAAAGGGAGGGGTCACCCCCTCCCCTTAGAACCCTCCCCCAGGATGGCCATCCGAAACAAGGTTCAGCCCCCTCCCCCCGTCTAGAAAAGCTTCCTACGCCTATGATATGCTATAGCATTGCCAGTCGCTTTTATCAAAATTAATTTGCAGCTTCCAACGCGAAGCAACGCTTATCACAATAGGCTAGTTAAATTTTATGTAACATGTTAAACTTGCACTTACCATTCGGAATTTGCTACAGTTTGCAGAAAGTAATATACCCTTAAAAGAAAGTATAGTCTCACACCTCTATTTAGTCATTTACACATTGTGCCATGGGCGTCAATCCTGGGGAGGGGACAGGGGGACACGTCCCCCCCCACACACATTTTGGAAAAACGCCCATTGACTTAACATTTTTACACAGTAAATTTTTGACAGAAGTGGCCACGTCCCCCCACATTCGAGTAAAGATTGACGCCCATGCATTGTGCTAGTGTAAGACCTTCTTATAAGCTAGTCTTTCTAGACTCCTTAGAGAATTAGCAGTCGTTTTGATTTATTAGACAGTGTTTCTTACTCGACTGTCGGTAAACTTACTCTAATAATCACTCGTGAATTGAAACTATGTAAACGATGAGGTGGATCTAATCAGATTACCATAAATTAAAGTTTCCTGTGTATCTCCTTGTAAAAAGCAACTCCCTGGTCACAGTTCATGTTTTATCATGTACTTAAAGAATCTCGGTTTTTAAAAGATCGCATTATAACTGCACATAACCCGAAATGTGTCATCCATTCCCCAATTTATAAAATGTCAGATTCGTCATTTCATGAAATTCTATGAGTATTTGACATGAAGTCGACTTTTTGTCAACTAGAATCCTGCAGACTAGCGTGAAGTGAAAAGGCGAACGGTAGTGCGAGGGGTGACGGAGAGCCACCTTATTTTCAAGGTTATTCTGGAAACAATCCCCCAGAAAAAAATGTCCACCTCCCACCTGGAACTCTCAAAAGGGGAAACTGAGGCTCACATCGAACGGGTTGCTGACGATTTTATCCTCCACGAATCAGTTGGCGGGCTAAATAACCTAGTTGGGAACCGCATCCAGAGGCAGTTCACTAACGCATCTAGCTACGTTGCTGCTACCATTTCATCAAACGCGTCACAGTCTCCGTTCCCTTATCCTTTTTATTTCCCTCTCTTTCTTCCTTCTCTTCTTCCTTTTTCTCTTTTCCTCCTCGCCTCTCCTTATTGTTCTTCTTTCCTCTTCGGCGGGGGACCGACAGCGACCCAAAGCTCTTACAGAGGCGACATGTTCGCCAAAACAATGTCGTCGAGGGTGAGGAGGATTAAAAGAAAACCTTTGCACAATACCATTCTACTGTAGGGTATATTTTGCATAGCATCCGTATGTACTTGAAGTGCCAGCCTGTGTGTTGATTTAGCGTTTTTCAGGGAAATCTAAATTCTGTAAATGCATAATGCGCAAAGCGTGCAAAAATGTGGGGATACACATAAAAGAATCTATACTCATTTAGTGAAAATCCAACTGTTGGGGTGACTGACTCCTATCTGGAATTACATACATGTATCGTATCCACCCTGTCTGCCCAATGAAATAGTCAAACATCCCTCAACGAGTTGATTACCGAACGGTACTGCAAACTAAGGAGAACATTAACTAGGATATGCGATATGGGATGAAATTCCCACGATCTTTACATAAAACTGTGTAGGCTACCTAAAGGTTATACTTGCAACTTCTACTATTAAGCTCTGTGGCATGGACTATGGAAGAAACTGAAACAACGAAACCTCCAGTGCATGCAAAGGGCACCGAGAATTATGGGGTCACATTGAAGAAACTGCCCCACGGAGCAGTTGAAAGCAAAAAACATCTTGACCGTCGGGGCCTTCATATACTTTACCGTACAGACTATGGCTCTGATGTGGAAAAGCTCTGATGTGGAAAAGCTCCCTAGTGGGGGACCAACCCCTGACCGGAGACATGGCCCTAAGGGGCCAGTGCCACCTCTGCTGGTGGCTTTTTGACGCTTGTTCAAAGAGGCTACCTACCATCTAGGCTACGACGAGCAGCAGCTAGGAAAGCTTAAAAAGTTAGTCTCTGAACAGCTGAATTTGTGTTTTGCACTTGTTTTTTGTTTTTGTTTTTTGTGTGCGTTGAACTTTCACCGTGTGCGGGTACACCAACGAAAACGCGAAACAAGTGCGAAACAAATTTGTTCCGCGTTTCGTGTTTTCTGACGTCCGTGTGCGTTCGGCTTAAGTACGAGTTCCCTTATTCTCTAAACTGTAGGCATGTGGTATTGGTCTCCTTAAAACTACTAAAAACCTCTTTCCCCTTCTCTATTACACCAATTACCTCAAGGCTGGACGTTGCCATAGTCCAGATCATGACATGTGATACAGCTTGTTGGAAAGAGACAATTAAATAGCCTGGCCATGGAGATAGCCTCGGGCGTTAAAAATGGACATATAATCCTACCCCACGAAGTCCAGTTTTGGGGGGTCGGAAATCTAACATAAAATTTTAACAGGTTCAATACGGCATGGGAAATACCGGACACTTTGATTTACTTGATATGTTTTCATCTGCAAATTATGTAAATGAGCTTAAGAGTCCGGTATTCCCCACATATACCCTAACAAAACTTGGAAGTTGACTGGTTGAGCCACCAAACCTAAGGCACTTTCAGCTACAGGTGGGAAGGTAACCCCCTCCCCACAAAGCCTCCAGAGTCACTATCAAAGTTTTTGCCACCCAACTTTCTTGCAACGCATGGTCGTCAAAAGTTGGTCCTTGCATACACAAAGGTCTAACCGTAGCCTATATGCAATCCAAATAAGAAAAAGAAAATGTGGCCTGGACTACAACACTAAATACAGTATCCGCCCTTATATCTTTTTAAACTTTTTTTGTGCTCTTTCAAAGGCATTTGAAACATGATCAAGCTTAAGGTCATGCATGTTTTGTGCATTTCAGAGAGGGTCCCCTGCGCATTAGAGATTCGACGACAGTGCGAATGCAATGGATTATGTGATACAGATATTGGGTTATGATTGACCAAATATTGTATTAACTATACCATTACTATATTTTGGACTTTTGAGATAAAAGTTTTCATCCCCTTCCCCTCGTCGGGGAAGCTACCACACCCACGGCAGGGAAATTCTGACACCCCCTATTATATAGGCTGTAACATAAACTGAAAAAGTTAGTCCAGAGTCAAAAAAGCGAATGGGTAAAAGCACAATTAAAAGGTCAACGGGACGTCAGGTGAGCCGAATTGAGTAATTCGGGGGAGGGGGTGTTATTCGATCCCTGACTATGTAGCCTAAAGTCCGCTACTGCTCAGAGAACGGTCATGCAGACTAGCTTCAGCCAAACTGGGTTAAATTAAGTATGGATTTGGAACCCAATTAGGATTTGTGGTACTACAGCACAGCTGATAGCTAGCTTACCATAGATGCAGAACTGGTATGACGGTGCGCATTTACTTTGTAACTAACTGAGACCCTTTCAAACTTTTTCATTGGTTTTCTTACCACTGAGTACTATGAATGTCTCATACACAGCTCCATACACAACCAAATGGAACGAATTTTTGAAAGCAGAGCTGACTCATTTTAATTTGTGTGATCTGTTCGACTTTATAAATGTGATAAAATTGGGGAAGTCCTGTGCGCTAATTTTTGTTTGTTGATTTCCGCGTTGCAACCATTGTACTATTTAACAGCGACACTGAAGTTTTATCTCAAGTCAAGATAATGAAACCGATTCCTTGAAAGAAGTTTCTCACAACATCCAGAAGAAATTTCCTCTTTCGTTAAAGTGTAAAAGGGAACATCGGATAGGTACATTTCAACTTTCACGGGTAAACCTCATTTAGCAATACAAAATGCTAATCTTACATCTCAACATAGTTCACAATTTAAGAAGTATAAAAGGTGAATATATATATATATATATATATTCACCTTTTATACTTCTTATATATATATATATAGAACAAAAGCTAAATGAAAATAATACACAGAAACGAACCTATACAATACTAGAATGACAGTAAACAAAATTAAAGTACATAAACGTAAGGCCATGGTACGTAATAAATTAAATAACATTGCAAATCAAACCTTTAAAACGTAAAAGTTTGTTTGCATGTTTCGTTTAGCAATTAGCATCAAGTTCATTCCACTCTTTTGCTACTAAATAGTTAAATCTATTGCTATGATATTCAGTGTGTCCTCCTGATATATAGAAATTCACTGACGATGACGATCGTAGCGCATGGGTATGTATATCTGTTATAGGAATAAATAATTCTTTCAAATAAGATGGGGGTATGACCATTAATAATTTTATACAACATTATCATTCTTTTCTGCTTTACATATGTCTGTCAAAAGTCTTCCACCCTAGTTCCTTAAAGAGCAGTGTCGATCTCTCAAAATATGATGCATTTAAAATTATCCTAGCAGCACTCTTCTGTAACTTTAAAATTCTTTCTTTGCTCCCAGCATTGCACGTTCCCCATACAAGACAACAATAATCTAAAAATGGTAAGATGTACCCCTTATAGAATAAAATAGAAGTGTCCTTATCTAAAAAAGGTTTTATTCTCTTAAGAAGGGCAAGTCTAGAGCTTATCGTGTTACATACAAAAGTAACTTGTTCATGCCATAGTAAATTACAATCGATTCTAACGCCTAAAATTTACAACTATTCACATTGCTAAGGCAATGACCATTAATAGAGATATTCAAATCTCCATCACTCAACGTCTGACGTTTTTTAGATCCAATGAGCAAGGTGCTTGTTTTATTTAGTTTATTAGTTATTACCATCTTGTTGTTTTTACACCATTTACTTATGTTATCAGCATCTTCACTCAAGTTATATTGGATTTCGATGAGATTGATTCCAGTAACATGAAAAGTAAAATCATAAGCGTACGTATCTGCTTTACAGTGCTTTAGGAATAATTCAAAGTCACTGATATATAATAAAAATAGGAGAGAGCCAAGTATTGAACCTTGTAGCACTTCGCTCACTATGCTCAAATACGATGATCTGGTACCATTAATTTGAACACATTGCCTTCTGACGTTTAGGTAAGATACAAACCACGTAGTAGCGGAACTGCAAAATTTATAAGCTCTCAACTTATCTATCATTATTTTGTGATCAACTAAATCAAATGCCTCCAGTAAAACAAGGAGAATCGCTCCTGTTTGTTAAACCTTATCTATGGCTTCCATCCATCCATCAGTTAGTTTTAACAATGCTGTTTCGCAGGAATGTTTGGTTCTGAAACCTGAATGGGCATTGCATAGCAAATCATATTTACATAAATAGTTATATAAAGACTGGTGCACATGCTTTTCAGACACCTTTGACAAGACAGGAAGAATTGATATAGGTCTGTAATAATTATAAATATATAATTTTGAATCACCATTATATAATGGAATAACCTTGGCCAATTTCCATCTATTCGGAAACCTATTGGTTTTGACGCATCTATTAATTACATGAGTAATACAATTTGCTATATAGTAGGCACTGCTTTTGAGCATCAATGCACTCAGACCATCAACACCAGTGGCCTTAGATACATCAGTAGTTTGAAGAAATCTCAAGACAAGCTCCTTGGTTTCCTATGTAATTTCAAAATACACCTGATTGGGAACCTTGCTTGAGACAAACGAATGAAGCATCGCTAAATCACCATTAACAACATCATTAGAATCAACGTATTTAGAAGCAATAGATGTAAAATGAGTATTAAATGTATTTCATATATCTTCCATGTCTGTCAAATCTTTGCCATTTACTTTGATGTGACTTATAATGCTCGTTTGCTTTGTGTTATTGTTGACAGACTGTGCATTACGCAGTGAATCCCATATCTTCCTGCAGTGTTTTCTGCTTTTAGAAATTTCATTCTTAAAATAATCCTGTTTTGCTTTACGGATGAAAGATACAACTTTATTTCTCCAGTACCTGTACAAATTAGCATCATCTCCTTTGGCCTTATCCCTCAATTTTATCAAATTGATTACATCAAAAGTAATCCATTTTGGTTGTGTTTTTCTTTTCACCTTCTTCTGTCGTTTAGGAGCATGTTTGTTAAAAATCAAATTAAAACTAACAGTCTATCTAGTCTTTGTGAAATGCAGTCACTCAAATTAGAATCAGTATGCCCTGGTATCCTAGCTCCTTTCTAATGTCACAATATTTTTGTAACTGAATTGTCAAATTCATGGAGAATAACTCCTTGCTTTAAGTTTTGTTTATAATTTGTGTGTTTCGAAAGAACTTCAAAGGTACTTGTAGGCCTAAGGCAAATAAGAAGAGATTTGCAAAATTTTGATAATTTTTCAAAAGCAAATTTGAGGTGACTCGTTATTTCCTTTAAACGAGCTACAAAGCTTAATAGGACATTATTTAGTCGCCCCAGTTGTAAATACGAAACGTTATTGATTTTATAGCCCAGTGTCAAAAGCTGCCTTGTTTTCCTCACAAATTTCCTGTGTTATGTCTGACAACAAAAATATTACATGAAAATCGAAACGCTATTCTGTTATATTGAACAATTCATAAACAAAACATTTGAAGGCAACTAACAAAAACCTTCCTTATTAGTTAACCAAACTTAACATTTTTAATGTTAACGTCTCTTAAGGAAACAGCGGGATTAAAATTAGGTCCACAACAGCGGGTGTTGTTAAAACCTTTTGAAGAGGTTCCGACAGGGAATTGTAATGTTAAAGAGCTGATTATGGAATACATTTTGGGTTTATGGAAAAGAGAGCACCTGCCTGAGAAAATTATCATTTAGACAAAGTCAAGTGGTTTACATATGAAATAGACCTTATATACACTCATAAATGTTGAGAAACCTTTTCCAAGGTAGGTAGCATACCGGTATGAATTTCCTCAATTGTTGGTTAAATAACTACCTAAGTTGCTCAAAAGAGGAGCCTTTTTTAGTAAAAGTTTACCCAAATTAGTGATTTTTTACTAACTTGGGTACTTCCCTTCTCAACAGTTTAGGAGATATAAGTGCCCAACTTGGGCAAAAGTTCACTAGTGTTTTAGAGAAGAAGGAAGAAATGCTTTTAAAGATGGAGATTTTGAATAAAGTTGCTTGCATCATGTACTCTTGGTCCTCCTCAATTTGAAGGCATTAATAATGCAGTCAGGAACATTAGAAAAAGGGTTTACTGGCTGTGCAAAGTGATAGCAAAATGGCAGGTAGGGGTGTCGTCAGGGCAGTCTGAATGGGAAGGGGGTGTAGTGCCATTTTTGCAAACTATTGGAGGTTAAAAAACAGAAAAAAATGTTTTCTCGCATAAACAGAAAATACATGTTAAACAACATCTTTCATTGTAGCTATACAAGTTGTCTGTACAAACACAACAAATTTCTGCAAAAAGGAAAATACAGAAAATTTATGCTAAAAAGTCTGTAAACTGACTGATATTTTTTACAGTGTAAAGGAAACAAAATGCCTACAGAACAAATGACCCGAATATCGCGAAGCAACTGAATGCAGCGAAGGGCCCCGAGCGGCAACGACCAAGTTTGGGCCAGTTAGTGAATCCTCGGAAATTCTGCACCATTTCAAAATTATGGGCATTAGAGTGAAGTATCTTCAAGGCGTTAATGGGCAGTAAAATCACCAAACTTTTGAACAGTTTTTTATGGTTGCTTCACTTGGAGTAACAGCCGGTCGAGTCATTGATGCAGGAACTTGTAAACGGGATGAGTGGGTGATTGCTGGGATTGTATGTGGTTTGGAACAGTATTATTACTCGAGCTGGCATACGTGAAGAACACCTAATTATGACAAGTTCCAGTGACGGGTGCGAGCAAAGCGCGCCGAAAAACGTTGCTTTTCAAGAAAGTTTAGAAGTCCAGAGTCTAACACATTGCACTGAAGGCTGTTCTTCTTTAAACAATTAACCTATGCTTTTAAGAACCAGATGTAGTTGGGGAAAACGGGGCAGGGGACAGTATTGTTTGCAAACCACTTTGGCACCAACTGAATGAAATCATATCAGCAGTGGCGGATCAAGGCGTTGGATAGTTATTCCATGCTACAACGTTGTTCGTTGTGTCTCCATTGTTATTCATGATATACATACAGGACCAATGTCGACCTCGGCCTTATTACGGTTGAGGACATGAGAATTACGTCAGAAAATCGCAAATTTTTCACTATAGTTATGAATCTTACCCACGGGCCCCCGAGCATGGAGGAAAATTGGCATCCCAAACCCTCTAACTTGCGGAAAATCGCACTCTGATACACATCCGTAAGTCAATTATGCCTCTACCCTGCATGTGTCACAAGTAAGGAGAGGATTTGGTGTCAAAAGAGGTGTGGCGCCAGAATTTGTCCGATAGGATACAAAGTTGCCACACGAAGCAACACCTCGAAGCTCCGATTGATGCGATGGTTTATGGGAAAGGTGGAGACAGTGGGTGAAGAGGGGATTTGGTTACAACTTTTTTCTTAGAACCTTTCTATGACAACATATTGTGCACAATTTTAATGTATACACAATTGATGAACCAAGTGAAGTGATGCTAAAAACCTGCCGTCGTGAATCGCTTACCTTAAAGTGCGATAAATAAAAGAGAACAACTACGCGGCTGGGGATAAAATTCCCGACCTTTAGAGAAAACCGTGTAAACTATCTATAAGTTACTCTGTAGAGGGGGCTGTGTACTGGTTAGCTATTTGGAACGGAATATTTCAGAAACGGAAACAAAGAAAACAATTCAAATGCGCGCGAAGCAGGCCGAAATTTTGTAGAGTTTTCTTTTAGAAGAATCTGCCCTCCTCCAGATCAAGAAGACAGATTAACAACCCGTGCGGAAAACATGATTTATCGTTTGCACTATGAAGGCTCCCCGACAAAATTGGAAACTTCCCCTACAGGTAGATCGACATAGCCCCCTGTCCCTCAAATGGCGCCATCCCTGATCCCAACCGTGAAGATTGCATAAAATTGCTCTCTATCACACAATTTGTCACTGCATGCAAATCAGCGTCTACCTGCTCGCACGGGAAGCCAGCGGGATTGCATGTAGCAAGTCATAACTGGAGTTGCCATTTCCCACGACTCAGTTGACTCAAGAAGGCCTTTGCTAAGGATTCAATGACTTGACTCGAGCTCAAATGGTGGTATCGGTACTATCCTAGACGTCAGTGTGGTGGAAAGGGGTGGCTAATATTCCCCCTCAAACCATGCCCGGCTGCCATTTTATTCCCCTTTACTTCCTTGTTTCTCTCCCCTTCCTCCCTCCTTCCCATCTTTCCTCCATTTTGCTGACTGTGGTAAAATTTTGTCGACTGACCGTGACACGATATCACATGAACGATATCACCGACACAGCGGCGTGTCCAGGATTTCGGATGTGAGGGCACTGCCTGTGATTCCCCTGACTGATATGGAGAAGTGATGTAACGGGAGCTGTTGTCACAAGTGCACCAAATGTGCACCACCGGCGCGAAGCATGAGTCTGCACCCGTACGGTTCCTGTTAGGACCCCTGGTGGGATCCAGAAGTAAAGCCCCGTTCGGGCCAAGGGACGAAACCCCCGGAAGCTCTTACAATATGAGATGAGACCGCCAAAAATTGGTTTCAGAGGCTCTATTTAACACGTTTTATTTCATACCGGTACTTTGTGTAATTTGATATTAATGACTGAGAGCACTGGCCAATCAAAAGGCAGCAAATGAACTCCGGAATACATCCATGAAATGAACAGTTCTTGATTTCTTTCATTTTGCCCAATTGAAGAGCTGTTTTTCTCGTCATAGATACATACAATGGGTAATTTAATCTACACGCTTATTACTTTCAACACGCTACACTGCTTTAGGGAAAAGGGCTATTTCGGGTGCAATAACCTAGTACAATTGCGCAATTGCGCCATATTTGTGGGGATTATATTAAGGTGGCGTAAGGGTTTAAAACTGCAAGAGGAATTGACGAAGGCGCAGTGAATTATTTCCGACAGTGGGGAAGAAGGTATTCCACAAATAATTCTCTTTCATTGCATAGACCGATCCAGAACACAACTAAAACATATTTTGCAGGTATTCCTGACAGCGAATGGACCGACCCTAATAGTTATATGGTGGCGGTTTCAGCAAAGTGTCAGAAGGAGGATTCCTAAAGAGAGAGAGAGAGAGGGGGGGGGGGGTGCCCGGGACCAAAGCCGACCTCAGCCCGACTGAGGTTAAGACTGAGGTCAGAAAATATTGCATTCCAAATGACCAGATGACAGGAAACTCCACTCTACTATACACAACTGACTGGAATGTGTCTAGTAAGGTACCATGCGTGGGTTACCAGTATGAGAGAAAATCCGGTATTCCAAAAACTACACTCCAGCTAATAAGATAAATTTGTCACAGTCACAGTGGCCTACAAAGCTATTATCACCAACTTCCGGGGGAAATCTGGCATCCCTAAATCACACAAGATTGCAGGAAATCGCACTCTAAATTTCTGAGACACAAACTGGCCACTATAATTTCGCGTCTACTTGGACTCTGCAGAGATTGTTCATAGCGTGTTCGATTACTCGCCCGAGTCAACTCGTGTCTGGCGCGACGCCGTTCGATTAGCCTGTGACATCAGCATTTGCGCCTACTCGCGCCAGGCCCAAGTGAGCGACCTTGAGTCGGTTACTTGGGGAAGTATCCCATCGTCCTTTGCTAAACATGGCAGCCAAACGATCAACACGCGTTGGCGAACAGTTTCTGCATGCAATTACAGTTGCGCAACATGAAACTTGCAAATGTTGTTCAAGAAGAAACGGGTAAAGTCACGTAGGTATTATTCCTTGAGAATTTTCCAAAGAAGCATTGTTTTGAAGCAATGAACGTTCACGTAGTGGTGAACGTTGGTAGTACATACGGAGTTTGCGCTGCTACGGGCTCTGTCATTGGCTATTGTGTACCAACTTCTCTGATACTTATGGTAAAACGTTCGTTTATTTCACCCAACTGCGCATGCCCATCAAGACCCAGGCCGGAAGCTCGAGTAAGTCAGGTGAAGCAAATCGAACACGCTATCAGAGAATTTTATTTAACAACCTCTGTAATAATGTCTCTGCTTGTTGCTGTTCCATGAAATTGTTCACTCAGGGGGCGGCCGTGGGATCAGGGCAGTACAGACTTACGTTTAGGTTCAAATTATAAGCCCCCAGCAAAGTCAGGGACAAAAAAAGGATAAATTCGCCGAGTAGACTATGCACCGAAGACCTGTTTGTAAAGTGTTCGGCAACCTAAAGACGCCATAATACAGGAAATTACACTCTCCACCATCTTGACAATTATTTCACGGTAGTTTTGCTTTTTTTCGTTGTGTATTCTACCTAACCTGACAATATAGACTGCAATTACCCGCTACGAAGCCAGCAACAATCAAGAAAGAAAAGTTATAGTACGTGGGACACGTCCTGGATATTGAGGGCCGAGGAGCTTTTCTTCCTGCAAGTGTTGTACGGAAAATTTAAGTTACTACAAAACAATGTGACTAGGTTTAATAATTCTAAGTTTTGGGTGCTTCTTGTGTCCTTTCAATTCCTCTCTGTCTCTCCATCTCTCTCTTCCCCTTTACTTTAACTCCCCCAACCGACTGATTTTCCCCGACTGCCCATAGAGGTGGGGGTGCTATGTCACTGGCCCTCTTTAAACACGCTACTGAACAACTTTTGGCACGTCTGAAAAGCTAATTGTAGCGCAGTTTCCCCGCCGAAAATGTTCACGTTTGTTGTTAACCCCCCCCCCCCCCCACACACACACACACACACGCTCGCGCGCGCGCTTTTAACATTGCTTTTCTTTCCTTGTCTTATTCTCTTCTTTTCTTTCCTTTTTTTCTCTCTTTTCCCCTATTTAATATTCCCCTTTCCTCTATTTTGCCGACTGGATCCTTGAATGGGGAGTGTCACACCCCCACATCCCCCTCTACCGACGGCCCTGACAGCGACGTAGCCAGGAATTTGCAAGGGGGAGCACATTTGTGACTGATATGGGAGAGATCTAAGGGGAGGGGGTGTCGCCTCCCCTGTGAGAAATTTTGAACAATTGAAGGTCCTTACATGCAGTCTGGTGCAATGTTTTGCCAGTTTCATCATTATCATATGATGTCATATTATCAGCAGATTTTTTCTGTTTGAATTAAGAACATGTAGGAAAAAAATTCAAACAGGAAAAAAATCTGCTGGTAATGTGATATCATATGATAATGACGAAACTGGCAAAACATTGCACCTTTTACATGTTCTTTCACATATTATACCAGAAAGACAAACATAGTGCTCTTTAACAATATATACAGCGAATGATTCTTTTTTATTGTCTGATATCTGGACTTCAATACATTTGACGAACTTTACTGATGGATAATGTAAACTTTCATATTTTGTATAACAGAATTACACATCGTTATTATCAGATTATACTGTTTCTAATGTTTAAAGAGAAGTAAAAATGCATCAATCAATTACGCATAATTGCATAACGTAGACCTAGATTCACCTAATGCCCTTCATGTAGAATTACCGGGCAGATATCACAAAGGAGTAGTACTCATAGAATTTTGCAGTTTCAAATATATCTGATAATGTTTGAAACAATGCAGAATGTATGCACAGGCTCGGTATGTGAGCTTGTGTATGACACCCAAAACCTATGAGTGCCAGCCCCTTCAAGCAATTTTTGTTGAAGTGATTGTAAATGCTGCTGTGGACGTGCGAAGACAGCATTTTTGATATTAGAGAGAGCGAGGGTGGTGTCCACATAAATGATTCTCGTCAAAATATCCCGCCCCAGTGGATGTAATACATAGGCGTAGGAGACTGATTTGATTTAGGGGGCTGTAACGACTTGCCCGAAAAATGTGAACAACATTTTCGCTCCCAAACTCCTCCCCTTTGAGAAATTTTTGCTAAGTTTAGGTGGCCTAGATGGGAAATGGAGCTGTCCTTGAAAAAACTTTGAAACTGTACTATTACTTTAATAATGGCCAAGGATAGGAGTGCAAACCATGACGATTGCGAGAGGATCGCGCTGAAGTTTGCATTACATACATGTCATTTCCATGACAAAACATGCATTCAGAATCTGCATCGAAACAGTCTAAATTTCTCATAGAAACCTATCTGCAAATTACAAGGCGATTCTTCTACCTGATGATTCGTACAAAGCTTTTAACTTTTTCTGCTGTGTTTCTCCGGATATTGTTATCAGAAGGTAGTGATAATAAGGACAACATTGAGGTAAGGTCTAAAGCGCGCAGAGCGCGCGAAAATTTTGATAGTTTGAGAACCATTTGTGATAGAACATGGTTAAATAGATCCATGACTCGGTCGAAAACACACCTCACCCTACCCCTACAAAAATAAAACTTAAACGCCTTTGGGGTGATTCGAGGCGGCCGGGGGGGGGGGGATGCGCTCTATTCCTTCATTCCGGTGCCACTGAGGTATACAGTATAAACCGTGGCAATTGTGAGCGAGCGGGCCGAAATTTTGCATTAGAACTGTTGTAAAGCCCATTACCGTTGAACAATCTGAATGCGATTGAGACGGTATCAAAGAATGTAAAAATAGGACCGACGATTACTGTTCGCGAAGCGCACGAAAATTTTGGTAATTTTGGAAAGATTTTTGATAGAAATCTATTTAAATACATCCATTATTCGTTTGAACGACACCTCACCGTGCCCGCTGCTGACAGAATATGGAGATGTACCTCTAATATTTGGATAAGTGCCAGTCTCGGCCAGAAAACTTACGTGAAATTTTATTTCCCTAATATAAAATGGCCATAGGCCTCAGATATAAAGTGCGAATCGTGACAGGGGTGCAAAAATGTTGCATTAGGAATCATTTATTTCTATGACAAAAGTTGCATGCAGACTCTGCCGCGAGACATCTTCAGTTCCCCCAAAATGCGTTGCCAGTTACAAGGTGAATTTGATGCCTAGTCATCCAATTAGGGGATAAATGCGAGGGTGCCCGGTCTTAAATGTGATTTAAGAGCGACGATGACGTCATCACAGAGGCTGAGCGGACCGAGGCGATAGAGTTGGACCTGGTTGTTACTGATTCGAGTTGTCAGATATCTGGACAGGATTAGAAAACGTTGGGAGTATTTATTGCTCCCTCCCCCCGTTATGTCCCTGGATTATGATGAAGTTAACAGAGCTGACGAGAATTCAAGATTAAAAGAGCACTGACAAAATACCCTGCAAAAACATGTTTTAACATTTTTTTCGACGCTGAAAAGGGGGAGCAGTCGCTCCCACTGCTCCCCCTCTGGCTACGTCCCTGGACGCTGATGGCAGGGCTCAATTGCTGACAAATTTTCACGATTGTGGTTATATGTTGTAAATGCTGCTTTATGGATACTTTTTTGGTCTTGGCATATTGAAAGAATTAAGTCAGCTATGATTGTTTTGTTTTTGATCGATTTTTTTAGACATCAAGCCATTGTTCCAAGTAATCCTTTTAGTAGAGAAGGTGTGACAGAGGTTGTTTAGAATTTCAAGACGAACAAATTGAATACCTATTAGTTCAAATCTCAGTCATTAAAGGAATTTTTCCTCATGCAGGGGTTTCAGTTGTATCTACATCTATTTAGAGATGCATCTTATCAATAAGGGGTATCCAGCGTCACGAGCCGGTATGAGTTCATACCAATGTTTACCCTTGCTGGAGGAATGATCGATATGTACAATTAACTGTTCATCGTTGACCTCTAGTGACCCCAAAATGACACTATGAACTCTATCAAAACATTGTAGATACCATATGCTTAAATAACCAGAGTACCCAGCTGGAAAGTTCCTTTTCGGGGGGAGATATCAAACATTAACTTACAATATTTTTTTCTAAACACTTGACTTCTAGTGGACCCCGAAAATGACCCTAGTGATCCTATCACCAAAAGACTGCAGGGCTGAATCATCCTAATCAATATTTAGTATCCAACACTGTCAAAAGTACTGAGATTGCTTAATCTTTACACATTCTTGTAAATTAAAACGTTGCACGAGCCATTTTTGAAGGTTTTTAGCCAAGTTTGAGCCTCTGGAAGACCCTGATATGTAGGGCAGTCTACAATGCATTTTTTTGATAAAATCGTTCAGAAAGTGGAAAAGACGCACCAAAATTTGCATACAAGCTCCTTAGGGATCGCTCTTGTGAAAAAAAACCCGTTAGCCACTCAAAAATTTCAAAAATGGCGGGCCCAATATTTCCGATCAAAATGGCCGCCATTCTATGCCGCTTATGTAAATGACTATCTGTCAGATCACATAGGGTTATATTGCTGCCAGAAAATATTCCCTAAACTGGACATTTTTGAAGGTCGATAATCTCGGCTACGGAATACTTATACTAGCGAAATTTTCGGTCACATGCCATCTCTACGTAATGCGAAACGAAACAACTGTCCAAATATTAAGTTATTTGTGGGGTACTGTATTTTGGCACGTGGACTCAGGTCCAGTCAGATAGGACGATAAAAGGCAAAAAGGGCCGCGCAAACATGAATGAAATATTTCAAAAAAAACAAACATTTGTATAAAGAAAACAGTGTGTAACTTTCCACAATCCCAATCCTCATAATGGTTGTAAAATTTAAGATATTACAATTACAGACTGCGTTTTTACAATCCTTGGCGCGCAAGAGTACTTCGAAAACAAGTCCAATTATGGCGCGAAAATCGCCAGAAAACAGAGTAAAAACAATACAAGTACATACTTCCCTTCCTCCATGAGAAAAAACTTTAAACAAACAAATATACAAAAAATTCACAAAAAATAACAATTTAAACATATATTTCAATTGGAAAAAAATCCTTAAATAAGTCCGTTATTCTTAATCGGTTGACTTAATATGAAATTCAAAGCATGGTTTCTGATAGGTAATGCAAGACTCATCAGTCCAACAAAGATGGCGGTAAATCACACCCAAAAATGGGCTAGCCAATATTAAGCTATCATAATGTATAAAAATAATGAGTAAATAAACTCATTAAAAATACCTACTGACAAAGTTTATACCACATGAATATCTAGCAAGACCTATTTTCATGACCAAAATAATCTCTAAATGATCTTTTTAAAATGGTTTCTTTCTGGATTGCAGGAATCAACCAATCATGCGGCGGAAAAGGCAAAATGGCTGCCAATGTCAATACAGTTCATGTGACAATATATTACATAATAAATAGGAGACCAATAACATTATTTTAATAAGTACTTCATCAACACAGGTAAATTCTTAATCTGTTGCTGCCATTCTATATATAGCGGGGTGGATTCTATTTCGCGCAATAACATTCTTAAGGTATTTTTATCGGACATTTTTGTAGGATCCTGGGTCAACCAAGTATGGCGGAAATAGCAAAAAATGGCCCGCTAATGTTAAAATTTCTAAATAATAAATATGAAAATAATAGGGAAATCAATTCCTATCAAAAATATTATTTTGCGATAATTTGCCTTATATATTTGACTCATAGTTTTGAGCCAGATATATGCAATACATATTTTTCAAAACATTTTTGTTGGAATTCTCGTTTGTGACAAACGCAAAGATGGTGTGCGTAAGAAGCTAAAGATGTACCGCACTTGTATAAGATACAATTATTTTATATTACAATATAGGAAGGTTAATACCTGCTAAAAAAACAAATATTTTTTTAAAACATCAAGTTTAAAACCCTAAAGTGCTAGGCCATACTGATCACTGATTATAAATCATTCAAAAAAGTATTTTTCGGGGGGGGGACATGGCTTTTTACTAGTGTTCTCAGGGCGGCAAAGCCAAGATGGCTGTGTGATGAATAGCAAAAATGGGCCTCTCATTGATAGCTATTTATCTTAACATTATAATTATATCCTAATTCATAGTTATGAGTTGCCATTTCCATCTTGGTTGGACCCCCCTGGATCCTGCAAAATATGTCCTTAGAAAAATACGTTCTTGCAATAGTTTACTTACAGAATAATGGACTGGACTTTAGGTTTTAACTGTGTTGAAAAAATATTTTTAAGGTTTATTTTCTTTATTTATTATGCTATATTGTATCTATACCCATGTGAGGCCAGTTTTGCATTTTCTGCCATCTTGGTTGATATGAAATTGCACAAAAATGTTCATAAAAAAAGTAATTGTTTTATATTGTTTGGCATAAAATATGGCCATTATATTCAAAGCACTGGTGGTGGACAAAACATATTTTTAATAAGTATTTTTATCATTCTTTCAACTGTACTGTTAAACTATGTAATAGTTATATGGAAGGGACCATTTTGTTTAGGTTTTGGCCACCTTCGGTTTACCAGGGTAATCCTGTTAAAGAAACACTATCCAGAAAAAAGCTTTCTGAATATTTATTAAAGATTATGGCCAGGAATTTAGGTTTAAATGTGGTAAAAAAGACTCTTGACAGAGTTAATTTTCCTTATTAATATAAAATATTGTAATTATCACCCACTTTAGGCGGCAAGTTTGCTTTGTTCCGCATCTTGATTGACTTGAATTTCCAAACATAAACTATTTTTAAAAAAAGTATTTTTGATCATATTTGGCTTAACAATGTGGCCAAATATAAATGGAACAACGTTCACAAATATATATTTTAAAAAATTTTTTCCTGTATTATGATAGTTTAATAGAAATTTTAAGATTAGCGGTCCATTTGGCTAATTCTGCCATCTTGAGTGACCCAGATCCTGCAAAAAATGTCCCAGAAAAATAATTTTTGGAAATATTCTACAATCGAATACTGGGCAAAGATTTCTGGTTTACCTGTGTATGTATAGTATTTTTGGATAATTATTTTTTTCTATTATTATAATACATTGGACATAATTAATACATTGGGTGAGCCATTTTGCTTTTTCCGCCATATAAGGTTTGACCTGAATCCAAAACAGAAGTATTTCAAAAAGTCTTTTGCATTATTTGTCATGAAACATGGCGTAGATTTATTAAGGGCAACTGATACCAAAAGCTATTTTAAATGATTATTTCTCATATCATTTTTTAACACATTATGATCATTATTTATTAGCGGCCCTTTTGTTATTTCCACCATCTCTGGTTAGTTTGAGGTCCAGTATAACATATCAAATCTCATGCTTTGAATTTTATTTACAAATTCTGCTGTAAAGATATTTAGGGTTTTCATTTCGAAATATACCTTTTTAACGACTATTTTCTGAGTCTTCTTTGCATTTTTTGTTATAATTTTCTTATTTTTGGTGGAATTTTTACTGTATTGTTTTTACTTCTTTGGTACGTTTCTGCAATATTGTGCTGTCAAGTCACCTCTTGTGGCCAAGGCCACCAACCTACCCCAATAGTGCAAAATTCAGTCTTAGTTATTATAAAACATTTAATTCATAAATTTTGATTGGGGATTTGGAAATTTACAATGTTTTTAGCCACAATTTTGGAAATATTTCGTTCAGTTTGGCGGCCATTTTGCTTTTCCGACATCTCGGTTGACCTGAATAACCCGCCCTAACCAGGTTTCTAACTTTTTAAAATTCCTGAGTTTTCTGTAGTCTGAACACCTGTTATTTGACACCAGTAATTATTAAAATCAACCTGGGAAGTGAAAAAACATGGCAAACTATATTATTCTTTGGCCAAAATGGCGGCCCATAATTGAAAACTGGCGGCCCTTTTGAAATTCACGTGGCAACCCCTATACCCCGGGCATTTTTCAAAAGGACAAGATCGACAGAGGTACAATCTGTCAAATTTTTGGTGCTTCTTTCCCGGAAAGTGAATGATTTTTCAAGTTATCTGCCCTACTACTAGATGAGTACCTTTGGACTACACCAACAACTAAACTATGGATCATTTTTCTCAACGTTGAGGATCTTCAAGCCAAAGAATGAGATCCCGTAGGTTGCCCATCTTGAGATATTAACTAGCAGTTTCCAAGGTTTTCATGATTTGACCACCAAATGACCTTTGACCTCCACGAAAAACTATAGCCATCATCTACTCAATATGCAGTATCCACATGCCAACTATGAAATTCATTGAAGCATCCCTTCTGGATATATGCTGTCTAAAAGCACTTTTCATTGCTTTAGAGTTTGCCTCTGGTGACCCCAGGTGACCTTCAACCTCCACCAAAAAACAATAGCTATAATTTTCTCAATATGGGGTATTGTATTCAAATGTAAAGTATGAGATCCTTAAGCTTAAAGGAAATTTTGTGTGTTGCACTAGCCTCTGCCGAGTCTTTCCAACGTAAGTTTCTTTTACCTCCTCCTTGTAAGCACTGGCTGTTACCTCCTGTGTTATACTCCCCCCCCCCCCGTATGCGCTACGACGGAAAGCCTCTGGACAAAGATAATTTTATTCATCTACCGATTAACTATAAACTTTAAAATCTACTACCAAATCGGTAGTAATTAAGCGAACCAATCAGAGAACCCCGTCTTGAGACATTTATGAATATTCAGTTATAGGTTATGAGCATGTAGTGCTGTACTGTGTGTAGTTCTTGTAATGTGAAACAAACCACCCAAGTCCAACGTCTATAGTGCTTGTTTTCATATTGCAAAAAATGCTAGCCGTAAGCTACACTCACTAGGTACGCCAAAATCATTATAAAATATAAAGCAAGTTGGAGCACAATTCCTTCAGTACTGTTTGTGGAAGGGGCACATTTGTTAATCTTCACTCTTGGGACTTGGTAAACGGTTTGATTTACAAATGTTTATGCCGTGTGTTTCTTCCCAACGGTACGAGCGGTAATGTTAGTGAGGTTGACAACAGGGACTGCTGTTGCGAGTGCACAACTGTAATAGAAGCATTTTCTTTCTTAGAACGAGATAGCAACACAATAACAATTAACAGTAAGTAGTAGCAACGTGAATATCACAGATACATATATTAACACTTTGTCCAAAGGCTTTGATGCCGAGGTTACATTCGTGGAGGCGCAGTAAATACGAGGCAGGCTAGGTGAACCCAAAGACTGAATCGAAATAACAAAGGAGGGATAATAAATGGCAGAAAAGCATTGAAAAAGGCTAGTGTTGCACAGGAAGTTTCCATATTTTTGCAACCACTATTTATCGCTACTGAATGTTAGATAATTCAAAGTAAGACAACACTTTCTTATCAATAGCTTTCTTATCAAGAAAGGAGGTTTTTAAGGAAATAAATTTAGTTATTTTGTGCTCAAGAACAATTTCTTGCCCAAAATTTCAAAATGCAAATGACGTACATCCGTAATTCATCTAAAGCATAATATTTTGAGGAGATAAAATTGTTGCTGGAGTTTCAGCATTGCTTAGTCTGAGTGGTCTGACAATGTTTATTAATATTTTCTTTTTGTGCAATTTTGGTGCATTTGAAAAGCAAAAGCAATACTTCCCTTTAAGCATCTTGAGTATAATGTTTACGAGCGATGTTTAAGATTTTTACAATTTGACCTCTGGTTACCCCTAATTACCTTGAACTACACCAAAAATAGTAGGGATCATTTCAATATGGAGTACGGTATATATACAAAGTATGAAATCCCTCAAGCTTGCCCACCTTGAGATACCGTGTTTACGAACATTTTTTCAATGTTTTCATATTTGATTACTGGTGACCCCAACGACCTTTGATCTCCACCGAAATCAACAGAATTCATCTCCTTGATAGGGACTTGGTAGGGAGATTATAACTTGGACACCTTTTCGTACGGCTTAATATTTATGTTGTGACATGTACAGTTATTTCCCACCTATAGGTGACGACATTCTAGTATCTGTAGTACAGCCCCGCGAAGATGGTGGAGAGGTCATATGCCGTGAGATGGTATGTGAGAACTTGCAGGAAACCAAACAAGCAGACATGTAACACTAACTGAGGCCTATGATATGAATTACTACCGACAGTAAGCTGCGCATCGTTGGCATCAGTCAGAATTTTTCTTCACTTTAGAATTCTCAATCATCAAAAAACTCTTGTTATTATTAACAGAGAGTCAGAACACCGGAATAAAAAATGTAGATTCGTAAGTTAAGAGGATGAAAACCACTTTGTTGGTGATCCGGTGTCTTTCAAGCATTGGCAGCAATGTGGGAGGTTTAAGCAAAAAATAGCCATTAGTTGCTAGAATTCTTCCGTTTGGTTCCAACCTCCAAGAGATCCAGTGCGAAATTCTCGCCTTTAGAGGTTTCGGGGATGAACTGATTGCGGTTGTTGGGATGATATAACAGCACCCATTCCGCCGTGTGAGTTCTACTGGCATGTGGTCTAGGGGCCTTAGTTAGGGCCCAGGTACGTGAGGCCAGGGGAAGAAGCCCCGGAAGTTATGGGGATTTTAAAATATACAGCATCATATAAACAGCCATTCGCAAAGCGCACTAACCATACCACATGAATCCACACGCTTTGGCCGACACTTTTCCTTCGTTTTCTAAGGACCAACTGTAGCCGAGTTCGATATCAATAATGCAGTTGATCTGGGGGTTGGAATGGCTTCACATACAGTGGAGTGGGTGCTTCTAATTGGATGTGATTTTTACCAGGCACATGCAGTTAGGTTTAGCCACGGGTGTACAGGGGGAGGAAAACTGCATCCCCTACACTGCCAAAACTTCTCGGAGACAGAAGAAAATGGGAAGGCGCAAACAAAAAACGAAAAAAGGACTCGGAGGGGCAGAAAGCCTGAAGAAAAGAGAAAAGCAAGGAGAAAAAGGATGAAGGAAAAAAGAAAAGAAAAGAAAGTGAAAGAAAACTCAAAACAATAGAAAAGAAAAGGAAAATATATGAATTATAAGAACTGAAATTACTGACGAGTGGAGGTAAGGAGAGGGAGAAGGTGATGAGTTTGATAAAACTGGGATCTCGATGGGAAGAGTGTTGTGGTATTGGTAGGGCTGGGAACAATGGGAAAGATGGAATGGGAAGGGGAAGGAGCGTGGGAAAGTAAAGGGCAGGGAAGTTTGGAACAGGGAACAGGGATTGAGTCATACTGACTCGTAAGGGGAGAAGCTAGAAAGGATGGGAACTCTGGGAACATGTTTGACCCCCAACCATTTTGTCATGGAAGTTATTAAAGGTCCTTAACTTTGTGGGAGCAAAGTGCACCCACCAGATATTATGTATATGAAAAATGGTACTTATCTGATAGAAGTCGATTGAACCACAGGGGTCCAAATATCACTAAAATACAACATTGACGCCTAAAATGAAATGCAATGTTTAGAGCTCTTTATCTTCATAATTAAGCCAGATACAGTGTTTTTGATGCCAGATTCTAAAAATTTGGGCAGAAATTATCCCAGGTAGATGTTTTCAGCATTGTATCGTTATTCTCTGTATAGATATAGGCCCTCAAAAATGACCGAGATGTGGACCATGCAATTCGGGCATGCAAAGAAGGGGGTTTGAGCACTTTTCAATGGGCCGTAACTCCCAAACGGCTAAGAATTTTGACCTAAAATTTTTGGTGTGTTCTATCTACTACTTGAACTACACTAGGGAATTTTTTTCAGCAAAATCTGGGTCGGTGCCCGACCATGATTTTCTGAAAATTTGTTGAGTTGGCAGAGAATGACCCTACTTCAAAATGGTTTCCAAACACAAAATGGCCGCTAATATCACAATTTAATAAAGAAATTTATCATAAAAATATTTTTAACATAAATGCCCTAACATCTGACAGTGTTGATATTTTATGATAAATATTCATAAAATACTTATTTTTCTGACCTTTCCTGGAGGGATCCAAATCATTCAAGATGGCAAACAAAGTAACATGGAGGTCCATCTTATAATAATATATTCAAAATTTAGGGAGAAAAAGAACCATTAAAATATCTTTAGCAATCGCTATTATATCTGTTCATACGTTATGATGCATGTTTTTCTGACATTTACTGATGGGATCTACGTCAACTAATATGCAATATATATATATATATACATCTATATATATAAATAAATAAAATGGTCGCCAATTACAAAACATTGTCTGTTATTAAACAAAATACAAAAACTAATTATTCCTCTCTTTCATCTTTATTTCTTTGTCAGGTCCCGGATCTGTGCATTAAATTTACATGCAAAAGAGAATATTATGTACACAAAGCAACATTTTCATTTGAAAAGGGATTAAATGGTTGGTAATATACTCATTTGATTCAACAATCGACTGAGTCTAACAATTCTCGCAAAAGAAAATGCTTTTTCAAAATCTGGATAATGAATTTGACCTTTTGGTCTTTTGTTAGTTTTAGTAAATATCCATTTCTCATTAGGAAGAGCAAATTGAAACGTTTTATGGTAAGCTCAATGGATTAAAATTAACACGAAAATAAGTAATACTTCAAATGCATAATAAAAAATTGTATCTATGGCAAAGATCAACTGGTAACCAAAGAAATTATCTTACTTGGAAAACACACATTGCTTATGGAGAAACCTCTGTTCTACGTCTACAACCAGAAAGCCCAAAGGCGTAGTGATTCCTTGCCGAAAGGGAATGCTTTAATTTGTTGAACTGAGGTTTAAGCTCTCAAATTTATCCTTTCTGACTACATCATTTTTATGATGCCATCACAATGTGACCTCTGCTGACCTAACATAACCTTTAAACTGTACCAATTTTATTTATATTTTGAAGGGAAAACTGCATTTCCAATCATGAACATAATTATTTACACTATAGCAAATTAAATATGCTAAGAAATCAAATGAAAAGTAATGAATATAACAAAACACTCACAGTTCTGAATAAATCAGCAGTTAGTCTTTGAAGGAAGACAAAAAAAAAGCAAAGTGTACTATGAGCAAGCTATTACGTTAAGTTAGTTACAAATATTGACTTGTACATATAGTTGATGCATTGTTAAGTCTCAAAGGGAAAAGAGTAGATTTCTCAACGGTAATGGCAGAAATACTAATTGTAAAATATCTTGAACCAATTTATAAAGCTGGAACCAAGCGTGACAAAATAGAATTAAGAAACTTCCACTCTACTTTACGAAAAGCTTTCTCAAAGTCAAATAAAAGAATAAGAGGTTACCCATGGGGATGTTTAATTTGAGAGAATAATCTGCAAGATCTAAAACAATTTTTCCCCAATAAACTTTCCTTTTAGAAACCCAGTATTCGTCGGCTCTAAAATGGTTCTGATAACAAACTTGAGTCTTGTGGCCATTACCGTGGAGCCAATGTTGTAATTACAATTATGACGAGTTTTCTGTCGATAATTAGGAAGAAAATAGGGATCCTTGTAGGGCTTAAGTATTAGAGAAATAATAACTCTGGATTGTTCAGGCTAAAGACAAACTTTACGGTGATTAGTATTAATGGAGTCTGCAACTTAATTTTCAGATCTTCTTATAACTATCATGATACAAGAACAGACTTTTAACAGCAACTGTTTCAAAAATATTTTAAATGACTATTTTGTTTTTACGTAAAATTTACTATCTACTTTCCATTTTGTTTTCCACCATCTTGATTGACTGCACCTGTATACTGTCAGGAAAGTTCAGGAAAATATGTTTTGCCTACTTATCAGAAAACATGAACAGGTAATCGGAGCAACAGACTGTGTTACAATATTTTAATGGGTTATTTTCTTACGAAATTATTAGATATTATTATAACATTGGAGGCCATTTTGTTTTTTCAGCAATTCTAATTGGCCTGAATCCTGATAGAAAAGTTCAGCAAAAATAGGTTTTAAATAATTATCTGAAAATTAAAAGCGGATATTAAGGACAACTTTTTTCAAAATAGTTTAATGATTATTTTTATTTTTGTTTTGTGGTAAATTTTAATGTTTTATTAATACATTGCAGACATTTATTTGGGTTGAGATAAGGTTGTAGGTTATCTTTAGATTTTTTCGCACGTTATTATTATTAACCTGAGTGCGACTTATCTCGCCCAGACAGTGAAAATTTTTCCATCCAGTTTATGTCTCGCCCTCCTCCAATTCAAATAAAAAAAAACAGACCAGACACTTTCCTGTCAAAGCTATATAGAAGCCCGAGAACACAAATGACCGGACACATTCATCAATGACCAACCAGAGTGAAGCTACTGTTTAAATTAACATCAATCCAAGCAAAGTCACCAGTGTACGTAGACATACGGTCATATTCCTAAATATGTTTGGGGTGATGCAAAAGCTGCTTTAAACAACAGTACACTTCCGTGAATCTGCTCAAAGACCGCCTCGATCAATATAACCGATTTAGGTATTCCTTTAAATCTTAACAGGCTTTCTACCCCACCCCCCCCCCCAAATGAGAGTACAGACTTCCGTTAAGAAAATATGCGAGGTTGGTCTGGTTATATTTGAGAGAGGAATATAGGTTGTGGGGGACCCAGTGTTATAGGGATAGTAATTCTTTCGATCCCGGACAAGTTACTTGTGGTCTACAAATTTAATTTGTATTTGAGACGAGAAAATTTGAGAGTATTATTGTGCTTGAAGAAAATGTCCCTGTTGTTATCAAATGTGATACCCAATACCTGGTATAGTGATCCAGGAAAAATTGAAGGTGAAAAGAAAAGATGATTTGGGAAGCAAAAAGTCCGACGTTTCGCAATTGGTCCAACTAGAAAGTTAAATTATCTTCATTAAATTTTAGGTTGTTGCAATAGGGAGTCACCTGTTGCCCGTGTATATAGTACGTTGATTCCCACCCACACTGTTAACTGAGAACCAAGAGCTCTATAACACCTAGCATTTGTTTTTAGGCCTCACAAATGACACGTTTAAATCGTGTTATTTAAAAACCAGAAAGCCCAAAGGCTCAGTGATTCCTTGCCAAATTGGGATGCTTTTTTTGCACTGAGGTTTATCCCTCAAATTTGTCTTTCTCGACTATATCATTTTACACTGTTTTAACTATTTAACCTCTGCTGATTTCACATGACCATTGAACTCTACCAAATACAACAAAAAGGAATAGAGGAAGTGTCTTGAAATGGATTCGACCTCCAATGGATTTTGGATCTTGAAAATTCTGGGAAAATTTTGCTTTATGACCTCTGGTGATCCCAGATGACGATCTTGGGAATTCTTGGGAAATTTTCTTTTTGACCTCTGGTGACCCCAGATGACTTTGACCTCCATCAAAACCAAAAGGGTTCTTAGTCGGACCAAGGCATCCACCTACCAAGTATAAAATCTATCCAACCTTCCTACCTTGAGAAATCGTGTTAGGAAGGTTCTCAGAGTTTGACCCCTGACGACCCCAGATGACCTTTGAGCTCAACCAAAGACAATATGGTTCTTCTCACCATAAAGCATGCACAGACAAAGTATGAAATCTATCCAAGCTTCCTACCCTAAGATATCGAGTTAAAAAGGTTTTCCGTGTTTGACCTCTGGTGACCCCAGATGACGCTTGACCTCCACTAAAAACAAAAGAGTTCTTTCTCGGACCATAAAGCATCCACGCTCAACGTATGAAATCTATCCAAGCTTCTTATCTGGAGATATTGTGTTAGCAAGGGTTTCAGTGTTTGACCCCCTGGTGACTCCAGATGACCTTTGACTTTCACCAAAAACAATAGTCCTCTTTTTCACACCATAACACATCCATATACTTAGTATGAAATCTATCCAAGCTTCCTACCTTTAGATATTGTATTAACAAAGTTTTCAGTGTTTGACCCTCAGTGAACCCAGATAACCCTTGACCTACACTGAAAAACAATAGGGTTCTTCCTCTCAACATGACAAATCTACATACCAAATATGAGAAGTTTCTGTCATTGCTACCTTGAGATAAATATTGTGTTTACAAGCCATTTACAAGATTTTCGCCGTTTAACCTTCGGTGACCTAAGATGACCTTTGACCACCACCAAAGACAATAGGTTCTTTCTCTTGACATGACAAATCTATACACCAAATATGAAAAGTGCCGGTCATTGCTACCTTAAAATATCATGTTTACAAGGTTTTCGGTTTTTGACCTCTGGTGACCTCAGGTGACCTTGGACCTCCCCAAGAACAATAGGCTTCTTTCTCTTAACATGACAAATCCATATACCAAATATGAAAAGTGTCGGTCTTTCTTATCTTGAGATATCGTGTTTACAAGCTAAGTGTCACACACACATACACACACGCAAACACACACATTACCATTGCATAGATTCCTTGCCTGGCTTCGGCAAGGAATCAATAACAACAGCATGGATAAAAATATGATTAAAACCTAAAAACGGAACCGACAGGTGGCGATGTAAATTCCTCAGGAGAGAAGGGCGTGGAAATTTTTCCCTCCAGCTGCATAGCGAAATGATACACCTTCATCACGTATGTCTGCCCAGTCATCAAATCACCTTCAAAAGCTGTAATGCAGATAAACGCCCATGGGCAAAACCGAACCGACAGCCACTCGCTACACGCAAAGTAAGATGCGTATAATAATATCAGTCTTATGATTGTTTTCTTTAAACAAATACAAGTTAAACTAAGTCGACGATAATTATGCAAGAATTGCTCTTCTCACGTTTTTGTACAGGGCAATATGATGCGACTGAGTTTTCACATTTCGGAAATAATTTCTGTCGAAAAAATCATTAAAAGTAACGCACAATGGTAGTTGTAAAAATCGTATATAACTACGCTACAACTTTGGGATCGATGCCATCAGGTCGGCCGAGGGGCCTTACCCGGGTCAAGAGGTTTGAATTGCAAATGAACATCATTAAAACTGCACTACCTATCTCTAAAGTTCATTTTAACTTTGTGATTTTCAATGTCAGAGTTGTTTGCATCATATTCTTTCGTAAAGACACTGATAAAATTGTCTCCAAACACATCAAATTTTTCCATATCCTGTCTGACAACTTTTTTCATTCCATTTCTTATAACTTGCAAGTCGGGCACACGTACAGTAACCGTCCTCTAACAATTGCTACAATTCGAAAACTGTTTAGGATCAAATTCGCGCTCTTTGCATTATGCTTTTTGAAATTGCTCTGGGTAGTGATTGCCTTTGCGTACTTTTGATACTTTCAAGTTTTCTTCTTTTGTTTCCATAATCCGTTGATCTGCTGTTTGCAGCTGACAACTTAACTTTTCAGAAATATGCAAGGTTTAGGCCTTCTTATACCAAATTAACATAACAGATATCTTCTTTCGGGCCTTTCCTTCGAGAAATCTTATCCAGTCGAATCCAATCACTTTTTCTTACCTTAGTCGTCACATTTGAAACAATTTTAGAAGGACACTGCATGCGTCTGTTTTGCTGTCCCCACAACGACAATACGACAAGAACATAACAGTAAAATCCCTCTTTCCCAATGGACTATGATAGTCAATATCTGTAACCATTTTTCGTGCTCGTTTCTGAAAATTATGTCCAGTACATGACTCTCATTCCTACCCTGGCATGACGTGGCTCAACCACACGCTGGAAGAAGTAACAATCACTATACACTCAGCAAAATAATTCACTGTCAGCATCATTCTTACTGTTACATCTTAAACATGGATTATTAAAATCAACCATTATCAAAATATGCAAAATCACGTCTTACATTGTCAGCCCAGCTGGAAGGATTGAGGTAAAGGTATGCTAAAGTAATCATACAAGTTGGCGTACTAGGTATCATATTTCTTGTACAAAAAACCTGAAAATCACGTCTTACATTGTCACCCTTCAATGTTGTTTTGTCTGAATTGTGCTAAGAGCATTTTAACGTATCCCTCCAAGTTAGCATTATAGTTATCCAATCTCCGATACGTAAACCCTTCAAATACGTCCGTATTTATTTTGTTATTTTTAAACTTTCTAATCTCCTTCTCTATTGCCTCAGTTACTCCTTTGGAAGTAAAGACCCATTCTGACCGCTCAGGTAGGCCAAATCGCTCTGCTAAATCTTCTGTCACCGGAACTCCCATCATCGCCCTTATGTCTTTCGCTAATATTGAGTAGTCGATGTTTACAAACTTGATCGGTACGTTAAATACAGTTTTTGTTTCTACACAGTCTCCATACCTACTCTTCAATTCTTCTATAACTCGCTCCATCCGATTACCCGTATTTTGCAATAGGTCCGTGTGAGTACATCCAACCTTCATGATTTGAATTTGTCCTGGATGATCCGCAATTTTTTGATACCATCTCATTGAGGTTCCTCTTCCGGGTAGAATTTTTATAACAAATCCGTATATACAGGCCCTACTGGAGTTAGGAGGATCCATATTCACGTAAGGAGAAGGTATCGCGTGCCGGAAATGCTGCCGTGGTTTGATGCAGTTTCAGAATATGAAATGGCTGGACGTTGGAAATCGCACAACTCGGTACAGTTTGTGAAATGTGCATTTGCGTGCATGTGCGATGGGTATATATCTGTTAAAAATGTACAGTGGTGCTGAAGTACCGCTAGAATTGATCGGCTCACATTTAACCTATTTGAATGGACTGACTACGGAAGCCGAGAACTGCGCCGTAGGGAATACTCAGTTATGCCTTTTATCGCCCGTTGCCTCTACCATATTTTCTGAAAATAATGGGGAGGACAAATCGAGATGCAATTTCTCCGTTCACAGGACAATGTGAAACAGGGGAATAGGGAAACTAAGTCGGGATTTCTCCATTTTATCCTGGACTGGAAATGGGGAGGAACAACACCAAAACAAGTGAGTGGTACTCAAAGAAAGGACGATCACACCGTGTATATTTCATGACAACCTCTAAATAAATGGACTTGGCATAACGAATGTAATGGACGGCGCTATATAACTTCGGTTTGTATTACCGTACCAATGTTCAAAATCCCAAATTTGGTACAGAGAAATTGTTGATGAGTTGAGAGTGGAGGCGCGGCATAGACTAGATCTACAACATTAGACTGTACTGCAGCAAGTTAAGTGCGTGCTGTGGAACAAGTGTAATTGAGACAAAGGAGTTTTTCGAAACTGGGGGCTGAACCTTGTTTCGGATCGTCGTCCTGGGGAGGGGTCTAAGGGGAGGGGTGAAAAATTTTTTGGTATTTGAGGGTCCCCAGATGCTATTTGGTGCAACATTTTGGACAAACTTTAAGGAAAATTACTGCAAATATTTGACATTTCTTACAGAAGAGACAAGTAGGGGGTTTTTGCCTCTGGATCTTGGGGGGGGGGGGGGAGCGGAAGCATACATCAGCTCCCCACATTTTTGACTGGGGGCTAAAGCCCCCCTGCCTCCCGCTCCCTACGCCATTGAAGGAAGTTACGAGTAGCCTAGTTTCGTATTCGTATGGAAACTGAAAGGATCGTGATTATTGATGTAACTAACGTTACATGTACGACGTCCTATATAGAGGTAAGGTAATGAATATGTTAGTCATCAACGAATTCCCGTAAAAAGTTAAAACACAGTAAAATTCCTTATTGAAGGATGAGAACTAGCCTATAGTGTAGCCATACTCATAGGCTAGCCTACAGTAAGTTAGGCCTAATAAAGTTAGGTACTACGTTAGCCAAATTGTAGTACTATAGTAGGCTACTACTAAGTAGTAGGCTATTAACAGTAACAGGTTTCTGAGTTGGGCGTATGCTAGTTAGGCCTATGCCTAAATAGTAAGCAGACACACCACAAGGCACAATTGCAGAATACCCCATGAGATTGAGGCTCTGTTTATTTAACTTTTGTTCAAAATCTTTTTGGTATAACATGTTGTGTTCACACCGTTATTATATACAAAAAATTAATCGAGTATGAAAGTCTTCATTACATCGTTATAAAGCTTGCGCTTCTTACAATGCTGCAGAACATTGATGGCAAACTTAAATTTATAAAAAAAAACATTTCCTTATCGAATTAAAATGAGTGGTCGGCTCTCCAGAACTCAGTGACGTGACTGAAGTGATGATATGTCAGGATATACAAGATACCGATAACGTATCTTAGACCGTCAAAATACCACGTTATGGTAAATAATATCGGTAATCAGGAAACCAGGGATGGGTCTGGTTTAAATGGTATAGAGTGACCTTACTTGGTAGTAAGCCATAGCCGGTATGCTATTGCTAGACGCGTTTCGACCATGGAAGATAAGTACCAGGTCTCATCAGTAGCGATAGGGTTAAGTCGGCGATAAATTGCCGACAAATTGTCACGCAAATATTTTTAGGGGTGAACAATTGAATCTTTTTCCTTGAGCAAACATAAACATAGTACTTGAAGTGTAAAATTAAAAAATTATACGGGCTGTATTCATTTTGATGATAACCAAAAAAATATCTTCTTTTGAGAAAAAGAATTGCTTGTTGAGAAATTTTCTTTCCATCTCTAAGAAAAAAATTTGATACAAAACTACATTCCCAGAATAAATGTTCAATGGATTCATCGTATATATTACAAAATGAACACAATGGAGATTCCACCTTTTTCATATAAAATAGTAATTTATTAGTTGGGATAATTCTATGTAAGAACTGAAACTGAAAATGCTGTAAACGTGCTTCTGAAATACTTTTAAAAGGCATCCTAAAACGAGGAACCCACTGATCTTCATCAACAGGATAGATATTATTCCACTTAGCACGCGAAGTGGGCAATGTCGTCACCCTCATCAATAAGATAGGGTAAATTACGTAAGAAACTGAAAACTTATTCTCCATAATCTTCTGTAATAACCGTTCACTCGAAGTGGGCTCAATAACTGTAAAGGTGGATCTCCAATGTCTAGGTATAGCTTTTATTAAACCCCAGTATGATGTAAATGGAAAATTCACAACATTATATTTTATAGTAAAAGTTAAGTAATCCAACGGTACATTATTAGCATTAAACAGATCAATGATTTTCGTAACTCCTTTGTCATATAAATTATCATAAAATACAGCTTTTCCATCAACTTTTATATAAGAGTTATTCCAAATGTACTCATTTCCAAAATTTAGTTCAGGTGTAGAAAAAGTAGCATCACACCACGCCTCTACGACTTGACGAAAAAAGATGTTCTTGATATATTTAACATCGGTCTTAGCACAATTACATTTAAAAAAGAAACGAGATCCATAAGACCTTAAAGATATCTCAAAAAACGATTTCCATGGACTCGCATTTTCAGAAAGGTAACGACGCACCCACGAACATTTTAAAGACTTTATAAAGCTATTTACATGCGTTACCTTTAAGCCACCATCTCCAATATGATTTACCATTGTACTTCTTTTAATTTTATCAGGGCGTCCATTCCAAATAAAATCAAAAATAATTCTTTCCAGTTCTTTGACAAAATGTGGTGGGGGATTAGGAAGGACCAGGAGTAAATAAACAAGTTGGGAAAGGGCAAACGACTTAACTGTTTAATTTACTCCTCGGTCCTTCACTAATCCCCCACCACCATTTTGTCAAAGAAACTGGAAAGAATTATTTTTGATTTTATTTGGAAATGGACGCCCTGTTAAAATTAAAAAGAAAGTACAATGGTAAATTCATATTGGATGATGGTGGACTTAAAGGTAACGCATTGTAAATAGCTTTATAAAGTCTTTAAAGATGTTCGTGGGTTCGTCGTTACCTTTCTGAAAATGCGAGGTCCATGGAAATCGTTTTTTGAGATATCTTTAAGGTCTTATGGATTCTCGTTTTCTTTTTTAAAATGAATTTGTTCTATAAGACCGATGTTAATATATCAAGACACATTCTTTTTTCGTCAATCAAGTCGTAGAGGCGTGGTGTGTGATGCCTACTTTTTCTACACCTGAACTAAATTTTGGAAAATGAGTACATTGGAATAACTGTCTTATATAAAAGTTGATGGAAAAGCTGTATTTTATGCTAATTTATATGACAAAAGGAGTTACACGGAAAATCATTGATCTGTTTTAATGCTAAGAATGTAACCGTTTGGATTAACTGTTAACTTTTACTATAAAATATAATGTTGTGGATCTTTCCATGTACATGACATACTGGGGTTTAATAAAAGCCTATACCTAGGAACCATTGGAGATTCACCTTTACAGTTATTGAGCCCACTTCGAGTGAACGGTTATTACAGAAAGAGGGTTTATGGAGAATAAGTTTCTCAGGTTCTTCACGAATAATTTACCCTAGTCTTATTGATGAGGGTGACGCCATGCCCACTTCGCGTGCCTAAGTGGAGTAATATCTATCCTGTTGATGAAGATCAGTGGGTGGGTTCCTCGTTTTAGGATGCCTTTTAAAAGTATTTCAAGAAGCACGTTTACTAGCATTTTTCAGTTTTCCGTGTCTTACATAGAATTATCCCAACTAATAAATTACTATTTTATATGAAAATAGGTGGTGGAATCTCATTTTGTTTCATTTTGTAATATATACGATGAATCAACCACTTGCAACATTTTATTCTGGGAATGTAGTTTTTGTATCAAATTTTTTTCGTTAGAGATGGAAAGAAAATTTCTCAAACAAGCAATTCTTTTCTCTCAAAAGAAGATATTTTTTGGTTATCATCAAAATGAATAAAAGACCGTTAAATTTTGTTTAATTTTAAACTTCAAGTACTATGTTTTATGTTTGCTCAAGGAAAAAGAATTCAATTGTGCACCCCTAAAAATATTTGCGTGACAATTTGTCGGCAATTTATTCGCCGACTTAACACCTATCGCTATTGATGAGACACTTGGTAACTTATCTTCCATGGTCGTCGAACCGCGTTCTAGCAATAGCCATATCCGGCTATGGCTTACTACCAAGTTAAGGTCAACTCTATACCCATTTAACCGACCCATTCCCTGGGTTTCCTGGATTACCGATATTATTATTTACCATAAAAACGTGGTATTTTGACGGTTTTAAGATACGTTTATCGTGTGTGTATCTTGTATATCACTGGACATATCAGTCACTTCAGTCCACGTTCAACTGAGTTACTGGAGAGCCGACCCACTCATTTTAAATTCGAGACAAGGAAAATGTTTTTTTTTAAAAATTTAAGTTTGCCAATCAATGTTCTGCAGCATTGTAAGAAGCGCAAGCTGTTTATAACGATGTAATGAAGGACTTTCAATACTCGATTAATTTTTTGTATATAATAACGGTATGTGTGTGAACACAACATGTTATACCAAAAAGATTTGATGACAACAGTTGTGTAAAGAAAACAGAGCCTTCAAATACTCATGGGGTATTCTGCAATTGTGCCTTGGCTGGTGTGTCTGCTTACTATTTAGGGCATAGCCTAATAACTAGCCTACGCCCAATCAGAAAACCTGTGTACTGTTAATAGCCTACGTACTAGTGTCAGCCTACTAGTAGTACGTACCAATTTGGCTAACGTAGTACCTAAACTTTATTGAGGCCTAAACTACTGTAGGCTAGGCCTATGCGTATTGGCTACACTATAGGCTAGTTCTCATCCTTCCATAAAGGAATTTTACTCGTGTTTTAACCTTTTACGGGAAATTCGTTGATGACTATAACATATTTTTCATTTACCTTACCTCTATATAGGAAGTCGTACATGCTAACGTTTAGTTACATCAATAATAACGATCCCTTTCAGTTTCCATACGGAATACGAAAACTAGGATAACTCGTAACTTACTTCCAATGGCCGTTAGGCGTAGGGAGCGGGACGAGGCAGGGGGCTTTGGCTTTAGCCGCCAGTCAAAAAATTGTGGGAGCTGAAGTGCTGATGTATGCTTCCGCCTCCCCCCCACCCCCCAAGATCCAGAGGCAAAAACCCCTCCTACTTGTCTCGTCTGTAAGAAATGTCAAAGATGTTGCAGTAAAATTTTCCTTAAAGTTTGTTCCAAAAAATGTTGCCACCAAATAGCCATCTGGGGGCCCTCAAATACCAAAAAATTTTGTGTCACCCCCTCCCCTCTATTAGTATTTTCTTTTAGGACCCCTCCCCCAAGGGACGACACGATCCGAAAACAAGGTTCAGCCCCCAGTTTCGAAAAAACTCCTTTGTCTCAATTACCACTTTGTTCCCACAGCACGCCAACTTAAACTTGCTGCCAGTACAGTCTAATGTTGCTAGATCTCGTCTATGCCGAGCCTCCACTCTACAACTCAATCAACAAATTTTCTAGTACCAAAATTTGGTGAGTTTTGAACATTGGTACCGGTAATAACAAACCGAAGCTGATAATAGCGACCGTCCATTACATTCGTTATGCCAAGTCCCATTATTTAGAGGTGTTCATGGAAAGTAATGTACGGTGTTAATCGTCCTTTCTTTGGAGTACCCCCTCACTTGTTTTGGTTTTGTCCCTTCCCATTTTGTACAGTTCGAAGATGAAATAGGAAAAATCGCGACTCCGGTTTACTCCACTCCACCTGTTTCACATGTGTTCCTGTGAACGGAGAAATTGCATCTCGATTTGGTTCCTCCCCATTATTTCAGAAAATATGGTTAGAGAGCAACGGGCGATAAAAGGGCATAACTGAGTATTCCCACGGCGCAGTTGCGCCGGCTTCGTAAGTCAGTCCATTCAAAATAGGTTAAATGTGAGCCGCCAATCAATTCTAGCGGTACTTCAGCACCACTGTACATTTTTAACAGATATATACCCATCGCACATTGCCACGCAAATGCACATTTCACAAACTGTACCGAGTTGTGCGATTGCAACGTCCCAGCCATTTAATATTCTTGAAACTGCATCAAACCACGGGCCAGCATTTCCGGCACGCGATACCTTCTCCTTACGTGAATCTGGGGATCTCCTAACTCCAGTAGGGCCTGTATATTACGGATTGTTTAAAAATTCTACCGGAAGAGGAACCGCAATGAGATGGTATCAAAAAATTGCGGATCATCCAGGACCAAAATTCAAAATCATGAAGGTTGGATGTACTCACACGGACCTATTGAAAATACGGGTAATCGGATGGAGCGAGTTATAGAAGAATGAAGAGTAGGTTATGGAGACCTGGTGGAAACAAAAACTGTGTATATTTAAAAACGTACCGATCAAGTTGTAAACATCGACTACTCAAATATTAGCGAAAGACATAAGGGCGATGATGGGAGTTCCGGTGGACAGAAGATTTAGCATGTGCTCCCCCCCCCCGATTGGCTACCTTAGCGCGTCAGAATGGGCTTTACTTCCAAAGGATTGTAAGTAACTGAGGCAATAGAGAAGGTGATTAGAAAGTTTTAAAAATAACAAAATAAATACGGACTCGTATTTGAAGGGTTTACGTATCGGAGATGGAATAACTATAATGCATAACTTGCAGGGAACGTTAAAATGCTCTTAGCACAATTAACAAACAACATTGAATGGGTTGACAAGTAAGACGTGATTTTCAGGTTTTTTTGTACAAGAAATATGATACCATAGTAGCCAACTTGTATGATTACTTTAGCATACCTTTACCTCAATCCTTCCAGACTGGGCTGACAATGTAAAGACGTGATTTTGCAATTTTTGATAATGGTTGATTTAATAATCCATGTTTAAGATATAACAGTAAGGAATGATGCTGACAGTGAATTATTTTGCTGAGTTGTTATAGTGATTGTTACTTCTTCCAGCGTTGTGGTGAGGGGGGGGGGCCACGTCATGCAGGGTATGAAGAAGTTCATGTTACTGGACATAATTTTCAGAAACGAGCACGAAAAATGGTTACAGATATGACGATCATAGTCCCATTGGAAAGAGGGATTTTACTGTTATGTTCTTCGTAGTATTGTCGTTGTGGCGGACAGCCAAAACAGACGCAGCAGTGTCCTTCTAAAATTGTTTTCAAATGTGACGACTAATGTAAGGAAAAAGTGATTGGGATTCGACTGGATAAGATTCTCGAAGGAAAGGCCCCGAAAGAAGATATCTGTTATGTTAATTTGGTATAAGAAGGCCTTAAAACCTTGCCTTATTTCTGAAAAGTTCAAGTTGTCAGTGCAAACAGCAGATCAACGGATTATGGAAACAAAAGAGGAAAACTTGAAAGTATCAAAAGTACGCAAAGCAATCACCTACCCAGAGCAATTTCAAAAGCATAATGCAAAGAGCGCGAATTTGATCCAAAAACCAGTTTTCGAATTGTAGCAATTGTTAGAGGACGGTTACTGTAAGTGTGCCAGACTTGCAAGTTATAAGAAATGGAATGAAAAAAGTTGTCAGACAGGATATGGAAAAATTTGATGTGTTTGGAGACAATTTTATCAGTGTCTTTACGAAAGAATATGATGCAAACAAAACTCTGACATTGAAAATCACAAAGTTTAAAATGAACTTTAGAGATAGGTAGTGCAGTTTTAAATGATGTCATTTGCAATTCAAACCAGCTTGACCCGGGTAAGGCCCCCGGCCGACCTGATGGCATCGATCCCAAAGTTGTAGCGTAGTTATATACGATTTTTACAAAATAACCCATTGTGCGTTACTTTTTAGATTTATTTCGGAAAGAAAATTATTTCCGAAATGTGGAAAACCTCTAGTCGCATCCTATTGCCCTGTACAAAACGTGAGAAGAGCAATTTTGCATAATTATCGTCTCGACTTGTAGTTTAACTTGTATTTGTTTAAAGAAAACAATCATAAGACTGATATTATTATTAGCCATTCTTACTTGCGTTGTAGCGAGTGGCTGTGGTCCCGGTTCGGTTTGCAACATGGGCGGTTTTATCTGCATTACAGCTTTTGAAGGTGATTTGATGATCTGGGACAGACATACGTGAATGAAGGTGTATCATTTCGCTATGCAGCTGGAGGGAAAATTTCCACGCCCTTCTCTCCTGAGGAATTTACATCGCCACCTGTCGGTTTCCGTTTTTAGGTTTTAATCATATTTTATCCATGACTGTTGTTATTATTCCTTGCCGAAGCCAGGCAAGGAATCTATGCAAGAGTAATGTGTGTGTTTGCGTCGTGTGTATTGTGTGTGTGCCACTTAGCTTGTAAACACGATATCTCAAGATAAGAAAAAGACCGACACTTTCATATTTTGGTATATGGATTTGTCATGTAAGAGAAAGAAGCCTATTGTTCTTGGGGGGAAATAGGGACCAGGGGTTAAAAAAAAAAACCCTTTTAAAAATTTTTTTAAATCGACGGCCTTTTGGGGGTTAATTTGTTTAGGAGGAAAAAACCTTTGTTTTTTAAAGGTCATTTATGAATTAAGGCAAATTTTGTAAATTCTTGTAAACCATATAAGTTCAACATAATTTTCATATTTCTTTACACTTTGGGAAAACCATTTTTATTTGCAAGTCGGCACACTAATACCCCTTAAAATTGTTTAATAAATGTTTAAGGTAAAGCGCTTTTTTATTAAACTTTTAAAGTTTGGGTGGTTTTTTGGAGATACTTTAGTTTTCTGGTAAATCCTTTGACGCGTCACTGAAACCCCTTCTCAAAATCTCAAGGGTTTTGGCTTCTAACAATATTAACAGAAACTTTTGGCCCCGGGGGAAACTTTTTTGTATCAAACATTTTCTTACCAGGTCAAAAGAAACTTTTAACGGAACTAGGTGGTTTGTTTTCCCCCACTTTCCCGGCAAACTTTTTTCCCAATTGGCTTTGGTAGTCAAAGGGCCATTGGCTCGGGTTTTAAATTATGCCTCTACAGACTCTCACTATGGAACTTTTAAAGTGGAAGATCCCAAATAAAACCCAAATTTAGTCAACATCTTAGGGACATAAAAGGGAAAATTCAAAATTCCAAATTTTTTTTTGGTCCCCAGAGGATAAAAAAAAATTTTTTTTTAAAAAAACCTTAGGTTTTAAATGGGGGGGGGGGTGGGGGGGGGGGGGGGTGGGGGGGGGGGGGGGTGGGGGGGGGGGGGGGTGGGGGGGGGGGGGGGTGGGGGGGGGGGGGGGTGGGGGGGGGGGGGGGTGGGGGGGGGGGGGGGTGGGGGGGGGGGGGGGTGGGGGGGGGGGGGGGTGGGGGGGGGGGGGGGTGGGGGGGGGGGGGGGTGGGGGGGGGGGGGGGTGGGGGGGGGGGGGGGTGGGGGGGGGGGGGGGTGGGGGGGGGGGGGGGTGGGGGGGGGGGGGGGTGGGGGGGGGGGGGGGTGGGGGGGGGGGGGGGTGGGGGGGGGGGGGGGTGGGGGGGGGGGGGGGTGGGGGGGGGGGGGGGTGGGGGGGGGGGGGGGTGGGGGGGGGGGGGGGTGGGGGGGGGGGGGGGTGGGGGGGGGGGGGGGTGGGGGGGGGGGGGGGTGGGGGGGGGGGGGGGTGGGGGGGGGGGGGGGTGGGGGGGGGGGGGGGTGGGGGGGGGGGGGGGTGGGGGGGGTCTCCCTTGCACCAAGTTCTAACAAAACGGTAAACAGGAGAATCCAAACTTGCTTCTTAGAGTTTTGTGATATGGAACTTTTTCATTTCAAAACACGTTTTACGGACTTATTTTGCCGTCCTAAATATTTTTACTTCTTCAGAGTCGTCAAGGCTTACATGGTAAAGCAACGAAAATGCAAGGATAAAAGAGAAGAGATACAACCAATGGCAAAAATGACCCTTATGTTATGAAGAATCTGTGCGGATAACACATATTTACAAATTCAGACCCCAGGCTCTTCGATCAGGTGAATAAAGAGTTTCAAACTCAACAACGTTATTAAGAGAACACATCACATCGGTGAAAATATGTTAATGGAACGTAAAATATGAGTACTAGAAAAGCAAAACTATCAGTTATCTCACTGCAATGACTTTAAATCTCGTGTTCATTTTAGTACTTTCCGGCCCTTAGTGCTTCGAGTTTGTTATGGCCTTATGGATTTGAAAGTTAGAGCACATTACTGGGTCAACTTTTTGGCAGGAAATCACCATAGGTAAAGTCATGCCGGTGACCGTTTTTGCAAAGAAAGGGTTGTTCTAGCTTAAAAAGTCTTTCTGGTACTTCGTCTATTAGCCTGTCTGTAGTACTAAAGGTAAAACAACACGTTGAATCATCCATCTTCCTTAAACATATCCGTATGTGGTCACCTGTTGATGTATGGTTTCCGGGACTGATTTAACGGGGCGACTAGTCATCCATATTGGGTGAAAAGTGCCTGGGCAGAAATTACAGAAGTAAATGTGCTCACATTTCTCTTGGTTGGCAACAGTACCATAACTTGAAGGGAATTTAACACATTTTGAACTTCCACAATTAGGAATTGGGTGAAACTGATTATTTCTTTTACTATACTTTGCAATGCATGAAGTGTGCACGGTCATTTCACTTTCCCCCGGAAAACGCTGGGAGTCAAGACTTTATGTCCCCTCCCGGCAGGAACTTAAATTATTTTTACAATGTGTTGCTCGAATTTGGGGCTTTTCAGCCGCGCGAGACTTCTCATTGCAGCGACGGAATTTTCGGGCAGCTACGCCAGTTTCGAGCTCCGCGTGAGGGAGGAGAGACGTGCGAGAGCGGAGGTCTCGCCGGCTGTACCGTGTCCTGTTAAGGGCATGTTGCTGAGTGCACCCATAGCCACAGGATCGCTCACACACCGCGGGGTCACCCATAGCCACAGGATCGCTCACACACCGCGGGGTCACCCATACTCACCCTCGCCTCCTTAGCGGTACGCGGGAAATGTACCGGTAAGGAATTCGCGGGATTTCCCCATTAGCCTGGCTGACCTCCAACTAACCCAGCAGACGTACGTGGCTGGAGGGCGGGCTGCTTGCCAAGGCAGGCACGTGCAGCCGCGCGAGACTTCTCATTGCAGCGACGGAATTTTCGGGCAGCTACGCCAGTTTCGAGCTCCGCGTGAGCGAGGAGAGACGTGCGAGAGCGGAGCTCTCGCCGGCTGTGCCGTGTCCTGTTAAGGGCATGTTGCTGAGTGCACCCATAGCCACAGGATCGCTCACACACCGCGGGGTCACCCATAGCCACAGGATAGCTCACACACCGCGGGGTCCTGTTAAGGGCATGTTGCTGAGTGCACTTAAGCCCGCCCGTTCCTCCTTATCCTGAAATCGCCCGTGAAGAACAAAGTGGGGTCTTCCATATGTCCATATTCTGAATCTTGAACGTAAAACACTACGGTAATGCTACGCATGGGCCCAACATATTCTCGTCACTGACGCAAGGCTAATTCGTACATTAGACAGCATGTGCATATATTGGTACAGAGTGTCTTGCAGATAGTTCTTAGGGGAAGGTCCGGCAAGTGCAAAGGCTTCACAGTGGGTTCCTAAAATGCTCGAAAAGGGAGGGGAAGGGGAAGGCGCCCACTTCTGATGTTCAGACAATGGAGGTGAGGAAAATTGAGAAAATGGGGGAGAAGTGGGTAAGTCGAGGAAAGTGAGAACCTGCCCCTACTATATTACAAATTTCTGAAATCATGTGCACGCCATTAAAGCTTCTCCTGTACCGCTACTAGGCCCGTAGCCAAGTGGAGAAGGGGGTCCAAACCATCCTAGACCCCAAAATGAAAAAATAGTACACCAATAGCACCAGTTTCTTGGACAAATACTCCATTATGACTCTCTTGGAATAATATTCCATTATGACTCCATAACAAATGGTAAGTCATTTTGAGAAAGGTTGTATGCACCTCATTCATCTACTGTACAGTAACACACACTGTACAATAAAGGAAAGCTGAGGACCTTCACCAGTGTGAAAGCTGCAGTATAGCACTTTTAATAGGAAACCCTGATGAACCACCTAGTTGCACAGCATGAAGAGGGTGACTGTTAGGAAAAGAAAAGAAACCTGGATCAAGATGTTGAGCAGCCCACAGTGTTGCAACTTTACAAAAGTACTGCAGGCTTGTGGTGGCATGCAAGCCTGCTCATATGAACAGCACTCTGCAGTCTGCACTTTAAATGCATTTTGAGTACTGTATTTTCATGTAAAATCACCCAAAACTGATGACAAATATTGGGTGTTCCACCTAACCATGAAGGAGTAACAGTAAAACACATGTCCAAATTTTTCTCTGTTGGAGATGAGATACAAAAGTTTTGGCTACATTCTGTAAATCTCAATATCTACAGTACAGTATAGTTGCCTACTGTACATGGTCAACCACCCACTGAAGTCTGGAATGGAGTTCTTCCCAGTAAAATTTTCTGTGAGGCCCAATATGAACCCCAACCCTATCCTTAATACTGCAATTGGTTCGTTTATACTCTATGCATGCTTGCCTTGTGAAAAAGACATCCCTGCATACCCAAACGGCACATGCTTGCAATTTGAATACGTATAGTATGGATATTGAGCTCCTTAAAAATGTACTGCAAGGTCATGCCCACCTGAATAAATGAGTTATTTCAGGAACTTCTACTGAAAACTCACAAAAAAAAAAAAAACTTGCACATTCTAAAAGTACATTACAGGTACAGTATGTACTGTATGGGTAAAATTCACACAGCATACCAATTTTCAACTTTCTATCTCAAATGGCCCAATACAAAATGAGTCCCTGAAAATGCAAAATGTCTCATTCAGCAATGCATCAAAGCAAAATGAGGATGGAAGCCTTTGTTCAAGGCTTAGGGGCTGTGATTTCAAAACAACTTTACGTATATTTGCCTAGAACTTTCTGTGTGTTCATGTCCACCATAAAGCAAACCCTGGGCAGGTCAATATTGAAGCGCTGTGTAATGTGAGATGGAATGATCCTGGGTGGAAAAACATGGGAAGCTGGGAGGCTCCTTCCCAGGAAATTGGGGTATTTGGAAGGAAGTTTTGGCAACTGGAGGGATACTGTATTTACCTTTTTCTCATGAATACGAAAATACAAAAGGAATTCTGAAATATTTGACTCCGTTCCTGGGAAGTAAACATTTTTTCAGCCCTGGGAATGATCCTTGAATGTAAGTCTTCAAAAATGTTTGCATGTACACTATAACACACGATAAGCTTAAGTTCAATGAGCCCACAAAGTACTTAAGGGTTTAGAACAAACAAAACATTCATAAACAGTATTAACCTTACCATAAAACTAGTTGAACTTGAGGACACAATGCCTCACCCACTCTCCCCAAATTGGAAACTTCACTGCACTTCTAGAGAAGATGCAGGAGGTAGTACCTTGTAACTGAGATTACACTTCCACTTAACAATAAACTTGAATAAAGACCAGGTAATGTACACTAGGTCAGATGAGCCTATGTTTTGAAACATCAGTAAAAAAATTTTGCAAAAGCAATTAAACAGAGATTCACTCAGTGAACAGATTCATCATTGATGGCTTTTTCACAAAACTTTGGCTTCAGTGGTTCCAAAACTACAGTAGTATACACAATACAATTAAGTACTGTACTACTCCTAGAAATAAAACTGTACAATTTGTGAAGGTAATTATCAATAAATTCAGACAACAGTGTGATGCAACTGTACTTTTACTCATACCTGCATAATTTAGAATACAGTATACTGTATATACTAGAGTACGACAGTTATTTTTTTCTGAAAATTCAACATTACAGTACAGTACCTCTGAGTCTTTTTCATAAATGTCACAAGAGCTGCTGCAAATGCACTCCAAACAGGACACTCTCTCACTGGTCTTGATATTTCCTTTTCTCTGAAAATAATTCAATATACATGTGAGAGTTTGATCAGTTTCAGCACAGAAATTTTGACACCACACAGTGGCTAGCCCACTGGCTGTACCTTACAATACCCTGAGAGTGTACTGCATTGGTCCCATTGTAACAGTTCACCAGACTGGTTACCAACAACTTGGCCCTAGGTAAATCTCAGACCATACAAATCGACCTCCAAGACACGCCATGCCCTGAAATGCCGCGGACAACATGGCACCAACTACTGTAATATTAAGTTCTGTACCTGCACAAAGTGAGAGGGGGCTACAGTACAGCTTTAGCAGGGAGTCAAATTACCAAGTTGCAAATGATTTTTGGAAGTGAAGGTGCTGCACCCAGTTTGAATTTACTTTTTTAATGCAGCACCCAGTTTGAAATTTCACCACCCAATTTGAATCTCACTACCAAGTTTGAAATTTTATTACACTCTATACTGTAAAAACCGTAGCCTACAGTGTACAGTATGTTTTGTGTTTGTGAAAATGATGAAATTAAATATATGACTTCCCAGAATATGGTCCTTTTTTGGCCTGAAATTTTAACCAAATGTAGATACAGTATGTTACTATGTTACACACTGTAAGCTTCATGCAAAATAATTTTCAAGTTTATGGGAGGAGTACAACAAGTTCAAAGGTCAGGCCAAAAATGGATAAAAAATGGGTATCATTATCTTCCCTTCCCTCCTGACCATGTTTGTTCCCCTTCCATTCAGTCATCAAAGTATTTAAAGGTTTGGAGAGCACAAATTTTCCATACTGTATACTGTACTTGCACTGTGCATAGCCTTTATGAAATATGAAGTATGATAATATCACACTGGGCAGAAAATATTCCATGGAGGTATTTTAAGTATTAAGCCTACCGTACTCCCTTTATGGAGATACTGGATTTCAAAAACGACAGAAATTGTGCATACATGTGCAAATCTGCCATACCAAGAAGGGGGCCACAGGGGCCCTATGGCCGGCCACTTTCAAATGAGCCATAACTCCCAAAACAGCTTGGAATTTGCAGCCAAAATTTTTTGTTTTCTTCAGTATTCATGAAACTCCAACTACTGTATGCTTGGGAATTTTTTAGCAAAGTCAGTGGGCATCCCACCATGATATTCTAAAAACTTGTTGAGTTGACAGACAGTGATCCATACAGGAAGATCTGTCTGCAGTAAGATAACTGTCCCTAGGCCATTTTTCACTGTACCTGATGTCTCAAACATTTTCATCAGGTTTTGAAAGTTGAAGAAAATGAAAAATAGAGCCCAAGTTCAAAACTTATTTTCCACACCAAGATTTTTACACATGGGCAGCAAACTACAGTGGCCTAACAGGAGATGGGGGTAATATATTTCTTTGTGCAGCTATGACTGAATAGCCTACAACCTTTTAGTAAAAGCCTTGGCTAGCCCTTGAACAGTGCATTTCTGTTACACTCCTCCAACATAGCCCTTGTGGAGTGTGTACAACTTTTTTGCATTCCCCAGACAAAATGTCCGGGGACCTCTTACTCATACAACATTTTCTCACCGAACCTTGTCCAGCAATTCTCTTTGGCACATTACCATCTGTAGATAATTACCCTTACGCGGAAAACTACGTCCTTAAAAAGATGTGATTTGAAACCAAAAATCATGCTACGTACTTTGGCCATTGGCAAAACATTTTCAATTACAGATATCATGTGGACGGCTCGTTCCTTAACGTATACAACGTACGTCTACAACACTTTTGGAAGTACATAGATTGAATACTTATCACTTATGATATTAGTATACTTACAAATGCAAACATACCGTAGCCAATACACATTGAAGAGAAATGATAGTCACCAGTGTTTCCTCTAAGAAATTATACATTGGGTCAATATACTGAATTTGAGAAAATTTGGCTCACTGGAAATGCCAATTTAATATAACTGCCCATGCGTAGGGCACGCGTTGTTGTTCTGACTGCATCTTAAACCCTCTTTTATTTTTCCCACGAATATCAGTGCGTTAAATTGACAAATCATTTCGTCAAAATCACGTCACGGCAGCTTAGCGGAAATACTGGTAGTCACCATAAAAATTTCAATACACTTGTCGTGAACAAGCATGGAAATTTCCTAGATGGCTGACGTCATGCTACAGCTACAGTACGTATGTATACACATTATGGCATTGTATACACATCTACGTAGGTACTAATGTGGGCACTGCATTGATGCACTTCCATAAGTATTGTAGAGTCATACTACTGTATACTGTATATTTGCATAATGAATGAGTTGTCTACATGATATCAGTCAAGTGAACATGTTTCGCCACTGGCCTACTGCTTACCACGATTTTTAGCTTCCAATCCAATCTTTTTAAAAAGTTTGCCAGGGTAACCTGAGTATTAGGCCTATCCGCAGATGTATTGTGTGTGAGTGTTGATGGACAGTGTTGTTCTGTCAGAAAATGTTATTTGAGTGAGTGAGAAGCCCCCACACATTACTGCCAGGAAATGTATAAATATGTTTGTACACGCTGCACAAGTTGGCCCCTGTACAGCAGATAAAGCCTACGGTAATAATGTAACATTAGGCTAATGTTAGTTGTTACTGTTAGTAATACAGTAATACCAATTGTAGGTGATCCAAACTTAGTTTTCCAGGGTGCTACAGCAAGTTTGCATACTGTACCTCAGCCATAGTGATACTGATAGTCTTACAAATGCCTATTTAGCCTTTTCACCAAATCACCAGTCAAACAAAGTAGAACTGATTATTATTATCATCACCATCACCATCACCATCACCATCACCATCACCATCACCATCACCATCACCATCACCATCACCATCACCATCACCATCACCATCACCATCACCATCACCATCACCATCACCATCACCATCACCATCACCATCACCATCACCATCACCATCACCATCACCATCACCATCACCATCACCATCACCATCACCATCACCATCACCATCACCATCACCATCACCATCACCATCACCATCACCATCACCATCACCATCACCATCACCATCACCATCACCATCACCATCACCATCACCATCACCATCACCATCACCATCACCATCACCATCACCATCACCATCACCATCACCATCACCATCACCATCACCATCACCATCACCATCACCATCACCATCACCATCATCATCATCATCATCATCATCATCATCATCATCATCATCATCATCATCATCATCATCATCATCATCATCATCATCATCATCATCATCATCATCATCATCATCATCATCATCATCATCATCATCATCATCATCATCATCATCATCATCATCATCATTATTATTATTATTATTATTATTATTATTATTATTATTATTATCAGCATGGATTATGACTTAAGGCGACACTTCGTGCTAATTCAACAACATTAAGGCGACACCTGGAATTAAGGCGACACATAACTGTCGCCTTAAAGGAATAGGTACCATTTACAAAAATAATTTTATTGTCGCAAATAGGCTTAAATTGTTCATTTTGGTCTAATAAGTATGTCTACCAAATTTGGTTAGGGTGGGGTTAGGGGTAGGGTTAGGGTTAGGGTTAGAAAATTTGAATTTTTAGTGTGCTAGTCAATGTAACTGTCGCCCTAAGTTAGTATCCACGCTTATTATTATTATTATTATTATTATTATTATTATTATTATTATTATTATTATTATTATTATTATTATTATTATTATTATTATTATTATTATTATTATTATTATTATTATTATTATTATTATTATTATTATTATTATTATTATTATTATTATTATTATTATTATTATTATTATTATTATTATTATTATTATTATTATTATTATTATTATTATTATTATTATTATTATTATTATTATTATTATTATTATTATTATTATTATTATTATTATTATTATTATTATTATTATTATTATTATTATTATTATTATTATTATTATTATTATTATTATCCGCATGGATTATGCCTTAAGGCGACACTTCGTGCTAATTCAACAACATTAAGGCGACACCTGGAATTAAGGCGACACATAACTGTCGCCTTAAAGGAATAGGTACCATTTAGAAAAATAATTTTACTGTCGCAAATAGGCTTAAATTGTTCCTTTTGGTCTAATAAGTATGTCTACTAAATTTGGTTAGGGTGGGGTTAGGGGTAGGGTTAGGGTTAGGGTTAGAAAATTTGAATTTTTAGTGTGCAAGTCAATGTAACTGTCGCCCTAAGTCAGTATCCACGCTTATTATTATTATTATTATTATTATTATTATTATTATTATTATTATTATTATTATTATATTATTATTATTATTATTATTATTATTATTATTATTATTATTATTATTATTATTATTATTATTATTATTATTATTATTATTATTATTATTATTATTATTATTATTATTATTATTATTATTATTATTATTATTATTATTATTATTATTATTATTATTATTATTATTATTATTATTATTATTATTATTATTATTATTATTATTATTATTATTATTATTTCTTTTTCCTCTTTATTGTTCTTTCAATCAATTTTCGTCATAAAATTATGGTTAAATATACTGCATAACACAAATATAACAAAGTAAGCAGACATTTCAAATAAAGGTTGAATGATAAATGTAAGACAATGCTCTTTTGGAAAGGATGAGAAATAAAAAAAATCTTGCATACTTAAGAAATTTCACTCCTTAGCAAAAAAGCGAAAATTTTTTATCAATCTGGCCAAATTCACTGTAGTATAACAAATCTCATAAATCTTATCATTTATTTACAGTAATTTATACAATAATGCGATGAAACCAAACGCGTGTCATAATTACTGCATATCTGTTGATATCATAATTTCTTTTACCAAAAGAACCATCAGAAACATGAGGCAAAAGTTTTTCGTAAATCAGAGTAACTAACTTTAGATTTACTCACTCTACTTCTTTTAAAATAATTAAAACGTTCCACCTGTAAAGCAAACTTCATTTTGTAAAAGAAACTATTAATATCTAGTTCTAACTTTTGCCTTTTACAATTAAAGATGAAATACTTCATGTGAAGAATCAAAAAATTTATCGAAAATGCATCAGAATTACGATAGCCAAACAAAATATCTTCTTTAGAAAAAAAAGAACTGTTTGTTAAGAAATCTTTGCTCCACCTCCAGTTTAAAATTCGAAGTAAAAGTACATGCCCAAATAAGTGTTCGAGTGACTCCTCTTCTAACTCACAAAAGGAACAAAATGGGCTTTCGACTTTTTTCATATAAAATAGTAGCTTATTTGTAGGAAGTACTCGATGAATAAATTTAAACTGAAAGTAATGCAATTTCGTCTCTGATATAGTCTTCCAAGGTAAATTAAAAATATCATGCCAGTGATCATCTTCAAAATTGTAATACATATTCCACTTGGCAATAGCTGTAGGTTTCTTACATAATACATCACAATAAGTCGCATATACGGTCTTTGAAACAGAAGTCCCCTTGGTAATTTTATCATTAAAAAGAGTATTTTGGTTCGAATAATTTACTGATCTACAGCCACCTGCCTCCACGTTGACGGGATGGCCTTAATTAAACCCCAATATAAAGTAAAAGGTATAGACGACAAGTGAAATTTACGCTTGAAGGCATTAAAAGTAAGGGGTTTTCCACTTTGACCAAAAAGGTCATCAACAAACAAAACCCCCTTGTCAAACATGGAATCATAAAAAACGGTATTATTGTCTAACAAGATATTGGAATTATTCCAAATAATTTCATCACCATAATTCTGAGTTGGTTGTTTGAACGAAGCTTCACACCAGGTTCTACCACATCATGAAGGAAAATACTAGAAATAACTTTTACATCGTTCGGTCTGCAATTACACTTAAACAAAAGCTTCCGGCCGTAATGTTTCAAATGAATATCGAAGAAAACTTCCCATGGCCCATTAGCATCGTCACAATAACGTCTAACCCATGAACATTTCAAACTGTTCATAAAACTTGCAATATGTGTTACCCTTAAACCCCCTTCACAAATCTTATTATTCATAGTAGTACGTTTAATTTTATCAGGGTTACCTGCCCAAATAAAATCATAAATAACCTTCTCCACGTCTTTTATAAAATGAGCAGGTGGGTTGGGAAGTACGGTAAAAAGAAAAACAAGTTGTGAAAGGGCAAGCGATTTTACTATATCATAACGACCAATAGGTGTCATGTCCCTTGTGGACAATGACCTTAAACAATTTCCAGACGAGTTTCGGCATATAATTTAGGGGAAAGAGGTCGTCACCATTATGTGTGAAGCTAATGCCGAAAAAGTTAATTGGACCATTCGTAATATTTAGATTAAAGTCATGAACAAAGGCAGGCTCAGAGTGGACAAAGGGACCTAGAGGAAACAGGCCTGACTTATTAATATTAATTGTAAGACCTGGGGCAGATCTAAAATTGCTCAGAACCTGAAGAGTTTCATTAAAAGATTCTCTATTGCTACTTAAAGTAAAAATAGTGTCGTCCGCATACTGCAGCAATCTTGTTTCTGAGCCATTAACAGAGATACCTCTTATAATATTATTACAATTAACTTCCATAGCCAGGATCCCAGCACATAAAATAAATAAATAAATAAATAAATAAATAAATAAGGACTCAGTGGGCATCCTTGCCTCACGCCTCTTTGAACTTGAAAAAAACCAGTAGTAAATCCATTGTTACAAACACATGCCTCACTGTTGGTATACAATACATCAATCCATCTTTTAAATAAGGTTCCAGAATTAAAAAAAAGATAGGGTATATTGAATAAAGGGCCATTCGATTTTATCGGAAGCCTTTTCGAAGTCAACGAGAAATAAGAAATCCGGAATCTGCTTTTGAGAAGTATAGTCAATTAAATCTAAAACATATCTAATATTTTCACCGATATATCTTCCTTTAATAAAACCTGTTTGAGTTGTACATATAAGCTCAGGGATCACAGTTTTAAAGCTAGTTGCGATGGCTTTTGCTCCAATTTTGTAGTCAACATTCAAGAGTGTAATAGGACGATAGTTATGAAGCAATTCTGTATTTTTACCTGGCTTAGCAATTAAAGAAATGACACCTCGTGACTGTTCAGTGGAGAGATAACCTCTTTCAAAGCCATGATTTAAACTCTCTAAAACAATGGGACCAATGAGGTCCCAGAATTTCTTATAAAAATTAACTGAAAGACCATCAGAGCCAGGTGATTTATCATTATACACAGACTTAATAGCTTGAGAACATTCATCCAATGTGAGTGTACCTTCACAGCATAAAGACTCATCATCGTCAAGTTTACAATTCGGCAGATGTTGAAAAAACGTTTGTGGGTCACAATCCGAAGAAGCATATAAACTCTTGTAAAATTCTTTAATTTCATTGACAATAAGTTTGTTTTCGATCAACAATTCCCCCCATGGCGTTCCGGATTTTAAAAATTGCATTACTGGTTCTATTTCTTTTTTCCAAATTTAAAAAATATTTTGAGTTTTTCTCCCCCTCTTCCACCCATCTGGCCCTCGACCTAATGATCGTGCCCTGAAGCTTATAGTTGTAGACCAATAAGAGTTGACTTTGTGCTTCAGGTAACTGAGCACGAGTCTCGGCCGTTTCACATACATAAAGAGATTGTTCTAAAGAAGCCACTCGATTCAAAATAGTTTCTTCTCTACGAGTTCTTTCTCTGGCTTTTTGCTTGGAGAATTTGATACAAGCTTGACGAATTTTAAACTTGATGAAGTCCCAGCGAATACAGGGATCGAAAGCGACAACATTGGAATGTGACAATTCGTCCTCAATAAGGTCAGTAATAAGAACAATAAAATCAGGGTCATTCAACAGAGAGTTGTTTAATTTCCACAACCCTGGGCCTCTGCGAAAAGTCTGATGACTAATAGTTAACTGAACTAAAGAAAGGTCAGACTGAATTCCAGTGGAGATACTATCATTACTTATAGCATGACACAAATGTTTAGCAACAAGGAAAAAATCCAATCGACAATGGATGCCGGGTGTAATGTTAAAGCTCCAAGTAAAATGTTTTAAACAGGGATTTCTCTCCCTCCAAATATCAATAAGATGAAGAGAATTCATAAGAGCTAAACATTCACCCTGGGCCTTGAAATTCGTATTACTATTACCGCCCTTTTTATCGAGCTCTAAATTAAAAGCAAAATTGAAATCTCCTGCTAGGACGATATTGTCTCCTCTAAAAGACAAAAGTTTACTAGAAAAATTGGAGAAGAAAATTGGAGTTAGTTTCGACGTTAGTTTTACCGTGTTTTCTCTGACGACTTTGCTCTTTGAATGATGGCCGAGAAAAATCCTGTAAAACGTGGTCGTACAGTAGGTTCTTATGGGCGAAAAAAGCGTGAAGAACTTGAACGACTTTCTCAGCAGACACGCCTTACACAATCACAGCCTGACGTCAGCACCTTCGACGTGTACAACATGTCTGATACAGAGCCCGTTGACAGTGATATTGAGGTAGAGGATCTTACCTCCAAGTTTAGTAAAATTCTGGAACGAGCTATGAAGAAAATTTCATAAGATTTGAAGGATCTCGACGACGAGGTGAGAGGAATTATAGAGAACCATACTAAGCAAATTAAGGATCTTCAGATCAAAAATAAAAGGTTAGCTGAGAGGGTGTCTACTTTGGAAGAAAAAATTCAGGATTTACAGAGAGAAAAAGAATCCCATGCCGACCAGATTAATAAACAGGGAAGATATTCCAGAAGGAATAATTTAAAAATTGTGGGTTTCAAGACCGAAGCTGAGGAAAACCCCATCGAAATCGCAAAGGAGGTGTTTACAAAAGCCGGGGTCGAAAATTGTAAAATTGAGAGGGCTCACCGAGATGGTCGTGTGGTAGAGAGAAGGAATCGACATATTCTTGTTAAGGTCTCTTTTTATATGGATAAGGTTACCCTCCTTCGAAATTTCCGTTCTCATCTTTCCCAAGAGGAGTATTATTTGATGGACGATTTGACTCTGATTGATCTCAAAGAAAAGAGAAAGTACTCAAGAGAAGTTGCCGAACTTTACCGGAGTGGCACTAAACTACGCTTTTTGGGGGGACGTTGGAGATCTTCAGACGGTAGACCATACACCTTTCGCAACTCCCAGTCCTAAAACCATCGGGAACTTCATGTCTAATTGGTATTTATTTTGTATGTATTTCATTTTGTACATTTGTATGCTATCTGTACATTTTTAGCCATGCTTCAACAGCCCTAATGCCATGTGGGGCTCCTTCCATTTGCCTTTTAGGGCTTTTACTGCTGATTATGTTAGGGGCTTCGGGTGTGGTTACCTGTCCCTTATCAACCCTGTCAGTAGTTTTGATTGCTTTTCTTTTCCCTTATGGCCCTTTCCCTTTATGTTCCCTTTTCTCTAAACTTTCCTTCTTGTTTTTTCTCTATACTTATTATCCTCAATATTGTTCTATGATGCTAAGGCAATGTTTAACACACTTTATTTACTATAACTGTTGTGCCTACGACCTCTATTCCTTGTTATTCACATTGTTGAGATGTCTGCAGACCTGACCTTTGTTTCTTTTAACGCCAGAGGTCTAAGGCAGGTAAAAAAAACGCAGACAGCTGTTTGCTTATTTACATCGTCGTAATTTTAATATCTGTTGCATTCAAGAAACGCATAGTAGTTTCTCTGACGAGAAGTATTGGGAAAATGAATGGGGCGGGAAGGTCGTTTTTAGTCACGGTGATACTAATAGCCGTGGCGTGTGTGTATACTGCTTAAGCCAAGTCTCAACTATGAAATCATTAAACAGGATATTCATCCGTTTGGAAGATACATATTTATCGATGTTTTACTCAATGATCAGGTTTATACTTTAGTTTGTCTGTATGGGCCAAATAATAATAATAATAATAATAATAATAATAATAATAAGCGTGGATACCTACTTAGGGCGACAGTTACATTGACTTGTGTACAAAAATTTGAATTTTTCTAACCCTAACCCTAACCCTACCCCTAACCCTACCCTAACCAAATTTTGTAGAGATACATTCTAGAGGAGGACGAACAATTTAAGCCTATTTCCGACAGTAGAATTATTTTTCTATCTAGTACCTGAGAAATAAGGCGACACATAAACTGTCGCCTTAATTCCAAGTGTCGCCTTAATGTTGTTGAATTAGCATGAACTGTCGCCTTAAGGTGGAATCCATGCGGATAATAATAATAATAATAATAATAATAATAATAATAATAATAATAATAATAATAATAATAATAATAATAATAATAATAATAATAAAAATAATAATAATATTATTATTATTATTATTATTATTATTATTATTATTATTATTATTATTATTATTATTATTATTATTATTATTATTATTATTATTATTATTATTATTATTATTATTATTATTATTATTATTATTATTATTATTATTATTATTATTATTATTATTATTATTATTATTATTATTATTATTATTATTATTATTATTATTATAATTATTATTATTATTACTGTTATTGTTACTGTTACTGTTACTGTTACTGTTACTGTTATTGTTATAATTGTTATTGTTACTGTTACTGTTACTGTTATTGTTACTGTTACTGTTACTGTTACTGTTACTGTTACTGTTACTGTTACTGTTACTGTTACTGTTATTGGTAGTAGCAGTAGTAGTAGTAGTAGTAGTAGTAGTAGTAGTAGTAGTAGTAGTAGTAGTAGTAGTAGTAGTAGTAGTAGTAGTAGTAGTAGTAGTAGTAGTAGTAGTAGTAGTAGTAGTAGTAGTAGTAGTAGTAGTAGTAGTAGCAGTAGCAGTAGCAGTAGCAGTAGTAGTAGTAGTAGTAGCAGTAGTATTGCTGTAGTTGCAACAATAGCAGGGTTCCCTGGTATTCCATAATTTTTGTGGGGCTGCCAATTCACAGCTTTTGACCTCCGCCTGCAATGTCACATGAAAGTATGAGCATATGAGGCGAATATGTATGAGGTTAAATTCATTTTCACACATCACTCCGGTCCCCTGTCAGAATTAAATATCAACAACACAAAGACACCTGTTACTCTGCCTTGCCTAGAACAATATTACTCTGTAAATTGGATGTATACTCTTCAACAAACTTGTGCGTTGTGGTTCCTATCAAGAAACATACATAATAGTGTTTCAAAATAACATGAATCAACGGCAACTGGTACTGCACCGCCACTCAAAACTGAAGGCTAGGTGAACTTCAATATTTTTAAAAAAACATTCATACAAAACACTGGAATTATTGAGTTGCAAAATAACATGAATTCATAAGCAGCCACTTCACTGCAACTGTGCATCCACTCGAAACTGGAGACTAGATGAACTTCAGCATTTTACAAAAAACATTAACACAAAACACATGTTGACTCGTTCTCAGAAAAACATCTCGACGGACTGTGGCCACTTCGACTTCACCTCCTTATTTACAGCCTGAGTATGTTCTGTTCCGACCATGGCAGGGTGTTCTATAGTTAAGTCCGATTTGATAAATACCATCATCGTCACCTTGCATTCTAAACAAAAACGTCGAATTTTTCTAATTACTTAAATAATCCCATGCCTTTGCATACTATACGAATGTCTTTCGTTCCTGTCTATTCAATCTCAGTTACAGTCTATGCTGCGCCACCCCTGAACTCACCAATAATTTCTCTGTACCAGTATTGAATTTTGAACATTGGTGATACAACCCCAAGTTACACAGAGCCATCTGCTACATTGCTATGTATAATAATGTTGGGACAAGTGCATTTATTTGGATGTCATGAAATATATGCAGTGTAATCATCCTTTCTTTGAGTAACCCCTCACTTGTTTTGGTTTTGTCCCTCCCCAAGTTTCCAGTCGAGGATGGAATGGAGAAATTGCGACTTGGTTTCTCCATTCACCTGTTTCAAATTGTCCTGTGAACAGAGAAATCGCATCTCAATTTGTCCTTCCCCATATTTTCCAAAACTATGGTAGAAACAACGATCGAGTTAAGGCCTTTTTATTGAATTGCTGCAACTTCCTGTTATCTAGCTAACCTATGAAGGTTAACTTATCTTTGAGAGGCTACGAGGATACGCAGTCGAAATTTCTAGTGTTGTCCTTTTACAAGGCTACGATGATACGTAATCAGGATTCAAACATGTCATGGCCGTATGCCCGTATCCAAGTGGGGCGGAAGGGACGTACACCCCCTATTTTCGGCAAAGCAATGAGTTTTGTTACCAGAATTTTACATCTCCAAGCACATGAAAATGGTATGATCTGGTTATGCCCATCCCTGGTTCTCTTATTCCTGGATCCGGCCCTGCATCATGCTTCTTGAAGAGGCTATGGGATACGCAGTGAACTGCGTAGCCTAGCCTCTGTAATATGTAAAAAACAGAGCTTCAGTCTCATGGGGTATTCTGCAATTGTGCCTTGTAGTGTGTCTGCTTACTATTTAGGCATAGGCCTAACTAGCATAGGCCCAACTTAGAAACCTGTTACTGTTAATAGCCTGCTACTTAGTAGTAGCCTACTATAGTACTACCATTTGACTAACGTAGTACCTAACTTTATTAGGCCTAACTTACTGTAGGCTAGCCTATGAATATGACTACACCATAGGCTAGTTCTCATCCTTCAATAAGGAATTTTACTGTTTTAAATTTTTACGGGAATTCGTTGATGACTAACATATTCATTACCTTACCTCTATATAGGACGTCGTACATGTAACGTTAGTTACATCAATAATCACGACCCTTTCAGTTTCCATACGAATACGAAACTAGGCTATTCGTAACTTCCTTCATTGGCGTAGGGAGCGGGAGGCTGGGGGGGGGGGCTTTAGCCCCCAGTCAAAAATGTGGGGAGCTGAAGTATGCTTCCGCCCCCCCCCCCCAGGTCCAAGGGCAAAAACCCCTTATTTGTCTCTTCTGTAAGACATGTCAAATATTAACAGTAATTTTCCTTAAAGTTTGTTGTCCAAAGTGTTGCACCAAATAGCATCTGAGGACCCTCAAATACCAAAAAATTTTTCAAAGGGGAGGGGGACACCCCTTAGACCCCTCCCCAGGACGACGATCCGAAACAAGGTTCAGCCCCTAGTCTCGAAAAGCTTCCTACGCCTATGACTTCCTTTGTCTCAATTATACTTGTTCCACAGCACGCACTTAACTTGCTGCAGTACAGTCTAATGTTGTAGATCTAGTCTATGCCGCGCCTCCACTCTCAACTCATCAACAATTTCTCTGTACCAAATTTGGGATTTTGAACATTGGTACAGTGATACAAACCGAAGTTATAGAGCGCCGTCCATTACATTCGCTATGCCAAGTCCATTTATTTAGAGGATGTCATGAAATATATACGGTGTAATCGTCCTTTCTTTGAGTACCCCCTCATTTGTTTTGGTTTTGCCCCTTCCCATTTCCAGTCGAGGATGGAATGGAGAAATCGCGACTTGGTTTCTCCATTCACCTGTTTCACATTGTCCTGTGAACGGAGAAATTGCATCTCGATTTATCCTCCCCAGTATTTTCAGAAAATATGGTAGAGACAACGGGCGATAAAAGGCATAACTGAGTATTCCCTACCGCGCAGTTCTCGACTTTCGTAGTCAGTCCATTCAAATAGGTAAAATGTGAGCCGATCAATCCTAGCGGTACTTCAGCACCACTGTACATATTTGACAGAGATATATATATATACACCCATAGCACATGCTCGCAAATGCACATTTCACAAACAGTACCGAGTTGTGCGATTACCAACGCCCAGCCATTTCATATTCTGAAACTGCATCAAACCATGGCAGCATTTCCGGCAAGCGATACCTTCTCCTTACGTGAATATGGAGACGACGGTTGCTCCAGTAGGGCCTGTATGTACGGATTTGTTATAAAAATCCTACCCGGAACAGAAACCGCAATGAGTTGGTATGAAACAATTACGAATCATCCAGGACAAATTCAACTCATGAAGGTTGGATGTACTCACACCGACCCATCGCAAAATACGGGTAATCGGATGGAGCAAGTTATGGAAGAATTGAGGAGTAGGTATGGGAACTGTGTAGAAATAGAAACTGTATTTAAGGTACCGATCAAAGCTGTAAACACCGACTACTCAAAAGTAGGGAGAGACATAAGAGCGCAGATGGGAGTTCCGGTGACAGAAGATTTAGCAGAGGGATTTGGCCTACCTGAGCCGTCAGAATGGGTCTTTACTTCCAACAGAGTAACTAAGGCATTAAGGGAGGAGATTAGAAATTTTAAAAATCCCAAGATAAATACGGAGGTATTTGGAGGGTTTTCGTACCGGAGATTGGATAGCTGTAGTGATAACTTGGAGGGACACGTTCAAATGCTCTTAGCACAACTCATGCCAAACGAAACTGAAGGGTGACAATGTAAGACGTCATTTTCAGGTTTTTTGTACAAGAAATGTGATACCTAGTACGCCAACTTGTATGTTTACTTTAGCATACCTTTACCTCAATCCTTCCAGCTGGCAATGTAAGACGTGATTTTGCATATTTTGATGATGGTTGATTTTAGTAATCCATTTTTAAGATGGAACAGTAAGAATGATGCTGACAGTGAATTATTTTGCTAAGTGTATAGTGATTGTTACTTCTTTCAGCGTGTGGTTGAGCCACGTCGTGCCAGGGTAGGAATGAGAGTCATGTACTGGTCAGGACATAATTTTCAGAAACGAGCACGAAAAATGGTTACAGATATTGACTATCATAGTCCATTGGGACAGAGGGATTTACTGTTGTGTTCTTGTCGTATTGTCGTTGTGGGGACAGCAAAACAGACGCAGTGTCCTTCTAAAATTGTTTCAAATGTGGCGACTAAGGTAAGAAAAAGTGATTGGATTTGACGGGATAAGATTTCTCGAAGGAAAGGCCCGAAAGTAGATATCTGTTATATTGTATAAGAAGGCCTAAACCTTGCATATTTCTGAAAAGTTAAGTTATCAGCTGCAAACAGCAGATCAACGGATTATGGAAACAAACGAAGAAAACTTGAAAAGTATCAAAAGTAGGCAAAGGCAATCACTGCCCAGAACAATTTCAAAAAGCATAATGCAAAGAGCGCGAGTTTGATCCTAAACAGTTTTCGATTTGTAGCAATTGTTAGAGGAAGGTTACTGTACGTGTGTCCGACTTGCAAGTTATAAGAAATGGAATGCAAAAAGTTGTCAGACAGGATATGGAAAAATTTGATGTGTTTGGAGACAATTTTATCAGTGTCTTTACGAAGGAATATGATGCAAACAACTCTGACATTGAAAATCACAAAATTAAAATGAACTTTAGAGATAGGAAGTGCAGTTTTAATGATGTTCACTTGCAATTCAAACCTCTTGACCCGAGTAAGGCCCCTCGGCCGACCTGATGGCATCGATCCCAGAGTTGTAGCGTAGTTATGTACGATGTTTATAACTACCACTGTGCATTACTTTTAAGATTTTTTTTTTCGACATGTGAAAACTCAGTCGCATCATATTGCCCTGTACGAAAACGTGAGAAGAGCAATTCTTGCATAATTATCGTCGACTTAGCTTAACTTGTAATTGTCTAACGAAAACAATCATTAGACCGATGTTATTATACGCATCTTAATTTGCGTGTAGCGAGTGACTGTCGGTTCGGTTTTGCACATGGGCGTTGATCTGCATTACAGCTTTTGAAGGTGATTTGATGACTGGGCAGACATACGTGACGAAGGTGTATCCTTTCGCTATGCAGCTGGTGGGAAAAATTTCCACGTCCTTCTCTCCTGAGGAATTTACATCGCCAACTGTCGGTGCCGTTTTTAGGTTTTAACCATATTTTTATCCATGCTGTTGTTATTGATTCCTTGCCGAAGCCAGGCAAGGAATCTAGGCGATGGTAATGTGTGTGGGTGCGTGTGTGTATGTGGGTGTGTGACACTTAGCTTGTAAACAGGATATCTCAAGATAAGAAAGACCGACACTTTTCATATTTGGTATATGGATTCGTCATGTTAAGAGAAAGAAGCCTATTGTTTTGGGGGAGGTCCAAGGTCACCTGATGTCACCAGAGGTCAAAAACCGAAAACCTTGTAAACATTATATATTAACGTAGCAATGACCGGCAATTTTCATATTTGGTGTATAGATTTGTCATGTCAAGAGAAAGAACCTATCGTCTTTGATGGTGGTCAAAGGTCATCTTAGGTCACCGAAGGTTAAACGGCGAAAACCTTGTAAATGGCTTGTAAACACGATATCTCAAGATAGCGATGACTGACACATTTCATATATGATTTGTAGCTTTTTCTTGTTGAGAGGAAGAACCCCATTGTTTTGGTGGAGGTCAAAGGTTATCTGGGGTCACCAGGGGTCAAACACTGAAAAGTTTGTTAACACAATGTCTCAAGGTAGGAAGCTTGGATAGATTTCATACTAAGTACATGGATGTGTTATGGTACGAAAAAGAGGACTATTGTTTGTGTGGAAGTCAAAGGTCATCTGGAGTCACCAGGGGGTCAAACACTGAAAACCTTGCTAACACAATATCTCCAGATAGGAAGCTTGGATAGATTTCATACGTTGAGCGTGGATGCTTTATGGTCCGAGAAAGAACTCTTTTATTTTTAGTGGAGGTCAAACGTCATCTGGGGTCACCAGAGGTCAAACACTGAAAACCTTGTTAACTGGATATCTCAAGGTAGGAAGCTTGGATAGATTTCATACTTTGTCTGTGCATGCTTTATGGTGAGAAAAACCACATTGTCTTTGGTTGAGGTCAAAGGTCATCTGGGGTCGTCAGAGGTCAAATTCTGAGAACCTTCTTAACACGATTTCTCAAGGTAGGAAGCTTGGATAGATTTCATACTTGGTAGGTGGATGCCTTGGTCCGACTAAGAACCCTTTTGGTTTTGGAGGTCAAAGTCATCTGGGGTCACCAGAGGTCAAAAATAAAGTTTCCCAAGAATTCCCAAGATTGTCATCTGGGATCCCCAGAGGTCATAAAGCAAAATTTTCCCAGAATTTTCAAGATCCAAAATCCATTGGAGGTCGAATCCCTTTCAAGACACTTCCTCTATTCCTTTTTGTTATATTTGGTAGGGTTCAATGGTCATGTGAAATCAGCAGAGGTTAAATTGTTAAAACAGTGTAAAATGATATAGTCGAGAAAGATAAATTTGAGGGATAAACCTCAGTGCAACAAAGCATCCAAATTCGTCAAGGAATCACTGAGCTTTTGGGCTTTCTGGTTTTTAAATAACGAGATTTAAACGTGTCATTTGTGAGGCCTAAAAACAAATGCTAGGTGTTATAGAGCTCTTGGTTCTCAGTTAACAGTGTGGGTGGGAAACAGCGTACTATATACACGGGCAACAGGTGACTCCCTATCGTAACAACTTAAAATTTAATGAAGATAATTTAACTTTCCAGTTGGACCCAGTGGCGGATTTTAGGCGGGGGCGCACCCGGCGCCCCCCCCCCTAAAATTTTCCAAAGCTTATTTTTTACTTTCACTAAATAGATCATTTAGCCTACTTGTTTCTACATAATGTTGTATTATCTTATAATTTTCAAACTATGTAATTACAATTGTTACGAACTAATAGCAATTTAAAGCACACAGTTTCAAGTTTTCCGATAAAATGTCATTAGAGTGATATCGAAGGTCTCAACCCTATTTCGGACCACGTTTTATGTAGAACACTAAACTTTTTCTTACAATCCATCTGCTATTTGGGTTCATCAGATGTGGAGTTTTTTAATCAACCGAAATCCTCGTTAATGTTATCATACACTCGTCATGGAAAAACAAAAGAGCCGTGAAAATGTCCATAGGCTACGAACCATCAATAATGGAAGTTCAAACTGTATGTAAATGTAAATTATGCTATCAGTTGCAATCCCATTCCTTTCAAGGTAATTAGGAGGAATTCGGGAAAATTGGTCAATTTCGGGAAATGTAGAATAGTGACAAAATTTCTGGAAATTCTCTGTATAAACTCAAGACATAGTAAAGATCATGTAAAAAGTGATAAACTACTCAAATTAAACTGTGTTTGTTGTGTTGAGCTCAGCTCGAAATATGTTTGAAAAATATTTGTTCTTTGTGACTGTACATTTGTCAGAAATGTGTTCGATGTTTGACCTCTTTCTACCAGAAATGTATCCTTTGAGTCTGATTATGAGTTCTACAGGAATGTTTGGCTTGTATTAATGTTTGTATTCTCTAAGTCGGTAATCTCTTTTCTGTCAGTCTCTCAGAGAAGAAAGAGTATAAAAAAGATTAATTTTCATGAACATTAGAAATAAATTACGCCTCCATGCATTTTTGAAATATATGAGAATGAAAATTCAATCGACATTTGTACCTAGCAGTTGTGAACATCAGCTGGATTGGATCCAGCCTAACTTTTTACAATTACTTTTAGTGTACTGATTATAGCATCGATCAAAACTTGGGATTGATTTCTTTTTTGCGGTAAAGGCTATGCCATATTATCCACATACACGTTCATTCTAAAAACCATTCAACACATTATAAGACTTTGAAAGATGAAAATTACGTTACTGGTCACGGTGTATAGAATGTATAAAAAGCGCATGGCCAAACTTCACATGAGCTTTTGTCTATGTTCACTCATTTCATACAATCTGTGATCCCGTTTCTTCCTTTTTTTTCATGAACTAGAGAGTATTTTATATAAATTTATTTGGTCACACAAACCAGACAATTAGAGGAAACGTTCTGGTCTAATATGTGCAAACTGTGAAGGCGGTTTAGGAATGGTCGAATTATGCTCTTTTGCTTATAGCTTAAAGTGTAAATGAGGGAAAAATTATTTTCAGGATGGCTTTGCTTTTTGGAAAGGTTTGTTTGATAGTAAGCTCAAGAAATATGACGGAATATATGTGTTTTAAAGTAACCTTTCCAATGAATATGTTATCATTGAAAACAAGTATTTATGATGTCTGTTACACTTGATCTTATTTTACGCCCTCCGGATGTGTATGCTAATCAATATATTTTGAATAATTCTTATTAAAATTGACAATAAAATTATCTATGCCAGAGCTCTCATGGTCACTAAAACTTACAAAGTAATTTTTTAATGAGAGAGTCGACTGAGTGCTTAATTAGAATGATTTCTGCCATAAATGTAATTTTACTAGTATTTTTCCTTTTACATTGTATTATGGGAAAATTCTGCTATCCCGAGGGAGTGGAGACTGAATCTACATACCACTAATGAAATCAATGACTGAATGATAACGCAAAGCATTTAACAATGTTTATCTCTCATGCACATAACAATAAAGTGGTATATTTCATCAAGCAAAAGACTTTAAAAGCTACTGCGATCTCAAATATGAATCTTACAGCAGTGCATCGTATTCTTGGTCAGATATTTTCACCATCGTCTTTGAAGCTGTTGGTGACCCCAAAATTCAATTCTTTCAGTTTTTTTTACGTTCATAGAGTTATAGGTTGTAACGAATTTTTATTCAAATTAAAAAGAAAGATTCTCCTCTCTGTACCTTGTGTGAGGATCCCCCTTATCTTTAGACCACTTTTTCCGGACCTATAACATTACGACATATTTTTGGAAAGATATTTCATCAAAAGTGTTTAAAGAGTGATCTTAGCTTAAATCAAGATCAAGTAAATTATGGTTTAGTTCATGAAGCGAATTTTTGCAATTTTCTCACTTTTAATTGAAGGGAACATTTTTTGGCAAACAAAAGGTCAAAGTAACGACTGCTTAGGTTCTACTTGCAAGCCTGGGAAATGCCATTTCCGGCTATCTGAGGGGTCGCGATTTTTCAAAATTTTCTGTACGCTCCGCGCCAACTGATGGTGGCGCTCTGCTTAGATATTCGTTCGGGCAGATGATCGACCGTCAGCGCGCCCCCCTAACGAAAAATCCTAGGTCCGCCCCTGGGACCAATTGCGAAACGTCGGACTTCTTGCTTCTCAAATCATCTTTTCTTTTCCCCTTCAATTTTTCATGGATCACTATACCAGGTATTGGGTATGACATTTGATAACAACAGGGATATTTTCTTCAAGCATTATAATACTCTCAAATTTTCTCGTCTCAAATACATATTAAATTTGTAGACCACAAGTAACTTGTCCGGGATCGAAAGAATTACCATCCCTATAACATTGGGTCCCTCACAACCTGTATATATTCCTCCCTGAAATATAACCAGACCAACCTCGCATACTTTCTTAACGGAAGTCTGTACTCTCATTTGGGGGGGGGGGGGGGTTGAAAGTCTGTTAAGGTTTAAAGGAACACCTAAATCGATTATATTGATCGAGGCGGTCTTTGAGCAATGCATTTTAGTACGAGGATATAGTTTGATGAAATTCACGGAAGTGTACTGTTGTTTAAAGCAGCTTTGCATCACCCCAAACATATTTAGGAATATGACCATATCTCTACTTACATTGGTGACTTTGCTTGGATTGATGTTAATTTAAACAGTAGCTTCACTCTGGTTGGTCACTGATGAATGTGTCCGGTCATTTGTGTTCTCAGGCTTCTATATAGCTTTGACAGGAAAGTGTCTGGTCTGTTTTTTATTTTTATTTTTTTATTTGAATTGGAGGAGGGCGAGCATGGCGAGACGTAAACTGAATGGAAAAATTTCACTGTCTGGGCGAGATTGGTCGCACACAGGTTAATAATAATAACGTGCGAAAAAAATCTAAAGATAACCTACAACCTTATCTCAACCCAAACAAATGTCTGCAATGTATTAATAAAACATTAAAATTAACCACAAAACAAAAATAAAAATAATCATTAAACTTTTTTGAAAAAAGGTGTTCTTAATATCCGCTTTTAATTTTCAGATAATTATTTAAAAACTATTTTTGCTGAACTTTTCTATCAGGGTTCAGGCCAATTAGAATTGCTGAAAAAACAAAATGGCCTCCAATGTTATAATAATATCTAATAATTTCGTAAGAAAATAACCCATTAAAATATTGTAACACATTCTGTTGCTCCGATTACCTGTTCATGTTTTCTGATAAGTGAGCAAAACATATTTTCCAGAACTTTCCTGACAGTATACAGGTGCAGTCAATCAAGATGGTGGAAAACAAAATGGAAAGTAGATAGTAAATTTTACGTAAAAACAAAATATTCATTAAAAATATTTTTGAAACAGCTGCTGGTAAAAGTCTGTTCTTGTATCATGATAGTTATAAGAAGATCTGAAAATTAAGTTGCAGAGTCCATTAATAATGATTACCGTAAAGTTCGTCTTTCGCCTGAACAATCCAGAGTTATTATTACTCTAATGCTTAAGACCAACAAGGATTCCTATTTTCTTCCAAATTTATAAACAGAAAACTCGTCTTAATTGTAATTACAAAATTGGCTTCACGGCAATGGCCACAAGACTCAAGTTTGTTATCAACACCACTTTGGACGGACGCACACTGGGTTTCTAAAAAGGGGAACTTATTCGGGGAAAACATTGTTTTAGATCTTGCAGATTATTCTCTCAAATTTAACATCCCAATGGGTAAACTCTTATTCTTTTACTAGACTTTGAGGAAGCTTTTCATAAAGTAGGTGGAAGTTTCTTAATTCTGCTTTGTCAGGATTTGGTTCCAGCTTTATAAATTGGGTCAAGGTATGTTACAATAGTATTTCTGCGTGTGTGCAAAATGGATCTGCTTTTGGTTTCTTTCATGTTAAAGAGATGGGGCGACCCGAGGGTATTTACCGAGTCGTTATCCTTTTATTCTTTGTGCGGAAGCATTAGATTTAAAAGTTAATTGAAACAATGACATATGAGGTATTTTCGTAAGTAATTCTATGATAAAACTCACTGTATACTCTCTTCTATAAGCCCTTGACATTAAAACCCTTCAAGATGGCTTCCGTCACTGTTGAGAAATCTTTTCCCCCTTTGAGACCTTTACGTCATACGACCCCAGAATATTTAAAAGAGAATAATCTCAAATAAAATTACGGTCCAGTTGTATCTTAGCTTTGTTAGTTACAAACAGGCCTTCTTGTGACCTCTTTCCTTTTGGATGTACCGGTAACATTTTTTATTAAATTGTTTGCATTGGAACAATTAGTAAATTAGTATTTCTCTTTCTTTGCCCTACCATATCCCCCTGAACATTTTATTTGAGTTCATCGGGGCTGGCATCCCAGCAAGGCTGGCCGTGTACCTGTCTAATAATTAAAGGGGTACTTCCAGTCAGAAACTTAGAGGCATATATTGATAACTTGAAACGTACTTGGGTACGTAGATGTTGTGATGATTCGTTCAGAATCACTAAGATATTGGGGGACATGTCCCCCTGTCCCCCACGATCGATGCCCATGGTTATCTTAAATCAGCCTATGACGGCCATCTTGAAACAGATTATGGGAACTATGTGATATTATTTATTTCATCTTAAGAAATGACCATTTGATCTAGCATAATTATGAACAATGACCTTTTTCAAATCAAGCAATTGTAATGCCATCGAATCATGGTTACAACAATAAAATGCATGTATGGAGGCCGTTTTCGACCGTTGGACAATATTCTTAATCATGAAAATGGATTCTCATACTCTACAAATGTAGGTATCTACATTTAAATCACATGTCTATGATGTCTAGACGCTGAGATTCTCTGGTTTATAGATTCTAATGGCGGTTATTTTTAAATTCAAAGCCATCTTTAAATTCAAAATTGCGGCTTGTCTTGTGATGTTAGCGATGGGTAATAGCTTTATTTTGAATCAACCCACTCAATAGTAGACTACCATTAGCAAACTTTTATGATTTGGTTAAAACTTTACCATAATTTTTCCATCAGCCGAATAAAAAGCATGTTGTATGGCGGCCATTTTGAAATCAAAATGTCCAAAGTCGTTTGCCGTCGGGTAATATTCTTAGTCCCAAAAATAAATTCACACATTCTAAAAATGTAGGTTGCGCGATATGAAATTCACATGAGTGTGATATAAATATGAAATAGGCAAAAATCATAAAAATCACATTTTTGCCCCCAAATGGCTAAAAATGACTCAAAAATGATTTTCACACGTGTCAGTCCCCCTGACTTTGTTCGTTACTATATGTAGATTGGATATAGCATGGCTGACTGCTTGTCCTAAAAAAGCCCCCATAACCTTTTTTAAGGTTTTTTAAGGCCAATGGCTGACCGTCTGAATATATTTTGTTTTTTCACTGGGGCCTGTTTTCCAGTTCTCAACTCTTTGGCCTGTAGATATACTCTCAAGTCGGTATACTAAAGCACAAATTCTGAACCAGCTTTTTTTATCATAAAGCCATCCTTTCTTCTTTATTTCTCAATTGGTTTGACGTCGTCTTGTTGCAAAAGAAGTGAGATCTCCCACACTTCTGGTAAAGTTTAAAGACCTTTCTATTGACGTTTTGGGCCCGAATTTTTAAATGCCCCTGTATTACTACCAGGGAACCCAAAATTGTGAGTTTGATACCTTGCCAAAAGCAAAAAGAATCTATGCGGTGGTGATGTCGTGTGTGTACCAGTGTGTGGATGTGCGTGTATGTGACGCTTTGTTTAAGAACACTGTATCTGGAAAAGAATCACTTTGGGAAAATCATAGTGTTATTACCCCTTACTGAGTAAATGGTGCCTTTTGTTTTTGTTAGAAGTCTTATGTCATTTAGGGTCACCAGACTTCAAACGGTGAAAACCTCGTAAACACAATATCTCAAGAATCGAAGCTTCCATGGATCTCATACTCAGCATGTGGGTGCATCACATTACGAAAAAAACTCTATTGGGTTGATGGAAGTCAAAGGTCATTTAGGGGCAACAGGTGTCAAACTGAGAAAAACATGTAAACAAGATGTCTCAAGACTTTGAAGAATTTCATACCTGGCATGTGGGTGCACGATATTTGTTAAAGAAACAGTATTGAGTTTGTCAGAGGTCATAAAGTTCATTTAGGGCTACATGGTCAAACGGTGTAAACCTTGAAAACTACTGATACAAACGATATCTGAAAATGGGTAACAGTTAGGGCACTCATTCTCATAAAGTTAGGGTCACATGTTGTGAACATGATCGTTATCATTTTTTGTGGCGGTCAAAGGTCATTTGAAATCACCAGCGGCCAAAGTACAGTTATCTTCTAGTCATGGTATTTCAAGAAGGGGTATTTGTACGAATCTCATATGACACGTGTACCTCACATTAATCTGTGAGTTTCAGTGAAAGTCAAAGTACATTTGAGTTCACTGAAGGTTAAACTGTGAAAGCCCTGAAAACATCATATCTGAAAAAGAAAGAGAGTATGAATCTTATACATAAATTAGAGAGCTCAAAATTAAGTGTGAATTCTCCAAAATATTGTGTAGGAGGTGAAAGGTCACCTGAGGTCACCAGAGGTCAAGCTATGTAAAATTACATGTGTTTTCCGTGGAGGTCAGATGTCATTTTAGGTCATCAGAGGTCAAAAACCGAAAATCTTGAAATACACGATATTACAAAACAGGGACGATGGGTACTTTCGTACTTGGTAGATAGATTTGTTATTTTATGAGTTTGTTGGAGGTGGAACGTCATATGAGGTCACCAGAGGTGAAATTATAAAAACCTGTACTAAATAAACTGTGGGCGGTGCCTCCCAGTTGTGTCCGTCGTTTCGTGACTAATGAAACTTTAGGGCTTAATTTTTGTAACTTTTCGAAGAAAAAATTATAGAAAACAACATTTATTTTTCACAAGCATAACTGTTACTGCAATACTTCTAATATCAATTACCTAATTAAGAACACTTGTAAAGGATGCAGTATAGCATGAATAGAAATACCAAACGTATCGCAAGTCTGTTGATGGCGCAATTGTGCTCTGTTTCACACAATGATGGTTCGAATTCCTCCCAAGAAACTTCCTGTATCTTCTTTTTGTGTAATTCAATTTTTGGTGGGGTTTCCCTTTAAAAAATTCCTAGGGTTCGTCTTTATTGTACATACCGACGGAACGACTTAGCAATGCATCAACTGTATGCACAACTAAATATTTGTAAATAACGTAACGTAATGGCTTGTTCATAGTACATTTTGATTTTGTTCTCTTCCTTCAAAGACTAGCTGCTGATTTAATCGGAACTGTGAGTGTTTTGTTGTATTCATTTAGTTTTCATTTTATTTGCTCAGCATATTTTATTTATTACAGTGTAAATATGCTCATGATTGGAAATGCAAAAAAATTAATAAAATTGGTAGAGTTCAAAGTTTATGTTAGGTCAGCAGAGGTCACATTGTGAAGACAAAAAAATGATGTAGTCAGCAAGGATAAATTTGAGGGTTAATCCACAGTGCAACAAAGAATCCCCTTTCGGCAAGGAACCACTTAGCCTTTTCGCTTTCTGGTTGTAGACGTAGGAGAGAGGCTTCTTCATAAGCAATGTGTGTTTTCCAAGTAAGATATTCTCTTTGGTTGCCAGTTTGATCTTTGCCATAGATACAATTTTTTAATATGCAATTGAAGTATTACTTTTTTCTTGTTAGTTGTAATCCATTGAGCTTATTGTAAAACGTTCCAATTTGCTCTTTATAATGAGAAATGGATATTTACTAAGACTAACAAAAGACCAAAAGTTAAAATTTATTATCCAGATATGTTAGAGCATTTTCTGTTTGCGCTAATTGTTTGACACAGTCGATTGTTGAATCAAATGAGTATTTTACTAACCTTTTAATCCTTTTCCAAATGGAAAAGTTGTTTCGTGTACATAATATTCTCTTTTGCATATAAATTAAAGCAAAGACACCGGACTTGACAAAGAAATAAAGATGAAAGAAAGGAAATTACTTTAATTAGTTTTTGTTTTTTGTTAAATTGCAGACAATGTTTTGTAATTGCCGACCACTTCTTTTTTTGCATATTAGTTGACGTAGATCCCATCAGTAAACATCAGAAAAATGAATTTTAAATATGAACACATAACATATGAGCAGATATAAGAGCCATTGTTGAAAATATTTTTAATGGTTCTTTTTCTCGCTACATTTTAAATATATTACTATAAGATTGACAGCTATGTTGTTTTGTCGGTTTTCTTGAATGATTTGGATCCCTCCAGGAAAGGTCAGAAAAATATGTATTTTATGAATATTTATCATGAAATATGAACAAATGGTAAAGGCATTTATGTTAAAAATATTTTCATGACATATTTCTCTATTAAATTGTGATATTGGTGGCTATTTTGTGTTTGGAGACCATTTTGAAGGAGTGAGACCTGCAATACCTTCTGTTACCAGGGAGTTGTTATTTAGAAGGAGATACATCGGAAACTTTAATTAATGGTAATCTGTTTAGTTCCACCTCATCGTTTGCATAGTTTCAATTCATGAGTGATTATTAGAGATTACGGTACCCACTTCTTTTGTCTCATCCCTTTCAATTGGTACATCAAACCCAAGTTAACCTTTTATACACCTACTTATACCGTATGAATATGATTAGGAGGAACAATGCTTGATCCGAAGGTTTTTACCGACAGTCAAGTAAGAAACACTGTCTAATAAATCAAAACGAGTGCTTATTCCTAAGGAGTCTAGAAAGACTAACTTATAACAAGAAGGTCTTACAATGGAACAATGCGTAAAGGACTGAAGAAAAGTGTAAGACTATAATTTGTTTTAAGATTATATTAATTTTCGCAAACTTTCGCAATTTCCGATTGGTAAGTGCATGATCAACAAGTTACATAAAATTTAACTAGCCTAGTGTGATAAGCGTTGCATCGCATTGGGAGCTGCAAATTAATTTTAAAGGAAAGCGGCGGGCAATGCTATAGCATATAGAAAGAAACTTGTTGACATTTCTTTTCAACGTAGCAGACGACATGAACCTTTTGTTGTATACTAACAATAGCTTTAAACCCATTGTATCTTCAAGTGCTACAAAACAATTGACCTTGGCGGCAACTAGGTGGGTACAAAGGGGAGAGCTGCCGTTTTGTCTCCTTCTAAATAACAACTCCCTGGTCTGAGGGTTTTGGATGTGTCCGTAAAGTCCTTTTACCCCAAGGCCCAAACATGTCTTTTAATTGATGATATACTTACCCAAAAGTCGGATAGATGTAGAATTTGACCCTTAGTAAATAACTTAACAAGTGAGTTTGATAGGTTCTTAGTTAAATTGTGTCATGTACCTAGGAAAAAATTATCAATGAAAAGTGCCAAAATCAGGTCAGCCGTTGTTAATCCTTTTTGATTTCTTTCCAAATGCAAAAGGAATCTATGCAGTCACGTTGGCGTGTGGCGTGTGGCGTGTGTATTTGTATGAAACGTGTGTGTATGGCGCTTTGCTTGTTAATACGATATCTTAAGCGGGATACTGTAAGGGATGGCATACTCGACACGTGGATACCCAATGTTAAGTAAATGGTCACTTGAGTCTTTGGTGGAGGTAAAAGGTCACCTGGGGTCGCCAAAGGTCGAAATGTAAAAGCCACGAAAAATACTTGTAAACTCGATATCTCCAGAAGGTAAACGTCAATGAAACCCATAGCTGGCACATGGAAACCGGATCCATGAAGGGAGATTATAAATTGGACACCTTTTCGTACCGCTTAATATTCATGAGCTCGACGTCATTACAACAGAGACATAAATGCATGTAGGTCACCGCGCGGAAAGCACGATACGTAGCAGCCCGGGAGCTAAAGAGTGTGGGAAGTATGCGGTCACAACTCCCATCACATTACAGTAATAGTACGATAACGGTGCCCTTGTCTGAGAGTGAGTGAAGCTGCGAATCTCAGTCTATTTTCAACCATCTTTGTATTGGTCATTGCAATGACTCAAATGCCTCAGTTACAATGTTGATGTTGAGAGAATTGACCTGTATATTATTTCGCCTACAGTGAGAGTGAGCCCACAGGACTTGACTTCTTGGTCGATACTGTAGTTTGTGTGCACCCTTAGGACTTTTGGTGAGACTTTTGCCTAAGATCATTGTCACTGTATTGTGTACGATATTCTTTTTAGCCAGTCTCGAACGGGACCATGCATGACAAACCCATGATGTAGAGGTCTGAAGGTTAGGAGGTTGATCATATTACGTCTTGTTGTCCTCTCGAAGACCTAGCTCCTTTAAGGAGCAGATTTCCTTTCGGGAGTAACGTTTGGCTTCGTCCTTCGGCGCTTCGCCAGAGTGTCGAGGGGACTTTGGAAAAAGCACTTTTTGAAAAACAAAATTGGACAAAAGTATACCGAAGTATACAACTGAATATTGCACAAAAGCCTGCTTTGAGCCGGCATAGTATGTTAAAGCCAAGACGGATCCAGCCCAATTCTGAAGGGAGGGGGGGTTGGTTTGATGGTGCGAAAATTTAAAGTGGAGAAGCACTAGGCTTCCCAGAACAGATGCACGCAGAAATTCTGTGTGCATTCGTAGGCAACATCGTGCGCAAAGAGTGCGAAATCCTTTGAGTTATGATTTTCGTTGAACCTGATTATGCAGAATTTGGTATCCTCAAATTCAGAAGAAATACGTCACCTAACCCTAACAGTGGCGGATACAGGAAGTGACCTTACCCAGCTTGTTGAAATGCTTTCGTTTTTACGTTTATATGAGGTTAAATCATAATAAAATAAAACACTTAGGTAATTGAAAAGTAAGTACAAAATTTTCGGTGCAAATTTTCCAACAAGATTGCGTCTACGAGCCGATAATTGAACAATATCTTCCAAAGGGGAGGGGAATCCTCCCCATTACACCCATCCCCCACGACACAGATCAACTGTCATCCCTCTTCACGAATTCACGAATTCTTAGATCCCCACTGCCTATACGATTGTAACTTTTTGCCGCTCTGGAAAGTAAGGGTATTCCCCATCTCCCCATCATCATGATGGTACTGTTAATGGAGCGGGGTCGAGGGAACTAGAGGCTCTGAGAGTAACTAAAAAGGGAAAACTTGCATGAAGCTTTAAGCTGACCACCACAAGTAAAGGGAGCACAGCAGTAGCTTCACACAAATTGTTACAATTCCGACCGAGAACCGAGATGAACAGTTACAAGGGGGGATATAAGTCATTCAGGAGGTTGTATAATAAGAAAACCCAGCATAGGCTACTAGTAGGGATAATTAAAACATTATTATAGTTTCGATTATATGAGTTACGGTATAAAGTTTTGAAGGACAATCAAGGCCCCAGTCAGGTATAAAATACATAGGCGTATAGACAGGACCATGGACTTTCACAGACGAAAATTGCCAGGGACAAAGTACTTTTAATTTCTTGTAAGGAATACGGCCGTCGAAGTTTTACACCTCAGCTGAAGGCGCTGAAGACGCTTAGCGAGAATCCCTCAAACTCTATTCAGTGGCCACGCAAGAGGCCCTATTCAACATTGTGTGAAACTTGCAGACTAGTGTTCACTAGAGAGTGTTCACCAAAGACAGGGATTTAGTGATAAAAAATTTAGCTCCTCCTTCTTCACTCTCTCCTCTCTTCATAATATGTTCCTTCCTCTTTTTAGTCCCTTCCTCTTTATACCTGCCTGCCACGGTCTTTCCTTTACGGTCCTTGGCCTATTAATATGCTCCATTTTTCTTCCTCCATACCTCATCCTTTCTAGCTTCTCCCCTAAGTACAAGTCGGTATGACTCAATCCCTGGTCCCTGTTCCAGCCATCCCTGCCCTTCACTTTCCCAAACTTCTTCCCTTTCTCATTCCATCTTTCTCATTGTCCTCAGCCCTACCGACACCACAGCACTCTTGCCATCGAGATCCCAGCTTTACCAAACTCATCAACTCCTCCCCCTCCTTACCTCCACTCGTCAGTAATTTCAATTCTTATAACTCATATATTTTCCTTTTCTTTTCTATTATCTTGTGTTTTCTTTCACTTCCTTTTCTTTTCATTTTTCCTTCATCCTTTTCTCTTGCTTTCTTTTCTCAGGCTTCTGCCCTCCGAGTCCTTTTTTCGTTTTTGCGCCTTCCCAATTTTCTCCGGAAGTTTTGGGGGTAGGGGAGCAGTTTTAACCTGTAAACCGTAGCTAAACTACTGCATGTGCCTGGTAAAAATCACACCAATTAAGAAACACCCACTCCACCTATGTGAAGCCTTCCAACCCCCAGATCAACTGCATTATGATATCGACTCGGCTACAGTTGGTCTTAGAAACGAAGAAAAGGTCAAACTGTGATTCATGTGGTATGGTTAGTGCGCATGCGATGCTGTTTGTAGATGCTTTATTTTAAATCCCATAACTTCCGGGGCTTTGGTAGATTCTCCCTCTGGCTTCACGTACCTGGGCCCTAACTAAGGCCCCTAGACCACATGCCAGTAGAACTCACACGGCGGAATGGGTGCTGTTATATCATCCCAACAACCGCATTCATCCCCAAACCTCAAAGCGAGATTTCGCACGGTCTCTTGGAGGTGGACAACGAAGAAGTCTAGCAACTAATGCTATTTTTTGCTTAACCTCCACATTGCTCCAATGCTTGAAGACACCGATCACCAACAAAGTGGTTCTCCTCTTAACTTACAATCTACATTTTTTCCGTGTTCTGACTCTCTGGTAATATAACAAGAGTTTTTGATGATTGAATTCTAAAGTGAAGAAAAATTCTGACTATGCACATGAAGCAGCTTACTGTCGGTAGTAATTCATATCATAGGCCTCAGTTAGTGTTACATGTCTGCTTGTTTGGTTTCCTGCAAGTTCTTACATACCATCCCACGGCATATGACCTCTTCACATCTTCGCTGGGCTGTACTACAGATACTAGAATGTCGTTACGTATAGGTGGGAAACGACTGTACAAGTCACAACATAAATATTAAGCGGTGGGAAAAGTCCAAGTTATAATCTCCCTACCAAGTCCCTATCAAGGAGATGATTTCTGTTGATTTCGGTGGAGGTCAAAGGTCGTTGGGGTCACCAGTAATCAAATATGAAAACATTGAAAAAATGTTCGTAAACACGGTATCTCAAGGTGGGCAAGCTTGAGGGATTTTATACTTTGTATATATACCGTACTCCATATTGAAATGATCCTTACCATTTTTGGTGTAGTTCAAAGGTAATTAGGGCTAACAAGAGATCAAATTGTAAAAATCTTAAACATCCCTTGTAAACATTATACTCAAGATGCTTAAAGAGAAGTATTGCTTTTGCTTTTCATCTGCACCAGAATTGCACAAAAAGAAAATATTCATAAACATTGTCAGACCACTCAGACTAAGCAATACTGAAACTCCAGCAACAACTTTATCTCCTCAAAATATTATGCTTTACATGAATTACGGATGTACGTCATTTGACATTTTGAAAATTTGGGCAAGAAATTGTTCTTGAGCACAAAATAACTAAATTTATTTCTTTAAAAACCATCTTTCTTGATAAGAAAGCTACCGTGTTGTCTTACTTTGGCTTATCTACCATTCAGTAGCGATAAATAGTGGTTGTAAAAATATGGAAACTTCCTGTGCAACACTAGCCTTTGTCAAGGCTTTTCTGCCATTTATTATCCCTCCCTTCGTTATTTCGATTCAATCTTCGGGTTCACATAGCCTGCCTCGTGTTTACTGCGTCTCCACGAATCTAGACTCGGCATCAAAGCCTTTGGACAAAGTGTTAATATATGTATCTGTGATATTCACCTTGCTACTACTTACTCTTAATTGTTATTATGTTGTTATCTCGTTCTAAGAATATTGACCAATGAAAATGCTTCTATTACTGTTGTGCACTCACAGAACCAGTCACTGTTGTCAACCTTACTAACATAACCGCGCGTACCGTTGGAAGAACACAACGGCAGACATTTGTAAATCAAACCATTACTAAGTCCAGAGTAAAGATTAACAAATGTGCCCCTTCCAGTACTGAAGAAATTGCTCCAACTTGCTTATTTTATAATGATTTGGCGTCTTGTTGTAGCTTACGGCAGCATTCTTTGCAATTGAAACAAGTCTATAACGTTGACTGGGTTTTTGTTCACAGTACAGTACTACATGCACATAACCTATAACTGGATATTCATAAATGTCTCAAAACGGGGTTCTCTGATTGGTTGGCTTAATTACTACCGATTTGTTAGTAGATTTCAAAGGTTATAGTTGATCGGTAGATGAATAAAATTATCTTTGTCCAGAGGCTTTCTGGCATAGTGAATACTGAGGGGAATATAACACAGGACGTAACATCCAGTGTTTACAAGGGGGAGGTGAAAGAAACTTACGCCTGAAAGACTCGGCAGAGGCTAGTGCAACACGCGTATTTCCTCTAAGCTTAAGGATCTCATACTTTACATTTGAATACGGTACCCCATAATGAGAAAATTATAGCTATTGTTTTTTGGTGGAGGTCAAAGGTCACCTTGGGTCACCTGAGGCAAACTGTAAAGCAATGGAAAGTGCTTTTAGACGTTATATATCAGGAAGGGAAACTTCAATGAATTTCATAGTTGGCATGTGGATACTGCATATTGAGTAGATGATGGCTATAGTTTTTCGTGGAGGTCAAAGGTCATTTGGTGGTCAAATCATGAAAACCTTGGAAACTGCTAGTTAATATCTCAAGATGGGCAAGCTAAAGGATCTCATGCTTTGCTTGAAGATACTCAACGTGGAGAAAATGATCCCTATTGTTTTTAGTGTAGTCCAAAGGTCATCTAGGGTCTCCAGAGGTCAAACTGTAAAAACCTTCAAAATTGCTCGTGAACGTTTAATCTCAAGATGTGTAAGATTAAGCAGTCTCATACTTTTGACATGTGGTTACTCAGTATTGATTAGATGATCCCTGCAGTTTTTGGTGTAGGTCAAGGGTCATTTGGGGTCACTAGAAGCCAAGTGAAGAAAAAATTGTGAATGTGGTATCTCAAGAAAAGACTTTCCAGCTGGGTACTCTGTATTAAGCATATGGTATCTACAATGTTTGATAGAGTTCATAGGTCATTTGGGGTCACTAGAGGTCAACGATGAAAGTTAATTGTACATATGATTCCTCAACAAGGGTAACATTGATGAACTCATACCGGCTATGTGGATACCCCGTATTGATAAGATGATCTTTACTGTTTTGGGTGGGACCCAAAAGTCACTTGAGCTAATCAGAGGTCAAAACAGCGAAAACGTGTACGAAATATATTTCAAGAAGGGAAACTTCAATTAATTTCATACTTAGTTTGTGAGAACCCACACTAAGTAGAAATAACCTAAAGATTTTGTTAGAGGTGAAGGTCATTTTGGGTCATCAGTGGTCAAACAGTGGAAACCTTTGTAACTACCTGTAAACATAATAATATTCTAAGATGAATAACAGTGAGGGACCTCATTTTTTGGCTTGCAGATGCCCTCTCTTGAGGAGATAATGGCTGCTGTTTTTTGTAAAGTTTAAAGGTCATTTGAAGTCACCAACGGCCAAACTGCAAAAAATGTTAAAATGCTATCTCAAGAAGGAAAACTTGTGTGAATCTCATACTTTGCAGGTGGGTGGGTACTCCATATTGCGCACATGGTTTCTGCAGTATTTGGTGGAGGTTAAAAGGCATTTGAAGTCACGAAAGGTCTCACTGACAACCTTGTCATGCACAATTGACAACCATTTAAAGTGAAAATCTACATTACATCGAATGCATTGTGTTGTTTTGTTTTTTTCTTCTGCAACTTTCGTTATACAATCTCAATTGGTAGGCCGTAAATGGAGCAGGAAACGTGCCTTCGACAAATAACGACTCTAACAGTATGTTCAATTGATAGAAACTACCAGCAGTCTAGGAAATGTAACACTTTCAGATTTTAAAATCGATCTCCGCCGTTTGTTGTTTAGTATACATAACACTGACAGCGGATCGTGCACAACTAGTATGGTACCCAAGGCGCATTCCAGTATAGGTATTTTGTGTATCAGGTAAGGCTGTAATTAATAACATCAGAGAATCAATTCAGCAGCATGTCTAACGTTGCGTCATGCTATTGTTATGTTGAAGGGGTAGAAAGTGCTGTAGTTTTCATTACTTGGTACATAATCCAGGGTGCAATCACCAAATTAAGAGGTTCGTGCTTGTAAACCCCTACACAATACACAAAATGGCTTTAAAGAGTTCAGAGTTATGAAAATTCTGCACCAGTATGTTAAACGTGAGGGAAGCTTGTTTGAATGTTCTCTTCACTTCTTTTAGCATTATTTGGTACCTTAGTAAAGACTATGTTATTTCAAACAATGAAACTTAGCAACCGAGAGGTTTGGGTTACCACACCATCCAAGAGCAATCTATATCTGAACCGACCTTCTAAATGAAACCAGGCTTTCCCGAAAGTGTTGAGTTGGATAGTCACCCAAAATGAAGTGCAACCTTATTTATGCCGGTATGCTTTATATAGGTATACAACTGCAAATCGAGACTTAAATTGAACTGCACAGAACAATAAAAAAGGAAACCTTGGCACCCTTGAGAACTTAGCAACATTTTTTTTCGGTTCAGCTCATCAAATTGAATAAAAACATTACATGAATTCCATGTGGTCGCAAATATTACAAGCACTGGTCATGAGCCACACACGCTTTCGAGGAAGGTTCCATATTTGCATATTTGCATAAGGAGCAGTAGATGGGACGTCGAAACGTTGGAAAGTAGTTAGTCAGATAGGGTTTTACGGCTCAGTTTCTAACCAAATGGTTTAAGTCGGGCCGGCCACGGCCTTTTTTCCAGTTGTGGGTCACTGGCTTGTTTTCCCTACTCCATTGCTTATACTGAGCACCAAGCACAATGACAGTAGGTTCCATGGAAAGTAAAACGATATTTCAGGAATATGATGAATAGGAATCAACTATATCAATTTGTTACTCAACTCGATGCAGCTTGTAATGGCGTCTCTCGCACCACGGAAATGCGTTCAATTGACAACAGTACGGTAATGAACTTTTGACCGTTCGTGAGCTGTTGAGCAGCGAAATTATTTTAATGTTCATTCATGGGAGGATTCATTGTTTTACGAAAGGGGGAGGAACTTACTTTGTGCAGGGATTTGTTATTTAGAAGGAGACAAAACGGCAGCTCTCCCCTTTGTACCCACCTAGTTGCCGCCAAGGTCACTTGTTTTGTATAGCACTTGAAGATACAATGGGCTTAAAGCTATTGTTAGTATACAACAAAAGGTTCATGTCGTCTGCTACGTTGAAAAGAAATGTCAACAAGTTTTTTTCTATATGCTATAGCATTGCCAGCCGTATCCCTTTAAAATTAATTTGCAGCTCCCAACGCGATGCAACGCTTATCACACTAGGCTAGTTAAATTTTAGGTAACTTGTTGATCATGCACTTACCAATCGGAAATTGCGAAAGTTTGCGAAAATTAATATAATCTTAAAACAAATTATAGTCTTACACTTTGCGAAAATTAATATAATCTTAAAACAAATTATAGTCTTACACTTTTCTTCAGTCCATTACGCATTGTTCCATTGTAAGACCTTCTTGTTATAAGTTAGTCTTTCTAGACTCCTTAGGAATTAGCAGTCGTTTTGATTTATTAGACAGTGTTTCTTACTTGACTGTCGGTAAAAACCTTCGGATCAAAGTATTGTTCCTCCTAATCATATTCATACGGTATAAGTAGGTGTATAAAAGGTTAACTTGGGTTTGATGTACCAATTAAAAGGGATGAGACAAAAGAAGTGGGTACCGTAATCTCTAATAGTCCACAGAAACATTCTTGAGTTATTACGAAATATGTCCTTTCCTTTGTTGTGCATTATGAAAGGGCATCTAAGGCTAGCAGATACCTAAATAGGACCTCCTGGACGCTCTGCATTAATCATATTAATTGTGGCGGGGGGGGGGGTAATGACATAATGCGTATACTACCTGACGTCCAAATGATCATATATAGTACACGCCGAACACTTTACAACAATCGTATTTTTACTGCTTTTGAACTAAAATCCTGACGAACAGCTGCCAGCAATGGGAAATGAGAGGGAGGGAGAGTATAGGTTCAGGAGGTGATATGAGACCTCCCTGATAGGTGTAGCAAAAGGGGTGAAGTACTAATAAGAGCGTGACAGAATGCTGTTTTCGTCATAAGTGTATTAACAATCACCATCTATACCGATAATGGCTCAGCGCGAACTGGCGAAGCTCTGGTAAAAAATTTTGAAAAATTTATAACGCCAGATACGTACTTTCAACCTTCTACATCATGCTACATATTAGATTGAAAGGTCCCATATTGATGCGAGGTACCCACAGATGTTTGGGGATGTATCTCTGTTCTTCGGAAAGTGTGATCAGAACAGTGTCGTGTATTATTACCTTAATAATGGTCATGACATGGAGTGTAAACAGTGACGAATAATATTTTCATTACAAAACCTGCATTCAGACTCTAGATCGAGAGCCTCTTTCAATTGCCCAACAAACCTACATGCCACTGCCATAAGCCAGTCTTAAGACTATCAATATCTTCCGATAGCAACTTTAGGAAAAGCACAACAGCAAAAAGTTGAAAGTTTACGAATTAATAGGTAAAATTTTACCTATTAATTCGTAAACTTTCAACTTTTTGCTGTTGTGCTTTTCCTAAAGTTGCTATCGGAAGATATTGATAATATGAGTGACACTGACGCAAGGTTGGTAGCGCGCGGAGCGCGAAAATTTTGATAGATTGTCAACGATTTGCTAAAATTCTGATAGTTTGAGAAACATTTGTGATAGAAAGTGAAGCGAGATTGAAAAAAATTCTTACGAAAATGAAGAATAAAATATACTTGCCATCATACACGTATCTGTAGACTGAAACATTGGGGGGATGATTACATGGGCCATCCCCCCTAGTCAAATGTTGGGGGGATATATCCCCCCCATCCCCCCGGAATTTACGCCCATGATATCTACTTTAGCCCAGTAAGCATTGCACGTAACGGTCTCTCGTGCGATGGCGTAGAACTCTCTTTAGCCAGTCACAGCCTACATTTCTAGTACTTGTCGATTGTCAAACAGTCGCACTATAGGCAATTTGCATAGGTTATAACTTTCTAATTACGACTAAGGCAACAACTAAGCAATAAAATATTTTTCCACCCATGTTAAAATAATCGCTTAAGCCAGCACTTGCTTGACTGTGAAGTTGTCGATTCGACCAGGGCCTAAAGTTTACTGGATACTTTCTTTACTTTTCTAGTAGCTCTTATATTACATGTCCGGTCTCAGTCACGAGTAAACCGAAACCTCTTATTTTCAACCAGGGTGCTGGGAGCCGGGCAACTCCCTGCTGGGAGACAACTAAACCCACATTGAGGGCTAAATTACCGTCTCCTCTCGGATTAATGTAAACAACCTAAACAAAAGCACATTTTGTCACAAAAGGAATTCCCCGATTTCTCCCATTTCATGATAGACATACACGTGGTAGACTGGTAGAAGCATGATGGTAATCTGCAAGCTTATATAGTACGTCTAGACTATGATGTACTTGTTTACAGTGCTTCGGAGAACGTTCTTTCCATGCTGCCATGTGTCTGGCATTAGGTATAAAATATACTGTCATTATGAAACAACAATATTCTTTCCAAAATAATTCTATGGAAATTTGCATTTGTAAAAAGCTACAAAAATGAAGATAGTGTACCAACAGAGTGGCACTGCTCAGGGGCGTAGCTAGACTTCATGATTATCGAGGGGGGGGGGGGGGGGGCTAGATCCAATTTTGCCGACTGCAGTGCCATGGCCTATTGTGCCGACTGAAGGTGTTAAGCAGGGTTTATAGTCACTTGCTTTGGAACAGTAACATCAATCAAGCTGTCACACAGGAAGTAAGCTTAATTATGCCAAGTTAGAGTGACGAATACGCTCGAAGGTATATTGCATTTCCAAGACAGTTTAGAAGTCCAGAGTCTAATACATTGCATTGGAGGCTTTTCCTTATACAATCGATTGGCAGTATATTTTAATAAGACCAGACTTACTTGGGAAAAGTGGGGGAAGGGGGCAATATGTAGGAGGAAGTGTCGCCGTAGCGCAACCATTGTTTGCACACCACTTTGACAGCAACTGGTTTAAATCATGTTACCGGTGGTGGATCCTGGAATTTTTATTGGAAAGCTATATATATGGTGTACATTCAGGACTTCGGTTGATGACTTGGGATTAGCGTCAGAAAAGCACACATTTTTAACTTAATTCATAAATCTTCCCCACGTGTTGCGCGAGCATGAAGACAACTTTGCATACCAAACGCTGTAGCCTGCAGGAAATCGCATTTTGCCATAAAAATCTGTCACTGCGATTCAGTAGCGTGTTCAAAGGGGGGATGGGGGACAGCCCCCCCCCCACCTCCGAAGTCAGTCGGGGGAAATTCCTTAGTCGGGGGATTTAAGGGTTAGGGGAAGAGAAAAAGATTGAAGAGGCACACTGAACACTCAACAGGGATGGCGCCAGGGGGTCTCCATCGGCGAGTCTTAATCGATACGATAGTGTGTGCAGTCCCTGACGGCGCCTGAGAGAGGACAATTTCTCTAATAAGAACCCAAAATTTTTGGCGCGCTACGCGCGCTGCACAGTCACTCCAGGATCCTCAGCAGTTCCATTCCACATTGCCAGATAGTACAGGTCCTGCCAACCTTACCACGAAACATGTCGGCAGAGTACACTGTTTATGTGGCGGTCGAAAATTCCATCCCATGTCGCTAAGCCTAGTTGCTGTTTTCTTGTGTGTATCATGCGGTACGGTCAGTTTGTGAACGACTCACGGACCAAAGTTTGGCTATTTGATAGGGTAGTCCAGATGTTTCGATAAAGTGTATGCTATCCAAGATGTGTTCTAGAACCCCTACAGTTTTTCGTTTTTTCTTTATGTTGTTAATGATCACATATCTTTTTTGTGTAAGCCTACCAAAAATTTTCGCGCCCTTTGCAAACTCAAGTTTCAGATTTGAAAGAACACTGTATAAAGTGCGCAACTCGGCTCATGAAGTATTAAAGTGATACTATGCAAAATATGCCCTGAAATGGCATGGGATAGTAAGTCATATCCCCTTGCCACCAACTCTTCGACAGAGGGGCTGTCGAAGCTTGGGGTCGTTGGCATGGCCCAGCCCTCTGTCGGGAAAATTCTGTCGCCATCCATGATAGGTTTACTTATTTTGGCTTTCAAAGGGTCATTTCTGCAATGAAAGCCAAGATTTTTGGTGTACACGCTTTGCCCACTCTTCCTCAGTTCTGTTACTTATAGCTAAATATAGTACAAACAATTTTCACCTTTTCAAGTAACTGAAGAAGTAGAATACATGAATTTATGTAAATGTTGGGAATTTCACCTCATTTAGTCAATGTTCTCTTGGGTCTGTAGTGCGGTAAGGCTATAGTGACACGAGGAGAAAAGTGCAATGTAAGTTATGCCCGATAGGGAGCAACTGCCAGGACAATTGACCTTAAGTACCGATTCTTTTTAGTGTAGGATAACCGCCCAAAAAATCGCACGCTTCGAGCGCTTCGCAATTTTACACTTTAGATTCTGGGGAAAACATTAACTCAGCGCTGAAACTACGTTCCTCTACTGTATACACATTTTATGAAATATATGCCCCGCAATGGCATGGTTTAGCACACAGGTTTTCTTCAGATCCCTCCTCACCATCCCGATGACGGCATCGGGGCTTCCGGTCGCTGCCTCCACCCATCTGGCCACCCGTCGGGCAAATCCTGGCGCCATCCCTGGCACTCAAAACTTAGAAGTAGCCTACAGAATGAGATTAGGAGAGAATGTTTTCATCATTTGGTCGTTTACCAAAGGATAGAGCTCTTCCAATCGCCCTTCAGGGAATAATCAGACAGGATGCTATCAATATCAGTACCTGGCCTATCGTGCAGGTAGGCCTACAATCATTTAGTTGAAGGGTTGATCTTTGGGTAGTGATTTTCCAGGCAGTCTAAAACCCTGGGTTACTAAAAAGATGTGTATCTTTTGTAATTCCTGATTCGATTGTATAAATTACATAATGAAAGAAAAATTACACGCAAATGTCGTGAAAATCCTACACTATAAGTCGATGCAGCATTTTAAAGCAAAGACAATATTCGAAAGGAAACTGAATCGTTTATAAGCGACCGGGGCAACGAAATAGCTCCCTTCATTATCGACTGTTGCCCTTGCCTACGTAGCAGGCTGCACCGCATATTCGTTGTTCAGTCATAATTATGTTTGGGAAGCCCCAAAAAGGAGATGAGCAATCAGAGTACGCTTCGCGTTCGTGCGGTTCTATTCTCATTTTTCGAACAGGGAGCTGCTACTATGTGGCAGCTCCCTAGTTCGAATCAGCCTGCCCTATGCAGGGAGTTGTTACGTAACAACTCCATGCCTTGTGCAAACACTAGCGAAATTGCCAACCGTACATAGTTTTGTGTAGCTTTGCTTTGTATGTAAACAGATGGATTACTCCAGCCATGGAAGTACTAGTACTTCCATGCTCCAGCGAGTCCTGTGTTTTTATCATGGGTACATTGGCAGGGAAGATGTTCGTTTGGCAAGTCGTGGGCGAAATATACAGCGAAACTGAATGCCAAATGATTTCACTTGGCGTTGTCCTGGCGGTCTTCGCTTCATAACGCCAAAAAGGTGTTTGCACTTAGCAGAATCGATTGTTATGAACGAAAAGAAGGCAAATTTATTTCGGATTTTTCCAATATGCTTCCATGAAATGAAATGAAATTTGCAGAGAAGATTACTGACAAGATTTTAAAGAAACTGGCACCAGTTAATTTTTTTATTTTTTGTTCCAATCAGGAGTAAATCCTGCCAACGCGGAACGGTCTATTTTCAATTCAAAATTGCCCCCTAAAAACATCGTTTCTCGTGATATCGATTATTCCTGAAGAAGATATGAACATGGGCGACCCATGAACTAGTGTGCAAACTTTCGGGCACAAATATCAAAATCCCTAGAGGAAGGTAGGTTTTATGGCCAAAAATTTAAAAACAAGCTCTACAGACGTCATATAACCATCGATCAACACAAAATTTTAATGGTAAAATTTACGTATCACGTTACACATCCTCTCCAAATTTCAGATCCATAGCTTACAAAACGGCCAAGAAACGCAATTCAAAGACAAAATCTCTGAACGCCTCCCCAAAAATCGCTGTGGCGATCGCACTTCGACTTGAAGTTTTCTAGGCGAAGTAAAAACTGCACTGGACTTTCCTGATTGCATCACATTTTAAGGTTGAAAATATCACGCGCTTTGGTCATGACAGTTATGAGTCATGAGCGAAGCATGGTTTCACCAAGAACGTTTCTCTGTTTGTGTACGGATCTTTGTGTGGGACGTAATCGTACCGGTATAGGTGGCTTACTAAAAATAAAAAAACAAATATTCGTAAAATTACGAGAGGGTATCTATATCAGCTCAAACCGCTGAGTGGCGGGGCAAGGGAATTCGGTCAGGAGGGGGGGGGGGGCGAGAATGGTCTGTAGGGGCGTTTTGAAGTAGGTAGATACCCTATGCCTCAACACGATCAGAGTCATGGCCTTTAAACCTTGCTCTTTTAGATTTTCCCACCTGGTAGAAAACTGCCTTTCCATTCCTCCTACGGGTAGGCCTATTTGTATTAAAACATGTTTCCGTTTTCAATCCCTTCCTTTCACATACTAGTATAAAGGCGACCATTAAAATTCACTTTATAATGTTCATGTTTTTCTCAGGCCCAGATTTAAGATTTTATGTAAAAACTTACTTTATGAGAATAAAGATTAAATCTGCTAGAGCCAAAGGCAAGAAACCTTAAAGGGGAAACAAAATGTGGGAAATTAATCACTGCTAGATGAACATTTTTGGCATCTGGAAATCAAGATAAGAACACAGAGAACCATAAGTGTTCATGAAATCGTATATCATTATGCGACGATTTTGCAATAGCCGGTAATTAAGTACATAGAAGTGGTTGGAAATGGCCAAGATGGAAGGTCTATCTGGCCCTCTAGATTACCTTTCTTCATGAAAAATGAAAGGAAACTTTATTAGATGTAATTTCCTGGAATTTGATAATCAAGTAGGTACAGGAGAGACGCATTTCTATGGCATTATCATGCAGTGTCAGATGACCACTCTGCATTTGAGGAGTAAGCGAGCGGGTTATCACGGCCATGTACCCTTGGAAATGGTCACTTGAAGGAAAGCAAAAAGGAAGCTGCTCATCTAATATGAGTCCAATACTCTAAAGTCATTCTTACTAGGACAACAATATTTTTGTATTTTAACCAGAAGGCTCTCTTCAAATGTTTTGGGATATAGTTTGTGGGAGCTATTTTGGGTTGCGCTGTGTGTCTTTTTTGAGTCCAGCTGATGACTTCCGATGATTTCCAACAGATTGGTGAGATCAGCAGTCAGTGGAGACTATTTTCATTGTTCATGATCCCGGACGGGAGCAGGGCTATTTTCGCAACAATTATTTCTGCGCCCACCTCAACATCTTTCTTAGGACTGAGAGGGTGAATTAAAGGTCACTCTGTGTATTTTGTAAGCTTTTTATCATGCCCGGTTGGGAAGCAATGACCTAGCAAACTCCACCATACATTAATGCGTATATATAGCGTGTACACAAGTTTGGGCTAAAACTACATCCTAGATCACAGAAGATGACTTTTCTAATTATGTTTATGGAAGCGCAGCTTCTCATAAACATATTGTGATAACACAGGATCAGGTCACGTGACAATTTCTTTGTGACACATTATCTGAAGAAGCAGTTCATGATCAGAAGTGCCGCAAGTACTGTATATTTCTTACCACGTGTACATAATTGTAAAGCAGTCACTAAGAAAATTATGGTCTTTTCATTGCAAAATATGACTATAACGATTTTTCAATGTCCAAACGTCTGAATGTCTTAGGCAAATAAGTGTGCACAAAATTCAGGTGTCTTAAAATGATTTCCACTAGGTGTGACTGATACGAAGTTTAAAAATTACAATAATATAATGAAAAACTAAATTGTTATAATACTTTTTGTAAGTAAAAAGATCATTTACTGGTCTTCATAGAAAGATGTGACATTTACTCTTTCCTCACTTTTTAAGGATATGTTATCATGACATAAAACACTGTTAGTCCTAGTAGTAACCCTTTTGACATCCTTCAGTGAGTATGTGCAGAAGATCTAGAATACGGAAGTCAGCGTCACTGTGACCAACCGCGAAGCACGAAACACACAACCAAGTGGTAACCCAACCAATTTGTGCATAGTAGTATGGTACCGTTAGTACGGGCGTAGTTGCACAGTGCATGCAGGATATAGTTCTAAGTTATATTCTGCCACAGGCAGTCCTAGCGTTATATAGTAAATACCATATATATGTATATATATATATATATAGATATATATAGATATATATATATAGATATATATATAGTGGAAAGGTAGTGCACTTCACAGCCCTTCGGTACCAACTTCACCAAACTGAATCATGATTTTTATGCCTTATTTGCCATTTTACCTCTTTTCAATACACACGAATGTTCCAATCATGCCTTCCAATCACTTGAGTAGTATGATGATTCATTTGGACCAAAAATGTCTTCAAAAAAGAAACATTTCTTTGTGAAAATTTGGTTTTTCACACTATCACGTTCAGTCGTTGGCACTCCCATTGGATAGTTGTCATGACATAGTTAATGCTCCCATGACAAGGCCGAACTATCCAATAGGAAGACCGGATTTCGAAGGGGGAATTCCCTTGACGTATGTGACGTCACCATCGCGACGACTGATCGCAAACTGTGTTAGGTACTGTATTGAATGACCTGGTCAGTGAGGTGTTACAAGATTATTGTGTGGAGTGCCTTCTTTCCAATAGTGGGAAACGATCCATTGCTCTTGCATCGGTGCCTCTTGCGGTCTTTGAACTGGATGCCGACATTACTACGCACAACATAACCTATATGTTTGTCCTTGTACAGTCAATTGATGCACCCAAATTATCTCTTCGGCTAAGGAGTGTAGCTTGTTGAAAGAAATGAAATCGCCACACCCCCATGGGCGGCGATACGGCTTTGAAAGTGGGGGAGACATAGTCAGTGGCGCTCTCTAAGCGGAGCGCCACCATCAGTTGGCCTGGAGCGTACCATAAGGTAAACAACTGGGTTGGAGTCTGAAGACCAACATCTCCATGCCAATCACCGAACATAATCTCTGTGATCAACAATCTTGGACATGGCTAATTATTCGATTATTCGCATTGTGTGGAGACGGATACGTCTTCAGTGGAGACGGATACGGCGACCACTAGCACCAGCTCTGACTGCAGTCATTGTTAAATTGGCATTGCCTTTCATTAAAAGCGTTACCCAAAGAAACTTGAGCAGCTAAGTGACCGGCCGAGCAAGCAAATCAATTAGCACGCTTGAAAGGAAGGAAGTTGGATAGCCCGGGCTTTCGTATCAAAGCCCGGGGAAGCATGTAACATTTACCTAACGAACTTGCACGCAATATGAACGAAACGTTTGGCCAAAAATACCACCAAGATCACCGGATTCAGGCTTTGCAACGTGATACTATGACAACTGTCAGAAGTATTTCCTAAAAAAGTAAATAGGCCTATCGTAAAAAGTTTAGAAAAGGTAAAATGATCTGATTGCCTGAAAGAAAGGGGAACCTTTATCCGGACATCGCGTCTCGTCGCACCACTGGAAATGCGGCCACACGCTCTGTCCTTCGCATAGACCTTATGCATATGATGTCACAACAGAGAAAGTGCTCCCTCTTTTGGAGGGAAATGGCGGCCTCTCTGATAGCTAGGTATAGTAAAAGGGGTGAAGGACTAACAAGCACGTTTCAGATTGTTTTTTTCACAGTCACCATCCCTACCGATAATGGTTTCGCGCGAAGCGCTCGGTGAAAATTTTTGAAAAGTGTATAACGGCAAATGCGTACTTTCAACCTTCCACATCATGCTACAAATTAGATTGAAAGACCCCATATTGATGCGAGGCCCTTAAAGGGGTTGGAGATGTACCTCTGTTTTTCGGAAAAGTGTGGTTATCAGAATAGTTCCATGTATTACTACCTTAATAATGGTCATGAGATGAAGTGCAAAAAGTGAAGAATGCACGCGAAGCGCGCCGAAATAAAACAAGATTTCCATGACAAAAACTGCATTCAGGCTCTGCATCGAGACACTTTCGATTCCCCAACAAACCTACTTGCCAATCAAAAAGCCAGTCTTTTACCTGGGCATTCGTTAACAGATTTCAATTTTTGCTGCTGTACTTCTCCGGAAGTTTCTGTCGGAAGATATTGATAATACGAACAATATTGAGGTACGGTTTGACGCGCCCGGAGCGCGAGAAAATTTTGAGTTTGCAAAGGTTTTGAGAAAATCTGATAGTTTTAGAACCATTTGTGATAGAAAATGATTACAATAGATCCATCACTCGGTGGAAAACACACCTCACCTTACCCCGTGCAAAAATCTATAGCTTAAACGCCTTTGGGGATCATTTTAAAATTTTCAGAAATATTTTCAGAAATCGACTGGTGGCACACGCCTCCATGCCCCCCCCCCCCTTGCCGGCCCCACTGCTCCGGCTTTTGGTATGTTTACGAAACAAATACTTCTAATTGAAGTTTGATCCCAATCGAATCTTGTTACCTATGACCTAAGGTGGGATGGATGTCAAATTTGCAGTGCAAGCAACCTACCGAACAATTTATGCAAAAACATGTGCATGCATCAATTTCATTCATTTGTTGTGAACGTGGTTGCATAGACATTTAATGTATTGCAACTTGTCATTTCAATTTCTCACTGGAAGTTTATTACTTCGTTCCACCAAACTAAAGCTTGGTTCCCATACAAAACTCTTCTATAGAATTCTATAGAAAAAAATCTATAGAAACTACATAAGATTTTCTATAGAAATCCCTGTAGAAAATCCTATAGACATTCTAAAAGAAAACCCTTTACGGACTCTATAGAATCCTATAGAGTTTCTTTAGAATAGCTCTAAAGACACTCTAAAGAAACCCTGTAGAGGTTCTATAGAAAAAAAGGCCATTTTTCTAAAGAAACTCTATAGGTTTCTATAGAGATTCCAACAAAAAACAAAAACAAACGCTGGGGATTCTTAGGTATGGACAGATTTCTATAGAAAATGAGTGGAGGTTCTGTAGAAACTGTACGGTGGGTTTATAGATAAATGTCTGCAATTTGACATTAAAGATTCTCTCTGTGAAAAAACTGACAATTCCGAGCTATGAATACAATGTGCGTGAGATGATTACACCCAAGATACTTTCACTTTTGCAATACCCTCTCGTATCTTGGGTAAGATAGCCAGTGCCGAGGGTGCTTTTTAAGTACATAGAAACAGGCACTGAGGAACAAAGAACCCAAACCGGATAGCCAGGGCCGAGGGCGAAGTTTGGCGTAAGCCTTGAAGATATTGTGACTGCAAAAATGTGAGCTATGTTATATGTACCACGTTAATGACACGTTGGTTATAGTGAAAAATGTTATAACATATTTCTTTAAAAAAAAACCCAGTTCATACATCTTAATATTCTTTATCTTTATTGATAAAATACTTATCTTTTGTGCAAAAATGTTTCTTGCTACAAATCTGATTGATTTAGACCTGCCCTAAGCATAAATTTACAATTTTCATGTAAAAATTTTGGCCACGCCCACTTAACCCTATGCCGTAAGTAATTTCAGTGAAGAAAGGAATATTTTCAGGAATATTTGCTCAGTTTAGAAGAATATTTTGTGTGGAGACCTTTATATCATTGTAAAGATCAAAGATAGGGGATTTGAGTGAACCTTTTATATTTTATAATTAATTAATATGCAAACTAGATGTTCTACAGAAACTGTATGGAAATTCTATAGAAAATTTGTGAAAGTTCTATAGAAATGTATCAATATGTTTCGATAGAATTTCTATAGAGAGTATCCTGTAGGTTTGTTCTATAGAGATTGTTCTATTTAGAAACTGAGCTATGGAAACTTCCTTTGAAATTCTATAGAACTCTAAAGGGACTTCAAATTTCTATGGAGGACTTTTAACATTTCTATAGAAAATCGTTGATTCTGTAGAGTTCTATAGAGCTCTATAGGCATTTCTATAGAATTCTATAGAAAACTTTTGTATGGGTTGCTACAAAGTCAAACAACTTAAGCCTTTTCTAGTTAAGCAAAGATCAGAGATACAAGTCTACAGTCACACAGATATGTAGTTTTTGCCTTATATAACAGAATTAGGAAATATCTGGCTGAAAAAGGGTGGGGTAGCCTGTTAATTGTTTAAGAGGTTGTGAGAAATTCTATCGGTGACTCGAAAAAAGTGTCGCTTAATTCCTTCACGATTTAATGTTTCCCATGGATCTTCTTGTTTGTTGCTGGAGAGATACATGCAAAGGTGGTGGTGCGGCAAGGGGAAGGGATCTCTTTTCAGAGGTGTAGTGTGAGTTTGAATGTATTATTACAAAAATGTGTTTTCTTAAGTTAACGTTGTATGCATTACCAATATCTACTTTATTTGTATACGAAAGTGTTTCATCCATCTGCTTTGCCTTTAGTACCTCCGTGTTTTCTTAGGAGAGTTTTATGCGTCTTGCTCCTACACTAATGTTTCCCCGGGACCTCTGGGCAGAGAGCTGCCCTGGGTACGGCCTTGACGCGGCATACATGAAAGACTAGGATTTGTTTAGCAACTAGTGCAGGGTTGTACGATTATTTTGCAAGGGTTTTCGCATTGCTTTTATTAATATCTACGGGGTCATAAATGTTGTATGTATGTGAATAGTTCTGTTACCTGTCTGGCAGTCGATCAGACCGGTATTCTCTATTGGGACTGGCTGTACTGCAGTGTGGTCGTAAAATGGTCAGCGAATGTGTGAGCGTGCTTTCGTGGTTTAAAAGGATAGACACGTAGAAGAGAGAATCAGAGAGAGAGAGAGGTGGGAATTGGAGATTTTTAACGTGAGGGTTGGGTATAGCTCCGTGGGCTGGGTTTTGTTTTTCGGACTTAGAGTAATTTTTGGAAGATAGGTTGTCTACTTAGCAAGCTGTGTAAACTGTGCAAACCATTTAGGCAGTGCGTCACCATTTACACAGTGCGTCGTCCTTAACGCAGTGCGTCATCCTCTACGCAGTGCGTCATCCTCTGCGCAGTGCGTCTTCCTCTACGCAGTGCGTCATCCTCTGCGCAGTGCTTCGTCCTTTACGCAGTGCGTCATCCCCTACGCAGTGCGTCGTCGTGTACGCAGTGCGTCACCTACGCAGTTCATTGTTTGTATTAAGAGTGTAAATAGTTGAGAACTAGTATACGCCCTTGTTATGTAAATAGTTCAAATAGTATTTGAATTATAACTGGTAAACTTTACAAATTCTGTTCGTTTATTTTATCTTGTCCTCTTACGTTGTTTTGGAGCCAGCTGTCTTTTATTTTCAAGTTATTCTTACGACAGCAGCACTGGGCCGGACGTGACAGTATATATTTCCGGATAGTAAGATGTCATATTCAGTGTAATTACGTCATGTTTAATCCAAACACTGAGCTATATAACTGGAGGACGCACGTCAATGCGGAATACGCCTAGAAATTGAATCCGACTTGGGGGTCACGTGATGTAGGTTAGCTTACTCAAGTCGATTCCGCTGCCCTAGAAACGCGTATCTAGAAGTGAAAGTAATGTAAAGCAGAATCAATGATGTACACGCTAAAGCAATCCTTTGTTACTTTACTCATTACGTCTCTAGTGTTTTTGTGGTAATTAACTGAGTAGGGAATCTTTAAACTACGATTGTGTGATCAAAACATTGTTTTTTTTTTTTAAAAAACTCTTCTTGATTTTAGGAGTGGTCCTGCCTATTTAGACTTTATGCATTGACATCACACTGACGTCATTTTGGGTGAAAACAATGAAGCACACGTGCACGAACGGCGTGGATTTCGCCGCACGTGTAGTAGACTTACGCGTGTACGATTGGTTGACAAATCAGCTGTCTGAACTTATTGGTGTAACTTGCAATGATACGCGCTTTTCCTCCAAAAGAGGGTGCACTTTCTCTATTGTGACATCATATGCATAAGGTCCACTGAAATATATGCTAGGAAGGATCATTCCACAATAAGGTTTTGAAGCCATCATGGAGGGTCACGTAATGTAGGTTAGCTTACTCAAGTCGCCAACGCCGTAGAAACGTGTATCTAGAAGTGAAAACGCTTAGGCAATGATGTACATGCTAACGCGCCGTAGTCGGCCTAATTAGCGTCTCTTCAGCCTCTTGGACGCTCATTTGCCAGCTAACACGCGTTAGCTTACACACCATTGCGCCGAGGTAAAGTTGCCTTAGCAACTTCCTAAAAAGGCATACATCACAATAGCCGTATAACATACAGAGCACCAAACGCTTACCGTGTAGGAAGCTTTGAGGCACATCATTGGCCAAAATGCACGCGTGCATGTGCGCGCGTGTTATTTTCCCTTCGTGCGCCTTTTTTGTCAAGAGGACGCGTTCGACGCGTTGTACAGATTATCTGAGCACAGGAATAGACAGTCAGTTACAAGCGCGCCTACTCTGTGTACTTTTCAGTGAAGGTGCTATCGCGAATGTCACGCAGTCATCGCGTCTGGACGCACCATATGAAATGCGGTCACACGCGTTGTCCTTCAAATAGGCAGGACCACTCCTAAATACAAGGAAAGTTTGTAAAAAGTTTGTGATCTTTTGATCACACAATCATGAATCATAGTGTACAGATGTCCTACTAAGTAATTACAACAAAAGCACTAGCGACGTAATGAGTAACAAAGGATTGCTTTAGCGTGTACATCAATGATTCTGCGTTACATTATTTTCACTTGTAGCTGCGCGTTTCTAGGGCAATGCAATCGACTTGAGTAAGCTAACCTACATCACGTGACCCTCCAGGTCGGCTTCAGTTTCGTCGCGTATTCCTCATTGACTTGCGTCCTCCAGTTATATAGCTCAGTGATAAGGTCTATGCGAAGGACCTTTTTGACACAAAAACAAAAAGGCGCATGAAGGGAAGCAAACACGCGCGCACACATGCACGTTTGCATTTTGGCCAATGATGTGCCTTGAATCCTCCTACACAGTAAGCGTTTGGTGCTCTGAATGTTATACGGCCATTGTGATGTATGCCTTTTAATGAAGTTGCTGTGGCAACTTCATAACGGCGCAATGGCATGCATGCTAACGCGTGATAACGTGCAAATAAGCGTCCAAGAGGCCGAAGAGAAGCTAACGTTGTTACTGACTGTTCATACGTGTGCACAGGTGTTCTGTACAAAGTGTCGAACGCGTCTACCGTGCGCTAGCGTACATCATTGCCTCCGTGTTTTCAATTCTAGATACGCGTTTCTACGGTGGTGGAATCGACTTGAGTAAGCTAACCTACATCACGTGACCCTCCATGACACTTCAAAAAGATATTGTGGAATGATCCTTCCTAGCATATAGTTCAGTGAATCCAAACACCTCGTTTTTCTCCTGGCGCCTCCTCGGGCCCGATATTTTGCCCTATTGTCCTTCAGTGTGAAAGACAAGGTACTTGTGCATTCACTGCTACTTAATAGCCATTCTCATTTTCTTATAATGCATCTGGTTCTGCATGATGAAACCAGAGCCGTAGCCTGTGGCGAAATCCCTGTGGGGGACAGTTCATACGATAGCTTTCAGTGGCGAACCTAGGATAGTTGGCACCCAAGCGGATCTTTTATTTGTCATTTACTGCCGCCCTGAAGGAGGGGTCTAAAAAGAGGAGGTCAAGCAGGAGGATGTCACATGCCTTTAAGGTCGCTTAATTAGGTGCAAATTGATGCTGTCTTTAGCAAAGTTTCGAACTTTTCATATTTAGTGTCTTTTTTCTACTTTCTCCCTGGAGAGGGTGTCTAAGGTATTGGGTGACACACCTACTCTTTAAGAAATTTTTGTGTTCATAAGATAGCTAAGGTCCAAAATTGTGCTATTTTAGGAAAAGCTTTTGCTACATGTTAAGAAACTCTCATTTGTTGTGCCTTTCTGTCTATTTTTTGACTAGGTGTAAGGGAGAGGGTGTTGTATAAGGCCTTTCCCTTTTAGAAATTTTTGCCTTGGTAAGGTTTCTTGGATACAAAATGTTGCTTACATTGATAAAGCTTTGAATTGATTATACTTTAGAATTTCTCGTTATTTTTTCGGCTCTGGTATGAAACGGTGCCAGGTCACGGCCGATTCCGACCTTTTTCCTGTGAGTGCTCTACTTGGAGGACAACCATTGATTGGTGAGTTGCGTAGCATGTCGATTGTTTGTCCAAAATGCTTCCCAGATTGACGGTAAAGGCGCTTTCTAGACCTTCAAGGTAATATCTAAACATTTTTTGAGACTTCATGCTTTAGAAACGAAAACTGAAACAGAAACGTTAAACTTGAAAAACTTATTCAGTAAGATCACTTTAAAGAAAATAGGACTTTTAGGGACTTCACATGCGCATTGATTTTAGCATGTAATTAAATAAAGTAATTATATGCTACTTTAAGCATGCTGAGGCAACGCGTGAGACAAATTCCAAAAGATCTGGTCAGTGTTTAAGATCCTGAAGCCTCTGACGCACGCAGGTCAAGGCTTCGCCCTGACAAAGTACCCTCCCCTTTTTGTAAAATCGTGGATCCACGCCTTGAAATGTACAAAACCTAAGCTTATGAAGTTACGAATTCCTATTTGTCCCCTACCCCCACCCCCACAAAGTAATTTTAATTTAAATATTATTCTTGAAAGTGGAATTTTTCCCACAACACGCGATCACGCGATCTCAAAAAAAAAAAAGGAATTTTAGAAGCAACTAAAAGGTCCAAGAAGTGCAATTTTTAGCAATCTGGGAGTCATTCTGGGACGAAAATTGCCGTACTGTGCGAGCCAACTGAAGGTGGTGCTCCGTGTCACATGTAATGACTCCTCAACTTGTATCTCGAAAACTGCGCCTGGTCCATCAACATGATTCAACTTTTGACATCGAATTTACTACCTGGCCCCGCCCTGCTCTTACAAGGCCACTAAATCATTAAATCGACAAGCTGTTAACCCTGTTTAGCTAAACCAAGTAGGAGTGGGTAGGTCGGACATCTGGTATATGGGTCTACGAATTTGAGGGGTCTACTTCCTATGATGGAACACTGAATAGTTTTTCCAATGTACTATTTCCATTTGAAGAGTGAAATTTTTACCATGCGATATCAAAATAAAGTATATTTAAATAAAATTACAAGACCTAAGAAGTACCGTTTGTGAGGGCAATCTGGTAGGCATTTTGACTAAACGTTGGTGCACCATTTGCCAACCTGCCAACTGATGGTAGCATTTCTCTCAGAAAGTGACATGTCAAAATCATTCCCCGCCTCCAAACAAACACCTTTTCAATCGATTGTGCCCCTCTGAATCTGAAACCAGTGCCTATAGCCTATTACCAGCTGTCTTGCCCTGGCATAGAGCTATATAAAAATAATGGTGAAATTATAGTATTTGTGATCATCTGTTCAGCTTACATCCAAGTGTTATTCAGATATTTGAAATGTTCCATTTCCATGTCCACAATTTCTACTTGTCCAGCCGCCGATTTGAGGGGGGTGGGGGTTATAGGGATCGGTCTCCCCCGTTTGCAGCTAAAAATTGAAGGGAAGGAAGAGAAAGGTAAGAAAAAGAAAGAAAAAAGAAGAGAAGTAGACAATTTTTTCCAAAAACGTTTTGAAATATTTCTTTCTGCAGGGTAAGGGTGAAGATTTTAGTTGCAATCATCCCTATTAAAATCCATTATAGTGATTGAAGACGAGACGGGTGGTTACAATGTGCAACACTAGCAGTGTTTTAGTACCCATGCCCGTATTCGTACCCTTATGGTACCCGTACTCGAGTACATTTCTCTGTACTCGTACTCGTACCCGTACTCATGACCTTGTTCCCGTACCCATACTCAGTTATGGTCCTGTGCTCAAACATGTACTCATACTCACTGTCCGATTAACATATACTCAGACTGCAACGGCATGTAATGAAGTCTACTATTTTACTGCATCATGTAGCTTAGTGTACTGGATTCTCCAAGAATACGACACAATTCACTTGTCAAATAAGTGTGACATTTACTGTACACTGTACATGTACGTACTCATGCTGTACATTCAGTAGGCTGGCTATGTACGTACTCTACCTCAACTTTACCAAATTTTCGTTATGTCACCGGATGTATTGGCAGGTTTTTCAAGGGAGAGAAGGTTTTTAGTATAGAATCCCAGAAGATCCACAGAGAAAATAAAACCTGTCCCTTTTGGCAGCTCGATCACCGGAAAGTTGTGCCATAGCCTATGCCTGCACTATAGCTTATTTTGCAAACCATTCACAATTGCCAGACATCATTTTTTGGTACACATGAATGGTCTTGTGGAACTTATTAAGCTATCTTTGCACGTTAGCTGACTGGTTTTCAGCAAAGTTAACAGTTTACAGCCGTAAACAATGGTTCCAGGATGACTCACCCTGGATACGGGATTTTACCATGGACTACTCCCTACCAACCAACTTATATTGATAATCGTCCCCTGATAATTTCTACTTTGGCAATTACTTTATATTCCACCATGAATATTTATCCTCTGGACAACTCCCTACCCCATAAAAATTCGAAGTTAACTTCTAGCCTTGGCCTATAGGCTTATAGCTAGTATTGTCTGTGGTGTTCCAATTGTCCAGAGGAAGTTGTCAGGGTTATATATGTATGCACCAGGTTGCCAGAGTAGTTTATAGAGACATTGGCTGTACTTGGATTTGTTCAAGGCTGAAATTGTCTATGAGAGGGTTTTGTGGGGGTATGGGGGTCGAGTCTGTCCAATTATATAGCCAATAATTACACAAATTGCTCATACCTGTACATATGACCAGGTATCGGTACCTGCACCCATGACTTGGTATCCGTACCAGCACCCATGGCCCTGTCCTCACACTACAACACCGAATATCAGCAAACACATCTATGGGCGTGGACATTATGATATGCAGTACACGGTGGAGAGGAGAGTAGGACTGCTACATTAAACTGTAGTAATAAATTTGTGTCACTGAGTGAAATCTCAATCAAAGGGGATTGAGATACAAAGTTTTCCCCATACAGGCGTTCTAGGATGATCTAAGATATCAGACCAGCAAGGTGACGTAATATCTTGCGAACTACTGTGCCGATCTAGCAAATTTCTTGTCAAAGTATATGCTAGCAACCGAACATCGAAAACAAAAGATTATTTTGTTTTATATTATTGTTTTAATTGCTTTCCATCACAAATCTTTCACAACGACCTAAATTTTCCCCTCCATCATCAGTTCAGTTATTTAGTATTTTCTTCATCAAGACCATCTCAAACGTTATGGGCTTCTACAGGGTCGTGATTATAGTCCTTAGGCTGAGGGGGTCCCCGTGTGCATGAGAGGTCCCCTAAGTTTCTCTTCATATTATTGAAGTACACCATGTGGCACATCAAAAAAGTTTGGGTAGACATTTGGTAACCCGGCAATAATCGAGAAAATGACTTCATAAGCCACGAACATTGACGCTCTATTGGAACCAAAATTTAGGGGTAAGGGAAACATAAATCACTGTATCTTTAGAAGTGTAAGTCACAGAACAACAAAATACCCCTTAACATGTTTGTATTTAAGTACTCTACTCATTCAAACAATCATTTTGCAAATTAGTATGTTAATGAGGTCACCAAAGGTCAAAAGGTCACGAAAATCGGGTACAAGTGAAAATTTGACCGTTGCTCCAAAAATAACCTGTCAAATCAAATTCATTTATTTTGATATTTGTGATGCATGGAAATGTTAGAAAAGATGCTACTTATTGTTTTGATATGCATTTCAGGCCATTTAATGCCTAACAACATATCATAATATCAACTGAAAAATTCCATTAATCTAGAAATTGGGTATTGTGCACTCAAGCATATAGTATGCTGTGCATGCAGTGTGGTACCCACAAATACATTAGTTGAGCAATATTTGACAATGTTTTTATGCTTTCCATACAGAAGAGAAGTTTTTTAATGGTCAGTTTGTTTTATTTACCCTTACTGGGCCTTTGGAAGGTAGCTGGACAGCTCATGAACTGTTCATCCCCCACACACCCACCCCCACCCTCACCCCCACCCCCACCCCCACCCCCACCCCCACCCCCACCCCCACCCCCAAAATAAATTACGACAGTAAAAATGCACGTACGTTGGCCTGGCCAAGGGTGGTCCTAGGCACTTCGAGGGTCATGCTGTATGAATAATATATGTATTTCCAGGGTACGTTTCTGCATGCTCTGTGACGTCCAACGGTGCATGCACGCGGCACGCATGCACCACATCAATATAGTACTGTAGCCAAACCAATATCGATAGTTGATCGACCGCTCGCCGACATTCATCAATCAAATGTCACAGTATTGATGCATCATACACTGAAATGATCCAGCTGTGCATGTAGAAAATGTTCCCTGAGCTAAACCTTTTTTAACAGTTGATCATAATGCCCACTAATGGTCATAAATTAGTCAACTTTTACCCACACAGAAACTACACTTATGCCTTGTGCACAGCAGGATCGTTTCGGGCAAGATTTTGGACCTAATGTAAAACTTAATGGTGAACTTGTGAAAACTGAGAACAGATTTCATACACAAAAATTGTTCATTATGTAGTAGTGTATTGATATCAAATTTACCCCTTCCTTTTTCACGCATTTCCTCCACTAATTTTGCCTCAAAACAACCTTTTTCTTGATTCATATATATGTATTATATGTAATTTTAAGGCCTTTTGACCAGGGGAGTATCCAGGAATTTGTCAAGGGGGCGAAGCCCATAGACAGTCTCAGCGCTCCGAGCCACCATGGGTTGGCGCGAAGCGCAAGAAAATTTTGACCCAAAATGCCTCCCAGGTCGCAGGGAATGGCACTTCCCAGGCCTATTTACCTCATATAAATTGGGGAAACACTAGCAATATTGTAAAAATAAACATTAAAAATACCAAAAATATGTTCAAGGGGGGGGGGGCAGCCGCCCCCCTTCGCCACGCGCCTACTTTTGACAAATTAAAGACGCTGGGAGCAGTGGCGCTGGAAAATTTTTTGAAAATGATCCCCAAAGGCGTTTGAGCTATACAGTAGATTTCTGAAGGAGGTAGGTTGAGGTGTGTTTTCGACCGAGTGATGGATCTACAACCATTTTCTATCACAAATGATTCTCAAACTATAAGAATTATCGCAAATTCTTCGCAAACTATCGAAAACTTTCGCGCGCTCCGCGCCCTTTAAACCTTACCTCAATTTTGTTCTTATTATCAATAATTTCCAATTGCAACTCCTGCAGAAGCACAGCAACAGAAAAAGTCAAAAGCTGTTTATGAATTCTCAGGTAAAAGACTGGCTTTTTGATTGGCAAATAGGTTTGTTGGGAAAATGAAAGTGTCTCGATGCAGGGCATGAATGCAGGTTTTGTCATGGTTATCTTATTTAATGAAAAATTTCGGCACGCTTCGCGCGCATTCGTCACGGTTTTCACTTCATCTCATGACCATTATTAAGGTTATAATACATGCAACTATTCTGATCACAACACTTTTCCGAAAAACAGAAGTTCCAACCTCTGTTTAGGCTTCGCATCAATATGGGATCTTTGATCTTTCAATCTTATTTGTGGCATGATGGGGAAGGTTGAAAGTACTTATTTGCCCTTACACAGTTTTCAAAACTTTGTAGGGGCCTACGGGATCTTTCAGTCTAATTTGTAGCATGTGGAAGGTTGAAAATACTTATTGGCCTTTATACATTTTCAAAAAATTACCGAGCGCTTCGCGCGCAGCCATTACTGGTATAGATGGTGATTGTTAACAAACTTAAGATGGAAAAACATTCTGAAACACGCTTGTTTAGTCCTTCACCCCTTTTGCTTTACCTACAGGGAGGTCTAATATCACCTCCCTGCACCTATACTCTTCCTCCCATTCCCCATTGCTGGAAGCTGTTCGTCTAGATTTTCGTTCAAACTTAGTAAAATACCATAGTGGTCAAATGCCTGGCGTCATCCTCTTTACTATCATTTGGATGTCAGGTAATAATCACCATATCAGTGCCCCATTTATATAATTAATCCAGAGCTTCCAGGAGGCACTATACCGGTGTCTGCCAGCCTTAGATGCCCTTTTATAATGCACAATGAAGCCAAGGAAAATTTTTGAAAAAGTCCAAAAATGTTCCTGTGGACTTCACTCACGTATTCTTACGTAAAAACTTTCCCCGAATAGAAGGCTTGAAGTAGCCAAAAGGGGGGGGGGGGCTTCAGGAGGGTTGTTGACAAAATACCCTTCTCTAAGACAATATACTCTCCTCTTTCACCTAACCAAAAACTGGAATTCACTAAATTATGGATACTTTCCAACCATATATGATCAGTTCCAAAAATATACCAAAAATAACACCACTTTGCATCTAGGCAACCTTAAATTAACAAAAATTTCTCAAAGGGGAGAGGTACATCCCTCCCCCAGGACGGCACCGTTATGTAGTGACAAAAAAGGATTCCACACTGCTGTTTACAATCGCAGGGGCGCATAAAAAGGTACAGTTTACACAGACTTACACAGATTTACACTGAGGTGGCATTACGACGTACTTCATCTGTTCTGATGTTCGACTCCTGAGCGGGTCATACCAAAGACTTTAAAAAAGGAGCCTACTGCCATTGTGTCTGGTGCTCAGCATAAGCAATGGAGTAGGGAAAACAAGCCAGTGAGCCACAACTGAAAAAAAGGCCGTGGCCAGCCCGACTTAAACCAATTGGTTAGAACCTTAGCCGTAAAACCTCATCTAACTACTTCATCTGTTCTGCCTCCCCAATCACTTAGATCATCCTTTGTGTTTGATCCCCCTGTTGAATAACCATGGCTACGCCACTGTGGGAGCATTCCATTATTTAAGGGACTTCTGCAATACTTTACTTGCTATTATGGGGCCATTTAAACCCTTGGGTCAGAGTGTCATTATTGGTACAGTAAACGATTGTCTTACTGAGTAATTTTTATTTGATGTAAAGGTCTTTTGATTTACACTCATATTCTTTATTTCTTTCAGTAAACCACACAGACACACAGCCACAGAACATGTACACACGGGTGCACAGTGATAGATAAATAGCACAGCCACTCTGTTATATACTTAGGCCCACCTGGACATGTGTATAGGCCAAGGGTCAAAGTTATTATTGTACTGTATGCAGTACCAGAAGTGGAATTATAATAAAAAGAGAGAAAAAAATAAATATTCTGCGATTCACCTGAGGTCTACCCTTGGCTCATAAGTTTTTCATCTTTATGTAGTTAGTCTACATAAAAAGTAACCTTAGGCTCTTGTTGCCTAAGCTCGTGAAAATTTCATATTTTGAAAATGATTTTGCATCATTTCAGACACAAATTTAAGCATGGACAAAAATTTGTACGATTATGCTTAATAAATATTGTCTATTTTCCTTTCATTTCAATTTCCTGCAAAAATATCCTAAGTCCTGTATCCCCAAATTTTGCCTTTAGCCGTTTTAGTGTGTAAATTGCCTATGGAACGACTTAGGCAAGTCAAAACTTTATGCGAACAAAGATGGCGGACGGTGGCGACAATATTTGCTCGTCTATGATTGATCTATTTTTGTATGACATCAGTGGTCGTACGTCACAAAAATTCTCGGCGCATTGCAATGTGGGAGAAAACAGTCTCGCTCACTATTTATGAGTCTCGCAAAACAAAATACTAAAAGAATTAATAAAAAATACTTCCCTTCGTTCATTCAAAAAGTAAGGGTATGTTTCAGCTTTCACATTTTTGTCTTTCGTTTGAGTATAACCTTAACGCAGTTCAGGACGTCTTCTTTCTACAATACTTCCAATCCTTCAGTTAGTAGCGAAGTTCATATGGATGGGGGCATATTGCAATTCTGGTAAATTTTACATTTCCTTCTGTGATGCAAAGTGTTACAAGACGACACGTCAGAAAAACCAGATTGAATCCGTCGACGAGCGAATGGAAAGCTCCAGAGAATTCAACTTCAACGCAGCCTTTCTAGAATTTTCTAGAAGTGAGAACTGTTTACGTAATGTGCCAATTATAGCAGCGGCATGGCGACACTTCTAAGAAATAATACCATTGTTTACTACTGTGCATACAAGGAACGTTCTCGTAATTGCTCGACTGTGTGCACTGGAAGTTTCTATTGAATTCTGGAGATTTCTCGATTAAAAGCCTAGCGTATAAAAGGCAGTTCAACAACTGTTATAGGGAGAGATATCATAATACTTCATCGAGACCAGACGCTGTCATACTGCTGTGTTTGTTGAGAAGTTATTCTCTGACCGAATCACCTGAAGTCAGCCACTGACAATGCACACTTGTGATAAATTGCCCTACGCTGTTTCTACACTGTGTATTGAGATCGTTATCAGCGATCATCGCCTAGCCCTGTCATTATTCGCTCGTGGAACCAGTTCCTACGCTACAGCACGCTGCAGGTCTACTACTGTACCATCGTCGACGTGCATGCACTACCAACCCTTGGACCAGACCAGAATAACATTAAGTAAAGGATTGTGAGTAAATCTAATTAATTATTGTAAATTTAAGTAAGATAAGGAGATTGTAAATAATCATTAAGTTGTGGAATTTTAATCTCGTTCTTCTGTGATCTTTCGCTGTTATTGGTTTGACTTGCGACCACAAACCGTAACAAAAGCATCATCTCCTCTTAAAAACAAAGGAAGTTGTGTGGTGCCACCCATCAGAATAAGACATTAAAAACATCTTTTGGTACAGACTTAAAGAGGGATTTGCATCACCACAAGTATGACTTTTACTTGGTGATTAGCCCCGCCCATAATTGTCTTTACTGCTTCTCCTTGTGCAGACACCAAATATAGTTCACTGCTCAAGGCCACATCCTGGTGAGCATAAAGACCCCATGTGTAACCAAAACATTCTCTGTGCATGCTGTGTAATATGAGCTGCTCTGAATCTTTTGAATTTTGCAACTCTGATGTCAATCAGAAAATAGTCTCCAATTGAGACTTTTGCTTCCCCCTGTGTAAAAGTCAACTTGGGGTGATGCAAATCCGTCTTTAAACTGAAAGACAGACACTTATCTCGATTAAAACAAAGACTTCAAGGCTAGGTCAAAGTTTACTCTCTCCCATAAGGCTGTGCTGCACTCATTTACAGCCGTGAGAGAATTCGAAACAAATTTGACATTTTCCCACCTATTTGCAAGGACTGAAGTCTAAGACCAAAACAGAATAATCATGCATTAATTGACAAAATTATGATATGTTGTTAGGCATTAAATGGCCTGAAATGCATATCAAAACAATAATAGCATCTTTTGTAACGTTTCCATGCATCACAAATATCAAAATAAATGAATCCATGATTTGACAGGTTATTTTTTGGAGCAACGGTCAAATTTTCACTTGTACCCGATTTTCGTGACCTTTTGACCTTTGTGACCTCATTAATATACTAATTTGCAAAATGATTGTTTGAATGAATAGAGTACTTAAATAAAAACATGTTAAGGGGTATTTTGTTGTTCTGTGACTTACACTTCTAAAGATACAGTGATTTATGTTTCCCCTACCCCTAAATTTTGGTTCCAATAGAGCGTCAATGTTCGTGGCTTATGAAGTCATTTTCTCGATTATTGCCAGGTTACCAAAAGTCTACTCAACTTTTTTTAATGTGCCACATGGTGTACTTCAATAATATGAAGAGAAACTTAGGGGACCTCTCATGCACACGGGGACCCCCTCAGCCTAAGGACTATCCGTGTATACGTGAAAACAACATTTCCTGGTTGGGGCACTGAATCAAGCTAGTTGTGTGGGGTGGCTTACAACCTGCAAGCTGTTTAAACTGAAATTAGCTCAATGCTAGCACATGTGTCGTTCTGTAGTAGCTGTAGGTACAAGGTCCAGGTATAGACATAAATTGCATAAACCATTACATGTAATAAGTATAATCTTGTGTTAGTTAAAAAAGTTAGGGAGGGTTGAACTTTTAAACAGACAGGCATGGTACCTCAGTGTGACCTGCATTTTGGGTTAAATTATGCAAATCATCATTTCTAGCATTCAAGTGGTGGCCCTTGGGTCATTTGTGGCCCACAGCATGTACAAAAATTGATCACAGAAGATTGCTCTCTTCATTAGACGTTTCTCCTCCCCCATATCCCAGGATGGTGGTCTTAAATGTTAAGTAACACCCCATCCATCAAAACCTGAGGACAGCTTTTTCTCCCTTTGAAAATAGCAATACCTGACCGTAAATAGCCAGGTGTGTCGTCAGCTTGTGACAGCTTTACATGTTGGTATATCTACATGTTCTCAAGTCTCTGTCTGCGGTTTGCACAATATTGGCTCACAGAAGATTTGAGAAGCCTCAAAGTATTAAAGATTTAACAAGCTGTTTACTGAAGTCCAGGCTACTACAATTAATTTACGGTGCAGTAAAAGCAGAACTAAAAGTGGCCCTTTGCTCAAAATACTTGAGAGCTGTTGCTATAGGTGAAAAATTAAGGAAATACATGTAAGTAAACAAACTAAGCTTTTCTGTTAACTTGCAAGGCTGTTGTGTACTCAAAACAGGATTTGTTTCTAAGACCTCTGTACACAGCCTTAACTTGTAATTTGGATTTAACTTGCCGACATCTTCAATAGTACTGTGACTAGCAATATTTTCTTTCTTTTATGCAGAAGCTGCAGTGCACATTATCATGTGGTCTTTTATTTGGTATGTTTAATTGTAGGAGTTCAGAAATAATGATAGGGCAAGACGAAGGTAAATATTATATAATGTGGCTTTGTTTTAATACTCGAAAGAGCAGAGGTGTTTGAGGAGCACTTGATACATGTGTAACCATTTTTAGTTGCAAATGAGCGCCTTGCCCTTTTATGGAAAAGGCTAAATAAATTGGTGACATACTTGTGACCCCAAAGGCCCAAACTGCATGGGTAAAATTAACACATTTCTTGAATATTTCTCACTAAATTATCGTACCAGTCCCTTGAATTCCCGTACAGGTCAAGTCACTTTGATGAAACATCAAAGTGGCCATAGTGAAACCCCAAGTTTCTAGGCTTGGATATGCCCTGCAGGCTTGTTCTGTACCTATTTCACTCCCCTTCTATATACAAAATTTACATAGGATACCCCCTCTCCCCACTGGGAACCTTGCCGTCCCCTCGGGCAAGCCCTGCAGACAGCAACACCGATAGTCTACAGTTTTATTCTCAATAGACTGTGCTTTTTTGTGGAACAATTTTAGGCATATAGGTCTCAGCTAGTCATCGAGAGGTTGTGAACTCCCTTCTACCCCCCCCCCCCCCGTAGGCCAATCTCCCATAATCCCCATCGAAAGAGAGGTTCGACAATGCAGTTGGACTCGGACTTGGATCCTGGTGGACTCGGTCTCGGCTCGGACTCGAATCCAACCCTGCCTTGCTTCAGATTTTCTTAAAATTGCATTTGCTTAGCGACCTTAGTACGCAGTAATCGTTAGGTGATAATGGATGGAATAAAAGAGTCCATTTAGGGTTCGTACATGAAATGAAAATATTTAGTATTTCTCCAGGTTTAATAGTAAACTCACTGGACGCTCGTTTCCAAGGTTACCCCCTTTCCTCATCTCATTGTCTCTTCTTCCCGCAGCAAGCAAAACTTTAAAACTTAAATAAGCTTTTTGTTCAAATAGGTGTAAACACGCAACACTTGTGGGCTTCGTACAGCGCATATACAACGTGACGGCATCTTTAGGACAAAGCTAATTTGTGTTGGCCTCCAAATGTTCCCCCACCACCTACATTGAGTTGAGGACCGTCGGATTGCAAGGCATCTCTTCACACGTGTATTTCAGCGCACATCTTCACCCTTTTGGTACCCAGCAGAATGCTGATGTGCTATGTAGTATTAGTATATATTCATCTAAGCAGACTTGTGTACAAGCTAGTACTTCCTGACGCTTAGTCTCGCACCTAGATCCTACCTTGGGCCAGCCCACTTTCCCGGATATTTGACAAGTTTTCATAGTATCTGACTATCATGCAATAAAGACCTCCGTATTCTCCACAAATAAAGTCATGCATGTGCCCCTGAACAGCATAGATAAAACAATTGTTCGCCCCGAATAAAACTTATGAAACAGCTATGAAAGGAGGCAATCAAGTTGACTCCCAATCAAGAGGACATAGGACATAGTCCCTTTCAATAATTTGGTTGAGGGGGCGGAATGTCTACAATTCTTTGGCAAAAGTCGTTGCAATTGCAGATATTTGTGTGAATATTAGACTTTCTCTCTTTGGGACCAGCTTTAACCTGATAGTTTT